>JAXBDG010000004.1:0-1470026 GCA_036320915.1 Linnemannia elongata
AAAACCCTAAAAACCCTAAAAAACCCTAAAAAACCCTAAAAAACCCTAAAAAACCCTAAAAAACCCTAAAAAACCCTAAAAAACCCTAAAAAACCCTAAAAAACCCTAAAAAACCCTAAAAAACCCTAAAAAACCCTAAAAAACCCTAAAAAACCCTAAAAAACCCTAAAAAACCCTAAAAAACCCTAAAAAACCCTAAAAAACCCTAAAAAACCCTAAAAAACCCTAAAAAACCCTAAAAAACCCTAAAAAACCCTAAAAAACCCTAAAAAACCCTAAAAAACCCTAAAAAACCCTAAAAAACCCTAAAAAACCCTAAAAAACCCTAAAAAACCCTAAAAAACCCTAAAAAACCCTAAAAAACCCTAAAAAACCCTAAAAAACCCTAAAAAACCCTAAAAAACCCTAAAAAACCCTAAAAAACCCTAAAAAACCCTAAAAAACCCTAAAAAACCCTAAAAAACCCTAAAAACCTTTAAAAACCCTAAAAAGTCCTCAAAAGCAGAAAACACCCTGAAGTTCTGAATTATGCATTACAATTCTCAAAGAGCGTCGACAACGTTATGCAAAGGGAATCGTCCAGGGTCCAAATGGTCGTATAACCCATTAAATATCCACAGATGTTGTATGAACTGGTGGTGATACAAAGGGTTGTAGATTTTAAAAAGACTGTAGGAATAAAAGGTAGACATCCATAATAGACCATAATGTCCAGTTGTAATGGAAAAAGAAATGGTAACGAAAGAGTGCTGACATGTTTACATTTGTTCACGCTAGTTAAATCAAGGCGTAAAGGGGGGGTGTAGTTTCAGAACGGCCGATGGTCTGACCCCCCACCTACAGCCTTTTCCATTACACATACGCACTCTTGTAAAAACGTTCCACACCAGGCATTATCAAGGGTGTAATTGACGTTATCATGCATGTTAAACTGCTGTCCTGCATAAGTTTAACATCATGGAGACAACATTTGGAGACAAGCCCATGCCAAAAAAACTTGTACGACTGTTTGACGGTCTACTGGAGGATGAATGGGCATTCCTTGATGAACCATGGCCAATGTGCTCGAAGATCAAGACGTTTCACCGTTCAGAGTTTAAGCAAATCAAGAGAATACAGGACATGAAAGCCGTGTTGATGAAGCGACTTGGTCCCATCCCGGTGTTTTTTTTCCTGACTAATATATGGGGTAAGCATTATTTCCCTGGGCCATTTAACTTGCTGGAGAAAGGCATTGCATTCCTGTACTTTTTCGTCGCTGGAGAGACTATGGATTCCATGTCGCAATACATGCCAAAGTCCACCTTCCATGTCATATACAGCACCTTCCTCAAGGCGGAGCGTGCGATGTTTAACAAGGAGATCAAACGCTGTTTTGCATCCATGTTTTCGTCTTTGGAGATTCGCATTCGAACGTCTAACTGGAAAAATCCACCAATGTTCAAGCATGTTACACTCATGCTAGATGGTCATGATTCACGTGTAACATATGGAGAGGATAAAGCCGCAATGTACTCGTTTAAGCTCAAGAAATCAGGTTTGAGAACACAAGTGGCTATCGATGCCAATGGAATGGTACTCTTCGTATCCAAATCAGCACCATGCCGTGATAACAACGATGGCAAAATGCTGCTAGAGATGGGCATTGGAAAAAAGATCGACAGCATGGACTGTGTTGCCCTTGATGGTGGATACACACTGCAAATACCTGATCTTCTAGAGAAAGAACAGTTGGAAGAGCATAACGTTTGTTTTCCCGTCCGCAAGAAACGCATGCAGCCACTTCACGAGGAGGAAACTAATTTTAATGCCATGTTTGGTGGGTTTCGATCCATGTCAGAGGATACGTTTGGTGACCTCATGAAAACATTTAAAAAGTTTAACAACAAGGAGATTGTACGAACAGCATGCAAAACGGAATTTAATCTTGCTTTTCGCCTTTGTCTCCTCTTATTAAATGTTCGCAACTTTGTACGTGCACTGGACATCGAGGATATCCCAACTCATCGTGCGTGGATGGATGAAGGAGTGGACTATCCGCGCGAGAGGCAACTTGCTCCAGAATTAACACAAACTGTCACAGTACAATACAAACTGGAAAGTGGATTGGAATTGCAAAGAATGCAAGAAGAATTTTTGGGATTGGATGTTGCCTCGGATGATGATGAACAAATGTCGAATGCAGACGACGATAACAGTAGTGTAGCCAGTCTATGAACAGACAGACTCATGCATATATATCTATACAAATTTTTAAAAACTTGTCAAACATGCTCGCACTTGATATCGTCTATGCCATGTGAGCGAGATTTCCTCACAGCACGAAATGTCATGAACGGAACACCATCAACACTACCAGCTCTCTGTGTACCATCAACATGTTCTGCCCGCCATTGTCTCCAAATTTTGCCCAAAGATTTTCCAGCGCGTACCTTTAATCCACACGCTGTGATAAAATGCCACCGATGTTCACCGCGATATTCCTTGTAACCAGCTGCCACAATGGTATACTCTGTGTCAGGTTCCAAGATTTGGTAGTCTGCCATATATAGCGACACATGAATGGCCTTCAGGTGTAGTACATTCGTGTCATCGTCCTCGTCATCATAGGCGACCATCCAAGCATAAGATATACAGCATAGACTTTTAAAAACAAGGAATATACCTTGCGCATTAGCTTCCACTTGTATTTATCACCTGGTTCTAATCTCCAAGTACAAGTTACATGCAGAGCACCTGCACCAAACTTTTATACTCTAGCCTGTCGATGATATTACATTGCGAATAATCTGCTCATGTTTCGTTGCTTCACGTCTTGAATGTCAGCAATTAGAAATAAATGTTGCTTCATACTCTTGAAGGCTACACACAAGATGTAGACCACCCGTGATCTTTCCCTCCACAGTCCACGATGCCCTCCACTGTGATAACACGGAGAGCGAACAGAGATTTCGTGTGGACATCATCTAGTCTCAACAGGGATTGCTATAGTATACCTGCTCACCATGACTTGATTCCACCATGAATCCTGCTTGTTGATGACCTTGATGTTTTTAAAAATATACAAGATATGCAATAGTATGAGCTAGCCTAAAATATTCCCCTAGCTGATACGATCTCTACCCACACATTCACGGCATAAAAAAACACACCAATAACTGTGTAAGTGGATTTTCACGAAATAAACGATGTGTATTATACTACACCCTATTTTCACAACACATTCACATCACGAAGCTACCAATACATTTATGACATAAAAAACTCACCAATAATTGTGTAAGTGGATTTTCACGATTTAGACAGTTCTTATACATAATCCCATGCAGACGCGACACATCTTTTCCATTTTAACATCTGACAAAGCAACCCATACATTCATGGGTTTTTTATCTCTGTCTTATTTTTTTAAAACCTTACCAATAACTGTGTGAGTGGATTTTCACGAAGTACGCGATACATGTTTCTGTCTGTTCCATCATGAAATAGCTGATACAAATCTCTATCGGTACGATACAACCATTCACGAAATAAACGATCCATCTGCTTATCTGATCCATCATGAAATAGCTGATGCAAAACCTTGTAGGAGTTACGATACATTCACGAGAATAACGATAGAAATAGTTTGTTTTGCATAACTGCTAGATAACCAACACGACCATTCATGCTTAAGATCCATGGCATGAACGTTTTAAAAGGGGGTCCATGCTCTGATCTATAACCTACACTTAACAAATATTACCTATGTGTTGTGCGAGTACATGATGGCTCCTACACCAATAACCTATTACACGATAAAACATCTTGTATACATGTTGTACTTAGTAGGCGGGAATAGTTACAAAAATATCTGATCTTTTCGACCATGAATCCTAACCGTTGATGAGTGTATAGTTTTTAAAAATCTAAAAAAATTCTTACTGGTCCATGGTTAACTTTCTAACTTTTTTTGTCAGCTTGGAAATTTCTTTATCCATATTCTCAACGTGTTCTGCAAGGTCTTGTACTATTGCCACTTGTTTTTTTAGTTGTTTAACATAGCTTTGATGGCTCTTTAGGATCTTGTCTTGTTTCTCCAATATTTTGTCGATCTTGTCATGCATCGAGACAAGACCAACCGTTCTGCGAGTGGCTGCCAAGGCTACGGCACATTTTTTACATGTGGTAGGATTTGTTTTATAAAAATCCTCTGCCTCTTTTCGTACTTTACACTCTACACATTTTTTCTGTGACATTGTATGTTATTCGGCCCAAGCGTGTTTTTTGCCTTCTTATCACTCCATTTTGTCTATTCTAAATTATTGGATAACCTCGCGTGTTTAGACTACATGTAGTGCTACTTGCCTTCCACCAAACCACCAACAATAGTATATTTTTTTAAAAAACATGTAATGTGCTTTCAAGCCTTTTGCATAACATAATATTTTACAGCTGATGTGCGATATAGGATAATAGTAAGACACTGACACATTCACCAACAGCAAAACCTATAAAAGAGGAAAGTACATCATGACTTTAAATCAGCATTTCAACCACCTTCTCGACAAACAATGGTTGTTTCTTGAGGAAGGGTGGCCATTTGTTCCAGTAAGCACAAACAATCGTACTGTTAACAAGGAGGTAGCATTCATGAAAACTATAAAGTCCACACTCATGGCGCGTCTTGGTGCCATTCCAGTCTTTTTCTTTCTTACAGTTATATGGCCAAATGTAAAGTACCCTGGCCCGTATCGTAAAGTAGAGAAGGGTCTTGTGCTTCTTTACCATTTGGTGAAAGGTGCATCTATGGAACAAATGTCACCGTTTCTTCCAAAGAGCAGCTTCTTTGCTATCTATTCCATGTTTTACAAGACAGAGTATACTGCGCATGACAAGTTTATTACATCTTGTCTTGCCAACATGTTCTCAACAATTACCATTCGTCTCTTGTCAGCTAATAAGAAGAATCCTCCGCTCTTTAAACAAGTTACATTGCATCTTGATGGCCATGATACCAGGGCGACCTATCAAGGTGAGACTTCTGCAGAGATGTATTCTTACAAGCTAAAGAAATCTGGTCTGCGCACTCAAGTCGTAATGGACTGTAATGGTATGGCACTATGGGTGTCCAAGTCTGCATCATGTAAAAACTATGCTGATGGTACAATGTTGCTCTCGATGAAGTTGGATAAAAAGATGCATGCAATGGATTGTGTGGCTGTTGATGGAGGGTACACACAGTTTTTAAAGACACTAGCCGAAAAGTCTGATCTTACTTTGCATAACTTTACACATCCATTTCGAAGGAAGAAACATCAGGATCTGACCTCACAAGAGACCGAGTACAACTCTATATTTGGAAGCTTTCGTTCACAGATGGAGGCACTATTTGGAGAACTAGGCAGTGTGTTTGAGCGACATAACAACCGAGCTCCTATAATTACAGAGAAGAAGAATACATACAACCTACAGATGAAGTTGGCCTTGCTGCTTTTAAATATCAAGAGAATGGTAGCAATGTTAAAGCTTACTTCTGAGCCAATTCATACATCTTGGATGCGTGATGACTTCGACTACCCAGGCGAGAACCAAGATGTCGAACAAACAATGGACTACTTTCCTATAAATGCATTACTGGAGGATGGTGATACCATGGCAAGGATGCAAGAAGAGTTTTTGGGTATGGCCATTGGTGATGAAGACATTACAATGGACCATATGCAGGAACACGCCACCATTGGTTTTGCGATCCCCAGATGGAGTGCAAAACGTAAATCTGCAGCCATGACGAATAAGACGCAAGATGCAGATGGTGAGGATCATGATCTGTAAGAACTTTTTACAAATATGCACAAGGATGATGCCTTTTAGTTTTTTTTAAAAAAGTGCTTAGATGCTACTCGTCTTGTTGTTGTAGGAATCTCTAACAGATATTTTATTTCTTCCAATTTTCCGATAACAATTATAAGCATGTACGTCCAGTTGACCGAGATTGTCTCCAAAGCCGCCAAGCTGTTTTGCAACATAACAGGAGTGGAGCTGAAGGCAAAGCAAGTAAAGAAGATTATCAAAGCACTTGCTGACGATGACAATGTGCAAAAGCACTATTTTTGCGAGGCTAAATGTGTCTCGTCCGAGCGCATTTGCATGAAGAAAGTAGATGATGAGGGCATGTGTTGTTATATTCATGATCCTGATCGCAAGTGCCAGGGAAACAACATCAGTGGCGTTAAATGCCGTTCTGTTGCAAAGGTAGGTGAAACACACTGCCGTCGACATCTCGACCAAGCAGGGAGGCATGTAAAGAGGAGCACGAAGGTATCCACAAGCAGCGAAGATGAGAGACCTGCCAAAAAGGTCAAACGTGATGCTAAAAAGACAAAGAATCGTCACAGTTCTGTAGATTCAGACGCTGATGACTCTACGGAGGCCGAGATTCCCAAGAAAAAAGCAAAGAAATCTCGTACTCCTGAGCTTGTTGATACAGATGCTGATGATTCTTCAGAGGATGACACACCACACATGAAGTCCAAGGTTAAAGAATCGCGGCAGTCACACACTCTAGAGGATATCAACTCTGAGGAGGAAGAGGATGAGAATGTATCTGATAGAGAGTCCAGTTATGGCGCATTGCCGCTAAGCTCAAAGGTGTTTGACATTACGTCCAAGAAGAAAGTACCATCTGCAAAGAAGGGAAAATGGGTCAAGTGTCCATTCAACGATAACCTTGAGTATGCCAGAAACTTTACAGTAAATGGTAAACACATCTTGAAGTTGCGAAAAAAAGACGCTTACCACCATTTGTATACAGCAAAGAACTTGTCCGCAGATGATACAGTTTTCCAAGACTTGACAAGCAAAGAAAGTCGTATTCTCGAGAAGATGGGTCTGCGTCAAACAACAAAGGCGGAGAACCAAAAGATATTCCCAGATGAGTCCGATGAGGAATCCGACGACAAAGAGGCATCTGAAGATAAGGAATCCGATGGTTCCAACGAATCATCTGAAGATAAGGAATCCGATGGTTCCAACGAATCATCTGAAGAAGCTGAGGCGGAAAAGTTGGTGAAAGGAAATAAAAAGCCCAAGCCTACGAGCATATGCAAGGGTTTTACTAAACCAGGCGCAAAGTGCACAAAGCCTGTTGCCAAGGGTGAATATTGCACATTGCATCATACTCAAGCATCCAATCATGTAAGCAAAAAGAATGTTACATGGGAAACGTTTCCTTTGGCAGACAACCTAGAATACACATATGACATTTGTATTAGAGGTAGATATCCTCTGAAAAAGCGTAAAGAGGATTTAGTTGTTAAGTTGGTAACAAAGGAACAACTCTCACGTCCAGATGAATGGTATATGGGTACGATGACTCTTCAAGACAAGGAGGAACTTTTTATTATGGGACTTGTGCCAGAAGAGTATAAGCCTTGCCCACAACAGAAACAAGCAGATAACATAGCTGACAACTGCTTAGATGAAGAACAATCGGATAGCTATGATAGCAAGTATGATGACGATTCCGCATTCCTCATAAGTAGCTTGCACAAGATTTCTCCCATAGCTGATAACTGTTTGGATGACGAACAATCGGATAGCTATGATAGCAAGTATGATGACGATTCCGCATTCCTCATAAGTAGCTTGCACAAGAATTCTCCCATAGCTGATACCTGTTTGGATGACGAACAATCGGATAGCTATGATAGCAAGTATGATGACGATTCCGCATTCCTCATAAGGACGATGCAAAAATATGTCGTCCGAAAACTCTTGGTGAAACCAGGGAAGAAGCCCTCGATAACACCTCCCTTGGAGACTATCAACGAGGACCCTCCCTTGGTCAGACGTAAGGTAACATTGGAGGCTGACGATGAGCCATAAAACCTTTTTAAAACCTTTACTAGGCGACCATCCAAGCATAAGATATACAGCATAGACTTTTAAAAAACAAGGAATATACCTTGCGCAATAGCTTCCACTTGTATTTATCGCCTGGTTCTAATCTCCAAGTACAAGTTACATGCAGAGCACCTGCACCAAACTTTTATACTCTAGCCTGTCGATGATATTACATTGCGAATAATCTGCTCATGTTTCGTTGCTTCACGTCTTGAATGTCAGCAATTAGAAATAAATGTTGCTTCATACTCTTGAAGGCTACACACAAGATGTAGACCACCCGTGATCTTTCCCTCCACAGTCCACGATGCCCTCCACTGTGATAACACGGAGAGCGAACAGAGATTTCGTGTGGACATCATCTAGTCTCAACAGGGATTGCTATAGTATACCTGCTCACCATGACTTGATTCCACCATGAATCCTGCTTGTTGATGACCTTGATGTTTTTAAAAATATACAAGATATGCAATAGTATGAGCTAGCCTAAAATATTCCCCTAACAACATGTCACGGTCAAAGGAAGCTATCATCAACGAGATCCTCAATAAGTACACGCACAACCTTGCCGACGTTGGCAAATGTGTACATCCCCTTGGTCGTCTTGGAGGTACCAAACGCAAGGGGTTCACACGGTTCTCCAAGATGTTCTGTGACAGTATGGTTTTTTGGGCTCCGGTCAACTATGCCGATGAAAAGGTCAGGGGCAAGTCCATTGGCAAATATATGGCTGACTTACGTGAGGCATTTGGCAAGGCGGATCTACCTTACGATTCCATCAAGTCGCTGCATAGTGGCACTCTGTTGGACGAAGAGTATATCCCTGCTGACATCCAAACCGCACATGCACAAGAGCACAGCAATGGACCATACTCTGCCGGATTTGTCTCTATCAAGGTGTCTCTATACCACTGCCGTGCCAAAAAGGTGGTAATGGCCATGGCTGCCATCCTGCCTATCCTTCGGAAGCGGTACCTTGTCCTGCATGACATCGACATGACTCATGACTGCAGGTATGTATCAACCCGGACCTATTTGGAGAGGCACTTGAAGGCTAAGGGCATTTCAACGATAGTTAACGATCGCGGACGGGTGGGTGACCACTGTGTGACCTGGTTTGCATCTGCAGACAATGCCCAAAAAATCAGGTGCAAGGTCTATAACAAGCTGGTCCAGATGCTCGAAAGCGCGGATGTGCGAAAGAGTCTCGGTTCAAGGATGGAGGATATAGTTGCCAATCCAGATGAGAAGTTCACCAGGACTCTATTGCGCCATAGGGATCATGGCCTTTCACGGCTGGAGCTAACCTTTTATGGCTCAAGGCTGCACCCTTTGGCGGTATACCAAGATAGGATGGATGATGCGCGTAGGCTTTTGGACGGCTGCACCACGTTTGACTACAGCTATGAACAGCACTGGATAGAACGTGCTGAGCTTATAAAGGCCATGGTCGCGGTGTATATCCCTGGAAGCAAGGTCTTTGCATACTGCCACTGGTGGAACTCTACAACCCGCAAGAAGTACGGTTATATGTGGTCCAAAGTTTCAGCACCGCTTGCCATGCACCTGGTTGCCAACTACTCGTTCAACGACCGTCCCATCTACTATGTGGAGGCCAAAGTTAGCGAGAATGGTACAGTGGAGGTCACCAAGGAGAAGATGTATGAGAGAGAGCCAGGCTGCAAGGCCAAAACATTGGTACCAGGTGGTTCCAAGGGTATGTTCCCCTCATACGCACTGTTCGACCGCGAAGTATATAAGTTTGCCGACATGGGTATTGTATCTGTGGACAACATCCGCATTGGATGGCCAAAGAGGCGACACCACAAGGAGAGTGCACCGTTAGCTGTCCTTGTGGAGCGCAGATCCGATGATGGGCAGTATGTTAAGCATATGCAGAGTATACATTCATCCGCCTTTGGAACCGGCTACAATGTGCTTGAGCCAGGTCGCATATATACCATTGCTGCAGCAGGCTTAAAGAAGTTTCGCGGGACTTTGTACTGGCATATAATTATGGACTGTGGTACCAGAGTTAGAGCCGGTAAGTCCCTCTGTAACCTGTGGGAAACGTGGCGGAGAAAATATAGGGGAACGAATGGCCAAGTAAGAATCCACCATGTGCCAAAGATGACCTTCCTTGCAGAACGCACAGTCCGCTCCAAAGGCACGAACGACATGAAGTGTAAGCTGGTCCAGGAGTAACGTAAGGTAAGGTTTTTAAAAACTTGGTACATGCTGCCACAAAAATCAGGCCCTACAGTTCCTCGTCATCCTCCGACATGTCCATTCCCAAGAAGGCGTTCTGGAGTTCCTGTAGTTCAGATCCATTCTGTAGCCTATTTTGGACAGTCTCTACCTCGGAGTTCTGCAGGACAGGCTTATTGGTGGTTGGATAGTCGAATCCATCCTCGATCCATTCCATATGGTGGGGTAGTATATCCAGGCTGAGGTTGTTGGACATATTACGTGCATTTAGCAGCAGAAAGCACAACCGCAACATCATGTTAACCTCCCTCTTGTCGGTGGTACGGATGGCGTCTTTATGGTTGAACTTGGCAAAGGTGGATCCGAGCTCACCAAAGGTATTTTCAACCATAGACCTGAATCCTCCGAACATCGTATTAAAGGTAGCCTCATCCTCATCCAAGGGCTTTCCATTGCGCTTACGTATGGGAAAACAAAAGTTGCGAATATCCAGGGTGTCTTCTTTCTCCAGGAGCTTGGGTATATGCTGTGGGTATCCACCATCAAGGCCAATGCAGTCCACCTCATGAATCCTTTTGGCCACACCCATGTCAACCAGCATGGTACCATCGTTGTGTTTCTTACATGACTCGGACTTGGACACAAAGACCACCATGTTGTTGACGTCTATGCATACTTGTGTGCGTAGGCCTGACTTCCTGAACTTAAAGCTGTACATCTCCGACTTTAACTCCCCGTAGGTTGCCCGTGTGTCATGGCCATCCAGCAGCAGTGTTACATGCTTGAACATCTTTGGGTTACTCCATCTGGCCGATCGCATGCGTATCTCAGGGGTGGAAAACATGGTTGAGAAGCACCTTGCCATTTCCTTGTTGAACAGGCTCCTTTCCTCCTTGAAGAACGTGCGGAAGATCTCGTAGAAGGATGACCGGGGCATGAACACCGACATGGACTCCATGGATTCTCCAGAGACAAAAAAGTATAAGAAGGCAATACCCTTTTCAAGTGCCTTATACGGACCGGGGAAGTATACTTTACTCCACAGGACCGTCAGGAAGAAGTACACCGCAACAGCCCCCAGCTTGGACATGACCGCTAATTTCATGTGACGCATACCCTTGATGACCTTGAACTCAGACCGGTGTGCCCTACGAGTTTTTGGGTACATTGGCCAGGGATCATCCAAGAAGGTCCACTCCTCCTGAATAATCGCCCTGAACAAATCTTGAAGTTTTTCGGGAACGTTGCCGCTTGACATATTTGTTTTGTATATCCTGTACTTACCTGGTCTACCATACCGCATTTGTCATTCGTTACCTTTACATCATGCATATACCGTAGGTCATCGGCAATGGATAACACCAAAGGGGGGTTGAGGGCATCAGCCAGAGTAAAGCTACAACCCCCCCTTCGAGGTCTTTCATGCAGCACAACCTCCCAGAGCCTACTTCTTTTACCTAGAACTACTGTACGCTCCCCTCTATCCTAAACTCATCCATCCCCGGTACCGCCTTTTTAAAACATATGGTAATCTATGCAGCATACTCTCACACACCTTGAAGCGCCTATCTATACTAGTCCCGGATGACTCCCTATGCTATGTATGAGATGTTAGAGCAGGTTTACAAAGGCAATCGTCCACATCCCTAATACATGAGGAAGCACCATAGGAGTGGTCGATCGTGTATAATATCAGGCAACTTTTAAAAAGCATGGATACAGGAGGCAGAGGATTTGTATAGATGGTAGTGGTGGGTAAGAGGAGGTGGATAATATGGGTGGTGGTGTAAAGGAGAGGCCAATGGAGGTTTGGGGGGGGGTGTAGTTTTCCACTGGCCGATGCTTACACCCCCCCTTTGGTCCATTCGAGGTGTATTTGGAGATGTCTCTTGGCTATGCAGTGCAGTCTCTGAGCACCTCCCCTGACATGTATTGGAACCCGCTTTTGCTGGTATCATAGGCCCATCTTGAATGGTCTGCGTTGGCGGGTTGTGGACGTCGCACTGGTACCCAATATATCATCATGCCTGTTTCCCATGAAAAGTCTTTCCAGCAGGATGTTGTCGCCGAATTTGTAGATGATCATCGTCTTGAGTACTGTATGTTTGTTTACCTCGATGCATTCCTCGATACCCATCACGCTAAGTATCCTGACCTTGTGGACAGATGGGATCCCTATGCTATGTATGAGATGTTAGAGCAGGTTTACAAAGGTATCCGCCTAGAGCTCCTAAAACGCGGACTTCTTACAAATAAGGTAGCTGGTGAGTATGTGATGAAACGATCCCAGTGAGCCATGGTTGGCCTGAGTGGTTTTTAAAAATTTGCCCAAACACACTTCAACCATGACAAGATCAAACGAGTCCATTATCAACGAGGTTTTTAAGAAGTACAGCGGTAATTTGGCTGACTTTGGTAGGCAGTCCTGTTCCCGCAGAGAGAGTAGACAGGGCTTTGCAAAGTTTTCCAAGATGTTTTGCGACAGCTTGGTTATGTGGGGACTCTACAATACCTTGTCTGAGGACACCAAGGGAGTAACCATTGGGAAGTACATGGCAGAGTTGCGTGAGCTTTGTAGTAGGCACTCCTTGCCCTGTGACTCCATTAAGATGGTTACTACGGGTACAAATATCGGCGAGGAGTATTTCTCAGAGGACATGAAGGAAGCGTACGCCGCAGAGTTTGCTGGACAGTCCCTCCACATGGGGTACATTGCCATTAAGATGTCCCTGAAACAGTGCCGAGCAAAGAGGGCTGTGTTGGCACTGTCACCCATGCTGGAGACCCTCAGAAGCAAGCATATGGTGCTTCATGACATAGACATGACCCGCGACTGCCGATATGTCACAGAACGTCGTCTTGTTGAGCAACATCTGTTGCGGAATGGTATCACCAAGGTCATCAAGGACCGTAGTCGTGTGGGTGACCATTGTATCTCCTGGATGGGCAGTTCAGATGACACCAAGAACATCCGCTACAAGGTCTACAACAAGTTTGTACAGATCCTAGAGAGCGCTGAGGTCCGTAAGAGTCTTGGGTCAAGGATGGAGGGTCTTGTAGCTGATGATGACGAAAGATTCATGGCAAGGCTGCTTCGCCACAAGGACCATGGGATGTCCCGTCTGGAGCTGACATTCTATGGTAGTACCTTGTTGTCTTTGGACGAGTACCTGGCCCACTTGGATCATGCAAGGGCCCTGCTGAGCACTTGTCGTGTCTATGACTACAGCTATGAGGAGATGTGGAAAGAAAGGGCCAACTACATAGAGTCCATGGTCGCAGTGCATATACCTGCCAAGAAGGTCTTTGCCTACTGCCATTGGTGGAACTCGGTGACCTCCAAAAAGTATGGATACATGTGGAAGAACGTTGGATCCAAACTTGTTCCCCTGCTGCTGGCCAACTACTCTTTCAACGACAGGCCTATCCATTACATCAAGGTCAAGGTGGATGACGCTGGAGTGGTGGAGATTATCAGCGAGAAGGTCTACGAGAGGGAATCTGGATGCACAGCCATGACATTGGTGGCTGGCAAGACCAAAGGCATGTTTCCCTCTCGAGACACCTGTGAGGGACTTGTCTACGAGTTCTCGGAGGTTGGCATTGTGGAGCATAAGAATATCTCCATTGGATGGCCCGAGAAGAAGCATAGCAAGAAGAGCAGGCCATTAGCAGTCCTTGTTGAGAAGCCTACATCCGATAGCCATGAGGGATATGTCCGGTGGATGAAGAAGCCACACTCCACCTTGTTTACCGCCGATTACAACATCCTTGTCCCAGGCACAGAATATACCGTTGTTGCCGCAGGGTTGGCAGATTTCCGGGGAAACAGCTACTGGCATTTGGTCACCGAATGTGGCCTCAAGGTCAAGGCTGGAAAGTCCCTTGAAGGCATCTGGGAACGATGGAGAGGCCAATACAGAGGAAACCATGGCGGGGTTCTCATCCACAAAATCCCCAAGATGAGGTTTTTGGCAGAGAGAAAGGTTAAAATCAGAGGTATGTCTGTCGTGAAGTGCGTCTTGGTGAGGACATAGGTGGTGGTAGCGTGGCATAGGTTTTTAAAAACTTGGACGTAGGTCGTAGCATGGCACAGGTTTTTAAAAACTTGGCTCAGATCATCTCATCCTCATCTGACAGATCCATCCCAAGGAATTCTTCCTGTAGTCGCAACAGCTCTGCACCGCTCTCCAGCCTGTTTTGCACCGTGGCTACCTGGGACTGCACCAAGACAGACTGCTTACGTGGATAGTCAAACCCATCCTCTGCCCATGCCATATGGTGGGGTTGTACCTCAACGTTAAGAGCATTGGACATATTACGGACATTCATCAGCAGGAAACACAGGCGCATCATCATGTTAACCTCCTTCTTGTCTGTAGTACGTATGGACTCCTTGTTGTTGAACTTTCTAAATGTACGCCCAAGATCCCCAAATGTGGCCTCGATCATGGACCTGAAGCCAGCGAACTCGGAGTTAAATAAGCCCTCATGCTCGTCCAAGTCCTGTCCCGGTTTCTTGCGGATAGGGAAGCAAAAGTTCCTTACATCCAGAGAGTCCTCACGTTCAAGCAGGGTAGGGATATGCTGTGTATATCCGCCATCAACACCTACACAGTCCATCTCATGGATCTTGTTTGCAAGGCCCATTTCTACCATCATGCTGCCGTCGTTGTTGTCTTTACATGGAGCGGACTTGGATACAAAGAGTACCATGTGGTTGATGTCTATGCACACCTGGGTCCTGAGGCCAGACTTCTTAAGCTTGTATGAGTACATCTTGGCCTTGGTTTCGCGATATGTTGCCCGGGTATCATGACCATCCAGCAGCAGGGTAATATGCCTGAACATCCGTGGGTTAGTCCATACGGCAGACCTCATGCGGATTTCAGGGGTGGAAAACATGTTGGCAAAACATCTCGTCATCTCCTTCTCAAACAGCCTCTTCTCGGTCTTGAAGAAAGTTCTGTAGATCTCATAGAAGCTAGACCTGGGCAAGAACACAGACATGGCCTCCATAGAATCGCCTGAAACAAGATAGTACAGGAGGGCGATACCTTTCTCCACTGCTTTGTATGGACCTGGGAAATACACCTTGTTCCAAAGGGTTGTGAGAAAGAAGAACACACCAATGGCTCCTATCTTGCCTATGACCTCCTCCTTCATGTGGTGCATGTTGTAACTTTCTGGTGGTAGGGTACAATGGCCATGGATTCTCAAGAAAACCCCACTCCTCCGCGAGTATTGCATTCAAGCAGGCGTTGAGCTTTTTTTGGAAATTTAGGCTCGGACATTGGATATGTTGAAGAAAGGCCTCCACAACCCACCATACCCAGACCATTCAAGATGGGCCTATGATACCAGCAAAAGCGGGTTCCAATACATATCAGGGGGATGCTCAGAAACAGCACTGCAGAGCCAAGAAACATCTCTAAATACACCTCGAGTGGACCAAAGGGGTGTAAGCATCGGCCAGTGGAAAACTACACCCCCCCCTAACCACCACTTGCCTCTCCTTTGCACCACCACCCATATTATCCACCTCCTCTTACCCACCATTACCATCTATACAAATCCTCTGCCTCCTGTATCCATGGTTTTTAAAAGTTGCCTGATATTACACACGATCGCCCACTTCTCTGGTGCTTCCTACTGTATTAAGGATACGGACGATCTCCATAGATGGGAGTGGTGGGTAAGAGGAGGTGGATAATATGGGTGGTGGTGTAAAGGAAAGGGCAATGGGGCTTCGGGGGGGTGGTTGTAGATCTCCATGGACCAATGCTTACAACCCCCCTTTGGTCCACTCGAGGTGTATTTGGAGATGTCTCTTGGCTGACAGGGCTGTCTCTGAGCATCTCCCCTGGTATGTATTGGCATCTGCTTTTGCTGGTATCACGGGCCAATCTTGAATAGTTAGCATATCGTGGGTTGTGGAGGTCTCAATCGTACCCAATATCTCATCATGCCTGTTTCCCATGAAAAGTCCCTCCAGCAGGATGTTGTTGAGGAATTTGTTGATGACCTTCATCTTGAGTACTGTATGCTTGTTTATCTCGATGCATTCCTCGATGCCCATCGGGCTAACCATCCAGATCTTGTGGACAGATGGGATCCCAATGCTATATACGACATGCTAGAACAGGTGTACAAGGGTATCCGCCTAGAGCTCTTAAGTCATGGACTTCTTACAGATAAGGCTGCTGCTGGCTATGTGACGAAAAGGTCTCAGTGAGCCGTGGTTGACTTGTGTGCTTTTTAAAAAGTTACTCAAACACACATCAACCATGGCAAGATTTAACGAGTCAACTATCAACGAGGTTCTCAAGAAGTATATCCCCTCCAGCAAAGCTACAGGAACAATACTACCCGTCAAGTCTCTCGATAGGTACATGTCCGACCATACAACAATGTCTTAGACAGTTCGGCCATGTCTGACTTATTGCCTTGTGTAGATTCTAATTCTATTTTCTTTTGTTGTTCGTAAATCACTTTCTGTCAGCTACATACAGTGTACCCCTAAAAGGGTTTACTCTGGTCTTGCCAACTAATCCCCCTTTTTTATCAAGGATAAGCATTATTGAAGGCTTCAACATAACGGAGGAGAAATCAACTTAGCAGCGTTCTTTGGAAATGCAAGGCTTGCTTGTCTGTCTCTCGCCTAGAGGTGTTTGGATGGCGAAGGTATAAAATAGAGTTGGCAAAGGACAAAGGGCAGAAAACAAACAAAATCAGGTGAGCACCGTTTTCATCATTTCTTTGTTTTCGTTTTACCCCATACAAATAGCCATACCAGCCTTGTCTGTTCTCCCTTTCCTATTTCCGACCAAGGTCGTTAGTACTCAAGTACTTTATTCCGGCATGTTCATAACATGATACCCTGTCCTGCAGTTGGGGCTGCATTTGGAGGTTTCTCTGTCTCATTCATCGTCCTTTTACTTCTAATCCTTCTCCGTTCTGCTTCTATTGTAATCCAGTCCCAACCCCCAATTACTCCAACAAGCACCGCTCAGAGAATCCGCCTACTGTCAATTTCAAGCCCTATACTCCTACCAACAACTGTCGACCTTGCCAGCACTCTTTGTAAGTTTTGTGATATGAAATGCGTTGCAATCGATAAATACACCACAGCAAAGGATGCTGTTAACCCTTTCTCCCTTTCGTTTTTGTAGCCAGATATCATGGCCACGAGAAGACTTTTCGACAGCCCAAGTCCGCTAAGCTCGTCCTCATCAAGAGGACCAAAGCGGATCAAAAGGCCTCCCTCATTTCTCGCCGACCAAGCAGCCCAAGACTCGTCTCAGTCTATCATCACGGCATGCGACCCGATGTTTTGCGATGCAGCCAACATTCTATTTGTTGGCGGGATCCAGGCTGCTCCCGATATCGAACACAACCTTCACCAATTTAGAGATCAACGATTGAAGGCGCGAGAGAACTCTCTTTTCGTTCCACCTCAGGCTAAGCCTACGTTCCAGTCTTCCGACGAAGCCTTGGTCCCGTTGATGGAAATGACGCTTGAGTTTTTGAGTGGATCTGGACAGGTTCTCCTACTGCTGGGTGATTCAGGAGCAGGCAAGTCGACGTTCAACTTGGAGCTGGAGCAAACTCTCTGGAAGGCGTACAAGAGAGGCCGCGCGATCCCTCTCTACATCAATCTTCCCGCCATCGACAACCCCCAACAAAACATGATCACCAAGAAGTTGCAGCAACTCACCTTCTCCGATGTCCATATTCAGGAGCTCAAATAGAATCGGCAGTTTATTATCATTTGCGACGGATACGATGAAAGTCACCTCAAGAAAAATATATACCACCAAGTTGTTCAATCAACAGCCAACGGTCAATCACTTCCATGAGGCTGTCATCGCGTCCTTCTCGCGGTTCCAGATCGAGCAGTATGTGGAGCAGTATGCCGAGCAGTTAGCCCAGAAGGCACCCTCGCCAACCGCCAATCCTACCTTGCCAAGCTGAGCGGTCAAAGACTACATGGACAAGCTAAACAAGATCCCCAAGATGATCGAGCTCGTCTCCAACCCCTTTCTTCTCACGTTGGCCTTAAGAACCTTGCCCAGGGTTGTCCTATCTGCAGAGAACCTGTCCAATATTCGACTCACTCGCATCGGGCTATACGACAACTTTATCGAGCAGTAGCTGGAGACGAACAAGCTGAGGCTGGAGGTTAGCGCCCTTCCTACGGAGGCGGAAGAGGCTTTCGATGCACTGCTCAATGATGGATTTGTTCAGCAGGGAGTTAAATTTCAGAAGGATTTCGCCACTGCTATCTTTTTCAGCACCAAGGTGGAGCCCCGGTGGTAAAGTATTCGCACATTCGAGAGCGCCGGACATGGAAGACTTTGTTCTTTGGCCCAGATGCTCAAGCTATGCTTCTTCGAGAGTCAAGCCCACTGACCCGGTCCGGCAGTCAATACCGATTCCTTCATCGCTCAATCCTAGAGTACCTCTATTCTCGAGTGATTTCCGATTCGTTTAAGTCTTCCCAGCTCTCTGCACACTGCGAGTTTGGCGCAATTGAGTCCGTCGAGTCCGTCGAATCTTTTCTCGACCACCCATTGAACCAGAGGAGCATTGTCGGCGAGACGTCGATCCTGCACTTCTTGGCGGACCGTGCTGGGTTGGACCCTCTGTTCAAGTCAAGACTCTTTGCTGCTGTTGAGGAGTCGAAGGTGGACGCGAGGGTCAGTCAGGCAGCAGCTAATACCATCTCGGTTTTGGTCAGAGCGGGAGTTCGGTTCAACGGCGCCGAACTACGTAGAGTCAGGATTCCAGGAGCCGTTATCCAAGGCGGACAATTCGACTCAGCAGACTTGGAAGGCACTGACTTGAGTAACGTCAATATGTCCAAGACATGGCTCCGGCAAGCAAACCTCAGGGGGGCGCAGATGGGAGGAGTACAGTTCGGGGAACTTCCGTACCTGACTACGGGAGCACGAGTTTTGAGGTGTATATTCTCCCCTGATGGAGCGCTCCTTGCCGTGTCGACCATGGATTCGGATATTAGTGTGTACAATACCGTGACATGGGCCAAGGTTGCCGAATAAACTGGTGGATACGCTATCGCCATTTCACCAGCCACCCGAGAACTCGCCAAGGAAGGGTATGATTATGTTGTAGAGGTGGGCGACATTCTGACTGGCGAAACTCGGCTCGTTATGAAGGGTCACAGCGATGACGTAAGACGTATTGCCTATTCACGGGATGGATCACTGATTGCTACCGCCAGTGATGATACCACTGTACGGATTTGGTCCACCGAATCCGGCTACAGTCTCCATGTCCTTCGTGACCATACCGACGTTGTGCATGGTGTGGCCTTTTCACCATCTGGGTTGCACCTTGTGTCTTGCGGTGAGGACGGGACAATTTGAACATGAGACACAGAAACAGGAGAGCCTCTTCTTACACTTGAAAGACACAAGTATTCTGTCGTCACTTTATCGTACTCTCCCAATGACTGTCAAATCGCTTCAGCAGATCGCACAGGGACAGTCATGTCGTGGGACGCACATACTGGCAATTTCATTCGTGATTTGACCGACTATGCTGGAGCCGTTTATTGCGTAGCATACTCTCCAAATAGCTACAAGATTGCGTCGTGTGGACTCGATGCTACTATTCGTCTTTGGGACCCTGGCAGCGTTGAGCTAATCGGTAAACTATCCGGCCACACACATAAGGTCCTTTATGCTTCGTATTCGCCGAAAGGTGGCCTCATTGCCTCAGGATCGGTTGATGGAGCTGTGCGTCTTTGGGAGGTTGGGCGATCATTGCCGAGTGCTACCCTAGGCATGATGGACGGGTTGCGATCCATAGACATGTCCCCAGATGGTCTACAGACCGTCATAGTCAAATGTGATGGCTCAAGGCAGGTTTGGGAGACTCAGACAGGAAGAGCAGGACTCGTTTTGCCTGGCCATTCAGATGGTTATGAAAATATGCTATTCTCACCCTGTGGCGAGCGAATCGCCTCTGCAGACCTAAAAGGCACCTTACGACTAGGGTGTGCTCGTACAGGAGTGTCTGTCCACAGCTTCGAGAGTCATGAACCGTCTTTGTCTTTTGTCTTTTCGCCTAATGGTCGTCAGATCGCCACTGCCGGCAAGGATAACACTGTGCGGTTCTGGGACACAAAGACAGGCGAGCCTGGCCTTGTTCTGGAGGGTCATACCGATAAGGTCAACGGTCTGGCGTATTCACCGAGCGGGGATCAAATTGCTTCGTGTAGCGACGACAAGACGGTCCGACTTTGGTGTTCTCTGACAGGAGAGCAAGGCAAGATTCTGCATCATAGTGATATAGTGTGTCAAGTGGCATTCTCTCCTGACAGACAAAAGCTCGTTTCTCTTTTGGGTGACGAGGTCCTTTGCTGTTGGGACTCTCGGTCTGGCGAATGTATCGATGAACTGCCATCCGAGGGTCATTACATTCTATTCTTCTCTTTTCACCTTGCGGTAACCTCGTCGCTACTGGAGGATTGGGCGGCATATTGCAGCTGTGGGGTCGAACTTTGGATAGTTGGACGGAAGTGTTTCGTTTGTCAGCTGGGATTATACTCGGTGGTTGGTGGAGACAGGATTCGAATGGGAGAATATACCTAGCGACTCGGACATTCGGAAAAGTGAGTGTCTGGGAATTAAGCGAATCCGGGGGTTTATTCAACTTGCGGGTGCTTTGGCGACTTGGAAAGGACGAACTCTCCATGACAGAAGCAAACATGTGCAGTGTTGTTGGATTGAGCTCATCCAATCTTGCATTGATGAAGCAGCGCGAAGCTAATGGAGTCTGAGAGCGAGAACGAGGAGTAATCAAACAAAGTTCCATAATAAAACAGTGCGAACGTACGTTGCAGTTTCAGTGCCGTTATCCTCTTCATTCATCAAAGGATAGGGGCGTGTGTGGACCTCAAAAATGAAAAGGTTATTTCTATTTTTTCTCTGGTGTGTCGAACGATCGGTGGTTCCTTGATCGTCAATTGTTCGTATATCAGACAAATAAAGCTGAAACCATCAAGCATCAGAACTGGTTGATCCTATCTCCGGTTGACCAACAAACGAGTTGTTGATCAATTGAAAGCAACGCATCACGTTTTTTTACTTCATGGCCTGCCAGACCGCTTAACATATTTGTGTTTTATATCATGTACAACACTTGTCTACCATTACTGCAGATTTGTCACTGCTTACTTGTACATCACCTAAGATGGGCAATGGATCGACCCATGTAAAGCTTCGACCCCCCATCGAGGCGTTTCATGCAGCACCACCTCTTATAGCCTTCCTCTTTTATCCAGAGCTACTGTATGGTCCCCTCTATCCTGCACATCATCCATCTCCGGTACCACTTTTTTAAAACATATGGTCATCTACGCAGCATACTCTTATACACCTTGCAAAGCCTCTCTATACTGGACCCGGATAACTCCCATATTGGGTCCCTAGCAGGCGACGCAGTCGCCTGGAGTGTCGGGCATACGATATGAGCGCGGACTCACAGCAGGCGACTGTGTCGTTTGGTCCCTAAGTGTATAGCTTAGTCAAGATAGTCAAAGTTTAGTATGATGCAAAAGACGTAAGACAAAACACTATCGCTCCAGTGAAACTCTTCCGATGGCCAGAAATGCATTGGAGTAAGTCGCATACGCCTCTACTCTTTGGCAACATCGTCACCCCACATCCTCCAATGGTCAACCAAGAAAGACATGAGGATGACTGACAGAGTAAACAGCTCTCACGCACCACTCAGTTATGAAGAGCTGACAAACGACCCAGGCTCCAAGAGACAAAGACCAGCAGCTTAAGACTCAACCGGGCCGCACAATCTTTACTATACCCACTCATGACCTGATGCCAAAAAAAAAAATAAGAAATTCTCACATGCTACACATGCACTCTCTCTCTCTCTTTCACATTACACACTCTCTCCTGCATTCTCTTCGTTCACACACACTATACTCTCTCCATTCACAACACGCACACCAATGGTCGTAATGTAGAGCAAGAAGGAGGACCACTTCATGGCGTTCTTAAGTAAAACGGCGGATGAAGACTAGGACCCCGTGTCGTTCTTGAATGGGCAGGCTATCCTTCTTGCAGAGAGGGACATGCTGCTGCAGTGTGGAAGACAACGGCTCGCGGCCTTGATAAAGAAAAAGCAATCATGTTGGAAATAAGATGGGCAGATTTCAAATGACAGGAGGAAGGGTATTGGGAGAAGCTGCGCCAGACAGAGATTGCACAGGCGGAAGCGGCCAGAAAGATGGTGTATTTTTTTTTTTTTTTTTTTTTTTTTTTTTTTTTTTTTTTTTTTTTTTACAGGTGGCCTAGAAAAACAAATGTAAAAATACCTACAAACTGATGTTTTCAATTCTGTTTCATTTAGGTTGACGTTTGTCAATTCCTTCACGACTCGCATCCTGGATGAGATACGGCCGACATTTCAAGGCCGGGGTGGATCTCCTGTAGTAAGTGACCTCGAGGATCCCAAAAAGGACAAGAGCCAACGGAGGCTTGGACGAGACTGGAGTTTTGAAGGAGCACGTACTGGAATATCTAAGCGACCGCTCATTGACCTTGGGACAGAGCTAAAGGACCTTGAGACATCGCAAGGCGAGAAGAGGAAGCGTTAGCTTGGAACAGAGCAGGTAAGGTACGAGTTGACGGTCCTCGAACGGAAGATGCCCAACACCGGCAGCCCGCAATCTTCGTTACGCAACGCCTCTAAGTCTATGGAACAACATGAATCCTATCAGAATCTCTGTGATGCCAAGCAGAGAGCAGACTCTTACTATTTAGACTGGGTCAAGGATGAAGAACATCTGCGTGCGGGAGCTGCGAGCGGCCAAGAATGCCCTCCAAAAGATCGCCAAAATGCGCCCGAACACCACCCAACCCAACACTACCCAACCAGTGCGACATCCTGGGTCTCAAACTACATGGACCAACCCATGCGTGGAAAACATGATAGAGTTCATGCGAATCGACTACCTATAGGACGGTCTTTGTCCAACGGATTCCAACACCACAGCATCGCCTCGTGGGATAGGAGTAACATCGTTGCCAAGCGTATCTCATGCCGTTGTTTTGTGCTTTTTCTTGATCATTCCCTATTTAGCGTCCCGTCCATCTTCTGAACTTGTCCGCACACTTTTGCAGTCGCCTGCATCGTCAGAGCCAGCGAGCCCGATTCAACAGTTAATTTTTCCGACAAGATATGGATGCACAGAGACAGTTATTACCAACGAAACAATCCAAAACCATGGAGATGATGCCGACACCGTTTTCATAGGACCCTCTGAGCACCAACAACGGGAATATCTTTTGCAAGCACTCTATGCCGGAGAACAACTTCCTCGTAACTGTGGTCCTCCAGACTATATCTTCACTCTTCCTCTTGGTGGGAGGGATTGGGGGCCACAAATGACCAGGACCTATGATGCGACAAGGCAGAAAGCAGGGCTGACCTTTCAAGACTTTAATGACGTGAATAAGAAATAAGTGACCCAGAGGAAAGTGACCTTTTGAAAAGGTCACTTTTGAGAAAATACACGTGACTCTTTTTTCAACTCCGATGTACCTTAAACGAAAAGGTCACTTTTGTCTTTTTTTATTCTTTTAACATTCCGCCGCGACTCGTAGTTCCTTTCCTTCCTACTCTACAGAATCCAATTGTCGGTCACCTCTGCGTCTTCGGCAAAGACAGAACTTGCATCTTTCAGATCCTCGACCGTCAATATCCCCTGCTGAACCGCTCGCTCAATACAAGTGCGTTGAAAATGGTATGACCGTGTGCTGCTATGTATTCCGCCTTCCACCCAAGACTGCCTGATGACATACTTGTGGACCATTCTTGTTCTGTGAGTAGTTCGCAAAATCGGGGTATGGCACCCTGCACACTGTGGTACCGGACCCTTTGCTGCAACAAGACACTTGGAGAATCCTATCTCGTAATGAGGCCGCTTTCGTGGGAGAGTGACTGGTGGCTGCAAGGGCGAGGATTGCTCGGTCGGATCCATAGGCGAAGGACTTGTCGAATCGTCTGAGAGACGACGTTTATGCAACAACTCGTGTACATCTGGTGGAACTTCGTCGTCCAACAATGCTATGGGTGCAGGCGTGTTCGTGTTCTTGGGTGGTGTAGGCGTGCTTGTGTTCTTGGGTGGTGTAGGCGTGTTTGTGTTCTTGGGCGGTACAGGCGTGTCGGGTGCAAGCGGAGGTGGAGACCATGACCTCACCTGCTCGTCACCGGACAGTTCATCTAACTCCTTTTCGGCAGACAGTGCTTGATCCTCCAACTCCTGGCCCACATTCGACATTGCTGGATACTTCAAGTATCAAGCCTCGGCTGCGTAGAAGTTTTTTTTTGCCAGCAGTCGTGTCATATCATTCTCAGTAACAAACTGGCACTTCTTCTTTACCAATCCATCGTACAAAAGTCGTTTCCCTTCCACCATCACCACCGAACAAAAATGATGCCTTCCGTGATAAATAACTGCGCCAAGTTGATACTCCTGTCCGCAAAAGTATAGAACAGGCGTAGGAAACGGGGCGTTGCAATGGATGTTGTTGTAGCCTGCATCAACCGAGAGAAGGGTTGGTAGTTGAGTGAAGGTCGGTTCAGTGTGGATCCTGCTTCCGCTGCAAGTAATTGAATACGAAGAACAACCTGCCTCGTCCACCACCTCGATCTGCCTCCATGCACTCTGATCTCTATATATAACAGAGTCATCCACACCTTCAGCTGGCCTTTCCGTACAAATATCGCCGTCTGTATCTTCTGCTGGTCGAATGCACTCCTCGATGGATTTGTTGATGGCCGCTTGGTTGATTGTCGACCCTGTTGAGAGTTGCCACCCGGCCGTCCGTCTGCGGTGCGTTTTAACAGGATTGGGACAGGTTGGTGAAGAACAAGAGTAGTTCGACTGTCTGGTGACCGAAAATAAACCACTCAAGTGCTCATTGAAGTTCCTGAATGTGCTCCCTTCCATATTGTGGACACCATCAGTAGGGTACCCCAGAATGCGAGTGTACCGCATCCAACGCGCCTTGTTGTAATTCCCGTTTTGGATCTCCTGAACCACGGCCTCAAGACACTGACCAGCGATGGTAGCCAAGACATTGGCAGGGAGGGAGGCTGCCCAGCACTGTGTCAATAAATACCAGCTCATCAGAGTTGTATCCAATGGACATGTGTTGGTGGCATTAAAACGAAAAGACCTGAAAGACTTGTTGCCGTCCTTGTCCTCAACCATCATCTCGTGCGAGTACTCAATACCCCAGGGAATGCCAAGGTTGTCCCAGTAAGACTTGTCGACTTTTGGAAATCTGTTTGCACCTCTGGCGTGTTTCTTTTTAGCGCCCTGGTTGAAGACACGATAAGGGGAAGACTGGGCCAGGGAGATAGACGAAGACGACTGGACGGAAGACGACTTATCCTGAGAAAATGATGAAAACGAGAGACCATCTGGGTCTTGAAAGGTTGGCGAGGAAGACTGGGCTTGTGAGGAAGATATCTCATCATGAGAAAAAGGGCGGACAGATAGTCGTCTTGACCAGAGAACGAAGAGGAGCGTTCAGACTTATTGGGGACAGATCGCAGGTTTGGCTCGCCATCATTGTGGTACTTGGGATCAACATACTTAGGGACTGGTTTATCTTTGCTGCCATAGCTAAGAGAGTGGCCTTTCGATACAAGCTTATCGTCACCCTCAAATCTCTCCATGTAGTAGTAGCAATCCGTGACAGCCTCCATGATCGTCATCTTGCGGTCGGTCGGCAAGGTTTTCTTGTACGCGCTTCCCAGCCCTTCCTGTGCATTGGTGTCCTTGGCTAATCTTGAGGTATCAGCACTGGTAATGGCGGGGAAAATAAGAGACTCTCGACAGGGGTCTTGGTACCATGCAAGCCATGTGGCAATCGCTGGTCCTGGAATTCGTTCCTTTAGGGCGGTGGTGATAGACTTGTACTCCTCGACTGGCAACTTCTCGAGGAGTCTGTTTGTTGTAGACAAAAAGTATTCCTTGTGTTCGGATGGGCAATCGGGGCTTTTGGAAAACTTCCATGCATTACGCTTGAAGTGAACACTACAGAATCCATAGATCCCCTCGAGGTTGACAGGAGTAGGCTCAGGGACATTACAAAAGTCCCTGACAGCCAGCACAAATCCTTGTTGCTCGGCAGCGGAGAGATCGCATGTCATGCCTGGAAACTCCTTTGAGAAAACCTCCAGAGTTGGCTTAGACTCCCACTAAGTCTGGAACACCACTAAAAAATGGGCCTTGTAGTGGTACTTGGACATGCCGAGAAGAAAGCTGACGACCATAGGGAGAGTTCTCTTCAAGGGTCGACTGTATCCAGACGTCATGGTGATATTGATATCGCGATACGGGGCCTCGGTGATAACACCATGGATGGAGTCAGTCATCAAACAGCTATCTCGTGCGACAAGACGGGAACGCATGGCATCTGTCTGAATAATAACATGGCCATTGTTGGTGTCCGGAGAGATAGCCGCAATCACCTTCTTGTTCACTCGAGTATTGAAAGAAAGGAGGCCCGCAATCCCATCGAAAGTTTTGGTTTTTTGTTCAGCCTTGATACCCTTCCTATAGTGATAGAAGTGACCAGAATGTGCGAGACCCGGATGGATAGATGAGGCCGCAGAACGAAAATCAGTCGCAATTAGGGCCTTGCTGGTAGTCTACTCGGGCGCAAGTTTAACCCATTTTTTAAGCTCGCGCTTGGCCTCAGGAGGTACTCGAACAGGCGAGGGCTTGAGATGGTTATGGAATCCCTTGTTATGAATTTCAATAGTAGTGTCGTTGCAGGCATGATGAACAGCCATAATCGCATCGCAGTTCTTGTATGCAAGGGGGTTGTGTTGGTGTCCATTTTTATTGCATCGAGATTGTGCTGGTGGTGGGAGAGCGTCCCTTCTTTTCAAGGCTGGCTGCATAGGACGCTCGGTGTATTTACACGAAGGATCCTGATCGCAAAAGTAGATGCCTAGACACACCTTGTGGTAGACGACCTTGAGCATCGGTGGCGGGACCTTCGAGTTGATTTCTGGCTCTTGTTCAGTCATGCTCAACGGCGCGCACTCTGGTTCCAATATCTTGTAGAAAGATGATCCCTGGCGCTCTAAGGTACTAGCTGTGATAGCTCGATCGAACTGTGCGCGCTTGACCCTGGCTTCACTGTCCTTCACCTTGTGCCACTTCTCTCCAGATCTGCCTTTGCGAAACTCATGGATGTGGCTGTAAAGAAGGAACGTAGCCCACCCCACACTGTGAGGGTCAGTCTTGGAGTCGCCGCCTTCGATGATGCGTTTTTCAACAGCATCACCGTTCGGAAATTCGATGGAGGAAGGATGGTTGTATGTTCTCGCTGGCTGTGACGCGTTGGGGTCGAGTACATCAGACTGGCTTTGTGGAGGGTCCAGAATCGGTGAAAGAGAGTAGGGAGGAGACGGACTGAGCGGAAAAGGAGTAGGCGAAGACGTATTGTTGACAGAATATATGGTAGAGGTTGTTGCTGAAGGATGGCTCTCAGAGGAGGGAGAGAAAGGCAGAGGGGTATGAGCAGGCTGGGCAGAAAGAACAGGCTCGGTAGCCAAGGAAGGCGGGAAAGAAAGGCGAGGCATGGTGGGCAGTGCAGACAAGGCAGGCAGGGTAGTCAGGGTAGGCAGATTGGCCATCGGGTTCTGGTGTGGCAAACGGGACACCAAGTTTTGGCCAGAAAGAGAAAAAAATGAACCAGCGTGGTCCATAAATGCCTCTTGGTAAAGAACCATGGATTCATCCTCAAGCAAAGCCTGTAAACGAAGGTATAAAAGACAGACATGACAAAGGGAGAAAAAGAAGTTATGTTAGATCTTGTAAATCTACTCTTGCAAATAAAAAAACGAAAACAAGTGGCGGATGTACTAGTATGTTTACCATGTCATCAAAAGGGATTTTCAACGAAGGAGCTGTAGAGGGAACACTCATACTGTCCTGGGATCCATGCGGCGAGTCACTAACAGCTGGCTGAGGTTGAGAGTCGACTGGAAAGAATTGACCTAAAGTCTGCAAGGTGAATGAGATGAATATATGGAGCAGCTAAAAGCAGAGACAAGGACCGAAAAGAACGAGAGAGAAAAGCAAGGTTAAATTACCCATTGCTTGTACCTACTGATTGTTCTTGAGTGGGGAGAGACAATAGTGCCTGAACTGTTTCCAGCGAGCTCAAGTGGTGGTGACCACCGAGGGCAGAGTCCGAAGCACCCGGAACAGAGGCAGACTGAAAAGAAGACGCAAAAGATCAGAAGTCGCAGGATTAGATTCAGACACAAGAATACAAACAGCAAACGCAATCTTACGTTTGTTACCTGTCCTTTCTTGGTCAACGCTCTATAGGCGAGCTCTGCAACGCCCAAAACAAGTTTAGCCGTGTCCTCTGAAGACTTCTCTAGGACGTGTTCGATATACCGAAAGAGGGCAGCTTCGAAATCACTTTTGGGCGACATAGTTGAAAGTGGCGGAAAGGGTGAAGCATCAGTTTTTTTTTCTTTTTTCATGACCCAAGTGACTATCTTTGTTTATTTTTTTGAGACATGGAGTCACGTGCAGTTACCCAAAAGTGACCTTTTCAAAAGGTCACTTTCCCTATGGGTCACTTATTTCTTAATGAGATGGCGTGGTATATACATTTGCCTTGCTAAGTTATTTTGTATACGGGCAAATTGGTAAATTCTAACGCATTCCTCACAATATGCCTCCATTCATTAGGGTGTTGTCAGGCGTGCTCCATGTCGACGAGGAGCATGCACATTTGTCCAAGGATGCAAATCCGCTGGGATGTGCTCCAAATGTTCTACAGTACATCAAGGAACAGCAGGAGGAGGATCTGAAGTGTGCAGTATTGCACGTGACCTTTGGGCGACCTGGTTTGAGGTAAACGAAGTGAGCCTTTTGTGTACTTTTTTATATGTCATCCAATCCTCATAGCCATCTTTCTTCTCTTGTAGATATGGTCATCGATTGACCTATCCTCTAAGCTAGCTGCCGATGAAGGAGTTGAGAGCACAATCGACACCACGCCAGTAATTAAGTCAATCATGGCGGCGTATGAGGATTGCGAGGCAAAAGACATCCTTCCTGTCCTGTTTATAGAGTTGCACGTCTTCAGGAAATTCCACACTTGGTCAAGGCTGCGGAGCGCGGCAGACTGTGGGATGGCTATGGTAGGCCCGATCCTGGAGGAGATTCTCCATGTTCAACATCAAATCAAGTTTACGAGGTATTTTACTTTAGTTTTTGTTATATTATATGTTGTATTTTATTTTCCTTTCTAATACAAAAACTCCTGTCTTTAGTGCCAACTTCGCCACTGCCCACAGTCAACAGCGAAAACAGGAGCTTGGTCAAACAGGATCATCTCGACAGCCAGACATCATTGGCTGTACCGCAGATGGGAAGGAGGTTTACTTCGGGGAGCTAAAAGGCGTCCATTCGACAAAACAAGATATTAATGTAGATACCTTACGGGTGGCTATTTTCGCCAAGGATGCCCTGAGCTACCTACACTGCTGTCTGGTACAGGACCCCCCTCTGTTGACTTTCCAGACGAAAGGAAAGTCTGTGGTGTTTTTCCCTGCGGCAAAACGAGGAAACACCAGTGTCCATACCCGCCTCTCAGCAGTTCAGCTTCCGTCAAACCTAACTGAATTGAACCTCGACCAAGAGAGTTTTTTTTTTTTTTTTTTTTTTTTCGTCTATTTCAAGTTCAGACGCTACTTAGGACCACCAGGGGGTATCTCAAGAACCAGCGTGTAAATAGACTACAAAATCACTGCCCATTTCCAACCCTTGGCACCCCTGAGTGTCACCATGCCATGAGGTCCCCCTCTAAGTTAACCAAGAGAGTATGAGTCGATTCAATAAATGAAACTGGATGTTTATGTATAGTTGGCTTCATTGCTGTGGAATGAAAGGTTATGGAAGATTGATAATTAAGGATCGTGCCATTAGCTTTTTCTCCAAACCTTTTCGTTTTTCTTTGTTTCACTTGTTTTCGACATACAAATAGTTCTATTTCTTAGGGCCCTTAATTTCACAGAACGCATCAAGGAAAAAAGGGAGAGATGTAGTCTCGAATCCAGCCCATCACTATGTGGGTCGAATCTTTTTCAACATCTTCACGAAGTGAGGGTTTGGGTTTTTTGGACGGGTATGTGGCAGACCTGAGATTTTCGTCCCTATATGGAAGGTTGTTAAGGGTTTCTCACATCGAAAAAATGACTCTTCTGAAGACGCAAACCATAAACCCTTAACAACCTTCCATATAGGGACGAAAATCTCAGGTCTGCCACATACCCGTCCAAAAAACCCAAACCCTCACTTCGTGAAGATGTTGAATAAGATTCAACCCACATAGTGATGTGCTGTTTGTTGTTCTTCCTAACAAATCTATAGCACAATGGGCTACATCTCGACAGACCGCAACAGAGCGTCTCCACTGCTTACACCCCTATCAATTAAAGTCGTCTGCAATGGATCTATCTCTTCTAATACTAGATACTGACATTAGTGGGAATCTCACAAAGCCTTATTTTACTTTCCAACAATCACCGAGTTGCGGGAGAGAAGCAAGTGATAATAGCCCTTAAAATCAGGAGATACAGTAAAGAAAAAGGAAGAAAGAAGAGGGGATGAGTTCCTGTTGGAACAAATCTTTACAGCATAGTGCTTAATCTCAGCAGATCGTAGCTACAGAGCGTCACTACTGCTTACAACACACCGTTGATTAGTCGTCTGCAATGGATTTATCTCTTCCAATATTTGAAATTAACATTAGCAGGAATGTCACCGGGTCTTTCCGCCGAGCAACATCACCCCACGTAAGATGATTCAGGATCCGAGGATCTATTCGTATTCAACTAAAAATCGGAAAAGGCGGCAATCGTCGCGTTCTAGCACGGGTTCTGACTTAGAGGCGTTCAGCCATAACTCAACGGATGATAGCTTCGGGCCATTGCCTGCTCAGGCAGGCCCAAATACCAAATGTCCGAATGAACGGTTCCTCTCGTACCAAGTTCCACTATTGCAACAACATTTCATCAGTAGGGTAAAACTAACCTGTCTCACGACGGTCTAATGTAATAGCAGCAGAGCAAGGGGGTACTAACAAGGAGTGACAGGCAGGAGGATGGGCAAGACAAGTACAAGAGAGGACTAGGGACAAGAAGGAATAGCTAGAAACGGATGTGGTTTATTGTACAGAAGGGGTGGGGTATTTATACTAGATTAGGAATGAGAGCGAAGTAGTAACAGGCAGAGGAAATGTTAGGGTCTAGGTTCTAGGGGGTTGTCAAGGCAACCAAGGCAATAGAAAGCAGGGGTTACATTAATCTACAAACCTGTTACATCTAAACCCAGCTCACGTTCCCTATTACTACCTGTATAAATACCTCCTCACCTCACGCTGTACAATAAACATATCTCTTTTGCATCCGTCCCCTTGTCCCGTTGAACCCTCTCTGACACCCTTTATCTCTGTTGCTATTACAAGAACACCCCGGGATGTGCAACTTTTAGTAGACTAAGAGCGCTGGGAAAAAAGGTGTTTGAGAATTTTAATGAAAATCGAGTCTCAAGTAGATGATGTGGATGAAGATGGATATAACACGATGAAAAAAGGGGTATTAAAAACGGATTGCATAGTCATGATCTCCTCGCTGTCCACCGCGGGTAGTATCATGTTTTTATAGGATCAGGTTGTCTACATACACACATCCCAACTAAGGTTGGTCGAGCAATAGATCGCAGCGGCCTAGTTGGTGGCGGTCTTGTTGGGCTTCGCATGCTGATTCTTATCCTACATTGGGCCTTTCTGAACTGACGTGAGGTTCTTATCGCCGTCATATGTGAAGGTGTAGCTGTAATTCTCCTTAGCAAAAGCTTCTCGTTCATGTTCTATCAGCAGCGTTCCGAAAGTTAATGCTTCCGGAGTATCTGATGGAATGAGGTAACGTGTTCCTGTCTCCCTATCATGATACCCGACCGCGTCTGACAGCTCATCAACCCCCAACACTTCTTTCAGGAACTTCCTAGTTTTCTCCACCTTCCATTTGCTGTGGCTTTGCAATTGTGGCTTTGAGGCTATTTGAAATAAAACTAACACAAAGGAAGCAGCTCAAAGGAAATTACCGCAGGACAAGCTAATGGCTCAGGAGGCTCAGAAGAACGCACACAAAACAAACAGATGGCGCAGAAGGACGTGCAAGAGGGACATCCACCACGCTCTGCTTATCTCTCCACACTAAACGATGCAAATGAGCATGGATAATTGTCCTTGCATTTAGAGGAGATTGGAGTTGAGGGTTGGACATGCTCGTTCTTATCTCTTCACTCTTTTCTCTTCTCCACTACCTATTGAAAAGAATAAAGCGTTTTAAAGGTTGTGGAGATGAAAGCGCAGGAGAACAAGTGTATTCTTTAGTTCATTCAACCCCACAGATTTTTTTTTGCTTTTCGTTCGATGGTCAAAGAGAAGACTCTGTGTTGCCTTTCTGCCCCCTACTTATCGCGTGCTGTCTGTGTGTCGAATTCACCAATGAGGGTTGGGCATGCTCGTTCTTATCTCTTCGCTCTTTTCTCTTCTCCACAGCCTATTGAAAAGAATAAAGCGTTTTAAAGGTTGTGGAGATGAAAGCGCAGGAGAACAAGTGTATTCTTTAGTTCATTCAACCCCACAGATTTTTTTTGCTTTTCGTTCGATGGCCAAAGAGAAGAGTCTGTGTTGCCTTTGTGCCTCCTTTTTATCGCGTGCTGTCTATGTGTCGAATTCACCAATGAGGGTTGGACATGCTCGTTCTTATCTTCACTCTTATCTGTTCTCCACAGCCTATTGAAAAGAATAAAGCGTTTTAAAGGTTGTGGAGATGAAAGCGCAGAACAAGTGTATTCTTTAGTTCATTCAACCCCACAGATTTTTTTTGCTTTTCGTTCGATAGCCAAAGAGAAGAGTCCGTGTTGCCTTCGTGCCTCCTTCTTATCGCGTGCTGTCTATGTGTCGAATTCACCAATGAAAGACAATTCGATAGGACAGGTGGTCATGCCAATGTCACAAAGCGCTTATTAGTACGCTAGTGGACAGGAGCACAAGCGACTGAAACAGCAGAAAGCGAACGATTACGGTACCAAATCCTTTCCACGCATTGAAAGCAGGCAAAAGTAAACAAAATAAGCCGTAGATAAGCAAATAATAAAGATAAGACGAGAAGAAAACGTCTTGAAGGGTTTTTGGCCCTGTACTCTCGTTTGTTTACTAAGCCGCAAGTACCTTACAAAACGGTCGAGACCGAACATGGTTCAAAGCTAAGCGAAATGGCCAAATTTTGTCGTGGACACCACTTGGCCGTGTAATCTTGTTTTGACTTATTCCACTGGACCTCCAGGATGTCTTCTCCAACTGCTCGCGAGCGTGTATCAATGAAAGACAATTCGATAGGACAGGTGGTCATGCCAGTGTTACAAAACAGTTATTAGTACGCTTGTGGACAAGAGCACAAGCGACTGAAAACAGCAGAAAGCGAACGATTACGGTACCAGATCCCTTCCACGCGTTGAAAGCAGGCAAAAGTAAACAAAATAAGCCGTAGATAAGCAAATGATAAGGGTACGTCGAGAAGAAAACGTCCTGGAGAGTTTTTGGCCCTGTACTCTTGTTCGTTTACTAAGCCGCAGGTACCTTTCAAAACTCTACTCTCGTTCGTTTACTAAGCTGTAGATACGTTACAAAACGGTCGAGACCGAATATGGTTCAAAGCTAAGCGAAATGGTCAAGTTTTGCCGTGGACACCACTTGGCCGTGTAACCTTGTTTTTGAGTTATTCCACTGCACTTTCAGGGTGTCTTCTCCACTTGCTCGCGAGCGTGTGCTTCCTTCTTATCGCGCGCTGTCTATGTGTTGAATTCACCAATGAAAGACAATTCCATAGAACAGGTGGTCAGGGCAATGTCACAAAACGGTTATTAGTACGCTAGTGGACAAGAGCACAAGCGATTGAAAACAGCAGAAAGCGAACGATTGCGGTACCAGATCCCTTCCACTCTTTGAAAGCAGGCAAAAATAAACAAAATAATGCGTAGATAAGCAAATGATAAGGATACTAAGCCGCAAGTACCTTACAAAACGGTCGAGACCAAATATGGTTCAAACCTAGGCGAAATGGCCAAACTTTGTCGTGGACACTATTTGGTCATGTAACCTTATTTTTGAGTTCATTCCACTGGACCACCAGGGTGTCTTCTCCAACTGCTCGCGAGCGAAATACAATTGGTCGATCGCCTTGCAATTTCCCCAAGCACTCTTTTCTTTAGTCTCCTCTCGGGCGGAGAGTTGTGGGAGGTTACAGGATAAAAAGGCGGTACTTTGGCCAAAAAAAAAAAAAAAATTATCCTCCTTCTCTAATTAATCATGTCCAAACTAGAAATCGAAACTGGTGTGGTCGTCGCCGAAAACCTTGACAGTGTCGAAGCCCCAGTTACATGGCGCACTTACGCCATGTGCGTTTTCGCCTCCTTCGGAGGTATCTTCTTCGGTTACGATTCCGGATACATTGGTGGTGTCCAGGGTATGGACTTCTTCATCCACATGATCAGCGGCCCCGATGCCAAGGAGCTTTTGTCTTGGCAATCATCTCTTATCGTCTCCATTCTCTCAGCCGGTACCTTCTGCGGTGCTCTCATGGCTGGTGACCTTGCCGATTTCTTTGGTCGTCGCTTTACCATCATTCTTGGTAGCGCTGTCTTCATTGTTGGTGTCATCCTCCAAACTGCCTCTGCTGGTCTTGCTCTTCTTGTCGCTGGTCGTGCCGTTGCTGGTCTCGGTGTTGGTTTCGTCTCTGCCATTATCATTCTTTACATGTCTGAGATTGCTCCCAAGAAGGTCCGTGGTGCCATCGTCTCTGGCTACCAGTTCTGCATCACCATTGGTTTGCTTCTCGCTGCCTGCGTCAGCTACGGCACCGAAAACCTCGAAAACTCTGGCTCCTACCGTATCCCCATTGGTTTGCAAATGCTCTGGGCTTTGATCCTTGGTGTCGGTCTGATGTTCCTCCCCGAATCCCCCCGTTACTTCATCAAGAAGGGAAAGGTCGAGGAAGCTCGCAAGGCTTTGGGCCGTGTCCGTGGTCAAGACCCCAACTCTCACCACATCGAAGCCGAGTTGAGCGAAATCCGTGCCAACCACGAATATGAAAAGCGCATGACCCCCGAGACTGGCTACATTGGCTCCTGGCTCCTCTGCTTCAGCGGTTCCGTCGGTCTCGCTAGCTCCAACGTCCGCAAGACTCTCCTGGGTATCTCTCTCCAAATGATGCAACAATGGACTGGTGTCAACTTTGTCTTCTACTACTCTACCATTTTCTTGAAAGGAACTGGCGCCGTCAGCAACCCCTTCCTCATGTCCCTCATCTTCACCCTCGTCAACGTGCTCTCCACTCCTTTATCCTTCTGGCTTGTCGAACGCTTCGGTCGTCGGTCCATGCTTCTCTGGGGTGCCATCGGTATGACCATCTGTGAATTCATCGTCGCTGTCATCGGTGTCACTGTTGGTTTCAACCACACCCACATGGAGGGTGAGCTCACCATCGCCAACAACATCTCCGCCGTCAACGCCCAGATTGCTTTCATTGCCATCTACATCTTCTTCTTTGCCACCACCTGGGGTCCCGGTGCCTGGGTTCTTATTGGTGAAATCTTCCCTCTTTCCATCCGTTCCCGTGGTGTCGCCCTTTCCACTGCCTCCAACTGGTTCTGGAACTTCATCATCGGTTATATCACTCCCTACTTGGTCGGTACCGAGCATGCCAACATGCAATCCAGCGTCTTCTTCCTCTGGGGCTCTCTTTGCGCCCTCTGCATTGTCTACGCCTACTTCCTTGTTCCCGAAACCAAAGGTCTTACTCTTGAACAGGTTGACCAAATGTTGGATGAAGTCTCTCCTCGCAAGTCTGCTGCCTGGAAGCCCACCACCACCTTCGCCGGCAGGGAGGAGAAGCAAACTACTGCTTAAAGAAAATATTTCTAAGCCTGCACGGCAACTTTTTATTCGATTTTCGTCACTTTTACTCGTACATAATATTAAAGAAAATCAAACATCGATAGTAATCATATGCAACGATCCGACAGAACTCGGGAAGGTGTGTGTGCTTTTTGATATATTTTATTAGAGAAGAGAATAGTGGAAGAAGAAACAGGCAGAGAAAAGAGGGAGCAGAAGGCAGAAGGGAAGGGGATGATATGTGATTGCTGACTGGGGAACAAGACAAGGGGAACAGGGGGTCTATTTATCCAGGAGCCGGAACGGGTTGGAACGGGAACTGGGGACTGGAGGCAAACGGGCAAAAGACATAACAGGGGACAGATACTGGATAGTGACATAATGATCCTAGGCAAATATACCCTTTACGAGTATCATCCTAGAATCCAATGTAGCTTGTAAAAACGAGATATATAAACCAAGTTACCCCTAGAACAGAGCCGTTTGGTTAGTGACAAAGATCTAGATGGTAGCGGAACTCACTTGACACACCCGAGTCTCCAAATCTGGAGGCGCGTTCAATGTCACATAGGCGGAAACAAGGGGGGAGGATGCTAGCCCTGGCCCTCCAACGCCTGAAGGTGCCAGAAAGCTTTCAGAACCTGCTGTTGTTTATTACCAAGAACAAAAGCAACCGAGTGATTACCAGTTATGGATTGACCGACAAGTACAAACCGATGTGCGGTCTTGACCAAGGCGGTGTGGAATGTCCACTCCTGTGGAGGATAGCATACGACCCCCTACTGAGTGCCATCGACTCACTGGGAATGGGATATACAATGTCGACACCGCTTGCCCCGGGAAAGGCTCCACCCACGGTTTCGGACTTGACCTTCGTGGACGATAACAGCCTCGTAGGACCAGGACACACAGAACTCACAAGGATGATCGACGTCGGCACGGAGTTCTTTGGGATGCACGGCATCGAGATCAACGGCAAGAAAACAGAATTAATAGCAATCAACCCCACATACATCGACAACATCAACTATGGAGGAAGTTTGATCCAGCGTCAGGTGGCAAGCAAAGCGTCTAGAGTCCTAGGGGTGTGGCTTGCAGCGGACGGAACGGCCAAAACAACAGCTGCAATGGCAATGAAGGAAACGGAGACGGTATGCGGGATTCTACTCAGGAAATCGGTCACCGATAAACAGTGTATCTATATTATCAACGCGGTTCTCATCCCAAGGCTGCTCTACAGGATGACAGCGCAGATCTCAGCATGGACAGTCATATAACGCATCACCAAGAAATACAGGACGGTCGTGCGACAAAAACTTGGTTTACCCAGCTCAACACCATCCAGCATACTGCACCACACAAGGCTGTACGGACTACGGGACCTCAAGGACGCTCTCGCCGAACAACACATCAGCACATTGCATTTGAGAAGCACCCAGAAAGGGCTCATAGGAGACCTTACCCACTGCCGACTTCAAGACCTACAAAGGGCGGCCAGACTACGGGAATCCCCACTTTCCAATCCGGCCATCGCCAGCACGTACACATAACATAACCTCATCGCCAGAGTGTGTCAGCTAATGGTGGAACGAGACGTCAATCTGTGCGATGTGAGCGCAAAGGAGGGCGAACGAGTGCTATTGTCAAAGGTTGTTACACCTGAGATATACGTGAAGCACAGCAAGTGGATGGAGAGGGGCCAGGTCTTTTACCTGGAGGATATAATCAACGAGGATCGGAGTCACACCAGACCATGGAAAGAAGTTGCGCGCACATGGGATCAAGGGAGACAGAGTATGGTTTGCAGAGGTGTGTCAGGCCGTCTCCAAGTTCCCGCAGATCGAGATGAATCGTGTGGAGGAGCGCGAGGAGGAGAATCAGAGGCGCGCTTGCAAAAACACAGGAAGATGCCGAGGAGGAAGAGGTCGTCTTGTGGGAGTTCGGAAGCGAAGACGAGGAGGAGCCGCCTGTGGAACAACAAGAACAAAATCAACAAAAAAAAGAAAAGAAAACGGCAGCGATCAGGAGGTGATAAGAGGTAGGGAAAGGGCGGTTGCGATAAGCGACGACAGCCACGGTCCATTTGAGCATCGCTGTCGAAGCCAACAAAAAGAAGAAGTCAATGAAAAAGAAAAAGAACAAGAACAGGAGCAAGAATAAGAAAAAGAAAAAGAAAAGGACCTACAAGAGGGTGTTTTGGGTTCGGTTTCTTCCTCGTCACTTTCAGATTTGAATTCCCTTTTTTAATTTCTTCGCCCCTTTCTTTTTGTATGCCCAATATATTCCTTCCCACTCACAACACGTCAGCACAATCCGAACACACAACCTTCCCTTTTTGTTTGTTCACAGTCAACCAAACCCCTAGTTTTAGAGTTATATTCCCCTTCTTTTTCTTCTTTTTCTTTTTCGTCACCCCTTTCACTTCCAGCAACACAATCAACCACACAGAACAGAAGACCAGAAACGACACGCACCATCGACTTATTACAGCAAACGCCAGAAGAGCCCAGAATACCATGGACCCCACCCAAGGCGACAAGAAACAAGGCAGTGGACAGGGCGAATCGGAGAGCGTTCAAGCAGAGGCGCAATCAGATTATTGACCGCCACACAAAGTTCCGACGAGAGAAGGAGGTCAGAGACAAACTCAGACAACAGGCAGCAAAGGAGACCGCAGAGGAGGAGAAGCGTCGAAAGAAGACCGAGAAACAGGCTGAGCTAGACAGACGGAGACAGGAGCTAGAGAGAGCGCTCCCGCCCAAGCGGAGACTAATGCGCGCGGTAAAGGCTCGGCTAAAGGAATTGGAGGCGGAGGCTTACCCGCTGCTCCCTGCCATCAAGGAACGGATACAACATCATGCGACAAGCAATACACCGGAACACAGCTACAACCACATTAACATGGATGCGGCCACACAATCGGCCATGGAGGAACAGAGGAAACACACACAGCCAGGAGTACGATATGTTTATTCGGACGGATCAATGGTCAACCTTGGGAAGGCCAGGTGCTCGATGGCATTCGCGGTGGTAGGAGAACAGCAACCGGTCATACAAGGAATAGTCAAGGGATTCGCATCATCCGCCAAGGCCGAACTCATGGGGCTCATAACAGGCATCATCGCGACACCACAAGACCATGACGTATGCATCCGATTCGACAATCAAGCGGTGGTCAAGATGTTCAATGACATTGTCGTCAACAGAAGGAGAGCGTCGGTGAGGGCCAAACTGAGGTGCGATTACTCGGTGGACTGGGGAATAGTAGCGCGGATATGCAACGAGCGATGAGAAGTGGACGGTATGCCACATACTCAGAGGGCTCGTACCGAAGGCTCTTGCCACTGAGTGGCCAAAGTTCTCAAGGAGATGTCCAAGAGCGTTGCCGAGCACGTCAGACGACTATTCTGCAAGTTCATCGAGAGGGAGGGCCGAGAAAAAACATGGAAACCGCGATGCGAGAACCGTCGAATGGGAGAAACAGCAGGGGATCACAGAGAGACGGAAGCACAAACCCCCGGAGGAACGGCCGAGGTTCCCAATGGCAACAAATATATGGACGGAAACCCCGAGCGACCCCTGGCGGAGCACGAGGAGGGTCGATGCCCTGGCGTTCAGAATGATACACATGCAGCCGACCGAGCGGTGAACGAAGCCTTACTAGGCCGGAGGAGAATGGATATTATGGAAAAGAGAGGAGCGATAATAGTTAAGGAGTTCGAGATGGAAGATACCTAGTCCCTTGAACCGCCCCCGAAGGGTAGCAAGGGTCATCAGGAGGTATACGCAGGTGCGCCTGGCGCAGAATACGGATTGTGTTTCCTCGGTTTTGAGCAGTACACTTTATCTATTCTGCTTTGCTATAACAACGTAGAATACCGTGCTCGCATGGGCTACACTTAGACTTCCGTATTCGGATTAAAACTTTGACGTTCCCTTTTTACGAAATTGCTGAATTGGCTGAAGCGGCAATTGACAAAAAGAGTTCCAAATTTGCTCACATTTTTGTTTTTGTGGTGGCAAAGCTTGTTTTTGTGGTGGCAAACTTCAGTTGAAAAAGAGTTCTGTTTTGTGGTGGCAAAACGGTTGTGCTCTCTTGATGGTCACCAAGGCAAACTGAAAGTCCAATTGTTATAAAAAGTGGCCGTTCTTTGGTCCTCTTCCTCTCCTCACCTCTTCTCCTCCCATCCAATTTTCTTCCTCCCCCATCATTCGCACGTCATTTCTCCTCTTCCATTACTTACGCTTCGTAACTTCCTCCTCCAACATTTACACTTCATTATGGAAAATGATCACGCCTTTGGCGACGCCGTGATTCGCGCCGAGTTGGTCAAATACCTCACGCCTCGCGACATGACCAACCTGTGTCTTACCTCCAAACAATCCTTCGACTGGTTCGTCCCCCACCTCTGGCACACTCGCGCATTCTACACCAACCTCAAGCATATTCCAGGCCTCAAACGCTACCAGCAGTATGTCAAAGTCATCAAGGACCTCGCTATCAACCTCGCTGTCGAGTCAAGAGACTTTTGGGCCTTCCCGAACTTGCAATCTGTACAGTTTGTCCAGCATAGTACCGGGCAATATAGAAGCAATGCTGGCTTCGGGTTATACAATCCTCCGGTCCCGGTCTACTCTCAGTATGCCTTTGGATCTTCTCTAGGCGGCGTAAATGCTGCTCGCGTTGATCTTCGTCTCGTCCTTCTATTGCAATCCGTGCCGCTCTTACAAGATCTGACCATCACCCTCGCCCTTGACAACTCGGACGTCTTTCAACATTTCCTCGCCTCCCTCCAATCGCTTACCCAACTCAGGACCTTAAAAATGACTTGCAACGAATATGTCAATCCTACGCATATTCAAAAAGTCATCCGCGCATGTCGACAGTGTCAAGAACTGGATTTCAGTTTCTCGGGCGTGGATTCGTTCAAGGGAAGCGAAGAAAAGGAAGAGTACGAACAGGCCAAGGTCGACATGGAAGGAATGGAGGATCTATCTGTCAAGATCTTGAAACTTGCCACGACACTCGAGGATCAAGAAGCTGCGATCATGGTCCCGTTGCTCAAGAAGTGCCCCTTGTTGCAGGAATTGCACATGTTTACGATCAAGGCCCCGGAAACCGTGGATCTCTTGCAAGAGGTATTCATGAACGGTGCCTGCCCACAACTTTCAATTTTCCATCCGGGACGAGATGCCGCACTCAAAGACGATCCTTTGCCCATTCTCCTGAGTGTCATGGGCCCCGATCGCGGTGTGAACGCCGTTGGACTCGCGAAAATCATGATCACTTCCGCCCAATTCAAGTCCGAATCCGCTTTGGCCATGACCGAACATCTCTCACAGTCCTTGACTGAAGTCCATTTCCAGGATCATATCATGAACTTCGAAGTGTTCAACGAACTCGTTACCGGTCTGCCATTCTTACAATTTATCCGCGCAAGAATTAACGAGATCTCCGTCCAGACAGTCGACATCAATAACTTCGATCAGATGTGCAGTCGCGACTGGGTGTGCCTCGGCTTGAAGAAGTTACAACTCGGTTCTCAATTGACTCAAGGCATTCCGACCGTCAAGGGCGACAGCTGGAAGCAGTCTCTTCCTAAGCGGTGTATGGACTACATCTTCTCCCAGGTGTCTAAACTCGAGCAGTTGGAAGAATGGGATTTCGTCGCCGGACCCGTCGACCTGTTCATCCTCGCCGCTGGTGGTTACTTGCGCCAACTGTCGGATTTGAAATCTTTAAAGAAATTGGGATTGGGACCTAGGACGGTGTATAGAATGGGAGCCAAGGAAGCCGAATGGGTGGCGGAGAACTGGACGAGTTTGGAGAATGTCGACTTGGCTTGCGATAGTATCCCGATTCATATTATGGATATCTCAAGAGTCAAGGCCGATAAGTTGGCGTTAGATACGTTTATTCATACGTTGAGATCTAAACGACCAAAGATTAGTTTCAGGAAGCAATAGAATAAAAAAAGCACGATTATTTCATCCCTCTTTTTCGTTCTCGTCTTTTTTTGATGTCTGCCCTCATCTCTCCCTAAAATTGCTCTTTTTTTTTTTTACAGCTCCTTTTCTCTGCCAGATATCGGAGGATCAGAAGGTACCTCGTCATGGACGTTTGACTGCGTTGTGCCTCGGTGCTTTTCATCTCTTGATGTTTCTCATGCCTTAATTTCGTTCATCTCTTGATGCATCTGTTCCTTAACCCTTTTTCGGCATCCGTTGACGTTCCCTTGATGCCGTTTCTGTGTGGCTTTTTGGGGATAGAAGAGGTAGGTGATCAGCTTGCAAAGGTGGTTTGAGAGAGGGTAGACTTTGATCATGCAATAACCGTTGCACCTTGGATATAAAAAAGTCGTACAAACTATGCCAATACCATAAAAATTCTCACAGAATACCGCATCATTATTTATTTTATCATCACTTTTTTTTTGCTCTCCTGTCAATAAGGTAGTTAACATCATCCATTGTCGTTCTTGATGACGGCCTTATTCGTTCATTGTGGTGACACCTGTTAACTGTTATAATCTTGGCGGTATTTAAACTTGACATGCCGTCACAAATCAATTCGACAGCATGAAGGTCCAACTCTTTATTACAAGAGAAATAATATGAAATAAACAAAGGAACAGAGTTGAAGTGTGGTTGAGCTGACAGTGGTCATTGTTCTTCCTTATTGTTATTTGCTTCGTCTGTACCTTGTTCGTTGTCTTTGTGTCTTTTGAGTCTCGGAGCCCAATAGTTGTAGCAGGCGATTCGGCTGTCAGCGCTTCGGTGGGTTCAACCTCATTTCCATGCGTGAACATCCGAGGTCTTTGTCATCTCAAGGACACACTTCAAGCCTGCTCTAAAGTCAGAATATGTGTGTCTGGTAAATGCCGACCGCATGCACTCCACTCGATAGTTCCTGTGGTGGTCCCTCCAACGTCGGCTGCTGTGGGGCAATACATGTGTGTCTGGTACATGCCAAGTGCCATGCACACCAACCGGTGGTCCTCGTGACGAAACTCATTGCTTGCTGTTCCTTAACGTGTTTTTCTATGGGTGGTTGTGCATAATGCTTAACAACCTTAGACGTAAGTATCAACTGTCCCACATTTCTTCGTAACAACTCGACCAATATCCTCCGCCGACGTCAGTTTTTGAAAATCTATGTGTGTTTGAATAAAGGGAAACTCAAGATTAAATCAAATCTTCCACGTTGTAACGTCCTGCCACATTTTGCCCCAGGTTGCCAGATGCCGTGTTCGCCCTAGGTCGCTAACTTTCTCCAAGTCTTGTTCCGTCTATGTGATAGTTAAACGCGTACTTGGATCTAGGTTTCGAAGCGTTACCTCCGCTACCCAACCAGACCTTTGCCACTAACCGACGCGGCTCAGTTTAAGGTGTATCTTCTAATGTACAGAACAAGCCATGCGGTCGCCGGTTTTGGAGATGGCAATAGGGGCTGCAGTGCACACAAACAACAGCCCTCCTCTTTCTATCTCTTTGACTTCCAGCCTCAAAACATTTCAGCAATTGCAAAAGATGTTATACAATCCATAGATGAATTTGCTGGAAGGTAGGGTAATCATGCTATTGTGCCTTTCATTCAAAATGAGTAAAAAAATTAACGACTAATTCAGTTGTGAGCGGGGTTTGCATGGGTGTGGAACAAAACGTTGTCGTGAATAGCTGGCTAATCGGGGTTTAGCGGCCAATAACCATGTTAGTATAAGAATTTAAGAGAGCGGTCCAACCATTGCAGTGCAACACGGTCTAACGATGATCCTCTCCAGGAAACTAGTCCTGCTTCTATCTTCCTTGGCCTCTTCGTGACTACGGTTTTCATGGTCCATGCTGCTCCTCTGGGGTCAAAGCCAAGATCGACTTCCGGATCCAGTCGTAAATTATTTTGACGGTAAAGAGTACTTGCATCATTGTCGTTTTTGCAATAGTGTGGCGACAATCTGACCAGGAGTTTGGGTGCCTCTGCCTTCTGAAAATTCATCTTTTCCATCGTACTGCGCTTGCCAATCCTTCCTGAAACCAAAATCCCATTGCTCCCATCCATATGCCCCTAAGATTCCTGGAACCTGGTCGTTCTCCATATCAAAGGACTCGCCCGCACTTGTAACTTCAATCCTATCACTCCCATCGCCATGTCCATTGGCTGCTCATTCTCGATAATCTGGATTAGCATCCAGCTGCTGTTTATTTATCGCCGCTGCACCACCGCCACTCCTTGCCACCAAACGTGGTCTTAGCAAAATGAGTGACCACTTTGACAATACACACTGTCGGTGTATTTAACAGAACCGTGGATGAACGAAACAGAGCTGGGGTTGGTTGGTTGCTCAGTATTTATTCAAACGCTCGCACTAAGCTGCTCTTTGATGGTGTAGGATCTGTATAGATGGTGTCAACCGTCATTCGCTCCAATGATTAGTGTCTTCTTAGGGAAGCACTTCACCTTCATACGGCTCCATCAGCATATTCCCTTCCACCTTCTTGGCAAACTGCTCAATATGCGTACTATGTGCCCACGGCTTGCCTTCGATCTCACTCCTCACCGTGCTCGCAAAGCACCCACTCCACTTGTTCCTAGGATATGCCTTGATAACACTCTCGATCGTCTCCTTGGCGACCAAGTCTTCACATTGGCCCACATTGTCCAGCAGCGTGGCGACTATGGTGATGGCGCCTAGGAAGGTGATGGAGCCCGTAGTGCCAACGTCCTGGTGACGTATAATGGTCTCGGCAACCGCGTCAACGAGATCCTGGTTTGCGGAGGCTTCGCTCAGCCAAGACGAGGCAACGAAGGCACCTTTGAAGTCAAAGGACATTTTGGTCGTGTGCTGAAATGCCTCGGCGGTGCCAATGTCATGCAGCATACAGGTGAGGTAAAACGTTTCGGCAAAGTCTGGCCAGGAGGCGAGCTGTTCGGGGAAGTGTTGCGCCATAATGACGGACCCGTAGACGTACACGCGGTAGCAGTGGTTGACGGTTTGCAAAGGCAGATGCCGGGCGGCTAGCGCTGTGATCTTGCGGGCCAACGGTGTTGAGGGAATAGATACTGAGGAAGCAGTTGCCGGCTTCGAGTTTGACGAGGACAGCGAGGCAACAAATTTGGCGGTATCTCGTGGGACGGCAGCCCAGCCGTACTGAATAGGGGAAGACATGATATTGTGTGTGTTGTGTGTGTATATATGTAAAGTGAGTGGGATGGGTGAGAAGATGGTTTTTGCGCAGACAGAACTGGTTTTTAAATAAAAAAATAATAATATGTAAGCAAACACGTACGTAGGCCGAAACACATCATTCTCGATTTCAAGTTCTGTTTGCCTGCGCAGCTTATGTCTTTCCTTCTTCCACCTCCCCAGCCACGCACCTTTCTTCACGTTGGCAGTGCTCGAATCAATACAATCATTATGTACAGTAGTAGCTCATTCCAGCAACGTCGAGCAGGGATCACCTAATTGTTAAACACAAACTCCATCAACCATAATGTCGCGTCATTCCATCACTGGCGACATAGCACCAATCCCGCCCATGAGCACCACGGCACTGCTCCTTATCGACAACCAACTCGGATTTCGTGACGTGGCTGCTTGGGGAATTGGCGCCTCCAACCTGGAGTTCGAGAAGAATGTCACGGCGCTCATCGCAGCTTTCCGCGATGCTTGTGTTGAGAAGCCAGAGGGTCAGAGACCACTAATCATTCACGTGCAGTATCGTCCCGTCTGGACTGACCACCCGTTGCATGTCAGCAAGGTTGGCCCGTTTGGAGCGAACGGGGAACAGGTGCGCGCCATTGACTTTCTCGAATTTGCCGCGCCGAGGGTAATGCGTCCGGAAGGGCCAAAGTTTGTCTATACTATTGACGAGACACCGCCTCCCGCGCCAGTGGATCCCAAGAAAGACGCCACGCCATCGCCACCTGCGGACGAAATCATCATGACCTCGCATGGGCATAGCGTCTTCATCAACACCCCACTTGAGTCGATCCTCAAAAAGCGTGGCATCAAGACTCTTCTCATTGCGGGCATGGCTACGGACCTCGCTGTCAGCACAGCCGTTCGAACAGCCCAGAATCTCGCTTTGACGGGGAAATGGGGCGGACGCGGCAACATGGCGGACGCAGCAGCCTCAGCACGGTGGACTGATGGAACGAGCGTGTTTGTCGAGGCGCAGGAGGATGCGCCGGAGGATGAGCGAGGAGAGGACGGACTTGCGGTTGAGATGGGGCGCATTATTCTCATCGGGGATGCCACGAGGGCGTTTGGGAAGGCTGGAGTCGATGCACAGACGGTCCACAATGTGCATGTCGAGAGTCTGAGGGACTTTGCTGAAGTGAGGAGCACGGCTGAGGTTATCGGCGCCTTTCATTGATCGCATAATATTAGGTCTAGGTGTGAAATACATACTATTCCAAGCCCCTTTCATTCACGACGCAGATGCTGTGCTTTACTTTAGGCTTGTGCTGCAGCAGCCGTGAAACAGTGGGAGGCTTGCTCGAGCGAGGAGACTGAGGATGATAGTGGGAAACGATAGCGACGGAGAATGGCTGTGCGACTCCTCATCAACCCGTATTTTCGATGACACTTCGGTAGCTCCCCTATGGATCCCGTCTCTTTGGCCTTTTGCTCTTAAACTGTGGCAGACGAGCTAAGAATGTATCCAAATGAAATGTATCTTTTGATTGAGGTTCATGTCTGATCATATGTATTAGATAGAGCCGGTGGAGCATCTATGGAAACGCACAGAGGAGGAGAGGACGAGGGAACAAGGGAGACACGGGCAAAAGGTACTGTAGAGCATCGAAGAGACTGGTGGTAAAGCATTGAGGGAAGCAGCCGACAACTGGAACGGAGAAAAGGAAGAGGCTAGGAGGAACCCTGGACAAATTTCACCACTCCCAAGCCTTGCATTTATACCTTTGCTACGACAGTCAGATATCATGGTGGTGTTTGAGAGAGATCGTCGAAATCGTGAAGATTGGGGACACACAACATGACGACTGGCAGCGGTTTCTGCAGAGATGATAGCAGAGCGAGGAGGAGTTCCTGATCGACGACGAAGATAAAGATAAAGGGTAGTAAGAGATATTGAGAACGTGGATCACGGCGGAAATCTATTACGACCCGACTCTAGCATTCCTGACCAAGGAGTGGACCAAGTTGTTCAAGACGACGTCAAGTATTGTAGTATTGCTGGCTAGACAGCGTGTGAGCGTGATCGAGGAGTTTGATTAGACGGAGAGGTGGAGTGTGCGTTACAAGGCGACGGTTGAGTGCGAGAAGACCAAAGGGTGCGGAGGCCAGATTGAGTAAAGAGAGTGTTCAGGACAGAGCTCCATGCGTTGACAAATATATGCTTTGAAAAAGGCAAGTCAAAGCTGTCGGTTTCCAGCCAGTGTAGAACCTGAGAAAAAATCTTAAGCGCGAGGTACTTTTCTTTGGACGTTCCTGTAGAACGCGGGCTCATGCACTGGAGCAGCGACTCGTAAACAAATCTTTGGAGATATTCAACAGACATGGTTGCAGGGTCGTCAGGATCCGGATACAGTGCTGCTAACATATCGGCGCACAAGTCATCGATAGCCTTGGATTTGTATGATAAAAACGCCATACGAGACTGATCGTCCACGATAGGCGAGATGGAGAATTACTGACTTACAGGCGATAGCGTGTTGATGATACTACTGGCCAATGCACCAGGTGTACAAGCATGTGGAATGTCGACAAGGGTATAGTGTTAATGCATTGCGATTCGGTAGTTATGGGAAGATTTTGATACCCAAAATTGACGAATGATTTGCATGTCAGAAACGCTACAGGCCTCCTCGAGAGTTTCATACTCATTTATCCAAAAATCAAGATCGGTCGGTGCTACACCTTACGGATCGCACCTGCGTTCACTTTCTTTGCGCTCAAGGGTTTGCCACCAATATGTTAGACTCCTAGGTCTGTGTTACAAGACGGGTCGTTTAAAACGAACAAGCCAACATTCCTTCCTTGATGGAGAACACCTTTTGAGTACCTCAATACGGCCAAGAAAGCTCCAGAATATGTATTGGGTAACAACATATAGTCGACTCGATCTCGCTGAATCGAGAGTCCTTTTTGATATTATTGTCCAACCACGCGATTGGATTCAATACCCCCCAATTCACCTTTGTGACAACCAATCTGAGAATATTTCCGCTCAAGTCTGCAGTACGTATCCATTGAGTGTACTTGAATCCCCTTCCACTTCTTAACACATAAAGGAGCGCAAGAGGAGAAGGTGAGCGTGGATGGCGAGCATCAAGCCGAATTGGGAGGTGGTCCGTGTGTGAGGGATGAAAGAGGGAATTAGAGAGATGGGAGTTGGCTGAGCAGGAATTAATTTGCTTGATGAAAATTTAACAGGTAAGTGCGAGGTGATCGAGGTGGAAGATTTTGCATGATCATGAGCACATCCAGCGACCTCGATTATATTAGCAAGGTTTTCATATGAGAGGATGATCAGATCTACGTCCAGACATCCTTATTGACGCTCTTGGCTTCTTCCCATCTCTTACCGTCTGAATATGTGTATGACTTACCTAAGGGTTGGAACGAGTTTTTCTCTCTCTGGAAAGTTGACGACTATCGGGTGTCATAGCTGAGTATGCACCTGTGGCATGCTTCTCAATAGCGAATGATATACAGCGGTTCGGATGTTTATTCATTCTCTTTCGAGCAAAAATAATTTATCGTCTCTGTCTTCGGAGGCGGGCAATGGTGGGTCCCAGGACCGCAAGGACAATGGTCATGACTACCACTCGATTGGCCTTGGCAGGGCTGCTTCCGTATCCCAGGTTCTGTTTGAAACCCTCCCAAAGCCCCCTGAACGCGCTTGATCGCTTCCTCTCGACGGCATTGTTGGAGCTGTTACTGGAAAGATGTCCGTTATCGTGTCCATTATTGCTGCGCGTGTTGAGGAGCGATCCTGGAGACAGTTCGCGCTGAGACTTGAGGTTGTGCTCTTCCTTATCCTCTTCCTCCTCAGCTTCATTGTCACCATCTTGCTCCGCTTTGGCATCGATTTCCTTACGGGCGGTGATGACTTTCTCTAAAGCCTTGGACTCCTGGTAGGGCGCCATCCCCGGGATCATCTTGTTGACATTGCGGATCCCTTCAGGGACAGCCTTTGTCGACACTACAATAACAATTGCGGAGGGAGAAAATAGCATTAGCAAAAAGCACGTTCGAGCATTTTTCTCAGAGTGAAGTGGTATTGAAATACGAAAAGCGAGATATATGAATGCGTACCAAGCTGTATAACCTTGTCAGGGATCCATCCCTTGAGATCAGCATCCATCAACTGGACGAGACGGCACTTGTTAGGCTGTCCAGGCTCTGGCCCGATGATCTGTCCTGCAACTGCCATCTCCATCCTGACAATCTTCTCCTTGGTCCTCTCGGGCATAAGCGAGTGTTCGACCGAAGACGTGACATTAAAGTACCGTCCATCATCCAGCTCTTTGATTGTTCCAAGTACAACGGTATCGCGCGAGGAGGTTGGCCACATTCCCTTAGTGCGGACGTATTGCACCTTGACGCCGGGCGAAACTTCAGTCAGAGTCCTGGCCTCCTCACAGAGGGGATCCCACTCCAAACGACGGCTAACCTCGGAGAGAGTATCGAAGGTCACTGCGGGGGTGTTATCCATGACAGCAATTACTTTGTAGCACATAGGTCGGTCCTTGAACTGGTACACCTCGATCAATCCTGGAGATGTCTCCTCAAAGACCTTGACCCAGATGTCCTTGTTGTCGATGTAGTCCATGAACTTTTTCTCCATAGCGATCAACTCTCTGGCATAGGGCTGCTCCTTTTTTTTCTTGGTCTTCTTCGGTGCTGTAGTCGTCGTGGATGTTGATAACTTGGGCGTAGCAGCCTTTTTCGCTTTCTTCTTGATTGTAGTTGTAGTTGTGGGAGCTCCGTTGATAAGGGCTAGTTTGGAGGTTCCGTTTGCTAACGAAGTCTTGATAGGGCGAAGAGTCTCGGCTGACTGCACAGCAACCTGGGCCGGGAAGAGTCGTTCGCTCAAATCAGGTAGGCCGAACAGCTTGCGGAAAGCGAGAACAAAGATAAGTTCAAAGAACACATAGTGAACCTTGTCCAGGATGCCATTCAAGAACACTACAGGGCCGGAGTTAAAAAGAAAGAGTCAGGCACATGTCAATCTCACTTGGGTTTAGATATAGAATCAATGAGCCAACTTTCTCTTGAGGGTAACCTACACTGGTTGACAAGGTAGAGGATGGTATAGGGGGTGACCAAGACCAGCATGGCCAGGGGAGATTGTGTCGAGTCGCCCATTGTCGGTACTATAGGTATGTTGTTGGTTGTGGTTGAGTAGATGTGGAGAGTTCGTTGCAATGAGGAAAGAGGGAGAGGAAGCTGCTCGCTGTTGATAAGTAAGTTTTCAGATTCAGAAAATAAGGTCGGAATGGAGATGTGGTCGAGGGAAGGATGGAGGGGGACAACGGGAGGGGGGTTGATGACCGATACAGGGATGAAGGAAGAGTAGAAGAAAGTGGACAGAGAGGGCGACTGAATGAGCCAAGAGAGAGGAAGAGGAGGAAAGGAAGAGAGAGGAGAAGGGAAGAAAAAAAAGTAAGCAGAGGCGATTTTAATCTTCAGCGAAGTGAACCAACCTTGGCTCAGGTGGTGGGCTCACTCCCTCGACTCAAATCCATCTCTCCCTGTCCGTTGTCCGTTGTTGAAGGGGACCATCGGCACGGCTGAATCCTCAGTCAAGCCTCGTCATCCACACGATATCGTCCTACCGTCGCGTCTCGGCACACACACACACTACGCTGACCTGCGCATGCACCTCCCTTCTCACCCTCGTTCTCTTCCGAGCACAACACAAAAGATTGCCATTTCTTTCTTGTTCTATTTCACTTATCACCTTCAATCATCCATACTGCGACAGAACAGACGAGGCACAAACTACTGTCCACATGGGAACATGGGTGAGGAATGTTCATGTGTACAACAGTACAGTACATTGCTATTGTATTTATGCTTACAACTCAAAAACCCAAATACGACATAAATTTGGTCCTCGCGTCGTCCGTCTGTCGATCATGAATGAATTACAGCTCACAGCGGCGAACCGAACCCATGTTTGACTCTACCTCGTCTTCCTTATTGCCTCAGTAAAGCGGGCTTGGCGGACACTTTATCTGGTGAGTAAGCTTGTAAAGTCTTCTTCCTTACATGGTCGTATTAATACACGAATGATACTGATTTAAAAACGCTTTTAGGCCAGCAACAACAACAGCCAACCTATGCAGCTCTGATCGATTTGTTGCCGCTTATCTACCCAACTCCACATGCAGTCACCTATGCACTCCATATTTTCAGAGTATTCGCGCCCCTGCGCCGTATTCTTGGTTGGTCTGTCCTCTTTCCACCACTGACTCTTCTTCCCGCCTATCCTTATGTCCAAATACCCGTCAGGAAAGATATGGTTTATGAAATGACTGTTCATTATCATAGTCGACAGGCTGCGGAACTTGGAACAATCATACCTTGCTCGGTGAATGAGCCGCAACTGTGGCCGAGGAGAGGCTAGGCAAACATACAGAAATAGACGGGATTGATGCGGAAGGCGATGATTACATGGACCATCGCTTCCTTCGCTGTTCTCACGCACAATCAATCGCATATTCATCAAGGGTGAAAGAAGCAGAAAGAGAGTAAACAATCTTTGACTGGATGAAGGACTATCCTCTCATTTTATGAGTGCAAACACACACACACACCTTGGTCTCAAGTGATTTTTATTCCTGTTTGTCGTGCTGGATGTCATGGTCATCATGACCCTGGCTGTCCTTGTCCATTTGAGCCTGCTTCTTCTTCTCCTTTAGGCGCTTCACTTCCCTCAACAGCGACATGAGCAGTGGGACAGAGATCGGGACAAACAGCGGCATGTAGATCGCATACTTGTGCTCATCAGGAAAATACAGCATCGACACCATCGTTGGGTCAAAAAACGCCGTCTCAGACTTGACCAGACCATCCCGCGATGCTGCCAAGGCTTCGACATACTCCTGACGAGACAAATGTTCGCAAGAGCGTCCGATATCCCGAAGTGCCTCCGTCACATCCTTCTGGATATGATCCAACACCACCATGTTGGGCGTCTTTCTCACAAGGCGGGCCAGCGACGAGATCGTGGCCAATGAATCAACCAGGTTCTCAGCTGAGCGTCTCCTCAACAGGTTATCCAGCTCCCAGGTCGTCGGTGCCTCGTTCAGCGACTTGTGGAAAACGATTGGAAAGGAAGACGATGGCTGAGTTGTCGTAGACAGGTCAGTGACACCCATGAGATCTCGCAGCTGCGTCAAGAACACTCTCATCACAGGCTCCAGATCCTGGACAGTGATCACTTCGGGGTACTCCTCTGATCTCTTGGTCCTGTCGATATCGCGATTGAGGATAGCAACGCCTCCCCAGCGTGGAATAAGGAATGAGTTAGTGGACGATTTCGATGCACCTGGCCCTGTCTTGATGACCAAGGGGCTTTCGCTAGGCTTGGGAACATATGTCAAAAAGTTGAGCGATGGCAGCGATGACACCGTAGACGCTACCGTTTCCCACAGTCCAAAAAAAAAAAAAAAAAAAAAAAAAAAAAAAAAAAAAAAAACGGACGAGGGTTAGTTAGCTATACTGTTTCCTTCGACGACCGCAAGGTCCAGAATGGTTGCAAAATCTTGTGCAGCATGTCCGATTCGTACCTAGGCTCCACTCGGCGGCATTAATAAAGTTGGGCAGCGCATCCGGTGTCAGGTAGTGTTCTTGCGAGCTATAGTCCATTTGAGGAGTGAACGCCAAAGAGGCATAATGTTGGATCTGTGATTCGATAGTGAACTTTGACACGGTCGACATGGTCTTGATAAAAGGGGCGAGATATGCTACGTTATTAGAGGCCGAATACCATGATTAGCTATTGGTCGCAGCGGAAAGCGCTCAGTTGCTCGTTTAGTCCTCCCATTGAGTGGCACAGCAGCCTTACCGTGGATGACTTCCTGCATTTTCCATTCCCGAACACCATTAGAGGCGTCACCACTGAATAAGCTAAATGTCAGTTGATATCCTGGCGCGTATTTGACCGTTTTCAGCTGATCATGCACCTTGCGCACGCCCTGAGTGTCCTCGTTAGTGTCGAGCAATTGGCGGATAGTCCTTTCTTCTGATCCAAACACAGCGCTCGACGTCTCTACAATGGTGTCAATGATATGATCTACGGGTAACAGTAAAATGTCCATCGTTAGCTCAGTGAATCACATTGCAGTTGCATCATAAGCTTGTAAGATATTGCAACATCTTACCAGTGTTCCAAGACTGAACTTGAATGAATCCTTGGCGCTGACTCCGTATGCTAGCATGTGTCACATTGCTAGGTGAAATATAAAAGTCGTATGTTCCGGGAACTGTGCTGGTATGCTCTAATATTGTGAAGGGATCGCAAAGGTTATTTATACTGGCGACTATACTGACAGATGACAGCATTCAATTCCTGAACGAAAATGAATGTTATCCTTGCCTGTGATATCCTTATTGATAGATCCTGTCCAAGGCTTGCCCGCGATGAACTCTATCGCCAACAAAGACTCTTTGACGCCATTGGCAGTGTTCAGTTCTTGAAATCGTCTGGTAACTCCTTGAGTGACGTCGCTCAATTCTGGGTTTCTCCCGCTCTGTTGTTGTTCTGTTTCTGAAAGGTGAAGATTCACGCGAATGGGGAACTTTGGCTGACAGGCCTATATACAGGATCAAAAATGGACAGTTGTTAGCCAATCTGCTCAAAACTAGGGCAGGACCAGGCACTCGTGTTTCTTCAAGTCAGATTTTTACCTTCCACTGGTTCCACTGGTCGATCGAATCGTAAGGAAGCTCAGCTCTGTAGACGCGTGTGGTTTTCCACCAGAGGGGTAGACCGAGGAGGACCACGGCCCATACTGAGAGAATGACCATTCGTCTTGTATTGTCTAACGTGGGGTTGCATCACAAGTATGAATGAGTGGGTTCGGGTGGCCGGATGCAATTGCTGCTCGCGATTAGCAAGGTCAAGAGTACCGAGGTGGCGAGTTGTCCTCGCGAGGCAGGCTCTCTTACCGTTTGCGGCCATGGAGTCTCTGTCAGTAGGCATGGCCAGTGTGTGTCGATGAAAAGTAAGGACGAGAAAGATGATGTCTTGAGAAGACTGCATCGTGGCGCTCTTTTGCCAGGAACAGCCCACCAAACGACGTGACGGTTTACTAATTTAGATTTTGACCGCAGGATGGATGTGGGATGTGGCATGCTTGTACAGTCGAGGATGTGTGTGATAGACAGAGCGCCGATAGGTGCCAGACTGGATAATCCTCGGCCGATCTTGTTGATCTTACTGGACTACGGTTGACTGTAGGACTGGCCGCCGTCATTAATCTGAATGGCACGGTTCTTTCCACCGGTACCCTGTTTCCCTTTGCTGCAATCTCTTCCTTTATCAGGTGCACTGAAAAGAGCAGGCTCCAACCATTATCTCATATCAACGATGCATGTGTACGCCCCGGACCAAGACGAGCGCAGCGGATAAGAAGTCCTAGTGCTGTTATAGACAGTCGACTCTAAATGTCTGGAAGCGGCTCTTTCGAAAAAAAGACGCGGATTAGTAATCGTTGTTTAGATGGTGATGCATTGGCCAAACATTTCCCTTTTCTCACGCATAAATAACAAAGTATTTTCCTTTTCTTTCTTTTTTTCCTACCCACTCCTTTCTTATCTTCACACCCCACCCTGCCTTCACCAACAGCACTCTCACTCCCACACACAATGACAGGACAAAGAACAAGCCCCAAGGTCATCCTCGGAACCATGACATTCGGTCTCGATACCACCGTCGCCGAGACTTCATCCGTCAGGATTCGTGGCATCGAGAACATCAAGCCCTTCCTCGACACCTTCCACAAATACGGTCACACCGAGCTCGACACAGCTCGCGTCTATTGCGGAGGCGATACCGAGACATCCCTTGGTCTAATCGATACCTCTGCTTTTAAGATCGCCACCAAGGTTTGGCCGTCCGTTCCTAAATCCCACGGATCAGAGTTGTTGAGGAAGACCTTCCTTCAATCCCTGGCAGCACTCAAGACCGAGAAGGTCGACATCTTTTATCTCCACGCTCCAGACTACACCACTCCCTTTGAGGAGACCGTCAAAGCTGTCGACGACCTTTACCGCGAGGGTCGCTTTGAAAGAGTAAGTTGCTGCGCCTTGGTCAATTGCGTCAATGTTGCTGAGTGAAAAAAACAGCCCACGTACTAACACCCGATCCACCCTCCACTGCGCACCTTTTTTCCACTAATATGGTTTGCACTAGTTCGGACTCTCGAATTTCGCGGCGTGGCAGGTCACTCTTATCTACCAGCTCTGCAAACAGAGTGGTTATGTTCTCCCCACGGTGTACCAGGGCATGGTAAGCTACCCACTCTTTTCATCAAGCTGCTCAATGCGCTGTCTTGTTTGCATGAATCGATGACAAAGGCAAGGTAGCAGATGCGTCAGTGCACATGTCTACCTCCCTCCCCTCCAACACTTTTCTCACGGTGTCCTTGTCAAGCTCTAACTTACACCTATTCGTTTTTGTGTGCCGAATGCTAGTACAACCCAATCGTACGCGACATTGAGCCTGAATTGCTCCCCTGTCTCAAAAAGTTCAACATTGCCTTTTACGCGTTCAACCCTCTGGCTGGAGGACTCCTCTCCGGAAAACACAATTTCTCCCAGCCAGAAGCCGAGGCTGGCGGCCGTTTCGACACTAAATCCAGCCCTGGAAAATTGTACCGCGATCGCTACTGGAACAAGCTCTACTTTGAGGCCATTACTTCGTTGACAAAGGCTGCTCAAGAGCACAGGCTGACCTTAATCGAAGCGACGTTGAGATGGATGTCACACCACTCTGGACTGAATGCGCAAGATGGCATTATTATCGGAGTTAGCTCGATTCAGCATCTGGAGCAGAACTTGACTGACTTGAACAAGGGTCCGTTGCCCAAGGAGGTTGTCGAGGCGTTTGATGCCGCCTGGGAACACGTCAAGGTTGCCTGCCCCAAGTACTTCAAGGACGAGGCTGCCGCTCGCGCTGTGTATCAAGCAGTAAAATCCAAGTAGACCAACTTTCTCCTCACAGACAGTCTGATGTGATAGAAAGGGCAAATAAACAAGAGGCAAAGTTCCAGTGAAGCTGTGTTTTATTCTAGTGGTAGTTGTGGGTACATGCCTGAGTTGTCTAAGCCCAGGCTAGAATCAAAAACTCGCGGAAGGCGGAGAGCACTGTCCTCAGATCCTTGGCGACGATCTGTTCTCTGAACAAAATCTCCTCAACATGATGCTGCCCGTCGAAATAATGAATCAACCTAACAGAAGCGAAATGATAGACACAAAGTATTAGTCTGCCGTATCTCAAATCAATGCCTCGATCCAACGGATTAAACACGCGGGCGCTCTCAATAATACCTCATAAACAACTCGGTGACACTCTGAGGTTGGTTTTCGCACATCCTGATGACCCACTCACGTTCCACCTCAGAGGCTTGGCCAGGGTTGGGCAAGATTGAACTGGCATCTTGTCTCTTGCCCATTAATTTGTTAAATGGTGGTAAACTAAGGTGCGATTTTAGACTGGAGCTAATGGCAGCACCAGCACTTGTTGATCCAGGTACTTGGCTATTCCCGTTGGCACCGCCTACGCCCCCACCACCGCCGCTACCACTGCCACTACCGCTTCCACCAGGACCCGTCGACGAGCGGTTGTGGTAGCGATATGTCTGAGAAGGAAGTGCCTGAGGTTGCTTTTGAAACATCTGCTGTAGCTGCTGTTGTTGATGCTGCTGCTGAAGGAGCGATAGTTGCCCAAAGTCTGCAGATTTGGCGCTTCCGTTCTGCCCTCCTCCTGTTACAGTCGGGGATTCCATGGTCGGGGTCAAGGCTCCACTGTTTTCTTCCATCATCATGTGCTCGTAATCCTCAACGGAGCAACCGATCTTGATGTATTCCGGGACCATGATCAGAATGTAGGTGTGTAATTGAACCACTAAATCCTTCCGGAGTAGGTATGTCAGCATCTCCAGATAGACCGTTTGGACTTCTTTGTCTTTCCCTGCACCGGGTATATGAGCCTTGTAGGCTTTGGGTGTCGAAAGTTCGTGGAGAACGTTGGGTAACGAGAGCGTTGGGAAATGCTGTGAAAAGTCAATGACCAATGACCTAAGGTGAAAACATACGGGAAGGAGGAATTATTTAGATTCATCTCATTAATCTTCTATAGTGATTTTTTGAGTGACAACAGTTTGAAAGCGAAAACTCGGCCAGGACGAAGCAAGACTTACTCGTTGATACCTGCTTGTGGAGCAACGACATACACATTGTTGACGCGGATTTGGTCAATGAGCTTAGCCTTGCGCCAGTAGATCAAATGCGAGGCAAGGCGGTAAATCTGAGCCATCGAACAGTCCAAGATATATTGAAGTTCGTCAAGGCTATGCAACGAAGGAGAGGATGGGCAAAGGAAAGCAGGAGGAATGTTGAGCACTCTACAATCAATGTATGCTCAAGATAACAATAGCAATATAAAGTCATCGTCCTAAAACTCAAAAATAACCCGACATCATACCATTGATAGGGGACAAGAATCTGCACTAGCTTGACTAGCGTTGGATTGGCATCCAGTGGAATATCCTTCAAAATCTCCTCGGGGTCCTCAAGTAAGAGCAAGGTGTGATAGGGAAGCAACACTGGAAAGTTTTCGTATTCATAGGCGATCCCGATCTCATAGTCGTCCATCATGTATCCCATCCCGCCAATACCCCCATACTGTGTCGTTAGTGGTGTCATCAGAGCCTGCTGTGATCCCGGAATGTTGGTGTTGTTGGTGTTGTACATGTTGTTGGCGGATGTTGTTGCAGTCGGGCTGTCGCTGTTTAGTGTATTTTGAATACGACGAGTGACATAGCCGCTAGACCGCGGAAGAGGAGCAAGGTGAGGGATCTGCAATGAAACATCGATGGAGTCGTTCAAGACAATATGGCAGACCTTGTCAGTCGATACGCAATCGTATATTGAGCGAACAGCTCTCGCCAGCGAAGAGATGGACAGGACTTGCTCATGAAACTGCTCAAGATTTAGACCTATTAGAGAGGGGCAACAACAGCTTGATTAATTCCAGCGCAGTCGCAAGGGTGTAGCAAGAAATGATAGCTTTAGTCGCACCGTCTCATACATCCAGCCTCTCTTTGAAGACGAACCTGCTTGTGCTGCCTCCTCCCGGATACCAAGAATCTTTGTAGCCTCTTGACTGACATACTGGCTGTTCAGTTCCTCGTAGCGAAGCGCTGCCGTCAACTTGCAGGCAATGTTCTTGTAGACCTGATCAGCTACAGAGTTGAGCTGGAGTTCTTGAGGCTTCAACACAAAGACGACATGAAAGTACGACATTTGCTGGAAATGAGACGCAGGAGTCGATACCGTGTGAGAGAGAGCATTGGAAACTGATCCTTGCGAGATCTGGATCGGTGGTGGGAGTCCCAGATGAGTCGAAAATATGCCCTGAATACCGGCTGTTGGTGTCTGTGGCATCGAAACGGGGTGGTGAAGGAGAGAGGATGCAAACGTCGCTTGGTGGGTGGTTGAAGGGGTCATCTGCTGCTTGGACGGTTGTGTCGCCAAGGGGCTGTCTCCTGAAGCTGGCGATCCAACGTTAGAGTTGTACGTCTGACTCCTGAAACGATGTTGCCTCCACCCAGTTGGATCGGTGAGCGAACGAGTCCCTGTGGTGTTGTCGAGCTCGTCTTTGGAACCCCGTCGGAGGGTAGCCTCCTTGCCGTCAATCTGGCTTCTGCTTGACACTGAACCCCGAATGGAATCTGCGTCGTCCGCTGAGTCCTCATCATAGTAGTCCGAATCCGAGTCATCGTCATCCATGAAGGGCGCTATTCCTCCAACGATCCAACCGCGTTTGACTTTCTCTTTGGGTGGGCGAGACGACTTTCTCTTCCAGTAGTCGCGTCTTTGTCGGAACTCTTCCCCGCGCAACGAGACCGGGTGTCCAATGAAGGTCAAGTCGTCGACGGTGAGCTGGAACCTTTTGTCACACAGACTCAACTTTGGCGAGAGGATATTGGCGAGAAATTGAGGGTCATATCCGAGTACTTTGGAGGTAACCTGAAAGTCATCGGACTCCGCTAGCTGTTTTGATTTCAACTCCTGGGAAGCGAACAAAGTCGAGTCCTCATGTGGCGTGAATCCCTTCTTCTTTTCCCGAGGGTACTTGTAGACGAAATGGTGTCCACGACTGGAGTTGGTGACGATTATAATGCCCACGAGGCCATTCATGATGATCGTTGAAGGACGAGGGTCTGGCCTGGGCGGGGTTCTTCTTGACGGGTGTGGGCGATGCGAAGTGGTTGAAACCAGTCTGGCTGGGCAAGTACAAAAGTCATATAGGACAGTGGCTTAGCCAAATTTTCAACGCGCTCACGTCCCAGTTATTCGCTCGTTCTTGCTAAAAGGGACTCAAACGAACAAATGTTGTTACTGTTCATTGTACGGCAAGACGATAGTGTTCAATATTGGAGACGCTCTTAATACATGCCAGGCCGCATCAAATTGAACTTCAGTATGTGTTGTTTATTTTCAGCGATAGGGGATGGCAGCGGTCGGTGATACAGGCACGTTTTAGAACGCAGGAAGTAATTCAGTACATCCTGCTGTGTCAGTCATCAATCTAAGAAATGTCCATGGCCTCGGTTGTGTGGATGTTGACGGTTTCCTTGATATCCACGAGGTCGCGGATCGATGTCTTGAGAACCTCTGTGGTTCCCTTCTGGAACTTGTAGCTAACAAGTCGACACAGTTCAATACAAACAACCGTGTTAAAAAGTGAAAAAAAGACAAAGACTGGACCACAACCAAGACGTATATGCAGTTCTGTATGGCTATTATCAAGGAGTTGATAATTTACCTTGCTTCCTTGACACCACGCTCGTTAGGCTTGGCGTAATTTCGGAGGACCTCGACCTTTTCACTGTTAATGACAACGACATCGACATTGGATCCAGATCCCAGATCATTGAAGATACCCGCTTCAATGGCCTCCTGTACGAGTGAAATACCCTCTTCGCGCTATGAGGTTGTATGAAAATAAGGAGAATGTGTCCGATTAGCATCCACGCGCTCTGAAAATACCACGATGCCACGTTTGTCTCTTCTTCGCGTCTCCCATTCATCTTCGCCCGTAGACTTACAGACAAGTCGGGCTTGTAACGGCTTTCAAACACACTCATGGCCGCAAGAGATCCTGAGCCCATGGTGACATATGGCAGCTTGTCCGTGCTTCCGTGAGGGTAGATCGTGTACAGGTGAGGTCCATTGATGTCGACACCTCCAAGAATCAGTGCTGCTCCAATCTGGCCCTGGTACCTATAAACATTTGGTTAGAAAGACAAAAGTATCAATGGTGAGATTTGGATTGTTAACAAGACCTTGCCAGATTGGAGCTCAGAACGCAAGGGAACTTCCTTGCAAGAGGAGCATGATGACGTACTTGAAAAGCATCTGCTTCAGCATGGTCATGGCGGTGACGACGCGTGCCTGGCGTCCTGTGCTGAGGCGGTGGAGCTCCAACTGACTGCTGATCAAGGCAGTCGTCATCTCTGTATCAGCAGCAGTTCCGGCACCACAACAGTACATGTTAGGAGCCAGGTAATGAATCTTTTCACAGTTCTTGTCAGCGACAATAGGTCCAGCGGTGGCACGAGTATCGGCACCGAGGACGAGGCCGTCCTTGTAAATCAGTCCAACGATGGTTGTTCCTGTCTTTGTCGCCTTGGGAATGCCCATGCCCTTGCCCTCCATCATTGTGTTACTATTGTCAATTAAAGGTGGGGTGAGTGGAGGGGTTAGTGGGTGGTGTTGGTAGGTGTAGAAGGGTTGAATTCAAGGAAGGTGACGCGTCTGTGGGAGCAATTACAAGTGCTGCAGCGCGCAGACACGCGAGATATGTGAAAGGCAGCTTACCGGACATGGTTGTCAAAGTTGAAACCGCCCTTTGTCTGCTGCAGTCTCGAGGTCATTGTCGCTTTGTGTTGTGAGGGTGCGTGTAGGTATGTATGTGTAGGTGGGTAATGTTTGAGTGAATAGAAGAGAAGCGAAGAGAAGAGAGCGGCGCAAGAAACAAAGGAGGAAGAAAAGAAGAGGGAAGAAAGGAGACGCTTCCAGAGCGTAGTGAAAATGTGTCTCGAGAGAGCGAGGTTGGTACGGCCCTAGTGCCATGCCTTACATAGTCTCTGTGCCCTCTGGTGTGTGTGTGTGCTCTGCGTGCGTGGACATCCACCTCATCACCTCAATTCTCAATTTCTCAAGTGGCAGTCACGATGATGATGCCAAGGGAGGCAATTGTAATCGCAGATACTATCGGGTCACCTTCCCCAGATCGGAAAGTGGCGAATGCGGCAATTTCCGAAAAAAAAAGAAAGTTTTCTGTGCCTTTTTGTTTTCTTTTTTTTATTTTTTTATCCGCTACTTCTTTTCCTTTCTTTCTTCACTCCACTCCACCCCCCCCCCCCCCCCCCCTACTCCTCTCGACAACCATTGCATTGTCTCCTCACAACAATGTTCATGCTTCGACCCTCCCTCAGGACTGCCAGCTCCTCAAAGCTGGCCCTGCCCAGAACCCTGTCTTCCCTCACAACCCCTGCTCGCCCCCTCCTGAAGACCGCCGCTGCCATGGGTCCTGCTAGGTCACAGGCACAGCGTCTGGGAATGCTCATGGCCAAATCTCAGCCCTGGGCAAAGCCCGCCACCGGATCACAGTTTCTTCGTCGCTGCTACTCCGCCGAAGCTGCTCAGGAGGAGAACTCAATGCCTGCCTTGACTGTGGAAGATATGATGCCTGTTGAGAACATCCGCAACATTGCCATCATCGGTAAGATTCAATGTCCCGATTCATACCTTGATCTGAAAGAAACCAGTTTCCACCGCAAGAAGGCAGCATCTTCATCGTGCATTGATCCGCCAGTCCTAACTTGCTTTCTTGTTCTTCTATGCTTAGCTCACGTTGATCACGGAAAGACGTCGTTGGTGGACAAACTGTTGGCTCAGTCTGGAGAGGCTCTCGGATCGACCCGTGTCATGGATTCAAACACATTGGAGAAGGAGCGTGGAATCACCATTTTGTCCAAGGTTACCTCGGTCGCCTACACCACTTCTGATTCTAAGGTTATGAAGATCAACATTGTCGGTAAGAGGCAACTTTCACCTTCACGAATACCGATATCGACTTTGAGGAGTGTCTTGTATAGCGGGTACCTAACTGACTTGTTTTGGTTCGTTTTTTTTCTCGTAGATACTCCTGGACACGCTGATTTCGGGGGCGAGGTTGAGCGTATCTTGTCCATGGTCGACGGAGTTGCCTTGATTGTCGGTAAGTCTCCTGTTCCAGGACGCTACGCTTTTATTTGTGCCCACGACAATTATGGATCGTCATCCATTCTTATTCAATGTCGCTCTTTCTCTCTTCAATTGAATCTACTGTAGATGCCAGTGAGGGACCGATGACCCAGACCAAGTTTGTCTTGAACAAGGCCCTTTCGCTCGGTCTTCGTCCCTTGGTCGTTCTCAACAAGGTTGATCGCCCTACTTCCCGCGTGGACGAGGTTGACGGACTTTTGCTGGATTTGTTCGGATCTTTGGGCGCAACGGACGAGCAAATGGACTACCCTATTATTTACGCCTCTGCCAAGGAGGGATGGGCTACTCGCGGCATGGATGAGCCTCGGGAAAACATGAAGCCTCTCTTTGATCTAATCGTCGACCATGTTCCCTACCCCAAGGTCGATCGCTCGGATGTCTTCAAGATGCTGGTCACCCAGATCGACAGCAACCCTTACCTCGGCAAGTGTTTCTTGGGCAAGATCGCTGGAGGCACCTTGAAGATCGGCGACAAAATGCAGGCCTTGAGCCCTGAAGGCAAACAGACAGAGTCCGGACGTGTCACCAAGATCTTTGTCCGTCGCGGCTTGGAGATGATTCCCGTGACTGAGGCCGGAGCGGGAGATATTGTTACTGTCACTGGTGTCGCCAATGCAACTGTCAACTCGACCCTCTGTGACCTGACCGTCACCGAGCCCCTTCCCGTAAGTGGATGTGGATGTTCTGCATTCGCTGTGACCTCACCAAGAAGCAATAGTCGCGGATGGCTGCTAACCTTCTCTCCCTTTCTCTTTTCCATTGTCGCTAGTCCAACCCTATTGATCCCCCAACCATCGCCATGAAGTTTGCTGTCAACGACTCGCCCTACGCAGGAGAAGAGGGAAAGAACTTGACCTCCAACATGATCCGTGAGCGTTTGATGAAGGAGGCTGAGACCAACGTTGCCCTGCAGGTCATCGAGTCTGAAAACAAGGAGGCCTTTGAAGTCCGTGGACGTGGAGAATTGCAGCTCGGAGTGTTGATCGAGACCATGCGTCGTGAGGGATTCGAACTCAGTGTGTCGCCACCCCGCGTGGTCTTCAAGGAGGAAAAAGGACAGCGTCTGGAGCCCATTGAGGAAGTCACTATCGACGTCGGAAACCAGTACACGGGAACGATCATTGAAAAGTTGAGCAAGCGCAAAGCCGAGATGAAGTCGTTCGATGAGAACGGTGACAAGACTAGGATCGTCTTTGAGTGCCCTACTCGCGGATTGTTGGGTTACTCTGCAGAGTTCAAGAACGACACCAGTGGTGACGGTACCCTGAACCATACCTTCTTGGAATATGCTCCCTTCAAGGGCGGTCTTGAGAGAACTCGCAAGGGAAGTTTGGTCGCCATGGGATCCGTTGGAGCTGCAACGTCGTATGCACTCAACTTGATCGAGCCCCGTGGAAAGTTGTTCATCCGTCCTGGTGAGAAGGTCTATGCAGGAATGGTCATTGGAGAGTCTTCCCGTGCTGGTGATCTGGAGGTTAATCCCACCCGTGCCAAGCAGGTCACCAACATCCGTACCGTCGCCAAGGATGAGAACATTGTCTTGCGTCCTCCTGTCGAGATGAGTTTGGAATCGATGATCTCGTACATTGCCGAGGATGAGGTTCTGGAAATCACCCAGTCCTCGCTCAGAATCCGCAAGCGCGAGTTGGACGCCAGCAAGCGTCGCCAGAACTTGCGTAACAACAGGGACTAAACCACCCGAGTCCGTTCTATGCTCCATTATTTGTTTATTATTTTCTTGCATTACCCTTGTACCTTAGACAGTTTCCTTTTTTCCTCATCCATACACATACATATACACGCACACCAGCCTCTATTCTAGATGCAGTTTGACCGCTGCGCCCATAAAGAATACACGAGATCATTCTTGATCCTCACTATTTAAACAGTCGGGAGATATGTATTTTCGTAGGAAAAGGTATGAGATATGTACAGGTCACGAGACGACAGCATGTGTATGAATGCATGCTACTCATTTTCGCCACTGGTTGTGTTTTCCGCAATAGATAGGTTTTCCCCTTGAAGTGTACTCGTAGTTAGGGTCAAAGACCAAGCCTTCTGGGAGAACCACCTGACGGTAGAAGTTGCTGCACTGATAGCCAACTCTATGTGGGATATGGCTGGCAAAGAGGCCCCACTTGTCGCCACATCCGTGCTCTGCTGCCACCTTAAGGAAGATTTCCTGCTCTTCGGCTGTCCAGTCGCCTGTCCATTGCTCCTATATCGTACGTGGTCATAAACATGAAGTGTGCGCCACATGGTCAAAAACAATGCTCTAGTGTCGCCGTCCCACACTCTTTTGGGCCCTATCGAAGGCAACTATGCTGATAAATTATTACCTGGCCAGGTTCGTTGTGTCGATAAAAGAATGCGTTAGGGTTCTTCTTGAACAGACCCTTGGCGACCATCTTGGCCTCATGTTTCGGCCGCTTGGCGGTCTTGGATCTTGATGCCCCTGCAGTGTCCGATTGCAATCCGAGAGGATCCTTGAAGGAAAAGCTACCGCCGCCGTTTGCTTCCCAAGCATCCTTTGCGCTCTTTTCAAATCCGTACCTCTCAATAACTCCTGGGTCGAGCCAACCATGATAATGACCGTCCACACGGATGGCACGTTCCCGCGTCGCCTTGTCGAAAAAGAGATCTCCTGACATCAAGTTGGTTATGTCTTCTTCATCTTGGCCTTCGGCGCCATCAACGTTACTCGTATCAGGTTCCTTGTTGTGGATGTTATGTTGATCGTTGTGAGATAACGATCCATGTTCAACTTTGTCGTTCTCGCCAATCATGGTAGGAGTGACTGCCACACCACGGATGCGGTTGGACACTCGGATGGGCTTCGCAATCTTGGGAGCAGCTACGTGGTGAAAAAAAGGCGGAGATTAGCCGATGTCAATATCGAAAAAAAAGAGTATTGCACTACCTTCCACCTCCACCTACAGTTCGGTAGCAATGATGCGCCGTTCTATTTCATACTTCTCCATTCCCTTTGTTTGCTTATCCTCACAGGCTTTGGGGTGTCTTTGAACAGGTCATCGGCTGAAACTCTCGTCTTTTGCGATGGTATTCCTTCCATTGTAGCGATTTGCAACTGGGTGACGGCGGTTGGCAGCTCTAGCGACATGAGCATCTCTTGATTCCGACGAATATTCTCTAGGCGTTGTCTCTCTACATTCATAGAAAATAGAAGAGTGAGTTCAGTGGACCGGCGGCGAGTCCCAAAGCACGCAACAATATTTCCAAGATGGCGAGTTCTTTGAATGGAAGGGCAGGCAAAACGTACCATATTCTGACAGTTCTGACTCGGGCGTACTCTTGAACAAAGGTACAGATTTCACGACTTTGAGCCGCTTGCTGGTTTTGCCATACTCCCCATCTGTATCCTCACTTTCAGACAACCCATCCTCTTCCTCTTCCTCGTCATCCTCATCGTCCTCACCTTCCTCGTTCGCCTTGCTATCCGTCGGTGTCTGTGAGGGAGTGGTTACATCTTCCAAGGTCACCACTTTTGTGCGCCGTACCCACTTGCGCTTTTCTTGGGTGACCGCAGGAGAGGCACCAGAGTCCTCCACCACTTGTTGCTTCTGCTGCTGCTGATCTCGCTCCTTCTGTTGTGAGGCGTCGATGGAAGAGCCCTCAGCTGGAAAGATCTTAATGGTTGTCTCGGTAACGGGTTCAATTGGAGACTTGTCATCGGTCTGGGTGGCGATGATCAATCTTTGTTCCTGTTTCTCCACTGACTCGACCGTCTCTGTAACATATTCCGAGAGTATGATCGTGCTCTCTCTGTCGATGCTCCTGTTCTTGCGGCTTCTGGTACGCGTCTGATGAGTAGAAGGAGGTCTGTTCTCTTTCTCGTTCAAGTCTCCTACTGTTGGGAGATCCTCCACGTCCCTCCGGGTGACAGTTGTCGCACTGGTCTGCCCCCTACTATTTGTAGGAAGTGCTGTTGAAGTGGTGACGACATAAACCCGATTTGTGTCAGACTTCACCAGTTTCGGACTATTGGAAGGCGAGTCGATGGAAGGAGGGCCATGGCTATTATTGATGGCGAGGCGGCGAGATGATCGTTTGGGTGGTTGCTGTGTTGGTATAGTCTCTTGGGGTGCTTGTGATAAAGCATTTGTGCATGCGACTGATGTCTTGTCGGACGCGCTTCCGACTGCGCTTCTTGTCGATCGACCCATGGAAGGAACGTTGATGGTCTCTGTTGTTGATGTTGCTGTTGTTGTTGTTGGCAAAGATGTGTAATTAAAATAAAAATATATCGTGACTGCTGGGACCGAGCGACGCGCCATGGCTGATTGTGCCTGAGAATTGAAATGATCAGGGTTTCAGATATGAAACCTGCCTGGCTGGATGAAGGAAACAAGTGGGGCGTCATAAGACATAGACTGCACGGATGAACATGGTTGCGGCATGATGTTGGTTATTTAGTGGTGGTGGTGGTGGTGGTGGTGTTTCTTTGTCGTGATTGTGTATCACGATGTTTGCAGTGGTAGTGTGGTAAAGTGGCTCAGGGCCACAGAATCGTATCGAAAGGAGGCGAAGTTCAAACAAGGAAGCGCGCTTTCAACTATCAACCATGACAGTATTTTCAGTGGTGAAAATTCCTTGTCAACAACTCCGATCGCGAAATAAAAGGCGTTCTCTTCTCTATCTTCTTTTTTCTCTTCGCCCTCTTTTCTTTCTCTCTCTACCCACGTCCATTTTCCCTCCCATCATCTGTCTCTACCCACGCCCATCTTCCTTCCTCATTCTCTGTCTCTCGCCTCTCCTCTTCTTCTCTCTTCTTCTCATCTCCCTCCTACCCTGCCTATTCGTGCGTACACACCTTCTACCTCGTCAAACACACCTTCTTCCCTTCAACATCATCCTGCTATTATTGGATTCCCAAACCGGCCTCGATTAATCCCTACTATCAATACCCCCGAACCATTGCCAACAAGCCTACAACGGTTTGACAAGCCCGACGCTATAATATTTACCACCCGACAACTGTAACAATAACAACACGATGAACCCTCTGCTTGGACACCAACTACAACGACAAACAATCCTCCTTGACGAACAGCATCTACAAGAGCTCAAGCACAAACAGCCAACAAAAGAAACGGTAGCGGCAACTGGCAAATCCCCTGGTTCCTCAGCACAAACACCATATTTCGACTCAATCTTGGAAGCTGAGGAAGGAGGCAGGAAGGCTGAACAACTGAATGATGGTCTTACTCTCCGGATGGCTCACCCCAAATTGATCCATCCTACTCCTGTTGTCGCCACGAAACACTCACCCATCCTTGAAGCTATCGATAAACTGGAAATCCTCGCACTAACGATGGATCTGACCTCTGAAAAGGCCAGGTCTGAGGAGGAGCAGAAGTCTGTTCTAACGAACCATAATTGCCCCGAACCTCAAGGTAAGCTTGCAACACTATAACTACACAATTGACTTGCACTAGACCATATCAAAGCAGCAGTGCGATTATTTTGGTTGATATGAACGAGCAACTCACGTCCTTGCATTCCCTCTTTTGCCATTTGTTTCGATCTAAAAAATTTATCGTTGCGCCGTAGAGACATCGCTCTCTCCAATGGTCAAGGCACTACCACCATCTACAGCACCATCTAACCTCACCCTCGACGAGTCACAAGGTACTCAACAGAATGGCAGAGCAACCAGTCAATCCAACACTTCGAATGAGCTTCCTGCTATTGTGGTTGCCTATCCATCAAAAACACCAGTCAGTCCACCTCTTGCATCCTCCACACAATCGACAATAAGCACCAACGTTCCCCTGTCTGCTATTTCATCCACAAGATCCCCTTCGTCGTTATTGGAGATGTGCACGGCTGCACCGATCACTTCCTCCAGCCTGCGGACGTCTTCTATTACTGGCACATTGGACACCATCATCATACGTCGTGGACACTACGCGATGCATGAAAAAGCAGAAAATGAGCATACCCCCAAGCCCATTACAGACAGTAAGCATCAAATACAACAACACACCCAGCAGACAGAAAGTGATGCGTGCTTCTCGGCTGGGAGCGCTGCCATCAAGGGGAGCCTGGCCACCTTCCCCGTCGTTCATTCCCCTTCGTTACTCCTACTCACCTTGGAGTCATCACCACACAGCGTGACCTCTCATTCACCCAAAATACCCCGCGCACTTCCGTTCGTCAAGAAGAGGTCATCGCTATACACTCACCAGTCGTTGGCACAAAGTGAAAGCCAAATCGATCACCACGTCCCCTACTCGGCAGAGGTCACCAGAAGCAACGACATACGACAATCTGGCTCTGTTCTTGCGTCCACATCGTCAACATTTTTCAATATCGGAAGCCCTTCATGCTCCAGAAGCTACTCTAATACCAGCTCCATGTCCTTGGCAACCACTCAACCATTTGCCACTACCAGTAACTCCACCAGAACCAAGCGAGTCAGTCAACTAAGTCATAATACATGTACTCAGCCGCCTTCAGTGCCGACCAACCTAACCACCAATAGTTCAACAAAGTCATCGAACTTGCGACCTTTCCCTCATTTCTTCAACACTGGTCACCAATATCCAATGTCGACCCCCTCTCACTCTCAATCAACACCCGCACTCCTCTCACACCATCAGGTCGACGTCGCCAAGGAGCCTTCTGCATTATTCCAGACTGGTTGTACCTGCCGCAATAAGCAGATCTCAAGACCCTGTCTTTTCCACAAGAAGCTACCCAGTCTTCCAGTTTCTCAATTGGACGACCCGACTGCTCTTTTCAAGGAAAAGACGAAATCAAGTAGGATCTCGATCATGCCTACAGCTGCCTCGATCCGTTCGTTTGTTGCGTCCATCAAGAAACCGAGGTCCAAGGCTGCCTCCATCCAGAGTCTTGCTGAACTCGAGGGACCCTTTTCCCGAGAGTCACAGCTGCAATCTCGGTCTAACACATCGTTGCCGCTTGTGCAACCCGAGGAATCAACAAAAAACTACGGGCTTTCACTGACTACGTCTCAGCGTAGGAACAGGAAGGAGCCTTCATCTATCGTTCGTCGGGCTGTAAAGCGGCACGCTGGAGCGGATTTACCTTTATCAGCAAGTCCAGGACTCTCAAAGGAAAACTTGGACTTTCAGAAGGCGAAACGCCACGCTGTCTATGGACTCAAAGGACAAACCTCCTTCCCGTCTAACCATAGCTCTCGACAGAGCCTCTCTCGTAATGGCCAGTTGTACTTGTGCCCGATGTCAGTCTCGACGCCTTGCCTTGTGCATCCTGTTCCTTTCACGAAAGCGACTACGGGCAACAAATACACAGCTCGATCCATGTCCACCACCGTCAGAATCCAGCAAGCCACAGAGTCAACACCGAACCTCAGTCTACAAGGAGGGGCCCATGTCACGGCGGTGAATGCGCATGCTGAAATAGTTGTCCAACCACACTTTGCTGGAACCTCAGCGATTTCTAGGCAAGGAGGGGTTATTGCGAACTCCAACGCATTCATTCCGCCTATTGAGCGATCCCAGTCCTTCTTGCCCGCGTCTTCGCCCGCTCACCGTACCGGACCTTACAGCAAAGAGAACATCACGTTTTTTGAGCCGTTTCAAACACTTCCTAAAAGTCGCGGTGGAAATTCGTCAAGCTATGTCAGCTTTCATTTTGATCTCAGTCACCTCGAGAAGGCTGAGCATAAAGACGAATACGACTCGGCCTCGACTACCAAGGCAAATGTGGACCGCACAGAGCAGGACAGCGTCGATGGAAGCGATGGTGATGACGATGAAAATGTGATGAACAATCTTCGGTACAACTCGAGTTCTCCTCCAGTGCACCCATCTATATCCCTGCCAAATGTGACCCTCAGCTCCTCAGACCTTCTCCCTGTTCATCTCAGGAACAGGGTAATCCTTCCGCCTCCACCTCCTCCGCCACGCACAAGGCCGCAGGGAGCTGAGCAAGAGGACAACTCTAGCGATAAGAATGACGGTCCCTTCCAGACTCTACACCAACATCTCAGGAAGGCACCGCCTTCAGCTTCAGCATCAAGTCCCTCGCTCCGTCTTCCATCTCAGCCTCAATCGGACCAACAGCATCCCCTCAAGCGTCTCCTTGGATACAGTAAAGACAAGCCGAAGCATTGGAGCCACAACGAGAGCCTTTCAAGAACAAGGGAGGCTACAAACTCGTCTACGGTATCACTCCCGGTAATACTGTCAAGCTTCTTACCATCGTCAGCCTCGACTGCGTCACTACCCATTCACCCGGATCAGACTCATCTTGGTAGGGAGCCGCGCTTGGCGGGCAGAGGATCGAAGCCGTGGGGGAACAAGTGGAACTGGATGTGGTGGAAGAACAGCAGCAAGTCCTCTGATACTGACAAAGATGTCTCCCGGTCAGGAAATGCATAGAAAGTAACTGGGATTGATGCAGTTAATACATTTACCGCCAGTTCTGTCCTTTTTGTTTATGCCATAAAAACAGTGCGTGCTCTCACAAAAGCACGAGAATGAAAGTTGAGAATGATACAGGCAAAGAGTTTATTTTAAAGAAGTAAAAAAGATGCTAGAAATGCAAGAGAGAGATGCGTGGTGAGATGATATGAGTCAGTGGGGACAAAGGTTGACAGTTCCTGTAATAGGAGATGGTCAATCGACAAGTTCCGTTTCGCTTAGTATTCGGATCCATGCTTGATATGAGCCTTTTCGCCAGCAATCTGCCTCCTGTTCCGCTTGTCGGTTCCTTTGGTGTGGTTCTGTTTGGCCGAGAACTTGACCCGAGAGCTCGACCGGAGGTTGGCAGCAACACGAGCCTTGATATCTTCCGCCGACATGGGTCCGGTTGACTTTGTGGCTTTTGACCGGGTCGATCCTGCGACAGATCCTGCCACCTTAGGCCGGATGTCTCTGTAAGCCTTGAAGTTACGGTTGTTGATGTCTTCCAATGAGGCAACAGAGTCGTTCTCCTCCTCTTCTTCGTCGTCGCTGTTGTTATTTGAGGGTCCAGATTGCTGATCCAGCTGAGACAAGTTGGCTAATGACTGTTAGCAAGAGGGTTCGCACATAAATAAAAAAAGATACAGTGGTGTTAGATACTGTTCTCTCCATTCAAATATCATCACCAAATAGCGCCGCCGATCATCTCGAATAGTAAGCCCATGTCAACAAACATACCAGCTTTCCGACTTGGACGGGCAAGTCCTCCGTATTCTTTGCACTGTCTTCGCCAACCTCCTCGGCTTCTTTTTCGTCCTCAGATTCTTCCTCGGACTCTTCTTCAGACTCACCCTCATCCTCCTCATCCTCATCCTCATCCTCATCGTCATCATCGTTGCGGCGAAAAGCGTCCTCACCCAACTCCTGAGCCAACTGACCCTCCTCCTCCTGAAACTTCTCCAGCTCCTGCTGCTTCTCCTTGGTGAATCCTGAGGCTGCAACCTTGACATCCAAATCAAACTCACGCTCCGTATCCAATCTGAACTTTGGGTATAACAAACTCTCGTACTGGAACCGCCTCTTAAAGAAGACTCGGACACACTCGACATCGCGGTTGAAGTAAAACTCGGCGTTGGGGTGGTCGATCGAGACCATCTGGGGAAAATCGATCAGGACAGCATCCCCGTTCTCCCGGATTAAAATGTTGAACTCGTTGAAATCTCCGTGGATCAATCCGTAGCTGGCAAGTTTAACAATGAGGTTCATGAGAGTAGAATAGAGTTTTCCGGGGTCGGCAACCTCACTAATTTGGCGAAGTGGGAAGGCGTCGATGAGTTCCATAACAATGCAGTGGCGAGACTGGTCGATGGGTTCGGGGACTGGGAATCCGTGCTCGTGCAAGACCTTCATGAAGGCATACTCCTTTTCAGCGGCCAACTTTGACATGTACATCCATGATGCCGACTTGCGGTTTTTGAGGTAGTCGCGCTTCGACTTGATCGTACGAAAACTCATACGACCCAATCTATAGCGAATTTGGAGCGAATGTTAGTCAACTGGTCAGGGAAGAAATAGATCTCTTAACCTTGTACACTCCTTCGCTTGTCATCCATGGCAGTTTGAACACACCTCTGGATCTTTAGGACCATTTGACGCTCCTCCTCGTTGGCAACAATGTAAATGTCTGACTCTTTTCCGACGCCGATCTGATTTCCAACAGAGTAGACGCTGTTGCGCTGGCAGAAAGTCCTGAGAGCCAAGTAATCGTATCCTCCATATGTCAATCGGTACCCGTCGTCTAAAGGGCAGGGGGAGCTAAAGTTAGCCGCTTATTTCATATATGTCCGTTGTTGTCTATTCCTTTGACGACTCGCTACTTACATTTGATATGCTGGACCTTGGCAACCAAATTGCGTCTGGCTAGCTCACTCAGAACCTTGTGGGACCCTCCGTGGCGAAGCTTAGCGATTTGGGAGATGATAGCTGAAGGAACGACCTCGTGGTTCTTTGAGCCCATCTCGGCCTATCAATCGGGAAAGTGCAAGGGTGGCGGGAGACATAAGTAAAAATTGCAGGGTTGAAACAGGAGCAGAGAGGGGGATGGCAGTTTATCGGAGCAGGGTGCAAGTTGGAGGTGGAACATACGGCGGTTAGGACTCGAAAGTCCTCAGGGGACATGTACCGAAGTACTTTGGCGTCTAACTTCATTGTGTGGTAAGTTTGTGTGGTTGTGTTGGTGGTTGTGCAGTGGTTGTTGCTGCTTTGTCGTTGTAAGCGTTGTTGTTGTTGTTGTTGTTGTTGTTGTTGTTGTTGTTGTTGTTGTTATCGTTGTTGATGACGACGGAGGATGTATTTGGCAGGTTTGCTGAATGAAAGTGTAAGCTGCCCTTCTGTTCAAGGTGACCTGAACAAAAAAAAAGAAAAAATTGTTTTGAAGAGTGGCTTATGCCTGCAGGGTGACTGTTCAAGTGTTGGTCTGCGCACCATAGCTTTTATTTTGTGGCAAGAACGTTTTTTTTTTATTATATTCCCCTTTACAGACATCAAAAGCAACTACGACAATGGACTCGGTAGTAGGAACACAAGCAGAACACCAACAGCCTACAACACCAACACCAACAGCAAACACTCAAGCTCCCGAGCTCACTGCCTCAGGAAAGCCTAAGAAGAGGTTCGTCGGAAAGGCAAGGAGGCTTCAGCAAGAAGGAGGAAACATTGACCCAACAACCATCGAAGACTCCGCCATCGCCATTCGTGATGGTAAGGAGCACCCTCCCTCGCTCACTTGCTCATGTTCTTAACATGTATTCTATAGCTTCATACTGCTCTCTGTCTAGATATTCACTCTTCCTCTCCTATTGTGTCAATAGGGTCCAAGAGTTCGAATGGCACCAGCAGACCAAGAGTCGCCAACCAGATTCCCGACGATATTTTGAATGACGCCAAACTCAACCTGGCCATCGAACAGCTCCCCGCCAACTACAGCTTCGAAATCCACAAGACCGTCTGGAGTGTCCGCAAAGCCGAAGCCAAGAAAGGTACATACATATCGAGGGCGCGCCACCCTATCAAGGTCATATAGGTGTTCATTTTCATTGTCCCTTTCTTTCTCACGCTCAATGCTCTAACATTCGCCTCTAATAGTCGCGCTGCAGTTCCCAGAGGGTCTTTTGATTTTCGCTTGCACTATCTCGGACATCTTGGAAAAGTTTTGCGGGGTCGAGACCTTGGTCATGGGAGATGTGACCTATGGCGCCTGTTGTATCGACGATTTTACAGCTGTTGCCCTCGGGTGCGATTTCATGGTGCATTATGGCCACAGTTGTCTCGGTATGTAAATGACTTGTTTACTTCACCTTCACCGAACAGCTCTCTAAAATCCCAAGTTAGACACGCACATCTAACACCAAGTTTTCATGCCAAATAGTGCCCGTGGATATTACAACAATCAAGACGCTCTACGTCTTTGTGGACATCGGGATTGACGTTCAACATTTCATCGCCACCATACGCAAGAACTTCGAGAAAGGCTCCAAGCTGGTCTTGGTCGGCGTCATTCAATTCGTTCAAGCAATTCAATCCGCAAGGAAGGAGCTTGACATTGACTATATCCTCAACGTACCACAAGCCAAACCCCTTTCACCAGCAGAGATTTTGGGATGCACATCACCTCAATTGCCCAAGGACGAGGACGCACTGATCTTTGTGGGCGACGGCCGATTCCATTTGGAGTCCATCATGATTCACAACCCCGACATAGCAGCGTTCCGGTACGACCCCTACGACAAAAAGTTTACAAGAGAGAGATATGACCATGCCGATATGCATTCGCTCAGGAAGCATGCGATCGAGACAGCTAAGAAGGCAAAGCGGTTTGGACTCATCCTTGGTACTCTGGGTCGACAGGGCAGCACATCTATTCTTGAGGTACATACTCGTCATCTTCGATCAAATGTTTGGCTTTGGGTTCACACAGAGCATCAGAACATAGGTGAGAGAGTCTATAGTAACATCTTTTCCCCCTTCTTCACATATTAGCACATGGAGTTAAAGTTGAAGGAGCGTGGCTGTGACTATACCATTATTCTCCTGTCAGAGATCTTTCCAGGAAAGCTGGCAATGTTTGAGGACATGGACGCCTTTATTCAAATCGCTTGCCCTCGCCTTTCCATTGACTGGGGATATGCTTTTTCAAAGCCCTTGCTAACGCCTTACGAAGCATCGGTTGTCTTTGAGTCGGTTGCCTGGCAGGAAGTGTATCCTATGGATTTCTACTCGAACGATTCTTTGGGGCCCTGGACTGTGAATCATGGGAGAAACATCCGCAAAAAGGCGGCAGGAGCGGGAAGCGCAGGAAAATCGTTGTTGAAGAGCAAAACAAAGACCGACGGCAACGAACTTCAACTGGAACAGCGCCTCAAAGCACAGTGCAATCAGGAACAACCGCACCATCATAGGCATGGATAGTGTATTGTAATAAATACGATTAAAAAAAATTGAGCTTCGATAACATGCAGTACTCGTTATGAGTCCCGTAGATTCAGGTAGTCATGTGTGGCTCATTATGTAGTTTTTGCTAACTGCTTGCAAATAGAAATTTCTGTTGACTCTGGTTATGAATGATCTTTGTGCTTGACAAGTGGCGGGAGTCACTACATAAACACTCTCCCGTGCCAACTCTCCCATTCGTGCATCACACTAACTCCCGAAGGCTCGTAATCCGCGCATCACCCACAACCTTGGCTACCCCGCCATCCAATGCTGCTCGTTTTCGTCGATCCTATGGTTGGTACTCTAGAACCCAAACAACTCCAACTTTTCCAGTGTAGCGAGTGAATCCAGCCCCAAGGTGAGGGAGAGCTTTAATATGTCCGGGAAGTGATCTCCAAATTCGATATAGAATTGTGCTCCTCGTTGGATCATTAGTCTTCCTGGATGAAAGCTTTGGTTTCGGTACTCCATTCCGAAATCCAACACCTTGAGGCTGGTCATTTTCGCGAGCTGGTCGTAGATCTGGCGGCTGATATTGAACAGTTTGGCGGTACGTTTTGATTGCCGCCGACTCGTTCTCTGAGGGCGGCTGCCCGAACTGCTGGAAGAGCAACTCCTGCCGGTAGTCCATATCCCCCTCCTTTGAGAACCGATTGACACCGACAATTTGTACACCAAAAGACCTCGAGTCCTTGAAAGGTCCAATGGTGTACGACCAAATGCTCAGCTGCGATCTTTCATGTGGACGGCATCGAGCACGATAAGATGACGGCACTTTCCAAAAGCATCCCTGCGGCGTTGACGACGCCGTGTCTATTTATGGTCTGCGTGATAGTTCGTGCGAGTGTCGAATAAAGAGGCCTTCCACACCCCTTATACTGTGGCATGAACTGCAATGCCGACATAACTATTGGTCTTGTCAAAGTACTCGCGTACATGGCAAAACTCATATACTCTTGTTGAGACGATGGATATGTTCTGCATAAGAGGGGGAAGAGGAGCGGGGGAGAGAGGATGATTGGGTGTGACTTTGTTTAATAAAGACCTGAGTTATGACCTGACGGACTATCAAGGTATGGTGGATTGCTAATGCTGTGTACGTGCACAATATGTGGGAGATGTTTAGCAGTTGTCAGTCGCAGCAGCTACATGTTCACTCCTGTGAAAACAAGAGCATATAACGCAAAGACAGATAGAAAAAAATATGAAGACATGTTTATGTCCTTTGAACATAAACCCTCCTTCACACTCACAGCGCTCTCACACCTTTTTTTTCCCTTTGACATTACTAGGCCCAGCAAAGACTCACACGTTGCACAGCCGGACCTATATGACAAAATGGAAATTAGTAGATGTTCCATATCCAGTAGCACTGGATACTAAGACTGATAAACTGAATCGTGGTATTACCTCCAAGAAACGCTCCAGTAATCCACGCGATCCTTAGTCTGTGCCCCCCCCCCCCCCCCCCCCCCCCCCGACTTCCAGGGTCGTGCTGATAGAATGTCATGCAACTATCTCGGGGCCTTGAAGGCGGACTCTCGAACATACTTGCCGGCGTTCTCACCCAAATTCCTCGCCACTTCTCCAATCATCCAATCTCTCACAGGTACCTCCAGGGTTCGCCAGATCATGTCCGCACGCACTCCCATATATTTTTCTGTTATTCTGAGGAGCGATGTGGATATAGCGTTCTTTGTTGTTTCGTCGACGAGTCGAATCTGTTGCATCTCAATGGCTGGCCCACTCTCTTCACTGACTTCACTCTCACCATTATATATTAAGGGTAGTAGTCGGTAGTCCTTGTATATACATCAAAAGGATCAATAAAGACTCCCAAGCTTCTTTCTCGCCACTTCCTCTTTCCCAGCCTGTTCATATCACAGATTCGATTCCTGTGACTTCGCCGGTGATGATGTACGACCTTGATACTGCCTTCGCCAGCACACGGGTGCCACTCCACGCGCTATTCATCCACCAATCTTCCGGAAGAATCGATTCCAAGACGAATGGTGAGGGGACCATCCCGTACATGTCGCGTTTAGAGAATTACAATAAGTAGCATGTCTTAGTATCATTGCCATAGACGTAGCACTAGGCAAAATTGCCAAAGGAGGACAGCATGAAAAGTAAGGATACGACTAGATATATACAGCGGTACACAACATTAATAATCATACAAAGAATGAAGTTCATACCAGCTCTCTATGCAACGGTGTACAATGACCTCCTTCGGATGCGGTGGCTGTCCAATACGCTAATGACATCCTGATCTTGAACGATGTCTCTCAAGGCTCAAGGCGTCGAGATATTCCGATGCTTATGTTGAAGAGGTTGCAGAGGCAGGCAGGTTGGTTATGATCTCGGTCCAGTTCTGAGAAGAGAACAGGGACTCGGTGTACTTGTTCTTAAGGTCGACCATAAAGCTACAAATAGAGCTAACGAATGAAAAGCAGCATAAGAATAATACTATTAAATGCAACACACGTTTGCGTAGATGAAAATATTCATGTCAGCAAAATTACTTACTGATCGACAGATAGCCCCAAGCCTGCCTGAAGAAGGACATCCTTCACCACAGCTCCCGACTCCAGAAGCCACTTGGGGGCTGTTGAGGCTAGGCGCTGCAAATAGGCAGCAGCCCTTTTAAATTGACAAACCCAAAAATTTAGCTGCGGCTTGAAAGAACAAGTAAAGGATCTTGTCTTTGCCAACTTGAATAAAATCACTTTTCTCTCCTGTCTCCATTTTCCCTTGCATTTTTCTGACTTGGGGCGGAATGGCGTAGTTGGAGTGAGCTCCTAGCTATTTCAGCGGAATATCCGTTAAAGACCGAAAATAAGATACGGTTAGAATGAATAGGCAAACAATTACGATTTTGTAAAATAGTCCCAGAAACAGTGTTAGCAGTACGTTTCCAACGGGTTTCTTCTATATGAACTTTTTTTTTTTTTTTTTTTTTTTTGTTTGGCTGAGAAGATAACAAAATACAATAATACCATACTAAGCTATTAACAAAGTAAGTCTACAGTGCCATACAAAGACATACCGCAGATCCATACCGAAAGTAGGGCCCGACTCCCGCCCAGATCCTACAAAGTAGTAATGAGTAAGCTAGAGGCCGTGAGTATTAAGGACGAAAATGAGTCGTCAGTGATCAATGCAGTTGTCATGGGCAATCGGTCTACTCTAAAACGCATAAAAGAGTGCCTACCATAACCAGGGGCAGCTATATCGACATCATCCAGAGCACCTCTGTTGGCAGCCTGATGGACTCCTTCCACCGCATTGGTGTTGGACGCTGCGTCAATGCCCTCCGAAGGATTATCGTACTACATGTCGTCCGCCTCCTCTGTGTCATCGAGATCTACACGTCAAAGAAATTATTGGGATCGGATTAACAACGATACGTACGATTCAATCGGTACTCATCAGTAGTAACATGTGTTCTCACTGTTCATATCATGCCCTATGTCCATGCCGTACATACCATGCCTATATACATACATGCAGCAATATCGGGCGTATGTTTCGCGGCTACCACGACCTTGTCCTTGCATACGAAGCTTTTATCTCTTCGACATAGACCTAGTATGCAACAAAGGGCAAATGGTCAACTAATATGAGATTGCGGACTACAACTAGTAAACTGGTTCAGTAACCAGTTGCGTCCTACTATGGTACCTCCAAGTGCTCCAATAATTTGCTCGCTCCTATTTGTCATGATGCCATTGCTCTAATTTTTCTTCTTCAGACTGTAGAATGCTGAGCCATTTTGAAGAAGCCGACCCTCGCTGTATCGATGTGAAGCCCCGCTCTTTGTAAAACTGGCGCCAAGTACTCATTCTAGATCAGCTACGACAAATCAGGTACGTGTTAGCAATAACTCTCCCTTTTTGTTCATAAACGGTCGTCAACTCCATAACCCCGCGCTGCGTTAAGGGCGATAGTATGCTGAACTAAGGCCTCTTCATAAGCGTCAATGCACAAACTGTACGAATACAAAGGTTTGCCGCTAAAACGTCACTCCCACTGAGACATGAAATGGCACTTATTGCAACGTTATCCAAAGCAAGGCGATAGCATGCTGAACTGTGGCATGCGTGAGTCTGTATGAAAGACAGACACCACGACAAGTGCCACTGCTGTTGAGACATGAAATGGCGCTTGCCGAGAACCTGGACCACGAAGCATAATAAAAGACGACAGTACTTGCCTGCAAGAACGCGTTGACAGAAACAGAGGGAATGAGGGAGAGAGGGAGAGAGCGAAAGAGCGAGAGAGAGGGAAAGACAGGTAGAGAGACGACTGTAACGCGTATGTTAGAACAAGACAAAGGCGTGTGCATGAGAGGGCATGGACAAGAGATGGGAAGAAGTAACAACGGCCAGGGATGATGGAGGATGATGCAACGAAGACGGTTGAAGAAAAGATGGTGGTGGTGGAAGAGGCGTGGTGTGGCTAGGGGAGAATGGGCACCCCGTTGCTAGTTCATCGATGCAAGGTCTGTTTTTATGGAGGACATCAAGTGTGCTCTTGAATAAGAAAGGTTCGAAACTTTTGTATGGGTTCGCTTTCAACGTATCCGTAGAACGTGCACGGAGCTTGTGATATTAAGGATGTTTCGTGCTAAATCCATATAAATTTACATGGAGATCATTCGCCACTATTGTGCTTGACAAAAATGGGCATACAGACCTTGTATGTTTGAACTAGCAACGGGGGATAAACGGACATATGTATTCTAAGCGACTCTTTAGCAACGATAACGCTGCAGTGACTAAGGATAACGCTGATGTACAAAGGCTGCATATCAATGGGATCGTTTGGGAAAGAAGCATCTGTATGACCCATTTCATCAAGCACGATAAGTAGCTCTCTTTGATGTATATACATGGCAAAATCCGTGCTGTGATTGAACAGACTTGTCGCAAAAACATACTAGCAGGAAACTTCAGCTTTTGACCGAGGGGTCAACAATGGCTTTTGCAAGACTTTCTCTCTCTTGCAACTTTTACTTTCTTTTCTTTTCTTTTCTTGTCTTTCTTTTCGACAGCACAGACCCAATGGCTATTTGGACAAAGATATATGATACGAGGAGCTGCTTTATGCTTAGAACGTGTACCACATAATAAACAAGCAAAACTCTAAAGCATATGTTGTCGTAAATAAATACATGTTCTTTCGGAGTTTATTGGATAGCTTAGAACCGGTAGCCAGGCCCTGAATGCTGGGCAAACTCCATGATCAGCTGGCTTCGACTCCTTCGAGGCGGTCGACCGCGAGAATTGGGCATCTTTCGATACCCTCGCTCACAGTCATCCCCATCCTCTGCGGCCTCATCAGAGTCAATGCCTGAATCGATATCCAGGGCAAAGAACCGACTGTCCTTCTTGAAACCCCACTCGTCCGAGTTGCTCGCACTGCCACTGCCATTGCTAATGACGCTTCCATCCAGGACTGGACTTGTGCTGGTTAATGGATGGAAGGTGTGAGCACTGATCCGACGTCGGTCGTACGCGGTCGAGCTGCCCTTGCGGGCGATTGCAAAGGTCGCTGCGAAAGTGAGTGTAGCTCGGTCGGATGCCGCTGGGGTGTGAGGCTTCTTTGACGTGAGGCGTTGGGAGAAGAACATGTCGCGAGAACTCTTGCGGCTTTGGGATGGGACTGCAGTGCTCGGATCGGTCAATGGAATGGTCTCTTTTCCTTTGTTTCCCGTGTGCACGCGGGAGAACAATGTCGATGCTGCTGGTGTGGACGCTGACGTATGAGAGAAGAGTCCTGCACGACCCAAGGTGAGACTCTTGAACTTGTTGGGTACAGTGGTGTGAGGCTTCTTCTCTGGCTGGAAGACCAGAGGCTTAAGGGTCCCGGGTGGTGGAGGCAGGCCTATGCAGTCGAGGATGGGAGCTTGAAGAACCACAGACTTGGACTTTGTCCTGCGGGGCCACGACAACAATGGCAGTGGGGCCGAAGGAGACAAGCTGGTCTCCTTTTTGTTGTCAAGAAGGGCTGAAGGAATGTCAGCAGAGACCACTTCCTTCCCATGCTGGCAATCATCTTTCTGCTTCTTCTCTTTGTTCTTGTCCTTGTTTCCTTGACCATTTGAGTGTGAGGATCTCCTCAACTTGTTGAACACCTTGGACGGCATCCTTTGTGGCGTACAATCACGAGACGAGGAACGCACAGGTTCAGCAGGAGAGCAAGGGAGCGCAAAGAACTTGCCGGCATCTTTTCGGTGTTGAGATTCGGTCGCCATACACTGCTCCAGAAAGTCGTCTGTGATGTCAAACTCGACTCCAACCTCAAACTCGCCACGGCTGCTGTATCCGCCTCCGGCAAAGAGTCCGTTTGCGCAACCGCCTGTCATGTTCAAACTGCGACGACTTGACTTCGACACAATCGAGTGGACACCCATCGAGTTTGGACGAGAGTCTACACCGCCACTGCCGTTGCCAGCTGCATCCATAGGTGAGGATCGCATAGGCTCAGCCCATGCCTGAAGACGCTCCTCGTCTGCCAAATACTCCTGGCTAGACATCTTCCGGAACGAAGGACGCGAGATCAACCGACGGCCTTTGCTTCTCTCCAGACTGCTGTTCGCCGATACAGAGGCGACCGTCGCTCCTGCTAATGCTGTCGCTGTTGGTGCAGTCGGCGGAACACCATCTAGAATCTCCATCTCCTTCTCGTCCTCATCCTCATCGTGATCTCCATCACTGTCACTCATCCCTGCAAAGACATCTGGCTCATCGCCCCAAGTGTCGTCCAAGGAGGCTTGTCGAGGATGGAGATGATGCTGGTCGCCGTGTTTCTTTTGTCGCTTCCGGGTCAGGTACTCTGGGTTAATGATCCAGCACATACGGTTAGGATCAAAGATCATCTTTCCTGCAACCTGTGTCCGTTGCTTTGAGTGCTGGTTCATGTTAGAGATCAAGGCTGGGCGGATTATCGCCGTGGGCGAGTAAGCCGACAATGAAAAGTACTGTTGCGAGTAAGGACTTGACGGTGAAGGACATTCAAATGTTGCAGCAGTGGGAGTCAACGGGGTGTGTTGTTGTCTGGGGCTGCTCCCATTGTCGGTATCTTCCTCCTCGTCGTCATCAAACTCGTTCAGGATATGATCGTTCCCATTCCACATCTTCGAATCTGGATGGAAGACCATTCCAGAGACCTTGCGCACTTTGGTCTGAGAGAGGTCCCGAATTAAAGTTGGTCCGCTGAAAGCCTTCTTCTTCTTCAATTTCTGTCCCTTTGCACTTGGCTCCTTCTCCTTTTCAGCCAGCTCGACCTTTGGTTCCTAGAACGCGTGATAGGCAAAGAAAAAAAAATAATTAAAAACATGTAACGAGAACATTCCATGCTGAATCTTGTAGTAGAGAAGCTGTAACATGCAGGATCTACCTCAACAGGTGCGATGGTTTGGCTAAAGATGTCAAAGAGGGATTTCCTGATGGACTTTGTCTTTTGGACCTTTGTTGTCGACACGTCTGACTCTGCCCGACGCACTAATATATATTTAACGTAACAAAAGTCGTTGTTAGTCATCCGTTCTTCGCAGTAGAGCAAGTATCAAGATCATGGCCATGTGTAGTATGCAGGTGGAATCAGTTTATACCTTCAGGCTTTGGGTTCTCCTTTAGGTTGACCATCGATTGAGGTTTGCGCAACCAAGCAGACACTCGATCCAACGACTGTCGTCGCCCCTGAGCCGCTGCAACTGCCGCAGCCATTTGCATAGCCTGCAATCGATCTTTGTCCAGTAACTGTTGATTTTGCAGCTGTTGCTGATGCAGCTGTTGCTCTCCAGATCCAAATGTCGGCAAGTTGTCAATCCGGTCCAGCTCGGACCCGTCGCTCAACATGCTCTGCTTGGGTGAGCGTTTCAGGAACCAGCGCCTAGAGAATTTTTCTCCGGCCGCCACGGGCGATGTTGCTGCCATCTCGCCCAAATCCGACGTCGTCGACCCACCCTCAGAGATCTCGCCTAGGGAAAATGCACCGATACGTGATGGCGATCTGCTCTCCTTGGTGGTCTCTGTCGAATTGACAACGGAGCCCCAATCTGTGAACGAAGACGACCTTGAAAGCGATGGTCTCGGTTGAAGGTAGTTGTGGTGGTAAAGATTCTCGTTAAAGTCATCTGTCAGGGGAGTCGTTTGCTCGATGGGTTCGAGTTCAGGCGCCTTGGAATCCTGAGCTACAGATGCCTCTGGAGGAACGGCGATGGACGCGTCAAAGGCTGGGATTTGTCCACGAATAGAAAACCTTGGACGAGTGATATCCAGCCTCCGCACCAATGTGCGAAGGCTCGAAAAGGGTCTTCCGGCGTTTATCGATAGTGGAGGTTTGGGAGCGACTGCTGCGTCTTCGGCTGTGACTGGCAACGCCGCAGCCTTCGTCAGATCCTCTGGCTCCGGCTGCGAGGGCTCGATGAAAGAGACTGAGCGCATGGCCAATGTACTCGCTTTGAAGCTGGGAAGGTCGTCCCTGTTGACAAGTGCTGAATTCCTCCTGGATGATGATAGTGCCGATGGAGCTGACGGGACTTGAGAAGTCGAAGCGTAAATGCTGTCATTGTACAGCGAGGTCTGTCCTGTTGTGGGCAGAGCTGACCCAATCCTGGTGCCTTCTTTCCGAGAGATGCTGTTGCGTTTCAGTCGTGGAAGCGATGACTTTGAAGAGATATGTCGAAGTGGAAGTTCGATGTGTGTCGAATGGGCCCGCGAGAGACTGGCTGCTGGCGTGACAGGTCGGGAGGTGTCGGTGGGCCCTCGGCAAAGTCGAGGTATCCTTGAAGGTAAGGCAACAAAGTCCTTGAGTGGCACAACCTCCCTCAGAACGCGTGAGCTACTGCGTTCCCGTCCTGCAATAACTGGCCTCACCACCAGGTTCTTGTTCCGCCCCTTGTGATTAAACGCGTCGTCGTCGTCGATCTCGAGACCATCCCAAAAGTCATCCTGATCCTCCTGTAGTCGAGACTCCTTTCCGAATATCGAGGGCTCCATCTCGACCTGGTACTGCCGGTGTGTCACTAGCCGGAGATCCTCCATGGCCGCTGGAAACTCAATGCCATCTAGGAGGTTGTCATCATCATCGGCCACGCTCTCCCTTGATATTGATTCGCTACTCGACAGACTGTGGCTGTCCAGGGGGGTTCTAATGTCGAATTCGTCGAAATCCGACCCAGAGTCCCGCCACTGTAGTAAGGCAAGTTGTTGTCGGTAGCTGACAGTCTCCTGCGGTCCCGATCGGGTATGTAGGCATGGAGACATACGCAACCGAAACGATCCAAAGTCGTCGGGAATCTCGAAGGCATCGTCCAGAGTCTCAATCTTTTCCGACTCTCCATACTGACCACCGGTTGTCGTTTCAACATTGTCGCCATCAGTGCCACCTTTTGATGGAGATGACGCTCCTGCAGACTGATATCGAAGTTCATGTGGCGTCCCTGACTTTGGTATTGGCGACACTGGCTGACCTTCCACGCCTACTTCTGCCGCGCCGACACGATCGCTGGTAGTGAGCGATCGCTCGCTGTCCGTGTCCCAGCTGTCAATGGATTCCAATGTCTCCGGCATAGATACTGACTTTGCCAGGATAGACCGAACATGGTTGAAGTTCAAATCCTCCTCGGGAACTTCCAGATCCTCGAGGTCGTCGACCCAAGCTTTGACGCGCTTGATGGGATTGATCCTCGTGATGATTCCGGTGTATGCCGGGAGGTTGGAGAGCATCATTTCCTGAGTAATGGTGGTCATTGATTTGGCCGAGAGCGTCGGGCTGTCCTTGTCACCGCCACCACCATGACCACCACCGTCGGCTGATTTGTATTTGGAGAGGAGCGATCCTGTGGAGGTGGCGATGGTCGAGGGAGCAGTAACAGAGGCAGTGATAGCCCGAGGAGAGGACGAGGCCGAGGAGGTAGGCGAAAATGATGATATTTTTGGAGCCTCCGCTATAGGTGTTGTTGGTACAGTGGTTGTTGTAGGTGTTTTCGTGGCGCAACAATGACTCTGTCCGTCGTGTCGTTTCCGAAAGGAGGAGGACAAAGATTGACCAATGTCTTTTGGAAGGACCTCCACATTGTTGTTGTTTGTCGTGTGCTTGAGGTGAGTCGACGGAGAGGAAGGAGAACATGACTGAGGGTCGACTTTTTCATGCGATCTTGTGGAACCATAATGACGCTTGGTCTTTTGGTCGTGGAGGTGTTCTTTTTTGTGAAGATTCCACAAGGCGTGGTTTGTTGTGGTCGTTACGTGTATTGGGCCAGGGAAAACTGGTGGAAGGGAGGACGTCGTTGTAGTGTGTGTTGTGAATGGCTGAGAGAGTGGGAAAGGAGGACGAGAGAGTGGCAGGGGTAGCGTTGTGGTGGGCATGGTAGGAAGAGAGGCAGGAGGAGGGGGTGGGCGTGCCTGGAAGTAGTCGCTCTGGTCAGAGCTGTCGGAGAGGGGCGACTGCGGGCAGTGGCGCTGGAGCAGCTCAAAGATCTGGTCCAGGGACTGGTGGGCATCCAATTCAAAGGCATCGTCCCACCGCTCGGTCTCTTGTGCAGCGGCGTCGATGATGGTCCCTGTTGTCTTCTCTATCCGTTCTTCTCGCTCTTCTGATAGTTGACGTGGGGTATAGGGTTCGTTATCCTCCGTTGCCTCTGTCATCATCACTTCTACCTGTCTGCTGAGTCCCTCGTCGTCATGCTTGCTCCTGGCACTGTTGCTGTTATTGGTGTTGATGATGATAATGTTGCTGTTGTTGCTGCCACTGACAAGACCACTGTAATTATTGGTGCTGCTACTGAGGCGGAGGCCAGCTGTCATTTGTAACTAGGAAGAGTTTAAAGCCGAGCGTTTTTTTTTTTTTTTGCTGGAAGGGAGAACTAAGGAATCAAAGGTGGGTAGGGACGATGCTAGAGATCGTGTTGAGGATCAAGAGTTGAGAGGAAGAACAAGCAGAGCAATTGATCAAGGAGAAAAGAAACAAGAGTTGGTATCCAACCAAAGGAGGAAGAAGCGAAGAGTACTAACCTGAGATTGAACAAATAGGACGTAAGAGATTAAAGTGGACGTGAGGCAGAGAATGGGACAGACGGAGAGAGAAGGTCGAGATGTAAACGGATAGAGAGTGCGTGTGAGTGCGTGTGAGTGCGAGAGAGAGTGAGGAGAAGTCCTTGCTGGAATTAGGTGGAGAAGGATGACGAGGAGAAGAGCAGAAGAAGGGATAGGTGACAAGACGTCAAGAGCAGAGAGAGAGAGAGAGAGAGAGAGAGAGAGAGAGAGAGAGAGAGAGAGAAGGAGGGAACAGTAGGAGAGAAGGAAGAATATGTTGTGTTGTTTGTGCAAGATAGGAGAAGGGGAGAGAGGAACGAGGAAGAAAGGACGATGAAGAGGAGGGTGTAGGATGCAATGGTTCAAGCCTGAGGTCAACGAGAGAGATAGAGAGAGGTGTGAAGAAGGTATATAAAATTACAGCATGAAAAAAAAAAAAAAAAAAAAAAAAAGGCAAAAACGAGCAAAGGAGTGAATGCAAGCGAGACGGAGGTGATAAGTGTAGGCGAGTTAATAATAAAAAAATGAATAGAAAAGAAAAGATTAAAAGAGAGAGAAGGCGAATGGATGTGTTTTCTGGCCCTTCTGAGGAATGAATGAATGAAAAGAAAAGGTGAATGAATGAGAAAAGAAAAGAAAAGAAAAGAAGGGGAAAAAAAGAGAGAACGAGAGTGAAAGAGAGAGAAAGAGAGAGCGGTCTTCGATTCCCCTGCTTGCCTTGCCTTGCCTTTTTCAAAACAAACATTTAGAGATGCTAATTGACCCTTTCTCCTCTTGATATTGTGCCGAATACAAACTACGCGTGTGATGGTCTGGCCTCGCTTCATCATCACCACCTTTCCAAGACATATCACACTGATCACTGATCACTACACTACCATATCAGTCTCACCTTTATTTTTTTCCTTCTTGCCTGCTCTGCTTGCTCTACTTGCTCTGCTCTCACTGTCCTCTCTCCCAACAACCAACACCGCCCTTTTGCCATCACCCACTCACCTTCACACACTTACACGCACACTTACACACGCACTTTCCATCCTGCGAAAAGAGTCAAAGAGTCATCCACAATCAACCAACTGTCCTCATTCATTTTAATTACTCAATCAAACAATGGAAGCACTGACATCCTTCTTCAAGTCCGTCCTCCAGTCTTCCTCGTCAACAACAGACACTGCCGACAAGGACGACCAGCAGAGTCAGCAGAGTCAGCAGGACGGCCCTCTTTTATGGCAACCAGAGATACCCTTGTCAAAGGAACCATCCGAATCTTGGCAAGTAGTCTCTCTGTCTCTCTCTTTCCCCTTTCTTCTTCCTCTTCTTCTCCCTCCTGCCCACTTTTCTCCACCCCTTCCCTCTCTCTTTCTCACATTTCACTAGCGTTCTCTCCCCTGCGTGTGTTACGTGTGTGTGTATGTGTCCGTGTGTGTGAGCGTGTGTGCCTTGGTCTGGAACAAAAGAGACAAGAAAGTTGTCTAATGATGATGATGCTTGGACGTGTTGCGCCAAACAAAAAAACAACGCTGAGGAGAACGATAACACGGGAGACAGAGAGAGAAGACGGATCGCTCCATGATCCCTACTCTCTTGTAGGCTTGCCTTGCTCATGTTCTTACCATCCTCCCTCTTGACCCCTTTTTCGCCCTGACTCTCGTTCTCTCTCTCTCTCGCTCAGTCTTCATTCTACTCCTTCCCGCGCCTCTCCCCCCTTTTTTTCCTTGCCTACCCACACAATGTTACCAATTCGCTATTGTAGTTATCGTTCATCAGGTTTTTTTGTAAGGAAAAGGAGAGGCGGGGGTGAGGTGAGGGAAGCAAAGGCGAGGCAAAGGATATACAAGACAAGGCAAGTAAGACCGGTCATGGTGCCATGACCTGGACGTAACGCCATTGTTTTCGCAACAGACGGACGAAAATGTGAGGGCATATGCATTTCACAACCAAGGCTTTTCCTTCCTTTTTTTTTTTTTTTTTTTTTTTTTTCTTTTTTTTCTGGTCGATGATTTAATTGTTGGGGGGCTATCGGCACACGAGGTACAACGACCAAAAGCGCTACTTTCGACTACCGACTCCACTAAACACGCATATAAGCAGCAGCAACTACAACACGGGTTCGTTTTCGGAGGCTATTCTTGGACAACACACACACACACACACACAAACTTTCGGGAGCGACGACGTTGCTGAGCAATCAACCGTAAAATGAAAACTAAGAAAAGTCATCGAGCACCTTTCCATGACTACTAACCGAACCCTTTTCTTCTCCCTTCTATCTCCCTACACCCCTCTCTTTTTTTATGCCTATTGTGCCGACCCCTGGTCATGTCTGGCCTTGTAAAATGAATGAATGAACTTGGTCCGTTCGTTCCTTGACGCTCTCGTAATATTAATATCCTCTATGCGCGCTGCCCAATTGGATATCGGGCGGTGGTGTGGTTTGGTTTTGGGGGTTCTGATATTGTTGTACCTGTCTCGCCTATTGCTCTATGTATTCATCACATTTAGGGTGACAATGACTGAGCTCGTTCTGCCTTCGCACTGCGACAGTCGGGGATATTGTCTAGGAGGTATTTCCGATATGTATATATCTCGTTTACGTCTTGGCTCATCATCATCATGGGCCTAGACGCGTCAATCGCTCTGACCCAACGACGTTATTATTCATGTATAGGAACGGTGCTTTCGTGGATTGATATTGCAGCCGGAATTGCAGCAAAGAAACACGGCGTTTATCCAGCTGTAATAAGACTTTACTGGGCCTCACACACACATGTCCCCACAACATCTTGGTCATGTCGGTACACGTTCTCGTATTTTTCTAAGCCCAATGTACACTTTTTATCAATCACTAACAACCTCCCTCTTTCTTGACTCTCGACTCCATAGGTGACGAGGTGTGTAGATGCGGTGCACTTCTTGGGACCTATCACAACAAAGAACATTGTCATTATTCAAGCCTGTGTCAACCGCGCATGGAAAACTTCAATGGAAGTAGGAGTCCGAGTCATGACCGAGGACCTCCTCTCGGCCGACCGCCGGTACTGCTGCCATGCCTATTTGACATTTGTTGCGCTTCCACAACCACCTCTTGCTACTTTAACCACCAGCCCAACTTCTCAGCGCCAAGCACAAAAGCAACAGGAGCAGCAGGATTCGGCGGCTGTGAAGGCAGCATTGGTCAACTCTCCTGCAGCTAGACGATACAGCTTCTCGCTCCCAAGCGCCAACAAATCCGGATCCAAATCAGACGGCCATAGCACCAACAACCAGCGGAAAATCCAATTGCCTGCCATTGAACCCATCACTCACGTCGAAATCGAACGCTACACCCTCGCCCAATCCCGTCGCGAGGCCCGCCTCCTCCAAGCATCTGGCGAATCCAAACTCGAAGAAGACCAACTCCTCAGCGACGTCCGTGACCAAATGCGACACTGGAACGTCTCACAAATCAACCACCCGCGTACTCAAAAGCTCCCGCCCTCGTTGGTGGATGGGTCACCTCAGATTGCTATGCAGGCCACGTTTGCAGAGTCAGCACAGTTGGTACTTCCGCAACATGCCAACTCGCTGTCGATTACTTTTGGTGGTCAAGTCATGAAGTGGATGGAAAACGTGGCTGCAGTGTCGGCCAGTCGATTCGCGAGGGTTCCTATCGTCACGGCCAGTATCGACTCGCTGCAGTTCCATAGGAAAACCATGATTGGTAACTTTCCTTGCTCTTCTCATACATGTCTTGCACCTTTTCTGTCGTTGCTGAAAACATACATCGGCAAGTGCAACGACATCATACTGCAACGAGTGCAAAGACTAAGCCAAAAAGTATCGTCGACATCTAAAAAAATTAGGCGACTGCCTGACAATGCGATCGGTCGTAACTCGTGTGTTCAGGTCCTCGATGGAGATCTATGTCTTTGTTGACAGTGAGAACCTTGTAACAGGAAAGCAAACATTTACCAACGAAGCCTTCTTCTCCATGGTTGCCCTTCAACCGTCCCCCTCGCTATCTCCCATCAAAACCAGTCTCCCGACGCTGTTTGCCGCCTCAGATCTTGAGCGATCCCTTTCGGAGGCTGGAGAGAAGCGCCGCCTAGGGAGATTGCAGCAGAGACGAGAGTTGGTCGAGAGGGAGATGCGTGGCGTGTTGCAGACACCTACAGTGGAGAGGGATGAGCATTCTCTCAGGGTCGTTGATCATGGAGTCCTTCACCACACACATGCAGAGTGAAAGGAGACAAAAAACGCTCCAAAATAAACGTCGAGGACATGGAGAATTACTATAGAGAAAACTGGCTGTCAGATAAATAGCTTCATTGTGGTAAAGAGACTTGCAGGTGGCTAAAAGAAAATAGAAAACGCGAGAACAAACAACTAAAGAAACCTCTAATGGCGACAATCGTGTGTGATTCCCTTATGCCTGACGAATGACCAGACCCCAAACAGCTAGCACTAAACGTCATGGAAAGCAATAGGTATACAGAGTTAGTAACATGTTATTGACTTGATGGCATGTCAATACTTGCACTGCTGAAAGATATAGAGCTGGAAGTTACCTTTTTGGCAGCTGATGCGGCAGTGTCGGGCACGGTCAGAGTCCCATTCACCGGCTGCATAGAACGCGCGAGCGTGCTTCAAACAGGACTCTTCATGGAATTTCTGGTATAAGCGTGTGTTGATCGTTCTCTGTTTGTGTGCGGGCAAAAAGAAGGGTGTATCCAAAGTCAGTTATTAATACAAATAACAGCATCGGTAGCAAAGGAACAAGGACACAACTTTCTAAATATTAATTGTTACCTCGCGCTCGGTAATTTCGGGCTCCTTGCGCTCGCCGCTGTGGATGGTAAAGTCATTAGGGAGGACCCAGAAGTCAGCTCCGCTCAGGTACAGCTCAAACAAGCAAGCTGCTTGGTTGTTTCCGAACCGCTCGGGGCACCAGAGCATCTTGTCACGACGCATCACAACCGAAGGTCCAAAGTAAGGGTCGTAGTTTTGGATGGCACTCAAGCGGGTCTGGGTTGCCCACGTGTTGAAGTCGACGTTACGGATGGTCCTCTTCCATGTCTTTTCTGAGAGGATGACCTTGCCGTCGTGGACGTGGCTCAACAATGTCTGTTTATCCCGAGGCAACTGGTTATACTTGAGCATGGGAATCAGATCCACTGCTGTCCCTTCATCATCGAGCGTGCTAGGAAGAGCGCCACCTTCGGAAGTCATCGAGACGTTGAATCCAGGTACAACAAAGACGTTTCCAGTCCTCAGCTTCTCCATCCACTGAGGGTAGTCCCTGAAACTCTTTGAGATATCCGTCGCAGGAAGAGAGCCATCGGCATCCAGCAAAAGAACGAAATCTGTCCTTGCGAAAAATCGCGCCAGGTTCCTGTGGAGATTGGATTGTTGCTGGACAGTTGTCGTGAGGGGTCGTCGGTGAGTTTGAGGGGTGGTGATGAGATGAATGTCGACCTGGTTGCGGATCTTGGGGTTGCTGGCCCTCATCGTATGAAGTCGACTAATTGGGTTCGATGCTCCAGGTTCGTCTGATGGGTGGTCAATATGCAGCACCGCCGAAATAGGGCCTATGATTTTACAATTAGGTAGTAGACATGCGGTCAGCATACATGGTACTTTTGCTGCTATGTTCCGTAGATGTTGCTCCTGTCATTGTTGTTGCCTCTTCTTGCTTGCGTTTGTTAAACGCATCGTTGCTCCTTGTCTGCTAATGTTCTTGCTTGCTCTTGCTGCGATCCATTTCGTTGTCGTTCGCTCTTCGTTTGTTCCCTGTGTTGTTTGTTTGCGGTAGTGACGGATGGGTGCATGAAGCACAGCCCTTATCCTAAGCCCAGCCCAATCGATCCTACAAACGCTATTATTGTGCAGCATTGCACAAACCAAGTCTTTCAGGCTTGGTCTTCTTCCCCATCTGTCTTCCTTTGACAACAATATCCTCTGAAGATTGATCTATACATCCATTTTATCCCGTCAATACCACATAGAGTGAGTGAGAGAGCATTCCATTTACCTGGAAAATGTTCGACGAGACGGACAAGTTCAGAGAGGTCATCCTGGGGGACAAAGGTGGCGAGAGAGATCTCGTCGGGACGAGGGGATGCCTCGGAGCGGACAAAGAAGGGCTGGATGTTGTCTGTGATATCGGGCGTGCTGAAGGCAAACATCTTTGACAAGATGACGCTCGTCGACAGCTCTGACACCACTGAGTATGGTTTCTCTATTGTACGTTGTTGGATGGTATTAAAAATGAGTAGGTGCCCACTGCTAGTGTTGTACGGATGCTACTGTTGTCGTTGTTCTTGTCGTTCAAGGTAATACGCTGTTGGTGTTGTTCATTTTTATGTTGCCGTTGTTGGTAATGGAAGCATTTCTTAACAAATAGAAAAGTGATAGAGGAACAAAGCAAGAGACATAAAGCACTCCTTCTGAACTCTTTGGTGTGAACAAGAATGAATTGGTTTCTGTCGAATATCCTGCACACCACTTTCAGCAGTAGTGTCTCACAGTCAAGCAGCTTTAACAGACAAAAAAAAGTGCATTGTGTGTTATCACTCAATGCCTTGAACGAGTTCACAAGTATTACCTGGATCATAGGTACGCTCGAGTTCATAGTGTGGGTAGACGATGGCCTCAGGGGCAGCCTCATAGGTTAGGAGATGTTTAAGGGTAAAGATGGCACAGAAACCGACGTAGGCGATAAAGACGGTCTTGATTGCTCTTGACCTGATGAGTCTACCGACGATGCTATTGCTTGATGATGGTCCTCCTCCTGGGCGGTTGTTGCTTGCACCTGCTGTTGGCAGCAGTGATGCTGGTGTTGGGGACTTGTACATTATTTGATTATGATGTCGTAGTTGTTGTTATCCTTCCTTTTCGTCGTTTACTGATGAGACTTTTGTAGCGTTGTTGAGGGTTGAATGGGAGTGTTGATGAATGAAAACGGAAATAAGGGAGCGAGGAGAGGTGTGAAGTATGTGGTTGGGAGTGAGTGAAGTGAGTGTGCAAGTAGGGGGGCTAAGAGTGGATGCTAAAGGGGACAAGGATCGAAGGGAGAGTGAGCAAGTAAGTGGCAGTAGTAGTAGAAGTAGTAGTAGTAGTAGTAGATAGGGAAAGTGGTGAGGTGGGATTATTGAGGGTAGGGTTGGAAGGGGAAGCGAGGGAGAAGAAAGAGCGAAAGAAAAGAAAGGAAGAAAGGAAGAAAGGAAAGAAGAGAAGGGGAGAGAGAGCAAAAAGGAACAAGAATGAGTGCGAACTATGATGCCATCTATTGCCTTGTGAACTCAACCACTGGAGACACTGCTGTAGCACTTATCCGCATCCATCCCAGCTCATCCCTCCTATCATCGCTATCATTCAATAATTCATTACACGCACTTGTGCTCACCACAATATGATAATAAAGAAGTGCCCTTTATGCTGTACAACTAGGCTACTTATTGAAAGAAAACGAAAAGGAAAAGGAAAACTCGTCGCGCTTAACACTCAGCACCTATCGCCGACTAGACGTGGGCCTGCTACGGTTGCGCTTCAGGTACTGCTCAGTTGTCATCGGAGGCTGGAACTGGCTCGGGAACGCAACCGGCGTCTCGCTGTTACTGCCAAACAATCCGCTGTTGCTTAAACCCCACGAACTCGTCGCAAACCCATTTTGGTTGTTGTTGCTGTTGTTGCTGCTATTGCTGTTGCCATTCATCAAATGGCCGAACAGCGCCGACGATAGCAATCCTCCACTACCTCCACCAAATAACGAAGCCGACGAAGAAGAATGCTGCTGGGCAACAAGATCACTGAACCCAGCAGACGCCAAATCCTGTCGCTTCTTCTCCTGCGCCAACAACTCCTTGGCCCGCTTCTCCTCCATAAACATCCAAAACTCTTGCTGTTGTGTCGGTGTCAACATCACATCGAGCCCCTGACCGCCATTTGCCATCATCCTCTCAACAAACATCGGATCCTTCTGCAACGCAATCGTCAACACGTCTGCCATATCCAACGCATCATCCTTCCCACTGCTCCCACCAAGACGGAAACTGGTCGAGGCACGCTTTTGCTGCTGGCGACGGTAGAGCCATTCCTCAAGCGACCGACGAAACTCTCGTCCTTGGTCCTCTCGCAACTGCATGGACCACAACTCCTCAGCTCGTTTCTGCTCTTGCTCCTCTCGATGGCGTTCCTCCAACTGTGCCTGATATAACCTCATCTCCTCAGCGCGCTTGGCCTCCTCGCGCTGCTGGTTGGTGATTTGTTCCTGGAAACGGATATACGATTGGAGTTGTTGAAACTCTTGTGGGAACTCAGCCGCAAACGTGTTCATATGCACCAAGAACCCGTGGGGGTTGGACAGGTTCAATTGGTGCAAGAACGCCAAATATTGGACGCGGAGGGCCTCTTGTTCCTGCTGGAGACCCGCGATCGCCTCGGCAGACATCCACTGCTGGTGCGTCCCCACGGGTCCACCTGTGACAGAGGTAGGGAGTGGACGGAAGAGGGATGGGGGGTCATCGAAGACTGGGGAGGAGTTCTCGAACGGGTCTGGGGTAGTTGGGTCCAGCTTCATAAGGTACTGGAGATCGACATCCATAAAGGACTGCTTGGTCATGCGGCGGAGCATTCGAGGGACGGCTGGGGTGCCACCCTGTTGTTGCTGACCGTGGGCTGCCGCGGCTGCGGCTGCGTTGGCATTGACGCGGTGGCGACTCTGGAGAGGCTTCTTCTGGGCGGCTGGCTTCATGGTAAGGATAAGTTTACTAGTTTTTTTATGTAGTTATGTGTGTAGCTGTGTGTGTAGCTGGTGTGTGTAGGTTTGAGTGTGAGAGAGTTGCTCGTGTTTGAGTTGGGATTTTAGAAAAAATGCGAGCTCTTTTATATCAATTTAGGAGACGCCGTCAATTGACACTTCAGCTATTGTCAAATGAGGCCTGCACCTCTTTTTGGGACAGACAGTTTGAATTGAACGTTAAATACACAGCCTCCAGTCAAACGAGATCGACAGGCTGCTTTAGCCCGCAGTGACACAATGCGAAGATATTTGATGGGGTCAAACGAGATTTTTACTTGCCGCAATTAGAGTTCAGGGGCAATTGAACAATGGATCAAAAGGAGAAACAAACGAGGGTCCAGACTTAGAACTGATCAAACGATCAATCACGGTCTCAGGAACCATTACTATCAACGGCGGCAGCGATGGCAGTGTCCTCCTTAGCTGCGCCGCCCTCAGTTGAGGGCAACGACAACAACGAAGACGAGACAGGAGTCATAACATCTAGCCGGGGTGCAATCTCCATCTCCATATCCTCACCCCTATCCTCATCCTCAGCCTTATCCCCTCTACTATCTGCCTCTATCATATCTTGATCTTCTTCACATTCTTCGTCCGACTCTTCTTCATCCTCCTCCATCTCGGGCATATGCAATGCAGGTGGTCCACCACCAGATGACAATAGACACAGACCATTGACCAGTACGCGGAACGCAAACACAACCGACTCTGTCGTACGGCTAAAAGTCACCGCTACATTCAGGAATAAATCATCAAGACGAACAATCATATGGTTAGTGACCTGGAGATAATAAAGTCGAAATAAACGTCAGAGCAAAAATGCAAATATGCAAAAAAAAAAAAAAAAACTTACTCAGGGAGGGAACGGTAGGGTTCATGGGAACCATACGGGTGCGGTCGGAGCCACCGAAATGGACAAGAGTGTATCCGACCATCGGTTCAGTCTTCCAACGCTGTCCAAACACCTCCCCAACAGCCGCCTCGCTCATAAATGTCCTCACCTCCGATGAGGGTAACGACGATGTGTCAACAGTCGAACCAGACGAGAAAAGACTCTGTTGCGATCCAGTGGCACTCACATCCTCATCATCGTCCTCAATCTTGATCACAATCGGCCCTTCCTCCGTCGCACCAGCTGTAGATGCGGGTGTGACAGTCTTGACAGAATGGATCACAGGAGAAGAGGCAGCCGTACTGGAAATTGACGTCTGGCGACTGCGAACATTAGCAGCCGCCTCGTCAAACGAACCAGCTGCAGAAAAGACGCGCTTCCAATCCAACTCCGTCATCCGATCCTCTACCTCAAGAACCTGGGCATCCTGCCAGCCCTGGAATCGGATCTCTTGGAGCTCCTTCTTGAATCGACTATGGATCTTTTTCAAAAAGTTGACTCGGAAGGGTGGGACGGGGCGACACTTGCCGTGGGCTTGCCAGTACTGGATACATGCTGGGCACAACAGTCTTCCTTCAGCCTTTGAGTGACTGCTGTCACTAGCGGGTTCAGCAGCGTTAGCTGGGGAGTCTTGGGCTGAGGTAGTAGTGGATGAGCCGGACTCGACTCTAGGACGCCAGGTCAACGAGTCCAGCGCCATACAATTTGAGCATTCGAGGGGTCGAGCCGATTTTCGTCGAGGACCTCCGCCTTCGATTGGGTGGGTTGCCGCTATACTGCTGTTGCTACTGCTAGTACTGCCACCACGTGCCAAGGACTGAGCCTTCATTGCAGCCAGAGTCGTGCCTGCAGAAATCGATTGAGCAATCGTCGCTCGCTGGCGAAGCTCCTGCAACTGTCTTGCTTGGAGCTGTTTCTGCTGCAAGAGCCGCTGTGCCTGGTACCGCTGGATCAGTTGCTGTTGTGCGCTCTGCTGTTGCTGTTGGTGATGATGAATTGCCAACATTCGCGATGCTTGATGTTGCTGCTGTTGTTGCTTTTGTTGCAAGGACAGCTGAGATTGGGTTGACGACGCTTGGTTGGACGAGGATTGAGGGTGCATTTGTTGGTGAGGCTGATACTGTCGCTGGATCTTGACCGGTTGTTGCGCCTGTTGCTGTTGCTGTTGCTGTTGCTGCTGCTGTTGCTGTTGCTGCTGCTGGGCCAATTTGAGTGCTCGCTGTTGGTCCAACATCCGCATGTGTTTCTGAAGATGATACGATCGAGAGTAATCAGACTGTGCCTGCTGTTGGGCACGATGCTGCCGCTGGTGGAACGACTGCCGCTGCTGCTCTTGTTGCTGTTGTTGCAATTGCTGCTGCTGCGAAGGAGTTGTAGGCGTCGGTGGCTGCTCAGTCGACTGAGGATTGGCGTGGGTATACTGCGATGAAGACGGATGTGAGGGTGGAGAATGGCGATTGGGCTGAGAACTGGGGCTGTGGTGCATCTTGGTGGGTCCTCCGGCCTCGGCTCCGCGATGGGGAAGAATAGGTCGTGGCTGGACTGTCTGAGGTTTTGCTGCTAATGTTCGAGGGGGGGACGACAAGGGTCCGTTCGAATCAAGTCCATTCGAGTCTCGACTATTGCGATGGTCTATTTGTAAATGACTGGAAGCCGACTCCCGGTCTCCTGCTCTTGTTGGCACATGTCTGCTTCCAGGATGCTGAGGCTGTGATCCTGACATGTAAGTCTCGGGAGTGTACCATGAGGGATAGGATGGTGCATGACGGTAAATGTATTGTCGGTCCTCTGGGCGTGGTGGGCCATACGCTGGCGAGGGCGGAGAATGTCGATGAGGATGGTTTGGGTGGTGGTAGGCTGCCCGCTTGGAAGAGTGGCCATACTCACCGTCGTAACCGCTGTGAACAGGTGGTCGTCCTTGATGAGCGTGCTCGTAGCCCTGTCCGTATCCATATCCAGGGTACTCATCCATTGAGCGGTCGACGGATCGTTTCCTGGAGCGGTTGAAGGGTGCATAGTTGACGGTCTTTGCCTCGAGCTCGAAAATCCGGTTCCTCATGGCAATGTACATCCCCTCATTAAACTCTTTAGGTTCCTCGTCCAGCGAGAAAAGAACTATATATTAAGTGTGGAAGCAGTGGCGATTGTTGTTTGTTGTTAGTATGACAAAGATTAACATCTTGTACGCTCTCTCTTTAACTAACTAAGCAAAAGGACAGTGCACTTCTCGTTTCAATACCTCCATCAAGGGTAGAAAGTGTGTGCTGGGATGCAATTGTGTGCCGTGTCTGGAAGTAAGGCTCTTGCAACGGAACAGATTTCTAGGCAGGGGTCAAGGCGGCGAGGTAGCGTATGAGAAGGGTAACAAGGGAAGAAAGTTAACACCACATGCTAGTCTCCCATTGTAATTCCCACTTTGAGCAACCGAACCTGCACAAGAAGAGAACATTGCGCATAGTCTTCTTCTTACCTTCCAGAGGGTCGAGAGGGCATCGTTGGAGTCGGATGAAGAATGGATTTGGTCCAGCTTGGCTGAGAGGGGAGGGATAGCAAAGGGGTAACGGTTAGAGGCGTCAGGGTGATGAGAGACGAGTGCATTGCGATGGGTGAGATGAAGTTGTCGGGAGGGGTGAGTGGGAAGAGATGACAGATGAGAAGAAGGAGGGGAAGAAGGAGGAGAAGGAGGAGAGGGAGAGTGGTGGCGGTGATGGTGATGAGAAGGGGCAAAGGGATGAGCAGGTTCGAGGTATGAGGTTGTGGTGGCAGTCATTGGTATGATATTTTAAATGAATTGGTGGCGTGTGAATAGGAGGGATGACTGGAGGATGGTATGATGAATGAAAAGGGGGGGGGGGGCAAGGATGAAGAAAAGTGTAATAGAGGAAGGAAGCAAAGAAATGAAAAGAACATCCAGCACAACAAAGGGGGAAGGGGAGCAAGTTGTTGTTCGTTGGGTCAGCCGGCCATTACTGGCATTCCACCCGGCGACATACTTCTTAGAGGTTGCTGTTGCTGTTGTTGCTGTTGTTGAGTGAGTGTGGGGATAAAAGAGAGAAAAGGGGTGGAGTGGGGTAAGTAGAAGGGGGCACATCAAGGAGACAAAAAGGGAAGAGGACGAGAATGTGATTCGTGTGATGTGATATTTTGGAGGTGGCCCCAGAATGGGGATGGAGGATGATTTCTGATCAAAATATATATCAAAAAAATGCGGGGTAAAGAACAATGAAATAACAAGATCACTGTCCAATCACACCTGGCCCTTCTCTCTTTAATCACTCCTTTGATCACACTTTTCTTTTCTTTTCTTTTGTTGAGAGAGACAGCAGACACGTTCACTTTGATGCGATATCATTGTCATTTCTCTCTATGAGTTGGAGGGAGTGTGCTCGGACAATCTCTGCTTGGAATGGGGACATGGATGCATCATCATCATCATGGTCATCAACAAAGAAGGAAGAAGAAACAACAAAAGAGGAAGAGTGCGGAGAGGAAAAAGGTGGGGAAACGGGTATGTGTTGATGTGTGTGTTCCTTTTGTTGACAGTTGTCGCTCTACTTTTTGTAGCTTGATCCCACATGTGTATAAGGCGTTGTTTCCTTCTCATAATACAACCAAAAAAAAAAAAAAAAAAAAAAAAAAAAAAAAAAAAGGCAGTGGGTCTTCCGGTTCCCATTTGACCTTTTTTAGAAGGCAAACAGAGACAAGGTTTCCTACATTGCCAGGTCTTCCTCCGCCCCCTCTTTTTTTTTGATTTGTACGACTGGGGACTCTTGCTTTGTTTTTCTTTTGCCCGTTCACCTAGATGGATTCCCCGGGAGAGATGAAATAGAACCTGGACATGAAGTAATCCGCCCATTGTAGGTAGTTAGTTACCTTGTTGCTTTGATAGTCCCTGATCTGTTGTCGTTGCTGCCTTTGACTCGCCTTCTTCGCCAGTCTCCTGGGCGGACGAGGTCACCATCGAGTATGCAATCGCCAACTCTTGGGATGTATATGATGCTGCTGCAGCTGCCGCCGCTGCTGTTGACACCTCGACACTGGTAAGGTGGTGGCTGTATCGCTGATTCCTGTGCTGATAATGGTGGGGAGTATTCCTCTGTCGTGTATGTGCATCCATTGGTCCATTGCGTCCTTCTTTGTGGACAGTATCGGATGCCGAGAGTGGTGGTGAAGGGGGAGGAGTCGAAGTGGATGCGTTCCTGGACCTGCTCCTTGACCGACGACCATGTGCTGCTGTAGACGTCGTCGATGTGCCTTCAGAGTTGATGTTGGGCACAGTCGAAGTGATGATGGGACTGGTATTGATTTGTGCGACAGGGACAGACATGACTCGAGGGGTCACGTCTCTGGAACAAGGGGAGAGCGAAGTGGGCGAAGGGGGTTTTGTCATGGTGGAAGGAGGTAATGGTGCTGTTGTGAGGGTAGGTTTCTTTGTTGAGATTGAAGTAGATGTTGGTGGAGGTGAAGGGGAGGATGATGCGGACTTGTTGGAGGGAGGAGTAGTAGTAGAAGTAGAGATCATCGTGTTATGATGTTTGGGTGTAGAGAGGAGAAGGATGGGCGAGAGAGGGGAGGTTGGAGAAGGAAAGCAGGGCTTGATTGTACGAGTGGCGGTGGAGGTTGGGATGGACGATGTAGGTGACATGTATTAATTTTCAGCTGTGTTGGTGTAAGTAAATATGGCTGGAGAGAGAGGGGAGTATGTATGTATGAAAGTAATGAGTGAAGAGGATGAATGCAGGGAGAGGGAGAGAAGGGGTGGATGGTGACAAAGAGATAATGAGAGAAAGAAGAGATCTCATTTCGTTTTGCTTGTTCTTTTTTTTTTTTTTCTGTTTGTGTTTGTGTGCTCATTCGTGCGTTGCTTTTTCCTTCAGGACACGGCAGGGGCAGAGCTGACTGGCATACAGTGGTATTGCAGGCGAGGCAGTAGAAGTGTGGTGGACCCCTTCCTTCGCTGCCCTTCCCTTCAGTGAGAAGAGGAAGTGGAGAGAGAAAAAAAAAAAAAAGGAGGGGAAGTGGGATTCGGGCGAATGCGCGTGTGATCCTATTGGCCACCAATGGAATAAATGTCCTCCTGTACTGCTCTACTCTACTCCCCTAAAGGATCTCGGGACATTTCGGTGAAACCCTATTTCAGGAACAAATCACATTAAAAAAAACTGGGTCTCTTTCTCTCATGGGGAAGGAGAATAAAGGATGTGTACTCTACCCGTATGGCTGCAGAAGATACAAAAGAGAGAGAGAGAGAGAGGGATCAGTTGCTCGCCTGCCATTAATTGTCTCACGTTCACGCACGCCATTACTGCTGCCCCTTACTTGATCCTCCTTCTCATGGACATCCTCGTACACTCGTAGATATATTCTTAGCCTGGTGTTGTGGTCCCGCATTATTCTCTCCCACTCTCCTCCTCTTTCGCCATCGTGTGTTCAATTGTCACTACAGTACAAAAATAAATTCCCGAGGAACCCTGTCTACTATCGCAAACCATATCGAGATTGGCCGGTCTCCTCTCCCTTCCTTCTAGGCCTCCCTCCCTTCCACTTCCCCATCCTCTTCTGCTTCATTTGGAAAATGGACCCACTTTTGCCTCTCATCACAAAAGCACATGTCCATCTATACCTGTGTGCGGGGGTGAAGAAGAGGAATAGGAACAGGACGAAATAAAAAGAGAGAGGCAGAAAGCGCCCGTTTCATTTTTCTTTTTGAATACGGATAGAATGAGAAGAATATCCACATTCCAATCGATGTACCCCTCGATTGTCTGATAGCATCGGGCAAAAGGAAGGAAGAGGAAGGAGAAGGAAAGAATGACGAGGGACAATATGTACATGTCTTCTTCCACTGGCTCTACATGTGCGTTATCTCTTTTTCCCTGGATCGCATCTATCCCCTTCTACTATACAGTCCATTACTGTCATGTCCCCATCCCATAGATTTGAATGAGCAGCAGAGTGGCCTTCCCCGCAATTTTTCTCATGTCAAATATCATTCAGCCTCGCGTAGTGGATGATCCATAGAGTTCATATGTGATTTATTATTGTATATTGTACTACGCAAACCCAGAGTAGAACTATTGCAGGCTGTCAAATCATACGCCGCGCCTCCTGGCGACCACTACCAGCTACTTCATCGTCATCATCATCATCCTTCTCTTCACCCATAGCACCATCCTCCTCCTCATCACCATCATGGCCACCCAAGAACTGACGATGATCCATAATAGGCGCAAAGGACGAACCGGCAAGACTGCAAAGCTTCTGGTGACGAAGCAACGCATCGTTCCTCATGAAGCCAGCTCCACAGATCGAGCAAGAGTAAGGCTTCTCTCCCGTGTGAAGACGGATATGACGTTCACGATCATGACGTCTTGCAAAGGCCAGATGGCAAGCGCCACAGGGGAACGGTCTCTCGGAGGAATGGGTCTTCATGTGCGAGGTCAGATTGTAGGCTCGTGTAAAGACCTTGCCACAGCCGGGCTCAGCGCAGGGGAACGAGGTTGGGCGGATCTTTTTGGGCTTCTTGATAGTGGGGGGGCGGACACGCTTGCGGCGTTTGGGACCAGTTGTTGTTGTTGGCACTGTGGTGCTTGAAGGAGAAGTTGCAGAGGAGGCTGAGGCTGAGGCTGAGGCTGAGGGTTCAGAAGAATTAAATTGATGAGCTGTGGAGGAAGAAGTGACAGTGTAGGGTAAAGAGGATGGGAAGGAGTCTTGGAGGGCCATGGTCCGGGGAGACAACCTGGGCGAGTTCTCTCTGGAGGTTGACGACGATGCCCATGAGAGGGGAGAAGAAAAAAGAGAGTTGGAGGCAGTCGCAGAGTAGAGGCTGGCATCGTCTTGCTCGGTGGTAGGGGAGAGGATCAAGGATGAGAGCATCATGAGGTCCATGTCCTGGTCGAGAGCAGGGATGGTGTTGGCGAGGATGGGACGCTGCGACTGGAAGGAGGCAAGGTAATGATCAAGGGGGTCGATGAGAGCCTCGGTGAGAGGTGCAAAGCGAGATGCCCCTGGGACGTGATAAGCCGGGCTGGAGGAGACTGAGGACGAAGAGGCAAAGACAGGGGCCGAGGAAAGCGACTGCTGATCGTGAGGCGATGCAAACGACTCTGTCAAGGGCTGAGACGCCTGTTGAAACTGTTGTTGATGCTGATGTTGCTGTTGATGTTGGTATTGAAGAAGAGGATCGGCGGCAAAGTACTGGTGGAGAGAGGGCATTGAGAGTGTGCGCTGGAGAACCATTGGATGGTTGGGACGAAGGATCTGGAGGGGAGACTTTGGCTTGGATTCATCCACTTCCGCAGCGGATTGAAGCGTAGGAAAGTGTTGCCCCTGTTTGCTGTTGTTGTTGTACTGTTGTTGCTGTTGTTGTTGTTGATGATGAAGTTGCTGGAGCTGCAAAAGGTGGTAGTGCTGTTGCTGCTGATGCTGCTGTTGTTGTTGCCGGTATGCGAGTTGGGCAGGGCTTAACCGCAACTGGCCATGACCAGGGGTTGTAAAGATGTCGTAGGCATCCATGTCTTCGTCGTCGTCAAAGGAGTCTGAGTGGTGGTCTTTGAGGGAAGGGTCAGGCGACATGAGGCTGGGTAGACTTTGGAGGTCGAGGGCGTCGAAGGGGTCGGGGTGTTGGAGGTGGAGGTTGTCGAGGTATGCGATGGGGATATTTCCGTTGATGAGATCGGTGTACTGTTGGTCCAGTTGTGATGATGAACAAGAAGCGGTAGTAATAGAAGAAACAGGGGTAACGGGTAATGACATTGAAAATTGAGCGATAAAAAAACGGGGGGAATTGGTTGCTTTTATGTGTTATGAGGGTAAAAAAAAGTAAGGTGAACCCTGGTTTGGCTTAGAGGAGGCGTTGCTTTGAAAAGATAGGTGTGCTTTATAGTAGGTTGGCAGGTGGGGACATAGGTAGGAAGGTAGGAGGCGACAGGGAAGAGGTAATAATAGTGGTAATTGAATAGTGTGTGGATATGGATTGAATTGGTAGAGGTCTGTGTTTGAGAAGAAATAAGCGGGAAATTGAATGATTGAGTGAGAGCGAGCGAGAATTGGGTAGGAGGTGGATGGTTATAGAGGAGAGAAAGAAAAAGAAAAAGTGGACGAGAGGGAGACAAGAGAGAAGAGCGATAGAGAAGAAAGAGAGAAAGAAGCGCGTTTATGAATGGTGGATAGAGACGGAGGCGAAGACGTCGTTGATTGGGTTCTGATAATGATAATAGTAACGAGAAAAACTGTTGTTGTGTTTGTTGGATGATGCAGATGATAATGAAGAAGAATGAAAGAGAAGAGGGGGAGTGAGCAGGACGGGGTCTTTTTATACTTGCTGCGACCCGTTGTAACAAGGTTTTATCCAGTGAGGGGGAGAGAGAGGGAAAACAAAGTTGCTCTGTCCACGTCGATTTTTTTTTTCTTATTTTGAATATTTTGAAAGACGAAATCAATCGGGGGTGAAGGAAGGGCACACACAACTCACACATACCTCCCCCATGTTTCCACAAATATTTCTATTATTCACAACAGAAACAAGCAGAGCACATCCCTAAAAAACACAACAATTGCACGTTACACCACCACCATCAATTGTTTGGCACATTCATTTGTTGTCTCTCGTGCGATTGGTTTAATTGAATTGGCAATTACTTGAATCCCATTCAATGTCATCGTTCTCTTCAGGATATCGTGTCGTTGCCAACGGCACGTTGTCTCGTTGACAAGGTAGACAAGCATTGTAAAGAAGAGAGGTCTATCGTTGTCGACTTTTCTCCACCTGGTGACTTTTTAGCCGTCCTTTACCAATCTCGTTCTTCTTGTTGAGAAGGTTCCCATTGATGTTGTGATGTTGGTAATGATGCAGCGCTATGTGTGCCTGGCCCGTATTTTTGCCTGCGCCACCGTTCTAACGAGAAGGACCAGCAACTCGTCCAAGGGCAAGTCAATTGGGTGTGTGTGTGTGCATTCAAGGTTCTGCCTTTTACAGCGGCAAAAAAGAACAGCAAGAAGTAACGGTGATGACATGGTTGGTATGGTGTCTATTGAGTGTTATTCCCCTGCGTTTTGCCTCCCTCTCCTTCCCGTGGAAACCATAACAGGCGAAAAAAATAATAATAATATATACATCCCGACTGAATACTGGTGAGTGAACTGTGACACAGCCGCATGAGGAAAAAAAGAGAAATTTTTTTGGCCACACAAAACAATTCTTTGAAGTTATGGAGTCCGCTTCTTTCTCGTCCAACATGTTCCTTGCTGTTTATTCATGCCGCAATAGGGCAAAAGAAAAAAAAGACGTCAACCCGACTCAGCCATCCTCGATATTTTAATGTTGATTTGTTGTGGGCATATACAAAAACAACGGACGGGCACAAGATACGAATCGACCAATGCCCTGTGCTCATTAGTCCCTTGGAGTTTAGACCCGAGCGAAGCCCCCTCCCTCTCATTTCTCTCATATTCTTTTGTAATGATATGTTATTTCTTGCTATTGATTTGACATGCTCATCATTGCTGTTGCTGTCAAGCAACATACAATATTCAACATCCATACAAAAACACTTACCCTTGTTTTTTATGCTTTGTTTTGCTCTGATTGTTTTGTAGCTTTGTATTCTTCACGAACATACCTGAATGTTCTTCTTACTTCCATTGTGACCCATAACAGCTGAAACGCGTACGCAGTAGTTAAGCTTATACGCAACCAGCCAGTCCTTCAGTCCCCGCAACCCTCCTTGTCTGTGCCTCCGACTGCGTCTCATTGACATACATCCAAACAGACGAACAGATGTAGTCAATTGGTCATGGTACTTGGTGAAGAAGATAAGTGGCAAGTGTTCTGCGTCACAGGTAATGAAGAGTCACGTCAAAAACCAACACCGACCATGGTTGCTTTGCTCATCAACGTGCGAAACTCTCTTTTCCGGCTATTTCTTTACTTTCGTTCATTTCTTAAAGAGGGAGCCGTAGTTTGTGTGGACGAGGGGAAGCGTGGATGGAACGAACGCTCGATGAGAAGTCCACTTTTCCTCCTTCCTTTTCCTTTTTCGCGTTTATGATTTATGATTTTTTTCTCTCCGTCGGTTCTTTTCTTGCAATATTCATCCCGTCTTTCCGTTCGGCCATTACTCGCCCCCATTCCGATAGGAAGAAATGTGACCTTCCTAGCGAGTCCATGGGCGCAATGAAATTAAGCATTGCTCCTATTCGAAATAGAAAGCATTATTCACCAAAAGGGGGAAATTTTCTTTTTCTTCATCCATTGAGCAACAACAACTACAGCAACAGCAAAAGGGGAAATAAAGAGAGACTATGTCGATTCCAAAGTTATATGGTAAGGAGAAAAAGACAACTTCGCGATATTCTTGGGCCACATTACTTTATTTCCTGAAAGCACACTCATAACCTGAACCAGCAATTGACTATCCCGCTACTTTCAAGAAGCAAAGTTTCAAGTATGACAAACGATAAGTCAATCGAGGTCAATCGAGGGCGAAGATGCAAGGACAAAGAAACGAGGGCCAACACCAAAAGCAAAAAATAAAACACATGTTCAATTCAATGGCAATATCGTGGCAAGCATGCAGACGATAAGGAGGGATGAGTAAGGAGTACTAGGGAAGGAATGGATAGCCCCTTTTTTGTCATCGCCCACTTTGTTCTCAATTGAGGTACTACACTAGAGGAAAGGAAAGATGGAAAGGTAAATGCTAGAGAACTAGCCCATCGGTCTATCATCAGGTAGACTCTCCACTTTCTTTCGCCTTGCGGGCAGTCCGTTCTATGGTTGCCTTCTATTTTGCCACTATGATGAACAGAATGGCAATGCTGCTGCTGGTAATGCTGTGTTTCTATGGAAAAGAGTTCATTTCTCTCAGCGCCATTTTTTTTCCTTGCTCCCACCTGCATATGGCTATGTCATACGATGATGATGATGATGATGAGATATCGGACCGGCACGTTGCATTCCTTTCCATTCAGCCCATGGGTCCGGTACGAATGGTTCCCATAGCTTAAAAACGGTCACAATCAACATTCCGTCGACTGTCGACGATTGTCCCTATTCTAATCCACACCATGTCCCATCCTCCCTCCAGTAGAATGCCATGATTCGCAAGTCATGAATTTCATTGGATGGACAAAGGATTCTCAATGCTATTGGCCGTTTGGAAAACAAATGGTTGCGAATGGGAGGGGTTCACCATCGACAGATGACATGAACGAAGGAAGGGCCGGGGCTTTGTGGATCATTCTTTTCATTCTGTCTTGTCAGGAGGGGGATGCTTGTCAGAGGCGTGTCACTCATTCTTCTCTTCTTATTCTTCCGCGGCGCGGATTGTGCATCAGCATACCCTGTTTCTTCTAATAAGACCTGCATGAGAGAGAGAGAGAGAGTGTGTGTGTGTGTGTGCAAGGATGGTGTGACACGATCACGACAGAAGAATATAAATCACTTAAATTACTCTTCACACGCCGCCTTTTTGTCGACCATGACAGAGGATGTAAATAAAGAAATCGACAATGTGTGTCCGAGCAGACACAATATTATTTTCTCTTCTACTTCCTAAGCCCTCATAGAGAAAGCCTTTTCACAATATCTACAACGAGTCATTGTCATGATCGAAGGAAGAATGGGAGTAGCTATGGAGCGAATATTCATGGAGTGGACTAGGACTTTTATTTTTTATCTAGGAAAGTAAGGCTAGGTATTTGGTTCTACACCATACACTCCAAGCATAGAATAAAGGAAAGAGAAAAGAACCAATCGAGAAGGACTTTCTCCTCCGCGCGAATGGTGAAATGGGGTATGAAGCTGTGGTTCTATGAACACAAGCCTCTTGTATCTTGTCAAGGGCTCTTAATGGTCCAGGTTATGGAATCATGGCCAAAGGCAGAGGGAGGCTCAAAATGGGTGGAGTGATCAAGGCGCAGGTAGCATAGACAGGTGTCAAAGAGAAAAAAGAGTTAAGGAGGGGGCGAGGCAAGGGTGTGTGTGTGAAGAAAGCATTAGTCTTTGTTTGACGAAAATATCATTTTTGTTTCGTTGTTTTTCCAAATCGAGCAAACAAACCTCCCAGCCCTCTCCCTTTGCCCCTCTTATGCCTCTGTCCTCTATTTCTTTTGTGTGTAATTGTCCAGTCTGTTCTTAGACTCATTCCACCAAGAACACAAAAAAGAAGGAAAAAGTCTAAAAATACATCGGTGGCAGTGCTCTTGTGGCACACCTCAACCGCCTCAGCCCCACTCTTCTTCCATCTCTCCTGACCATTGTTACTTCGAAAGATTCTTAAGGAGCACCGAACAACGTAGCAGAATGAGAGCAATGCAACAGAGATCCAAGAAAGATAACAAAACGAGAGGAGAGAGGGCTCTGGAAAAGGAAATTCACGATGCCCTGTTACACACACCTTACTTTGGCATCCGAGGAGGAATAACGACAAGGGATAAAAACACAACTACAAGAGGATCCCGGGAATCGGCTACCGGGTTCGGGATGTGTCATTCACTCCACAAACACAAATCGGGTAGAGGTTTATGGAGGCGGGATCATGGGAGGAAGAGAATGTGTTTATTGGACTTTTGCCATTCTGGGTGTAAGTCGGATGACACAGAGTTTGTGCATGCATAAATTTATGGCGAGAAGTTTCGTTCTTATTTTTCCCTAATGCAGATAGTAATGTGAGACGAAACGAAGCGAGGGAGTGCATTATTCCCTTGAATGGTTTAGCCTTCTACATATTCCTCTGTTAACATTGTTACTCTCCCAATACTCCAATGGTATCAATCCTCTGGTGAGTGAGGGTTCGACTTGAAACTGTTCAGCCCATTGTCAGGATCATTTGCTGAAAGCCAGTGGTAGGCTACGCGGTTCCATCCTACTTGGTCTTACTTCATTTGTCGCATACTCGATACCTTCTGGGTCTGTATGAATAAATCGATACCAAATGATGGATCGACGTGTCCCTGTTATCCCGATACGTTCGTGTTGATTGCTGCGTCTGTATTGTTGATCGCCGATTCATTGGTGCCTAGCGTTTCACCTTTTTCGTTTCAAACTTAATCATCTCGACGTTCAATCGAGACAAGAAAACGCTGAAAGAGAATGGTTGACTCATTCATTGTACTGCACCAATCAATAACGGGGCGCGTAGTTGATGCACGCCTTAAGGTTGACTTTATGCTAAACACAATGTTTGGAGTGCGTGCGTCTCGTCTTTTCTTTTCTTTTCTCTTCCATATGTTCACCCTTCATTCCTTCAGAACCGTTATCGCTAGCAGCATGTTCTTCTGTTGCATAACAATTAGATCATAAGCAACAGCATCAATCAAAGGATAGTCGTCTAGTATGTTTCTCGCGTTAATATGTTCATTATTAGGTGATAAAGAGGCGCAATAGGAGAGGAGGAGAGGTGTTGTCTAGTAATAGTGGTAGGTTCGCGTTGCATTGCGTTATTTTCGTATGGTACGTTACAAAAGCACAAAAAGGAGAGTGGGGAGGTCATGGTTTCTTGTTTCCTTGGTTGAACCGTCTCTTTTGTTTTTAAACAGCGGCAGCAGGAGCACTACCAGAGGCACCCTTAGACTTCAAGTAGTTGGCATACTTCTTGGACGCCCGTTGAGGGGTGGGAGGGTTTTCGCCTCTGGTATCGACTCTTGGAAGGAATGCTGCCTGGGGTCTGTAGTAGTTAATGTAATCCCGGCTCTTCTCTTTGAAGTACTTGGGCACCAGTTTCAACAGCAAGTACCGGCCCGCCACATCCAACCAGGTCTATTTGTTTTCAATAAGAGTGAACCTGTTATTAGCTGCTTGAGATTTCCTTTTGAGTTCAGAGAAATCCTAAGGAAGAATGAGGATACTGGGGGATACATACCCGACCAAACATGACGTGGGTGGCCTGCTGGGTGGCAGAGAGTTCTCTCCGGGAGGTGGGAAAGCGCTCTTCATAAAACTCGTCAAATGCCTTGCTGATGTTCTTGTGATTGCTTGTTGGCATCTCGTAAATCAAGTTCGCCAACACAATCGCATCCAGCATACCTTCCAATGCTATTGACGTTATTAAAAGAGTATAATGTAAACGTTAGGTAGGGTTCACATGTCGGGCTCAATTGTAATGTAGGTACAGGCGAGAGCTTCGGATCTTTTACTTACCGAATCCAGGAAGCAACTGAGGTAGTAGCAATTGTAAATAGAGTCAAGATAGTGAAAAAAAAGAAACAAGACAGATGGATTAGTATTGGTGTGCACGATCCCGACAATGCTGTTCAATGACCGTGGCATCTGCGAAGCTGTGTATATGTACCCTGTGTGCGGCTATAAATATCAAAGTAATGGAAAGACGCGTTAGGGTAAGTGATATGGGTAAGCAACAGGAGAAAACAAAGGGAAAACATGCAGGTAAAATAGGAACGTACCATCGCCGATGAGGACGGTGCGTCCATGCTTCCAGTTTTCGTAAATGTTCTCCTCGAGAACGACCTTGCAGATCTTGTCCTGGGGGGTATTGTCAAAGAGAATTCCAAGCGACCCCATCATCGCCAACTCGCGGCCTCTCCACCTCTCGGGTAACTTCTTCAGGTCGAATGCCTTGTAGTCTGCGTTTTTGTAGCCCTCGACCCACTCGGGGTCCATATCGCTAGATTGGAAATCAACTCTCCATGACACACGGTTGTTGGGGATAATAAATGTTCTGTACTATTTTGTTGGAGTGTGTCGTCGTTGTATTGTGTCGTTGATGCATTATGTTGGTGTTGTCCATTGGTGTATGTTTTTTTTGGCGGAGATGCGATATAAGAAGAAGAGGTGAGAAGGAAAAGGTTGTGGTCAGTGCTTGTCCACGTTGATGATGAACAGCCTCTACTTTGTAAATATGTTGTCTTACGGTCAGGCCACGCTCATCGCCAACGACGGTGTCGCAACGGGTGCAGTCATCGTCGAGTCCCTCAAAGTTAGCGGGGTCCATGGGGTCGGTAGTACCAAAGACGCTCATGTACAAAGTCTTGTTCTCCTCCTCGATGATTTTGGGGGTGATACCATCCTTCTCCATGTCTTTGTACAGAGCCTGGCGAGTACCACTATCACTGCCATCGGCACCAATGAGAATATCTGCAGTGTAGGTGGACTTGTCCTCGCAGGTAACGGTGACCGACTCGGTGTCCTGGACAAGAGACTCGATCGACTTGCTGACGAGAATCTTTTCCTTGGGGACTAATGCCAACAGGATAGCATGGAGCTGAGGGCGGGGAATAACCTGTGTTCCATAACCGACCCTGGTTTTGAGGAGGGAGGGGGTATAAATAAATGCAAGGAGAGGAGAGGCGGAAGAAAAATAAAAAAATAAAATGAGCGCGTGGAACACGTTTTTTGTGTTGTTTAGTTGAGGTTGAACAGAGTGAGAGGGTGAGGGTGGCCGTGGTTATTTGAAAGGGAAAAAAAGATGGTGTAACATAATGCAAGATGGGCAGACAGGGAATGAATGACGGGATACGCAAAGAGCAGCAGCAACGAGGCAAGTAAGCAAGCAATTGAAGGACGACAGATATGCAAGGCACTAAGCAGCTGCAATGACAACAACGGCCAGGTAATAAAAAAAAACAAGGGTGGAGTTTGCAAAATAAGGAAACAACGTACATCTTTCTGTTGCTCCTGAGGTTGATCTCGCGGATGACTTCCATGTCCTCCTTGTAGATCATGGTTGTCTCGATAGGGAAGGAGATGGCTTCGATTTGTTCGAGGACGCCAAACTGCTCCATGAGGGGCATGACATTGAAGGAGAGGATGATGGCACCGCCCAGGGTTTGCTGGATTTCTGAGCTACGCTCAAGAACCAGGTACTCGATACCGGCCTTCTCAAGGAGGATAGCCATGGTGAGGCCTGTCAGACCGGCACCGGCAATGATGACCTTGGGAGATTTTACTGTCGGTGAATCTGGCATATTGATTATCGATGTGTAAAGTGTGTAAGGGAGGAGGAAGGATGGGAAGGAAGGAGGGAGGAGAGGTGGGGGAAACGGATAAGGCGAGAGATGAAAGGGGCGAAGTAAAGGAGAGAGGAAGGAGACAGGTAAAAGGTAAAGAGGAATTGAAGGAGGGTGAGGAGAAGGGGATCAGAGTGATGGTGGAACCAAAAGAACAAAAGAAAGGAAGAAGAAAGGAGAGATGATCACGGCGAGAGAGAGAAAGAGAGAGAGATGATGAAGTGAGGGTGAGTTGAGATGAGGGAGTTGACGAATAACCGGATGAGCAATATGGTCAAGTCAGGTACACTTTTCCTCTTCTCCTCTTCTCCTCGAGGTTAGAGTTGGCTGGTTTGTGTATGTATCTCCAAAGTGCCATGCGAGAATGGCAAGGATGTATTGTGGTAAAGGAAGGGAGGAGCAAGAAATATAGGTTCCATGGCATGTAAGCTGTAAGGGGGATACAGACAGACAGAGAGAAAGAGAGAGACACATACAGAGAGAAAAGAAGGTTTCCGCCAGGAGGGCATTGAATTGGGTCCAAAGGCCCGAGAGCAATGAAATCGCAGTTGAAGAACAGCGGAAGGGAATGAAGGGGAGTGAGGGAGGGAAATGAAATCGACTGTACACGATTTGCAAACAAGTTTGCCCTGAAAAGACCTACAGACCTTGCTTCTCTCTCTTTCTCTCTCGCTCTCTTTTATTCTCTCCCTCTCCTGAAAATGAGATCTCATATTGCCCATGAATCGAATGCCCAGCCCCCAATATAATTATTCCTCTATTCAAAACTCAATTCAATCCAATCTACCAAGGGCGCCGTAACACATACCCTCCATCCGTCGCCTCCCTTCTCTCTCTCTCTCTCTCTCTCTCTCTCTCTCTCTCTCTCTCTCTCTCTCTCTCGTCTGCGCTTCTTTATTTTTTTACGTTCAATGCCTGTCCATATTGCATCCCCTGTCAATTCGTTTGCAATCGGCGCTTGCTCGTCGCCACCCCTTTTTCTTGTCCTTCTTTCTATCTTTTCTTCTTTTGCTCGTTCATTCACGCTGCTCTTTCTTCCATGGGTGATTGTGCGTAATTGTATCTGTTTGTGTATCTGTTTATGCATCATCCATCGTTCCTTTTTGTGTCTTTGTTTGTTAGATGACCAATGGAGAATGAAGAGGAAAAAATCCTCCTGTTAGTTTATATCTCCTTTTGTTCATTTCCACAAACCTCCCCACCATCGCATCGATAAACATAAAAAAGACGTGTCCAGATCGTCCTTCTACAAGATATAAACATGCAAACAAAACAAAAAAAGAAAGACCTTTTGTGTACGTTTTTTTTTTCTCTTTGCACGACCATGATCGGGTAGGACAACGTAATGGAACCAACCAACAACCTACCCCTTCTTGCAGATGCAGGTAACTCATCCACACACTAACGATCGTCTGCTCTATCGAAATCAAACAAAGAAAAGGAGGCATAAATGCTGCCGTAAACGTGTCTGTCGGCATAGAAGTAAAAACAATCAAAATATGGAAAATAGTGAGATGCAGCTCCCAAATTATACCATTGACATTCAAAAAGTGGATACACCAAGACATATCTTTTTGAAAGCTGGGTATAAGCTTCTCCTTCTCCTCTCTCCAGTCAGCTTACCGTCTAAAAGCTACACTTAAACGGAAGCCTTCTATTAGAATAAACGTTTTTGAAGGGACCGGCATGAGTTGATCCTATATTTGTGCGCCCCTGGTTCACAATGGAATGAATGGGTGCATGCTCTCTTTCACACATAACTCTCTCTCCCACGTCTGCTTAGCGTTCTCTATCTCTTTTAGTGTCGTTTTCTTTGAATATTTTCTCCATCAAATAGCAAAGACTAAACGTGAGCATTATTCTCCGGACACACACGCAAACGGAGGATGAATGGGTGAGTGGAGGACGAGGCGAAAGAAACGACTCTAATCCATCTCTTCCTAACCCTTGTTCTGATGACTGAAGGTTGTGTTTGATTATGGTTTTTGTTTATTGACCAAATATGCGTGGTGAATGTGTTTATTTGTTGTATGTTTTGCGAAAAGAGGGTTGGAGGAAAAAAAAAACAAGCTCCACACCTGTTATAGGCAACACTTTCGGCTGATAGTTAAGGTTGAAGATGCTCACCGGATTTTTATTTCGTTCCCAATTGTGTACAAACTACAAAGACAGGACAGGTTAGGAGAAGGAGGAGGGTGAGGGAGGAGGATGGATGGAGCGGGAGGAGGAGATGTGAGCATCGAAGACAAAGAACGCTAAAACGCTTGAGACGATATGACTTGACAGGGAAAACAACGCCCAGCCAAATGACTGTATTGAAATACACAGGTTGCGCAAGAGTCATCATTATGTTCGCGAAATAAAGGGAGCAATAAAATAGTCAACATTCTCCCAACTCTCAAGGAAGTATAGGCTACCCATGTTACCACGACAACCATTCATCAATGGACCAAGTGCGAAGAGAACTATGGATGTGTCGATACGTTGGATATATAAATATTTTTTATTCCGGGAGTCGGTGTTTTATTGTTTGAGAAATGGATGCGTGGTCATCATTTGTAGTCGTTATCGTTGTTTATCCGCCTCCTAGTCGGGAGCAAAGCCTTTCATTTCATTCATTTATTTGCAGAGAAACTGGAAGAACAAAAGAAACGGAAAGTGAATAGCCGGCGAGAAGGTGAAGGAGGAGAAAGAGAGGACAACATGCAAGTAAGATTACATTAGCATGCTTCACTGTCGTGAGCTCTCATAAATAGAATGGTGTGACAAACACTTCTTCTGACCCATGGTGCCCCCCATTGCCACTTTCAGCTCCGAAAGGCACTATTGCCGTCAATAAGTAAAGGAGCGACAGCATCGTTTTGTTGGCATCTTGACGGTTGGAAGACAAGGAGTCTATTGGAGAAAATGTACACTTGCAAGCAAGCAAGCTGAAAAACACGAGGTGTGTATTACAGAACTTCAAGACCCTGCAGACCGACACATTTTGAAACGTGCCAAGTTCATCATGTGTACAATGTATGCCGAGCTTGGTATCCACCACTTGTTGTGTCAGAAGTGCTTCAATATCTTTGCCAATTGTTTTCTAAAGTGTTGGTGTAGATTGCGAGTTGCTCTTGGTCACCAGAACGGTTGGAAGTCGCTTGATACGGTGATACAGAGGACGAGATACCTTGAGAAGACGCGTTTCGAATTTATAATCGCGTCGAGATATAGCCTCGATCCCTTACACTCTTAAACTTGAGAATGAATGAGCGACGCGTTTTTTTTTATCTTTGTCTTGTTCACTTCGCCTGTACGTATAAATCTATGTGGGTTCTGGAGCCATCAGTTTGTCTCTTACGGTTTCTTCCACGGACCCGATAGAAACTCTGGGGCCACCCAAAAAACCAAAAAAAAAAAAAAAAAAAAAAAAAAAAAAAATCAGTAGCGAATAGGAGTGGGCGTTGCCCTGGTACATTGTCCCACAAGCCGGAATCAAGAACCCCCTCTCTCCCCTTGTAATTCACATCTCTTTTCATTCCGTTCGCTCATTCAATCATTCGTTCGTTCGTTCATTCTATTATTCATCCATTCACAACACAACAGCAATAGCAATAAGAAACATGGCGATCCTTCACACAGGTTAGCATCACCCATCAAACAACGCTGCTGCTTACACTTTCTCAAACAAAGCCACCCTATCCTACTCACATTCGTTAACATATTCTTCATTTTCGTGTTTGCTTCCTCAATGTAGTATTGTTCAAGATAAAGGAGGATTCTTCGGACGAGAAGGCAAAGGAGATGATGACAGCCATTGCCGCCTTCCAGAACCAGCTCCCCGAGCTCATCCAGTCCATGCATTCTGGTGTCGACAAGTCTGCCCAAACCCACGGCTTCAGCTACTGTACGTTCCTTTTCTTCCTCCATTATGTCCTTGTGACTCGTGCACCTTCAATTTACATCTTACTAACACCTATCCATCCTTGTTTTGTTTGGATTGATATAGCATTCACGATGATCTTCAAGAACAAGCAGGATTTGGACACTTATATCGCATCGGAGGCACATACCCAGTTTGCACAAAAGATTGGATACCCTCTCATCAAGGACGCCATCGTCGTTGACTATGAGATCCCTGCGTCCAAGTTCTAAATCAGCTGTCCGTATTGAAATGAAGGCTCCCTCGTTCGTCAAGATCTCTTGACGGGGTCTCTTGGGAAATACATGATGAGACCGACCGCAAGGGTTGAATCATCCAACAGGAAGCGTAAAGTCGACAGTGATGAATGTGTTTAGTGCTGCAGATATTAAAATGAAAAAAGGTAGTCTATGATTGTTGCTGCTGTTGCTGTTTGCTCTCAGAAGCTTTCCTCTTCAATTGCTCAATGCGATCCGACATGCCCTCCGTGACTGGTGCCTTGACAGTCTTCTCTGCTGCTCCAGCATCCTGTTTGGAAGAAGCAGTATCCGGAGCGCTCGTTGATCCAGCAGCGGTCCTGTTAACGGCAGATCGAGGACCAACTCCTGCTCCTGTTGTCAAATGCTTGTTCTGTTGGATCTCTGCCATGATGGTCCTGAGGGGCTCATCCTCCGCCAACTCAGAGTGGAGATAGAACCGCTTCTTCAACTGGTTACCCTCTGAAAGAATCCTACCACGCCCATCTCTGACGGTCGAAGCCTGGCCGGCACGGATCCTAATGGTCGAGAACGGAGCCGAGCTTGGTTCGAGGTCAGAGACCTTGACGGTGGTGATCCGCTTGCCGCCCCAGAAGGAGAGTGTCTCGAACGAGACGGGTGTTGAGCGGGTGACTATGATAGAGGCGGGGTCCTGAGTGCCCAATCCTGAAGGGTTTGGGAGGGTGATCTTTCGGACGTAGGAGCCCAGGCACCATTGCACCAGTGCTGTCGAAGACCCACTCGTCGCCACCGCTATCAATTTCACAACAGAATGAAAAGAATGTCAGTGAAAAGGGGTCTTGATACGCAAGTGGCAATAGCCACACGAAGAAAAGTAGATCAAGTATACACTACCAGCGACAGCTAGACCTCCACGCATGCCGTTCGAGATTCCTGCGTCGAGAAGAAAGATGAATGGACACAGGGCAATGGTGGCGCCCAAAGAAGAGACTGAGAACAGCTTCAGACGCTTAGCGGTCTGGGAAAAGGGTCCTTCATAGATAGACAATTGACTGTCGGTGTGGTGTGGAGAAGGGGTTGGTGTTTGTTGCTGTGTTGGTGGCGGGACAGCGGCGGGTGATCCGACGACGGGGAGTTGACCGTAGTGTGCGCGGTGGAGGATTGAGGCTGAAGAGGGTGCGATGGTCTTTGTTGAATGCAAGAGTCCGATGGAGCGGACAGCGCATCCTGACCGAACGAGAAGCATGGTTGAATCGACAAGTTTTGTTGTAAAGAAAAAAAAAAGAGTGATCAGTTTCCTGTCTGTCACTGTGGTTAGAACGTGTATCGTGCGGAGGAGGATCGGAGGGCTGAATCCTAAGGGACGGTCTAAGCCTTCAAGCTCAAGGAGAGTCGAAAATCCATCCCTCATATTCAAGTACGGCGTGTCCCCCTCCTTGTGTTCGACCTCAAGTCTTTTTCTCCTTTCTTCTTTCTTCTTTCCGCAATCCCTCCTCTTTCCTCGACAACCGCTCTTCCTTACCCTGCTAATCACCCTCTCTAAAAATGATGTTCCTGGAGTACCACAACAATGTCATCGAAGACATCCTCATCGGTCTATTCTACAGGTAACAAAGAAAGCATACCATCAATGCATCCTCGCCTCACCCCTTTGTCCAAGAACGCACAACCCGCCTAACTTCTATACCGCTGCATCCTGTATCTGCACCCACACTGCACAACAGGATCCGACGACCAAAGCTGCTGGACATGAAATTCAATGACTTTTCAGGCATCTCCTACCATCTCTCTACACCCGACGAAGGAAGACTTGACCAGTTGAGACTCTCCATACATTGGGAGTGCTGGGCGCAGTTGGTTCAATATGGTGCAATGGATGTTCTTGAACGAGAGTACGGGCCGTGGATTGCTTCGCCACCGGAGGAAGGATATGACTTTACATTGGAGTTCAATGTTGATGGCCTTGTCCGTGACGACGACCCAGGTACGCGCACAAACACGGTAGTGTATGCTTTAATTACAAGTGATTGGAGGGCAAGTGCAACTATTGACCTACATCACTTATTCCAAATGATGTGGCAGAGAAAGCAATAAGAAACGTTGCCTTGCTACGACGAAACGCACTCTCAGGCGCCTTCGAACGAGCCTTCAGAGCACAAGCACAAGCCAAGGAAGAAAACGATCCTAACTTTGACCCCAACTCAATCGAGTTCATGAGGATTGACCCACACCGCGACGAGAGGATGTACATCAGGCACCACCGAGACTATACCACCCTAATAATAGGGATTGCACTGGATGATCTTGATGAGGCCGATAGGTTGTTTGTGAAGTTCACGTTTGAAGAGCTGAAGCACCGATCACGGCTTCCGTATTATTGTTTCAAAGCCCCGAGGGTTATCCATGCCAATTTGGAACCTCCGCCTGAGATTTGCCATTTGGAGGAGGTTGTGCAGGATACTAGCGGTTGCCGCGCTTATATTACCTTCTGCAAGTCATGTCACTCTATGTTCTTTATTGAGTCCTGTCTTTTGTTTGTCGATACTGCGTTGGTGATGGTTAAAGCAGTTGGCTGACACTTTTATGCATCCATCCTTTGCCTCCTGTTTCCCTGACCATGTAGTGATACCGCCGAGTTTGATTGCAACCAAGGAGCGACGCGACTACATCATCTCCCAGCGGATGATCTTTCGAGACTACATGCAGTACCACATCAAAGGCGCCAAAGGGTTCCTGAAAATGCGGATGCGACGCAGATTCAGCGATCTTATCAAAAGGTTGGAGCGCACCAGAAAAGACTACGTGCTCCCTAAATCGCCTATTAGGATTCGGGGAGGCTAAATAACAAATAAAGGTCTTCTTAAATCCAGTTTTATTCGTCCCATTTTTTTGTGTATGTGCATCCTGTAAAAAGCGTAGGTGGGAAAGTAAGGCTACCTGTGCATATTCATCTACTTAGACCTATCAGAACAGGAGAGAGAGATATAGAGAAAGAGAAGGATGATACGGTCAATATACTAGCACTGATAAGAACAACAAAACGAATGAATGGCGATCCCTCGGCATTGATTATTGCGTTAAGTGCTGCAGGACGGCGAAGACTATTACATAGGATGTGAAAAAAGCAATTTTAAAGATCGGAGCGAACCTCAAGCTCTCCAGACTTGGCGATGGTAATGGCCTTCTTGGGGCGGTCGTTCCTGCCGGTCTCGGTTTCCTCGATCCTCTTGACAACGTTCATGCTGTCATCGACAACCTCTCCAAACACGACGTGGCGACCATCCAACCAGTCGGTCTTGATGGTTGTGATGAAGAACTATAATTGTAGTAATAATGTCATGCGACCAACATGCAACGCCATCGATTAGTTTCCTTTGAGCCCAATTTTTCTATTTGCGCAGAAAGCAATATTGATAACACAGCAACTGTAATGTAATGTGTCGTTGTCTCGAGCGGTGGATCGTACCTGGGATCCGTTGGTATCCTCGCCGGCGTTGGCCATGGAGACGATTCCGGGGCCGGTGTGGTGGAGCTTGAAGTTCTCGTCCTCGAACTGCTCGCCGTAAATAGATCTGCCTCCAGTTCCATCGCCACGAGTAAAGTCACCCTATGATAGAAAAAATTAATAGGCTGGATAAATACGATGATAACTTTTTCATGTTCAAATTGGGTGAGATGTCTGTCCGTTGCGAACTTTGGAGAAGGAAACAGGAAGAGACTTACTCCTTGAATCATGAACTCCTATATGAACGAAATACGAACAAACGAAAATAGATATGAGATTGCATTAGGTGGACAGTTGCATATTGAGTATCAATCAGCGCATCGCATGTTATTTTCTTTTGCGACAGGAAGGCTAAGCGAGGTTTAGTTTACCTTGATAACTCGATGGAAGGACGAGCCCTGGTAACCATAGCCATGGGTACCCTTGGCGAGCTCAAGGAAGTTCTTGGTGGTCTTGGGGACATCCTGAGAACATGAGTAAGGAAAAAGGAAATACCATTTGACCGGTGGGTTGGCTTTAATATGGAAATTACACTCCAAGGATATGTTGATGCTGGTTCATTCTTCCTGGTCCTGACATACCTCTCCGTAAAGACCGATGACGATGCGTCCAATATCCGTGTCGCCTTCCTTCATATCAAAGTAGACTAGTTTTGCGGTTGCGAGACAAAGAAGAGGAACAAGAAAGGATGAGTTAAACTGTGACAAAATAAAGTGGACAGCCATGCGCAAAAGAGGTCCGAGATGTGCTGTGTGGTTGTTTATGTTTGATACCCTTGTTGGTGATGACAGGGCCAGCCTGGACAGAGACGGCGAGGGCGAGGGCTGCGACGACGACAGCGAGAGTGCGCTTGAAGACCATGGTGAGGATGATGGGCTGAATGAAGGATTTGTGTGGGAGAAGAGGAGGAAGAAAGGAGTGCGGGTTGTGATGGGCAAGAGGAGAGAGAGAGAGATGGCTAACAGTGCGACAAGTTTTGGGCATTTTTCTGCTTGTCTTATTCCAAGTCAGTGTGGATAAATAGTAGAACGAAGCCCTTAACTCCAAATTGAAACGTCCGTTGAGGAAAATGATTAGTTGATTTCAGGCACAAGGCAATTGAGCATGACACTGATAAAGTTGATCAGGGATCACTGATCAATGAAACGAGTGTCTCTTGCTCGACGAATGCACTTTTGTAGCCTCTCTGACGTCTCGTTTCTTTCTCAATCTCTTTAATCAAAGAGAGACCAGACGGTGCCTCTTGTATTCCCATGAAAAGACAGTGAGAGGATCAATATATCTCGTCTCTTGTCTGCTTGGTTGGTAAGAGATGAAGGGACACGTTTCCCGTTACACACTGTACACGCCGTGCCCTTTTCTTTTTTGCTCACCTTTGCATCTACTTGCTGTCTTTTGCTCTCTCGTAATGCTCTCACCTTGCATCCTCCTTTTTTTTTTTTTTTTTTTTTTTTTTTTTTTTACCGCTAATTACTTTTCTGTCCCTAGTTTCTTTCTCTTTTTGTTTTCCTTCTTCTTTCTTCTTCTACTCTCCATCTTCAACTACTACACTCAGTCTCCTCGCCAATCATCCTCACTCCTCCCTTCCTCCCTCCACAACTTCCACTTTCTCACAATAGCCCAACAAGTATCCATTATGACAGAAGGAAAACCAACAGTCATGATTATCGGAGCCGGTCTCGGAGGACTGACAATGGCTATTCTCTTGGAACGAGCAGGTGTCGACTATCATGTGTACGAAAAGTACAAAGAGCCCCGCCCCCTCGGAAGTGCCACGGGAATCAACCCCAACATCCTTCCCCTCTTTGAACAGCTAGGTCTCTTGGAGAAACTTAAAGCGGTCGCCAAGGAGGTTGCAAGTGTCAATGTTTATACTGCGGATATGGAGCAGTTGGGGTCTATTGACGTTCGTGATCATGCACAACTGTACGTTTTTCTTAGTTGTTTTTGATTATTGTGTAAATAGGGATGAAGAACAAACAATTCTGACAACTCTTTATTCTCAATGCTTGCATACATTCCTCTTGTTTCTCAAATAGGTCAGGATATTTGTCGCTGATCATGTCTCGCCGAGACCTGCATGCTTTCCTGCTCTCTGAAGTCCCCCAGGAGAAAATGACCCTCGGTACCAAGGTCCTCTCGATCCAACAGAACCAGTACGGCGTAATGATCAGGACCAACGACGGCAAACACCACCACGCCGACATCCTTATCGGATCCGACGGTGCTTACAGTGCCGTTCGTCAGTCTCTTTTCAAGCAGATGAGCGCTCAGGGAATCTTGCCAAAGTCGGATGGCGAGGCACTCAAGGTCTGCCATATGGGTATCTTGGGCACGACTGAGCGTTTGGATCCTGAAAAGTTTCCTCGTGCCCATGAGACGTATGGTCATAGTGGTGTTGTCATTGGCGACAAAACTCGACATACTGTAAGTTTTGTGCAAACAATGAGCATGGGAGTAGGGCGACAGAAGGGCATGCCAGAAAGAAAAGAAAGAAGGAAGGGAAAGAAGGGACAAGAAGGAAGGGAAAGAAGGGAAAACCAAACAGGCAGAGCAAGGTTTCGTACCATGCCAAGAGAAAAAGCGAAGGGAAATGGTAAAGAAGGGAAAAACAAACAAACACAGATGGGAACATCCTACGCCTACAGAAAGGTGCTCTCAGAAATGCTTAATTTTATTTTTCTTTTCTTCTTCGATTTTCTGTGTCCATCATATGCTACAACAATCGAACAACAAACCACTAGTGGCGGTACTTTTCTGTCCCCGGCGGCAGAGTCTGCTGGAGAATCGATGTCCAGTTAAAATCAACCTCGCACGACGAGAGCGATGCCTTTCGTCTCTCCGAATGGGATGCCGACTCATTCAAGTTGGATGCAGATGATTGGAGAGAGTTCAAGACCGATCTTGGCGGGACTATGGGCGATCTGATCGATGCCACACCCAAGGAATGTATCTCCAAGGTCATGCTCGAAGAGAAACTATTCGAGACATGGTACCATAACCGTACGGTGCTGATCGGTGACAGTTGCCACAAGATGTTGCCAAATGCCGGTCGAGGAGCACTCAATGCAATGATGGATGCTGTTGTGTTGGCGAACACGATCTATGAGATCACTTCTGCTACTCCCGAGAATATTACCGCAGCGTTGAAGGAGTACTATGAAATCCGTTATCCACATGCCAAATTGGAGCTGCAAGGCAGTCAGCGCATGGCCAAGGTTCTTGCCGGCCAGGTATACCTCTTTCTCTCATCTTTTTGATCGTTTTATGTGCATGTTTGTCTACAACTGAACGTGTGGTTGCTAACTGGGAGCAACTTCTTTTTTTTGGTGAATAGACGTGGTTGGACAGCTTGACACGTTCGATTGTGCTGGGATACCTCCCCAAGTCGATCCAACAAAAGAACACCGAAAACGGATTGCGCTACCGCCCTCAGCTAACTTTCTTGCCCCAGGTTGAGGCAAGGGGAACTGTCCCTCCACTCCCTCAAATGGTCTCCAAGCGTTTCTTGGCTGAGCAGCAACAACAACAGGAACAGGAACAAGCGCTCCAAGCATCTGCTGTGTAGATTGTCAGAAGTATACTTCCTCACACATCTGTGAATAATAATAAAAGTATGGCATGTCAGCCCTTCAAGACCCTTTTCTTTGGGCATTGATAATCCAAGGCTTGTATCTCTCGATGCATTTCTAACACTGAAGAGTGATGAAAAAGATCCACAGACGACCACCCCATCGAAGAAAATCACCTTCGATCCACACTTTGTTTGCATGTGCAGAGTGGCCGTGATGTACAACTCCCTCATCTCCATCGTTCTTCTTCTCTTTATCTCTTCTCTTTTGACCACTTTCCTATGCCCCTCTCTTTCACATTTACTCTTACCTCATTTACTTGTTTGCACTTGCGCTATCTATTTACTTGCACCGCGGCACGGCTACCAGCATATCCATCGATCCCACCTGTCTTCTTTTCTCTTCCCCAATTCTACTGCACTCCGCCATACGACAGTGATGCTACTAGACGTCGTTCAATCCAACTGGCTCCAAAACAGGGTGCGTCCGTTATCTCCTATGTTAGTTTTACACTACCTTTCTACCCTCTGCTCAACACGACATACTACCAACTAACAACTCTTTTTTCCTCGCCTTTCAAAACAATCAGCTACTTGTTACGCCTTTCATGATCGAGAAAACTTTTCGACCATTCACAAGTACAAGCCATGCTGGAGGTATTCGCCATTCGCTTTTCTTTGTCCTCTCTATCTCGGCTCTTTGTTGAAATATCAAGGCGTCTGAGCTACCGCAGCAACAACCAAACGCCTTATTTCACATCCTTAACTCTCCTTAACCAACGACATGCATTATTTGACCTCGAACTAGCGGTGTGGGTGGCCATGAGGGTGGGAAGAATGTGCAGTCGAGCATTCTCGGGCGTAGTTCTTGTGCAGGGTATGATGCTGCTTCAACTTTATTGGAACCCCTATACCTGGATTCGTACCCCCGTAATCCCATTTGGGATCTGGACTACCAGTACCCTAGTCCACTTTGGGCAGTTGGTGAGTCGAGTCGTCTTCTCAACTCGTGGCTGTATCTCAGCAATCGCAGCAGGAGGTGGTGGACTGTCAATCCCGCAGGTATCCAAGAAACGCCTACTCTTCGAAATCGTCTGGTTAGGTCTAGGAACCTGTATTAGCTACCTCCTCGCCGGTGGCTGGGCCGAACGCCAACAGCTTCACCAAACCACTGCAATCCTAGAACTCATGCTCATACGAGTCCAAGACCTGAAGGAACGGACCCGGCGGCAATTGGAGGTTGGGTATGAGCCGAGTATTGGGATTGAGGCATTGGACTGGTGTCGAAGGGAGGTGAGGGTTTATATCCGGGGCACGCTTGAGTATTTCCCGGAGGTTGTTGAGGTGGGCGAGGCGATTTATTTAGAGTTGACGGAGGCTATGGGGCTGATTAAGATGGCCTGGGAGGCTGATGGTCGTCGTCGGATGAGGGATGAAGAGGATGACGAAGGGCAGGACGTTGATGGTCAGGTTGCGATCCTTCCAGTAGTATAGACACGGCCTTATATGTTTAGTAGATCACGCGTTCATAGCATGTCCAACTGAACGGTGCTGCTGCGTTTGGCAGGATGAAATTCTATGAGCATGAGCAAGAGCATCATGCCAACTATTTTTTCTTTCTTCTTCCGCCGCTTTGGTTCCACAACGGCTGAAACAATGTGTTTGTGCCTAAATTCGAATTCCACTTCGTCTCTTTCTGTTGTTTCTTCTATTGCTTTGAACGAGAACCGTCATTCATAACTCGTTCTCTTTTTTTTTTTTCAACGCCTTCATCGTCAATAAACGCCGCGGCCATTCGCTCTCGTTTACCTGCATTTTTTGTGCCTGTCCACATTGTGTCTGTGTGAACTCATTCTTCTTTTTATCTACTAAAAGGAACGACGACCTGGAAAAAAAAATGGGCGCAAAGCAAATAGGGAAGCGGCTGTTCAAACTTTGACCCGTGAAGGTTTATTTTTACGCAGCCGCGCATCCTGAACAAGGAAAACTATAAAAAAAGGTGGTAAAACGATGAGCACAACAGCGGCGACATGATCGGGAAGGGAGACTCGTCTGCAAAGAAGGGCGTAGATGTGCTATTTCTTACCTTCATATATTGCAATTCGTGCACATGGCATGGTATGGCCTGGCCCTGATCTGTTATGGTTTATTATGAAGAGGTGGCGCATGGTACATATGTGTGCACCCTGGCTTTTAATCAGGGACCCTCGAGACCTTCACGCCTCCTTTGTCACAAGGTGTTCCTTTATTGCCATTTGTGTTGTTTACCGGGTGCGGCGTTGTTATTATTATTTCGCTGTTGCCATTTTGCCATTTTGCTTGGTTTGTTATTTGCTTTTTGTGCAAGTGTCGACGTTTTGAGTTTCCCTTACCATTGGACGCGCTCTCAATGTTGAGATGGTTGGCAACAGGACAGCTGTAGAGCTACAGCCTGACCCTGTATTTCGTTTTCGTCTTTAAAAAGGAATAATGGGCGTGAAGTAAAAGCAATGCAAAAGAAGGAGCGGTCTGTGCAAAAATCAAGGGGGGTGCGGTGTATGGTTGTCGACTTCAAATCAGATAGGATGAATGGTGAGAATTGCCAGGGTAATTCAGGGCAGACAGACACGACGAACCATGGCTGTTGCCAAAAGGTGGTTAAACAATGCAAAAAGGGCAGAAGGGTCATCAAACAAAGGAACGAGCGGGGACCAGACCACATCGTACATAGGCTATTGTACATTGGCCATGCACTCCTCTTATTGTCGTCTCCCCTCTTCTTCTCTTTTCTTTCTTTCTCTTCACTCCCACCCACATTCCACTCTCTCCACTCTGACCTTCTTCCCTCCACGTTCTTGCTCTCCTTCTCCCCAATTGATATCCCCCTCCTCCGCTTCTCCACATACCATCATACCAACATACCAACCAGCCACCTCATTCCCTTCTCTTCGGTCAACTCAACAGATTCCCAACTAACCCCAAATGGGCAGGTCGACCACCAAGAGAATGTCCTCCCCTTCCTCCCCATTCTCATTCTTCACCTCCCATCGACGAAGCCAAGATCTCCGCATCCTCCTCGTCGTCGCAATCTTCTTTTTCCTCGCATCCATCTCTCAATACAACGGCTCATTCGACGTCTCCATCGACGAGGACGGCCAGGTACAGTCTGTACCCTCTGAGGCCGGCGACGACGATTTGTATTACACACATCATATTGCTACCTTCAAAAAGGATCAAGTTCGTCCATGGACCACCGCGGATACAGAGGCCTTGTCGACAAGGGAAGGGCAGGAGATGTTTGACTTCTTGGGTGCCCCGCCTACTTTTTTGCCTCCTGGTCGGGAAGCATTACCCATTGGACGACAGCCGTTGGAGTATGGTGACGAGGATAAAGCCGACTACGACACCGCTGCAGTATCATCGACAGATCGTTCGAAAACGGGAGGGAGCGACAAGATGTTTTTCCATCTCGCGAAACGTCTTCGTGCCTACAGGGGACTCTGGCAACACCTTCAACCTGATTACGAGGGTCTGAGGGGCGAGGACAAGCAGGACCAGTTCTATGTCCGTCCATCACTGGACATGGCGCCTGCAGTACGGCTCCTCCAAAAGATGGAATGGTCCTTATTCCCATGGATCCTCAAGACTTATGCGACCACGTTTGACCTCTACCACGAAACTGTTGCTGCTGCTTCCCGAAGGCCAATTGACGAGAGGCGTGGGATCGTGATGTGTGTAGGCGACAAACATTCGGTCTATGCACGGACGACGGTCAAGGTTCTGCGGGATGTGCACAAATCCTCGCTGCCGATTGAGATCTACTATGCGGGAGAGCAGGATCTGTCTAAGGAGAACCGTGCTTGGTTCGACCAGGTGCCTGGTGTCAAGGTGATCGACATCACGACCCTGTTGGACCAGTCTCTTCTTCAACTCTCGGGACCTATCATCAAACCCTTCGCGCTGTTGGTCTCGCAGTTCCAGGAGGTCATCCTCCTCGATGCAGACGCGTACTTCCTGCAAGATCCCGAGATCCTGTTTGATGATGGAGGATACCAAGAGGCTGGGACGGTCTTCTTCTATGGCAGGACAGTGCCTAACAAGAACAGCAAGGTCTCCCAGGCCAGCAAACGCGCCTGGCTCGAGTCGGCTCTTCCTTCGATCTCAAACCACCCTTCCAAGACGCGATGGTTCCGATCCAAGGGCGACCAAGATCAAGATTCAGGTGTGGTGGTGATGGACAAGCGGATTCATTTCCTGGGCCTGCTGGCGATCTGCAAGATGAACGATGTTCAAGTACGGAACCAGCCTACCTATAGAGCCATCTGGGGTGAGCAAGAGTCCTTCTGGATCGGATTGGAGATGATTCAGGAGCGGTATTCGTTTATTCGGTTCGGAGGCGGAGTCATTGGAGACCTGGGCGATAGTATCCCTTACAGGCAAGATTCTTCGAGCACTTCTACACGGATGGATCGCGTGTGCGGGAACCAATTACATTTCAACCACAAGGGTCAACCACTCTGGTGGAACAGTGGTCTAGTGCGCGACAAAACAACAGACGGATCGCCTTACCTCAAATACACGGCCTGGATCCGGGACGAGCACGGGATCTGGGACATTGAGCACTCGTGCTTGATCCAGGCCTTCCATGGGGCATTGAAGGAGGTCGATTGGAACCATCGGCAGACAGCGTTTGAGATGCTGAGGATGGATCGTGGGGTGGCTCAAGAGCTGGGTCAGCCTTCAGTCAAGAACATCCTGACAGTGCCTCGGCTTTTGCGGACGGATGGTGTCAAAGGCGGCAATGGCAACAACGAGGCCGTTTAGTAGTTTTTTTTTTTTTTTTTTTTGCATTTACTCATTTCCTAGATTTTGCATCATAATACTGTAAGCATTCATTCTTGTACAATGTATATGTTCTTTCTCACTTCTTTTATTGTTGGATGGTTTCTACGTGTTGGTTAGTGCTTCCTTTGATCTGAGACGAATACACTCATCACTGATCATTCCGTGATATGTATCTGTTCCTGAATCCTGAATTGAGGCCCTCTTTGCCCATCCACGTTTCAGCCCCTTGTCGACCTCCAAGTATCCTCTCTACGAGTAATACGACACGCGCAAGCGAGATGTGACGACGTTTTCAGATGCTCCTTCCCTCCCTCCCTCCCTCCCATTGAGCAACAGCGACTGAGCATTCGAACGCACGCACGCACGACCCCTTGCCTTGCTTGTTGCATATATCTTTCCTCCTTCCTACTCCCACTCTCACCCTTGCCACCCCTGTGAACTTTTTTTTGTGCCGTGTGTTGTCTCAACACAATGCGCGTGAGAAAAGAAAGGAAAGGAGGTTGGGTTGTGTTGTTGGCCGTTACACTGGTTTTGTCTTTTTTTGAAATCAGTTCTGTGACGAATGAATGAACTTCGTTAGTTGTCTGCCCCATTCGTTTTTTTTTGTCCGCTCCAGAAAAAAAAAAACGTTTTTTGGGTTGGGTTTTACTTGTCGTCCCCGCCCCTGAAGTACAAGTTCCTTTAAAGTCGAAAAGAAAGACACTCAGTTAACTTGGTCGTGATCCTTGTGTTTGTTGTAGGAGGAGTTGAGAGGTTTGTTGGTCGTAAGTAAAAGATCGCGTCAATTGGTGTCCCGCCGCCTGCTCTATCCACACTGTCGTCCGAGAGCTCTCAAAAGGTAGTATGCACAAACAGAACAGTAGCAGTCGATGCGACATGACAGTTTATGATCCTATGGTAGATAGGGAATAGAAATACAACATGGGAGAGAAAAAAGAGCAAAGAAAGTAGATGAAAAGAGGCAAGAAAAACAGCAAGAGCGATCTTTTGTTAGAAAGTATCAGTACAAGAAAGAGTAGAGTGACAAAAGAAAAGAGATGATTGTTGAAGAATAAAGAGGAGGGAAGAAAAGAAGGGGGTGGACCTTTCGTCATCTTCCTTAGTTACGTTTCTAAAGAATTCAAGGGTTTTTGGCTTGCGAAAGGACTGCTGGTGAACCCATCGCGATAATGATCATCGATCTAGTAGAAAAGGTGCAAGAGTGGATAAGGATTGCTCAATTGATCTCTTTCTCCCCTTCGTTGTTAGTCTGGGTAGGATGATGGCAAGAGTGGGTGCCGCACGTTGTTTCCCTTTCGTCTGTGTTGTTGTCGTTGTTCAATCATGCATCTTTCCAAGCAAAGACAAAGAGCAATTGAGGCCCAACCCCAAAACACAAAAAGAACGTTGTGGAAGAAGAAGAAGAAGAAGAGGGGCGGCAAGGAAGGGGAGGAACGCGTTGAGGGTAGATGTCGTTATTTACTGAACCAGTCAAAAACACGGACAAAGGACGAGGAGGAAGAGGAGCATTGATCTTGGTCAAGACGAGAGCACGATGGCGTGATTTTGAAGGCAGTGGCCAAGCTTGACGTGTTTCTTTGAGGAAGTCAAAAAAAGAAAGAAAGGAAGGAAGGAAGAAAGAAAGGGCACACACGCACAAGGTTGTTGTTGGTGGGTTACGGTTGACACGATTATAGAGTGCCATTTTGTTCGTTCTGGCCCTTCTTTGAAAGAGAAAGGCCAATGAAATGCATAATGTGTGACTGTGAAATCAACACCCTCGATGGCGAAATCGATCCCTTCGGTGACAAAGACAATCGCGAAAAAGTAAAAAGTAAAAAGTAAAAAGCAAAGTAAGGAAAGTAAGAAAGAGACAGAAAGCGCCCCCATCCTTGACTGTCATAGCCAAAGGAGAGATAACTTTGCTTTTTTTTTTTTCTGTTGCGACTTTCTTTTTACTCCGCGCTCGGTGGCGACATTCTCCCTCTCAAAGGGAAGAAGTATAAAAAGGATCCGAGTGTTCTTTTTTATTCCTTTTCTCTTCTTTTCTTCTCTCTCCTTCTCCTTCTCCTTCACTACACAACACTCTTCTCCCCTCCTCACAACCAACCAACACAACAACAAACATGTCTTCCGACCGCAACCCCCTCCGTCTTGGCTCCATCGCCCCCGACTTCGAGGCCGAGACCACTAAGGGCCACATCAAGTTCCACGATTTCATCGGCAACTCCTGGGTCATCCTCTTCTCCCACCCCGCAGACTTCACCCCCGTCTGCACCACCGAGCTCGGTGTCGTTGCCCGTCTCCAGCCCAAGTTTGACGAGCGCAACGTCAAGGTCATCGGTCTCTCCGCCAACGGCCTCGAGTCCCACCAGGAGTGGATCAAGGACATCAACGAGGTCAACGACGTCGACCTCAAGTTCCCCATCATCGCCGATGCTGACCGCAAGATCTCGACCCTCTACGACATGTTGGATTACCAGGACTTGACCAACCTCGACGCCAAGGGTATCCCCTTCACCGTCCGCTCCGTCTTCATCATCGACCCCAAGAAGACCATCCGTCTTACCCTCTCCTACCCCGCCTCGACCGGCCGTAACTTTGACGAGATCCTCCGTGTCGTTGATTCTCTCCAGCTCGGTGACAAGAACCGCATCACCACCCCCGCCAACTGGAAGCACGGCGAGAAGGTCATCGTTCACCCCTCCGTCACCAACGAGGAGGCTGCCACCCTCTTCCCCGGCTTCAAGACCGTCAAGCCCTACCTCCGCTTTGCCACCCTGCCCGGCACCCAGCCCGCCACCATCTAAAGTCGCCTTTTCTTTTCTGATAAGCTGATTTGCATTAGTCTTTTCTTTTTTTTGTCATCCCAACAAAAAGTCATATATCCTTGCAAAAAAAAACAACAACCACATTCTGTAAATAATAAAACCACTCTTTGCGAATCTATATCTTGTCTTTTTTTTCTTTTATCGCCAGTGTGAGAAAAAATCTTTGATAGAACGTCCATCGAAGAAAAAAAAAAAAAAATGAGGCCGCGATGGAAAAGGGGAGCGCATGCAAGACGAGGCAGTGTAGAGAGAAAAAAGTATAAATGACTCGAGACAATGAATACTGTCGGTTGGAAAACGAAAAGGCACCCATGAGAAAAAAAAGGGGGAAAGGGAGAACTGGTTCAACTATGCCGCCACGATGACTGGTTAATCCTCACTCTTATTTTCTCTCTCTTTCTATAAAAGTCAGGGCACACGAAGTATTACACCCACCGCGGGTCTTTTCCCTTCATTCGTCGTTGTCGATGTTAAAATAATTTCAGAGGAGGGAGGCATAGATAACAAGCGTTTTGCTCCAACTCCATAACACTGCCATCGAGGAGCATAAAAATACCCAAGCCTGGACCCTTCCAGGGAGTTCTCATGGTCTCGACTTTTCCCTTTACAGGTCCCTGCCTCACTGCCCTTGGTCTATTGGGAATGCAGGTTGGATTTTACATGAAAGCATTTGTGTGTCCAGATCATGAAGTAAAACACGAAAGTCAACACACAAACAAAAAAAAAAAAAAAAAAAAAAAAAGCATCTTGAAAGGTCGAGTGCATTAAATCTTTTGTCCCCACGCGCAGTTATTCCCTCAGTCAGCCATCCCTTTTCGCGCCTGGAACAAGGAAGGCATGCATTAACGTTCTGAGTTGCAAAGTGGGAGAAAAGTGGAGCGGTAATATCAGGGTACCATACCTTCCTTTTCAAAGATAAAAAAGAACAACAAGAAAAAGCCATCACCATTAATGGCAACCCGGTACCCGTATTTTTCAGAGAAAAGAGTCCCTGCTGCGGAGAAGAAAGACGCGTGTACATCAGATATGAAAGCTTGCGCCATCTCACGTTTAATTAAAAGCGTCTATGTGGTTGATGGGAGGTGGAGGAAGAGGCAGCCTTTGATGCAAGAGAAGGATTGGAGGCAGTCGCCTGGGCTACGCTCTTCAAGTCTGTCGTCGATCCATAAAACGTGCGTCCGGGCGGGCAGGGTGACCGTACACCAGGGGCATCGTCGTCATCTCCATCGCCCGTCTCATCCTCTTCTTCCTCCGTGAAAGGCCCGCTATCGCTGGTTGCTGATGTGTGTCCTCCGGCGGACGACATAGCATCGCCTACTCTTCTTCCTCCTACTCCTCCCAACCCGCTGCTATTCGCGCTTGCCATCGTCATCCTTGTCCGGTCCTCGCTCTCATATCCTCCAAACCCATCGTGGTTCAGTCCCAGACTGCTCTGTGTCATCAGAGTATCCGAATGGTATCCAAGTCTAGGTGCTGGAGGCGGATTCCGCGAAAAGGGTGTAGAAAACGCGCCTGAATAGTCCTCTGTATTGCTCAGCAGGGTGTTGCTCTGACCGGGTGTGAAGGAGGGGGTAGTTCCTGCCGCCTGACCCTGCTTCTGAGAGAGCAGATTGGCAGGCGTAGATGCCATCTTTGTTGAACCTTCAGCTGAATAAGCCGCCATACCAGCAGGCATTGAGGGTCGTGCAAGACCATTGGTTCGCCGAGGTGAAGGGGGTGGCGGAGAGCGTTGCTGTTCAGACGACGTGACTGGCTTGGAAGAGTTGCTTGCAGCGGCGGCAGCAGCAATAGCTGAGGCAGCGGCCCTGCTCGCGGGAGATGGTGATGTGGGGTAGAGAGGCTTCCTTAATGCAGACCCCAACATGCTGAGACGACCGTTCACGGATCCTGCTGGCCTGGGTGTGGCGAATGGTGCAGATGTGAGTGCTGTCCGAAACGCTGTTCCACCCATGCTGCTCCTGCCACCTCCTCCACGACTGTTCAAGGCACCTGAATGTCCATAAGGACCTCTTGACACATCTGTCGGTGTGGCCATAGTCTGTCGCCGGTTGGACGTCGCCTCAAATCCAGAGCTGATGGATTGCCTGAAAAGAGAGTCGATGCTGTTGTCGCTGTTGACTCTTGCAGGGGGATTCATAGCGCCGGTAGTGCTGGCAGGAGCAGGCGTCACAATGGTCCCACTGACTGTAACGGAAGCAGATACCGTTGTTGTTGACACTGCAACAGCATTGGATGACGCAGGGGGTGGCATAGAGGCGAAAATGACTGTGGATGCTGATGATACTGGCGCTGACGTGGTCGTAGAGCTGGTGGGAACGGTCGCACTAGAGGTAGAAGAGGTGGTAGTGGGCATGGCCCATGCAGGAGGTGCAGGTCGCTGAGGCATAAGGGAGTTTCGTGCTTTGTACTCCTGAATGCCTCGTCGGATCTCGGGAGGTGTTGCCAATGCTGCAAGCAGTGGGTCAACTCCGTCATCGTCCTCTGCATTCCGGCTCCTATGAGACGCAGCCTGACGACTGGGGCTCCGGGAACTCTCATCATTGTCATCCTCCTGTTCCTGATTCTGCGAACGAGCTGTTGAGGACGGTACGGCAAAGAAATCCTGGACGCTGGCCATTTTGCGAGGACTCTTCAGCAACCGCTCCTTGTTCCGTTGTTGTTCTGTCAAGGTCGCCCAGGAGCGACCCTCGGCTGGGTGGTCTTCTTGATCCATGAAATCACCTTCGCGCCCTCTCTTTTTCGATCCTCCAATGTCGGCTTCGTCAGAGCCACGTCCTGTGTATCGCTGAACAAAGGCTGCGTCCTCTGCATCCTCATCGTCGTTTACAAAGATAGGTTGGGGAATGACGAGACCATCCTTCATCTGGATCTTGTTGACGCGACTCTTGGCCAGGACAGACCGTGGTGTTGTCGCCACTTTAGCCTCTGGAACCGAGAACTGCAGGGTAGTAGGTGGTGTAATGACATCCTGATGGTCTTCATCGACATTGAGTTCCTCGAATCCTCCGCTGACTTTGCCTCGGGTGGGTGTTGTTGTTGTCTTTGGCTGCTGGGTATAGCTCGAGAGAGACATGGGGCGGTCCCTGAGAGTGATAGTAGGGGTGGTGGAGCCCCGGTCCTGTCCTGCATTAAAATCATAGGGTCGACGCGTAGGTGTGGCGTTGCCAGGCGCGTCGTTGTTGGGCCACTGAATCTTTGCAGGGGGGGCAATATGGTTGCCTTGGTGTAAACGGTTCCTGCTACTGCCGAGAGGTGTTGGTGTTGGTGGCAAGGAGCCCATGGGAGAGCCGTCGAGAAAGTCTGGCGAGAGTCTTGAAGAGGCGAGGTTAATGTTGCTGATGCGTCGACGGTTGGTTGAGCTGCCGAGATCATCGCTCTGGTTGTAATCAGGCGTTGTTGATTCCGACTGAGCTGCCGCTGCAGTTATTTCTGTTGCTGTTTTCCCTTGTGTGTTTGCGGCATTGGCAGAGGCAGCCATGGCAGCCTGTTGCCTGTTCCTCGCATTCCTGATTGCCTGTGCTCTGCGGCCGACTGCAGGGACTGATGGGGTGGTTGCGGCCTCGAAGAAGTTGATCCAGAGACGGGCGTGTTCCCAAACTTCCCGGGATGACTCTGCAAAGCGGTCGATCTGAGGCAGGATCTTTGACGACACGATGATCTGGCAGTCTGAGAAGCTCTGATCTATAGTTTTTTTTTTGTTGGATGAAGGTTGTTAGTTTTGTTTTTACTGAGTGTCGTTCAAAGTAATTAAGTAGGGGTAAGCAAGAAAGAAAAGAGAAAGTACCAATCTCCTGCATGGTGCGGGTTATGTTTTGGTCGAGACGCTCGATCTCGTCGAGGACATCGTCAGTTGTGAGTGGATTTGAAGATGAGGAGGAAGATGAGGCCATATTATTAAGTATTGTAGGTAGTTTTGGCGGAAGGGAGGAGGGAAGGTGGGGGGAGAGAAGAAGTGAGATGAAGAGAGACAAAAAGGAGAAGAGCAGCAACAATTTTAGAAGAGAGAGTGAGTGTGTGTTTTGTTGTTTGCTGTGGTGTGTGTGGACGCGACATTGTTTCTGCAACGGAGACACTCAATTCCTTCTGTTCCTGTGTCAGTGTCTCCCCTGTGACTGACCCGTCTCTCAGTCTCGACAAAAAAGACGCGTCTTTCTTCGTTCTCTCCCTCTCCCAATTTCAATCTCGAATTGACATTTTCCACACAAAGACAGGGATAGACACAGACACAATCCGATCGCAGTCGTACAGAAGTAGCATACGATACCCCTGTCTTTCTCATTGGCATGCCATCATGAGAGCACTTTTCTTTACTCTCTCTTTTTGCTCTTACTCTTCTTTGTTTCTTGTACCCTTGTCCTTTCCCCACCTGTCTTTCCTTTCCCTTTTCCTTTCTCTTACTTACCCCTCTTGGACCTCTTCTTCTTCTCTCCTCTTTCCTCATCTCTCTCTTTCTCTCTTTCCTCATCTCCCACAAAACTCATCCCTCAATAAATGTCCTTCCTCACTTCTCTCTTAACCCTCTTAAAGGCAAACCCCTCCCTGAAATATGGCCTTCTCCTCTTCTCATACATGTCCCTCGTCCGTCACCTCCGCTACCGTCGCATCAACAACCTCCTCCGCAAATACCCTGACCCAACCCTCCCCCTTCGCGACCTCAACGTCGCCAGAGAAGTTACCACCGCAACCAGCGGCTATGATTTCCCATTCGTCAACGTCATTTCCCTTGAATTCGCACTCTTCAAAACCTATGCCATCCCTTCCATCTCCAAGATCCTCGCCGCTACAAAGCAGTTTGCGACACAGTGTCCTAAACGAGCCGACGATACTGGCTTGATTCTCTGTGAAATGACAGAGACTTACAAGAGACAAGAGTATCGACGCATGACCGAGGGGAAAGAGGATCTGGACGAGGATCTGACAGATGCAAAGCGTGAACGACTGGCATTGGAGAAACTCAATCTCATTCATGGACATTATCCTATCCGCCAGGAGGACTATCTCTACACCCTCGCGCTCTTTATCCTCGAACCCGTATCATGGATCAATCGTCTCGAATGGCGTCAAATTACCGACCTCGAGAAAAATGTAAGAACTCTTGTTTATGTCGTTGTCGTTCGGATTTTTTTTTTTTTTTTTTGTTGTTGTCTACATTTTGATTCACCCTGTTCATTTGTGCATACTGCAACATTATCATGCATTCGCAGCTTTTGTCGTGAGAGCGCCAATGAGCTCGAGGTGCAGTTGTGCATCCTACAGCCCTCGATTTGTTTTGGAGAACGAAACGAGCCGACCCTATTTGATAACCCTATTTTTTTTTCTCTTGATCACAAACCATACTTGAACTTTAGGCGCTGCTGGCTGTCTGGACCTTTCACGGCCAAAACATGAAGATCGAAAACATTCCCAAGACCTTTGACGAGCTTGCCCAATGGTCCGAGGTAAGTCATTGAAAACAAATCAATTCAAACAAAAAGGAAAATGGATTTGCCGAAAACTTATAGGGCCAAAATGCTGCTGTAACAAAAAAACAACAACTCATCTCTGCGCACACGATGACCGGCACTAAACGCACATCCACATCTACTCTCACCACTCCAATCCTAGAACTACGAACGTGAGAACATGGTCTACGCTCCTTCAAACGTGGCAATCGCGCAGGCAACCACCAGTCTCCTCCTCTCAAAATCCCCCAAGGTTATTCACCCCCTCGGTCGCCACATCGTCTCATCCCTCCTCACCGACCGCCTCCGTACCGCATTCGCTATCCCAAACCCACCCCGCGGCCTCACAACCTTCATCCTCGGCGTTTTCAAACTGCGACGATTCTTCATCCAGTACCTTTTGCTTCCAAAGTGGTATCCGAACTTCCGGACGGCCCTGCGAGCAAACGATGAAGGCAAATTTGTCCCGCGTTGGAACAAGTATGCTCCCGTGTACCCTAATGGATACCATATCGAGGACCTGGGTCCAAACAAGTTCTTGGGCAAATGCCCCGTCTCTCTCAAGAATATCCAGCTCCCAACAACGACGGCGAACAACAACGATAACAAGTCTATTGCCGTGTGAAAAAAAAAAGAGGGCACGGAGTACGGAGCAGACAACCTAAATCTGGGCGCTCAAAGCCCTCGGCTCGCTTGGACGTTATTTTTTTGTGTGTACCATACCATACAATAACATACCATTAATAACTAAACAACAACACGCTGAATATTAAACACGATTTCAAAACCCAGACAAGCAATCATGCCATCTTCTCCTCTGGCGTTATCAACCGCTATCTGCACCATACTGGCAAAGCCCATTGATTTCTGTCAAGTTTTTATTTGTGGTGTCGTGTCTCTTCTCCTAATTGGTATCTCCACGAGCATGGATCGAGGTGAGAGCACTCCAAGGGACATCAGCTGTCAGCGGCTGCAACTTGGAGGCATTTGTATGTAGTCATGGGTTCGGTCGTGGTCGTGGTCGTGGTCGAACATAGTCCTTGGTCATTTACAGATCATCATCCTCATCCATGTCCTCATCGGCCTCTGCAATCTCCTGAACCAAAGTCCTCTCCTGGTCTCGTGCAGCCTCCACCTCTGCCGCATCCAACTGCACCGCCTTCAATGGGAAACGCATAGCCTACACCAAAGAAGGGATAAATAAAGCGAAATGTTAGTATATCATCCATAAGAGTTGAGACGATAGATAGAGAGAATCATGCTCCAGTTCGAAAAATAAAAAAAGTACCTTGACAGAGTCGTTGTGGAGCTTGAGGCAAAAGCCGATGCGCTGGTGGAATGCATGCTGGGGCTCGTTGGTAGAGTAAATGTCAACGTTCTCCTTGGAGCGCATGAAACCCTTCTCGTGGTCAATAGTGGCGTCAATGACTCCGTCGCGGATCGACTTTGCGACAATGTACTCGGCATCCTCCTCACTGTCCAGGTGCAACTTCAGGCAAACATCGCGCAGAGAGATGCGAGAGTATGACAGCGAGATCATACGGATACCAGTCTTGATAACATTGTGGCGCAGACGCAAGATCAGTGTGTAGTTCTTGTCTGCGTTGAAAGTAGCAGCGTGAGTTGCAAGCGTCTCCTGGAACTTGTTCAAGTCTCCCACGCGCACAGCCTGTGTGATCTGGAAGTAAGGCACAAGTGCCTTGCGAAGAACTGGCTGGCGGAATAACGAGCGCTCAGGAATCTCTCCCATCAACAACTGCACAATAATCAACAACTTGTTTGCCTATTAGGAGTGCAAGTAGGATGTGGTAATAGGTTAGGTCTACAATCTAAATTGCTCATGACAGGCAATAAAATAGACTCAGGCATTCAACAGCGGCAAAGACGTACCTCCTGCTGAAATCCTGCAGTGACATTGTTCTGGGGGGCCTTGCGCACAGCCTGCAAGAGAGACTGGTGACTCTCGGTGTACTCGAGCTGAATGGCCTTGATCCTTCCAAGGTAGTACATGTATCTGGCCAACTGGTTGTTGGTGGCGTTCTCGGGGAACGTAGTTTTTGAGACCAGCTTGTCAGCCTGGTCGTAGAGGTTGTAGTGGAAGTAGTTGCGCAAGAGCAGGTTGATCAAAGTCGATTGGGTGTCATCATCCCGACGGAGGGTAGCCGTGCGCTGGGCGTTCAAGAGGGTGGGGCGGATCTCTGACAAACGTCCAGTGAGCTCATAGAAACGGGCATAGTAAAAGTAGACCTTGGCAGCCAACTGATCCAACGATCTCCTGTTCAACTCCTGTACAGTCTTGACGGTGATGTTGGACAACTCCATACCCTATTTCGCACGGTAAAAAAAGTACTGCTGTTAAGAGATGTCCTTGATTAACGTTGACATCGTTCTTGTCGTCCAGTTGATCCAAGATCGCTATTGTTCCTACCTTCTCCAACTGGTTCTGATCGAGAAGGTAAATCATAACCAACAAGTGCAGATACACATCGACTTCGGGAGTCTCAGACTTGGTGACAGTCGTCTCATGCTCGGCAGTAATGCTGGCTGCTGCCTCTGATCCAAGATATCCAAGAAGACGCTTACGTGTATCATCATCTGTATAGTTTGGCAAAGTACATTATTAACGAAGGTTAGGAACTAATGTTCTCGCGATCAAATAACATGGCTATCCTGCAAGTTGTGAGATTATTGGCAAAACGTCTCCATGATGATAAAAAACAACTTGCCTTTGATATAGCAGCTGGCGATGGTCTGGGCGAGGATGTGAGAAGTAAGACGCTTGCGCAGAGAGCTGACTGCACGCAAGGCACGGACGGCGAAACGTGCCTCGTGAGTCTTGGCCGACTTTATGAACAGAGCAAAGTGCTGCTTGATATCTAACAATAGGAAAGAAGGAAGGGCACATTTTTTAGTAAGTCCTGTGCTCGTTTCTACTTCTGCTCTTGACCTGTTAAGTCCCTCACGAGTTGGGTGTTCATGCATGGACATGGCATTGAGTGCGTTCCTGAACACGAACCTGCAACGACGAGTGCCTCGAGTTCCTTGGGTGTGAGAACTTTCTCGGTGGGTTCCGTAGTCGCGTCTGCAGCGGTGTCTTCCATCTCGACGTCCTGGTCGACAGGCTTAGCCTTTCCCTTGGAATCGTCTTCCTGGTTCTTGTTCAACCGGGTGGAGCGGCGTGGTGCTTCAGACATTGTTATTTGCTAGTTCTATGTCGATGTAGTAGTTGGTCAGAGTGAAGGCGTGAGTGAGAGAGAAAGAGAGGCGGGTGTGTTGCTGTTGCTGAAGTTTGAAAGTAAGAAAGAGAGAGAGAGACGTAATGTCGCGAATGTAAGTCTCCTTTGGCAGTCGTCGTCGTCCTTTTTCCTGTCTTCTTTCTTTCTCCTGCCGCGACTGAGGGACAGTTACGCGTTTGCTACAGGCTGCCTGCCTTCTTGGAAATTGGATATGTCATGGAAGAATATTCAGTCGTACATGTAACAGTCTTTCTTCCTTGAATTTGGTGGCGTTGATCAAACAGAGAGCTGGGCTATGGGCAGACAACAAGTAGGACGAAAAGGTAACAGCATTCTCCATATTCTTTCATCATTTTTTACTCCTGCTCCCTCACCGTTCGCCGTCCGTTTTCTCTGCACCATCACCATTCTTGCTCATGCGCCATTGTTACTCATTGGTCATGTTCCTTCACAACATTGCATTCGTATCCCATAAACCGCGAGAGGTGGGTGCTGATGGTTACAGCTATAACACAACAACATACGCACAAATGGCTCAACGGTGGAACAGTACGATAGAGAGAGTAAACCAACGTTGTGAAGGAATCAAAGAGAATCAAGAAATAAAGTTTTCTTTAATGCAATGGTCTTCTGATTTGTAAAAATTCTACGCGAGCAACGTCCTGCGCAAGCTTACTTTATATTTTTAAAAGCAATATCATCTCATAAATGTCCTTACAAGACACCCCGAGTCTTCGGCATGGCCGGGCCGTAAAGGGTTGGGGAGGTCCGCGACAGAAGTTGGGTGAGAATAGGGGGTGTGCTGGATATTGTTGGGTCCGAAACGTATCACTGGCTTCCTCTCTTCAACATCAGAATATTCTTCTAAAAATGTATGTAACACCTGTCAGGCCAGGGATTCTTGGTGTCCAGCGTCTTCGAAGACAGTGCCGGAACTATTGGTGATGCTTACTCGATAGCCCAGGAGGCGCTCGATTCTGTTCCCGATGATAAATGTTCCCAGCTCGTATGCGTTCGCGGGTAGTATGAGAGGCTTCTGAGTTACCTGATATACGACAACATGACATCGTCACGAGGTGTGATACTATTCCAATGGCCTTCAAATCCTAACGAAAGTGAGTAAAAAATGAATGTAAATAAAGTGTGAACTTGCACAAGTAAAAGACCGGTGGGGACATCGAAGCATGCGGACGCGAAGTAGACTCACTAACAACATCAAGGAATGCTCCGTTGTTTCTTTGCCACGCTTTCTTTCCAAGGGCTTGTAGGGGACAAGCACGGGTATGTCGGAGAGGATCTTGGTCTTGCTTACATTTTTTTTGAGGTTGACATTAGGATACTCGATTGCTTGTTTAAGAAGGATGTGCTTTCGAAGACTGGGCTTATACATCTCTTGGTCATGTCCACATTTGTAGACCCCATCTATATCCTAGTAGTCATTCTGTTCGAGCAAAAACCATGTTGTCGAGGGCAGACCAGGTGTACATGCGTGTTCGCTTTCTTGAAGCTAGGCGATGGTTAATGATATTCTTATTTACATGTTTGCAGGTTTACTACAGTAATATCTCCAGACAAAAGAGGGGTCAACCCACGACCACATCTCTATCCCTCCGTTCTCTCCTTTCTTTCGCCTTGATCAAAAGATTCTCTCCTCCTCATCCTCCTCTTTCGACCTACCCCTTCCTTCCTCCCCTCCATTACGCGATTCTCTCTTATCCAATACATCTCCCCTCAATAGTAATCGTCCATATCCTCTGTGCCAACACCAAACAACCTCAACACCTGCATGATAGCACCTCCAGACATCATGATCAAAATAAACCCTGTCAGGTATGGGTTCACAGTCGGCTTGGCTACCTTGCGATCTGCGTATGCCGTCACAGGCTTGGGAGGTCCGCCTGATGTCTTTGCTGACGCTGCTGATGGTCTGCGCTTGGCTATTTTGTGAAGGGAGGGCGTTTAAGGAGCCAGAAGGACGAGATGGCGGTAGGGGATAAAAGAGGAAGTTAGCGATGATGGCCCTTGTTCTTGCATAGGCTACATGACCATAGAAGGACTCTGAATTATCCTATTTCGTCTACAACAAACACCGAATTATCTTGTTCTCGGCCCTTTTCTTACCATTGCGGGCGCGGATGGTAGGAGATGTGGTGTTGGCCATTTTATGTTGAATAGCGACGTCGAGAATGTGTAGGTCTTCTATTGGTAAACTAGGTGTGTCTTTTCCACTGTGGTCGAGATATTGCCTTGATGTGTTGTTGTGGTCGGCTGCCTGTCAAAATTCGCTGGATTGTGAAAGATGTCGTGTAGCTGTCGATTGTTGTGAGTGGGTGGGTAGTTTGAAAGGAAAGAAGGAAAGAAGAAGAGAGAGAAAAGGAGGAAGAGGCAGGCAAGAAGGAAAAGTAGAAGTAGAAGTAGAAGTACGGAGACAACAAGGAAGAATAGGGAGAGAGCAATAGGGAGTCAACCATCATCCCTTTCTATATCCCGTTCCTTGTGGTTGATTGGACTTGACACGCTCTCCTTCTCCTCGAATACAAGAAGCCTCTGTTCTTTCCTTACTCTTTAATTCTCTCTCCTTTCTCACCTTTGTGCAAGGGAATAGGGGGTGGGCGACAACCAAAACTATCAAACTCTCCATTCATTCCACCCCTTTCGACTTGGGAATTTTTTTTTTTGGCTAGTTGGAGGGATATATTTTGTAAAGAGGTGCAGAAGGTAATAAAAGAAGTCTATGAACGAGAGGAGAATAGAAAAAGAGGGAGCGCGCCCAATCACGTATAGTATATGGCACGTAGGTACACGCGAGAAGAGGATGTCGAGGTATTTACAGCTTGGGTGTTTCGACGGTGGCAGCAGGGGTGGGAGTCTTTGGCTGCAAACGGACAACACCCTCCTGTGCAACTGAGATCGCCAACGTGCCGTCCTCCTTGTATATCCTTCCGAATGTCAGTCCGCGATCGCATCCCGAGCGAGGCCTATCGACATGTCAATTATAAAGCTATAAATATTAGAGATTGTGGCAATGCAAAGGAACGCTCAAGATCACATTGAAAGGAATGAGAACAAAGACGACAAACTTACGTCTCACAGACATAGAGGAGCCACTCGTCGGCACGGAAGGGGCAGTGAAACCACATGGAGTGGTCGAGAGAGGCCATCATGGTGATCTTGGGGCTGGGACCGGATCTGCGCGAGAACCAGGAGCTGCCGTGGGCCAGGGGCACAGTGTTCAGCAAGTTGTGGTCCGATCCATATGCGACCACACACTGGTGCAGGGCTAAGGCATCGCCCAGCTGGCCTTTGCAGCGGATCCAAAACGACTGATCTGTCCTGACCTCGGGGTTCATTAACTCCTTGAATGTATGGCGCTTCGTATCCTTGAACTCCAATGCCACCGGCTATATCGATTATCAATCAAGGAATAAAAAGAAAGGTTAGAAAATCATGCTCTGCGCTTTTCTTTTTATGATCGTTACGACTCTGCTCGTTCATGAACGTGTGCAAGCGGATAGAAATTTACCTCGTCGAGACGAAGTCTCAAAAAATCCTTGAGGTTTTCGGGGAGCTTGGGGTTATCAATCATGGCGTGGATCAACTCTTCCTGGCTGGGCAGAGTGCTGTGGTGAGGGACGTTAGGCATGGGGTACTGATGGCTAGGTGCGCCAGGGCGAGGCACTTGGTAGCTGGCCGTGCATACAAAGATATTCTTTCCACGCTGCTTTGCCGTAACCGTTCTTGTGCAGTACGACTTGCCTATTACACATTGAAATTAATAGGCGGTTCTGTTAGCGACTGAGAGAATAATACGCGCATTGGATCCGCTGCTTAGTTGTTCCTTGGTAACTTACCATCACGAACGCGCTCCACATGGTAAAGGATCGGAGTTGTGTGATCTCCAGGGAGGAGGAAATACGAATGCAGGGACTGATACAGCAATCCAATTGGGTGCCGTGGTACACAAGAAAAAGGAAGAGTGATCGAGAGGGCAATTAGAATCCATGGAAACAAAAGTTATTATGCATGGTGAGCTCAGGAGAAAAAAAAAATGGCCAAAGTGAAGGGGAGTGAGCATTCTTCTTTTCTTCCTCCTCATTCGATTATCTCTTTCTCTCTCTCCACTCTTCCCATGTGGCCTTTGTCTGGGTATTCTCTTCCCTTCTGTACTGTGTTTGCGGATCAATAATTAGCCCCTCCGTCACTCTATCTCCAAATCGCAGGCAAGTCCGAGAATCCCACTTGCAGGCGCGAGCGCGGGCAGCAAAACAACTGGGTCATTTCAATTGCACAGGGAAAATAAGAAAAAATAGAGTGTGGCTTTTCGCTTGGTGGGGGTTTGCTTACATGGACAGAGTAATCAGTCGATACAGTGTTCGTGGCAGCAACCAGCGCCTGTCCGACAACATTTCCTCCTGCGTAGTCAAAAGCACAACAAGGACGTCAGTTTCTCGAGCCGATTCAAATACACAAGCGAAGACAAGGATCCATTGGATCAAAAAAGATGAAGTGAGGTTCCAACTTACCAAAAACACCGCGTGCGCCCATGGGGACCCAGAGTTTCTTGGACCGGTAGAGGTCCTTGTCAATCTCCTCAAGGTCGAGCATGGTCTCGATGATGGTGTTGTCTAGAGGCAAGAACGGATCCGGACCACGAACCGTTAGTGGATGGAATAAAGGAAAAAAAAGGGAGTCGTGGGTTTGGGGAAGGGCGGAACCGTCAGTTTATGAACCTGTGGAGAGTGGACGTGGGGTAGGGGTGGAGCAGAGGAGGCTGATCTAAACTCAGCCAAAAGTCTGATACAGCATGCCTGTAGGTGTTCACTTCATTAAAGTGTTCTTTTGATACGCTGCCTCTTGCTGTTGTTGTTGAAGTGTGGAAGGGTGTCTGTCACCTTCAGTCTGAATGTGTATGCATGAAGCAAAGAGAAGGGAACTTACTGGTAGTTCCGTCAGCGTCGGGATGGGGAGTTGTCGAAGTGGGATCGACTGTAAGGTGAGAGTCGGACATGTTGCTTTGGTGTTGACTGTGTGTGAGTGGTGGTTGTTTGTGTTGTTGAAGGGTTTGTTAATGAAGAGAGGCGAGAGTGGATTGAATGAGAGAATGAGAAGAAAGAAGTGGAGTGGAGAGTGAAGAGTGGAGTGAGAAGAAAGAAGTAAAGCGAGAGAGAGAGAAAGAGAGAGAGACAAGAGTGTACATAGAGAACACCTTATTTTTGTATGAGGTCTGTTCGACTCCCCAGAAAGTGGTTAAGAAAAAGTGATGTCCGAGCCGACAAAAATTTGTCATTCGCACATGTATCGGACTGGGGTGAAGAAAGGAAGGGATCTACTCTACTCTTCTTGCACAAGCAATTGTTATCCGAAAACAACAGCAACAATAAGAAACACTTCAGCTACCAACATATCCTCTACTGCAGCTTACCGACAGTGTTGATGGATCACGAAACTTGCTGGTTCCAATGCTGCTGTGTTATCTCATACAATCAAGTTGCTTTGCGTGTCCTTGCCAAGAGTAAGATGAAGTCGCTTCATTTCTTGCTAATGTAAATACTCTGCTCTCACGTTACACTTTTTTTTCTTCTTTTTTCCCCGCTACACCCCCAAAATACACTCTCGTTTACCCGCTTGTCCCGAGAAATGGTAAAAAAAACGTGGGCCGTGGAGCAATGACATATTTCTTATTCCCAAAAAGCGCGCAGCAGTGTTTATTACGCCTCGTCCCTCTTGCCACGCGAGACTCCAGGTTGTGCATTATATCCTATATCCATCCGAGGAATAGGTGTTGGGCTCAATGTATGGTATGCATTCTTTGCTGAGGTTCCCTTAGATGACGCCGCGCCAATCGCAAGCCTGGACGAGGTACTTTGCCACAACTTCCAGTCCTGCCTGATCCACCTCATCAAACCCCTCCGTCACCTCGCAATCTAGATCCAGCACTCCAATCACTCGCTATGGATACATGCAATTAAATAAACAAACCATTAGTATCCCTCAAAACATCACTTCAATTGATCGTTCATTAAGCAAACAACCAAGTAACAAAGAATCTTACCCCATCGAGCACCAAAGGCACAACAATCTCTGAGTTAGAAGCAGCATCACACGCAATATGTCCTGGAAACTCATGCACATCCTTCACCAACATCGTCCGTGCCTCAGCAGCCGCAGTTCCACAGACGCCTCTTCCGAAATCAATGTTGGTACATGCCACTTTTCCCTGGAAGGGTCCCAGGATGAGAGCCTGTTTCGTTGATGGCACAGATTGGTCGAGGAGATAGAAGCCGACCCAGTTAATGGGTTTTTCGGTGACGGCTCGCAGGCCGTGGTAGATCAATGCCGAGCTGTTTGCCAAGTTTGTTACCTATCATTATTCCATTGTATTAAAAAAAAAGAATAATTAGCGTCTCAAATAACGTTCTACAGATTGCATGCGGTTGTGGCGTCAGAGGTGGACTTGCATAAGGTAGTATTTGCAATTGGAATCTTAAAGTGAGGAATAGTCCGTATGTTTTACCCAGTTGCGCTGACCGTCGGTGACGCCTTGGATCTGAAGCTCCAGGTCCTGATAGAACTCGGCTTTGTTGGAAGCTGTCGACGCTGAGATGTTGGGTGTCATGTTATGCTCTTGGTATTTATCCTTGTGTGTTGAAGGTGTTGTAGCGTTAAGGGAGTTGTTGCGCGAAGGGTCTTGTGTCCTGCTGCGAATGAGGTTCCTTAACTGAAGTGAAGTGAATTGAATGAGTGTGAATGAGAGAAGGGAGAAGTGTCCTGAGAAAAGTGATGGGGAAAGAAGAAAAGAAGAAGATACCCACGGTTGTTTTTGTATTTATCCATCCCTTCCAGCCAGCCAACCAAAGCCAGCATAGGGGCCGTTAGTCATCCATGCGAAAATGGCGAAATCTCGTCTCGTTGAAACTCAGCGAACAAACGACGAAATAACACTCACTCGCGACGACCGTCTTATCGTCCCTCTTTGTTTTTGTCTATACTTCCTCCAATTTCGCCTTGCATACTTGACCAAAAAGCGCTCTTTCATATTGGTTTTTTAAATTGTCAACTTTTTGCATGTTTTGTATTTCATGGTCTTTTTGATTTTTTCTTTGATACAAAAGGAAGTGGCAAGATGCAAAATGCGCTTCAAAAATGAAGAGGACATGAAAAGTGGGAAGAGGACATTATCCCATTCAACAGGAGTTGTTACAAAAGAAACGAGCATGTCAAATAGCACTGAAATAAAAGTAGTAGTCATATGTCCATGTCCATGTCCAGAGTCCGGCGAGTATGTAAGTCAGTGGTCTAAAGCGAAGGAATGTAGAAAACAGAGTCCAGAGGGGCATCCTCACTCAAGGTACTCGGCCAAACGATCGACGACATTGGACATCGAAGGCCGTTTCTTGGGATCCTTGCGCCACATCTCCTGAATCAACGCAAGCAGCGAACCAGGATACTTTCTCAACTTCTCCAATGGGGGTCTCTCCTCCTTATCCCGCACGGCCTCATACAGTTGATGCTCTGTCAGGTTATGGTAGGGGTATCCGAGCTCGGCCCATGACAGGATCTCCCAGTAGATCAGTCCACAAGCGTACACGTCCACCTTCTCTGTGTAGCTTGGGTTCGGTGTCCAGAACTCTGGCGCTATTTTCATTGATTAATGGAGAGGGAGACTGATTAGCATGTTGTCGATGGCGAAGCACACAGCGACAACTGATCAATTGGGGTTTGATCACTAATTAACATTTCCTGCTCTACTCGTCCTGATCTTTACCTTGCCAGTTGGGGGTTCCACATTGGGTGTGCAACGAAGCATTGGCTCTTGGCCTGATACGCGCCAGTCCAAAGTCGTTAATCTTGGCCCGGTCATCCGATGAGATCTGTGCAAAGAAGAGGATAGACAATAAACGAAAAGGTATGTTAGCCGTCTTTTCAAGCTCATTCGCAGTCGACCATCGTGCTCAGGAAATCAGAAAGGAACATACCAGCACGTTCATGGATTTCATATCCTGTTAGAAACACGAAACGAAAGAAAGGTGGAGAATGATTAGCATCTATTTGTCTTCATCCTGAGCTCATCTTCATTCCTGTGTGTGATCCATGGGAAAAGTTCCTTACTCTGTGAATGATGCTGGGTCGGCGAGTGTGCAAGTAAGAGCACGCAAGCGCAATATCATGCATATACATGATCTACGAACAGAGCCACAAAACAGAGAAAATCATGTTAGTTGTTCATTCACTGCCATTCTTACTCAAAGTCGAGCCACAAATCCATGCTCCATGAAATGTTTTGTACTCACCAGGCGTCCGAAAGAAGGCTTCTTGGCCTTTCGCATAAAATCATACAAATCACCATTCTCGCACAACTCTAGTAGTATCACGAAAGAGTGAGAAAAAGTAGTCAATACGTTGCGCCTAATTGACCATCGAATACTCCCGTTTGCTAATTATTCCTGCATTCCTGAAGTAATGATTACCTGTGACGATGCAAAGGTGCTTGATGTTGGTGCACACTCCAATGAAGCGAATGATGTTCTCGTGTCGAAGTTGCCTATCAAGAGTGAAAAGAATCATCGCATGTCAGTAAGCATCTAGCGTTCATTTTCTTTCCCTCTGCTACTGCAGACAGTGTGCGATCCAATGTTTCCACGATATCCCTCTCTCCTAAGCAAAGAGGAACTTACTTCAAGACATTGATCTCATGCTTCATTTCCGTGATATCCATCTCTGTAAAGTTCTGCACACGCAGTTCCCCAATCGCCACCGCCTCCTAAAAGTCGAAAACGTAAACAAAAAACATCCACATTAATTGCCAGTTCTGTAAGATCATACCAACCCATCTACCGCAAACAAGAAGACTTACGCCCAAGTATGTTCCAGCATAGCAATCCTTGAACCCTCCAGATCCCAACTTGCGTCCCACCACCAGCTGCTCATAGGCAATCTCGCCTTGGAAGTTCTCGTCCAACAAGAGCGAGTTCAGGTGGATGGTATTGATGGGTCCGGCGCCCTTCTTGTTTGCTACTGCGGCTGCTGGTTCGACGGAGCATAATGTTGGTGTTGAGGGACCAGGAATCGGCTTTGCCTTTTGCTATTTAGTTGAAGGAAAGGTGGAGGGAGCATGGCGGTTATGACGAACGACGGTGATGGACGGACGAACGAGTGGTGGTGATGAACAAGGAGCGTCAAGGGCATGATTGAGTTGCGAGTTGCGACAAAGAAGTGCCCCACGTCCACCATAATGTCGTAAAAGATTAGTATGTAACGTCATTCAAAAACAGAAAATGGAGGGAGAGCCACCAAGTGTCAATTCAGGGCAGGGTCATATTAGAACGCAAACATAAAAAGGTTCATGAAAAAAGAGAGAAGAAAAGTATATCGCGGTTAGTGGTCATTTCTGAGAACAAAAAAAAAACGAGTGTGAGGGTACAATACAATGGATACGTTTATCTCTTTTGTCTCAAAAATAACTTACCCAATCCAAGAGTGCCTTAATCAGAGTCTTCTTGTCACCCTCGTCCGGCAGACCTGGTGTTCACAAGGCAGTCGGTCGAGTCAGGGACATGAGGGTGATTGAGTACCAGAAGGAGGTAGAACAAAGGGGAGGTGTTCAGAGATAAGAGAGAGAGAGAGAGAGAGAGGTCCCGGATCGGTCAGAGAGCAAACGGAGGAGCCGCGAGTAAATAAATACCAAGAAGGGATATACGTGAAAAAGAAGAGAAAGAAAAAGGTCAAGGTTAGTAAAACAGGAACTATTTTTCTCAAGCATGGCAAAACATATCTGTCTAAAATGTCATTTGCTATGCCCAAGTAAAGAAGACCCAAAGGCACAAACAAACAAAAGAGTTCGGGACACTGGACCCAAAGGACTGAAGACTGGAGAAGGGGGAGAGAAAAAAGGGGGGTAAAGAAGCAAAACAAAACTCAAGGGCGATTTGGGGATAGCCCAAAGAGAGAACAAGGAAAAAACACAACAATGCATGCGGGGGTAAAGCATTGTAACACATCCCACTCCATTTGTTCCGAGCATAAAAGAGCATTGCGAGCCCTCTGTCTCTCTTCAATTGCAAAGCCTTGGCGGATGTGCGGGATGTGTGTTTTGTGTTGAGAGTGTTTTTTTTTGTTTTAAAAAGCCGAACATACGAAGGTGGGAAGAATAGAGGGAAGGAGAAAGCCGCAGGAATCCTTGGTGTCGAAGATGAGCGGGAAAAACCAAGTAAAACGATTAAAAAAACCTCCAATGGTTTTGTTGTTGGGCGAATACAATGCGGGAGTGCGATAAGCAGAGAAGAGAGACAAGACAGTAGTATTGTTCTCCTTACAAATCGAACCAATAGATGAAAAGTAGTGGCGAAGAAGGAGGAGGGAAAGTAACATGGGCATGGGGGAAAAGGGGTTGGAAGAAAAGAAAAGGACTGACCTCGTTCCTGGCACATAACCACAATGTCGGCCTTGATCTTTGCATTGAGTGTCTCCTCCGTCTCGTTCTCGAGCCGCTCGTCCACATGTCGCTCAATCGTCTGGAACCCCTTGACAACCGCCTGCAGAGGTGAGCCGGGCTGAATCTCGTTAGGGGATCCAACTCGCACCTGCTCAAACTGGACATTCACGTTGGCCATCTGAACAGGCGACTGCTGTTGCTGTTGCTGTTGGTAATGCTGTTGCTGCTGTTGAGGATACACCTGAGGATGACGCTGCTGAGCCTGCTGAGCCTGAGGTTGCTGGATCTGATGCTGCTGAGGTTGCTGAGCCTGGTGAGGTTGGTACTGTTGCTGATGGTTCTGAGGCTGGTACTGCTGCTGCTGTTGAGGTTGAGGTTGATGATGCAGCTGTTGCTGTTGCTGTTGCTGCAGTTGTTGCTGAGCCTGATGTTGCTGCTGGGGCTGATGTTGCTGCTGGGGTGGCGACGGGTGCAACGGTTGTGGGAATTGCTGCTGTTGCTGGAACTGAGGTTGCTGTTGTTGCTGCTGAGGGGGAGGGGATGGTTGCTGCTGCTTCTTTTGCTGAGGAGGTGAGTTTTGTTGAGCAGTCAAGTGGAACTGGTGGAGCTGCTGAGCTTGCTGAGCTTGTAGAGCCTGTAGTGCCGGAATCGCCGCTGACGGACTCTGGTGCTGATGATGCTGCTGTTGAAAATGATGGTACTGTGCCTGTTGGGCTTGGATAGGTAGTTGGACTGGTGGTTGGATCGTGGCCTGGAGGGGTGCTGCTACTGGCAGTGGTGGGATTGGTGCTGCCACCTGTCTGACAACAGGGGCAGGGACTGGCGCAGGGATGGGCGTAGGGGCAAAGGCTGCTGCGACTGCTGCTGCTGTTCCAGTGTTGTTGTTGATGTTGTTGGCAGGAGGTGAGATACGCATTGCCTCCAGAGCAGCCTGGGCTTGTTGATGGATAACCTCATGCTGGTTGTTGTTGGTGGTGTTGTTGACGAGGGTGTGAGCAGCAGTGGCAGTGGTGGCGGCGACGGGAGCGGGAGCAGGGATTGGCGTGGGTTGATGCACGTTGTTGCTGCCGGTATGGCCATTGACGTTGTTGTTGTTGAAGGTGTGGGCGTTGATGTTGCGCGGCAGGGAGGTCTTGTCGCCACTTTCGTTGGAGTTGATAGAAGTCTTGTCGCCGGCATTGTTGTTATCTTCAGTAAAGACTGGAGTAGGAGCAGGGGAGGCTCGTTGTTGCTGTTGTGCGGCATCAAAAAACGCAACCTTGGGCACCTCTAACGGAGACCCCCGACCAATGGCCTCAAACGGCACCGACTTCGTGTGTTCAAAAGGGGACCCTTGATGGTACTGTTGAGACGTTTGCTGCTGCTGCTGCTGCTGCTGATGCTGTTGATGGTGTTGGGGTTGCTGGGGTTGGCGAAAAAGATAGTCCACAGGCGATCCTCTTGCATTCTCAAAAGGCGACCCCCTGTTGCCATCAACAGGAGACCCAACGCCCCGTCCGTGCTGCTGCTGTTGAAACTGTTGTTGTTGCTGCTGCTGCTGTGGATGCTCAAAGGGACTGGCAGAACCTCTGTTGAAGATATTGTTCACCTCGACAACGGGAGACCCTCCTTTGTGTTGCTGCTGTGGTTCAAAGGGAGAACCTCGGTGGACGGCTTCGACAACGGGCGATCCTCTACCGCCAACAGCAGACGCAGCGGCCGGGGTATGTTCAAAGGAAGCACCCCTTGCCAATTGATGCTGCTGTTGCTGTTGCTGAGGGACAACTTCCACTGCTGCTATTTGAGTTCCTGCTGCTGTTGCTCCTCCCGCCACAGGTGACGATCCCCTGAATTGATCCGAGTTGCTGTTGTTGTTGCTGTTGTTGTTGCTGTTGTTGTTACTGTTGTTGTTGCTGGTGTGAGTCTGCGCGGTATAGACGGACGTATTGGTGTTGGTCGTCGAGGCAGTGTTGGTGGTCGTCGTGGCGGTCATGCTGTTGTGTTGGTAGTGCTGAGGGGATGCCCTGCTCATATCAATGTTGTTGTTGTTGGCGACGTGTTGTTGCTGCTGCTGTTGCTGTTGTTGCAGTTGGTGGTGGTATTGCTGCTGCTGGTGAGGCGAATGCTGTTGCGGAGGAGGAGGAGGGATATACTGGTTATGCTGCTGTTGCTGCTGCAGTTGTGGATGCTGTTGCTGAGGTGAGCCTTTGATAGTTGTGGTCTCGAGGGAGGACGAGCTTCTGTTGAGTCCTTGGTTGTTGTTGTTGTTGTTGTTGTTGTTGTGTTGGTGGTTGTAGTGGTTGTTGAGGGGAGAGCCTTGGGCTTGTGGGACAGCAGCGACTGGAGGAGCAGGAGCAGGAGCGGGAGAGACGGCCTTTGCAGGGATGGGCTGGTCACCTGGAGGAGTTACTGGGACATACTCTTTCTTGAGCATGGTGTCTTTTTATATGTATATGTAGTGTGAAGGTGTTTCGAGGAAAAAAAGAGGAGCGGACGGTATTTGTATCCGAGATTGATGAGGATATATGTGTTTTTATGGAGATGGGAAAAGGATAAGGAAGGATGGGATTGGGAGATAAAGAGGGGAAGAAGGGAAAAAGAGAAAGAAAGGAGAAGAAAAGAAAAAGAAAAGGAACAAGGAAGAGAATAAAAAGGAGTAGAAAAGGATTTGCAGGATGAGAGAGGGAGGGGGCAAAAAGGATACATTGAAGAGTAGTGACGGTGGCAAGGTACAAGCAATTGGTACCCAGCCAAGCGAGCCATTGGATCTGTCTTCCCGAATACACATTGACGACGCACGCACGCACACACAGGCACACATACAGGCACACTTTAAAAAAAACCCTCACTTGTTTGCTCGCTTGCCCAATGCAACAAGTTGTAAAATAAAACAAACAACCAATTGCCTGTGCGTTGTCCCCCTTTCCTTCTTTTTTTCTTCTTTCCTCTACCTCCCCCTCCCACTCTTCTCCACTCCCTTCGTTTTCTTTTGTGATGACAACAGAGTTGAACAGACCAAAGAAGCGGTCTTTCAAAACCTGAAAGAAATGATCCGCCTTACTGCCCACAGACACTTACACCTCTTATGAAAACAATAAAAAAAATGGGGGAGGAAAGAGAGAGATAGCAATGAGCATCAAGACAAACAGCACAAAAACTTCATCATCAACACCACCACCACATCAACAACAAGCATCACCTACGAAGAAAGAAGGCTAGACTGCGGCTGAAATGAAAAAAGGTAGATAGAGATAGATAGATTGGCTTGGAAAGAGCGAGAACAAAATGGCCACAACAATTACCTCGAAGACCGGACGACGACATCATCAATGAAAAGAAAGGAGAGTCAAGTAAGGAAAGGAAGAAAAGGCCGACAACGAAAGGGGTATGCGGAGGTCTCTATCTCGGTGTTTATACTTATGCCAGAGCTCATTTTCGCAAAAAGGGATATAGCGAGATAGTGAGAGAGGGAGAGATAGAAAGAGGGGAGGTCGTCTACTTTCTGGCTTCCTTTTTTCTCTTGTCGTGTTTTACTTTTCAAGGCCAATTGCCTAGGCACAGAAGGAAATAGACAAGCAGGTTTCCATCTCCATCTCCTCCCTTATGTGCTCTCCTCCCCTTCCTTTCGCCCCTTACTCATCGTTTTTCATCCAAGGTTCTATTGCCAACGAATACAAAGAGAAATTCGAGCTACCGGTAGTGCCGCATGACCATCCAAATCCAAAGGGTGCCATTGTTCATTTCGTTCCAGGGGAATGGGAAACCTTACTGTACATATTTTCCTTTGCAGCTAGCAACCCTGGAGCAAACTCCTTCCATCGGTTTGTCCGACAACTTTGTAGTCGCGCTTTGACAGAGCATTTTGACACCGCTCCACTCAGCACCTCACACAAAGGGCAATTGATTACCCTTTGCAAAGGGTTTTTACCTACTACTCAGTATTCAGAGCGAAGTGCATACAGAATCCATCCATTCATGACCCGTCCTGTACTATTATTACTTTATTAGTTGATCAGAAACAGCGCGATTATGCCCAAGGTACAAAAAGGCATTTGGTTACGAGACATGAGGGATGAGGGATGAGGGAGCACACAATGTTACGATGCATTAATCGCCGTTACAAAAAAAAAAAAAAAAAAAAAAAAATCGGGGGAGGAGGAAGGGTGAAAGAGGGAGTATGAGGATGCAACAACCAACATTTTCATGCATGGTGGTAGCCCAAGGTGTTCTCAATTGGAATACACATACCTCCACTTACCGACACCAATCACCCCGTCTTTATTTCTCCCCTTGACTTCTTCGAAAAAAGTGCGCGAGAGGAGTAAGTAGTACGGGCGACATTCCAGGATGAAACAACAGGAGGCGAAGGTCTTAACAATCCACGTGAGGGACAGGCGCCTTGAGCCGGTACCTTGATTTTGGTGGCGACCAATGCCATCATTGCCGTAGGTACCCAGTCCCACGGAGAACAAATCATCGCAGCATCTGCTGCCTTGATGGTATTAATGCTGTTACACTGTTTTTATTACTCCAGCTACTCTCCACCACTTTTCACCATTGTCTTTCTCTCTCATTCTCAATCTCTCCTCATTCTCCCTACACCTAACCTCCTTCCCCCACTCCCTCCCCCAAATCGATCCCCGTACTCCTTTCACTTATCGACCCACGCACAAATTGTTTGTGTCAATCGTCCGAGGCCATCAAAGTCAAAGCCCAGCTCACGAGCCCAGCCAGGGACCTCCGATCCCTGTCGGGCATTCTGCTTGGCTACCATCACAAAGACCATGATCGCCGCCACCTGGCCGATCTCTGAGTGGATCAGAATCGGACCTTGCATCGTCTCGACAAGCTGGAGGATTTCTTCAAAATCTTGGAGTCCAATTTCATCCGCCGACTGTTTTCGTTTTGTTGTTTTTTTTCGTACGTTGATGAGTTGTTGGTGGTTGACAAGGGTCCAGTAAGGTTGTTAGCAAGGAGTTATGTTGCGTTCATCCGTGTTCATGTCCAATTTTATGTCCATGAGTGTGTCCAGCAGGTGATATATAGTTAATTGAAGAGTTGAAGAGAAGAATGAGGGAGGCAAGTTTAGATGGCATCTGTTCCTTTGTTATTGAATGTGTCAACTCACATTCATTACTCAACAAACAAACAAAATGAAATGTCAACAGTCGCATAATGACCTTGATGGGGTAAGAGATAAAGTTAACGTTGGCGGCAGCCCAGATGTCCTTCTCCTTGGCGAGGTACTCTCCAGGGTTCTGCTTCGACTCCATGCCAATTACCGTCTTGAATCCGACATTGATCAATCCATCCTGGATCTGAGCCTCAGTGGGCGTAGGCGCAAATGCGAGATGGTCTGTGATCTTTGAGTACGACGTGCCGTTCCAGTGTTGGCTCATGGAGCGAACGGTTGTCGTGATCCACTCCAGAAGCTGGTCGTCGCTCTCCTCGTAGGTCGACTTCCTGGGGAGCATGGCGGCAGTGATGACGGATTGGAGGACATGGCCGCGGAAGATGGCGAAGGTGGGTGTCGCGTCAACATTGTATCTCTTGACTGATTGCTATTTGTGGAACAAGGGTAGATGTGAGAGGGATGAGGCGTTGTTGATATGATGTACTGCTCCTATTATATCACTTTGCTGCTGTGCAGAAGAGTGGACATTTGATAAAAAATTTGTATTTCTGGCGCACATGGGGCTTATACAGCACATCTAGATAGCAACTTACGGTGAGTTCATCCACATCTACATGGACAACGGTTGCAATCTTGGATACGTTCTCAGCCATCTTCTCAATTCCCGCGGCTGCGTATGTAGAAGTGCACGAAGCAAGAAGAGAGAGAAGGAGGGTTAGGTATCCTGTAATAAAAAAGGTATGGCGCAATTCAACCCCAAATATTCAAGGTCGGATTACAGTTGCAGAAAAAAAAATATGAAACTTGGGTGGTTGTGAAGGCGAGGGAAGGGACTAACAGAGGCGCTTGCAGTTCTTGCACCACGCGGTGGTGAAGACGAGAATCAAGAGACGGTTGTGGTGCTCGAGTTGGATAGCCTCGAGTTCGTGTTCGGTGTTGGGCGAGAGGATAAAGGGCGAGGCCTTGTTGTACTCTGCAGGAGTGGGGCGAAAGGGGATGCGGTTAGCGGGAATAGGGCAACTGGCCATTTTTGTTTCTTGTTATTTGTTAAGATGGAGGGGTATACTGAACGTGAAAGTTGAATGAAAAATTGAATGAATGAGGGAATGTGAATAACGAATGTCAATGAGAAGAAAGTGATGTTGAGCCGAGGAATGAATGAAGCCGTGATGTGAGTGTTGGTGTGGATGAAGAAGAGTGATTCGGGTAAAGAGAAGTAGAAAGTAGGAGTAAAAAGGAAAGAGGAAAAGAAAAAATTGTCGTTGTTGACAGAAGAATACTTCTCCAACCCGACTCGCTCTTTCTCGCTCACATACTCCCCTCTCGCGCGCCCAACTCTGTTTTCTTTCTCTTCTTCGGGAACTCACTTGTGGTTTATCCTGTCCTCTTTAGACACACACTCAACATTCAATTGGCCATCGATTCGTCTTTCTTGGTCCTCTTCTTCTCTTTATTGCTTTTAGTTTCTTCAAAGGGAGATGGTGATTTGCCTATGGTTGCACAGAAATACAACAGGAAGAGGAAAGTCCGCGCGGTTCTGATGACAGACACTCCTTGTAATTGTGCTTCCTTCCCGGCGCACATTACTTTCTTCCCGCACCTCCAAGGAAAAGAAAGGAAGAGGAGATGCGAAGAGGGGATGGAACAAAGTGAAAAGGTAGAAACCTCAAACGCCCATCTCGCATCTGTCCTTCTGTCATACTTGCTTGCCGATCGACCCATCCGCATGGCAGCCAGCGAGACAGAAAAGAAACGAGAGAAGTATCCTTATTTTTTTTTTATTTTTTTTTTTTTAATGGGTGACAAATCAAGAATGTTTACATGAGTTTAGCACGCCATCCCTTTTTTCTTCCGTGCGCCTCTTGGATTCTCTCCCTCTCCCTCTCCTTTGTGTACTCTCTCGCCCGACTGACAAATCAGGTTTTTGTCACTCCGATTGGGTTGGATTGCATTTTCCCTTTTGTCCACCTTTGTGTTCGCTCACACACTGTTGGGCGATGCGCCACTCTTAACAATTTCAATTTAGAATTTTGGTGGCTGACAAGGAAAACATACGCGCACTTCCCTCCTCTTCGCGTCTCGCCAGGGACTGGCATGTTCGCTCACGTTGATTCGATTGTGTCTCCGAAAAACACGATACTTTTGAAAGGAAGAGTTGCTTCTCTTTTCGTTCATTGCTTTCTCTTGTGTTCTTTTTGGCTACACGTTTATTTCAGATCCGTCAGTGAGACAGATAGAGTGGTCAGTGATGGTGCCTGGATGGGTGGGGATCTACCTTCTGTAGATCGTCGATCCTCTTAAGGGTCAAAGAGAGAGGCGCCTTCATCCGTGAACGCTCCGACATCAATGGTGTTCGTACCATAGTAAGTCGCCATCAATTAATTATCTTTGAAAAGTTTCATAGTGGCACTTCTCCCTTTACTTTTTTATTTCATAAGAGCCATGTGTCGACTAAATTCTTGTTTGCTCAGTTATGCTCGCCAACTACGCCAAACATTCTTCATCCTAAGACCACATGAGATCAAGGAGGAACTCATCCTTCGCGGGGAATAACACATCAAGCAGCAGCCTGGCCTCGCCCGAGCCCACATAATTCTCGGTATCGTGCTTCAACAACTCGTCAACAGAGAATGAGCTCGTCACCAGTCTCGTGAAAGACAGCGGTCTAAATCCTGCCTGCAACACCAACACCTCCTCCTTTACCTCTTCCTTCAATCCTGCTTGCTTGCGACTGAATCGCTCCAGTGCCTCTCGGGCCAGCTGTTCAGCAGTCTTAGGCCTCCAATCCCTCACTGCTGCAATCTTGCCCCTCTCCACCACCATCTCTAACCCAGAACCACTCATCCCTTCCAGGCGCTGATAAAACACCACCTGCAACGTCACACTCACATCTTTCCACACGCCAGACTCCTTCAATCGTGTCTCCAGCACGGGTGCAACCTTCAACAGGAACTTTGGAAGACTAGGGATCCGGGTGTAGAATCGGTAGGGGTTTCCAGCAGGTTCAAGCTGCTTGCGAGCATCCAATAGCAAGGTCACAGGGTGGGTTGGAGTCAGATCGATACCGATGTTGGTGAAATCGAGGGGAGGGAACTCGCCGCGTGTACGGAGAGTCGTCTCGGATTCCAGAGGCAACATGTCGTTGTTGAGTTTGGCGCTGTAGCATTCGTAATAGGGTCGGTCAAACTCCTTCAGCTGGCTCAACACCGACACCATCGCCTCTCCATAGGTAATTGCATTGTCGCCGCCGTCAGTTTGGTTTTCGTGATCCAAAGTAAACATCTTCCAGTTCCAAGCATCATCATGCATGCATGTTAGAGAGATGCCGACATCTTTTGAGGTCGTGGAGTCGACAATAATTGCAGCGTGATGGTGTGCATCGTGGTGACCGGAGATGTTCTTATGCGAGAGGGTCTCGACGACAAACTTCCAGAACGCCAGGTCGTAATAGATGCCCAGCTCGGCTTTGGAGAAGAGGTGGTTGGGCTGGCTGAGACGGATGAGGTATGGAATGTCGGAGGATGTGGCTTCTCTAAGAACGAAGCGTGGCTGTTTTTTGTCCAGAGGGTAGAGAGCGGCAATGTTCTCGAGGAGCCGAGCCGACATTGCGGGCACCGCGTTCTCATACCCGAACTGTCTATTTGTAATGATCATACGCATAACAAATTAGGTGTCAGAGGAAGGTTCACGTCTAACAGTACACCAAATCAAAAAAAAAACAAACAACGTAATGAATGAGTTCTTACTTGTAGAAATAAGGGATACCGGGGATGAAGAGCATCAAGTCACCACGGGCTTCTGCTGCAGGATGAATTAGATCTAAGAACAGCCTCCTCACCAGACCTCGACTGCGATATGCAGGGAGTGTACCAACGGCCCCAGGCATACCCCATACCATGTTGACTGATCCAAAGTAGCCAGAGATTGACAATAGACATGTCACAGCGACGACGAGGTGTCTTGGAGATTGATCTGGTTTGAGTGCGTGGAGGACGGTGCTGTCTTCGACCAGGGCGAAATCGTACTCGGACATGTGTGGGTGCTCTCCACTCATAAGCCGTTTCTATCATATTCATGCCCAACAGTCAGAAGAGAATAAAGCTAATTGGTTGTTCTCACGGCCGCCAGGTACGACGAAGGAAAGAGATATGATACATACAGTCAATGCGATGACACATTCGTTCTTGCCTGGAAGTTGGCCCTCAGGAACATGGCGTCCCATATTCTCAAACTAATGTTACAGAAAAAGAAAAAGTCATGAGTGTCATCGAAAAAGGATTTACTCTCGCTTTGATAACTATGAGGGTCAGCATACTTGAAAGGAAGAGGCGAGACACTCGGCCACGGCGTCTTTATCATCTGCAGTCGACCATCGCATGACCAACCCGTTTCCAAGGTCGATTCGTTCAGGGCGAGGGACCACTTGACGATTGAAGATGGAGTTCGGATTGCTAGCGTTCTGCATTGTTGAAAGTGGTTGAAAGTTGTTGAAGGTTGCTGTTTGTAAGTTTAGAGGGGCTAACGAGGAGGGACGATCCGTGGTTCCTTTTAACCATTCTCACATTCAGCAAAACTGCGGATTTTTGAATTCCAGATTTGGCAGCTTTTTGCACTTTGAAACAGTGGGAAAAAATTGTCATTGGGGCTCAATATAGGTGTGAAGGAAGAAAAGGAAGGATAGAAAACCGCGCGCCAACAAAAGAGATGAGAAGACGCGAGGTGTAGAAGGAAAAACTATTCGAGTTACCTGGTTCATGTAGCCCAACAGCCGTCCTTTTTTAATGCAGTGCAAAAAAGTCAACCCATTGCTCTCATTCCCTCTTCAACTCATTCTTGCCCACAAGACTGAGGATTTTTGAATTCCAGCTTCAGCTGCTTTTTGCACTTTGAAACAGAGGCGAAAATGTCATTGGGGTTCAATGTACGCGAGAAGGAAGAAAGAAGGGACAAAAACCGCGCGTCAATAGAAGAGACGACGCTAGGTGTAGTGGTTCATGTGGCCCAACAGCCGTACTTTTTAATGCAGTGCAGAATCAATGCGAAAGGACAACTTATCGGCCAATCGATGCCCTGACTTCTCCCTTCCCTTGCAACTCGCTTTTCTTTCCTCCATTGCTCTCATTCCCTCTTCAGCTCCTTCTTTCCCATTCAATCACTCCTCTTCCTCCATTAACATTTCTATACCTCATCCACCTACTGCTAGCCTCCATCTCCACATCACAGACCAAACACGATGAAGGGTTTGTTCGAGACGAAGCGCGCACCCCCAGTCCAGGAACAACAGGGACAACATCAGCTGCTGGGACGACCATGCTCACCCATCCATATCCTTGATATCCTAGAGCGCTTCGTCTACTTTATCGGCACACCTTCCGACAACCTTGCGGTCCTCCAATTCTGTCGAGAAGGGTACCAAATGTTCCACCAACTCCTCGTGCGCGAGGTCGTCGTCAACTACAGACTGGAACTACAGCAAAAGAGTCTCCTCTGGTCCTTCTCGTCAAAGGCATCGACAGCAGTATTGGAAAACCTGTTGACAGCGGGGAGTGTGCATTGGAACGATGGGTTCAGTGGATAATATGGACTACACGATGTGGATCCGCACTAGGAAAAACGTTGGCAGGTATTGGTGGATGCTCTGCAAAGAGCCATGAGTTGTACCAAAGGCGAAAGATACACCCTTCGAACCCGCAGATGCTCCGCAAGGATGGCAGCCCACTTCGACATTTGGAAATCAGTTGAGGAAAAAGCCTCAGGAAAGGCTTCCCGATGCTACTACCCTTCTTGGGGACCTTAACGCGGCTGTGCCTACAATGGGATGGACCCCCATGCCTCCATCTCGATGTCAGGCGTGCTTCGATCCTCTCCTCTCCTTGAATCAGTTTCGTTTACAGCCCGAGGCTTCGTACTCGTTACAGGGCTCGGGATCATTCCTCCTAGAGCTCCTCTCCGCCTGCGGTCCCTCAGTCTGCGAAGAGCAGATATATTACAGTGGCACCTCGAGAACCTGCTCTCGGTCATATCCAAACTCGAGGTCCTGCGACTGGTCGACATGAGCTCGAACAGCGCCTTGACGCAGTACAGGCTCTCACGACTTGTCCAGTCCCTCCAGGATCGGTCCATCCGACTCTCGACTTTTCATGCTCACCCTACGGCCTTCCACAATGGTGTTCTCGACTTGGAACTCTCAGACCTCATGTACGAGCTGGATCCGACCCTGACTGGGTGGAGCATTTGGGGTGGCGGTGACTTAACAAATAATGTCCTTTCTTCTCTGAGAGATCTTAACAATATAGTGACAATGCTCGAGCTCCATGACATGGAGTCATGTGCGACAGGACCCAACTGCCGTCTCCATCAATACCTCCTCGAGTCCCCGCACCTGCTTAATATACGGGCGCCCAGGACTGCAATCATGGTCGAGGTCCTGGACGTTTATGCTCAAGTCCATATTATCCACAAGGGTTATCTCAATGAGAAGGACAAGGGCAAGGAGAGGAGAATCCGAGAGTGGAACCGGTTCGGGACCACTTGTAATCATGGACAGACACAGGTGTGGATGTGTCGAAAACTCCGGACGTTGCACTGCTCAATCTACAGTCGAACTGAGCCAGAGTTTGCGTCGCCAGCCCGGTCCCGAATCGTCTTTGGCTACCTCTCCAGGGTTTGTCCCAACTAGGAGGACCTTCAAATCAACATGCCGACTCGGAACGGCGCGAGTGGGGCCATTGTCTATCCGAAACTGAGTCTGAGGTTGGAGATGGGTTGCGTCTCTTGACACGGATGAAGAACTTGCGGATCTTGAGGCTTGACTCTCTGGAGAGAAAGCCGATTTGTCGACCAAAGGACCTCAGTTGAATCTTATCGGGGGTAAAGCCAGAAGGGGATGAAGAAGAGTAAGCAGCAAATGGCTTGGAGGAGTGCGACAATCAGGGCTGGGCTGACTGACTCAAGACCGAGGAGAAAGATGATAATTACTGGAGGAATACTTTTAAGAACATACGGTGGGAGCCCAAAGGCGATCCTCTCGATACTGATGAGCCGTGGCTGAAGGGGCACTTGAAGACTATGGGTCTCTTGTTGAACGCCAGCTTGTTGCTGGATGAGATGATTATCCGAATGTTGGTGTTGAGTATCGCTTCTGGCCTGAACTTCGTCATATCTCGCTGAATTCCTCTGGAGAGAGTGTCTAATCGCCCGAGAAGGAGGTCCAGCGTGTCTTTCCCTTTCGATTCGACTTCATCCGTCCAATCCGTTGGCCACTTTTTTCATCTGTGCGCATGGACAAATAAAGTTTGGTCTAGGCCAGGAGACCAAGAGAGCCCCGTAAACAAATAAATGGATGACACTCCCTCTTCCTTCCTCTTCCTTTTCTTCTCTTTTCAATCCATCTCCTCCCCCATCCCCCTTGCAAAAACAGATACCGCAGTCAACCACACACGATAGCAAGAGTAAGGACACTCTACTCGCTCCTGCTTCTCTTCTTCCTCCCTCTTTCCTATTCCTTGTCCCCTCCTTACTACACAACAAACAACAACCAAAAATCACCAACAAAAATGTCACCACCCCTTTCCCCACTAGAGATCCCCGAGATCCTCGAACAGATCCTTTCCCACGTTGACGACTTGACAATTGAACAATCCGTCAGTAGAGTCAATCGAACATGGTTTCTCCTTACCCGCCACCGAACCAATCAGGACCTTGTTTTCGACACCAATCGTCGTAGAGGGGACTTCAATACTGTCATGGCTCGATTGCCCGAAGCGACCAGGCTGTGGTGGCATGCAGGGTATGGACGGGATAGGGTAAATCAGTGGAGGAAGCTAGTGAGGCTGTTGAAAGTCAAGGATTTGCGGTTTCGGGAGAGTAGAGTGAGAACGACGACGATGGCGAGTGCTTCGCAGCATGGGTTGGGAGCAGGAACAAGAACAGGAGCAGGAACAGGAACAGGAACAGGAACAGGAAATGCTGCAGCAGGAGGAGGTGAGGAGGATAGGGAGTACGGGTACAAGGAGCACGACCTACGGCGAAGCAGCACCCACAACGACGCCGTATCCTGGACCATGCAAGAACGACCACTACTTGAACTGCGACTAAGCGGGTTCCTGAGTATCGACCTGCGATTCCCCTCCCTGCTTCTGTATATCCAATTTCTCACTGTTCTGAAGCTGACCATGAGGGAGGAGAGTGGTTTCGATATGCGGGCGGTCTTGACGCGGTGTGGGTCGACTCTACAGGTGCTGCATATTCGGACCACATCAACTTTTCGACTTGTCGGACCATGGATCCCGAAGAGGTTTCCGACGCCGTCGTTCGTTGAGCCCTTGCCGGAACGATGGCAGGATCCTGTTACGTATCAGTGGAAGCAAGGCAACGATAGTACTCAGGAGCAGGAATCGGAATCGACAAATGTTTTGGCCTTGCGAGAGTTGGTCTTGGAACGAGCAAGCTTTTACCAGACCAGTCTAGAAACCCTACTCTGCTTCACACCTTATCTTGACACCCTTCGTCTTATCGAACTCGACCGCCGCAACCGGATGAGCTCGTCTCCAGTCGACTACGACCAAAGCCGCCTCATTCGTTTCCTCCAAGACCCACAGTTCCCACAGAGACACATCCTCCCCCTCCGATCTTACACCTTCTCGGTCGCCTCGACCACCTTCGCCACTTTAAGCGTCGCAGCCATCGCCAACGTCGAGCAGGAGATCAAACATGCGCAGTCAGAGCTATGCCCGAATGCGAACGAATGGACGTTTTTTACGCAGGATTTGTCACTACCACTCCTGAAGTGTTTAAAGGAGGAAGTACAGAATGTAGTGACGACGTTGGAATTGAGAAACAAGGATCTGCACAAGTTCTCGCCGGACCCGGTCTTACATCGGTACTTGTGTGCGTCGCCGCATTTGTTGCACTTGCTGGCCGAGAACACGTTTTATCTGGTCGAGCTACTGGATATCCATGGGCGGATGGAGATGGCGTCTTCCAGGATCACTAGTCAAGGCGGAGTCGCAACACTGGGAGGACGAGGTACAGGTGCAATAGGAACAGGAGGAGGAGGAGCTTTCAACAGTCTGATGGGACCGCCTGGGATCTGGGCATGCAAGAACCTCCAAACCCTGCACATCTCCTTCCGCTCTGCCTCCAACACTGGTTCCTCTACCTATGCAACCACCAACTCTTCCTCAGTAACAATTACATCCAAGATGAGTTCACGGATCGTATTCGGCTATCTCTCTCGAGTCTGCCCTCAGCTACGAGATCTCCGGATCCGTGCCGTAGAGAACTTTTACTGGGCTGCTTGGATCCCATTTGGACCCCGGGGAACTGTAACGACTAGGCAACGTCTACCACTCACCCTTGATTCGGGCTTCTGCCTCCTGACACGGCTACGACGCTTAGAATTTCTGAGCGTTGGGTTTATTTCAGGATCTGGCACATCGTCTACTTTTTTGAGTAGGAACATGGTTTGGGGTCTAGAGCCCGTAGATTTAGACTGGGTGCTGGAGAAGGAAGGGTATAGAGGTGATGAATTGAGAAAGAGTAAGGAGAGGAGGGAGGCGAGGAGGTTGGTTGTGGAGGAGCGGTGGGAGACTTGGTTGGCGGAGGAGAAGATCATCCTTGTGCAGAAGGCAATAGATGCTAATTGGTGGATCAGTCGAACTCGCAAGACCGTCGACCATGTCACCATTACTTCCACTACCCTTAATAGCGACAGCAGCAGCAACAACAACCGACCACCGATTCGGGGAAGGGCAGACCCCGAGATCCATGAACAATTGAAGGATTTGGGATTGCTGGTTGATGTCAAGAATATGCTTGAAGAGATGGATATTGCGAACGAAAGTGATGAACAAAATGAAGGAGGGAGAAGGGAAGAAGGGTACAAGTATTGGCCGATGCTGAGGTGGATGCGGATGTATCATTCGACAGAGTATGGGCGGTCAAGGGAGAGGGAGGTCAAGCGGATGCTGACACCATTGAAGGAATTCAAGTTTAAGGATAAGGCGTGGTAATTAATTATTTCTTCATAGAGGGAAAAAGTAATGGCTTGCCTTGGAATATATTAAACGTCAAAAAGCAGCGAAAACAACAGCCTTTTCTAGGATGGATCGCACCAGACTATTTTTTGCCGTCACCGTCCCCTGATTAATAGCATTGTTGGCAACACTCGCTTATAAAACATTTAAGTGCTTTTCTCGCCGGGCCAGTCGCACGCTCACTCACGACAAAGAGAAATAATAGGAAACAATATGCGGGTAGGTAGGGGAATGCAGGCAAGGATGCATGACTGTATCTTACTCTCTCATATATGTAACAATGAAAGCGGTGGTGGCTATGTTTGCGGGCATAATGTTAGAAACGCCACTGGCAATGCGAATAACACTCAACTATTTTTTTTTGAAGTGAAAGTCTGTGTCTGGTAGAATAGAGAGAAACAACATGGTTTCACAACCAACTCTTTGGGTCCTGAAGTTTGCGTTGCAAGTACAACACCAACGCCGACGACGACGACGACAACAGCTCTCCTCCTTCCTCCGCACCTTCAACATTTCCACGACCGCCACTTTCACCCTCGCTAACTCCAACAGCAACAGAAACCCCAGAACCAGCACTGGAACAATCTAGCTGGTGCAGACTTTGAATCTCTGTCTTGGCATCAGCCTCCAACATTTTCGCAATTTGATCCCTCCACCGCGCATGTTGACAGATATACGGATGCGTCGTGATCAACCGTTCCAGCTTCGTTCGGTCCTTGACCGTCAGTGGGATCAACATCTCCTTGAACCGAGCTCTTAATCTCATAGTCTCCTGTTCTTCGTCGTTACATCCTTCCTGTTCCTGTCCCTGAGGAGGTTCTCCATCGGAGAATGCATCAATGGGTTGTGAGTCAAGAAAGAGGTCCCAGTCAGAAGGGAACTGACCAAGACATTTCAACGCGGGCACGGCAAGTTTAGCGTTCTCATAGGCAGACTTGATAGACCCACAGCGGTATGTCAGATAAATCTCGATCCCATAGGGGTCACAGTCCATCAGCGCCACTAGTGGGATCTCCAGAGGCGGTGGCTGAAATGTACTTTGGCACGAGCCCAGTACCTCAGCCGAAGACTTGCTCTTAACAGTTCCACTATCATTGTAGCCATCACCCAAACCAAGGGGAGTAGAAGGAAACCGCCTGAGATAAACCCCATCCAGGACCATCTCCGAAAGAGCCTTCAACAGTTGCCGCGCTACCAGATCCGGGAACCCTTTACTCGTCAACAAGATACAAGGGCCATTGGTCTCACAGAACCCCAGCGAGATCAGATTGCTGAGTGTAGCCTCCTTCTCGACCACCAGCACGAACCGCGTTCGAGGATGGATCTCGATCTCGACAATGTCCGAGAACCGTATGGGAATGGGCACCAGTGTGTTGTAACTCGTTTGGGAGAATCGGCTGTCCAGTGGATCTTCCTCCTCCCCTTCCTCGCCTTCGCGCTGCTCCTTGGTCTTGTCGTTATTCAACAATTTTTGTGTTTTGGAGAAAGGCGAGTTTGCAATCTCCTCCTTCAACCACAGCAACTGCTCACTCACTCCACTGTCCTCTCCTCCGTTATCACCAACAGCAACACACTTCTGCCTCCCAAGAGCCTTGACCAACATGCGAACGGATCCAAAGACAACGCTCCTCGTCCCCGCAACAACATTCAGATTCGACCGAGGCACCTCAAACGTACACGCCAGATCCTCGACGATCCCATTCACAGCAATCTGGCTCCCAAACGCCATTACATCTCGGTAGAACATGTCTCGTTTGGAAGAGATCGTATCCTTAGAAACATTCTCGTGGATTAGCTCTGTGGCGCGGAGGATCCGGCTTGTGCGACTTGACCCGTACACGGAACGTTGTGTGAATGGGGGCGACAACGGCGATACTGGTGGTGGTGATGGTGGTGGTATCGGGGACTTGGTAGTAGTGCTGGCGTCGAAAATGTCGTGCAGTACCCTCTTCCTCTTGGCTCCACCTTTCGCCTCAGAACCATCTGCAACCTTACGTCTCTTCCCACTGCTCATTATCTTCAAGGTCTCCTCGCCTCCCTCTCCCTCCTCCTCCTCTCTCGCGATCTGCTCGATTTCCCCATCCTCCGACTGACCAACAGCACCAACATCATCGCCTCCATCAGGCTCTGCCACTGCCTCAGGGGCTCTCATCTTCCATCGCCGAATAACCCCAACCTCTTGATCATAAACAACCGCATCCATGCGAGTCCTGGACGCCAACTCAATCACAGGCGGTTGCCCCAACGACAGGTCGTACAAGAACCGACTCGCTAGCCTTTCCAACTGTTCGAGGATCCAGTCTCGTGACTGTTCTGTTGTGGACACGAACTCTGTTGCCCTTGATGTTGTTGATGGAACTGGTATTGCTGGTTTTGCGGATAGTGATGTCCTCGATGGTCGGCGTCGTCGTCGTCGTCGCTGTTGTAGTAGTGGCGTTGAGGTTGAAGTTGATGATGGAGAGTGTAAAGGAGGTAGGGACGTTGTTGTTGATGTGGCTGGTGGTACAAAGTCGTTTGTGAGGGTCTGCTCGCTCTGCCGACAGGGTAGTGTAGGCTCATAATGAAATGGTGGCGCATCAGCAGAGAGAGTATCACACAAGTTACCAAGCAAGCCATCTGTTGTCATCTTGGTTGCTGCAAAGAGATCACCATCCATCCCTTGCTTCACGTCAAGCACACTCCCATCCTCATAATCATCACAAAGCCGTTGTTGTTGTTCCTGTTGGTCCTGAAAAGTCTGCTGAGAGGTCTCGATATCCTTCCAGGTGGAACGTTTCCACACGGACTCCGACGACGACGACTCATCCGAATATCCGTCCTGCCATCCTTGACTTCCATAGATCTCTGATCCATTTGGTGATACTGTTGGACCCGTGGACCCCCATTCAAAGGAACCTCCACTAGCTCCTCCCTCAGAGGTGGTTCTATCGTCTAGGTAGCTCTCATGTATCCACTCGTCAGATGATCCATCTGGGAGTGGAATCGTCGAGTCAGGGACAGCTTGCTCTGGCGACCACACCATTACGTCCTCGCTACTATCGGTCTCATACGCTCCAAAACAGAAACCATCGTCTTCAGAGCCTTGTTCAAACTCCTCCTCTGGCTGCAGGCTCTGTGGTAGCACTTGTTGTCCAGCGCCACCAAATCTTTCGCCGCTTGGCAGGTACTCTTCCGAATAAAGCAATGAATCCATAACATCCTGCTCCATCTCTTGACCCCTCGAAACATCACCCGACGCTTCCTTTCTTTGGTTCATGGTTCTAGACTCGTCAACTGTTAATGGGTAGTAAGCATCCCAAGATGAAGAACAAACTCCTTCGCCTCCTCCACCTCCTCCACCTCTCAATCCAGACAGGAGGCACTCCTCTTCCTCTTCCTCGGTGGTCTTGCTAGTGCCAGGGCCAAGGGGCATCTCAAACTCGTCGGTCCCGATCGCGGAAGAGCATTCCTGGTAGATGTTCTGAGCTTGTACCTGCTGCTTTGGCGGTGGGGCAACGGCGCAGAGGGACATATTTTGGTGGCAATTTGGTCGAGTGTGAGAGAGCAAAAAGAAAAGGCTCGCACTGATCAAGAGAATCACCCTAAATCAACAACAGCCAAATGACTTGGGCTTTTTTTCCCCGTTGATTTCTGTATTTTTTTTTCCTCTTCGATTTCTTTCGTTTCGTGTTGGTTGGTTGAGTTTAACTGGGGCAGCGACTGGTGTCCAAAGGGAAACTCATCGAAAACAGAAATTTCAAGTAGAATAAAAAGGTAAATGTTCCCTTGGTTCTGATAATCAGCGTGAATACAAACCATGAAAGTGTAGACTATCGATCCTTTAGCCAGGAATTTCAGGCATCGCTTTAACCTGAAAACCTGGAGCTTGATAGCTAGGGTAGAAAGTAACACCAACATGATAGTAGATACTCGATGGGGAATTTATAGATGTTAGCTATATGAGTGAAAATACTGTCAATGGTGGGTACTACATAGCGCAGAAGGATCACGGTTGATGCGGATCACGTTTTCAATGGCATCAACCGTGGAAACATGTTGTAATTCTGAGTGGTGGGAGTTTGGACGCAGACTTTGTCATATGAGGACTTATATTTTCTCTTGCACTCGCTCTCCTCCTCGAGGCATAGAAAACAAAACGTCAGTTGGCATGATGTGCACGTGTGATACTTGCACTTGCCATCGTATGCACCGAAGTTAAAACACCGTGGGCATGTCCGCTCACTCGGAATCTTTATGTACGCGTTATAGTGGAAGGGTATAAGCCGGAACGAGATCATGGTCTCATATAGGCATTCCTTGCCACAAGAATTCCGGCGATCGAGCATTGTTGCGGTATTCCAATTTCGATTGCAAAAGAAACAAAAGACGCGGCAGCACTGAACACACGTCTGACGTGCAAACATGGTTTCGTTATGCATAAGCGCATTGCAGCTGCAACAGCGCTGGCAATCCATGTTCCGCAGTAGCTGCTTCTCGTCTTCTAACGCCTGAAGAGTTGCAATATATTCAGGTGTCTTGAATATGTCTTTAAGCTCAATTGCTTTGGAGCATACTGTGCAAGACACCTTGAACTGCTTGTCCAACAGCCATCTCTCCAGGTCCTCTCTGCAAACCCAGACGCAGCACGTTCGAATACAATCCATCGAGGTGTCCAGGCAGATCGAGCAATCGGCAGAGCATGTGGCCACTTTTTCCAGTTCATCCCGAAGCTGCAGTTCTGCGATCGCCTGAAGCGTGTCCGGAAGTGTCCATCCACCCAGTAATCGACCCAGCGTAAAAATATTGCAGCCTTCTGTGACATACCGCTTCTGCTTATCAAACTCCTTCTCATGCTCCACATCTAGAGGCTTGCCGCTAACTGTATATCGAAAGCGTAAAGTCTCATCGCGATTGCGATGCCCCAAAACGTTGCCCGCGGTATTGAGGAAATCGTTGAGAGTAAAAGCTTCGACAAGCTGCGCGCAAACAGATTGTCCACTCAGGTTTCTGAAGAATATCTGCATCGTTTGCTTACGTTTTCGAACAGCGGATCAGGAATTGAATTTGGACAAAAAGTTCGAAAATTGCAAAGTGAGTTAGCTTAAGTCTTGATGAAGAATAACATGGAAATAATACAGTAGCCTGATAAAGATTAAATGGATGCACTTACTTGTCAGCGATCATGGCAGAATGAGGTACTCTGTTTCCCCGTTTGCGTCTTTTATATTCGATTTGTTCTCTGGCGTCATTACCGCACAATGATGAGTATATTTAACTTGGCACGTAGACAAACAAAGTGGTCAGTGCTTTATCTCTAGCGTTACAACCAAGCGGTCAGTGCTTTAAATTGCCCATTACTTATGTATTCAGCTGCCATGCGCGTTGTAACAGTATTAAAACGGCTTAAACAGTGCCTATTAGTCAGTTCTCAATAGTTTTAGTACTCACTTCATTTCTTGCACCTCCCCCAATCAAGACCTTCTATCAAAAAATTTAATCAACTGAAGATGATCGGAGGTCTGAGTACCGTCCACTTGATATTCATGCGGGGGTGAAACAGTACAACAGCAAGCATCTCTTTGAGACAGCCTTTTGCATTATTCAGTGAGTATTCCCAAGCGAGCCCCTCAAACAGCATCGGTATCATTTGACGACAGAATGACACATTACGCAGTCAACCTTCGCTTTTGTCTGTTTATCCTCTCTTCTTCCTCTCCTTTTTTTTATCACTTTCCTATGTCAACAGTTCACCAACGTATCTTTGCTCTCTCAACTCGTCCCGGATTAAGATACGCCTCTCTGTACTTGAACACTACCACCTCTCAGCACTTAAACGTCATCACCTCTACCAGACTACGACTTCAAACCATGTCCACTCTCAAGAAACACATCATTGCTGCAGCCGAGCCCTTTGATCGCATCGATGATTCGACATTTGCTGAGAAGTTTGATCGGTTCCAAGATGCTCGACTTATCCTTGTATGTCCTACCAGTGTACATTTTATCGTCTTGCTTTCCTGCACGATGTGCGTATCCAACATCCAAATATGCACTCTTTAATAAACAGCTTTCTTTCAGATAGGAGATGCGAGCCATGGCACCTCGGAATTCTATACAGCGCGCGCGGCCATCACCAAACGACTGGTAGAGCGCTTTGGATTCAATATCGTCGCGGCCGAGGCCGACTGGCCTGATGCTCATTCTGTGGATCAGTATGTGCGCCACCAGACCACGGTTAGTGCAGCAGAATCCCTGAATGCTTTTCAGCGCTTTCCAACCTGGATGTGGCGAAACCAGGAGTTCAAGGAGTTTATCGAGTGGCTCCATCGTCATAATGGCGACTGTCCCGAGAGCGAACAAGCTGGATTCTATGGGCTCGATTTGTACAGTCTCGGAGCTTCTATAAGAACGGTGATCGACTATTTGGACAAAGTAAACCCGGACGCAGCCCAAGATGCTCGAAAACGGTATGGATGCCTGCAACCTTGGATCGAGGACCCTGCTCAATACGGTCTGGTGGCTCTGAAGCTTGGGGAAGCTCCTTGTGCAGAGGGCGTCAGAAAGGTTCTGAGTGACCTTCTTATCAGGAGACTGGAATATGCCCGAAAGAGCGACGGGGCGCTCCTGGACGCTGAGATGAATGCGCAGATTGTGCGGGACGCTGAGGAGTATTATCGAGCCTTGTATCATGACCCTGATCTCTCCTGGAACCTGCGCGACGTACATATGTTCAAGATTCTGTCCCGACTCCTCGAGACCAAAGGCTCCAAGGCGATCGTGTGGGCACATAACAGTCATGTAGGCGATGCGCGCTATACGAGCATGGGTATGTCACGGAACGAGCTCAACATCGGACAACTCTGCCGGGAGAACTTTGGCAAGGATGTGGTCATCATCGGATGCGGCACTCATACAGGCACTGTTGCAGCTGCTAATGATTGGGATGGCAAGATGGAAGTTATGAAGGTTGTGCCTTCGTTGGAAGACAGTTATGAGCGTGTCATGTTCAATAGCGGCGTGCCACGATTTCTGCTTGACCTGAACCGGCATAAAGAGCTTACTCAGATGCTGATGAAGCCGAGGCTTGAGCGATTCATTGGAGTGATTTATCGACCGGCAACGGAGCGGTGGAGTCATTACTCGAAGGCAGTGCTGCCGAAGCAGATGGATGCGTACGTATGGTTCCAGGAGAGCAAAGCGGTCATACCATTCGAGACGGATCAGCCACAGTTTCCTCCTGCTGTTGATGAGACGTATCCCTTCGGATTGTGATTGGCAAACATCTCTATATGGCACATTGCGGCTCGTATATGTTAGTTGATGAGCACTCGATAGCTATATCCCATTTTTTTTTTTTTTTTTTTTTTTTTTTTTTTCGTAAAATACAGGTAGCTTTCATAATATTTTTATTTCCTATATGTTATGTACCTGCGCTCAATTGTTGTATCTATGTCGTTATCCTGGCATTTATTGCACCGAAGTTCCTGGCGATCCACCTGCTGCTGACTCTAGATCGACCTTCAGCACATACTGCCTCACACGTTGTATATCAGCAGGGACGGTGTGGTAAACCTTTCCCTCAGAGGTCAAGTAGTCCTGCTTCTCGAAATCGGCATAGACATGACTTGGGACGACAAAAATAAGCCGAGGTTCGCTAAGAGGAGAAATCCACCGGGCTTGAAGGAGACTGCTGATAAACTTTGAGAGCGGCGGTCCTTTGACGGGGTGACTCTTGGATACTGTGATTTGGAATAGGTCTCTGGGGACGAGCAGTAGATCGACACAGGGATAGTTGCAAATCTTTGGTATGCATAGAGTACCAGCCGGGACCGGGGTAATCTTGTCGAAATGAATAACCTCTGGATTCCGCGGGATATCCAAAGAAGCGAGGTCCCCAGTCAGGAGATCCCTGATTTCAAAGGTGTGGCCACCTTCTCGGAAGGCGCGGAGAACATATACTTCGAACATGATACCGCTAGCGCTTCCGTCAGGTTCCAAGATGAGCGTCTTCAGCACTTCCTTGCAAGCGTCCTGACTCAGTAAAGCGGCAACCTTCTCGGCGACGTATGTTGATGCCCATTCCAATCGAAAGGTGCGATGATCCTTCGTGGGCCAACGGTGAATAAGACGACTACTGAGGTCGAGTGATTTTTTTACTTGCGAGAAGTACTGCATCAGCGTCATCGGATCCATGACTGTCTCGAGGGTTTGTTCAAGACGCTCGCATGCCGTAACCTTGGCGATGTCAAGGCCGTTGGGACGGAGGTTTAATACCTACCAATGAATTAAGTCAAGGCGTAATAGAGCAGCCATTAGTACAATAGAAGTTAAGGTGGCGGTGCACTGAATACCCCCAAAAGTGAAGACTGATCTTACAGAAAGGCGGGGTGGTAAGGCCCATAACATACGTTCATTGGCCATTGTAGGACATATCTCGGCACACCGCCTATCTTAGAGTAGAGTTCTTCTACCGCTTCCAAAGGAACCACCTTGAAGCCTGTAACACTGGCCCAGCACTTCTGCAACTCTTCCAGATGCCATGGGGCCATGTAGTAACGCCATGCTACCTCTCTTTCAACATCCTTAAATTGGCGGGCCTCGGAAAATAAGGTGTCTGTAGAAGCTGAAATGACGGTCTTGGCTCGACCGAGTATTGGGTCAGGAGAGCTGTCGACAAAATACCATGTGTCGGGTAGACTGAGAAAGGGTTTAAAAGCCTCGATATTGCCAGATCGAACAGTAGAGCGCCCTCCAAAAACATAGCATTTCGCGCTCCGTTTGGTGTGGAAAATGATAATCGGAGGGTTGTCATTGTCACTCTCGGCAAGAAGTCGGATGGCGAAGTATACTAGGAAGGCCGAATTGCCGATCCCAGATGTACCTGTAACAACGACATGCTTCTCACCCTCGTATCCAGTGCACGAGCGATTGTTCTCAAACTTGTCGACGATTCTGTCGTAAAGAACTTTGTAAGACTCTCTGACATAAAGATCGCTTGTACCGACGACAGGAAGTAAGATGCCGCGAGGAGCCGATAACTTGTCCATGTTTTTCATGTTGGTGTCTTGTAATGCGAGGGCGGTGCTAGACAATGAGTAGAAAGTGTCCGACATGTCAATCTCCTCACCAATGAAACCGAGAAGAGAGACTCTTTCTTTGTTTTCTAGACGAGACAGGTCAGATTGGCCATCCACTACAGCTTTCTCCGAGAGACCAGCCTCCTCAATCGCATCCATAAGCGTGTGCGGCCGATGACGTTTTCTTGTAAAAGAGGGCCCTAGTAAGAAGCGAAGTGCAAGAGAAGGGAGCACCCAAAGATATTAGCAACTTGTGAATAATTGAATGAAAGCAAAGGGCTTCTTTACACACAGCTGAAGACAAATTATTCACCTGCATCTTCTTCACGGTCTCTTTTCGCAACTATAGGAAATAAAAAGAAAATGTAGGTGAATAACGCCAATAGAGATTACAATAGCGTTATGCTGAGAAAGTCAAGCGCAGGGGGAAAATGAAAGCAAAGCGCGTTTGCATTACCTGGCGGGGGTCGCTGGACAATGATGTGAATCGCATCCTCTGGAAAATCAGCGTCAAAGACCATGTGGAGCTTTTTGGTCGCCCTCAGTTTTTTTTTCACAGGGAGGTTTTCAAGCAAGATAGGTGCCTCGTTGTCGTCGTCCGTGACTGCAACGGAGACATGCCAAAGGGAGAGCTGGTCCACAGTGATGTCGTCGAACGCGGGTGTTTGTTTCGTCTTGATTAGGTCTTTGAGGTGAGCAATAGTACGTGTCGCAGAGACTTCGATCTCGAATGTCCTGGACGAGGGTAGACCATCAACAAGACAGAACAAGTTCAAGTGGTTGTCGGTCATGGTGTTACAAAGCTTCGTATGAATGAAAGATAAAGAAAAGAAGTTGATAGATGAAATGGGCGCAAAGAGAAAATAAAGAGAGGTGAGGAAGAAAGTAACGATCAGGATGAAAAGAAGGCGAGGGGCAAAGGGCGATGATGAAGACGATGAAGAAAAAGGAGGTAGGAATGGTGGCAAAGGTCAATGAAGATGAAGGAATAGAAGGTGACGCAGGCCAAACATTTAAGCCGTAACGTAGTGCACTTACTCTTTTTCTTCCACGCTGTATTTCGACTTTGCCCACTTTTTATTTGCCCACCATTTCCACACCTTATCACCGAAGCTCTGAACCCAGCCACCTCGTCAGCAAAAAATTGCAGATGAGGGACTAGGACAGAAGCCTGATTACAAAAAAAGGGGCTGCAGCAAGGGGGGGGGGGGGGGAGTTCACGAGAATGGCCTTCAACAGTTGTCCAACAGAATTAAAAAACATTAGAAGCATCTTTCAACAGAGATAGACGCAAACTGAAATAAGCATGGGAATGAGGATGAGGTTGTCGGGGAAGTGATGATAAAAGCGTAAAGGTGGTTGTAAAGGCAATGAAGTAAAGGTAAGATAGGTATGCCTGATGAGTGATGGTAAAGATATATTATGGTGATGAGAAAGGCGAGTGGGTGATGGCAACGGTGAGTGATAAGGAGAAGGGACGAAAAGGGGTGCGAGAGTGGTGGCAACGGCGGTGACGAAGAGGATAGCGTGGTAGTGGTGACAAGCGAAGTCTTTGCCACTGCTTTCATGTCTTATTTTCTTGCCCTTTGCCACCACTCTAACGCCTCTACCAGGGAAGCTGTGATACCCATCCCCTTTGGAGTGAGTTCTAGTTACACGCCCGTGTAAATCCTCTATCCGTTTTAAGAAATGTTGAGACGAAGGATGCTTCAAGGCAACATCACAACAACACCACCCTCCCGGCAACTCTAATGCGTCAGCAACCCAACCCTTACACCTCATTCCCGCTCGTTCCCTCCTCATCCTCTCTCCATTTACAACCCTCGGCTCTCAATAACCCGTCAGTTCACCCTCCCTGCAGTCTAGGTAACAACAAGTGCTTGTGTCGATAGAGAAGAGAAGGGACGCGAGAAAAATAAGGCAGATTAAGGACGGACATGGAAAAGATCAAATATAGTGATCAAGGGCAGAGAGGGGATGAAGGACAGAGAGAGAAGGCATCATAAAACGTTATGGGGTGGTTTGCTGTTGTTCTCGAGACATGGTGTGTTTAGGAAACGGTTTTACGCATGAGCATTTGCACATTAGTTAACCGACATCTATAGTCTAGAGAGATACGAAAGGTAGTAGCAGATGAGTCAACTCCGCAAACGAACTGCTGTTTGTCGAAGGCACTGCAATTGGGTTGTGGCAGTCAGGGGACTGGAAAGATCAAGGAACAACAACAACACATAAGAATCAAGGGCAATGCCAACGCATAAAAAGCAAGAGACAATGTCAAGGCATAAAAATACAGGGACAGTGTCAGGGCATAGCTGTCAACAATGTTAAGTTTACTAAATTGAATTTTGATTTCGAATGCAGGGTCCTACTGTAATTCCTTTAGCCTGAAACACCTGATGCCCCTGATAACTTCCGCTATCTCCAAACGAGAAGCTCTCCAAGGTCAAAGTGGTCAGAGTCAGGTTGGTCTTGAGTCCCTCATCAAACGCCACCGCTCCGTTGTCTGTGATCGAGTTGCTATCCAAATTCAAAGTAGTCAGGACCGAGTTGGTCCTGAGTGCCTCAGCCAGTGCCAGAGCTCCATTGTCTCCGATCGAGTTGTTCCTCAAGTCCAAAGTTGTCAGAGTCGAGTTCGTCTTGAGTGCTTCCGCCAGAGCCACAGCTCCGTTATCCCCGATCGAGTTTTCATACAAGCCTAGTGCAGTCAGAGTTGAATTGGTCTTGAGTGCTTCAGCCAAGGCTACAGTTCCGCTCTCTCCGAACGAGTTGTACTCCAAGTCCAACTTGGTCAGAGTCGAGTTGGTCTTGAGTGCCTCAGCAAGTGCCATATTTCCGTTATCCCCGAACGAGTTATGATTCAAGTCCAAGCAGGTTAGGGTCGAGTTGGGCTTGAGTGCCTCGAACAGTGCCTGAGCTCCGTTGTCTTCAATCTTGTTCCACCCCAAGGCCAAAGTGGTCAGAGTTGGGTTGGTCTTGAGTGCCTCAGCCAGTGCCAGAGCTCCATTGTCTTCAATCTTGTTCCACCCCAAGGCCAATGTGGTCAGAGTTGAGTTGGTCCTGAGTGCCTCAGCCAGTGCCAGAGCTCCATTGTCTCCGATTGAGTTGCCCTCCAAACTCAATGTAGTCAGGGTCGAGTTTGCCTTGAGTGCCTCAGCCAGTGCCAGAGCTCCATTGTCCCCGATCGAGTTGCCCCCCAAACTCAATGTAGTCAGAGTCAAGTTGGACTTGAGTGCCTCAGACAGCGCGACAGCTCCGCTGTCTCCCGTCGAGTTGTTCCACATTTTCAAGGTAGTCAGAGTCGAGTTGGTCTTGAGTCCCTCAGACAGCGCTTGAGTTCCGTTCTCTCCGATCGAGTTGCCCTCCAAGTTCAATGTGGTTAGAGTCGAGTTGGTCTTGAGCGCCTCAGACAGCGCTTGAGCTCCGTTATCTCCAATCTTGTTCCGCCTCAAGGCCAAAGTGGTCAGAGTCGAGTTGCTCTTGAGTGCCTCCGCCAGTGACATAGCTCCGTCATCTCCGAACGAGTTGTTCCCCAAGATCAAAGTGGTCAGGGTCGCGTTGATCTTGAGTGCTTCAGCCAGTGCCACAGCTCCGCTGGCTTCGATCGAGGTGTACCACAATTCCAAGGTGGTCAGAGTCGAGTTGCTCTTGAGTGTTTCCGCCAGCGCCTCAGCTCCGCTGTCTCCAATCGAGTTGTGCTCCAAGTCCAACTTGGTCAGAGTCGAGTTTGTCTTGAGTGCCTCAGCCAGTGCCACAGCTCCGTCGGGTCCGATCGAATTTCTCCGCAAGTCCAAAGTGCTCAGAGTCGAGTTGGTCTTGAGTCCTTCAGCCAGTGCCACAGCTCCGATGTCTCCAATCGAGTTCCCACACAATTCCAAGGAGGTTAGAGTCGAGTTGATCTTGAGTGCCTCAGAGAGTGCTTGAGCTCCGTTGTCTTTAATCTTGTTCCACCCCAAGGCCAACGAGGTCAGAGTCGAGTTTGTCTTGAGTGCTTCAGCTAGAGCCACAATTCCGTTGGGTCCGATCGAGTTACACCGCAAGTCCAAAGTGGTCAGAGTTGAGTTGGTCTTGAGTGCCTCAGCCAGCGCAACAGCTCCGTTGGGTCCGATCGAGTTACACTGCAAGTCCAAAGTGGTCAGAGTCGAGTTGGTCTTGAGGACTTCAGCCAGTGCCACAGCTCCACTGGCTTCGATCGAGTCGTTCCACAATTCCAAGGTTGTCAGGGTTGAGTTGGTCTTGAGTGCTTCAGCCAACGCCACAGCTCCGTTGTCTTCGATCGAGATGTTCCGCAAGTCCAAAGTCTTCGCAGTTGAGATGTTCTTGAGTGTCACAGACAGTCTATTGGACCCGATCTTCTGCAACATTGAGACCATATTACCAATGGTGACAGGATGTAATAGCAGCGGAACAAGGGGACCTGGACAAGGGAGAATGACAAGGAAAAGCTAGGGCGAGGGGAAGGGCTAGAAATGGATGGAGTTCATATACATACATGGAGAGAGAGAGGTATTTATACTAGTTGACCAGTGGAGGCGCGGTGGGGGCGAGGTATTTAGTAGAATGGAGGCGCGGTACAGACAGGATCAATATCTACCTCACCGTACTGGAACAATGTAGATACTGCGTATGTAGAAAATGGGAAGCGTGGTGGTTCTTGTGTTCTTTGCCCTTTTTCACGCTTGCACCAACGATTAGCTGGACTATGACTATTGAAAGATATAGGGAATGGATACTGAAGCCTTGACAGGCTGAGGAAAGATTGACAGGATATTGAAACCGTCCCAAGCTGGAGAAAAAGAGAATTTTTAACAAGATTTGATCCTGAACCCGCTTGCAGTTTAACAACGTTAAATATTTCGACGCAGGATTGTATTCATATATGGGTCTGCTCAATAAATGCAATTGAAGCGCAAACCACTTTATGAATCAGAGAACAGAACCTGTTTATGCATCTGCAAAAATCATGTTTTTATATTCTCAACTAGGCTTAATGTTTAATCCATTTGTGATCAGAGCTCAGAGTGGTGAGAGTCGTATTGAACTTGAGTGCTTCAAACAATGCATGAGCTCCATTGTCTCCAATCGAGTTCCTCCTCAAGTTCAAAGTGGTTAGAGTCGAATTGGTCTTGAGCGCCTCTCCCAGTGCCCTGGCTCCGTTTTCTCCGATCGAGTTGTCCTCCAAGTCCAAAGTGGTTAGAGTCGTGTTCGTCTTGAGTGCCTCAGACAGCGCCTGAGCTCCATTGTCTCCGATCGAGTTGTCTTCCAAGTCCAAGGTGGTTAGATTCGAGTTGGTCCTGAGTGCCTCAGACAGCGCTTGAGTTCCATTGTCTCCGATCGAGTTACCCTCCAAGTTCAAAGTGGTCAGAGTCGAGTTAGTCTTGAGCGCCTCAGACAGCGCTTGAGCTCCGTTGTCTCCGATCGAGTTGCCCTCCAAGTCCATAGTGGTCAGAGTTGAGTTGCTCTTGAGTACCTCAGCCAGTGCCATAGCTCCGTCGTCTTTGAGCGAGTTGTTACCCAAGATCAAAGTGGTCAGAGTCGCGTTGATCTCGAGTGCTTCGGCCAGCGCCACAGCTCCGCTGGCTTCAGTCGAGTTGTAACACAATTCCAAGGTGGTCAGAGTTGAGTTGGTATTGAGTGCTTCCGCCAGCGCCTCAGCTCCGCTGTCTCCAATCGAGTTGTGCTGCAAGTCCAACTTGGTAAGAGTCGAGTTGGTCTTGAGTGCCTCAGCCAGTGCCACAGCTCCGCCGGATCCGATCGAATTTCTCCACAAGTCCAAAGTGGTCAGAGTCGAGTTGTTCTTGAGTCCCTCAGCCAGTGCCACAGCTCCAATGTCTCCAATCGAGTTCCCACACAATTCCAAGGAGGTTAGAGTCGAGTTGATCTTGAGTGCCTCAGAGAGTGCCTGAGCTCCGTTGTCTCCAATCTTGCTCCACCCCAAGGCCAAAGTGCTCAGTGTTGAGTTGTTCTTGAGTGCTTCAGACAGCGTTTGAGCTCCGTTGAGTCCAATCGAGTTACACCGCAAGCTCAAAAAGGTCAGAGTTGAATTGGTCTTGAGTGCCTCGGACAGCGCTTGAGCTCCGTTGTCTCTGATCGAGTTTTCCTCCAAGTTCAAAGTGGCCAGAGTCGAGTTTGACTTGAGTGCCTCAGACAGCGCCTGAGCTCCGTTTTCTCCGATCGAGTTGTTCTGTAAATCCAAAGTGGTCAGAGTCGAGTTGGTCTTGAGTCCCTCAGACAGCGCAACAGCTCCTTCGCCTTTGATCCAATTCCCATGCAAGGTCAAGGCGGTTAGGGTCAAATTGGTCTTGAGTGCCTCGGACAGCGCAACAGCTCCCTTGTCTCCGATTGAGTTGCATTTCAAGTCCAAAGTGGTCAAAGTCGAGCTGGCCATGATGTTGGAAATTATTTTGTATCGTTCAGATGTTGATGATAGGTTTTCATAGGCGGAGTTCTTGGCCCTTAGATGTTGTATAAGGTGCTTGTTTCTCTCAATAGATTCCATGCTGGGGCCACTTCTTGAAAGTACGACAGAGTTGTAGAGTGGCGGTGTAAATGAATCTTTCCAGTCCTGACTGACACGCGCGCAGGAGGCGAGGTCTGTAAGGCCAAGGCTGCTGGCAATTATTGAGCGAATCTCATATAGATCGAGAGGATGTGTTCGAGATATCTTAGTCATAAAGATGAAAAGTGTGACAAGCACGACGGGAATGATGATGAAGATGGTGAAATGGGGTTACAAGAAGATGCAATAGCGAAGGACAAATGAGAAAAAGGATGGAGGAACGAAATGAAGAGGATGAGCAAGACGATAGTCATGGATAAAAGTATGAAAGATGACGGACACTAAATAGCAACAGAGCAAGAGAGTGTGAATGAGGGAATGAGCAAGAGGAGGAAGCAAGAAAAAGACAGAAGCTATAAGAGAGTGGAAAAGGCAAGAAAAGACTCTGTTTATTGCAGAAGGAAGGAGTATTTATACTAGTGTGCAAAAGGATTGGAGGCGCGGTTAGTGGAAGAGCGGCAGTGAGGACTGATGAAGGCGTGGCTGAGTGACAAAGCGAATGGAAGATGTGAATTCAAATTTGTGACTACTTCAAATCCATCCAGCATTCATGCATGCAAAAATAGACGACTCCTTCATGCAACATTTTGCTTCACCCTATCCTGGGCTATAACCCTAAATGCCTTAACTCATCCCCACACAAGACCTTAGTGTGCTGCAAGGTTAAAATAAGGAACAAAATATGTAACATAAATATGACACTGGGACTGATCGCCTACGACCGGCTTGTGGCAGCCAAGCGTTCATAGCGACAATGCTTTTTGATCCTTCAATGTTGGCTCTTCCTATCATACTATAGCAGAATTCAGTAAGCGTTGGATTGTTCACCCACTAATATGGAACGTGAGCTGGGTTTAGACCGTCGCGAGACAGGTTAGTGTTACCCTACTGATGAAATGTTGTTATACTAGTAATTGAACTTAGTACGAGAGGAACCGTTCATTCGGATAATTGGTATTTGGGCCTGCCTGAGCAGGCAATGGCCCGAAACTATCATCCGTTGGGTTATGGCTGAACGCCCCTAAGGCAGAACCCGCGTTAGAACTCGACAATTACCGCCTTTTCCGACTTTTGGTTGAATACGAGTAACTTTGTGGAACTTGAATCATACAACGTAGGGTTATCTTGCAAAGAGGAAAGGCTTTGTGAGGTTCCTGCTAATGTTAATTTCAAATATTGGAACCCATTGTAGACGACTTTAATTGAGCGGGGTATTGTAAGCAGTAGAGTAGCCATGTTGCTACTATGTGCTGAGATAAGTCCATTGTTTTATAGATCTGCTCGAAAGAACAATATCTCTTCCCTCTCTTTCTTTTTTCTTCTTTCTTCAGTGCCGCTTTTTAGGGGTAGTTTAAAATAAAAATTCGCTGTCCAAATGGTAAACAACAAGGCTTACACCCCCATGTCTGAAAGCTATGCCTGAAAGAGGGTGTGCCCTCGCCTTGCATCTCTTTCTCTAAGAAGATCAAACTACAAATTTACTAAATTGAATTCTGATTTTAAATGCAAGGCTCTACTGTAACTCTTTTAGCCCGAAACAACTGATGCAACTGATAACTTCCGCCATCTCCAAACGAGAAGCTATCCAAGGTCAAAGTGGTCAGAGTCAGGTTGGTCTTGAGTCCCTCATCAAACCCCACCGCTCCGTCGTCTGTGATCGAGTTGCTATCCAAATTCAAAGTAATCAGAGCCGAGTTGGTCCTGATTGCCTCAGCCAGTGCCAGAGCTCCATCGTCTCCGATCGAGTTGTTCCTCAAGTCCAAAGTTGTCAGAGTCGAGTTCGTCTTGAGTGCTTCCGCCAGAGCCACAGCTCCGTTATCCCCGATCGAGTTTTCATACAAGCCTAGTGCAGTCAGAGTTGAATTGGTCTTGAGTGCTTCAGCCAAGGCTACAGTTCCGCTCTCTCCGAACGAGTTGTACTCCAAATCCAACTTGGTCAGAGTCGAGTTGGTCTTGAGTGCCTCAGCAAGTGCCATATTTCCGTTATCCCCGAACGAGTTATGATTCAAGTCCAAGCAGGTCAGGGTTGAGTTGGTCTTGAGTGCCTCGAACAGGGCCTGAGCTCCGTTGTCTTCAATCTTGTTCCACCCCAAGGCCAAAGTGGTCAGAGTTGAGTTGGTCCTGAGTGCCTCAGCCAGTGCCAGAGCTCCACCGTCCCCGATCGAGTTACACAGCAAATCCAACTTGGTCAGAGTCGAGTTGGTCTTGAGTGCCTTGGCCAGCGCCACATTTCCGTTGTCTCCGATCAAGTTGTGATCCAAGTCCAAACAGGTCAGGGTCGAGTTGGTCTTGAGTGCCTCGAACAGTGCCTGAGCTCCGTTGTCTTCAATTTTGTTAAACCCCAAGGCCAAAGTGGTCAGAGTCGAATTGGTCTTGAGCGCCACAGAGAGTGCCTGAGCTCCGTTATCTCCAATCTTGTTCCGCCTCAAGGCCAAAGTGGTCAGAATCGAGTTGGCCTTGAGTCCCTCAGACAGCGCTTGAGCTCCATTGTCTCCGATCGAGTTGTACTCCAAGTTCAAAGTGGTAAGAGTCGAGTTGGTCTTGAGTGCCTCAGACAGCGCTTGAGCTCCGTTGTCTCCGATCGATTGGTGCTTCAAGTCCAAAGTGGTGAGAGTCGAGTTGCTCTTGAGTGCCTCCGCCAGTGACATAACTCCGTCATCTCCGAACGAGTTGTTACCCAAGATCAAAGTGGTCAGAGTCGCATTGGTCTTAAGTGCCTCGGACAGCGCCTGAACCCCGTTGTCTCCGATCGAGTTTTCATCCAAGTCCAACTTGGTCAGAGTCGATTTGGTCTTGAGTGTTTCCGCCAGCGCCACAGCTCCGCTGTCTCCAATCGAGTTTTCCTCCAAGTCCAACTTGGTCAGAGTCGAGTTGGTCTTGAGCGCCTCAGCCAATGCCACAGCTCCGTCGGGTCCGATCGAATTTCTCCGCAAGTCCAAAGTGCTCAGAGTCGAGTTGGTCTTGAGTCCTTCAGCCAGTGCCACAGCTCCGATGTCTCCAATCGAGTTCCCACACAATTCCAAGGAGGTTAGAGTCGAGTTGATCTTGAGTGCCTCAGAGAGTGCTTGAGCTCCGTTGTCTTTAATCTTGTTCCACCCCAAGGCCAACGAGGTCAGAGTCGAGTTTGTCTTGAGTGCTTCAGCTAGAGCCACAATTCCGTTGGGTCCGATCGAGTTACACCGCAAGTCCAAAGTGGTCAGAGTTGAATTGGTCTTGAGTGCTTCAGCCAGCGCTACAGGTCCGTTGTCCTCGATCGAGTTACACTGCAAGTCCAAAGTGGTCAGAGTCGAGTTGGTCTTGAGCACTTCAGCCAGCGCCACAGCTCCGCTGGCTTCGATCGAGTCGTTCCACAATTCCAAGGTTGTCAGGGTTGAGTTGGTCTTGAGTGCTTCAGCCAACGCCACAGCTCCGTTGTCTTCGATCGAGATGTTCCGCAAGTCCAAAGTCTTCGCAGTTGAGATGTTCTTGAGTGTCACGGACAGTCTGTTGGACCCGATCTTCTGCAACATTGAGACCATATTACCAATGATGACAGGATGTAATAGCAGCGGAACAAGGGGACCTGGACAAGGGAGAATGACAAGGAAAAGCTAGGGCGAGGGGAAGGGCTAGAAATGGATGGAGTTCATATACATACATGGAGAGAGAGAGGTATTTATACTAGTTGACCAGTGGAGGCGCGGTGGGGGCGAGGTATTTAGTAGAATGGAGGCGCGGTACAGACAGGATCAATATCTACCTCACCGTACTGGAACAATGTAGATACTATGTATGTAGAAAATGGGAAGCGCGGTGGTTCTTGTGTTCTTTGCCCTTTTTCACGCTTGCACCAACGATTAGCTGGACTATGACTATTGAAAGATATAGGGAATGGATACTGAAGCCTTGACAGGCTGAGGAAAGATTGACAGGATATTGAAACCGTCCCAAGCTGGAGAAAAAGAGAATTTTTAACAAGATTTGATCCTGAACCCGCTTGCAGTTTAACAACGTTAAATATTTCGACGCAGGATTGTATTCATATATGGGTCTGCTCAATAAATGCAATTGACGGCGTAAACCACTTCCTGATTCAAAGAATAGAACCCGTTAATGCGTCTGCAAAAATCATATTTTTTTATTCTCAACTGCCTGATGAAAAGCTAGGCTTAATGTGTAATCGATTCGTGATCAGAGCTCAGAGTGGTTAGAGTTGTGTTGAACTTCAGTGCTTCAAATAATCCATGAGCTCCATTGTCTCCAATCGAGAGCTCGCCTTTTATACCTGTGGCACGTGCCCACAATACTAGTAGCGGCTAACAAAAGGAAGCTTAACCAGGCAACTGGTGCTGATCACCAAGCAACCAAAAGCATGCATACATACAAGTAACCATTGTCATTTAGGGGATTATAATGGGGTTTATTGTACAAAGTTCTCTTTCTAACAGAGAAGGTGAAAAAAGCAATGATGATGAAAATGTATGCTAAAAGGTAAAAATAAAAGAAAATAATAAGGGGGAAAAAATGGGAAAACGGTCTATAGATGGTGCTTGGGCTCCTCAAAAGTCGTCAATCGTAAAAGATAATATGTACGTTCTTAATGCTTTGTCGTTGTCCTCGTCGTCGTCGTCGTCAGAGTTCCTGCTTTTTTTCCTGTCGTTATTTTATGATTGTTGATGATGTTTTTGCAGAGTTCCCTGTATCCAGTTTACTCGTAGTCGCTCATGGGAGGGCAAGAGCAGATCAAGTTGCGGTCACCATAGCTGTCATCAATGCGGGAGACAGTAGGGAAGAGCTTGAACTTGTGGAGGTGGGGCAATGGGTAGGCGGCCTGGAGACGGCTGTAGGACTTTGTCTTCCAGAAGTCATCGTCCTTCATCAAGACGGCCAAGGTGTGGGGGGCGTTGTTGAGGACGTTATCCTTCTGGGGCTGCTTGCCGTCCTGGATATCCTGGATCTCGGCGCGGATGGCAATCATGGCATCGCAGAAGCGGTCAAGCTCCTCCTTGCCCTCAGACTCGGTGGGCTCGATCATGAGGGTGTTGGGAACGGGCCACGACATGGTGGGCGAGTGGAAGCCGTAATCCTGGAGACGCTTGGCAATGTCGATAGCCTCGACACCGACAGAGCCGAAGGGACGGATGTCGATGATGAACTCGTGGGCGCACATGCCGTTCTCGTTGGTGAACAAGACCTTGTAGTGCTTGCCGAGGCGGTGGGCCATGTAGTTGGCGTTCAAGAGAGCAATCTCGGTGGCGTTCTTGATACCCTCACCACCCATCATCTTGACGTAGGCCCAGGAGATGGGAAGGATAGAAGCCGAACCGTGGGGGGCGGCAGAGATGGGTCCGATGGCCTTGTCGCCTCCGGTGGGAAGGACGGGATGACCGGGAAGGTAAGGAGCCAAGTGAGACTTGACACCGATGGGGCCCATACCGGGTCCTCCACCTCCGTGGGGGATGCAGAAGGTCTTGTGCAAGTTCAAGTGGCAGACATCAGCACCAATGTGGCCGGGCGAAGTCAAACCGATCTGGGCGTTCATGTTGGCTCCGTCCATGTAGACCTGGCCTCCGTTGGAGTGGATGATCTCGCAGGCATCCGAGACAGTGTCCTCAAAAACACCGAAGGTCGAGGGGTAGGTGACCATGAAAGCAGAGAGGCGGTCAGAGTACTTGGCAGCCTTGGCCTTCAAGTCGACAAGGTCCAAGTTTCCGTTGGCCAAGCACTTGACGGGAACGACTTCCATACCGGCCATGGCAGCCGAGGCGGGGTTGGTTCCGTGGGCAGAGACGGGGATCAAGCAGACGTTACGCTTGGTGTCACCACGGCCCTCGTGGTAGGCACGAATGGTACGGAGACCGGCATACTCTCCCTGGGCACCAGAGTTGGGCTGGAGTGAGACATCATCGAAACCGGTGATCTCGGCCAAATCGCGACGGAGCTCCTTGAGCATGATCTGGTAACCCTCGGTCTGGTTATCGGGGGCGAAGGGGTGGATGTTGCCGAGCTCGGGCCAGGTGACGGGGATCATCTCGGTGGTGGCGTTCAACTTCATGGTGCAAGAACCGAGAGGGATCATAGAGTGGGTGAGCGAGAGATCCTTGTTCTGGAGGCGGTAGATGTAACGGAGCATCTCGGTCTCAGAGTGGTAAGAGTTGAAGATCTTGTGGGTCAGGTACTCGGAGGTGCGGATGAAGCGCTCATCGAGGACCTTGGCGGGGCTAGACTCCGTGATGTTCAACTTGTTGGCGATGCTGAGGAGATCGGGGGTCGAGGCACCATCACGGGTGAAAACCTTGATGAGCTGCTCCAACTCCGCCTTGTTGACGGACTCGTCAAAGGTGACACCGACGGTCTGGGCATCGAACTGGCGGACGTTGATACCGGCAGCGAGGGCCTTCTTGACGAGGGCATCAGCACCACCCTCGACCTTGATGGTCAAGGTATCAAAGAAGCTCTCGTTCTCGATCTTGTGACCAGCCTCCTTGACTCCCTCGGCAAAGACGACGGTCATGTTGTGGATGCGCTGGGCGATCTGCTTGATACCAGCAGGTCCGTGGTAGACGGCATAGAGGGCAGCCATGTTGGCAAGGAGGGCCTGAGCAGTGCAGATGTTGGAGGTGGCCTTCTCACGACGAATGTGCTGCTCACGAGTCTGGAGGGCAAGACGGTAGGCAGAGTTGCCCTGGGAGTCCTTGGAGACACCGACGAGACGACCGGGCATCCTGCGCTTATGCTCGTCCTTGCAGGCGAAGAAAGCGGCATGGGGACCACCATAGCCGAGTGGGACACCGAAGCGCTGAGAGTTTCCGAGGGCAATGTCGGCACCCCACTCGCCGGGGGGAGTGAGCATGGTCAAGGCCATGAGGTCGGTCGCAGCGACGACCTGACCGCCGTATCCGTGGATCTTGTCGGCAAGACCCTTGTAGTCGGCGACGTTACCGCGGGTATCGGGGTACTATTGCACGGAGGGAGGGTGGGAAGGAGGGAGATAGGGAGGGAGAGATAGAGAGTCAGTATTGGCACTGGTTGAATGATTTGTTTACACCCTGGTGGGTAATCACATGTGGAGAAGGGGAGACTCTTGTCCTTCTTTCCCGAACAAACATGGACGTATCAAAAATGAATGGGCCTCCTCCTGTCCTACCCGTGTTGATGTCCATGCTCAATTTTTTATCCTTTCTTTCTTTGTTGTTGTTGCTCTCCTATTATCATTGTTCACATTTCTTTTTTTTCTGTTATGCCCCTTCCCTCTTTCTTACTTGCCTCTCCGTATTCTATGATAATATTCTAAGGTTGCCTCCCCTTGGTGCCGTTGTTGTTGTTTGATTTGCTTACCTGAATCAAGACACCGGAGAGCTCGCCCTTGATGGCCTCAAAGTCAAAGTTACGGTGGTTGCCGATGACGACCTTGATGTTGAAGGCCTCGGCACGGGTCTGGACAACAGCAATGGTCTGGGGGTGGCAGTTCTCGTCGACAAAGAAGGTGTTCTTCTTGTTCTTGGTAGCAGCCCAGCACATGATCATGGCCTCGGCGGCAGCGGTACCCTCGTCCAAGAGAGAGGCGTTGGCGATCGACATTCCGGTGAGGTCGGTGACCATGGTCTGGTAGTTAAGGAGAGACTCGAGACGACCCTGGGCAATCTCGGGCTGGTAGGGGGTGTACTGTGTGTACCTGTATGTCCATGCGGATGAAAATAAGGTAGAAGTAGAGATTAGCATATGTTTTTTGAGTACATGATCTCCATCCACCATCCAACCATCCTAGTCTCCAAAAATCAAGCTCAAATCACCCTCTCTGAGCACCCCTCTTCCACTTTTTGATCCTTGGATTCCCCGCTTCGCGTGAGATGGCGATATTCCTTAATTGGATTCCCTCTCTTGGTTCGACTTGGAGCGGGCGCCCAATTGTCCGTTCTCTCCTCCAAATCGAATAGTTCCTGTGTGCTTGCTTTCTCGTCTCTTCTGCTTTGTCTTTGATTCTTGTCGTTGTTCCTTGTTATTATTGTTCCTTGTTGCCGATCCTTGTTGCTGTTGTTTCTTCCTGCTGTTGCTCCATGTTGCTTTGATGTGCGTAATGTCCAGTTGTCCTGTGCTTTTCTTTCTTTCTGCTATTATCCTGTAAGAGTCCAAATGATTCTCCTTCAAAAATCCATATGAATACAAAGAATGAAAGGAGGAGGTCCGAGGTGCAGATTGCCACAACCATCACTTCCACTCATCACCCTTGTTTCAATTGATTTATCTCTCCCTCTCTTTTTTTTCTTTTTGCGTTCCAGCCTATTTCCCTTTGATCCTTCCGCTGCAACGCAACAAAAGATAATCATGAGCAAATAATAAATAACGTACCAGCCGGGGTTCTCCAAGACGTTTCTAAGGATAACGTTAGGAACAACAACATCGGTATAACCCATTCCGATGTAGTTCTTGAAGACCTTGTTCTTGGAAGCAATGTGCTTCAGACGCTCAAGAACCTCCTTCTCGGTGAAGCCATGGTCGAGAGCCAAGGCACGGGTGGAGCGGATACGGTCAGGGATGGTCTTTCCGGTGAGGCCGTCCATGTCCTTGAGTCCGATGGCGCTCAACATCTCCTTGATCTCTCCCTGGGAGGGGCCGTTGTGGCGGCGGGCAAAGGTATCGAGGGGGGAGAAGACGGTTCTTGCGGGGGGCTTCTCGGTGTGGAAGGATCGGAGAGCAGATCGGATGGAGAGGGGCGAGGTGGCCTTGACGGGCTGAGCGGTAGATCTTGCGACGATGGGGGTGGCGGCGAAGCGCTGGATCGAAGCAGCCATGCGACGAGCGTTCCTCTGTGCGATGTTGGCAATCATTGTATGTATGTATGTATGTGTATGTATAAGGAAGGGGGTGAAGGTAAGTTACAAGGAGGAGAAGGAAGAGGAGGATGCTAGTAGAAATGGGATTGCAAATGTATGAAGGATATAGGAAAGGCAATGAAGAAGAAGGGGACTATGTAAAGTAGAGTGAGGAGTGGGGGTGGAGAGGAGAGGAGAGTAAAAAGTAGAGTAGAATAGAGTAGAGAGGAAGAGTGAGGAGTGAGGAGTGAAGAAGAAGAAGAAAGAAGAGAGGAGAGGAAAGGAAAGAAGAAGAGTGAAAAGAAAGGGAAAAAAAGAGAGAGGGGAGCGATCGTTTATAAAGGAACAAAAAAAAAAAGAAAGCGAGGATAGACACGGAATCAGGAGGGGAAGAAGGAGGAGGAGTAGGAGGAAGAGTCAAAATTAAAAGGATGCTCAAAGAGAAAGGCTGTTCTTTTCATTCTTTTGATGTGTCCATCATCATGGATCTTATTCTTCGTCATCCATATCAACTTGAATCAAGCTCTTCTTCTTCGCCTTCTACTCACACTCTCATCAATCTTCACTCTCACTCTCTCCTTTTGCTTCTTTCTTTCTTTCTTTCTTTCTTTCTTCTATGCTTCGATGCTTGCCCCAATCTTCTGACAAAGGCCGCCTTTTGCTCTGACTCTTTCTCCTCAAGAGATCCAGAATATTATTCACAAGGAACCAGCCAGCCAACCATCCATGTTCATCTGTTGTTCATCAGACACACACCCGCTTCCACCGTGTCAAGAAAAAAAAAAAAAAAAAATTAAACTCTCGGTCGGTCCCTTTTTATGGATGTGTGAATGTCTGAGTGAATGTGTCTGTGAGCCACAGACACACTTCTTTTTGTTTGCTTTGTTTCTCTTTCTTACTTTCACGCTCTCTCACTGGCGAATCATCCTCTTCTCCTTTCTTCAGGCACGATGGTTTTTATTTTTTTCAACGACCGTCCGATTCATTCGGACTTATTCAATCGCAATAGAAAAAAAATTGGTTGGCAGAGTGGAACGGCCGTCACATTTCACACTTCATCCTACACGTGACCGTGGGCGGATACGGAGCAAATCGAACTTTCAATCTGGTGGGGGAGAAGAAGGTTCACGCCATGAGTCCACATCTCTCTCCCCTCTCCCTCTTTCCACTCACTCGCTATGCAACAATATTGCCCGAGAATTACCCTTGCTGTCCAACAGACGTTTCAAACGGAATTCCAACCCAACACATGACCCCATGTCCACATGAAGATAGAAGGAGGGGGAGGACAGAATTAAAAAAAAAAGAGCGGGGGGACCAAACGGATGGACTGGTTGACCGTTCACCGCTCATTGCATCCCATTCCACTTTTCCTAATTCTTCCTCTCCCTCTACTCCTGGATATTTGCACAGAGTCCATGGGGTCAATTCCGTTCATGTGTCCATCCACCTTTTCCCTACGTAACCCGCTCCATGTCACTCGCACACATACACAAACCCGGAGATATCCTACTCTCCCTACTTCCCTTCCCCTGAAGGTAAGAATCTCGCGTGGCAGCATTCATCGCAATTAATAGAATTGGTGGCAAATATGTGGCTTAAAGGGATTCTCCTTTTTTTTTTTTTTTTTTTTTTGGGGGGGGGGGGAGTGCTTATTGAAGATCGATAAGTTACTGGTATCAAAGGAAACCATGGCTGGCATACTGTTGTCCCAGGTTCACAGTCGACTCGTGGTTCATTCGTATCCAAGACTCTCGAGGAAGGCATCTGTGCATCGGGAACACTGGGCAAAGTTCCTGTCGAATCCTCCCTGAGGGCCATAGTAAGGATCCTTGATAATTCGGTCGCCCTTTGGATCGTAATGGCCAAACATTTTCACTACAATGTCAATTAGAGAGTAATTTCGGTCAATTGGTCAGCTTTGTCATGCTCATGGTTCTCTTTTGCTCAAAAGAGAGGAGAAGAAGAGCAGCTGTCGTATATGTATGCCTCATGATGACAAGCATTTTTTTTTTTCCTTCGCTCAAAGGCAAAGAAGAAAGACGAGCTGTTATGCATTTATGCACTCCCTCTTCCTTGTCTTCTTTTTTCGATTCCCAGGCACGCGTTCGATCTGCTCTCATTTTTTTGTTCATGTCATGCCCACCGATAGCTTGTATGACCATTGGTCGATCGATTGAAAAAAAATATGCTAGTCTCAAGAAGACACTCTGAGAGCGCGAAACACACATCCAGAGAGCGAGAGAGAGAGCAGATTTCTGGTTTTTCTTTCTTTCGTTCTTTCTTTCTTTCGTTCTTTCTTTCTTCCTTGCAGTTCTCATAAGAGGTCTTTTTTTTTTGCTTACATGTTGCGGTGTACTTCTTGGGAGCCATCTCCTTGAGATCCCGCAGGTTCTCTTCATCCATACAAAGGATATGATCGTAGTATGTGAAATCGTCTTCGCTGACCTGACGGGCCTTGTGCTTCATCGGCACTCCGTTCTTGCGACATGTCTCAGCAGATCGGGAATCAGGGTTCGATCCAACCTAATGATTTCGTTCATTCATTTACCCAACGTTAGTGTCTTGCTGTGGTTTCTTTCTCTCCTGGTTTTGTTGTCTCTTTGGTCTCGTTCATATGGAATGTAAACCAACAATGCGGAAAAAAAGGAGGCCGGTTGTTGTTATTTGATTCGATTGCAAGAAAGTACAGAAAGGAGTGAGTGAACATACGTGATAGGAGGCGGTTCCTGCACTGTCGACCTCGAATTCCACACTGATGCCTCGCTTCTCAATCGCATGCTTAAACACAGCTTCTGCCCTATTTGATGGATTTGAAGGAAATCAATTGACGAAGAGCGAGGATAAGGAGAATGAAAGTGTCAGTCAGAGTGGCGGGCAGGGGTCAATTGAAATTAGGAGGGCTGTTGAGAGTGAAAATGTTGTTTGGGCTGGATGTAGGGGTTTTCTGGTATGAAAAACACACATTGAACCTTTTGTTCAGGTCATGGGTGAATGAATGGGAGAGAAGCAAAGGAGGGAGGAGTTTACATGGTGGAGCGGCAAATGTTGCCAAGGCAGACGAAGAGGACTTTGGTGGTTGTCATGATGGTGATTGTTGTTTGTTGTTGATGAAAGAATGAATGAATGAATGAATGAATGAATGAATGAATGAATGAATGAATGAATGAATGAATGAATGAAAGATGAGAAAGTTTCAATGAAAGAAGAGAAGAGGAGAAGAGAAGGAAGAAGGCGTAAAAGGAGCGTGTGAACTGAAATGAATAGGAAAGAAAAAGATAATGCGTTGCACAAAGAAAGAAAGAGGGAGAGGTATGTTGTGATGTATGGAGGAAAGTAGAAGATACCATGCTGATAGGGAACAAAGGCACAACAAAAGAAAATGTTCGATCCGCCTGGTTCTGATTGGTTCGAATTTGTCAGGGACAACAGGGACAAGGGAACTGAGGAAAGGATACGATGACGATGATGGCATGGCACACACACACTCTCTCCCTCTCTGTCTAAAACGCAAACAAACAACAAACCCCAAAGTGGGCGATGCGCTGCATGGTTTGGTTTGGTCTGTCAGTCCTTCTGTCTTTCAATTCTTTTGGTCTCTTGGTCCTTCGCTTCTTGCCTCCTTTTCCTTTTCATGCCACACAACCCTACCTTGTTGACTGTTAAACCATATTCTATCCACCGCTTGTTTTGTTTACAGACATGCCTCATTCTCTTCTCTCCTCGCCCCCCCTTTTTACTTGCCCGATTCATTGCCCCCTCTCCCACTTTCCTCTTCCGTTCATTTTCCTCTCACTCCCCCTCTCTCTATTGCCACTTTGTCTACTTCAACGGCTGAGGCGATGCATAAGAGAAGAGAAACTGCTCGGCCCCCTCTGCTGCGTTCCAATGTTTTACTTAGCATACACTACTGTTGCCAATTGCCCCATCCTCCCTTCTCTAATACTTCTATTCTCACTTTAGTTGGTGTTTTTCTAAAAGTTCTACAATATGATGGTATCCATCATTGCGCTGAAAGAGCGCGCGTAAGCTCATCAAAGGTACAGCGTTGCTGCTCAGTCTTATCAAGGTCCTTGAGGGTGACAATACCCTTCTGCATCTCATCCGTACCAATCAAGACCGCATGACTAGCATTCATCTTGCTAGCCCTCGCCAATTGCTTGGGTAATTGTGACTTTGAACTCGAACTGCCCGTTAAATGCATAAACTCGACACGCAAACCCTTTTCTCTCAATGCCGCGCTAACAGACATCGCATGGCTGTGTAACGCCATGACCGATGGCGTATTCTTGTCAACTTTAGATTCCGCGGAGAAATCAGAACCACCGCCACCATTACGATCAGGGACAGGGATAATCGCAATGGGTCGAACAGACAAGGGGATCTTGTCGTCTTCGACCAGGAGGCTCAATCGCTCTAACCCTGCGGCCCATCCAATCGATGACACGCCCACGGGTCCGCCCATCTTCTCGACAAGGCCATCGTACCGTCCTCCGGCCAAGACTGTGCCCTGTTGTGCGCCAAGCAATGGACTTGCGACCTTGAACTCAAAGACCGTATCCTGGTAGTAGTCCAGTCCTCGGACCAGACGTGGGTTGATGGTGAAGGGGATTTCCATGTGCTCCAATGTCCTGGTGATAAACGCAAACCGCTCCTTGGAGGCGTCGCTGAGATAATCTGAGAGAACTGGGCTGTTCTCGAGAATTGCAATGTCTTGGGGTGATTTCGAATCCAAGATCCTCAGTGGGTTCGTTGACAATCTACGGAATACCGTTTAGTTTACAAGTCAGCGCTTAGTTACCCCTAATCGACAAGGATTATTCCTCTTCCGCTGTCTCCTGTTCGAGTCGTACCTGTTGACGCTGTCCTCTGAGAGTTTGTCGGTGAACTTTGAGAGGTACTCCGTCAATGCTGCCTTGTAGCTATGACGAGACGCATTGTCTCCCAGCGTGTTGATCTCCAGCTATTGTGTGAAGAAAGGAACAGCAACGACGTAAGTAACTGGCGACTGTTAGTTGGGGTCTCGCAGGCATGTTCATCCGAATTGACAAGGGTGTATCTTACAGATGCAGAATTGAGACCCAAGCTTTTCAAGAACACTGAGGCGAGTTCTATGGTCTCTACATCCGAGGAGGCATGACTCTGTCCGTACACCTCGATTCCGAATTGCTCGAACTAAGTTTAGCACATATACAACAATTCAAGATGGTCAGTCGAGCTATTCATCCCCATCATCGCACAAACAAATAAATACGCCGACTATTATTTAAAAACTTGTTAGGTCCATACCTGGCGCAGGCGACCCTTTTGAGGCCTCTCATGTCGGAACATGGGTCCTGAGTAATAAAACTTTTGTGGCAGGTCATTGTAAAGTTTCTGGCTGATCAGGGCACGTGTAATGCCGGCTGTGCCCTCAGGGCGCATTGTCAGGCGTGAACCTCCTTTGTCCTCGAAACTGTACAGCTCCTTGCCGACCACATCCGAGGAGTCGCCCAATGTCCTCTCAAAGACTTGGGAGTATTCCAGAATAGGCGTCGTTACCTAGTAAGTTATCATTGTTTCAATTGGTTGGTTTGTCAGGTTTGGTGTGAGACGGTTGTCCGAGGGAGGGAAGTTGGTTATAGGCGTGAAGAGGCGTGCTCCGAGGGGACTTCTTGCTAAATAGTTTTACCTGGTCGAATCCGTAGAGGCTTGCAATCTTAGCGCCCTTGTCGTTGATCCATTGGAATCTCCTGTTCTCGTCTCCGAACCTATCCTTCATCCCCCGCACCGGGTTCGTCTGTTCTAAAAGGCAAAAGACAAAGGGTCAGCCTTTTTCAGGAACCAAACTACGACGTTGTTTCCATGGATTGCGACATCGTTTTTACACACCATTGTTGGCCTTGGAGCTGAAGCATCTGCAGAGACTCTTTGTCGAGTGTACACGTATCCGTGTTACTAGTGCTGCCATGAGAGTGGGGACGAGTGTGATGGGTAGTAGAGTGAATGGAAGAAAAACCCTACCCTGACTGCCTGCGCCCAAAGCGCGTTCTTCGGAGGAGACGAATTGTCAAGGAACAATTCAGAGCAGTCACAGTAAACAAGCCTTATTTTCTTTTCTTTTTTTTTTTTTTTTGGTCGTGCATGCCTCCAAGTAGCAAAGTTACTCTCCACTCCTCCCATCTCCTCGCCGACCCCTGATTACCTCCTTCGCTCTTCACTTATTTCATTCGTTCGACATATAAATACACACTCACCATGGACTTGTTTCGTATGCTCGGAGGCGGTGCTCGTTTTGACAAGAAGCGTTTCAAGGAGGACATCGAGGTCTTCCAAGTATGTGCCACTTCCCTCCCTCACACCTTACACCTTATACTTCCCACCTCACAAGTCGATGCACACTAAACTGGAGCAACCAACCTTCCCTTACTTACAAGAAGAAAAACCTCGGAACCAGAGCCATTTATTCACCATCTTCAATCTCTTGTACAACCGAAATCCTTATTAGCCCAAGGCTGCCTCTACAGGCCTGAATGCTGACGCCGAGGCTGCCCTTGCTACGGAGCTTGACTTTTTCAAAAACAAGAAGCCTGCCACAAAGAAGGCACCTGTTGTCAAGAAGCCCGCTAAGAAAGGTATAGATCATTGTGCTTATCGTACGAGGGCTATGATACCGCCTCAATAGTGACAATGCTGTTCTCAGACTGACGTGTTTTGTTCTTATATTGTGTACAATAGCCAAGAGCGACAGTGAGAGCGGAAGCGACGACGACGATGAGGATGACAGCGGCGAGAGCAGTGGCGAGGATCAGACACACGAGGGCGATGACGAATCACAGGACGAGGAAAGCGACGAGGAAGACTCAGAGGAAGATGATCAGGAGGATGAGGAAGAGTCGATTGGATTCGACAGCACCGAGCAGCTTTCATTGTTCCGCAGCCACTTGAAGATCAAAGTCTACGGAACCGATATCCCCAACCCCTTCAGATCCTTCAGCGGACTCGCCAAGCAGTACAAATTGGAGCCTTACCTTGAACGCAATATCCTCGCTTCTGGATTCAAGAAGCCTACACCCATTCAGATGCAGGCTATTCCTATTATTCTTCACGTAAGATTTTTGGGCGACTCCTTACTTTGTTATTCATAGGAAGGCTATTTACATGACCAAAGTTGCAGGAATCTAACGACCTTTAGACACTTCAAATTGACTTATCAGGGACGTGATGTGATGGCTATGGCACCTACTGGTTCAGGAAAGACAATGGCGTTCGTGTTGCCCATCTTGCATGATCTCAAGGGACCTGAGAAGGTCGGATACAGAGCTGTCATCATCTCCCCCACTCGTGAATTGGCTACTCAGGTATGACTCCAACTACTATAACCTCGGCGCGTAATGATATTACTGTTTGAATGGACCGTCCATAGGCTAGAGTCTGACCCTGTTCATTTTTTGTGCACTCAATAGATCTTCAACCAAATCAAGAAGCTGAGCGTCGGAAGAAAGTTCAAGATTTGCATGTTGACCAAGGCTACAGCCGCTACTCAGGGACAGGCACCTCACCTTCGCCAGAAATACGATATCCTCATCAGTACACCTCTTCGACTCGTTCACGCCATCCAGCAGGAGAAGATGGAACTTGGACAGTAAGGAGCCCTTTCAACAGACTATATGTGCACCGGATTCCGTATGCCATGACCTTGACTGTCATCAGAAACTAACCCAAGGTTTTATTCACAAATGAATAATAGCGTTCGCCACTTGATTCTGGATGAGGCTGATAAGTTGCTGGAGCAGGGATTCTTGGAGCAGACAGATGAGATTTTCGCAGCATGTTCGCACCCCTCCCTCCAAAAGTCACTCTTCAGTGCCACGCTTCCCTCAGGAGTCGAGGCTCTTGCCAGCACCTTTATGAGATCGCCCATCAGGATTGTTATCGGATCCAAGAACGCCGCCACAGAGACCATCAACCAAAAGCTTGTGTACTGTGGATCTGAAGAAGGCAAACTCATTGCTATCCGCCAACTTATCCAGGGCGGTCTCAAGCCCCCAGTCCTGATTTTCGTGCAGAGCATCGAGCGTGCCAAGGAACTGTTCCACGAGCTGATCTACGATGGTATCCATGTCGACGTTATCCATTCCGAGCGCACAAAAGCCCAGCGTGACAAGATTGTCGAGAGTTTCCGCCAGGGCAAGGTGTGGGTTCTAATTGCCACTGAGCTGATGGCTCGTGGTGTGGATTTCAAGGGTGTGAACTTGGTCATCAACTACGATTTCCCTCAGACGGTCCAGTCATATATCCATCGTATCGGTCGTACCGGTCGTGCTGGTCGTTCTGGAGAGGCTGTGACCTACTTCACAAACGAGGATCAGACCTATCTTAAGAGCATTGTCAACGTCATGCGGGAATCTGGATGTGAAGTCGCCGACTGGATGTTGGCCATGAAAAAGCCAAGGTAACGCATCTAATTGCCTTACTGTGATACCTTTCTCTGTCCGTTATCGAACCCTTTTTTTTACCTGTGTTCTAACATGGTATTACCTTTTGCTCACATCAATAGCAAAAACGAGAAGAAGAACTTGAGAAAGATGCCATTGGGACGTAGCACAATCAACACCATGTCGTCATACGACAAGAAGAAGATTGCACACAAGCGGGATATGATTGCCAACAGCAAGAAGAGGAAGGCAAACGGAGGCACTCCAGCACCCGCCAATGGTGCCGATAAGAAGAAGAAGAAGGCTTCTCCCGCTGAGTCTTCTTAGTTATTTTCATTTAGACCATTTCCCCCATTCCCTTCACTGCATTTTTTTCCTCATTTTTCGCATTCACAATATACTCGTTCATCAAGCATCGGCATTGTAGATATATGTCGCATTGAGGGATACAATGATTGAAATGATGTTACAGATGATCTATTGAATAGTCTACATTGAGGTATCGTTGAAATAAGATGACGAGAGACGAAGTCCACCTACTAGAGCTTGACGAACTTTGCCTGGAGGAATCTTCGGTCAAGACTCAAGTCCATGGCCCTGTTAATAGTCTCACGATGGACATAGCCACACTCCTCGACCCTGAATCCTTCCTTCTCGAACAATTCCGTCATCTGTTCGACCGAAAAGAAGTGTGACATGGTTCCATCTTGACGGACGTACAGGTTGGTATCCAGCATATGGCCCGGGTTGGAACTGAACTTGACCTGTGCCGCATCATAGACTGCATAGTCTCGGAAACAGATCATTCCGCCGGGCTTCATAACCTCCTTGATATTCCGGACGGCGGCCTCCAGTTTCTCGGCGGGGATGGCGGAGAGGACAAAGATCGAGGAAACAATATCGAGGGATCCTGCGGGGATGGTATCCGTCAGGGGGTCCTTTGTCAAGTCGCAGACGAATGCTGAGCAGCGGCCCTGAGGGTAGTCCTCATGCTGTTTGACAAGTTCGATGGCATGGGGTGCGAAATCGCAGGCGTACATGAACAGCCGTTTGTTGAGGTCCAAGACTGGGAAGATGAAGTTTCCAACGCCGCAGCCAATCTCCAGACAATTGATGGTCCTCTCGCTATCGCCGTCGGCGGTCGTCTTTTCACCAAAGATGGAGAATTCACGCTCGATCCAGTGACGGTCCTTGTAGAAGCGGGTCTCATTGCGTTTGTAGAAGCGGTCCCAGTTCTTGGCGGCCTCGTTCTTGTACTTGTTGACCCAGAAGGGCTTGATGACCTTGTCCTTGGAGATGACGCCCTGGGCGTATTCGAGCTTCTCGGGAGAGATAATGGAGGCTTGGAGGGGCTGTTGGAGTTTGACCTGGCGGGCTTCAATACTTGACAGCTCCTGCTGTTGTGCCTCTACACCCTCTGCTCCTGCTGTTACTGCTGCTGCTGCTGCTACTGGGTCCTGTGGGAGTCGTTCCTGAGCCATTGATTGCTTGATTGATATTGAGGAATTGAGGGGAGAGAGTGGTAAAAGGAGCAAATTCCGTTGGGCACTGATTAAATTTTTGTGAGTCTGTGCCTGGCACTCACAAACTGCACATCAGTGTGCAAAACGTCAACAGTGACTGCTTTCTTTATTTTCTTTTTTCTTTTTTTTTTGGAAGGCTCAAGCATAGAAGGCATTGCGTCCTTTGGGTAGCATTCCTTTCCTTCATTCATCCCCCCCCCCCCTCTTCAGCACACAGCAAAAACATCATGGATAAACAAAAGAAACCGCTCAAGAGCGCACTCAAGAAGACCACCCCTGCCGCTGCTGCACCCGCGGCTCCCACCGCACAAAAGCGCAAGCACACCCCTACCGTCTCGACAAAGCCTTCCTCTGCCAACAACAACAACAACAACAACAGCAAGCGTACCAAACCCAACCCTTCTTCAAACAACAGCAACAAGAACAACAAAGCCGCCGCAGGATCAAAACCTAACGCCAATGCCAAGAAGGGCGTGAACCCCAAGTCCAACAACAACAACAATGGAAAGAAGGGAGGACCCGTCACTGGAGGCGCCAAGAAGGTTACTGTTGCCGCACCCGTCAAGAAGGTGGTTGCCAAGCCCAAGAAGGTCGAGGTTGTCCCAGAGAGTGCTACCTTGGAAGATTTCAGAATTGTTGCAGGAACTTATGAGAACATTCTCTACGGTGTTGACGCCTACTGGAACGAGGTAAGAACAATGATGAGGCTTTACAAGAGACGCGCATTATTTACTTGTTATTTTTTTTTCCGCAGTGGGGTCGTAGTAGTGTGTCAACATGCAGATGGAAAACTAATCTACATCTTCTTACTTGCGACTCAACTCAAAAAATAGGACATGACGCTGAGACTGTCGCCCATTTTCATTTTCCCGGCACACATCGGCTGCATCAAATCACTAGCCATCGGCGGCCACTTCCTGGCTTCAGGAAGCACCGACGAAAAGATTCAACTCTACGATTTGAAGCGTCGCAAGGAACTCGGCGCCCTCCTCCAACACCAGGGTACCATCACGGCCTTGACATTCCACACCAAAACCCACATGCTCTCTGGATCGGACGACGGCAAGATCTGTGTCTGGCGTACAAAGGATTGGGAGTGTCTCAAGATCATGAAGGGCCATCAGGCATCTGTTCATTCGATTGCGATCCACCCTTCGGGAAAAATTGCGTTGTCAGTTTCGGTGGATCATTCAGTGAGGTTGTGGAATTTGTTGTTGGGAAAGCAGGCGAGTATGACGCGTTTGCAGGGCGAGGGGTTGAAGGTTGCCTGGAACCCTTCTGGTACTGGGTACTCGATTATGTTTGATCAGGAGGTTGGCATCTACGACATGGCTGTAAGTCTTGTTCTCCTTTTTACCCGTGTTCGTGATTTTTGCTCTTGTTTTATGCTATTGGTTGTATTTTTTTTCAACGCGACTAATTCTAATCTTTGATAAACCATGTGGAGAATAGACGGCAAAGTGCATTCGCACGATCAAGCCCGCGAAAAAGACGCGTCTGAACACAATGATCTACTACAAGGATGAATACCTCATCGTCGGCTGTGAGGACAAGATGGTCCGGATCTACAACACCACCACAGGCGCATTGGTCAAGACTCTCGTTGGTCACGGCAACCGTATCAAGGACCTCGATCTCGTCACCGTCCCCTACACCCCCGAGGAGACCTCCAACATCAACTTTGTCGGCCGCCCAGGAACCAAGATGTGTGATCTCTTGACGAGTGTTTCTTCAGAGGGCAAGATCTTGGTCTGGAACTTGGAGGATGCTGTTGCGCCTGCTGCTTCGACCGAGGAGATGATGATGAAGAAGTTTATTGGAGAGCATAAGACGGATATGAGGGTTACCTGTGTCTCGGTCCAGAAGGGGATCTGGAAGAATAATGGTGTTCAGAATGTTGTTGCTGATGGTGAGGAGGAGGAGGAGGAGGAGTCTGAGGATGAGCTTGAGGGTGCTGCTGCTGCTGCTGAGGATAGCGAGGACGAGGAGGAAGACAGCGAATAGAATAGTAATACAAAGCACTAAGCCTTTTTTTTTGTGTGTTTAATTTTTCAATGTGTACAATGGTCATTCTTTACGGTCATCATTCTCCCAATATCTAGCCATTAATGATTACAGGCATCACGATGGATATGTCACTTTGTATTCATGGTTTATTGTGTGTCATTGTGTGGGTGTGGTATGTGTGGATGGGTGTGTCTATGTGTGGATGTGTATGTAGACGCGGTAGTGAAAAAAACAAAGAAAGAAAGAAAATTAACACATCACCTTGAAGCCATCTACAGTCCGTTGGACATGATGAATCCTTCATGATCTTGTGCTATCGTGCTAGCGGCCTTGAGCAATAGTGCGGCCTCTTCTTTGATTAGGTCTCAGGTCCTGTTGACATTGTGCTGAAACTTGTCGAATCAAAGAGCGGGTGATTTTTTTCCATCTTAGAGAACTTTGGTTTAGAAATATGCATATGCTTTGATGGGTCAAAGCCTTGCTCTCCACTGTCTTTCGATCTTCAGCAAGGGTTCTTGATAGAGTGCTGTTGGACATATCCCTAGTATACTCCCAGTAGAAGAGGTTCTTGATTGCATCAAGGGTGATGTCTGGATTCTTTTCTTTGATCTTGTGAATGAAGAGGCGCTGGAGGTTGTTGACTGTTTTGAGAGAGAGATTTTCTTGCATGCTTGGCCAGGATCTCGATGGTGGTTAAATCAGCGTTGGAAGCTGGTCTTTGGTTCATGGTGTTGTACAGTGTGACGATGAATGAGGGAGTGAAAGGATGCGCAAGGACCTTCAGTGTGTATGATGGGGCATTTTTTTTTTTTTTTTTTTTTTTTTTTTTTTTTGGCCAGGTTCGTCTATATCGTGAAAACCATTCAAGCAAGGCGACATCTGAACTTTATCTTGGTGCTCACAAAAGCCATGGCTATGCGATACCCTTTCTTTCAGGCTTCTTCATGATCAGGCGAAACTACAAGAAAACCCGGCAATTCGGATTCCCAATTGCCGGAATTACCATTCAAGATTATTTGAAGGAAACCCTTTTATGGCAAGCCTTGGTCAGCAGCCATTTGGGGTAAATTATCAGCCTCTTGGAACTAAAAGGGTTGGTGTTCACGGCAGGGAGGCAGGCATAACACGATACTTTTAAGAGGTGAATTTGCTATTGGTCAAACAATCATGTCTTTGACATATACACAAACAGCAAATTTTCTCTCTTGCCACGCGGACCATGGTAGCTTAGATGATTCCAGAAACTCAACGGCCTTCGTCTCTGAATCCGTTATGTCGCCGAAATGAAGGGCTTCAGTCGCTCTGTATAAAATTCCGTTTGATGCTATTCATGGGCCGATAGTCTGTCATTACATTTGTAATGTATACGTATATCGCCGATCATTTACCTATGAATTTTACTCGAAGTTCCACTATAAATATTGAGCTGGATGAGCGAGGAGGGTCTCATTCATCATTCTTTTTTCTTTCATAACTCGGATTCACTACCTCTATTCACCATTTTTTTACATCCTGTTCCAAAATGACAACATCCGCACCTTCGCTTCCCGCAACGGCCAAGTCCGTGCAATGGACCACGGTTGGTAAACCAGCCGATATTCTCTCTTTCAACGAAGCTACACCTCTTCCCACGGTCACTGGTTCCAATGTCCTTGTCAAGGTCCACGCCGCTGCCGTGAACCCGGTTGATTGGAAACTCATGAAAGGTGGAGTCCCTCGCTTTCTTATGCCTTCTGTCAAAGTGCCCGGGGTGGATATTGCTGGTACAGTTGTCGCCGTAGGTCCCAAGGCTGGTAAGAGAGTCCAGATTGGCGACCAAGTCATGGTCTTGTTGACCATTTTCCAGTCGGGTGGCTTGGCAGAGTACACGCTTGTGGACGAATCTCTCGTGGCCAAGAAGCCAGAACGGTGGTCATTTGAACAAGCTGCATCGATGCCCTTGGCGACAATGACCGTTTGGCAAGCATTGGTGGATTATGGAAAGCTCAAGAAAGGAAGCAAAGTCCTCATCAATGGTGCCAGTGGCGGTACAGGTAAGGAAGAAATCGGGTTGGTTATAAATCCAAGCATAATATTACTCTTGTTGGATGACCACATAGCTCATATCCCTTCTTGTTATCGCCTCTTGTCCTCATAGGAACGGTTGCTGTGCAGTTAGCCAAAGCTCTAGGAGCATATGTCGTGGGTGTTTGCTCTGGCAGCAACGCTCAGATGGTCAAGGATCTCGGAGCGGATGAGATTGTTGACTACAGGACAACCGATGCCACAGAAAAGTTTACAAACCAAGACTTTGACATCGTCTTCGATGCAGCTACTACTGGAGACCAGGTATGTGTGGTACTGACGGGATCCTATTAAATGCATCTGATCAGAGAGGTGTAAAGAATCCAACATTCTGACATGTCCAATGATTCTCTTGTAAATAGTTCTGGGCAAAGAGGCATACACTTATGAAGCCAAGTGGTAACCTGGTCCTGATTGTTCCAAAAGACAATGTTACAGACACGCCCTTCCATATGCTCTACGCGGGTGCCTGCGTCGCAAGCAAGAAGGCCACCTCCTTTTTGCAAAGGGGTCCAGGATACCACCTTATCCTGACGGAACGAAATGGTGTAGAGCTGGAAGAAGCCGTCAATGTCCTTGTGGATGCAAAAGCTGATCCAACCATCGACTCGGTTTACGAGTTTACACTTCCATCTGTACTCGCAGCTTTTGACAAGAGTATATCTGGACGGGCGAAAGGAAAGATTGTCGTCAAGATCCATTGAGGACGTCCTAATGACCCGTCGCCTGATCCCGCAATAAGTAGCCATTGCCAGAGCCTAGTTTTAACATAATAGAAATTGAACATATCCTTATCAGTGTGGAATGTGATTACAACTCCTATTCGGCAAAGTGTGTTCCTTCTTGAGCACTCCAAGAATGTCTGGCTTGATGCTGGTAATGTCCTGGCCTTTGAACGGGCTTTTTTTGCTTCAAGTGGCACAGGTCTGCCCCTTTCTTTTTTTAACACGGAACTATTTTACATGGCTGGCACACGAGGCTTTTGCATGAGGTCTAGTCTCATCGTCTTTTTTTTTCTTTTTTTTGGGCACAGGGTTGTGAAACGTTATTTGTACACCCTTTCGGAATAAGAAAAATAATTAAGTTTTCACAGGGTGTATCGTCTTCGCCAATACAGGGATTGTGTGAACAAAAAAATGTTTAATTATTTTCGTGTAAAAAAGGGTTGCTCTCTCCTTCTTATGTCAGTCTTTGTGATATCTAATTAATGAATCATACACAAACGGTAATCATATTCTATCTGTTGTGAGTTTGAGAGGGGTTGGTGTAGGTGTGTTGATGTTGATGCTGTTGAGGGTGTTGCGCAAAGTTGAATCCGGACTGGCTGAGCAACAAGTACTGTTGTTGGACCTGCTGCTGTTGCTGGGGGAGGATCTGTTGTTGAGGATGGTGTGTTTGCTGTTGTTGTTGTAAGAGGAGCCGAGGGTGGATAGCTCTTGAGCTCAGGTACTGAGATGATGAGGTTTGGCTGGTCAACCATTGTTGATGAAGTGGAGCCAAGAGTCCACCGATGAACTGGTTACCGCCGCTGGTGTTGATGGCGCTTTGACGTTGATGGAGATAGTGTTGTTGTTGTTGAAGGAACCGAGGGTCCTGGAACTGGCGCGCGGAGAGAAATGCCGCATCCGCATCAGTACCGCTGTCGCCGTCCAGGTCCTCTGTTGGGTCGTATGTTGTCTGCAACCAAGTTCGCTGTTGTCCTCCCTTCGGGAGGTAAGTTCTTTCCTGCCCCTGAGGCTCCTCTTGGTACTTTGGTTGGTGCTGGGGCTGGAGGGGTTGTTGAAGTTGAAGGTGATGATGAACCCAATGTTGTTGTTGGGTAAGAACCTGTTGTTGTGGTTGGTTCTGGAGTGGTTGTTGTTGCTGTTGTTGGGCTGACGAGAATGATGACTCCGAGGCGTAGGAGTTGACGTTGTTCCTGGATGTGAACATTTGGTCCTGCTCGTGCCTTGCGCGCCACGACCTCACAGCCCCAATATGCTGCTCGATCAGCCTCTGTCCAAAGATGTGCGTTGGTTCCGAGATCTGTGAGAACTCGTTCTCGATCGCCTCCTCCGTTATCCCTCCTCCTGCAAGACCGAATATCGCTCCCGTTGCTCCTGCTGCTCCTATAGTTGCTGCCGACTGAGGAACTATCGCGTCATGATAAAGACTCTGCGACATCCAAGGCACCGTGCGGGTTGGGATCCGCTGCTGTCCTTCGAACATTCCTTGATGGCTCGTCTGGTTTTGGAACGGCAGGCGAAGTCCACTGCGCGAGTTGGGGACACGGACAGCTACAACTGGAGGGATCTCGTCGTCATCACTATCGTCGAACTTAGGGACAAAAGGCGCGCAGAGGAGAAGGCTTGTGGCTTGTTCGATTGGTGGATTCGGGTTGGGTGACCGATCCTCACCTGCGCCTGCGCCTGTACCTGTGTTGGTTGCTTTAGACGCTGTGGTGGTGGATGTTGGTGGCTCGTTGTTGGCGGCATAAGTGTCCATGCTGCAGAGGGAGACGGAGATCTCGTTAATGTGGATGCCGGTGCTGATAATTGTTGGGTACGAGTGGTAGGTCAGTGCTCCTCCGACGCGAAGGCTTTGCTGTTTGAAAGGTGATTGAATATGTTGCTGGAGGAGCGGTTGTTGCTTGTTCAAAGGCTGGTCGGTGAATGAGCGAGGCTGTTGTTGAGGTTGTGTAGATGGTTTTTGTTGCTGTGGCGGTTGTGGTGGTGCTGACGACGAAGTCGACGGCATGGAGTCTCGGCCCGGAGACATCATACGAATTAAGGAGAGTGGTCGATGGGGAGGGCGGGGAGGAATTGGTGGAGGATGAAGAGGAAAAGGAAATGGAAAACCACTCTCTATTCTATCCTGAGAGGCCGTGATGGTTGCTGGGTGTTGAGTCCGACCTCTTGTTGACTTCCATTGCCCTTCAATAGCCAATGCCTGAGTTTCAACATCCCCTTCGTTGTCCTGCTCGTCCTCTTCCTCGATTACAGCCTTGTCCATGGCAGCTCCAACAAAGCCTTGCATATCTGCAGTTCTTGGTGGTTGACTGACATCTCGCTGGAGGTCGAAGCCTCCTCGAGAGAGTCCGGTCTGAGTCGTCGCTGGATATCTGCTCAGCTCGCGATCGACAAATGCTATGTCCAAGGTCGCTACATTGGCATCCTGGTGTCTTTGCCGAGACAACTCAAGATCGCTCCGCGGATTCGGATTTGTGACGTGAAGATGTCCCCGCGTCGTCGAACTAGAGAATCTCAGCGCAAGCGAGTCCAGCTGCGTCTCGCCACGCTCTTGTGGTTCACTCATTCCCGTGACTCGCCACGGTCGGTAATTACGATCGTAATCATCAAGACGGAAGCTAACACTGTCGAAACCGATGAAAAGATCTTCGTGGCTAAGACTCCGGAGCCTGTAACCGGGGCGGAGTCGAAGCATAGGCCTGACATTCTTAAAGCCGCTCTCGTCTCTAGCAACATCATGGTCCTCAGAGCCCACTGCGCTCGCTTGGGACTGTGTTCCTTGCTGTTGATTGTGGCTACTATCGACAAGTGTGGCGTCGACTTGGTTTCCTTCGTCAGAACAGTCTTCTTCTTGGTTAGCGTCGTCGTCGTCAGCTTCTTCGCGACCAAAGTCGCTGTCGTAGCCCTCTTCCTCTGACGAGACCTCGTTGCTGCTCGAGAACTGGAATCGACCTGCGATGGCGAATGTGGGGGGCACCTGGAGATGTGATGGCCTGGATCTGGGAGCGGGGGCTGAAGTTTCCGATAGAGTCGAGGGCGATGTTGAGGATATGGAGGCCGTTTGCGATTCAGTTGGCAGGGCGGCGATGGTTGCGGCAGGTGAATCATCATCTTCAGAGGTACTGGGACTGTTGACACGAGTGGGTCCTGCTTCAAGCATGTGAATCGACAAGTCACGGAACCGTGTAGGAAGGCCCTCTGGATGCTCGATAGTAGTTGTCATTGTAAGGCGGGTGACATTGGTTCGCTCCTGTGCCGACAAAGATGGCGAAGGCGTCGTTGATAACGACAGAGTGGATGAAAAGGATGAGAAAGTCACTTCAACTGACTCGAAGTTTGACTGGGACGTCGGTAGGATGGACGAGTCGCTTATAGGTGTATTATATTGGGAGGTGAAGGCGAGATCTGTCTCTGCGAAGGCTTCGTCCTCTGATGCTTGGGATTGAGGGGTATCCGAGACCTCTGACGCATTGGCACTGGCAGAGATGAGTCCAGGTCCCGGGGTTGCCGGGAACACTGAGGCTGGCACTGCTGAACTGGATGTGTCAGGTACTGTCGAGCTGGAGCTGGATGCGACCGCGATCGTTGCCATCTCCGGAATATCAATGATGACGCGGTGAACGCGGAGGACCATCGTTGGGATAGTCTCTTCATCATCATTTTGTTGAGGCACTGAATGTTGGATCAGTGGCCAATAGACGAGTAGGGCTTCGAGATAGGATGACATCGCAACGGTGGACGAGGAGTCGTGCAAGTTAACAACCGGCGCGGGGGACAGGGTTGTGGTATGAGTAATGACTGGCACATCTCTGCAGATCAGAGGAGTCTTGCGATTCATCGGCGTGCTCACATCCATCGCGGCCGCATCGGCGATTGGATCGACCGGCATGATGTGAGGGTGAGGAGTTTGCTCCGCACTGACGACAATGGCGGACGAGCTGCTCTGGGTCTCAGCACCCTCACCAGCGACAGAAGTAGTCTCATCGAGAATGGAAGATTCTCGGTGAACCGAGAAGCTGTACTCAGACGAGCACCAGGAGGATACGTCATCCGTAACCAGGCGGCCAGCATCGACATGCTCTCCTGGAGCGGAACTGGCACCTACTTGGGCACCCAGAACCGGGGCGCCTGCGACATCTGCACCGCCAAGCTGGACCTGAACGAAGTATAGCTCTGCAGCCGAGTCGGCCGACTCGAGGGACGCCTCCGGCACCGTAGGCTCAATGAATTCGAGCCCCATGGCCTCTTCGCTGTCGAGGATGACCCATTCTATCGCAGGAGGAGCAAAAGAAGGAGGAGCGGCGGCGGCGGCGGCGGCGGCGGCATTGTGCAATCTGGCCGCTTTGTAACTCTCCCACTGCTCGATGGAAAGCTCATGCTCTGCTAGTGTCTCGTGGACGAGTCTGTCGAAGCGCTGCTGGATTTGCTCAGTTTGAGCAGAAACCAGTTCATCGGCATGCTTAAGGATGGCGTGGTGGGGTTGTGCATAGTGTGAGATCACAGGTCCAACCAAGGGAAGACAGAGGCGAAGCTACGAGTCCAAAAATAAAAATGTATTTAAGAAATATATCGGTTAATGAATGAAATGACGGCGCCGAGAGGATTTATATGTGGGATATGATGCAAAATACTTAAATAATTGCATGGATGCTTAAAATCTGACATATATGTATGTATGGACATTGTGTGAAAGACATACCAGAAAGTCCTGGGACATGGTCACGACCATCATTTGTTGGAGCTCTGTCTGCCGCTCATGGCTGAGCTTGAGATCACTGAGCTTGGAACACACCATTTTATGGCTCAGCCACAAAGAGATGCAAGGACCGACGATGGGGAATAGACCTATGGCCGCAAAAAAAAGGAGACATAGACAGACGGGAATAATGAGTTATGAGGATTTTAAATTATATGCTTACGAATGGGTGTGATGTGAAATAAAAGGACCTTTGCTGAAGATGCTGTTGATGGTTGTTAAGAAGAAAGAAGATGCTGGGGAAGAGTGGTGTTGGTACGGACCGAATCAAAGTGTTAAAGAGGGGAGAGGGATAGTATCATCACCAAAAGGAGAAAGGGTACAGAAATAGGCAAAAATTGATTCCAAGAAAAAAACAAAGGCCGTTTTGAGGAAAGTGAGAATAGAATAGACGCACTGATGGTTTTATCAATAAATAAATGAGTGGGAGATGCATCTGGAATCAAGAAGGAGCGGGAGAAGGAGAGGGAGAAGAGAAGCACACGAGGGATACACAACTTACCAACGGTTAAGGCCAGGCCAGGCTGAAACCCAGGGCAGTCTTCCGCAGGAGGGCTTATAGCAGCTTGAGGAGGAAGGCCAGGACTCTCAGAGTCGTCACCGGTCAGCTTCGAGTCAGGAGACAGGGCTGGCCCGTCGAGGATAGTAACTGATTGTTCAACAACGGAAAGCCGAGCAATGTTGAAAGCGAGGCGCCGACGATAGTGGACATCGACGGGCTCAATGGCGCGTTGCGCCCTCTTCAGTCTGAGGGCCGTGTTTACCTCTTCGCTTAGTTCTGGATTGCCTTGAGTAGGGGCCTCAAGGTACCCGATATACATGCTTGCGGTTGTCATAGTGCTTGCAATATTTATATCCGCTTATAGTGCTGTTCAAGCCAAAAGTATAGGAATCATGCGAAGGCTGGTATATATATGTGTGTGTGTGTGTATGAGTGTTTTTGCTTGCGGGAGTGGTATGTCTTTTTGTGTGCAAATGGAGGAGAGGAAGGAGGAATAGTTGTATAGGAGGAAATATTGCTGTTTCTGGAAAGGAGGGAAGTAATTGAGAAGTTGTAGAATTAAGTGGCGGTCGTGGGTCAAGACGGCAACGTGAAAGGAGGAAAATGATAGGGCGGGTGTAGGTGACGCTTTCAAAACGAACGTGGACTAAGAGTAGCTACCAAGCGGATGGAAAGTATGTGTGTCTGTGAGTTACCGTTGTTGTTTCTTGTTGGTGGAGCTGAAAAAAAGTGGAAAGGGACGAAGGATGAGCCGTGAAAGGAAGAAAAAGAGGCAAAGAGGACAGCAAACATCGCTTTAAATGGAGGAGTGGGAGATGAAGTGACGAGGAGGAGGGGAGGAGAGCGCTGGCGTATGCCTCTTATTTGTACGCGCCAATAGTCCATAGCACATAGCTGCTGCATAATAATCATGTTCAGGTACGACGTAGTTGTCAGCAAGGGGTGTCAAGGAAAACAGAAGCTAAGGCGTTGTTTTTGGATTCACAAAGTAGGAGTTGCATTTGCGTGGTGATGTGGAGGAAGCGCGGGTTGGAGGGAAGAGAGAGGGAATTGTATGCCATAAAGAGGTTTTGATAGACGGAGTGTTCGAAGGAGGGATGGACGAGGAGGATCGCTAAACTAGTCGCTGTTCTTATATACCAATTTGTTACGAGCGACAAAGTTGAGCGAGGAAGTGCCTTGATGTGTGTGTGTGTGCGTCGCGAAAACTATTATTATTTTTTTACCACGATGGCCCACACTTCGCTCTCCTTGCTCTCCTCCTTAATATCGCACCATGTTATATGACACTTAGGTGTGGTGTTTTCTTTCATATCTTTCACACACATAATCATGAAGAATGTTGTTGATGACGATCAAGCTGTATCCACACCTGCCGTCGTCATTGTCCAACATCAAAGAACCTCAACTCATCCACCAGCAGAAAATAAATATCGTAAGAGATGGAGTCTCTACCTTTATTTTTCTTTCACTGCCAGCTTCAACTGATATCATCATCCTTCTTTTTTTTTCCTCCTCTCTCCCCTCTCCCTCTTTTTTCCACACCTTTTCCTCTACATGTCTATCACAACAACATTAGCAATCTTAGTTCAATAGGTAATGTGTTGTGCTGTGATGAACAAAAGACTTCAGTCCTTCTCTGTCCCTCCGTTTTCTGTTCTTCGTCTAGCGAGCCGGACAAGCGGCAAAAAGAAAAAAAGGTAAAAACATTCTCTTCTCTGTGTGCGAGATCACTCGACTCTAATTTTTGCCACTGTTTTGTTTCACTTGTTTCTTATTGATAGAAAAGGTTCACTCCTCTCTCCACTTTCCTCTTTTCTCCTTTCATCTTCTCTCCCATCTCCTCCCTCCCGGCACTTGTCATCACTCCTTACTTTTCATCCTCCACTCTAAGCCCCTTTTTCTTGCGCCCTATGCTTTGACACCACCTCACTTTCTTCACTCTTTTCCCTCTAGGCCACCACACAATCCTTCCTCGTCATGAAGTATAATTTACTCGAAATTCCAGAGTTAGTGGCTCACCTGTCCTCATATCTCAGCCCTGCCGACCCCTCTCCTGCGTCCAGCTCAACAGCGCTTGGAAAAAAACCTTTGTCCCCTTCCTCTGGCGATCCTTCGACGACTCGGCTCGGTCCTGGGGCTACACTCTCCGTCAAATCACCGGCCCACGCCCACGTCCACCACCGCCACCATCAGCAGCAATTAATGTCGCAACAGGATCAACAAAGTAACCGCACCCGGCAGCTTTCCTTTTGGTGTAGGTCTCTTCGATGGACTTGTGAAGTCCTGGGTTCGCAACTCTGATCTTGTAGGAAGCCCGCAAACATGCAAATAAGAATATCATTAATCATCGCAAGAAAACGAGCAAAACTAGTACACTTGGTCTGTCTCTACCGCGTGGTTAATACTTGAACAGAATCAGTACCCGGACTAGATAGGATCTATGAATGTGGATATGACGACGAGATGTATGAAAAAAAAGAACGTAAAAATTAGTTCTGTCTTTGAAGCACTTCCTTCTTAAACAAACAAAGAGTATACCAATGTCAACCTTGAAAAAAGGGACGAAAGACAAAGATCCTGTACAACATCCCGTCCTTGTCCCCAACAAGCCATTGAAAGAAAGCGTGGCAAAGAAACAATGGAAAATGAGTAGAGCACGATTCACAGATATGAAAACAGGAAAAGGCCGAAGATGACCCCACAAAGAAGTGATTTCCATTCCGTGACGGAGTAAGAGTTTCTTTATCGTCTATGCTCTCTCAGAAGATACATGCAATACTGTCATCCAGCCAATATATGGAGAGAATGGTCTACTCAAGACGCGAGGAATGCTACTTTCTGTCCATGTGAGTAAGGACGCATGCTGCTGCCGCTCTGAGAATCAGATATCCAGGAAGCTCCCAAGAGTTGTAGCACGTAATAAAAAGCCAGAAAGAAAGCGTGTGTGCGTCTGCTATTGAGACTGTCCAGCAAAATGACCAGCTAGGGGACCTGCTACATGACTGACGGACATCCAAGACATATCCAAGACCGTGAAGCATCGGTGATCAACGACCGTTGGATAAATTTCGCCTTGCACTTCCAGCTCCAGCTCCACCGCCGTCTTGTCAACGGTCATCGGTTTACCTTGGCACCTTTTTTGTTGTTCATTCACTCTAACAACATGCAGTCGGAACGCTACCTTGCATTAGCCTCAGCCGCCTCGCATGTGGTGCACATGTGTGGGCTCACAATAACAACGAGCTGTCGTTTTTGGCCTCTCAATTGCACGATTAAAGCCAAGCCTATCGACATACTCCCAAACGAGATTTCTAGGCTGCTTCTGTGTCCAGCACCATGCAGCCATGCTACCAACTCCAGTCTACATGACTCTACCACGCAAGTTTTGCACGTCTGTACCACGCAAGTTTTACACGTCTGTACCACAGATGATTTTACACGTATCTGCCGCGGATGGCACGCGTTTTACGCGTATCTGCTGCGGAGATTTCTTCTATAAAACGGTAAGGTCCCCGTGAGAACTCTTTCCACAACTTTCCTCCACTCCACCTCCTCATCCTCCTCATTCCATCGACAGCACCCCCGACCTTCACAGCCGGCTCAGATGGACCATTAGACCTCCGGCAATGCGCTGGACCCTCGAATGGCACCCAAAGTCAGCATTCAGGAGCGAACTCAACGCATGTGCGCCATTTGTACAGCATGTGCGCCATTTTCGTCTGATTCCCACGACCTTGGAGCTCACCACCTACCCAACCCTCGACCCCCTCGGCCTCCAACTAGCAGAGGAGGCCGCCTTCGCTTCGCTACTTGGACCCTCTTGGTCTCCAGAAGGTCCTCGCTGGCCTTGAGTGTCAGGAAGGCAACACAAAGGTGAGTGAATTAATTACTTTTCAGTTCTCTGTTTGAAGTTCTACAATCACAGAAGGAAGGCAGGACAACTTGGGGTGGTATCCAGGGCTCCGGATTTTCACCCGACAGGCTGCGCTGGTCCCGAGGTAGAACCAGTCCGACATGGACTAGGGAATTACTATATAAGGGTTTTCGTCACCTAGAGCAGGAGGACCAGGCAGTGAAGATCATGGCCTAGCTGCTTGTGGTGCCTGCTTATTAGGACTCGGCGATATCCAAGGGGTAAAAAAGTTAATACTGTAGGGGTATGGCGGTAACACTCTTAGGGGTCTGTTGAAACTGGGTAACAGTGGCCATTTGCTGTCTCGTCCATCTCAAAGTTAGCCTCGCCTTTTCATTCTTGGAGAACAACTCGCTGGGGTGTGGGATTGCTAGCCACGGTCAATGCAACTTTTTAACCCATTTTTTGTCGTTCCTTTGCTGAACTCATATGCAACTCGTTGACCATCGGATACCATCGACTGGCTGGAACGACGGAACCGCGGATGAGGTTAACGGACAAGGAAATATCAAGCTTGCTCGCATCCGCTTTTACTGGCGGGAACTGTCTGTCTCCTAGGAAAAACATATGCCTATGATGATACTCGTAGTGAGTTATGAGGCGATCTCCACCAGTCGGCCTTTCTTTAACTATGATAGTAAAATGCCAGCCAAGGCATCCATTCTCAATCTTGACCATTTGCACAGCTTTGCTAGTCTCCATGCCTTGATATAACCAATGTTCTTATTCCCTTCATATTGTTGATCGATTGATGCAAAATGAGCGTACAACTTGAAATGTTCAAAAATAAGCGTACGACTTGAAATGTTCAGCTTAATTTGTGCTCTTCGTTTGTGCGATGGGTATGAGTATGGGTGACATGTTCAGGAACAGGACCGCTGGGTATGAGTGTGAGTGACACGGGCAAGACCATGGACGATTTGGATCTTGCACAAATAAATACACTATTACAAGAACAAGCACCACCTGTCCGTCTCAATATGGAATATAGAATAGATAAATAATAGATATGAGTATCAAGGGAACAGTGACAGGAGTCGTACGCAATAACAAATATAACATTAGCCTTTTCTTTTGCATCGGGTTACCTTATGTCATATTGTGTTGCTTATTTCAATTATGCTATGTAGACTTGCCCACGCCAAATGCCCACTTCACTGCATCTTGTCCCTTTGAGCAGTGTTGGTGGAAACGTTTGAGGATTCCAAGCTTCAGTCTTTCACACATGACACTCCCTCGTTAAATTTTTGTTCTTTCGATCAACCAAGACATAGCCTCCTCCTCTGAGGCAAAGTCATGGCACTCAGATTCGATTACCAACGGAGAGGTTCACGGTGGAAGTTTGCCGACTCTCTGTACTATTTATTCGCAATAAAAAAAAGATGCAAAGAAAAAAAAATGCAAAGAAAAAAGGCAAGAAGCAAAAGCAAGAAAGCAACTCGTAGGCAAGCTTCGGACTATGGCCTATGCTTCCGACTCAGTCCTTGCTCTTGGCACTACTCCCCTCGACCTCCTTCCTGACCTCATCCTCAACCTTCTTCTCAACCCCATCCTCGTCCTTCTCGGGAGCGACGGTTTCCCTTGCGCAACCTGCCTCGCCAGCGTTGCTCTCGACCGCAGGGACAAGGTCTCCTTCGACTTGAACACCGCCATCGTCTTCATCCCTGGCCTCGACACTCTCCTCCCGCTCCAAGCTGTCGCCCTTGGCGTTGACGTGTGCTTGTACCTCGCGGAAGAAGGAGTGGCCCAGAACCTTTTGGATCGTCCAACGGTCCTTTGGGACTTCTTGAAGCAAGCCGTCCACAAGCATCCTGGCCTCATCCCAGCCCCTATCATTATATGACCATAAACCTGTGTCAGATAATATACCTCTACCGGCAGCTTTCCGTCAGTGGCATGAAGACATCGTTGCAGCGATGCTAATGAACGATTAAACTTACTCGATGGCGTTGATCGGTTCCTTTGTCGCGTCGTTCTTCTCGGGGGTCTTGAGGCAGACAAGGGTGTGGACAAGCACCCCAAGGGAGTACATGTCCACGGACATCCGATAACGGCAGGACTTGTACGTTGTGATCTCCGGGGCCATGTATCCGTGCGTGCCCATGTATCCCCTATGGCCATTCAAGACAAAGTCTGGTTAGATCATCCATGCGATTGGCAACTCCACACAAGCCGAAGTCCCTACACATTTCAGAACAAGATTAGATACTTACTTCAGCTCCCCCCTCTTGTTCACCCGGCCAGCCACTCCGAGATCAGCCACCAGGACCCCCCGGGACTCGGACAACAATATGTTCTCAGGCTTGATGTCCCGGTGGACCACCCCTTTGGAATGGAGGCAGTCCAATCCGCGACAGATATCACGGATGAGGTCCTGGATCTCTTGCCGCGAGATGTTGGACGACCTTCTGTTGAAGTACTCGACCAGGCTCTATTTAAACGTACCAGAACAGAATAACAAGGAATGGCAGTTAGATATTACAATATACCACCATCAACCCACTTCTTTCAGATGCAAACTACTCCAAAGCAAAGCCAGGTTGGACAAGAGTTGCAGATCTTACCTCCTTTGCCAGCTCGAGGACGAGCACCAGCTGTCCCTCGTACTCGAATGATTCGAAGTACTTCAGGAGAAACTTGGCCCCAGGGTGCCGGCCGTCGGGGTGCTCGGGGTCGGGTCTCGAGGCGATGCGGTATGCATCCCTCTCCCGCTCCCACTATTTATTAGAAACCGGTCAATTGGAATGCGAATATAAGTAGATGAATTATCGTTTGCTTTTTTTTTTTTTTAATCGAAAAGCGAAAGGCAAGGAGGCAACAGCATTGAACATTGATCCATGTCTGACTTACGCTGACTCTCTTCTCGGGCCTCATCAACTTGAGGCACACCTCCGTCTCCGACCAGTTCGTTCCCCTTGCCACTGCCTTAACTGCGGTTCCTTGGGCCCCCTATGTGATCAAATCCCAAGCAAAAGCAAAACGAAGAGGAAGGCATCAGCCCAATCATCGGGGATTTTTGCCACCAAAATCTTTCTTTTTTCTCTTCTCCCACATCTCCACACAACTCATCATTTCCCAGCAACATCTCACTTCTCTTTCTTCTCGTCATCAACCACTCCCATCCCACTACCCTTCTTCTCTCTCTTGAACCTCAATCCTCCTCTTCTCTTACCCATCCTCACTCCTCTTCTTCTATCAACTACTGTGCATCTGTATCTCACATATCTCACATCCTTCTTTTCTTTCTCGTATACCTCGCCTCTCTTACACTTCTCTTCTCTCCTATACTTATTTTTCCTCACGTTCTTCTTGTATCGAGTATAGTCACTCACTCCGACAGTCTTCTTCTTCTCTTCACTTAGAAACACTCCTCCTCTTCTCTCTCCCTCATCTCTTTTCTCCTACCTGTCCCTTCCACTTCTCGCTCGTCACTCCTTTCCCGCCCTCTCGTTCTCTCCCTCTTTTCACTTTCTACCGTCATATGCTTTCCGAGCAGATAGTCTCCGTGTAGATGAACTCGTTCCCGCGACCATCAAGGTACCGCTATTGTACCATACATACAGTAATAAGTGAAATTTAGGTTAGAAACTGCCAGGAGATGTCGCAAGGAGATGTTGAAAGAATAAGACTAAACCGACAGCAAACCGAGCATGACCGTTAACAAAGCAGCTTGGATTATAATCAACGGTAGATTTACCTCCAGAGGCGCGATGGGCACTTCCTTGTCCTTTTCGGTCGGGACAGCGCCAGGAGCCACCGAAGGCGAAGCCGACGGAGCGGTGCTCGAGGAGAGCGAAGAAGGAGGAGGCTTTGTGGACGAGGTGGAGGGAGGCTTGAGCGGCTGCGTCGGAGGGACAACCGGAGTCTCTTGCATGGCGCGAAGAGCTTGCCGACGGATCCTCCGCCTCGACGATCCCTCTGCCTGAGGGTTTTCTGTCGGACGAAAGAGGGCCGGCAACTTCTCTCGGGACGGAGGAGAGGGTGCCCTTGAAGACGGCGATGAAGATGATGCGGCGACCTGGCCAGGGGACTGCTCAGCACGCGCGGACTGAGGCGGGCGCAGATGAGGCGGAGAAGGGCGCAGGTGAGGAATAGGAGGAGGTCGCGGATGAGGTCGAGCTGGGTGAGGTGCCGGGTATCTCCTATACCGGTTGGCGGCGCCAAAGCAGAACGGCAGCTGCTCTGACATCACCAGCTGCGGTCTGGCGAGCGAGGAGGAGGAGGCTGCTCGGCGAGGAGACGGCAACGGGCGTGGGGGTCTTGGCGGCCCCATTGGCGACGGCGACGGGCGAGTGGGTCTTGGCGGCTCCATTGGCGACGGCGACGGGCGAGTGGGTCTTGGCGGCCCCATTGGCGACGGAGAAGGGCGTGGGGGTCGGACAGTGGCGGCAGCAAAAGAAGGTGCAGCTCCTGGTGGGCGTGAGGGAAGATGACTTGGAAGGGCGGGGGGAGGACGTGTAGGAGATCCTGGCGAACCCATTACAAGTCGAAGGCGGGAGGATGGCGATTCAGGAGAGGGTCGCCCTGGTCGCGGACGGACGGGGGATGGTGGGACGGATGACGGCGAGACATTTTGGGCTGGAGGGGTGGCAGGGGAGGAAGGTTTCTTTCGTTTGCTTGGCTCTGCAGACATTGTGATGGTTGTTTCGTTGGTAGTAGATGAAAAGGGAAGAGCTGGTGAAGTGGGAGAAGGAGAAAAGAGAAGGAGAGGAAAGAGGGGAGAGAGGAGGAGTGGAAAGGAAGAGAAGAGAAAGTACAAGAATGAATGGATAGGAAATACACTTGTATTTATTTACAATGCACTCACTCATTAACATCCATAGTCGAGAGAAAGAGAACGTTCCTCCCTTACCCTAGGGGTGGGGTGTTTTATTAAAAAATATCTTGGCTTTATTCTTCCCATCATCATAGCATTTTCGCCGTTATCATTTTCGGCTGTGATCGCTGATGCAGCAAATTGTATGTTTCCGTCATCGTGTTCTTATTATTTCCGACAGAGATGATCGTGCTGAAAGTGCTATTTCGACTTTTGCCGTCTTCAGTGATCGCGTACGAATAACATATTATTTTCGATGTGATCGCGTGTCGCTTGTTGTTGTTCCTGGCGAAAGCAATAACAATAGTAAAGACACGGTCGGTGTTCTGGGATATAAAACATAAACCAGCACACGCACACACGCGATTTTTATACGAACATATGCGCAACTCTCCCCCTAACAATATCGCGGAAACCCACAAAGAGCGTCCAATCAAATGAGTTCACTTTCTCCCCCATCCACATGTCAGTGCTTATATATTCCAATCTTGATCCCCGATCTTGGCTGCGCCTTGTCTGTGCTACATCCGTGCACCCGCCTCTTCTTCATTTTAGTCGATCCGCTTCCAATCTTTACTCTCAATTCCACCCTCGTTTGACTCCTGCCCTCGACTGTCTCCCTTTTTTCCACGCTCTTGACTACCTCACTCTTTACCCCGCTCTCATTTGTCCCTTCCATCCCCTTTGTGTGCCAAGATTGAGCAGGTGCATTTCATTTCTTTTTTACTTAGTATAGTTTCTCGAGTGCAACCAATAAAGATTGATTACACAGACATGGCTCGTCTGCCTTAGATGGATAAAGTCATTATAATAATTGTTCGTAACTTTTTATCTTACATGATCTTTCAGTCTTTAGTTCATAGAAATCAAATTCGCTTTGAAGATTCGACGCCAAAAATTCTCACAGTTGAGTTGGTCTTGAGTGCCTCAGACAACGCCTCAGCTCCATCGGATCCGATCCAGTTGCGCGCAATGAGCAACATGGCCAGAGTCGAGTTAATCCTGAGGGCTTCAGACAGCGCCTGAGCTCCGTAGGATCTGATCGAGCAGCGGTTTAAGTTCAAAGTAGTCAGAGTCAAGTTGGTCTTGAGAGCCTCAGACAGCGCCTTAGCTCCGCTGGGTCCGATCGCGTTGTCCCACAAGGTCAAAGTGGTCAGAGCCGAGTTGGTCTTGAGTGCCTCAGACAGCGCCTCAGCTCCATCGGGTCCGATCGAGTTGTGTCTCAAGTTCAGAGTGGTCAGAGCCAAGTTGGTCTTGAGTGCCTCAGACAGCGCCTGAGCACCGTAGTCTTCGATCGGGCTGTGGTACAAGTGCAAAGTGGTCAGAGTCGCGTTGGTCTTGAGTGCCTTAGACAGCGCCTCGGCTCCGCTGGGTCCGATCGACTTGTCCCACAAGGTCAAAGTGGTCAGAGCCGAGTTAGTCTTGAGTGCCTCAGACAGCACCTGAGCACCGTTGTCTCCAATCGAGTTTTCGTACAAGTGCAAAGTGGTCAGAGTCGCGTTGGTCTTGAGTGCCTCAGACAATGCATGAGCTCCGTTGTCTCCGATCGAGCAGCCCTCCAAAGTCAAAGTGATCAAAGTCGAGTTGGTTTTGAGTGCTCCAGACAGTGCCTGAGTTCCATCGTCGTCGTCAAATGAGGTCTTCGACAATATCAAAGTGGTTAAAGTTGAGCTTGTCTTCAGTACCTCGGACAGCGCCTGAGCTACGTCATCTTTGATCGAGCTGTAGCACAAGTTCCAGTCCAAGGTGGTTAGGGTCGAGTTAGCCATTACGCTAGAAATTACTTTGCTTCGTGCAGGCAGTCGTCGTTTATATTCAGGCTCCCGAATCACCAGGCGGTGTATGAGGTGCTTGTTTCTCTCAACAGATTCCAAGCTGGCGCCATTTTCTGACAATATGACAGATTTGTAGAGTAACGGTGTAAATGAGTCGTTCCAGTCCTGACTCACTCGCGCACAGGACGCGAGGCCGTTCAGGTCAAGATTGTGGGCAATTATTGAGCGAATCTCATGTAGGTCGAGGGGATGAGTGTGAGACATCTTGGACACAAAGATGAAAAGTGTGACAAGCACTACGAGGATGATGATTAAGATGGTCAAATGGGATTACTAGAAGATGCGATAACGAATGAAGAGTGATGAAAAGGATAAAGGAACGAAATGTTGAACGGCGGGCAATAGTGAAATGAATTTCCCCCCCTCCCCCCCGTCAACATAGGGGCTATTTACTTTAATTCCACTCGCCGTAGTTAGCTAGACGTAAATGCTGCACTAGTAGAAATAGGGTGGCATGGTGGGTCTTTTGCACTTTACCTTTTCAAAGAACACCGCCGCGTTAGCTAACTCGACTACTTTCAGTGAGAGCAAGTGTTAGGTGTCTAAGAAAGTAACTGGGAGTGCAACGATCGCTCCTACACCGCTGAACCCCCCTGATTCCATAACACTACCAATAAAAAATTCCACTCACGCGCCGTTTTTTGCCCTCCTTTGTTGGAGTTGTCCTTGTTTGTACTATCATGTCACAGGCAACAGGCAAGTTTTCTTCGGTGGGCACAAAATGAGTTCGTCGTTTGATCTCATCTTGCAAATCAAGCGCAAATCATAAACAGCTCTTAACCCAGGTCTCCATCCTTGCTCCAAAGTGTGACTTTTTCAACGGAACAAGCATTCTCCCTACTTGCCTCACCCGATATGTGCCAGCAAAGTCTATAGCATAGAACTTTCAATTTCATAACGTTTATGTGATTGAGATATGCTTTTTCGCATCTTCTGTGTGTCGATGTATAGGTCAAGTTACCCAGAAGAAAACCATTGCTGCCGTGGTCTGGCACGGCGCAGCAGGAACAGCGGTAGGGTCAAGAATCAAAGCATACGCCAAACGAGGAAGGTCAACACCGCAAACATGGACCAGCTGCCCACACGTACGAGAACCGCGTCAGTCGGGTATGCAACTGTTACTTCGTTCCAGTATCCTTGTCTCACGCTTCTCGGCTCAAAGATAAAACACTAAAACCATTCGTTTAAACGGGTCTGTTGACTGAAAGAACCCCCTTTGCCCTCGGAGACACACTGGGCGAGGGTCAATGGGACGAGATGCCAACGCCGCCAACAATATCACGATATCTGGTGCCTCGATCCTCCTCTCCGCCGACCACAAAGCCCTTCCACCTTACCGTCCCTTCGCTCTTCCCCCAACTATGACCGCCTACGTTACAAACCTGGATAAAAAAATAACTCCAGTCCAAGGCTACCCTGTGCTTGATGCGCCGAGGGGCTGTCATTTTAGATAGAGCATCTGTTATTCTGTAGAATTGTACTCCAATTGCGACTGCGATAAGCTACATGGCATAGATCATGACTTTTTCTTACACTTGTTTTCCCCCACTTCTCTTTTACTCTGTCTCTCATTCTGACTCTGTCTATCTCTCTTCTTTCATATGCATACCATGCAGGAACACAAATTAAATACCTTCTTGTACTGTTGAGACCAGAAATGAACAACTAATGAAGGCACATGGGAGAGATGAAGATGAAAGGGGGAAGAACGGAGTGATAGTAGGGTGGACTGAGAACAAGTATATGCAATATATGCACAAGTCTTCTGGTTTTCTAGGACACGGTTAATTAGGCGCGCATACGATATGTATCGGTGAAGAGTGAATGATAGTTGATCGAGAAAAAAAAATAGGAGAGGGATGGAATCACATCGACCACAGACTGAGACGAAGAAAGCAACGACTGATTTGATGGCACATATTCGTTGAGATGGTGGAAGGGGTCGGGAGTAACATATAATGAACAAGAGAGTGACTAAAATTGCTAGAAGTCAGGCTAGGAGAGAAACAGGTCATTCGTCCACTACTTTGCGTTTTGTTGGAAACTAGCAGGGTACTCGAAAGACATATGGTGGAGGGGGTCTCTGTCAGATGCCAATCGCCGTCTTATTTTAGAAGGTCGCTGACGGACCTGTTCATCAAGAGCGATTAGCAAAGAGGTGAAAGAGCTGACGAATATTAAAGTGCACAAGATCAGAACGTAGTCGGAAACCAGGGGTCGCCGGTATGATGAGCGGCCTGTTATTGGTTAGTTGGTCAAGAGTATACCTCTTTATCGGTAGTCAGTAGGGCAAGATTTGAAGAACAAAAAGGGAGTTGTTTGCGATCCGATGGCCGTTTTGTTTGCTACGGGAGTCTAATAAGTTTGTCTTTAATTTTTTTTTACAGCTCAGTTTCTAAGGTTAGAGAAAAACTCCTCTTTGTTTTTGTCCACCTGGTTCCTGTCCGTCCAATTGAATAAATGCGTTCAAGGCGACCGGGCGACCCGATCAGATGAATAAAATGAGCAAATCCGCAAACCAAGAGACTAATTGCTGGTGATAGACAAGGAGAGGGAAAAACAAAAGGGGGCATGAAAAAAAGACGGGCTAGTGAACCGGGATCCAGATATCTACCAAACGCGAGGTACCTTTTTTTTTTTGCCAATCTGCCTAGATAGAGGAACCAGCATGGCGCATCACCAGCAATCAGGAGGAGACTAGTGAAAAGAACAGCTGTTTGCATCCCATGACAAGTTGAGGTATTTGTCGTTGGTACGCGTAGAGCATTCCATGAGCCGTCGAAGGCGACAAGGAGTGAAAGAGCGAGTGAGTGATCGCGTAAAAAATGAAAGGAAGTGAGCCATCGTTGAGAGTGGGCATGGAGCAGAGAGTCGGGTGCCAGGAGCAGGATAAAGAAAAGGGAGGGCGCAAACTTAAGAAGAGAGACTTGTGCAAAGCTGTTGTTAAGGCCTGGCAAAGGTGAATATATTCTCCGGTTATGCACCCCTGCCTTTTGTATTTCGCTCACTCTCCGACTGGCAAGGCCTCCTCCACACCTTGGACAAAACATTGGCGGCTAAAAACAGCCCGTGCCTCTTTTCACTTTCTCTACTCTTGCGGGATATTTTTCTGTCTTGTTCATGTACCTCCCACAAGATAGTCATTGCCCTCACTATGATAATCATTCCTCTTTTTTTATGCAATTCCGGGTCGGTCGCGAAAAAAAGAGAAAATTAAGAAACAGAAACACGCTGTTCTGATTAGCTGTACAAAGACGTAGGGCCAACCGAGGATATCCAGGAGAATATTTCCCCTCTATCCTCCTTTCCGTTAGTGTGTCCATCGACAGCATGCAGTGCGAAGCGAAATGGTTGGGGGATGCTGCATGAAATGAGAAACGGAGGTCCAAATTTACTGTGCTGCTCTCAAGCATAGGCACCTTGACCATCATCCAACCTAGAGAGAGTGTGTCTACTTTTTTTATGTTCCGAAGTGCAAATGAGCAAAGTAGGAGTAGGGTTGAGAAGTAAAGTTAGGAGAGTGAGAGGCGAGGGACGGACACAGCGCATAATAACCGGTTGGGCACAGGTCTGGCTGTATTTCAATGGGCGAAAAAGCAGTTGATGGCACATGCACAGGATACAAGGAGCGAACAAAAAGAATGGGACTAAAACGCTCATGTACAACAGGATGAGCCAGGGGGGATCCATTTCTAGTTAGTGCGGATAGTAGTTGGAGACGAAGGTGGCACGCCTACCTCTACTTCACGGACCAAAGCGACAGAAACCCTCTTTGCAGCTGCAGTGGTTACAAAGGTCAAAAACAAAGAAGGAAGGTGAAGGGGATGGAGTTTCCTGCACCAGAAGAAGACAATTTATGTGAGTGCAGCCAAGAAATGCAAGGAACGATTAAGTGGACGCTCGTGCTTGTGTTCTTTTCTCCAATCATTTCCTCCTATACTTTGTAACATGCCTCATGCATTAGCCCTCGTTCAATTTTCTTTCATTCTTTCATTCCATCATGGCTCGTGTTAATGCGCAACGGTTGATATACACACCAATGCCAATGTCACACAAAATGATATTGTTATAAAAATAGAGAACGTTCGTCGCCAATCTCTCTTTTGTGTTAAGTATGAACAAGGGGCAGCTTGGATCCAATGGATCCAAGATGGAATTTTTATTCTATTGAAAAGAGGGGTGAGTGTAGAGAGACATCCTTGAATGAATTAAGACGGTTGAAGACGGGTAGGAGGAGAGGAGACTTCTGACCCGAGCGTCGCAGGAAAAATAAACTGGCGCCCAGCAATGTGAAATTTTTTGAGTGGTTGTGCTCTCAACATCTCAGTTCCCCTTGAACAGTTTAGGGGGAGGGCAAGAGGGCTTTACCACAGTGGAGGTATCCAACTGGACATTACATACTTCAGAGTTTGAAATGATGCTGCCTCTCTGTCTTTAAGGATCATGCCATCCTAACATTCACTTCGTTTTTCCTTTCCTCGTCTCAGTGGTGCAAGGTTTGGGGAAAATGGTGTATTGGAGGGTACATGGTGAGAATACATGCGTGCCATTAAGTGAGAGGAAATTTCGACTTTTTCATGGTTTCTTTCTTGCATGCGTATCTTCAACATTGTGTGTACAAGAAGGACTGGTGGCGCTTTTCTTTTTCTTTTTCTTCATATGAACATGCAGAACAATATTGTGTGGTACCTTTTCTTCTTTACAGACATGAGGGATGGAAGGAACACAAGGAGAAAGGATGGAAGACAAGAAGATACCTTGCGGGTATGTGGTACGTGAAAGCTGGACTGACCTTGCGCACATGTGGTGGGTAGGAATGTTGCCCGCTCTTCGCATTCCAAGGCTGAAGACTTTCTCGATCGCCACTCCTTGAGAGGTATCGGTTTGTTTGCTGGATAGTTGACATTTTTCAAAGGATAGTTGACAAGGACGTCTTCACAAGGTAGAGTATCTTCTTAGTTACCACCATCCATTGTGTCATTTCCTGATAACCTGCCCAAACGAGTTAATTAGCTGATGAAGGCATTTTAGTCGAGATCGATTGGTTGATTGACTATCATTATCCTTGTGCCTGAATTTTCAAGGTGACCAGGCTTAATGACAACGGCTAGCTCAAAAACGACGTTGTTGTTGTTGCTATTGTCTCCCACTTCCTCGTCACTTCAATAAGAATCAGAGTGGGTATGAATTGGGAGTAAGCGTCATTGGTGTTGCGCCATCCCACCCGGAGGAAATGGCAACTGCATCAACAAACAAAACGTCTCACCCACTGAAAAAGAGCTCTCAGTGTCAAGAGGAAGGAGACCGTATGTGTGTGTTGGTTCGTTCGAAAGGAGAGGAAGAGGGACGCGTCTGTTGCTGACGATATTCATATGGCTGCCCGTCTGTCGCAGAGTGCCGAGTGAAAATAAAAAAAAATAAAAAAAAAGGTACGAAGGGCTGAGTATCTGTTCATATCAACCCAATTGCACGACACTCCTTTGACACTCCCTCGAGTCCCTCCTCCCCCATTCCTCCAAGACAGAGGGAGAGCGTGATTATTTGGCGGGCTCACTCCCTGCGTCGGATTCAGGTTTATGCATATCTCGAGGATTTTACTCGTGCACTCTGCTCATTCCACTGCTGTCCTCTCTTCCTTCAGTAGACAAACCTTTTTATTTTACTCGTATCGGGGAAGCGAGGATCCTGAAGAGAGCGGTTGGCAGGAGCGTCTGTTATTTGTGTGTCTGTCCGTTCACATTACAGACACGCACACCTTTGAATAGGAGCTCCTCTTTGCTGTTCTTTACAAAACTGGCTGTACCTTCTTTTTCTCTTGTATATTGACTCTATTTCTGTCTGCCTTCGTGCCTGTGTTCTTGTTTGTTGACATGAGTGTTTTCCATTGTTTACACGAAGAACCGAACAACCATCCATATTTGAAACGAGTATAAAAGCACTGGCATGCCCACAACTTTTCTTTTCTTCACTTCACCAGTCCTCAACAACTTCTTCACCACTCAACCCCACTACAACAACTACCTAGTTGTCCCCTTCCCAATCGCCACACACACTTTGGCCGTCTAGATAATACATCTACCCCTCTTACTTCCCACCCCCTTACCTTTCCCTCTCCTCCCTCCACCCTTCACCACTCCCCTCTCTCCACCAATCAACCAAAACATCCAAAATGAGATCCACCGCCACCTTCTTTGCCCTGTTCTTGGCCTTGTTCGCCATCTCCTGCAATGCCGCTGCCATCGGTTACCGCTCCCCCAACGCCGAGCTCGAGCTCGAGGTCGAGAAGTCGACCAGCTTTGAGATCGAGAAGCGCGGTCTCCCTATCCCCCAGGCTGCTTTCGATGCCACTGTTGATCTGTTGGTCAAGGACCACACCCAGATTGTTGTCAAGGCCTTTGCTGATGTCTGCACCGACGCTGATGTTTCCGCTGCCATCTCTACCTCTTTGAACGTTCAAGTCAGGTAAGAACCAAAGAATTTGGTGGCGCGCTTTCAGTCCTCTCATTCTTTCTCATTCTTACACTCCCTTGTGCACCATCCATCCCTTCAACTCAATTGCTCACCCGTCATCCTTGTAACTACCTATTTATCCCTCATAGCGGACTGATCAACGCTGACTTCGGTTTGGGTACCAAGTTGTCCGGCGCTCTTAAGGCCTCCGTCAAGGCTGCTGTCAAGGCCGAGGTTGATGCTGAGGTCAAGGCCGAGTTCACTGCCAACCTCAAGGTTAACATTGGAAACATCATCACCAAGGTCTGCCCCGCCCATGACGCCGCTTGCATCAACCTTCAGGCCAAGAAGATTGTCTCCGAGGCTGCCAAGTTGACCGTCAAGGCCTCTGCCAAGATCCAGGCCAAGATCCAGGCTTCTCTCTCTGCCAAGATCAAGGCCGCTATTGATTTGCAGGTCAAGAAGTTCTCGGTCAACTTGTTGTTGATCAAGATTAATGTTACTGGTGAGGTTAAGGTTGCTGAGTCCGTTGCTGCCAAGTTCAAGGCTGCTGCCGGTATCTGCGCCTCGGCTGCTACCCAGATCCAGGCTAAGGAGGTCATTGCCATCAAGGCCATCTGCTCCGTTTAAAAGGAGTAGTTTCTTTTCCTCTCCCCTCACTCCCTTCCTCCCTCCACCTCTAGTTACGCGTCAACCAATCATTGCCTTCTAGAAGTATTAGAACCAGCGCTTTTTTACATTTTTTTTATTATCTACTCAACATCTAAATAAAACCCCTCATCAGTAATATCTCATTGCCTTCACACCTGTTACGCGCCAGTCAACCATCACCCTTTTCTAGGATTATCAGAACTGCCACCTCATACTTTTTTTTTTTTACTATTCTTCAACCTGAATACAGCCACCTGTCTGTAATCTGCCTTAACCTCAACTACGCGTCAATCAACTATCTCTTTGTAAACATCACTCTCACACATCTTTTTATTTTTTGTTCACTCACCACCTCGAACAAAAAAAGCCTCCTTGTTATATCATTCTGCTTCATTCCATTGATGTCATACCAGTTAACCGGACGAATGCTGCACCTTTTACCCCTACCTAGGGGTGGACCCTTTTGCATTGAGCAATAGATGAAACAATGAAAAATGGCTGTGCGTCAGAGAAGTAGTGATTTGATCAAAAATGAAATATCAGCTATTATTATCTGATTGGACAATGGAGAGGGAGAGAGAGACAGTTTGAGTTTCCGATCGATCAACTCCAGAGCTGACTAAAACCCTAGAAAGAGGGGATGGGATGCTGCTAGGGACCATCAGAGGATGGATGCAACGGAGTCTACTGAAAAGAACAGATGATGAGTTACCAGGTTGGCTATATCTCTCTCTCTCTTCCAAGGTGTGAATGTGGATGTGAAGAGTGAGCCGGCGATTGTTTGTTTTCTGTGTAATTTTGCAGTTGCTCGCTCAGCATGTGCTCATATAAAAAACAAACCAGTATTCCATGTTTCCTTTCGGGCCCAAGTCCTCATGATAACCAGTGAGCCCTCTCCTCAGAAGTCTGTTGCCAAGCCGAACGTGCTGAGCCAGTGAAGGAAAGAAGGAGGAAGTGGTATCTAAAAAGAACACTAGCTGGACTATGAGAAGGAGACGAGATAAACAATCAAAGAAACAAACAGCCTTCCCTTTTTTCTTTACGTCCTCTGCTATTTTCACTCTTTCTCTCTCTCCCTCTCATCACTCTCCATTCATCATCCCTTCATCGCCCTCTCATTCTATTTTCTATTCTCTCCCTCTCTCCCTCCCTCTCTCTCTATACCCTTCTCACTCTTCCTCCCACGTCCCTTCATACACTCCTCCACAACTCATTCTCAACTCAACACCCGGCACCCGGCACCCGGCAACCCGACTATTCTTTTAACTACCCCGACTCACAACCCTCTCCTACACCCACAACTCAACCCAACTCCCTCAATCTTCTCCCCTTTCTCTTCTCTTTCCCGTACGACCATACCAACAACAACGACAGCAAACGGCAGCATAAAAAATGGAAAGGGACTTGAATTCACCGTTTGAGGACTGGTCAAGTAACATCCATGCAGTCATCACTTTCCTTCAACCCTTCTTTGACGACTGGCGCAGCTATGCCTCCCTCGTCAGCGCCCTCCTCGGTGTCGGAGTCCTGATCATGGAGAACCAGGTCCTCCTTCGCATGCGCATGGGGCGCTGGGAGATCCTTGGCTACATCCTCTGTAAGTCTCTTCTCTTCATTCTTTTTTTCACACTCTACGTTGAAGTGAGAGAGAAAGAAAAAAAAAATTCTTATTCCGGTTGTGGTGTTGGCACACGAACTCTTCACTCACACGAGCAAACAAACAAAAAAAAACAAAGGACAAAAAGTCATCTCCAGTCCACATGCGAACGAGTCCTTCTGGAATCAGTTCTTTATTACTTCTATCTTCTTCCTTTACTTCGCAGAGCCGTCAGTCGAACGAACCACAACAGCGACAAACGACAACAATGTGTGGCTGTTTCCACAATTATCATCCCGTCTACTTGCGGATATGTGTGGTTCACTCTTAACTCACATCCACGCCCTTTTTTTTTTCTCCTGTTCTGCTTTTAGGGTGTATTGTAAGTAAAAGCTCCTTGGCTGAACGGCAATTGCATGGGACAAACGGGAAAAAGGAAATTGGTCAACAACCGACAAACATATAACGGGATGGGCATGACGGGATACTTAATTAGCATCGAAACCCTTCGACCACGAGACCGGGACTACATATAACAAGGGACCAAAGCGGATAGAAAGACGAGAGTGAAAACTCTAAAGGATACATATCAAAATGGACATTGGACATCATCGTTGATAAGACAGAGAAAGAGGGAATTCATGCATCTTGGGAAACGGACAAGCTGCAGATATAGCTTGTTCACTCGATAGGAAGAGAGAAAGGGACACATCCCGGCAGAAGCGAGACCTTTTCTTTAGTGTCTAAGGGATGACTGAGTCGACAGAGAACTGAAGCGAAAAGAGAGCAGCCAGGAGATAACGAAGAGCAAGGGGTGTCAACAACAACAAAAGAAAACAAGGGCGAGCCCAAAGAATCCAGGAGTAGGAGCGGGCGATTCATGATGGACAGAAAACGAACAGGCAGGGAGCAAGCAGTAGCAGGAGTTGAAATGGAATCTAGATAGGACCTAATCCACCTGGGGATACATACCAAGAGGGTGCCCTGGATTTTTGTTCACTCTTTTCTCGTTTTCATCCTGCCCACCCCTCACCTTCTGTGCCCCTCGCTCGCCCCTTCCATCTCCCTCTCTTTTTTTTTCCTTCATTCTGGCATCTCTCCATGCGTTGTTGCTGAATTGTGTGGTTTGTGTTGCGTGTGCCCAAGTTGGTAGCTTGTGCAAAAAAAGAGACAAAAGTCGCGCCTTTTCATTGCTCTCGTGTTCTTTTCTTTCTTGTCTTCACTTCTTCCTTTTACCATTGTTCTCTTCCTTTGTGCTCTTTACTATTCCTCTCATTCTCGTCTACATCCTCTGCAACTTCTTCCTCCTTTTTTTCGCTTGTCTCTGGCTCCTACTTCGTTTCAAGCAAGAAATTTAGCAATCGTTTTATGTATGCAAACAAAAAGGAAAAAATATTACTTGGACCTTGGGTCACACTTGCTTTCTGCATTTCAAAACAACCACCTAAGTGCAGGACTGAAACACAACAACAACCGGGATTACCAAACTAGAGACAGCATGAGCATGGCAGCATGGGATGCGCCCAAATGTTAGACATGGTGGGGGACAACAACAAAAACAACAAGACAAAACTACTAGATTTATTAACCCTCTCCTCAATAATTGTTTGTTTTAGATCTCGTCGGTACTCGGACCTGTCTTTGACATTATTGTTATGCTTGGCTTGTTGGCTTATTGTCGTCAAAAGAGGTAAGGAGTTTGCAACAACTACTTTGCTCAATGCTTAAAACACACGGCCCTTGCCTCCTCTTTTACTTTTTTCTTGTTCTCGACCATCTCTCAACTTTCAATTTTCAGAGCACTTCGTTCTATCCTCTCGCCTCTTTACGCCTCCTTTGACTAAGCCCATTTTTTTTTGTCTGTCTATTCATAGTAACCGTATGCACATCACCAACGAATCCATCGCAAAAGGTAAACAGCCACTTCAGCCTCCTTCTTCGTCCTCTTCATCCGTTTATTACCATACACCGCATTGTATCGATACTTTGAAGGAGACATAATCATCACTTTATCATGGCGACACAGAAAAGCAATGACTTTCACGTTGGGTTAACGTTGTAAAGTGACACGACCGACTAAACCGATATCTGCTTTATTTTTGATTAGCATTGATGCCACCACCAGTCGCCGGCAACTACAGGGTGATGGGCGCCGTGTGCATCACTGCGACGGTCCTCACACTTTGCTCAAACGTGCTTTACATGCTGCGCGGATGGGAAGAGCCGCTGCCCTTTTACGACTGGTCCTCAAAGGGGATCCGATGGATGACCAGCCAGATCTGGTATGCGATCGGCATGATCTTTTTGTTCCATGTCGTGACACGCCCTGCCCAGAGCGGCGTTGTGCTCTTTGGCAAGTTTCCCAGAGATCTCTGGACCTACAAGGTAAAGAACCATGTTGTGTAAATGACGCGCACAATTGATTGTTGCCTTACCTTTCCCTAACTCCAATAATATTCCTGTCGTCAAAACAATAGTGGTACCTGTGCGCGCTGTACATTCCTATCCACTTTACACTATTGAAGCTGTGCACCATGTATAAGGACACCAAGCACATCCTGATCCCTCTGGAGATTGTCGTCGACATTGTCCTCTACAACGGACCCTTCCTGATAGTCCTGCAGAGACTGTTGTATCTGGCCTGGAAGGTTGCTTACGACGAGGCTGTGCTCACTGGTGCGATCTGTGAGGATGACTCGGGAATTATCGACACGCCAACCTTAACTCTTGGCTCTTTCCTGTGGACAAGACGTTCGGAGGACGACGACCACCATCAGCAGCGTACGAGACGGCCAGGAACACATGGATATGTGGGGTTGTCGTTGACCGATTTGGACGAGGCAGAGTTAGGGCAAAGCCGGATCGTTGGTCGCGGAGGAAGCGGAAGGGGTTTCTCTCAGCAACAATCAATGTCCTCTGCCGGAGTAAGCTCGAGCAGCAGCAGTAGCAGTGGCAAGAAGCACATCGGTGGTGGAGGCGCTGCTGCCCCCGCTTATGAAGCCCGGGACTCTTCTCAGCAACAACAGCAACAACAAAAGATGTCTCCCAAGCCAGCGTCTTCTCCCAGGGGACCATCACCCAGGTCGACACCCAGATCCTCTCCACGGACTTCTCCAAGGACGTCGCCCAAGACTGGAAGCCCACTTCGCAATGTGCTGTTCAGTATGGAGTCTACGGATGAGGAGGACAGTGATGACGAGGACAGCGGCTCCAAGGGCAAAGATGAGCGCCAGTAGGAAATGAGGCTCGTCTGAAGAATGTACCAGACCTCACAACCACAAAAAACTGGAGTCGGGAGACAATAAGGACTTTGCCCAGGTTTTTGTTTGATCCGACGACTCCATGCTCTAATCGACACCAACAAAACACCATCATAGATACCCCCATTTCGCCCGTCGCCACTATCGGCACCATTATTACCACAACACTTGGAGGGCAGAGCCGCACGCCATCGTAACCATGGAGAAAGACTAACCTCATTCCCCAACAATTGAGCTGGCCCGGCGGTTATAAAGGGAGAGATCGATTCTCTTTCCCTCTTCCCTTTCCTCTTCTTTCCATTTCCTTTTCCTTCCTTCCTTCCTTCCTTCTCGTCAACACTGTCTTTCTCTTTTTATTATTCTCTTTCCTGTTTCTCCCTCCTTTTTCTGCCACGTTTTCTACCCTTTGTTATCCATCTATTCCCGCTTTCTCATCTACTCACATACCCCTTTCATTATTTTCTCGTTTTTTTTATTATCGTTTGTTCGTCTGTCACTTGTATTATCGTTTCCTTTGTACAGTATCTTGTTTTGCCTCTTAATAAATCTCGTCCTATATATCTACTCCACTTGCACCTTTTTCATTCTCTTTCACAAGCAACAATGCCGCCGACTCGCACTACACAGACTGGCGTCTTGCCGCGTTTTTTAATTGAGGACAACAAGAGATACTCGACATAAGAACGCCACACCGTCGGCCCAAACCAGTCTCCCACCTCAATGCACGGCTGTCAATTCAGGAACAAAACAAAACAGACTTGCATTGTACGACGTCCTACTTGGAGCGCAAGATGTAATTGGACAGTAGGAGGCAAGCAAGACAAACTCGTCTTTCGTCTTTCTCTGTCATCGATCGATAACAAAACCAACCATCAATAGTTGAGAAAAGACGGGTCAGCAGGTTTTTGCAAGTTGTTTGAGCGTGGGGGGGGGGGGAGGGTTTTGGTGTGGGTGAGGGTCTGAATTGGTTTGAACCTCTTTCCTAGGAAGATTTCGGAAATGCAAAGTGATGGCGGGCTAAACGCCTCTTTCTTGATTTCCAGGACGAGTGAGAAAGGGTGAACAGAGGCGGACCCTGCGTAACAGACTTGATAATTGTCCGTTGGAAGAAAACTGGCGCCGAGCAGAGGAGTAAATAGACACACTGGCCGCTTTTTTTTTTTTTTTTTTTTTGGAGAATGGATTTTCTAGTTCCGATATCCTCCACGAGGAGAGTAGATGACCTTGTTGACTACAAGGTGTAAAGAAAGAGAAGAATAGATAGCTGTCGGAAAGTACAGGAGGAGGAGGGTTGGAGAAAAAGAGTTGGGGAGAGGGAAGGGGAGCACGGGTGCACAGTTTGTTGTCTGAGACGGAGAGTGTGAGAGTTGAAGCGAGGAACAATGAGGAGAAGGAGAAAAAAAAAAGAAAAAAAAAGAAGGTTAGGTTTGTGGAGAACAGCAATAGTAGGACACAAGAAGCTATGATGCCAATGAACAATGGACAATGGGCAATGAATCTGCCCTGTTTTGCCCGCGACCCACCTTTTTTTTTTTTTTTTTCTTGAGGCTGGATGGCAAGATGGGTGAAAAATTGGCCGTGGGAGAACTTGGAGAAATGGTCACATGATGAACAGATCCCCGGACTTGAACGGGATTGATTCTGACAGTGTCAGAGCCATTTAGTTCAAAGAGGGGAACCAATTGTCCAATCAGAATTGAGCCTGGGGGTGTGTACTGATGTTGCTGGTGCGGTGGTCCATTGATGTGTAAGGTAATGAACGGGTATAAAAGGGCCTTGTTCCTGTTTCTATATGAGAAGTTGTCTTTTTATTCCCCTTCTTTCTTTTTACTTCTTTTCTTCTTCTTCTTCTTCTTTACTCTCCACTCTCCCTCGCTCTTCCTTTACCCTCCCCTCCCTACTCTCTCCCTTCCTTCCTTTTCTTTAAAACCCTTCAATAACCTCCGCGTTTCCGCCTCTATCCTTCATGTCTCTTCGCGCCTTGGCCACTGCTTCCAGACCCTTCCTCCTCAACTCTCTCAAGAACACCATCAAGCCCCAGCAACCCAAGGTACGTTTTCCTTGTTCTTTGCTACTCCTTGTTACTACTGTCCCTTCTGTCCCCTGCAGGAACTGGAAAACAATCATACATAATTATAATCGACAACACTCCTTCAAAACAACAAAAAAACTGATTCAACTCATTCTTCACAACCCTGCTGCAATTAGATCATCTCCAACATGCTCTACAGAAACTACACTAGCGCTTCTGCCGTCCCCGCCTCCATCCCCGGATTGGGCCAGCCCGATATGACCAAGGGCCCCCTCTACCGTTACGACACTGCCCTCCCCAAGTTGCCCGTCCCCACCTTGGCCGAGACCTGTGCCCGCTACTTGAAGTCGGTCCGCCCCCTCTTGAACGAAAAGGAGTTTGCTGAGACCACTGCCGCCGTTGCCGAGTTCCAGAAGCCCGGCGGTGTCGGTGAGGAGCTCCAGAAGCGTCTTCTTGCCAAGGCCAACGACCCCAAGACCGTTAACTGGCTCGAGGACTGGTGGAACGACCTTGCTTACTTCGGATACCGTGATCCCGTCGTCATCTACGTCTCATACTTTTACGCCTACAAGGATGACCGTCTCCGCCGCAAGCCCACCCAGCGTGCCGCTGCTATCATCCAGGCCGCCATGGACTTCCGTCGCCAGGTTGTTGATGAGTCGTTGGCCCCTGAGATGGCCAAGAAGCAGCCCTTGGACTCTTCCACCTACAAGTACATGTTCAACGCCTGCAGATACCCCGCTAAGCCCAGCGATTTCGAGTTGGCCTTTGACCCTGCCCAGAACAACCACGTTGCCGTTGTCCGCCACAACCAGTTCTTCACCTTCGATCTGGTCAAGGACGGCAAGGTCTTGAGCACTGCCGATATTGAGGCTCAGTTGGATGCTATTGTCAAGTTGGCTGGTGACCGCAAGGACCCCTCCATCGGTGTCTTGACCTCTGACAACCGTGACATCTGGACCGAGGTAATTATTTTTATTTCATATTGAGAGGAATGATGCACTCGGATTGTTGGGTGTGTGTTTATATGAAGAAACAGTGTGGGATAATTGGACATGCCAATGGATAATGGGTTGGAAAAGGAGAGATCGGTCGGGCCGATGATGATCAAACTTTACTCGACACGACACGGCCGGACCGAGAAGCTACTTGCATCAAGAACGACAGCAATGAAAGCAAAGAAAAAAGGATAAAAAAGGTGAAGCCAAGAAAAGAGTGTGGAATCGGCTTGATTCTTCTCAAGCCAAGCGATCCGCTTTTCTTTTTTTTTTCTTTTTACTTTTTTTGATTAGAATGATACGGAGAAGAGGGCTCTCGAATTTTCTTTTATTTTTTCTCTTTTCACTTTGTTGTGAACCCACAGCACAAACCGACACTTTTTTTTCAATCTCGCTCTCACATGGACATATACTTCGACAAACCGGACTTGCAAGATCTATCCGGTTGTTCTTCTTTCTCCTGTGTGCATCGTCATTTTCTGGCATATCGATTTGTTTGTTTGTTTTTGTCGACAAAAACAACAACAACAACAACAACAACAACTCGTGGCTGCAAAGTGGATGGTTCTCTCCCTCCCTTTTTGTTTTGCTTGTTTGGTTTTCATGATTGTATTACCTACTCTCATGCCATTCACAATAACAGCATCCATTCAGGGCAAACCGATAACACAAGGGAGCATTACTTTATTTGGCTACTACCTTCTCTCTCCTGCCAATTATCCACACTTCAAAGCGAACTCTTTTCATTTCTTCCCTTTTCCCATCGGCGAGGCTGCTGTATGGGCAAGATCACTTTCCGTCGTTCTCAACCCCACCCTTCCCCTTCCTTTTTTTTTTTTTTTTTTGTCTTTGTCGTCCACAACACTTCAACCCCGCACACTTGTACCCTTTTTATTTATTTATTTTCGATCGACGACGCCCTTTGTTGTTCCTTTGTTCTCTTTCGGCTCTTTCGTGTCTTCTGTTACTCCGGACTTCACTTTCACATGGGCATGGGGGTATTCGAAGAGAGTGCAAGACATATACACAGCAAGCGAAGAGCGAATCATTGTCGTCATTCACTCTGATCGGCTCCCTGGCTGGACACTGGAACAGCTTTCTTGTCTTCTTGTCTTGATCTCCGATCAGATATCTACTCCTCACTCGTTCTTCACACGTTCAATCCTATGACCATGACCACGACTATACCCAACCATACCTTACAATGATATGCACGGTGTTACATTCAATTAACAGTAACTCATCACATCCACCTTGAAAATAATAGGCCCGCAAGACTCTTATCAACGCTGGCTCGCAGAACGAGGAGCTCCTCCGCAAGATCGAGTCGTCTGTCTTCTTGCTCTGCTTGGATGACTCCAGCCCCGTCACCCGCGACGAGGTCTCCCGCGCCTGCTGGCACGGAGATGGCCGCAACCGTTTCTTCGACAAGGCTCTCCAGTTCATTGTCTTTGAGAACGGCAAGGCCGGTTTCATGGGCGAGGTGAGTCTTTTTCTTCAATGTCTTATTGCCATTTAAAAAAAAAAAAAAAAGGGCATCACATAACGACAAAGTGCTAACCATGGATCATGATTCCCCTTTGATGGCAATAGCACTCGACTATGGATGGTACCCCCACTTGCCGCTTGAACGACTATGTCTGCACCACCTTGGCCCAGAACAAGATCGACCACGGCTCGGCCACCGTCTCTGCCAACTTGGAGGCACCCAAGAAGCTCAACTTTGCCTTCAACACCGCCGTCCACAAGGCAATCGAGACCTCGGAGAAGAACTTTGAGGAGTTGATTGGCAAGCACGGATTGCACGTCCAGAACTACGAGGGATACGGCAAGGGCTTGATCAAGAAGTTCAAGTGTTCGCCCGACGCCTACGTCCAGATGATCATCCAGCTCGCCTACTTCAAGATGCACGGCGTCTCCCGTCCCACCTACGAGTCTGCCCAGGTTCGTAAGTTCCAGCACGGCCGTACCGAGACCTGCCGTACCGTCTCGACCGAGTCTGTCGCCTGGGTCAAGGCCATGGAGGACCCTCACGTCTCTGCTGCCCAGAAGACCGACCTCTTCAAGAAGGCCCTTGCCTCCCACGTCGAATACATGTCCAAGGCTGTTGAGGGTCACGGTGTCGACCGTCACTTGTTGGGACTTCGTCTCTCGCTCAAGTCGCACGAGTCCAAGCCCACGATGTTCCAGCAGGAGATCTTCAGCCGGTCGTGCCACTGGAACTTGTCGACCTCCCAGTTGTCCGGAGAGCACTTTGATGGATACGGTTGGGGTGAGGTTGTCCCCGATGGTTACGGAGTTGCCTACATGGTTAACGAGCACAACTTGTCGTTCAACGTTGCTTCGATGAAGGAGATGCACCCCGAGCGCTTGCACCACTACTTGAAGGAGTCTGCCACTGAGATGAAGCAGCTCTTTGAGCAGACCCTTTTGGAGGCTCCCAAGTCCAAGCTGTAAATCACCCTTTTTCTTTTCTATGACACCCTTTTATTCTTTTCTCTCTCTTTTTGCATTTAGAAATATCGACATGAATACACGATAATAAAAATGACTTGTAAATAACCCCCTCTTCGGTACCTTTGGCACTTTTTCTAATGAATGTGTGTATGGATACCGGCCTGGCACACATCTTGTATTTGATGTGCTCAGGTCGTCCATGTCTGACAAGGGCATAATTTTTTCGTGTAATTGATGCTAGGAAGGAGGGAAATACGACAGTGTGCCTAGGGAAACATGAGTATTGTGCCATCGTGGGCGATTTAGAGGCTCGTTGTGGTGCTTTCGATGTACGTGAGAGTAGCTAGGGTTCTGATCACTCGGAGCTTTTTGAGCCGTGGGAGTTTGTATTCATAGGTTCGTAAGCGATATAAAAAATAAAAAAAATGAAAAAGGGCTAGCCTTGACAGAATGTCTGACCGACAGGCGGAAAGATTTCGCAGGTGGAACGACAGGGGCCAGTGAGAGAGAGGAGGATCATTCACGTTGCTAAGGGTTGTGAACGACTTGTCCTATCTCATTTTTCAACAGGCTGCAAGGTCTTTGGACGGCGAGGCAAATAGGTCATGCGTCGCAGGCTGTAAGGAGATGAAGGAACGTGGAGAAGGTGAGGGAAGAGGAGAGTTCTGCCTCTTTTTTTTTTTTTTTGCTCTGCGACTCGTAGAAGACTAGTGAGACAACTGGGCGGCGCACATCTATTATTTTTTCTCGCCTTTGTGTCTAATCCATGGGAAAGACGGGGCATGGTCTCTGGGTACACTTTGCAGACGATGGCACCCCTCCCTCATTCTTATGCCCTAAGAATGATCGACGATCAGCGGAAGGCCGATCTACCATCCATCCAGGCACCATCACTGATCACTTTTATCTGTCTTGGTAAGAGATCAAAAATACTTTTTGATCGAAATGAAAGAACAGTCGTGGTTGAAGGAAATGAATTCTGGTCAACAACGACTCTTCTCACATTCTTGACAGCTTATGGGGAATGACTCGTGAATGGCAATGGTGGCATTCAAAAGAGAAAAGAACGGAACAAGCAAGAAATATGGTCCTTCCGCCATGGAATTGACAGGAAGCGATGGATTAGAACAGAAAGCCTGCACGAGTCCTTGAGATTTTGTACTGTACGTTAGTTGCCGCCCTTTGGAGTCCTTTAGTTCTCTCTCGTTTCCTCTTCACTTTCCTCACCTAAACCCACCACTCTCTTTGCCAATAATAATACAACTGCCACTCTTTTGTGCGACTATCTGCAGCTACAACTTTCTTTTCTTCCGAGAGTTTCACCCTTTTACACTCTTTCCTTCTTACTTCCCTACTCCTCAACCTTTCACACCTCTCTCCTTTGCACTACCTCCACTACTACCACCTCCACTACTACCCCCTCTTCTCTCGCTCGCAGCCACACACCCACATACACACACATACATATAATAGAGATGAAGTTTCTTGAGTACGCGGGCATAGACGCCATCAACAGCGCCCTCGTCTTCGAGACACCCGAATGCAAAGTCTACGGCAGAGTCGAGCCCTACTCCTGTAAGTCTCTTTCTCTTCTTTTAACCTTCCAACCGATGAAGGTTGTAGTGTTGCCTCTCAGATGGTGATGGCCTCTCCCTGTGTTCTTCATAGATGACAATCGTCCCTGACCCATAAACCCTTTTTTCTCTTCACTCCTCCTCTTTCACACCATACATACTACTCTTTCTGTCCGTCTCCCTGGTTTCCTTTCTTATTCCACACTCTTCCGTCCCCTTACTCTTTCTCCTTCTCACCACCACCTCTCTTTTGGTTCGGCCCATCTCTTCTGTTCTATCCTCTCCCCTCCCATTTTATCCATTCTCTGGCTCCCTTCACTCCTCTTCTCCTTCCTTCCTTCCACTTTTACCTCTTCCTCAAAACCAACAAAAAAAACACAAATAGGCAAGGCGGCAGGAGCGGACAAGAAGCTTTACAAACAAATCGAGATCAAATACGATCCATCCAACAGCCCGCCCGACTCTACCGATGGGCCCAGCAGTAGTTTCCGCAACATCATCTCGCCCTTTGGACCCCTCGACCAACCGGCCTCCCGGAGAACACTTTTTTATTTGATTGGCACCCTCAATGCCTCCTTCCCTGACTATGACTTTTCGTAAGTAATCCTTCCTCTCCTTTGCGGATTGGCCACCCCTTCGTTCGCTTCCTTCACCCGTCCGTCGCCCTTCACCCAACAACACCAACAAACAACTTGACCCAAGAGGACTAGACACAGGCTAGGGCAAATTGGTTGGCAAATTGGGCGGGTCTATTCATGTGACTTTCAGAAACAGCTGGGACAATTGATGGACGGACGGAAGACGAAAGAGCTCACACAGACGAGACAGGAAGGAGGGGCTTTGAGTGGAGCGGGAGGAAGGGAGAGATACATGAGGAGATGACTGGTAACCCAAAAATATGAGATACAATGACATGATATCATATTCTGGGGTTATTGCGGATCGGGAACTCAATTCTGGGCAAAAGACAAGTCCTTTAGAGTCTGTCCCGGCGTATTGCTTGGGCGCGGGCGAGACAAGACAAAGAACAATGGACATAGCACGACGGAGTGTCGAGAGATGGAGTACGGAGTGAGGGCTCGATCCACAAATGGTGGTGTCCGTGTGTTGGTTTATTTGTTTCGCTTGTTTGTTGGGATGGGAATGGGTTTGGATCTTTCTTTCGTTCTTTCCAGCAATGCACTCACCCACACACATATGCACTGTTCTATTTTCTTTTTTTTCTTTCCTTCTCTTTGGGTATGCTTTGCTAATTAACTAATGGCCGAAATACAAACACCTTCCAATCTGAAATAGGGATGCGAAACCTGAACAGTTCCGGAAAGAACCATCGGTATCGATGGTGGTCAACTCGGTCAATTCGACACTGCTGAACCACGGGAATGATCGTGCAGTCAAGGAGCTTCGGATCTGGGACTCAATTGACAACCTCATCGACTTTGAGGACTCGGACGTTTACTCCTACAATCCCGAGAGTGACTCTGACCCCAACGACGAGGAGGGCGGTGGAACTTTGTACGTCTTCGCGTCTTCTCTCTCTTTTTTTTTTTGCTTCTCTTCACACAACTTTGGTGCAGAGAGTTGTAGGATGTGGATTACTAACCAACTATCTTTTTTTGTTCAATTGGTGTAGATGGTCTTTCAACTACTTCTTTTTCAACCGAAAACTGAAAAGAATCATTTACTTTACAATGCGAGGAGTCAGGTACGGCCATTTCTTGGACAGGGACCTTGAATTGGATTGGATGGCCAAAAATAAGCAATTCCACACGGATGTCATCTGATGTTCCAGTGTTTATTCACCTGTGTAACTTACTGACATGCCCATTCCTTCTTGACATCTTTATGTTATTTTGTAGCTATGGTGCACCCTGCGAGGATGGCGACGAGGATGATTTTTCGGACTTGAGCGACGACGATGTCGGATTCGCCAGCCATCGACGGAAAAGGTACACTATTTCGCTTTGATCGGCTTTGAGGATCGCTGCTGTTATATCTCCTTGCCTCCCTCTGCTTTGCTAACCCTCAATTCTTTTTCCTCAATTAGTTATCGATATGATGACTATGTTGCGGGAGAGATGGACATGATGTAAATTGGATGGCGCCTGGAACACACGCCTACTATAGACACAACATATGTTCCGAGGAGAGGAGACTGGCACACCCCTGTGCCTGTCTGTCTCTCACTCTTACTCTCTCTTATTGCAGAGGTCGTCTACCCGCTCGATTTTGACCAGTCCTCCTGGATCTTTTTTCTTTGCAGGTTGGAAATATCGCACATGTTGAATTGATGATGTCCCCTTTTCTCTTTTTGCACACCCTTCTTACCCTCTGTCTCTGTTTACTCGTCGGCCACCGATGTACGAACAGCAACACTATACTTGATTACCCTTTATACTCTTTCTCCCTTCTCACTTTCGTTAATACTTTTTCACACAATGCTTCTCTACCTTCTCTACCTTTTCACAAGCCTTTCCATGTCCTTTCTTCCTCCTTTGCTCCACCTTTCACCAAATAAATCCATATCCAGGTTGTCCCTTTTTTTTTTCTGCAGACTTCTGTCGCCAATTGGTCATTGGGTACAGATCTGTGGTTTTTTTTTTTTGCCAACGCTGTCGCCAAAAGTTGTTTGGGTACAGTGAACTGTCGCCAATGGTAATTTGGGTACAGTAGACAAAACAAAAGAGTTAGTCAAAAAAAAAAAAAAAAAAAAAAAAAAAAAATGATTGGGCTCTGGGTATGTGATGTGTTGTTGTGGCGGTTTTTGGAGGTGGGGTGGATGGACTTACTGTCCGGTCAGCAGTGTTTTTGTATTTGCATATGTGCTTTGTGAGATTGAGGGCAGTGTAAGAGGAGTGTGTGTTTAGAGGTTCAAGGGGAGGGGGGGTTTGTTTAGCTGGATGAGGACTTCCGATGACAAACAGCAAAAAAAAAAAAAAGTAAAGGAAGCAGTGACTTGCCAAAGGCCTTTTGAGGATCTTTGATGTGATAGGAACAAGAGCCGTGTTATCCAGTTTAGTTCAGGTAGGATGCGTGTTTTTGTGCTGTTGTGTATTGTGTCTGCCTGTGTGTTGAAGATGATGACCGTTGGAGTGATATGGTAGGGAGGGAAGACAGGAGAACCCGAAATAAAGAAGCGCAAAAAGTAGATAGAGTTATGTTGGTGTCTAAGGAAAATAGGCCAAAAACGTTTGATCTTTGAATCTTGGCACCGCACTTCAGTAGCAACCGCCGTTACCTATGCAAGAACGAGAAAAGCAACAAAGATCTTGAGGACAGCAAAGGCAGAATACTGTATCAGATGACGACCCATAGTATCTTCATTCTTACGGGAACTGTCTATCAAAGAGGAGAAGGACTCCACAATCGATCGCCATATACCACCTTTTTTTTTTTTTTTTTTTTTTTCGTACACAATTTTATTTCTCTGAGCCATATCCCACCTTTCTAGCTCTTTTTTTTTCACCAGGCCGAAAATTGGTGGCGTTACTCGAGCGCGTATCTCACGTGATTTCTTTGATAGGGAGTATAAATACTACAAACACTAATCTGGAACGCAACCAATCAATTTCAGTGAGCAGGGCTTGTAGGATAATGGATAGTCCCCTAGACTTCGAATCTAGTAATCCGAGTTCGATCCTCGGCAAGCTCATCGGGATGATATCTTTTTGCTCATGCAGGCCCCTATGCAAGGATAGGGTATGGGGTCACGGTTGTTTGTTTTCTTTCGTCTTTTGTTGGAGAAACGTGGACCTTTTTTTGCTTTTGTTGGTTCCAATGTATACTAGAATCGGCCGAGACTTGAGATAAGATATGATGAGTATGATAAACAGGAAAAAAAACGGCGACGAGTGGCAGGGCGTAAAAAACATTTACTCCCTACTAAACGCTTGGCCCATGAGGAAGGATTTCGATGCGACGCTGGACATACGCGATGCAGGACAATACAGAGAACAAATGACATTTGACCTGGCACGATCAGCACCACTAAAAAAAAGAACGTTACGGGTGAAGTAGGGTGGCAGCATTGGGCGAAATGCAAACGGATTGCTCACCGTCTTTGTTGTCATCAACTATGTGTGTTCTTCCATCAAGCTCTTTACCATTATGTGTTGTGGAGATGAGCTGTTGGATTGTTTGCTGTCTGTCTATCTGCATCTTCAATCTCTCCAGTTAAGAAAGATACGCCAACCCCAACCCTGCATCAAGAGGAACAGCGTGGGTCCCTCCCAAATAGAGCTAGCAACCATAGGCAGCTTGTCGACAAGAAAAAGAAATGTCAACGCCCAACGGCCTTGTTTTTATTTGTTTTGGTTGAACCGGGCACTCCCCTTTGCTCTCTTGTTGTGTGCACTGCGGAGTGCGGGTGATGCTAGATGTTGGTATGTCAACATCAAGACAACAAACAAGCATAAAACAACACGCCACGCGGTGAGGTTGCAGTGCGGTGCCGCGCCTTTATTCTTCCATTTGCTGACCCTTTTTGATGTATTTTTTGTTTCCTTTCTGTGCTCATCGTAGGTGCAGTGGGTGACATCTCATCCCCGATGCAACCCTTGTATCCTCACTGTTCACCCCCGCTCTTTCAAGGGAAGGCAATTTGGTTTTTGATGGAGTTTTAAAAGACCGACTAAGAATGCGAATCTGATTAGGAAGCGCACTCTCTCTCACTCTTCTCGGCCCTCAAAGTGACAGGTGAGGTTGAAGAGAAGATGGCCTTGCTTAGCTTGCTGGCTTGCAAGAGAGGGATATGAGGCTCTCCCTCTCTCTTTTTTTTTTTTTTTTTTTTTTTTTTTTTTTTTTTTGTCTTGGTGGGCGAAAATCAGTCGAACTTGCCTTGGGGCTTGTTTACTAAATGTACAAAAGAGCAGGTACCTTTTTTCTGTAGTTTGTCGTTTTTTCATAAGCGGTGTTCTGGCAAGAGAGACAAAGGGAGAGGCAAGAAAGCCCATTAACAATTGGAAGAGCTACTTGTGGTGGCAGAGGGTGATTATTGGCCGTTCAGTCTCGACCGGCCCATCAGTCGAACCGAGTCGAGTAGGTCCTCAAGTCATACTGCTGTCTTCTTGAATCATTCGCTCGCCTTGCTTAAGTTCTCTGTATACGTGTGTGTGTGTGAGATTTTGGCGTGCCGGATGTGTGCAAGTGGAAGAATATGCGCGAGTACAGTAGGCGTGGTGTGTGTATATGTGAGTGTCGTCGTTAGTGCGTGTGGAACATCGTCCTCCCTCCCTTTCCCTTGCCTTCCCTCACCCTCCCTTCTGTAGCTCCATTCTATTTCCCCCTCGAAAAGGATCTGATAAGTGTTATTTCTTGTGGTGTTGTGATGTTTTGATTTGGTTTTGATTTGGCGTTCCGCTCCAAAATGTTATCAGATCCGGGTCAGAATTTTTTTTTTATTTTGGTGCGACTGACTTGCTTTCGTTTTTTGTTGTCTGTGTGCGATTCACATCCAGCAGAGAAGGGGTATTGAAGGATGTGGAGGAGTACACAGGGCAGAACCGATCAGGGCCACTGTAGGGTATGAATGCGCCCTCGTTGCAAGTGTTGCCATTCTCTTCTTTTTATTCTGTAGCAATGGATGATGGACAGCAAGAAATATACTCTCAGCCGTAGCATCACTGGGTGAAGGATATAACCATATTGTTGCGTTGTCCGAGATCACTGTGTTTCATACGACGAAGCAAGAAAAACGAAGTGGGACGAATGATGTCTTGTGAATGTGACGATAGGTCTCTCTCTCGTGCGAGTATGAGCGAGAGAAAAGAGTTTTCCGAATTGACTGAGCCCTTTTCACTCATTATGCCATTGAGTAATCGGATTCAATTGAGCGATAGTATTGAAAAGCACGAATTGTACGATGACTCGATGAGAGGTTTCTTCCTCTTATTCTCTTCCATCTAAAATAGATTGGGAAAAAAAAAGAAGAAGAGGAAGGAGGACACCGACAAAGAGAGAAAAGGGCCGGACACAAGGCCGAAAAAAAAGTGCTCCCTTTGTTTGTGTTTGTGTGCGGTAAACAAGTAACGAACAAATATGGTAGAAACAGCCGAGATAATAGGGTTTCGCATGGTGTACTGGTCTTTTTCCCGGTGGGTAATAATAAAAGGCGATGAGAGAAGATGGGGCACGCAATCCGAAGGGAGACGGGAGTAGGTAGGGTTGGGCTAAAGATGATTATTTTTTATTGGTTTCCTGTCGGTTTGGACGAAGGTGGATGAACAGGAAGTTCGGGGAACTCGCTCCTTTCATGTCGCTTGTTTTTTTATTTGGCCTTTTGCTTTCATCATACTTTTTTTCGGCAGTTTGTGTTTGCATGTTTACCATTCCGACTGGTCATCGACATGAGGGGTTGGAAAGGGGGTGATTTACAAAAAGATGAGAATATCGTGGGAGGATGAAAGGTACAAGCAAGCATGATTGTACCGAATAATACCAAGAGCAACAAGCAATGAACCGGGATGGTGTCAACTGGAGCCATTCGGTTCTCGGCTTTCGCTTTCTTCTTTTATTTTTTTTCCTTCTCGTTCAGACGCTTTCGTTATCAGATTGATAAAACAATTTTTCAGCTGCTTGAGTGGAAGTCGGCCCACCTTCTTATTCTTCTCGCTCTCGTTGACACCGACTTGATCTGCCGTATCACCTGAGAGCAGAGCAAAAGCGCCCTTTATTGTTTTTGTTCTCCGGATCAATTGTGTACAGTACAGCAGTGAGTATGTGTAAAGTGAGTAAGAAATGGGCGTGGGTCACTCACTCCCTTGCCCTTCCCTTACCATCCGTTTGTCGGTAGAGTGGCTTGTATGTCTCCCACCTGTCAAAAAAAAGGATCTGATAAGAATTTTTTTGTTGTCGGTTTTTATCTTTTTCCCTCCTTCTCCCTCCCTTCGTCCCTTCCGACACCTCCTCCTCCCTCTCCTTAGTATTTGTCCACTACCACTACCCTCAGTCTCCCTCATTCACTTCAGCCCGACTACTCTTCCTTTCTTCTTCCTCATTCATCTTCATCTCTTCACTCTCTCATCGCTCTTGATCAATCAACCCCTCGCGCCCCCCCCTTCACCCTCACTCTCACTTTCAACTATTCAATTGCAACCCACCAACTCATATTCACCAAAGCAAACACATACAACACACGTCAAAAAAAAATGTCGACTTCAACGCTCCAGCTCCTTCCGACAACAGCGACTGAGATTGCCCAGCTCGATCCCGCAACGCTGGCCTCGATCCCTGGGGTCGCTTACGACCTCAAACGCCTCAAAGTCTACTCGTCCTGTCTCCGTTGCAGAGCCAAGAAGGTCAAGTGCGACCGCAAGGAACCTTGCTCTCGTTGCGTCAAACACAGTGTCGAGTGCTCCTACCGTGAACTCGCCTCTGTCCAGCTCGATATCCGCCAGTTCCAGCGACACCTCAACAACCCCAAAATCAGAAAGGATGGCGCCGGCATCATCACCTCGACTGCGACCCCTATTATTACTCTCCCCTCGGGTGACACTGCGGTCCTCTCGCCTGCCACCACTGCTGCTGCCACCTTGATCGCTGCCGCCAAGGCCGGTGCCGCGGCCTCGCTCGCTGCTGGGTCTGGTTCAGGCTCTAATAAAAAGATTTCTGCTGAGAAAAAGGCTGCTTCTGCTGCCGCTAAATCTTCTACCTCGTCGCCCTCCTGCTCTGTCCCCGTCTCGCCCACTACCGCCACTGCTGCCACCCCTCTTCACTCACACCCGGGAAGCCCCGCAAGCAGCGGCAGCAGCACCGATACCGAGTCTGACACCCCCATGTCTGCCCCTGCCTCGGCCAAGAGCATCGCCATGGCTCGCGCCAAGGTCCATAAGATCATCCGTCGCAAGCCTGTCGTCCACAGCCCTACCGTTGCTCCCATCGAGAGGTTCGAGTCCACTCAAGTCCACCGTCATCAGCATCCCAACAGCCAGTTGGTTGCCCATGTCATCGAGGACGATGATGAGGATGAGGACGACGACGCTGAGGAGGACAACGATATGGATGACGACGATGAGGATGAGGATGAGGTTGAGCGTGTCGTCCTGCGCAGCAACCCCGGTTCTGGTCCCACTTTCTCCCACATCACTGCTTCCCAGCAGCAGCAAACTGATGCCAACATGTCTTCCGAGACTGAGGATGAGGACCAGCCCCAGAGCCGTCGTCGTCGCAATAATGAAGACGTGCCTATCTGGCGCGCCAAGGCCGTTGGTAAGCACAAGCAGACCGTCCACGAGCAAGATCTGGCTGAGACCTTTGGCCTCGCTGCCTACCTCCAGGCCAAGGAGTCGTCAATGGATGCTGGTGTTCCCGGTCAGACTATCGATTACGATATGGAGCTCGAGCGTGCCCTTGCCCAGCGCCTACCCACATCCTTCTCTCGTCCTGACCGTTCGTTGTCTCGTGCTCGCAAGTATGCCCAGGCTGGGTACAGTCCTTCCTTGCCCTATGCCCGCCCCTCGCACTGTCAGCTTGCCGGTGTCGCTGGCAATGGAGCCCATGCCCCTGTCGCTGCCAACTGCTGCTGCCAGATTGCGGCCAAGCAAGGTCAGGCACCCGGCACTTGCTTCTTCTCAGAGAAGGATGGCCGCTCCTTCATTCGAGAGGAGGACTCGTCTATGTCGCCTCCACCTGCACAAGTTGTCGGGTATGAGCAAGGCGAGACTGGCCGCATTGCCTACTCGCCTTCGTACCAGCCCTCTTACAATGCCAAAAACACTACTTTTGGTGCTAATGCTGCTGCTGGTCCTATCTCGCCTGCTAGCGCCCAGAAGATGGAGTGGTCTTCTTCCTCGTCAAACTCGTCCATGGTCCCCCCAGCTCTCACTCTCTCATCGTTGAAGAAGTTTGACTCGTCCTCCGCGTCATCCACCCCTATCTCGTCGCCTAGAATCGAGTTGCCTCCAATCTACCTGCCCAAGCTGCCCTTCCACCAGACCACCCCCGCCTCATCCGACCTCTCAGCCTTCCAAGTCGGTCGTAGCAGCACCAACAAGGGTACCAACGGCAACAGCAACAGCAATGGTGACAGCCGTGCCCCACTCGAGATTGCATGCAAGTTCAACGAGCCCAATGTCGATGCTTGGGACATGATCGAGAAGCCCCTCTCGCGTACTGTCCCCATCACTACCAAGCGTGGTCGCTCTGTCAAGATGGAGATGAACTGGATCCTTTCTTAAAACAATACATAGTAGCCTTTTCTTTTTCTCGATAATACATAGGCATATAGGTCTTTTTTTTCTTTTTTCTTTTCTGTTCTTTCACTCTCCTCACTCTTTGCACAACAACCTTTTTTTTCCTTTCGCGCAACAATAGTACATAGCATTTTTCAATAGTTTCCCCCCCTCATCGACCTTGTAACATATTCAGCACAATAACAAAACACCTTTTTCAATGCAGTTGAAGTGTGTGCGTGATGGGACGTGTTTATGTAAGGTGATGAGAGCTACCGCTGGGGAGGATGGGTCGTATAAGTTGAAGTGTAAAAAAAAATGGTAAGCATTTTTGGGTTGTGGTCCCAATTGAAGCAATTCGCTTTTTCAGCAGCTACCTAAATTTTAGCTAGATGATTGTCTATCCTCCCTCCCCGCCCCCCAACAAAGGGACAGAGAGAGAAAGAAAAGAAGCAAAGGGAACGTGTGCAGCACCGAGAATAAGCAGTGCACATCAAATGTACTGATTTTGTAAGGAGATATTCCCTTTGCTGTGACATAAGCGTACACCTTCACCTAGTTCACCTTTACGTTCTGATGTCTTGACTCCATTTTTTGTCTCTCTTCTTCTTAAACCCTCCTTTTGTACCCTGTTGATGTGATATTGAATATCCAGAGAGGTTGAACTGTTGTTGTTGAATCAGTCGATCCCTAGGTGGTAAATAGGGAGGAGATATAGCAGAGTGGTGTTCCATTTCTTGATTTCATTTTCTTCTTTGCTCTTTTTTCACCCTACTTGAATTGGAATCGTTAAGAAACGTGGCGGTACAGTCATGAAATACGAACGATTGAAAAAAAAATACCGATCATACGTTTGGAAACAAACAACTCCTCTTCGTGCACCATGTCTTTCCAATGAACTCGGATCTGCTTCGTTTCAGGCATGCAAAGTCATGCAAGACTTGTAGTCATGTTCAAAGTCTTTTTTTTTTTGTTTGAGTGGGTATTTTCGTCCCTCCGGAAAAAGGCGTTCCTTAACCTTGGGTCCCTTTTTAACCTCATTGAACCTTTTATGTTCTTTTTGTGGCACGGTAAAAATTGTGTGGTGCTCGTTGCTGGTATGTTAGGGTCGGGTAAAAGGGGGAAATGTGAGAGTGAAGGTAAAACAAAGCATAGATGTAAGTCGGGTGCTGGTGATGGCGATTCTCTTAAACCGCGTTACTCGAGTCCTCTATCTTTATTGCATGGAATGGGTGATGACATGAAAAGGAATAGTAGAAGGTTTTACAAGGAGGCCATCAGGAGCGGAGAAAAGGAAAGAAGAAGAGGAAATGACGAAAGAAGGAGAGGAAGAGAAGAGAGGTAGGACTACTTGTCGTAATCTGGGCTGTGGTACTAGTAATTCAAATCGTACCTGGCGGCATTGCCAAGGGTTAAAGCTTTACACACTCTCAGCAACTTGGATGCTCTTCACAGTTTCGATATCTGCGCTATTCAGGTCTCCGATAGACTTGAAAGAGTATCCGGCGACTTTGGCGGCGTCCAGAGCATAGGTCTGAAGCTCAGAGGCCTTTGACAATAGCGTCATGGATTTGAAGTGGAATTTTCCTAATGGCCTTTTGGCGGCGTTGTAGGTGTCGGAGCAGATATTAGCGGATGCGTTGTATGGGACACTGAGATCTTGGCACATGACTGATGGGCTGTCTCTCCGCTACACTTAGACCACCGAAATAATCACACACGATGAGTGAGGCAAACCAAAAATTGGCATGTTAGAGCACGCAAGAACACGGATCGTGTGGCGCAGTTATCGTTGAAACGTATGGAGAGAAGTATTTTTTAGCTGGCGAAGGCATAACTCATGACTACAATGCAGAGGGGCAAAGGATAGGATCTTCATTTTTGGTGCTGGGAGTAAGGAGGAGAAGAGGAAGTTGACACGAATGATCGGAGAGAGTGAAGAGTGAGAAATGTTGCAAATTGGAGTGAGTGGAGAATATGACCCTTTGGTGGTTGTTTTCTAGTCCCAATTGTTTTCTATTCTGCTGTGCACTTTCCAAGGCATGTCCTTTTGTGACCCTCCTTGGAGCTTTACCAACTGCCTACCGTCTTAATTGCCCGGTGGGGAGGCGCCCCGCATTTTCTACCGGTACTTCGTCGTACAGATGAACTTATTATAATTTGAAGAAGTTTGTATTCCGAGTGATTGCATAAGAACACGGTGTTGTTTCTTATTCAGAGACTTTCGGAGCCATGGACCGCTGAGACACTTCTTGTATAAAAGGATGTCCATACCACAGAGTTTTTACAGCATCAACTCAACATCTCCCTAACACCACTTCGCTCTTCGAACACACAGAAATCACACAAGAAAACCTCTCCATTCCTAATCCAACAATGTTTGCCGTTACTCGCAGTAAGGGACCGTCGTTTTATTTTATTTTTGTTTTGAAGAAAAGTGACTAACAAACTTACCTATTCGTGGAACTAACAGAGAGGAAAGTTACAGCAAGATAATAACCAAGTTTTCCAACTATATTTCTTACTCCCTCTTTTTAGCTTTCAGTATTGCCTTATTGGCTCTTGCGTACTTCTGCACTATGCAGGCCGCCAATGCCATCCAGTATTGCCAGTGTCAATTTATTCAAGGCACATCTGACAACACGTTTATGTCCACCAATGCTTACTGCCCACAGTGGATTGGAAGGCTTGACACCGCAAACAACAGGTGCGCCTCCAACAACGTTAACACGGGGGCAGCGTTCAACGAATGCTGCAAATACTACAAATTTGGTCCAAAGTGCTGGGAAGCTTGAGTGACTTGTTTTTGCTTTCGCGTGCTTTCACTTTGCTTCTCTCTAGTTATTCTTTTAATATCAACAATATGGTGTCATCTATCTCCATCGCCAATTTTTAGGCAGTTCATTCTAGTGCCTCCTCCCTCTTCTTCTGTATTGTTAAACATTGGCAAATAAAACGCACCGCTGCAACGCTGCAACTAGCATCTCCCCCCCATGTTTCTCTCCGAGACCTCGCAACCAAGAGCTGCAGAATCTCCTTTGAAGTAACACATTGAATCAAAGGGACCAAAGCAAAAAAAATCAAGTAACTCCGTGTCTTGCGAAATGAAATTCGTGCCCACGTCCTCAGCAAATCGAAGACCAGCGCAGAATGTTTGCGGTGGCAGAGTGCCAATAGCGATGTTGCAATTTATCCTTCGAGGTTGGCTCTGATGACGAATTCAATAGCTACTCATTGTTACTTACTAAATGAAAACGACCAAGGAGTGACAGTGCAAGATAACAAAAGGCCAAGGGAAAGACAAGGGGGTGGAGAAGACAAGCATGGAAAATATCAAAGGATAAAAGGAAGACCTTGGAAGGCAGAAAAGAAACCCCAGGAGTTAAAAAAGAAAATTCATGAAAAAGTTCTAAGGGTTCACTGACTGGCCTGTATTGCTCAGAGTGAAATTACTTTTTGATCCTTTCATGCCAGCTCTTCTTATCATATTGAACCAGAATTCAGTAAGTGTTCGATCGTTCACGCAGGTAACAGGGAACGAGATGTGGGTTCGAATCGTGTTAGACAGGTTAATTCTAGTTTGAATACGAGTAGACTATATATCTGTTTTTTTTATGGCACTTGGTTTTTTACTTGTGCGTCGAAACCTTATTTCAAAGGAAAAACGAATTCTGCCTTCTCCCCGTCAGAATAATGGTTGACGGGTAATCGAAATCCTTTTTGAGCTCAATTGAACTCCCATGAAAGGGTTCTCACAGAGCATTTTGAGTGCCCCTCCCCGTCAGAGGCTTTCTAAAAAAAAAAAAACAGGCGCAGCCAGAAAATAGTGGTGTTCTCACCACTCCTACTTAAAATACGAGCCGAAGAGTCTTCGACTAGGAGTCCAAAATGAAAAATATAATGCCTTTGACGGAGAGGGGCACTCAAAATGCTCTGTGAGAACCCTTTCACGGGAGTTCAATTGGGCTCAGAAAAGATTTCGACTCTCTGATCCTTTCGCATCTGTCACAGAGAAGGTCATCTCTGTCCTCTCCTTGCAAAACAAATGACAAAATCTACGCCAAACAGATGCGCTCTTGCACTTATAGAGCGGGGAATTTTTCCGTAGATCTTTGATATTTCTAGAAACGCCTACGCGAAACCGTAACGGATACACGATGGACACTGTTTAGTAATCCAACGCTTCTAGAAAGATCCTTCGCCATAGTTTATATAGTTCTTAACCATAGTCTTTGTTCAAAAACCTTCTGAATGCCTTCTCCAGACCCCAAAATACAATCTGAACCCTAGCTCTTGACTCTGACCTTGACCCTGACCCTCTTCCTCTGTCCGAACCCTGAATAAACATACACCAAGTTTATTACAGCATCCCTCCTCCTCCTCCTTTTTTTATCGACACCTCCTTGATCTTTTTGGCATCCCTCTTTTCTTTTTCCTCACGCTCCTTTCTTTTTTCTTTCTCTCTGCCATCCTCTTGATACAACATGGCCGTTTTCTCTCCTTGTTTAATGAAGGAGTGTCTTCGGAGCATGTCCTCGACTAAGAAGACAAAAGCGCGCAGACTTAGCACGCAGTCACAAAAAACTCATTTTTATTCTTGAGGTATGGAAGGGAAGGGAGGGATTCTTGGAGGAAGGGAAGGGAGGGATATTTTTTTGTTTTTGTTCTTAGCTTGGGGCGCAAACCCCGAGAAAAATGCTAGCTGTTAATTAACAATGCGCTTTATTTTGCTGCTTTCGCCTTCTTACGTGCGAGTAGGACAGGCAATACCATATAAAAAGACGGGATTGTAGGGATAAATTGGAGGAAAAGGCGAGGGTAAAGACTTAAACCCTGCTGCCCCCACAGCCAGTATTTGTCACGAGCGATGACAATTGTGGTCCCTGGAAACATATGTAATGTTAAGTACTTTATGAAGAAGGTGTGGCCAAGGAACCTGAGATGTGGACGGAACATGACAATGCCTTGTAAGATGGTGAAAGGCAGCGTCGTGACCAATGACTCAATATTGATTTCATGACGCATACCCTGTTCACTGTGAGAAGAAATCTTGTAAGCCAGAGCGAATGATCCGAGAACTTGCAATATAAAATTGAGTGGAGCAGCGATTTTGAGGAACGTTGAGGAGTATCTGTTTCTCAGAAACGGGAATGCTCGAATTATCGAAATTAATAGATGAAAGTTCTGGGTTGGTACAATCAGCGGGCCAGAAGACATTGTGAGGTTGGATCGCTGGACATTCGAAATTAGGTACGGAATGAGAAAAAGTCCTGATATTCCCATCGGGAAAAAGAACGCCCAAAAGATAAAATAACCCCGCCGTATATGGGATTTGGTTGTTGTTGGGAGCAACCACTGGAGAATAAAGACTAGCCAACCGAGTATAACCACAACGCCGTCAAAGGCTAGTACAAGTTCATGCATGGTGCTCATCGGTTCATGGCGTGCAACGACAGATACACCCCTCATTCGATCTAGAGAATTAGGTGTGTGCGGTAGGATCTGTTAACATTCATAACTATAAGTATCCTTAGGGAAAACTGAGGACAGAAAATACAACCCATTGGAGGGAACACTCTGCTGGTGGAACTAATCAAACTGAGCACCAACAGATTTTTCAACGCACCAAGGCCATAATAAGGGTTGAATCAGCATAAAGCATTTCATCTAAGGCAATAAACATAGTAAAACTTACTAGAAAGATGGTGCTCGACTACAATGTGTCCGTTAAAAATCGCTGTGAGTGTGTGCGCTGGCTGTGTGTAGAGCGGCTATGAGCAAAAGAGATAATGGAGATGCGAAGCAAAACTGTGTCAAGTTTTGCTCTTTTGTACTCATACCTGAAAGAATTCTTGTTACTATCCCTTGGCCATTTGAAATCGTCACACTCTTAAAAAAAAATGCGCAGGGGGGTTTTGAAATCGCTTGACCCCCTTGAATTTTGCGCTACCTTAAAAAAATTTACTCGTCCGTTGATATCAATTTCGCTCTCCTCAAACCCTCCATTTCGCGTTTTAACAGGAGGAGAGGGGCGATGGGGAAAGGGGGTACGATTTCAAAAGTCAAAGGAGTAACATCGGGCAGTGCCGACAATAACGTCGAAGTTGCGACAAATAGCGCGACGAAATGAAAATCAAACGGCGAGCATTCTAAAATTGTAGTGCGCATAGTTCGAACCCATAATAACGATATTATTTCGCATCTGCGTATTTCGTTTTTGATTTACAGCAATTTCAAATGTCCAAAGGGATAAATGCAGCCCTTAATCCAATTTACACCAGTCCTGAAGATGATGAACATACTTTTATGGCTCGCGCACTTTCATCCATCCATATCCATGCCGGCATAAAATACGAAAAGCATTCAGACAAGGGCTGGCGTGCAAGGCAGTAAGGTTTAGGAGAGAAAGAAAAAAGAAAGGAACGCGAGGAAAAAGAAAAGAGGGATGCCAAAAAGATCAAGGAGGTGTCGAGAAGAAAAGGAGGAGGAGGAGAGATGCGAAAGGATCAGAGAGTAAGAGGGAGAGAGGGACGGCATAAAAAGAAAAAAGAAAGGAACGCAAGGAAAAAGAAAAGAGGGATGCCAAAAAGATCAAGGAGGTGTCGAGAAGAAAAGGAGGAGGAGGAGAGATGCGAAAGGATCAGAGAGTAAAAGGGAGAGAGGGACGGCATAAAAGCAAAAAGGATGCGGAACAAAACAAGGGCATGCTGATAAGAAGGCCGATGCTAAAAAATCAAAGGGATAAACAAAGATAACTGGCTTGTAACAACGGAGGGCTCATTAACTGTATCTCAACAGAAAATCTAAATTGTTGAGCTCGCATATGTAGGTCATAACTCGTCCTGTTTTACTTGGCTGTTCAATTTTGATTTTGACAGTCACTTCATTTTTTTTTTTTTTTTTTTTTTTTATGTGGAACAAAGGCGAGCGAAACACCAAGCAGCTTACTTACCACTACCACACAAACACCACACAGAAACAAACGCACAACGCGATGCAACACAACGCAACGCAACGCGCAAAGAAAGAGAACAAGACCAGAATAAACAAAGGAAAAAGAGAGAAAAATGAATGTTCCGTGTTGTATTGTCAATATGTGTTGTGTGTGAAACTATGTACGCTCGCTTCGCGTTCTCTTACCCTCAAACTTGAGGAGGGTTGCATTGCTTCCTCGACGCTTGGCAGAGTTAGGAGTTTTGGGGTTAGAAGTAAAAGAAGAACAGGTAATGGGAGTAACAGTAGGCACGACACTTTGACTCCTTGTCACTCGAGGAACAGGGCCATAGGTTCTCTTGATTGGCTTAAGGTCCTCCGGTTGGGATTTTCTTGCCGGCTCTTCAGCTTGAACTCTTTTGGGTAGGATTGCCTTGCTGTGGGCGGGCGTATGTGCAATCGTATGGGCGGGCGTATGGGCGGACAGCATCCTTCTTCTATTGAGGGTCAACGGCTCCTTTTCTTCCTCCTCTTCCTCCTCTTCCTCTTCATCCTCTTCTTCCTCTTCCTCTTCCTCCTCGTCTTCGATATCTTCTTTATCTGCCTCGGACTCGGGCTCAAACACATCTGCCTCTTGGACCATCTGCACCAGCGCTTCCTCCTCTCTGTCTCTGTCGTTCCTTCTCCTTAAATTCGAGAGTCGAATAGAGTCGAGAAGATCCCTTATCGCGTTTGCGCTCAATCCATACGTGTCTCTCATATTCCGTTCACTCCTCCCGAGGCGGATGAACTCAAGAGCTATCAGTTTCCTCTGAGAATACCTTGTTGGGTCTGTCTTCCTCATCGTCGCTGTCCAATCCTTGAGAGGGACCAACAATCCCTTTTCGAGATCCCCATGCTCCCACTGCTTGATAACGTCCTGCCACTTCTTGGCAGTGGGGATGCGTGGAGCAACTGGTGGCTCGTCCTCCTGCTCCTGCTGCTGCCGTGGTTGTGGTTGGAGTTGCTGTCGTGGTTGTGGTTGGGGTTGGGGTGGCTGTCGTGGCTGTTGCTGTTGCTGTCGTTGTTGCTCTGGTACTTGCGGACGGACTACCGATGACATTTCCTTCAAAGCGACAAGCAAGGACTCCGTAACGGACTTGGACATCTGCTTCAGCTGGTGATCCATTTCTTTTTTCTGGACAGAGAACTGGTGCACCATCTCCTCATCAAGTGTGGCTCGGAGCTTCTCAAGCGACTTGGATAAGGCCTGTACGCTGACGGGGGCAGATCCTGGAGAGTTGCTCTCGCCCATGAAGACTGCGTGCCGACTATCCTGGCGCGACGGTGCCAGCATGTCGCTAAAGCCCATCTCATATCGGGTGTACTCGTCAAGCAGGTAGCGCATTATGGTGCCAGTTCCCTCGCCCTCTGACCAGCCCCCCCACCACTTCACAGCTTTCAACGACCACTTTTCCTTCGCAAACATAAACCGAAACTGGGCACCACCGCGGCGAAAGCAATGTGTGGTAAACCTCCCATTGCGTCTCGCCAAGAGACCTGACTGGTTCGTCAGCTGGTCAAGCCAACCTTGTATGCGAGGCTGTGACAGGGCTTCTTGGTACTTGATACGGCCCTTCGCATCCAACGCAGGAAACACGAAATCGTCAGGCTGTAGTTGGCGCCCTTGGGCCTCCATCCAATCCAGCCACTCCAGGAGTTTGTTATAGCAGCAAATCGATGGGTCTTCTGGTTGTGGGTGGATCTGGTAGACGTTGGCTAAGTGCAATGGTGTAGTCAATATGCATGAACTGTAAGATTACGGTTGCTATCCACCAGATACGTACACATAGACATATAAACAGAACATGCTAAGGTACCGCAAAACCGTACCTTTGGTCACATCCGCTTGATTTGTTTTTCTAAAAGTCAATGTGATGGTAAAGTACGGCGAACCAGTCTCTGTGGTCAGGCCACGGTCAATGTCCTTTATCTGAAGGCGAGTTAGCTCCTCGTTTCTAAAGCAAAAAATGCAATGCCACGAAATTGTTGGTTAATTATTACAAGCAAGAAGAGAGCACACCAAACCACCATCAGATGCGGATTATACAATTACCTCGTCCATAGGGTAAAGCCAGTTGCTGCAAAGGCCTGAAACATTTTGCAAACGGCCTCGCCCTGAGCTTCAATGGTTGCTGGATCCCTAAGATGCTCCATCAGTCTGACCATGTCGCTGTAAGATACTGCGAGACTTTGTCGGCTAGTACCCGCTTTTCCGTCGCGCTTTTTCAGAGAAATGAGAAAGTTCTCGAAGCGGATGTCGTGGACAGGGTTTCCCGTCCAATTTCCGTCCTCATCGCAGGTCCACTTATCGTCCTGACAACCCAGCGTGTTCTTGAAGTAATGCTTCATCCCTGATTTAATGCCCTCGGCTGTCTTATACGAGAGACCCTCCCCATCTCCATCGCTTCGACACTTGTAGCAGACGTACGCAAGAAGGACCTCTGGTGTATGCTTGGAGATCTTCGTGAAAGCGGTTTGCCAATCAGGATCCTCAAAGCTTCTCGCGTACGCAAGTGCACGAGAGACTTGACCACTGTAGCTAGTCTTGGTCTTCGGAGCATAGAGATGTTCCTCCGTAGTTCGCGCTGCTGCTTCCAGATCGCTCTTGCCATTGGAGGTTTTGGCTTTGGGGCTTTTTCCTTTCTTGACGTTGCCGTTGCCGTTGGGACGGGAAGCTTGAAGGGGAGAGGAGGCTGGTGCAGCGCTGGTGGTGGCGACGGAGGTGCCGGGACGAGAACCAGTGGGCTTGCTGAGGATTTTAGAGGTGGTACGTGGCATGTTACAGGGCTTTTGTCTTGTGTTCTTGTTGCGCTATTCGCGAGTGTGATTTTGTGAGTTTGAGAACAAAGAAAAAGAGAAAAGAGGGGAAGAGAAAAAAGCTAACGCGGAGGTGATTTTTCATCAGCCACATTCTACACACTCAATCACATTACACGCGATTTGTGTGAACAAGTCGCCGTTTAAAAAAACAGAAAAAATTGAACACAAACATAACAAATAGTGTTATGTGCGTAAATGGTGTTCTAGCACCGTGTAATGTAAACTGGGGTACATTCCTTAAGTGAGGACTGTTTTATTCTGAATGTGAATAATTATGCGATTTCTCCCCAGGGCCTTCTACGGTCATGCAGACCAGTCTGGACATTCTCCCTATGGTTTTCTATGCCGATCAAAAAACACCCACTACATTCGTCCCTGTTCAATTTTACATGGAGTTTGTTCAAGATTTATTTTTGAACAATTTTTATATGTATTTATTCTTGCAAAATCAATCTCCTTGGCCATTGTTAACCTATTGCTATCTCTGAACAACCTCTCAGGGCGTCGAATTCCAAGAACGAGATGCTTTTGCATACATCAACTATTAGATCGATGACGGACTACAACAGCAAGGCGAAAATCCAACGCAAAATACAGTGTGCTCCAAAACTGATTACATGTTTGACATTTATTTCTTTGTTCTTGCGCTACAAAGGCAGGAATGCTTTAATCATGGTAAGACTTTGTACTTGAAGGCCCTTGTCAAGCATGTACATGATTTTCAAATTTTAGAGCGATAGCTCTAGCATAGACACTGTTATCCTTTTTTTTCCAGAACCATCTCATGTAATCAGTTTTGGAGCTAGGATTAAATCCATATGAACCATATGAGAATTTTTGCATGGACTTAGTGCGGCATGCCATCTTTTTTTTCAAACCACGCCTTAATGTCTGCGCAAAGTCACAACTTAAGAATGAGACTTTTGATTGCAAGAGATTAACAGTTGTAGATAGAGCACAATCAATAGAAAGTAGTAATTTCTATGAAACTTCTATGTTCCTGCAAAATAAGTCGAAATAAACCTAATAGTTTCTCTTCACGCATTAGAAACCTATCCATCTTTTTTTCTTAAGTTCCTCCCCAGGTCCTCCTTCCAGTCTCATTCTTAAGTTGTGACTTTGCGCAGACATTAAGGCGTGGTTTGAAAAAAAAGATGGCATGCCGCACTAAGTCCATGCAAAAATTCTCATATGGTTCATATGGATTTAATCCTAGCTCCAAAACTGATTACATGAGATGGTTCTGGAAAAAAAAGGATAACAGTGTCTATGCTAGAGCTATCGCTCTAAAATTTGAACATCATGTACATGCTTGACAAGGGCCTTCAAGTACAAAGTCTTACCATGATTAAAGCATTCCTGCCTTTGTAGCGCAAGAACAAAGAAATAAATGTCAAACATGTAATCAGTTTTGGGGCACACTGTAGCTGCCAACCTGCTTGGGTATATTGCTAGCGCAGCTCGAAACCTACCGCCACTACCACCTGACAGCTGTGTCAATGTCATTGAAAATGCGTGCAGCCACGGTGTCAACTCCGTTGATTTCGCCATTGCCATTTGTCAAGCTGTGACTGAGCGTGATACCGTCCCTACTGTGGCCATCACGTTTAATGATTTGCCTGATAATGACTTTGATCAGGTGATTGCTCTGATAAGGCAATCAGCCGTGGTAAACTATCACACGGTATTGCATACACTTGGCAAAAGTATGTTCTCTTGTAAGGTGGCTCGGGGCTTGACTTGACTTATTACGACTTGGTTTATTGTGGACTTGAGTTATGAGCTACTGAACTATCTACGGTATGGACTCGTTATTTATATGTGATCCGGAGATATGGTAATTCTGGATAATTCTAGGACGAATTGGTCACGAGCCACGGTTCTTTGTTATTGATAGTGCTGAAAAAATCCAGAAGTTGGTGGCGTCGTTTAAATGTCATATGATCTATATCAGAGTGGATACTCTGACAGCTCGCCATTAAAGATCAGGACAGCATGCATGAGGAACGAACACACGTAGGCAGAGCATATGGCCTCGTTAGCAAAGGTGTCTGAAGGGATAGCCCGTATCTTGGAGTCGAGCTCTTCAAGCAGTCTGCGTAGTGACTCCTTGTGTTCTTTGGAGTCAAGTGGCTCTGTCGAGATGCTAGTGAAGGGTGGCAGATCAGACATGTTTAGTGTCTCCATGTTCAAGATCGCGTACAGGCTGTTGACTTCCTTGAGTATGAAGTCGGAGTACTTCTTGGTCGGCGTCTCCAGAGCTACTGTCAATGTTTTGATGTTGGTCCTCCTGTACATCTGGATGATGTCGCGTCCTTGTCCTGATACACGGCATAGATAGCTTTCTCAAACTTGCTGATAGTTGTCGTCTCGGCGTCTGTGGTCCATGGGAAGCTCTCGGTGCGATTGGGTCGCACGACGATGTTGAGTGTGATGGTGTCTTTGCCCCCGCGTAGGTTCTCGAGCTCCACCAGCATCTTTGCCATCTTTGCCTCCAACTCGAGCGTGTGTGGCGTGCTTGTATCTATCTACACATCACACACGGCAAATAACATGAAAGAAATGTTAGTAAAGAGATCCATGTCCGTCTTCCTTTAGAGTCAATTCCTCGGTTGCAGCTTACATTGTATGTACATTCATTACCTGATTGCAGTGGCGATGGACGCTGGACGATGATATGGATCGTTTTTTTTGGGCGGCTTCTCCGAAAAGACATCGGCAACGTCGTCCGTTGGGTCAAGGAAGCACATACACAATGTGCATATATTTATCCAATGCCCTTCCACTTTCCGCTATTGGCTACTCCAGCCGCAATGGTCGTGCTTGGTCTAGTTCTTTAGCTCATAACAACCTTTATTAAACATACAGAAAAGCGCACTCTAGTCTCCACCTCTTGTTCTTATTCTTGTTCCCAATTATTTCTCCGTTTCAAGGCTCGTAACCGTTACAAGATGGCTGTGCATGCATTTATAGCTGTAGAGTAGGTAATGTTAACAAAGAGATGACAATAGAGCATTCTTCAACCGACTTCAATTTGACAAGGCGGTCATTTGTGAGAAATTACAATCATATCGCAATCGTTCAAGTATGATTTTGCTAAAAAAAAAAAAAAAAAAGATCGCTAAACCGATTTGAATAAGGAGTAAAGACTGTAATACACAGTGCGACATAGAGACCTCAGGTAGAGAGCCTGAAAGGACAACACGGAAGATGAAAATGATCAATTAGACGAAGTGCTTAGACGAATTTACAGAAGCCGCTGAAAGACAAAGAAGCAGGTAGTGAAAATGTGTAAGAAAGCGAGGGACGCGTAGACATAGAGAAAGTGAGGTACACACAATAGACGGGATATTTTGTCCTGAATTAATATTCATATACTGGTATTTCTCTCGCATTCAAGAAAATAGCTAGACCAGTTTCTGAGCATGTCTCACTGAGAAGAGTAATGTCCGCTGTAGATAGACTGCTCAATTGAGATATTTCTTGATATGCACGAGATCAGCGGATGTCCAGGACCTTTTCAGTGATTCGGGGTGATCCTCTAACCATTTGATGCAATTCTATAGATGTTCTAACAAGTCAAAGTTAACACTGTTCTGAGATACAACAAGAGTGCTTTTTAGGGTTGCTTTTACAGCTGTACACGTACTTGGTGCCAGAAAAGGGTAGGGAGGGAGGGCAGCAGTGCTCCCATGTGGATAGTAGCAGAGGGGACCGAGAATACACCGACCTCCGCCAGTACCATAATTCCTCGAGCCTTGATAAAGTGGCGGTAAACGGTACCAACATCAGCGACCACCTGAATAAGAGGTACGACCGGGGCTCCCTCGTTTAGTACAGCTGTCCCAAATCGGGAAAGTCTGTAAAGATCCCAACCATTCTACTTCTTGTCGTTCCTTTGGGTAGGGCCTGTGACCTCACCGAAGGACACTTCCTTCTCTCCAATCATTACTTTAAAATCTGGGCGGTCAGGCTTGTTGCCTTGCTTTTTTTGAGTGTTGAAGTTGGTGTTGGGGCTAATTGAGAGGCAATGAAACAAACATTCTTTAGCAAATGAACAGAACAACAACGCATCATTATCAATTAGGCTAGATTTGAACTTACAAATGTGCAAAGATCTCTAGCGCTGGGTCATGAGCGAATACCCTGAGGATGGGGGACATGTGGTTTGCAACGAGGGTTTCCTCCGATATCCCTCCTTTCTCTCTATCAGGCAGCTCCTCCACCCTTAACACGTCAAGCGAAGATACCTTATTAGTGAGCACCATCTACACATTCGCTGTAAAACAAAAATGCAAAACAAGCGTACTTAACTTACATCTGCTGGAACAGTCGCCTCAGCCTTTTGTTTTTCACACCGTCGAGAGCCTCAACCGCCTCCTCAAGCTCACTGTTTGTTCGATGCTAAGGAGAACACACAGTATTAGCATGTAATGAAATAATAAACGTATACTGCATGCATTATGACAAAATCCAAAAGTGTATCTTACGCGTATTGAACGAAGGATGGATCCATCTTCGATGTCGATCGCATCCACTTTCTTTGTAAGAGATCCTCGTATTTTCTTAAGACATTGCTTGGGGAAGATCTTCGTCATCCTGGCGGTGGGGCTCCAAGGAGCGAATGTGCCAGCAAGGATCCTATAAAACGCAAGGAACAGTGGCGTTACTATCCATGATATAGCTTCATAAGCTCTATCTTGTGTTCTAAAATGGTAAACCAAGCATTCCTACATTATGTCGGCTGGCTCTGTCTTTCTTAGCTCTCTTGCGCGAAGGGCCTCGATCGCCGATTCCTTGTAGTCGTCAACCATGCATGGTACACAACGACCATCTAGGACTCACTGGTCAATTGGCGTGACAGTGGTAAAAAAACAAACAGAAAATGATGAGATTCAATATACAAACCAATCACAATATGATAAACACGGACTGGCAATTGTAGTTTACCTTGTCGCACTCCTTGTGCTTAACAGATGTGATCAATGCCACCAGATCATCGATTTCTTCCAGATCAAGGCTATCGTCGCTGTTTGCCAAGTCCGAAGCCTGCTATGACAAAAGCTCTTGGTTACGAATGGTTACAGATGCCGTAAAAAGGAATTACTTACTCCACCCTAGAAAAGTGACGACAGGAAATACCTCATCCTTTGGGAGAGGGTTTAGACCTCTTTGAGAGAGGTACAGGATCGCATGTCAGAGAGGGAAAGGATTGCTCTGTAGAGCGGGAACAAAGTGTGTGTGACCGGGAAAAATTTCTGTCCCAGACACTCCAGAAGCTGGGTGATGGGAAAGGCGTAGGCCGGTGGTTCGCCCACGTAGTCAAGTGAATCGGGGTTTGAGTTCTAAAGTCGACTGTATCTCCTGCTCGTTGTCTCGTCAACTCGATCCTATCTGGTAGAGTCGTTAAGGGGTCTGCTTGTGGATGGGTACCATCAATCATCTAATTAGCCATACGGCGTTATTCTTGTTTTTCTTTTTTTTCTTTCTTTTTCATACCCCGAACTCATTCCCTTCCCGTCCGTCTCATCTCGCTCCAATCCTTTCAATAACATAGACAGCACGAGGAAACCTTTCCTCTTCCTTTCCCTTTCCCCTCCTGCGCTCTTTTCTTCCATCCTCACTTCTTTCTCTCTTCGCCTCGCCCACCTTGCTCCTTCCTCTCCCAAGTAAACAACAGAATGGGACCCATTCTTCGGTTTAAGACTAAGCGGATAGTCGTCATCCTCGTCTTTATCGCCACCATTGCCACCCTTGTGGGTCCTTATATCTTTGTCCACTTCCCAAGGACATGTATACCTTATGTTGACCCGATTCACCAAACAGGGCGACCTATCTCTTCTTCACCTTCGACATCAACGGCGACAGACAACAACAACTACAATAGCATTCATGGATACCAAGACCCTCGGATCATCATACTCTCGGGTCAAGTCTGTACGAACCCGGACCCAAATTCGAAATGTCGACAACTCGGTCAAGTCTCCCACCACAACCGTCGTGAATACATCGCTCATCAGCAAGGCCGATATGATCTCTGGGATACCAATATCGCCCATTATTTTGAGCAGGTCAAAGCCGCTGGTGCCGTTCCTGCCTGGGCCAAGATCAAGATGATCAAGGATGAACTCGCCAAGGATGAACACGATTGGATCTTTTGGATGGATACGGATGCCCTGATTGCCAATATGGATATCCGACTGGAACAGTTTATCGATAACCGGCATCCTTTAATCGTCACCAAGGACTGGTATTGCCTCAACGCCGGTGTGTTTTTTATCAAGAACGATGACTGGTCTCGAGAGTTTATCGACCTGGTCTGGTCCAAGATGGGACCCTATGATCACGAACAAGACTGGATGATTGCAACTTTGGAGAGACATCCAGAGCTGAAGGAGCAAGAAAAAGTCAAGTATTTGCCACAGTGTAGTTTCAATTCGTATTGGCATATGAAGAAACTCTATGAGATGTTCCGACCGGGCGACTTTATGGTTCATTGGGCGGCCTTCAACTGGGATGTACAGTCGTTCAAGGATTGGCAACAGCTTCGGTACTTCAAGGTGCCGTCACTCCGGTCAGCATAAGGATTCCACCTCTCTCCCCCTCACATCAAGGTCGCTCTCCTCCATCCTATTCCTCTTTGTCTTCCTACCTTCTATATAATAAATTGCTCAACATTGCTGCAAACAATTGTCCTTGTCATTGTCGTCGCTTTTCTTCGTCTCCTTTGCCACCAATCCTACACCTATTCTTGATCGCCCTTTAACCCACGTTTTCTTTGCACACCCCTGCTTTCCTTAGCTTCTTACTACCTCTTTTCTTTTTACCATCATTCCCACACATATCTCGCCTTTGCCACCCTTTCTCACTTTTCCTTTTGACCTTACACTTTCTTAATTTTTATTTTATTTTTTAATTTATTTTTATTGCTCGCCTTCTCTCAATTCTTTTCATCCTTCACTTCTTTTTTCTTTCCTTTTTTCTTTCCTTTTCTCTTTCCCTTCTTTCTTTCCTCTTCGCTTTCTCTTCATGCATCACCCTGTCTCATATCTCTCGCCCTTTTTTCACCTTTCTATTCAATTAATGTTTCGCGACACCTTGACCGACAATCGCCTGAGTCACTTCTGTCTCGTTGACGGACTACCCACATCCAGACCCTTCTCCACCAAGGTCTCTTCCGCAGATACTGTTGGTGAGCAGTGAAGATGTTGCACAAAAGTCTCACTGATAGATTCAGACTTATCGTCACGGCTATTTGAGGAATTTCTCAGATCGGCAAGTCGGATGCCGCCACCGACAAGACAAAGGCCACGTTTACATCTTGGAAGGATCAACTGCGCTAAGGAAAATGGTGCGAATAACACAACCGGTAAGTTGTTGTCATTATCATCTCATTTGAAGTGTCCTTTCTCATGTCGCTGTTTGCTGCTACTTTGCCTTGGTTATTACCTATCCTGCTGAGCTTGTCAATTTCCAAGATAATTGGCCTGCTCCCTGGCCCGAGCTTGAAGGTTTCCAGCGGTACTGATGATAATATTTCCAAAGATCTTCCCACGTCGCTACGTCGATTTTATGAACATGCTACAAGGCCGCAAGCGGCGTTCTGAAGATTAGCAATCTCAAACACCAAAATAGATGAAGGCGGGTGATCCTTCACCATGCGATAAGTGATAAATTTTCAGATCGCCAAAAACATTGATAAACCATTCTTTCGTACCTCTCGCTGGCTTGATCGTAATACTTTTTTATTTTATTTTATTTTTTTTGGAATATTCTACTTGGCAGCCTGGGTTACTCGAATTACTCGACAACCTCGTACTAAGTCCATGCAACTCGCTTTTTTTATTTTTTTTACACAGCACCTTGTTGCAATATCACACGCTCGTCACTAATGTGCTCAATTCGTTACCCTCCTTCCTGTGGTTCAATTCACGGAGTTCGTGTCCCATATCGTCATCACCACGACTTGTCAGAAGCTAAAAAGTGATAATATCAGCCAAAACGCTTCAATGATCTACTCTGAGGGTGCACAAATGATGCTCCGAGGGAGCGCGAAGGAAGCAAGCTGTCTCCGTGAGTTTGGTCTCTCCTGTCCACGTTTTCGTCTTGAAAACAAAAAATGTGAGCTACATGGACTTAGTACGAAGTTGTCGAATAATTCGAGTAACCCGGGTTGTCAAACAGGTTAACGCCATTTTTTTTTTGATACGCGATTTTATTTCATGTACAGTACAGGCCAAACTCCCCAGTACACCATCCCATAGTCGGATGAAGATAATTTGACATTACGCTCAAAATATCCTGACAGCAAGTTAGGTTAACTATAGTCCGACAAGAAAAACTCATATTCTCGTGCTATTTACATGTCAACGTTGCAAATCAACAAGCTAACTATGCGTTATGTCTTTTAGATATTTTGACATTCGCATATCTCGAAAAAGATAACTTAACAGTAGCAAAAAGATCTTTTGACACCTTGATTTTGGAGGCGAGGAAGAACATCTTTTATGTACAGTCAGAATAGCTGCTGTATTCATTGACGAATTGGGCCTCCCAGTTTAGCCGTTGTTAACCACAGCAGCTGCTTGTTTACTAGCGTGATAAGAGGAGTCCAGAAAGCAAAGACAGATAGAAAAATAAAGACGCTACGTTTATGTCCAGTTCACATCTTTTTCACGCCTTTGCACACACTCTCTCTATCACCCTCATATCACTTTCATATCTATTTTCCCTTGATACAACAAAGTCCACATTGGTCTTACATGTTAGAACATCTAAATAATCTGATGTGAATGGAATGTCAGCGTAAGTTTTCTTGAAAAAGATGGAGAGCAAAGAAAAAGAAAACGACCATTACACCCTGTCGCCTTGCACTTATAGAAGAACAATGTCCTGTACATATGCCGTGCAAGATTTTAAACATACAAAAACCATCTATTTCTACCCAGTACCAGGTTGTAAATTGCCATTCTGGATGCTTTTTCAAGATCCCCTGGATCGATTATCTAGTATCCAGGGCTCAGAGTGCCCAAAAACACGGTTCCTGAGAAGGTGTGTTTTTTGTCAGAACCTGTATGTTTGCTATTATTTACTGTATATCCAAATAGCAGGGGATCTAGCTCAAATGGTAGAGCGCTCGCTTAGCATGCGAGAGGCACTGGGATCGATGCCCAGGTTCTCCAATGAATATTTCTTTTTTTTATCTTTTTCACAGCGACACTTCAGAATTCACTTTTTGGCGTTTTTACCTTGAAGCGTTTTGAGGTAGAGGGAAAAGAGCTTGGTCGCGTCGAAATGGGTTGGTTCATTGCTCTGTTCATTTTTATCCAGTCGAGAGTCAAGCTCAAGTCTCCCTTTTGTACATAGGTTCAAATGGGCTATCAGGTTGAAGCTGAAGCTACCCTTTTCTTTTTCTTTTTTGAGGCACGTACTTTTTGCAAGGAAAAGACATGGGAAAAAGAGATGATACACGTCGTGCATATCAAATCCACGATCTGTCCCGTATCCCACCGACTGACATGATTCTAGAACTAGTTAGGTTCACATTTTTTTGGACTTTGATAAATGAGGGTGACCTTATGAAGGTCCTAGGCACCGGGTAACGGCTCTAGAGCTGGGGGGTTTTTTTTCAATTGCTCCTTGCATGCATCAATATCTTGCACTCTAGTTAAAGAAGGACTGAAGATAGGAGGGTTGTGGGTAATGGACTAAGGAGTATCATGATATTTGTTGGGACAATCTCGGTATGCGAAAAGGATGTAAGGACACCTTCCAGTAGTTGGTGCTCGACGAGGAACAATAATCCCTGTCTCCTCTATTTTCCTCCACGTCGTTAGAATCGGCATCTTCTCTGTCCGCAAGGTCAGGAGCGTCAGCGGCAGCATTGATTTCTGAAGGGGGTAGTGACTCCTATCACATTTAATTTTCAATAAAAAAATATCTGGAACTTTTCTGTTCCAGAAACAATCCAAAGGATAATTTTAAAAAGCATGATCTACGCCATGCAAACTATCTACGCAGCCACATTTGAGACCCAATTTACAGTGTCATTTTTGGACAACATAGCCGTAACGACAACCCACTCACTCACCCCTCCCTGTTTCTCCCCATTCTTCAATGATCCTTTACCCCTATCAAGAGGGTTGTATTGGTAACAGAGTAACAATGTGCGTGTGAGAATGTTAAAAAAAAATGGATCAATAGGATGAGACCCCAAGCGTTGGTTAGTGACAAGAATAGTATGTGAAAAATAAAAAGTAAGGCCCTCTCAGTTGTCTAGGAATTTTGATTCATATGCATAAAAAGGTCGTCGCCTGGATTGAAATAATATATAGGAGTATAAAAGGGCTAGTAGAATGAAATATAAAAGAGAACGACGCGTAGCCGAGACTGAAACGAAGGACAAGGGACGCCGGTGAGCAAAGGAAAAGAGGAAGGGTAAGAGAAGATGATGCTCCTAGGTTATTACTAACGTAAAGGAGACGACAACGGACAAAAGGTTGAGGCGCTAGCCATTCGCCACTGTTTGCACAACTTCAACCATGAATGTGACTTGACTCCTTCATTTTTATCTTCTCAATGCTGCCCACTTTGTTATTTGTTTCAGCTGACATGCCAAACGATTGCATGTCCCTTTTTCTGTCAGGGTTGCCAAATATCTATATAACGAAACGCGAAAACAAATCAATGGGTGTACATAATCACAGTGCGGCAAGAAGCAAATCGAAACGATGCTCAATAGGACAACCTATCACTATTGAAAAAAAGTTGCCTGACACTGCTGTGGCTGTCGTGAAAGATACATTGCGTTCCGAAGCAAAAGTTGTCAGTTCTGTATCAATGACAAAACCTTCCTCCTTTGCCACAAAACGCGGCAAGGACAAAGGAAAAAAACGCAAAAGTAACTCCCTGCAGCAGAGTGAGAAAAAGAAAGTTGGAGAACCTGGGCATCGATCCCAGTGCCTCTCGCATGCTAAGCGAGCGCTCTACCATTTGAGCTAGATCCCCTGCTATTTGGATATACAGAAAATAGTTGCAGACATACAGGATCTAACAAAAAACACTAACACTCAGGAACCGTGTTTTTGGGCACTCTGAGCCCTGGATACTAGATAATCAATCCAGGGGATCTTGAAAAAGTATCCAGAATGGTAACTTACAACCTGATATCGGGTAGAAAGTGATGGTTTTTTGTAGGCTGCACAAAAACGGTAATGTTCATTCTATAAGTGCAAGATGTCAAGGTGTCAATGGACATATTAACTTATCTCTGTTCTTAAATCGATTCCTTTCTCCATTATCGATAATGAATGGCATGGCTCGCGAACGGTAAAAAAAAAAAAAAAAAAAAAAAAAACCAAAGAGAGAAGCAGTGAATATAGTGCCAAAGACATGGATATTAGACAGTGAAGGAGAAGTTGTTTGGTCATATGGGTTTGTCATTTGTGTTTTTATTCCTGGCCCAGCAGAAAAAATATAAACCATGAAAGCAGCTCCCGATCAGTATGTCTTTCTATCCATCAACCTATGGCGCCCTCACCTACAATACCCTTCTCATTTTCTTCTCTTGAAAAGACCAACAAACAACAGCAAAAGAAAAAAAAGGAAAGAAAAAATGATGTTCAACGAAACAGGCAAAGTTTAATATAAAAGGAGCAAAGTCGATGATTGATCGCTGATGTGTTTTCATGCTTGTTGTTTGAGTGTATGAAAAAAAGTAATGAGATGTAAGAACGTAAAGAAAGAAAGGCATAAATAATTAAGTAAACGAACAAAAAAAAAAAAAGGGAACCACAGAAAATTAAGAAAGACCAAGGTGTCCTCGTAGTTTTTTTCTAGTTTTTTTAGTCAATTGTTTGTTCAAGAGTAGAAGAGCATTAAAGATGGCAGGTGTTACACACGCGATGGAAGAAGGATTGAGTGAGGCGATGGAAGCAAATAAAGCGAGAAAGATGTCAAGAGGTATAGAGTTGAAGTGTAGAGCTATCGAATCAACAATGCATAAAAGGACAGATAGTAGGTCAGTTTCCAGGTCTCATTTTCTGAATCTAATCATCAAGCATCAACCAAAGAGGTAAAGAAGAGTGGCCTACCATTCTCGAGAAAACGTGGGAGCGCGCGTTCACGATGGCTCTATTTACTTGTTGGCGAAACCAAAGCCCTTCTTCTTGGGCTTCTCTGGGGTGATGGGACGGCCCTGCTCGATCCTCCTCTTCTTGTCCTCCAGATCCAATCTCTGCTTCTCGAGGGCATCCTTCATTTCCTTGTGCTTGGCATAGAGCTCGGCTTCTGACTGTGTCAACTTGGCCTCCTTCTCTTGCACCTTCTGCTGGAAGACATGCTTCATGTCCTGCTCCATCTTCACAAGCTTGGCCTCGTGCAAGGCACGCTCCTCCTCCAACTTGGCGAGGGGATCGACCTCTCTGAAGACGGTGTGATCCTGCTGGTAGCCCATGGCGATCAGCTTCTCCGTACGGTAATTCTCGTAGTGGATGTCGTTGGTGAACTCGCGAAGCTCCTCCATGTGAGTGCGGATCAACATCTGACGGAGCTTGACAAAGTCGCAGTGGTCCTCGTTGTCAACCTCAATGACACCCCATGGGTACTTGCGTCCACGGACATGGCGACCATCAGCAGTCTCGATAACCTTGTCAGATCCGACAATGGCGAAGGGGATCTTGCTCTATTTGTGTCCAGGTGGAGATAAGAAAGTGTGATTTCCGGTTTAGTTAATGGTCGAGTAAAGAGTCCATGCCCTTGGTCGCCAATACTTTATGCACTAAGTTGTTTGCTCATACCATGACATCCTTGGTCTCGTTGATGGTCTCAATGTCATCGCAGTCGTAGTGCTGGGCGTGGTAGATCTTGATATCGTGGTGGGCAATATCCAAGAGAATCTATAAGCGACGAGAAAAAAAAACCCCCAAGGGTTGGTTAGCCGAGGCTGTCCATTGATGCCTTGTCCCTTGCACTATTGAAGGGTCCCTTTTTGGCTCTCCTTCATTTCGCCACAGTATCAATAAGCTGGCCAGACGTACTCTCTCCTTGAAGGCGGCAATCTCCTCGTTGGTCATGGTGTCAGACTTGGCAATGACGGGGATCAAGTTGACCTTCTTGTGGAGACGCTTCATGAACTCAATATCGAGAGCCTTGAGAGAGTGACCGGTGGGGGCAATGAAGTACAAGCAAGCGTTGACACGAGTGTCGGAGATCTTGCTGCGGTTGACTCTGTTCTCCTGATCGAGATAGGCATCGAAGCGGCTCTCGATGGTCTCCAAGATGGGCTTCCAGCTATTTTGGAATAATGCAAGTTGAGCAATAAAACAAAAAAAATTGTGTTGGTTGGTATCGGCAGAAGAGGAAAAGAGAGGCATAGTACAGTCGCTGCTGACACTCGTTTCTTTTTTTTTGCTGAAGAAGATTCATTGCTTGCTGTTCATTACCTATCCTCGTTGTTGATGAAGTCGCCAAAGCCGGGAGTGTCGACGACATTGAGCTTCAGGCGGACGCCGTTCTCTTCAATATCGGTGCTGAGGACCTGGATGCCGACAGTCTTTGGGCTCTCCTCGGAGAGAGGAGCGTGCTCCTTGGCGGGGTACAAGGGAGCGTTGAACAAGGTGTTGACAAGAGTCGATTTGCCGAGTCCCGATTCACCTATCGACAGAAGAGCAAATTGAAAGGAGAACAGAGGTTAGGGCATAGGGGTCATTGTTCAAGATCTTTTGACGTATGAAAAGGTGTCCAAGAAACGGGCGGGAGAGCCATGGAGAGAGAGAGAGAGAGAGAGAGACCCTTTTTCGTTCTTTGGTCCAAGGTCATTCCACAGACGGAATGTTTTTGAGCAGCAGCGGTCGCCCTTGATACAATAATTGATTGTGATATATAAATAAGTCTGCGAGCCCATCTCTCTTCTCTCTTTTTCTCTCTCAAAGAAAAAAAAAGGAGCAGTGAAAAAAAGGAAGGAGCACCTCTGAGCGTGAAGCCATTTAAACATCAGGAACAGACAGAGACAGGCTCCGAGAAAACAGCAAAACCAACAAAGAAAACAAAAGATGTAGCGAAACGAGCCAAAAAAAAAGGGACACCTTCTGCTTCCTGACACCGACAATCGAGTCGAGAGCAGACTCCAGAAAGAAAAAAGAAAAAGCAGGGAGGCGATAGGAATGTGTTTTTTCTGTCCGGATGACTTACCAACAACCATGACGGTGAAGTTGAAGCCCTTCTTGACGGACTTGCGGTGAACCTGGTTGGGGAGGTTGGCGAATCCGACATAGCCCTGGAGCTTCTTGCGGAGGGTGCCGTTGGCCAAGGACTAAACAGATAACAACACGTTGTTAAATATAATAGCACGATTAATGACTTGCACCCTTTGGGTCCTTGCGACAAGACGGATACATGTCCCTTGAGGATCTTCCTTCGTTCAATTGACCCCGAAAACCATCCGCTAAACAGTTGCCTGGAACTGTTTGGTTGTAAAACCAAAGAGGAGGGTAAGAGGAGATTGCGTGTAAGGGAGCAAATGGGAGACGGGAATAAGGGTGGAAAAAAAACAGGGAGAGTGCGCCTCTCCTTTCATTCTCTCCCACATAAAGTGAGAAGTAAAAGAAGGGGTGGTGGAGCTGAGTTGGTTGCTGGATATCCATCTGTAACAAGCCGGTGTTTTCTGTTCAGTTGCTTCCTCCTCTCGCTTCTGATGCGATGGTGAAGTGTAAAGGGTTGGGGGTCCTTTCAGGTCGAGCGAGCGAGCGAGTGTAGAGGTCAAAGGGTGAGAGATGTTGGGTTGCTGGTGCTGTATCGGAGGCAATTGGCGTACCTTGGCAGTGGGGTTAGCTAAGGAGGCAATGGCCGAAACAAAAGGAAAAACACGGTTAGAAAGGTTGAAGTCAAAGAAGTAACGAGTAGTAAACGTTCATCGTCCGTTCAGGAGGCAAGATGAGAGTGAAAGAGTGGCAGAGAGGGTTGGAACATACTGATTTCGGTAGACATGATGTAGAGTTGAGGTGTGAAGAAGGTGAAGGTGAAGTGTGTTGTTGTGAGTGTGATTGGGTGGATGAGAAGGAGGGATTAGTGGAAGAGGGTAGAAGGGAGGAAGATGATGGAAGGGAAGGGAAAGATGATGAGAGAGAGTGTGTGCGGGAAATGGGAATCGGAGAGACGAATGAGAGAAAGGAAAAGAAGAAAAGAAAAAGAAGAGGAAGCTGGACTGGAAAGTGACTAGGGAAATAAAAGGGAAGAGGATGAAGTGGCACAAGAACAGCGTGCAAGTATGTTTCAACGGACAAAATAATACCATCTCTCTCTCTCTCTCTCTCAGCTTAATTGCTGCATTCGAATAAACTCAAAAAGTGAGCACGAAACACATAACAAGAGAGAGGGAGAGAGAGAGACAAGGAGACAGAACAGAGAGAGAGAGAGAGAGAGAGAGAGAGAGAGAAGAGGGAGGGGAGGGAGGGAACAGACAGTCGGGATGGACAGATATGAAGAAGGTGTTAGTTACTGTAGTTGAAAAAGGACTCTCATGCGCATTGCCATTGCCGCAAGTGATAAACATGAAAATGCATTGGTGACACCAAAACAGATGCAATTCATTCATTCATTCATTCTTTGTCACCAACGGGCAATATATAACAATCCAGGGGATGCTATGTCTACAGACACACACACACACACACACACACTGAAAGACAGACACACTACAACTCGCAAACTTGATAGCCATTCCATGGTAGCAAAAAATGAAAAAGAGCTTTTAATATCTCTCACTCAGTAATTTAAGAGAATCTTGAACTTTTCTTCACTGGGGACTTGGTTCATCACCGCCCGCCCATCGTGGGACAGCGACATGAACAGCCATGGATCTACACTGCTCCATGCAACTTGGTACACAGAGTCCTCATGTTGGTCAAACGCCTGAACAAGCCCATCCGTCGGGGGACTATTCAGGAAGAATAAAGAAAAAAAAAAAAAAAAGATATCAAAAAGGTTTGAATTAGCCAGCGAGTCCGTCGAGAGCCCCATTTGTCTTATTTTCTCTCGTTTAAGGCACCATACAGACAGACAGGCTGACAGAGTCAGAGAGTGAGAGAGAAAAAAAAAAAAGAGATGCATGCATGCTTAAAATGGGGTGAGCATTTGTTGTTTGGTGTTGTTGCTCCAAGGATAGATCAACACCATACAACAACAACAACAGCAACAACAGCAGTAACAGTAACATATATAATAACTTACTCTTGCACGTTGTCGCCCTGCTCTCTATCTTCTTCCGCACCTTGTTCACCCTCACTCGCATCCCCTTCGTATTTGTACTCGGCCCCTGTCGATATCGACACAATGCTCTGCAGATTCACTTGGCAGTCTGAACTAGATGTCAGCATCAACTGGTCGTGAAACTTGTTGTACGCTACCGACCACACCCTAAAAAACATAACATGAATGTTGGTTAACTCCACAACATGGTAATAGTCGAAATGCGATCCCCTTCCTTCCGCTCAACTTATGCTCTCTAACAACTAAACCACAATCGTCAAAGTTGTTTACCAGTGTGTGTGATCTTGAATCGTCATGATGGGCCCAGCAGTAATGTCCCGGACATCCCATATCCTGACCTTGCAGTCATCGCCTCCTGTGGCTATCTGGAATGGGCGATTTGGGTTATAGTCCACACAGAAAAGTAGCGCTGGCTGAGCATCCTTGATAGTGAACGTTGGCCTAAAAAAAGTGGAAAGCGCTCGTTGTTAATTATCAACGTTGACGTAGGTAATGAACAAGGCATGAATACAACTTGGACATTATGTTCGTTTGTTATCCTTACTTGAGGGAGCTCAAGTTCCAGCCCTGAATCGAACGTCCGTACACAGCCACAACCTCCTGAGCATGAGGGTTCATCACTGCACTTGCAAACTTGAATCCTTTGTCCGGTGTATCAATCGACCCCGTCAACTATAGTTGAGAGTAAGAGAAAAAGAGCCGTTAGGCAAAGGGTTTGAGCCGATACAGCTTGCAAAGACAACATCCTGACAAAGTGCTCACCTTGGCGGTGCCTTGCTTAATATCGATATCCCAAATACATATACGCCAATCCTCAACCGAGATGACCTCTGTCCTGTCCTGCCAAATGACTCTAAATCCCAAACAAAAGCAAGACGTTCATATTCGCGTTAGCGAGTCTGTGGGTTCTAGATAACGACCGAGTAAAGTAATTCCACGCCACCTAAAAAGCGCACTTGTCAGCCTTACTTTTTGACAGATCCATCACCAATATCAAGACTGAGTACATGTTCAAGTTCACCCCTGGTTTGATGGTGATGCATTCCTCCTTCGTGTCCATCCTCTTCCTGCTCCTGGTTTCCACGTTTCATTCGCCACAACGATGCCTTGCTCTGTGTCTTCTTCCCGTCGATGACTGTAATGTTTTTTGAACACGATAGGTAAAACCAACGGGTGAGTAACAGTAACACCAATGGTTCCCGTATGTGTGCAAACCAGAATTTAGCCCATCCAATGTCGTTACCTTCTCGGTAGCATGTAAAGAACAGATCCGGATCCTCCTTGGACGCCGAGATATCCCAGATTTCGTGCGGGTGACTGAATATCGTTGTGCTGATCTCAAAGAACTCCTCATCAAATGTCAACAAATGGACCTACGAAAAAAAGGATCGAAGAAAGAAAGTAAGGATATCAGGATCGCGTGTCGTTGCACCAAGGTGTAAAACATATCCTCCAATCGCGACGCCATACAGGTAGAGCATCTGTGAAGGATAGGCACAGTAAGCCTTCTTTATTTTTTTTCTTTTTACCTCGTTAGGTCGGGAGAGTTCCTGTGTGCCAATAATAAAACTGCTCTTGCCATCGGTAGACTTGATGGCCGAAAGACAGCGCGCCTACATTGTGTGTTTTGTTCAGAAGAAGGTGTGAATGAATGAAGGAAAGTGATGATGTCAGCCTATCAGTCATTAACTCGAATGCAAGTTTCCTATTGTTGTTGTTGTAGTTGTTGTTGTTGTTGTTGCTCCAGTGTCCGGGTATATACCTGATGGCGTAGTCCATAGGCGCATGAGCGGTGTTCACCGTGTTCCATTGAGGTTCTGTTCCTGAAAAGTGTAGTAGAGTAAGAAAGAATGGCAATTGAACTGGGGCTTCTGGCACAGTTTCAACCAACAATTTCGTGTGACTTTCGAAAATTGATCTCCATCGAACCAGGGTGCCCCGATGGTTGAAATTGATGATGATATGACTGAATGTTCTGTTGTATTTTATTTTGAATGCTAGATGACGGAGGGACTGGATGAGCGACAGAAAAAAAAAAAGAGATAGGGGAATAGTTCTAGAGGAGAGCATGCGAGTGTGAGAGAATAATGAAAAGAAAGAAAAAAAAAGAAGTAAAGATAGAGATAGGTACAACGGGGGACGTAGACAAATATTTACGTTCCGTAGCTGGCGCGGTAGTAGCTTGGCGGCAGAGTCGACAAGATCTTGATAAACGGAAGCTCAACTACAACCAGCGAGTTGTCGTCCAAAAAGTCAACAAACATCAACGGCTGGAACTTGTGAATAACCTGAAAGTTAACCTCCGCCTCCTGCTTCTCCATAAAGTCGTCTGTCAACACCTTCCTGACCTTCTTGCCGTTCTTCTCTAATACAACAACAGCCTCTCCATTCTCCAGATCCGGTGTCGACAAAACTCCGTTCTCGGCATATTTCATCATCCGGCGTTCCCGCTGCAGCTTGCGTTTCTCTGCCTCGATCATCTCATCTCGTTTCCTCTTTCCAACACTCAGAGCTGCGTTGCGGTCTCCGACACCCAGGGTCAGGTCCACATGGCACATATAGTTGGCGCCCCAGACCATCAGTGTGTTCTTGCGGGCGGGGTTGAAGGCAACGCCCTGGATCTTGTCCCTGAATGCCAAGAACTTTGTTGGGAACGTCTTATCTGACGAATATTCGCGCGACCAGTCCGACATGAGTCGTGTCTCGACATTGAACACATAGAACACATTGCTCGCTGTTGGAACAACCAACACTGGCGAGGAAGGGTGGAAGTGAAGGGCCGTCAATGGGGCATCGAATGTTGGGAGAGTTGCATGATGCTAATGTAGGACACATTGTGAAAAACAGAAATACACAACGTATGAGATTAGAACAAGGTTCGTGGATGATTCACTATTACGTCTTGACATGATTCCAATGGGTGTTCAGATCGCGAGGTTGATTTTTTACCTGAACAGTGTCCAGGTTGAACACAAAGATCCTGTTCTTGACATCTCCTGTTGCCAGCCACTGACCGTCGGCTGACACAGCCATGGAGATGATCGTCTCAACATGGCCATCTCCTCCAGAAACTTCCTGTTCCTCACCATCCACATCCATGGATGCGGTAACCTTGCCACCAACTCCTCTGTGCTGAGAAAACTTGGCAAGGACATCGAACTTTTTAGACTCCCATTGAGAAATATCCACGATAACCACAGTCGAATCGGTCGAAGCAACCACAAGGCGAGAGTTGTCAGGGGTGAAAGCGAGGAGGTGAGCTCCAGTTCCACGGACACCAGAGAAAGATTTTTGCTTCTTGACAATCAACTGACCAGGAAGGGAGGGCTGTAGATTGAAGGGTGTATGCTTTTAGTATCTAGGTCACTGTTGTGCAACCACGACGATGTAAGTGCAAAATACGAGGATAAAAGATGCAGTTGTTGCTTACGTTTTCATCGATGCGGAACAACTTGACTTCTTCAATGTCTGCAACAGCGATCCAGTGGCCATCCTCAGACATTGCGCTGGAGGTGAGGTTGCGGTCATCCCTGAAGTTCATCTCCAAAAGAGCCTGCTGTGGTTCAATCAGATCCATATGTGCTCCAATCTCAAAGTCCGAGAAAGGCTGAATTGGCGATGCGGCTAATGCGTCAATTAGGGATCAAGAAAAAGGCTGTTAGATAAGGTCTTCAAATATAAAAGAGTCCAGTTCAGCAGCTTCGTTTCCTGAGAGGCAAGCGCTCACTTACACTTTCCAAGACGCCAGACCTTGATGCCGTTTGCCTGTCGACAGAGCATAAGGCGGGTTGATTTGCTGATAGAGATGACAGGTCTTTGAGGGACATATGAAATGCGACGCTGGTTGATATCGGTGAATTGAGAGGCACTGCAGACAACCATAGAGACGTCAACACCTCCTGTAACCAAGGCATCGACATTCCTGCTCTCGTCCATCGCCATTGCGCGCACATCGTGCGAGTGGAATCGTCTTGAGTTGGACAAAACCCACTTGTTAACCATCTCGGTCTTTCCGTTGGTTGTTCCGTTCTTTCCAGTCTTCTTTGGCGCAGGTTGATCCACAAGGCGATATTGGTTGCATTTGCGGTCGACACCTGATGAGAAAACAGTGGTGCCATCCTATTAGAAAGTCAAAGTAAGGAAGACGTGTTAGGAACTCCATCAAGACACCAGGCTGAACTGATCCAATTCGTAACTTCCATAAAAAGTTTCGTCGAATCAACTTACACGTCCAACGGCAAGGCAGAGAACATCGGCGCCATGCGAGTTGAAGGATTGGACCATAGTTGTGGTAGAACCATCCCAGATCTTGACGTGACCAAGGGAATCACCACTGACAATGTCACCGGTGGAGAGAATCTTGACGGCCCAGACAAGGGTATCCTCGCCAGGAACACGTTCCACGGTCATGCGAGTGACAACTCGACCTTGCTCAACATCCCACTTGTATATGCTGCTGTTGGCGGATCCTGTCACCATAATTTTATCATCCTGCGACCAAGCCAACGACAAAATTCTCGCTAATAAAGAGGGTGATCAGGTGGAATACTGTTAGCACCTATCGTAATGTTGTTTCCATTCTGACCCTGGAGAAGAATGTCCGAGCGTAATAGCAAAAAAGCCGAGAGACATACTCCTCTGCTTGTCAAAAGAGCGAATGAAGGTAAACTCGCCGTCGGCGATATCAAAAAGTCTAACACAGCCGTCTTCACATCCGACAGCCAAGACAGTGTTGGCGTTGTTGGCGGCCATGCACCAGACAGCTCCTCCGTGAGAGTCAACCGAGCGCTATTAGACAAATAAAACTGCACATTAGCATCCCATTCATGTACCTGTGAGTTTGATGACAGGACTCTGATTCGCCATATACTGTGTGAGGAGTAACATACCTTGGGCTTCAAGGAAGTCAGATCCCATTCTGTCACGACGGCGTTCAGTCCAGCAGAGAACAACCTTGGAGGGGTCTTGGTGAGCTTCTTGATGGCAGCCTGCTTTTCCTTCTCAGAGTCCCAGAAATCCTCGTCCTCAGTCAAAACTGTCTGGTGTGCCCAGGCAATAGCTTCGACTGACGTGTTCTTTCCTCCTGGGATGACCTGTAGCAAACAGAGTGATGGGTGTTGATAGTTAGTTGTATGTTGAATTGGTATCGATCCTGTTCAGGCTGAGGGATTATCGATCCCTGATTGTTATCGTTGTTGTTGTAGTTGACGGCGTTGAAAAGAGTCGAGAGTGACGTTTTACCTTTTCCAAGGTCCAGTCGTGCTTTGGGTTCCAGAGCTCGATATCTCCGTTAGCCCGTCCGCAGGCGAGGACTGGGCGGGTGGTGTTTGGTGCGAATGCAAGGGCATTGACGGCGGAAGGGACGTAGTCGACGAATCGACATCTGTGAACCTCCATGGCGTTGGTGTTGTGGAAAGAAGGAGGATGGACAAGAAGAAGAAGGGTAGAACGACGTTATTTGGAGAGTGAGGCCAAAGAAGTCAAGGAGAAAAGGAGAGAGACTTGCCTTTGCAAATAGGTCTTGAAGGCACTTTTTTTCTTTTTTTTTGTTGCTTGCAAAAACATAAACACTGGTCACGTGAATATCGACTTTTTATCAGTCACAAATCACTTATCATCATTACGTGTCATCTATCAGTTCACGTATAGGAGACCCTTGACCTTCAGCCCAACAGCTCTTTTCCCTCGCAACTCCCTTTCGCTTGTTCTTTCTTTCTCCACACACTCTCATTCACCTCTCACTCGTTTTTTTTTTTTTTTTTTTTTTTTTTTTTTACACCTTTCCGCCATGGCCGAAAGCGACGGCATGCACCTTACGACTCCTCCGCCACTGCCAAAGCGACCCTTAGACTCGGTTGCGACCGCGTCCGAGGCAGAACCCTACAACCTTACCCCAGGAAGAGCACCCCACCAGGCTTCTATCGACGATACCTACCTCGCACCAACCCCTCTCCTCGAGTCTTCCTCGACCACTCCACCACCTCTGCCAAAACGAAACCAACCACCCATTGTCGTTGTAAGTCCAATTGAATGTGTATTACAGGAGGTCAAACCTTCTCGAGGCTGTTGCAACCCTAAGGAAGGGACATAATAAACGAAAGGACGGAAGAACCTCGATTCCGAGCTCATTTATTTTCATCGTGTGTGTGTCTGCGAATATCGTATCGTTTCACTTCCTTTCGCCTTCTTTACAAACATCAAAAAGCCCATTTTCTCTTTTTATTCGCATTACATCAGACTCCGGCTGTCACACCTGTAACGAGCAACGGGGCCGCACCCGCCCAGGGTGCCTTCCCCGACCGACCCCTCACTCCCCGACCGACTTCGACAAGCGCCCAGGCTACCCCGACCTTGTCAACAGCGCACTCTAATCAATCCACATCCGCGTTAAGTCAGCAGGAGGTCTCCTTCCAATTCGACCGACACGTCCAAGAGATCCGTCGAAGGAGGACTGTTGCGAAGAGGGCTCCGCCGCCCGATCGGGATGACTTTACCAGAGTCGAGGCCGAGTCTGGGAAGCGAGTACTCGATGTCGGTCTTTATGTTCAAGCTGTAAGTGCGTTTCAGACACGATCGAGGTTTTTTTTTGCTGTTGTTACTTGCTTGTTTTGGACTTGTATGACCACATGAGCATTTAGATTGGGCGCTAACTTGAAAATCTTTTGTCCATTCCTCCTCCACATAATTTCTCGCCCATTTGAATGCCTTGTGCACATGTTTATTTGTTCGCCTCTATGATATTGTGTCTGAATAGCATCTTATGTACTTTGTGGAATCGCTGGCTCGGGACGACAAGGTCAAGACAAAGCTTGAGCCACTCCAGTGGTCCCGTATAAAAGCCCTCCTCAGTCGACTCTACGACACTTCTAATCCCGCCCAGTCACTAGGCCTCTATGTCGAACGGATCATGTACTGGAGGAACCCACCTGAGACGTTTGCATGGTTCACAGTAAGTTTGATCGCAACCTTTTACTGCGTGAAGCATCCCCTTGCATTTATGCCTAAAACTGTGAACAAACAAAGAGTTAATCGCTGCTTGTTTGATTATGCCAATAGATTTACTTCACACTGTGGGCATATCAGCTTTGGCTCCCAGGATTCATTTTCTTGTTCGCCCTCAAGATCCTCAACAACCGCTTTGGATTTCTTGGGAACTTTAAGGAGGTACTCAATGTACCAGACCCGCTGGGAGTCGTGTCGAATGGAAAGGAACCGATGCGGAGAAGTACCAAAATGCACTCTCAGCTGCGTGAGCTGATTCATTCCAAGGACTTGACGGACTGGATCTCACAGACGACAAAGATCTGGGGACCCTACTGCCAAGCCCTTCTTGAGGAAAACATTTGCTATATGGAGAGACTCAAAAAGTAAGTCAAGCAGATGCCTCTTTGTGCAGGTCGCCGTGACTCACTTGTGTTCGTCTGTTTTGCCCTGTGCTAACCTTACCATATTATTTGTGATAGTCTATTCCGTTGGGAACGTCCTCAGCAGACTTGGCGGGTCCTTGGTCTGTTGACGTATTACATTCTCATGAGCACCTTCTTCCCTTTCGTAATTGTCCCAGCCATCGGTAAGTCGACCCTTTTGTTTACCTAGATAGTTGCAATGGCTCTTCTCGACCTTTCTGTTCGCTACTAACGTTACCTGTTGGATGTGCTAGGTTTTTTCATTGGCCTTGAGTTCTTTGTGTTGCTGCCAATGCAAAAATATTACCCTCGATTCAGTCATGTCTTTTCACCGGTGGAATGGATTCTCTGGGGAGTTCCTACGAATGCGGAGCTTGCTGTCGAGATGTTGACGCGTCAAGAGGACGAGAGACGACGTTCCCTGGAAGAAGCAGAGCCGAGCATTGGAGGCGCTGCCGAGCCATTCACACATGGAGAGGAAGAGGTTCACGATTCTGCGTCCTACATGTCTGGTCTCTCTCCGGCTTCCAAGATCAAGTACGAGTACCAGAAGCGGGCAAGGAAGAGATCGGACTCTAGTGGCTCAGGCTCTGTCATGGAAATGGACAGTTTGTCATTGCACGACAAGAATGGTAGGTTATCTCTAATGGATTGATGGCGCAAATATCGGCTTTAGGCACAGCAGTCGAGTTAACAGTCGGTACTCTAATCCTTTGCGCCTATAGAGTTTCACTGTCTGCTCCGAGGCAAGCCCGGAAAGCTAGTGATCACGGAAGAGGCGCTCCAATTTCGCTCTGCCAAACTGCTGGGGCATGAGGTGGAGACCCTCATCAACTGGGAAAACATTGACACCATCAAGAAGGTAGGCAGCGCTGGCATGCGCGCAATGGTCAAGACGTTTATGTAAGTAGTTTTTTTTATATTTCTAATCTCGGTTTGTACTCCATTTTCTATGACAAATAGTCCAAGTCGATGAATCTGGGAATCTGGTCGATGCCGGGCATTGACGTGACGGATATCAGTGGCCGAGTTACAACCTTTCACAATGTTGTCAAGCGGGATGACGCCTTCCGGAAACTTGTGGTGACCTCTGGAAAGAAATGGAGCCATGTCTCTTAGTCTTTAATCATTGTACAATAAAAAAACACTCCCTTCTCTTGCACATTTTTTTTTCTTTCTTTTTTGGTATTTGTTGAATGGTTTTTTTTTTGCAAAGGTAATAGATAGGCGAGCTACGTGTGGACCATTCACCTTGTTGGTCTCATCCCATTACAAGCCAAGGATTTCTTTGTCTCCCGAATTATCCCAGTCCGATGAAATCGAATAAAGAAGGTGTCCAGTAAAAGTTCTCTTTATGATGCATCATGATTGCGATAAACTGCGGGGTGGATGCCTTCCTGCTTTTTTGTGTCATTATCGGAAAAAGGTCTTATATTAGACATAGAAGGCATAATTCGACCAAGTTCTATATCCTGAGATCCTTTTTCCATGATGACACCGAGTGTCTTTCTTTGACTGTTGTATCAGAAAACCACAGACTTATGAAGTGCCAAAAGGCTCGTCCTGCTTGTAGGAGTAGGAGGAGGTGTGAAAACGCGCTTGAAGATGTGTCTGTGCGTTGTGATTGGACAGACAATAGCCGTAGTAAGACATACATCATATATATATTTTTTTTTCATTGTTCTTCAAGCACACCCTCAACACTCGATAAAGAAAAAAAAAAGTTTTCTTGATGCAAACGACGCTGGCCAATCTTTCGGTCTTGGATGTATTAAATAAAAAGACGCGGAGAGAAGGGTAGTACATCCTTAAAAGTCCACCGTTTTTCCTTCAATTCCTCCCCTTTTCTTGCCTTCTCTATCACCTCCCTTCTTTCCTTCTTCTTTCTGTTTCTCTCCCGTGAACTAATCTCTAACTGATCACCTAACCAATCTCTCCAAGCACACCTGCATCATCATCATACCAACAAAGACAAAGATGAAGGTCACATTAATCCTCGCAGCTGTTATCGCTGCCTCGTCAGTCTCTGCCTACCAATGCCCAGACACGGCCTCTGTCAACTCTTCTTGTCGTCAGATCAGTGTCTCTCCATGTAAAGCAAATGTTATCTCTCCCATTATCTGATTCCTATTTGATTCTTGTTCAACCAGTCCGTCTCAATCATACATAAGCTAAAACATACTTTTTATATTCCTTTGACAAACGTGTCTCGCCCTATCCGATAGTGGTGTGCAACAACCCCAATGTCAACAAGGATGCTTGCAATGCCAAGCAGTGCAACCAAGCGTACATCGATAACTACTCTGCCTGCCAGTGCCGTCGCAGTCCCAACATGTTCTATGAGGTGAGCGGACCCTTCTCTTTTCTTATTATTTTCTTTTCGTGTTTAAAAGATTTTCCTACGAATTGACACCCATTTGTCTCAGACTCACTCTAACCTCCACATTCCTTTCTTTTTTTCACACATCCACGACACAGCACTCTGCTAATGTCGAGGGTCTTCTTAGACGCTGCGGTCTCTCGACTTTAAGCAACCCCTACGGTAGCCCCAACCAGTATAGACCCGGTCAGGGTACCCAAATCTTCGGTCCCATCACCTCCGCCACCTCCACCGCCGGATCTGGAGTTGTTACTCGCGTCTATAACGGCACTACCTACTACGGCGGCTCCAATACCGTCATCTCTGGTACCACTCGCTGGGCAGGTGCCACCGTCATCTACAACGGTACCCGCATCAACGGCGCTACTACCTGGATCTCGGGCACCCCCAGCATCATCCGCGGCACCAGTACCCGTATCGCCCCTGTCCCCGGCACCACCGTCGTTAGCTCGTCTGCCTCAGCCGCCCCCATTGAGAGCCCCACCTCGACCCCTGTTCCCGTCCAGTCGCAAGGAAAGAAGAAATTGTCTGGAGGCGCCATTGCCGGTATTGTCCTTGGATGCTTGGCCGCGTTGGCCCTTGCTGGTCTTTTGGCCTGGTGCTGGAGAAGAAAGCGCAGTCAGCACACTACTGTCTACAACACCCACTCGACCTACGAGAACCAGAACCGTGGCCCTACCCGCACCGTTGTCACAGAGAAGATCGAACCCGTCGTTGTCAAGTCCGGTACCCACCAGACCTACAACAACAACAATATCCCCGCCAACAACTCTACCACGTACAACACCACTACTCAGTCTGTCCCCGCGAACCAAGGGTACAACAACACGTCGACTACTTATAACACTGGCTCGAACGTTGTGCACCCCTCGACCACGTACAACACCACGACTACGACTGGGTACAACACTGCCAACAATGGCTACAACAGCGCCTCGAACATGTACAACAATGGCTACAATACCGCCAATGATGTCCGCAACAATGCTCGTGGCTCTCACTAAATGGATTTTAGTGTGGTCATGCTCGAACATGTCTCCTCTGTTCTTCCTTTGATGGATCTTCTTGTAAATCTTGTAAATATGGGACACACCGTTTGCCTCTAATAAAATAATAATTGTTTCTGCGTCCATGGCATTTGCTATGTTCATGTTCTATAAGGAAAGGTAATGCTTGCATTCTTGCATGATACGTCTGACTTCAAACAAAGGGAACATGACCACTGAGGATGTAGAGTCTGATCAAGTGGATAGTTTGGTTGGTCAGGAGGATCTTTTTGACTTATTCGGTCGTATCAGTTCTCTTCCGTCGCTTTGATTCTTGTCTTTTAACTCTACCCCTTTTCACTTTTCATTCTCTTGTCCTTCCTGCCCAGCTCCTTTTCACTTTTCATTTTTCACTTCTTTCTTTCGCATTGTCAGTAACACTCGAAAAATACATCCATCGCCAACAAAGAAGAGCAAAAACAACTACAAAGATGAGCACATCCCATTCCTCAAACATACAGCCACAACCGCCACCTGCCATTAACACCACGCCTCCTCAACCCCCTCCAACAGCAATCCCTCAAGCAACCATCGAAGAATTCAAGACGCTCCTCGAGAACGATGTCCGCATCAAGGTCGCAGGGATAGATCTCGATGGGATCCTTCGTGGAAAGATCATGGCAAAGACAAAGTTTCTGTCGGTCCTCCAGTCGGGGTTCGGGTTCTGTTCAGTCATCTTTGGATGGGACATGCATGATAAGACCTATGCTGAGGAGTTGAGTGTCTCCAATGCTGCTAATGGTAACTTGTGCCTATCGCTTTTTACATGCAGAAGATATGTGGTACAGCCACTACTTTTAATGATGCTGACATAAAGGGCTATGCATATTTTCCGTAGGTTACAGGGACATCCTCGCGATTCCGGACTTGTCGACGTTTAGAAGGGTCCCGTGGGAGAACGACATCCCATTCTTCTTGCTATCATTCTACGATCCCAAGACAAGAGCTCCATTAGCAGTCTGTCCACGCGGGGTGTTAAAGAAGGTCACGGATGAGTTGGTGTCCTTTGGATGGGAAGCCATGTGTGGAGCCGAGTTTGAGTTCTTCAACTTCAAAGGTATGCCCTTTCTTTCTCATCACAGTGTAGGTGTGTGAGAGGTTTGTGGGGTCCTTTGACAGGAATGTGATGATGGGATTATGCAATCCGCTTTGATGTCTGTGTGTGTGAAAAAAAAAAAAATGTCCGAGAGGACGCACGAGGCGGAAAGATGGGTGGATTGCAATTCTACATTATGCATTTCTCTGTCTCCTGAAATGAAATAGTCGACTCACCACATTCATCCCCTTTCTGTCCCTATTGCTCATTTCCACGCCCCCCGCCCTCTCTTGCACGCATTAGAAACACCGGACACATTGGCAAAGAAGGGATACACAAATACACAAGCATTGACTCCAGGAATGTTTGGATACTCTCTCCTGCGACCTTCACTACATCAGGATTACTTTTACGATATCTTTGACCAATGCAGGAACTTTGATGTCAACATTGAAGGGTTCCACACCGAGACAGGTAACACCATGCAATCTTTTATTTGATCTCTCTCGATATGTTATGCCGTGTATGCAGTAGCTAACATCAACACCGACTCTTGCATTCAATTGGGATTGGATTACTAGGCCCAGGAGTTTATGAAGCGGCGTTGGCGCACGACAATGCAACAAAGATGGCAGACATGGCCAATCTGTTCAAGCTTTCAGTCAAGCAGCTGGGGCTCCAACGAGGGATCATGCCAACATTCATGGCAAAGCCCTATGCAGACCAGCCAGGCTGTTCAGGACACCTACACTTTTCGATCCGCGACATCAACACAAAGACGAACCTCTTTGCAGCATCCACAGCGTCAGCCTCAGCTTTCAGCAGTTCGATCCCCTTTGGACAACAGCTCCACAGTCCTACATCTGACGGCGAAGAATCCACAGAGGCAGCTGGAGCTTCTCTGGACGCGGCCTTGAACCGACCTGACTGGGAGACTTCGGTGGAAGGTGTGAAGGAGATGAGTCAGATGATGAAGTACTTTACTGCAGGATTGTTGACAGCCCTTCCGAGCATCATGTGCATTCTGGCCCCCAACATCAACTCATACAAGCGACTGGTCGAGAACTACTGGGCACCTGTGACGATCTCCTGGGGGATCGAGTCGAGAGTATCGGCGATTCGAGTCATTGGACCTCCACAGTGTGATCCCAAGGGAACTCGACTGGAGATGAGAGTCGGTGGCGCGGATATTAACCCACACTTGGCGATTGCGGCATGTCTCGCGGCTGGGTTGTACGGGATCAAGAAGAGGCTGGAGATCCCCGTTGGACCAACGACTGTTGAGACTGGAGAGGGACCGATTCGAGGGGAGAGATTGCCAAAGTCGTTGAAGGAGTCTGCGATGAAGATGTTGGAGAAGGGGTCGATTGCGCGGGAATTATTAGGGGATGAGTTCGTGGAGCACTATGGAGCTACGCGGATGAACGAGCACCGACTCTGGGAAACCGCTGTTACTTCTTGGGAGACGAAAAGATACTTTGAGCTTGTCTAATTTGGTGGCGCTTTTTCCTCGGATGATGACGTAGTAGAAATACTCGATGCGCATTGATAAGATTATATACTCAGTTGTTACTTTTGAACACTTTACCCTTCCTTGCCTCGCTTCACCTAACACTTTGATCCTGCTCCACGACATCTGCTGTTGATCCGCCTCCTTCTCTCACCTCTCATCACTCACCCTCTCAATCACTCAACCCTTGTACCAACAACAACTACAAAAGACAACGGCAAAAGTAACAAACAATCAACAATGGATTCTCCGCTCGCTACCAACAGCAGCAGCGAAATCAAATCTCCCGCCAACCTCGAGGACTCCAACCAAGCATCGCGAGCGAACTCTGTCGACAGCAGCAGCGCCACAGCCGTCGGGAAGTCAGATATTGTACCGGCTGGTGCGAGTGCTTTGGAGCAACGGATCGCCGAAGACCCATTTGATGCCGACGCTTGGTTGACGCTGTTGAACGATGCTGAGAAGGAAGGCGAGGTTGCTCGTGTGAGAGATGTTTATGAGAGGTTCTTGAAAGTGTTTCCTACCTCGGTAAGTCCTCCTCCTCCTCTTTGTTTGAATCATCATTTTGTTAATGCCTCGTCCCGTATTCGACTTTCACAACAAGATATACCACAATATACAATTCAAAAAAAACAATACCCACCATTGTGCCTGTTTATATTGAAATGGTTCCATGTGGATAATCCACAATGTTGTGAAAGATTGAGTGCAACGGACTGAAATATTGGCGGTGGTCCTGTGAGACTCTCAGGATGAACCGCTGGCGACAGCCGACATAGTTGAACTCTTATTGATACCTCTGGATGTTAAATTTTGCTTGGCCCGGTGTTCACAGGCAATTCGAACAGTATGCAGGAGCTGTTCAAAGAACAATTCAGTAACCATTTCGTTTCTTCTTGTTTCCTTCCTTCTCTTTCAACTTGTTGGTACCATGGTTTACTCTTCACTATTTCTACCTACCTACGTATCTTTCGCTTCTTGTGTTTACGTGAAAACCGTCATTCATATTGTGGTTGAATATCGGCCTCTTTTTGTTTTCATGGACAAATATTCAATGTCGATTCTCCTTTTGCCCGATCTCAATAAATGTTCGCGATCACTACATGGCACTACTCTCTTCTTTTGCGTGAACGGGATGGCCTTTTTTTTCTTCTTATCTCCTCCCCACCATTCGGATTTTCTTCCTATCTACACCCACACCATCACCAAATGGCCACCACCTTTTATTATTTTGTCCGCACCTATCTCTGCCTGTCGGCACATACACACGCATACACCTACCAACAGTCTAGGTATTGGATCCAGTACGCCGAGTTTGAACTCAAGCATCATCATTTCACCGAGGTGGAGGCCATCTTTCAACGCTGTCTCCGTTCCGTCCTGTCTGTAGATCTCTGGAAGTACTATCTGAATTACATTCGTCGTATCAACACTGGTCCCGAATCCAAGGACATTATCACAAAGTCGTATGATTTCGTGTTGCAGCACGTTGGACTCGACCGGGACTCGGGACCCATTTGGAGCGACTATTTGTTCTTTTTGAAGTCTGGCCAGGTAAGTTGCCCTTGCCTTGCACGAAAAGAAACACGAATAAGCGATGTCTATCATGACGTTGATGTGAGATAAAAAATGAACGATGCCTGACATGTCTTAATCACATCAATTAATTTACACTATAGGCTCAAAATACTTGGGAGGAGCAGCAGAAAATGGACGCTATGCGCCGTGTCTTCCAGAAGGCTGTCTGTATTCCTCTCAACAACATCGAAAACATCTGGAGGGACTACGATTCGTTCGAGAATGGACTCAACAAGTTGACGGCGAAAAAGTTCTTGCAGGAGCGTTCAGCAGGATACATGACAGCCCGTATGATGTGGAAGGAGCTGCGCAAGTTGACCGACGGCATTAATAGGAATTTGCTCCCTCGACCTGTCAAGTGGACCGAGCGGGAGTTGCATCAGCTGGAGCAATGGAAGCGCTATATCCGTTGGGAGCAATCGAATCCTCTCAACTTTGAGGACACATCGGCCTTGTCGGCCCGTGTTGCCTGGACGTATAAGCAGGCGTTGTTGTCGATGCGATTTTACCCTGAGATTTGGTTCGAGGCTGCCAACTATTTCAACGAGATTGGTCGTGCGGATGAGGCTGTGGCGATGTTGAAGAACGGATGCGAGATCATGCCGACGAGTTTCTTGCTTCATTTCGCCTATGCCGAGATGGAGGAGACCCGCAAGAACTTCAAGGAGAGCCGAGTAGCGTATGAGTCGTTGGTCAAGAGCCTGACCGAAAAAATTGACGACATGAACACCAAGGTCGATCAGGAGGTCCAGGCTGCAAAGGCGGCTTTATTGGCCGAGCAGCAGCTTCTTGATGGCGGCGGAACGGGTTCGAACAAGAAAGTGCGCGATATTGAAGAGGTTGATGGAGAGATGCGTGAGCGCGAGCGTGAAGAACTCAAGAAGCGGACTAAGGAGTTGCAACAGTATGAGAAGCTGGCCAGGAAGGAAGTCGAGGAGATGATCAAGGGCTGCGGTCTTGCCTGGATCATGTTTATGCAGTTTGTCCGTCGTACTGAGGGTACTTCGCAGTGGAGACATGTCTTTGGTCGCGCTCGTCGCTCGAACGCCTGTCCCTACCAGGTCTACATTGCGGCAGCATTGCTGGAGTATCACTGCACCAAGGACACCACTATTGCAGGAAAGGTCTTTGAGGTCGGGTACAAGTCGTTTGCAGATGAGACTGCCTATGTGGACCAGTATCTCGAGTTTTTGATTCAGCTGAACGATGACAGCAATGCCAGAGCCCTGTTTGAGCGAGCTCTCATCAACATGTCGCCAGAGAAGGCTCGTCCCCTCTGGGAAAAGTTTTCAGAGTACGAAAACAAGTATGGCGATTTGGCTGCGATCAGCAAAGTTGAAAAGCGTCGTCGGGAAGTCTACCCTGATGATTCTGTCATCAGTCGCTTCGCAGCCCGGTACAGCTACAACGAGCTCAAGGTCATTGAAGAGATGGACATGGGCGCCAGCAGTAAGTGTCTTGCCATTTTTATTTTCATTATTGTTGTTGTTGTGGAGCTTTTATTTTTCACATGTGCTAATGAGTGAGTTTGTTTCATTTTGTTATAACAAAATAGTCCGCAAGAACATCCATGTGCCAGCATTGTCAGACTTTTCAAGTGATTTCCCACCTCCACCAACTGTTGATTTGGACAATGCTGCTCGCCCTGGTCGACGACCCCTGATGGAACCCGTGCATGTAGACTTGTACCCGCGACCTGATTTCGCCATGTGGAACAGCTACCGTGTTTACCCCGATATGATCCGCAAACCTCCAGCCTCAGCCAGAGATTCAAGACCAGGTGATATGGACACAGTTCCACATCCTCACGGAGGTGATCGTGACCGAGACCATGATGGCCATGATGATGACAGGAGAGGTTCTCCAGGTCCAGGACCAGGATTCGCACCCAAGCCGCCAATGCCTCCTCATATCCCCCCACCCATGCCTCCTCAGGCTATGGGTTCCCCCTCTCAGATCCCACCTCCCCAGCCTATGCCGCAGCATCAACAACAACCGCAGCAACAACAAGGACCTTTGGTTGTCCCTGGATGGACGTCGGGACCCCATGGGTTGATTCCAGATGCAGTGGCGTTCTTTTTGTCAAACTTACCCCCAGCTGCAGGATTCAATGGGCCTATCTTGCAAGCGCAAGATATCTTGGACTTGATTCGGGCAGCACAGATCCCTGTTGGGCAAAGTATGGTTGTGCCACCACCGGTGCCTGTTCCTACTGGTCCCCCTGGCGGTGTGGATCGGGATGGACGAGGTCGAGATATGGGAGGACACCGTGATCCCCGTGGTGTGGATGGACGAGAATTTGATTATGGTGGAGCAAGGGATAACCGAGACCCACGTGATCCAAGGGATAGAGGAGGCGATCCTAGAGATCCTCGAGGCGACCCAAGAGACCCAAGGGATCCTCGCGAACGGGGTGACCCTCGAGATCCAAGAGGTAATGACCCCCGTGGCATGATGCGTGGCGGTGGTGGTGGTGGAGGAGGAAGTGACCGTGGTGGGTTCCGGTCTCGTGGTGGGCCACCTTCGGCAGGGCCAGGCGGTCGTGGTGGTATGAAGAGGAAAGGACGGGAGTATGATGATGAGATGGGAGGAGGGAGTGGCGGTGGAGGAGGAGGAGATTTCCGGGGACATATGCCAGGAGTGAATCGGCCACCTGAGTATGATGTCTTCCGGTCTCGGCAACAGCGTAAAGCCAACATGGAGTAATAGAGTTCTTTAGTGCTATTGTCGTTTGCCGTCGCGACGTATTTTTTTTCGCTTTGTCCATTTGCATCTCTCTATCTGAAATAAATACACTTTTGAACATGTCATTTCGATGCCTAGGTTTTTTTTTGGCCGGCAAAGTGAGGGCAAGGCTCCTATTAGTTTCTAATTGATTATCATCAATGATACCCCTTCCTATCCTTCGTGTTCTTCCGATCAATAAGTAAAACGTGGAACAACCTTGTTAGTCTATAATCACTATCGATACCCTTGTGCATACCGAAAAACAAGTGTGTTTGTTAAGAACGTCTTTTGACGATTTATGTGCTCAGCCTCACAGAACAAAATGGTTATTTCATCTGGAAAAGTGGGGGAGGGGGGGAGAGAGATGCGCCATATGTGTCAGTGTCAGTGTCAGTGTCTTTTTTTTTTTTTTTTTTTTTTTTTTTTTTTTTTTTTTGCTCTGTCTGTGTGTACCCCATCCTTCTGGCTGTCTCCTTTTTGTCGGCCCGACTGACTTTGGGCTCCGTGCCTAACTGCAACGCCTGCCTTAAAATATGATTTTTGGTGCTTGCTCTCTGACAAATCAAAAACTTGCAATAGCACGCACAAACACTCACACTCTTGTTTCTTGTTTGTGCTTTGTACGGAGCGGAAAACCAAAAAAAAAAAGGAAAAGGGACCAAAAAGTCGACCGATTTGAATGCCTCTTTTTCTAGTCGCTGAACAAACAAGAAAACCATTCATGCTACAGAAAAAAAAAAAAAAAAAAAGAGAAACATAGAAAGAGGAAAGGGGGGAGGTTAGGCAGAAAAGATGTAAACGGTGAATAGAGATAACGAGTGAAAGACGGCAACTCGATCTTGTCTCTTCAATGGCGTTGTCTTGTTGTATGAAACTTGTGTGTATTGTGCGTGTGGTGTGCCAAAAGGTTTATTTTTTGCACTGCCGACGGATTCCTCTCTCTGGCTCTACTCTACTCTCTTCTTGTGCGAACTGCGAAGTGCTCTTCCCTTTCCTCCCCCCCTTTTTGGTCTTGTTTGTTTACTTTATTTACTCTGATTGGGAAGGACGGAAGACAAAGGACAGAAAGAGCTCTCAAATTGTGTGTCGACGGCGTTTGTTTGTGTCTTGGAAAAATCCGCAGCGTTTAGGGCTGGAGCTGAAAAAAAATTGCGAACCAAAGAGGGGGAGGTTAGCCTTGGCAATTGAGTTTTTCTGGAAGTCAAAAAAACCGGTCTTTGAGATATGAAATCGGTGGGTTGTTTCTAAAAGTTGATTGAACTTGAAGAGGAGAAGACGAGGCGACGAATGGTACTAGCAAGGGCGATAGCAGGATGGAGGATAAAGTGTTAAAGAAGCAATCGAGCAAAGAAGAGGGTAATGGCGGTGAGATGATGTGAGAGGGAAAGGAGTGGTGGCAAAATGTATTATAAAGCGGATTTATTCCAGAATCATACAGGAAGGAAGAAAAAAAAAAGGCGAGTGCCTTTGCTGGAAGGAGGGGGAGTATTTAAACCGGCCCTCTCCCCCGAACAAATTTTTGCTTCTTTTCTTCTTTTCCTTTCCTTTTTCCCTTTTTTTTATTACTCTACTCTCACTCATCCACCCTACTTTCCTCCCTCTCTTACTTCCCCTCCTTGCTTTACTTACTTCAACTTACATACTTACCAGCTACATATACGACGAGCGTTTGATCTACCTACCCAACTCAACGATCAACCTTCTCAAGCATACTTGTACCCTTTTACAACACAACACACACCCCACTCTCGGCACCACCATACACTTCGCTTCTGAAGCACTTTAAACACCCTTCCCAAGTGGTGTTACTGTCTGTCTGTCTGTCTTGCTGACAAGGTCCTCTGGTTGTTGTTGACCAGACCACCTTCCCTTTTGCCGTCCTCCTTCGAGTGTCTTCCTTTGCCTACCTGCCCCGTCTGCTTGTCTGTCTAGTGTGTGACCATACTACACTCCTCGTCCATACTCTTTCTTTCTTTCTTGCCTCTTTATCTGCTTTGCCCCCATTACCCTTAAAGAACAAAGAGTAGGTGACGTCGACTTTTTTTTGTACCTGACAACACTCTTTATTTCCAACAACCAGTTTTTTAACCTTTATATCTTTTACTTTATTTTTCCAACCCAACCTCACCAAACAACCAACAACCAACAGTCTGCCTCATCGCCATGGACTTCTCTTCCTTCATCTCAACCGCTTCCTCCAGCGACATGTTCGTCACCACCACCAACGCCAACAACACCAAGGAGACCTCCTCCTCCTCGGTCGTCATCATCAACAACAACAACAACGGCGCAAGCAATGGTTGCTTCGACGCCAGCAAAAGCAGCAAAAACAACAACGACAACAACGCCACCACCTTCCCTAACGTCTACTTCAACACCGACATGAGCAACAACAACAACAACAACGACGACGACTCTGTCTCCCAGTATTACTGGGCCCAACTCACCGCTGACACCGACGACCTCACTGGTCTCGACCTCACTCCGGAGCTTTCTCCCGAGATGAGCAACTACTCTCCTGCTGTCGACTCTGTCGGATCCCCCTACACCTATGATCCCCTCGGCAGCTTTGGCGACGCAGCCAGCCCCTCCATGGAATGGCACTCGCCCATCGAGGACCCCCTCGCTGCCCTGAACTCTTTCGACGCCGACTTTGATAATGTCAGCTTCTCTCACGAAGCCGTCTGGGCTGCCCAGCAAGATTTCGAGCTCTTCCCTACCTATAAGGATGAATCGGCCAAGCTCGAGAAGCTTCTCATGGAGCCCCACCCTACGACCACAGCCATGCCTGTCCTGTCTGCCCTGCCTACTATCAAAGAATCCCCTGCCGAGCCTACCTTTGGCGCCTTCTCGCCTGTTCTCTCAGAAACCATCTCGCCTGCCTTGACCACCTTCAGCGCGCAAGATATCATTTGTCCCACTACCTTCTCGGAGGCCAAACTCCTCGGTCAAGATATGCAGGCACCCAACTACCGTGTCGCTCCCAGAAAGGTGACCCAATCGCCCACCAAGGTCGGCTTTCAGCCCCCCAAGAAGACTCGTCGCCGCCGTGTCACCTCGGAGGAAGCCTCTCGCGTGATCCCCACTGAGCAAATGGGTGACCCCAACGCCAAGCCTCGCTACAAGTGCTCCGAGTGCGGCAAGACTTTCTCGCGCCCCTTCAACCTGCGCTCCCACCGCGACACTCACTCGGGCTTCCGCCCCTTCGATTGCCCCCACAAGGACAAGAGCGGTTCCAAGTGCAAGTGGTCCTTTGCTCGTCGTCACGACCTCGAGCGCCACATTATCAGCAAGCACACCAAGGGCAAGAACTTCCAGTGCCGTACCTGTGGCGTCGAGTGTACCCGATCGGACGCCTTCAAGAGACATTTGGCCCGCAACGAGCAGTGCAATGCTGCGGAGGCCGCGGCTGACATGGAGCTGGATTCTGATCAAGTGAGCCATTTGTGATTTTGTTTTGTTGCTGCATGATTGTGGAGTTCCCCTATGTTGCCTTTCTTTGTTTTTTTGAGGAGACGAGACGAGAAAAAAAAACATGAAAGAGGGTTGTTGTTTGTTGTGTGCATTACATTTGAAGAAGAGGGAGGAGATAATGTACATGCTAGCCTTTTTTTAATTTCTTGATCTTATGGCACCCCAATGATTGGAAAGTTTCCACCTTCCCTTTTACTTGGACCATATAACCTTTGGGCACCTTTCCCAACCTTTCCAATCAAAGAAAAAAACCTACAAAAAAAGCGATCATCAACATCACAAACCTGCTCAGCTACCTTTGAGCAGCAACTTTAGGAACACATGCAAGCCAGCCTAAACTTTCACATCTCACACATTTTCCGGATGAATGTTGTTGTTGTTTGTGGAAGGAGGATCCTCACCCATTGAGAGACAGTTGGACGACGACGACCACCATGACGACGAAATCAGCCGAGCGCAGAAGTCAGCTAAGCAGTTGTGGATGACTCTATATTCTATTGTGATAACCAGATTCTTTCTTTTCATATTTCTAGTATTCTATTCTTTCCTTTTCTTCTTTTGGGATGGGTGCAAAAGAAGAGAGGTTTTCTATTTCGTTTCTTTTCTTTTTCTCTACTTTTCTCCCCACTCCAACTTCAGACCAAAATGTACATACTCTTTTTCCATATCATAGTTTGCATTTCAATTTCTGGTTGCTGAACATGTTTGTTATGTGTGTTCTTCTAGTGCGCAGAGTGCCGTTCGTCTGACGAGGCACGTTCGGGTCGATCATCCTCATCGCCTTCGCCTTCGCCATCGCGATCCACATCGCCTTCGCAATCGCAATCGCAATCGCAGACGACTCTGAACAAGAAGGAGACAGCGGCTTGAATGGAGCACACAGGCGACATCTTCAGCAATCCACTCTTTTTTTTCTTTTTTTCTTTTCTTTTTCGCTTTTCTTTTTCTTTTTTTTTTTTTTTTTTCCGACGTGGACGCATGTGTGTATTATTATTTTTGTCCGACTTGGCGACTATATTGCGACAAGGTTCAAGGTATCTCAGGAGACTCTGGACACATCACACCCGCACCCTCCACTGGAATACTTTTTTCTTTTTTCTTTTTTTTCTTCTTTTCTAGTGTAGCTGTTCTTTTCTTATTTTTTCTTTTTGCACATACTTTTCTAGCTTAGCTTTCACAAAACCTGTTTAATATTAAAAAACACTTTAAAAGAGATCTATGAGTGACATGAGTGCAATGTGAATGATATTGACGATGAAGTAAAGTTGGGATGCGGTCGTGTGTGTTTGTCAGGGCGTTTGCTAGAACTCAGTGCATCAAGGAGGTATATGCACAAGGCGAAATTGGATTCGGCGCAGCCTTGGGTTTGCAGTCACAAAAGAGATAAAAAAAAATGAGAGGGGATGGGTCGTGGGAGTGGATTGGGGAGTTGAGACCTGCAATGGTGGTGCCAATTGACGAGGCCAATCAATGGTCATGGCAAAGAGAGCCAGATAATCATCTGAATGTTCATCCATCATTCATCTTATGAACTCCCGTCGCCATCCCGTGACATTGACCCCTCCCGTGTCATCATCATCTTTGTCCGTCATCCTAAGAGTTCTCCATCCCAACCCTTGTCCCGTCTGTCGCCTCCCTTCCTCCTCCCTTCTTGTCTGTCGTGCCCCCCCTTTTCATTTTGTTTAAATAGCCATTGTGCTCTGACTCTTCCCCAAATCCCCTTTCCTCTTCTTTCCTCTCTCTTCCTCTTTCTTTCTTCCACCCACCATCGCCACTTTCACTCTCGCTCTTACTCTTGTACTCACGCGTCCCTCTTGCCTTGCTTTTATTATATTGTATCCACGCTGGACCCGGCAACTTTTAACCTTCCTGTCCGCCCTCAACAACGGTCACCGTTCATCTTCATGATACGCTCCTGACCACCGGCCCCCGCCCCTCATCCGGCTCCACTTCCCCTTCCCCTTCCCCTTCTTTTACAAACCCTTGCCCACAAAAGTATACACAACCACACACGCACATACACACACTCTCTTGCTCATTCAACTTGCCTTCTTGCTCTTGACACGAGTTGAACAATAACAGCAACAACGAAAAAAAAGGGAGGACTAACAAGCCGACTCTTTGCTTTTCATCCTTTCCACCCGACCGACCGACCGACCGACCGACCGACCGTCAGATAGACACAGTCCACCGGCCCTTACCTCTGTCCTTTTGTTTCCGCTCTTTCCCAGTTACCCTGCTTTGTGTACCCCTCTTTTTCTTGCCTCTTCTGTCACACGGGAAGAAAAGGACAAAAGGAAGAAGCAACGCCCATTTGTTTTAACACACGACAAACGAAGGCTTTGTTTTTGTGTCCCCATTCATCGTTCGACGCACCCTTCAACGCATCAAAAGGTGAGAAGCTTTTTCTTCGGGAGACCAACTTCCATCAGCATAATACATATTATATATATATATACAGACACACACGCATTATCGATTATCGGCAACTGCCATTATCATACGCAGGCAAATCATCATTGTCGTCATCATCATCAACGACCATTCACGTCGTTGTTTATGCGTCCCTTTTCCTTTTCCTTTTCCTCGCCTTCACTCCTTCCTTCCTTTCTTTCTTCTTCTCCCCTCCTCTCTCTCTCTTTCTCTCTCTCTCTCTCTCTCTCTCTCTCTCTCTATCATCCATCCTCATCCCTATCCCCGCGTGTGTACGTGCTGCTCCTTCTATTGTCAACAAATTTACATCTGTTATGTCTATCCCTCTCTCTTCCACCCCTTTTGTTTCGTTCTCTCTGTGTCTTCACTTTCTATGCTGCACTCCTCTTTTCTTCAACCCCCCCTTTCCGTGGTACTCTCTGTCTTACTTTTGTCTTTTATTGTGTGTCAACCCTTCTTCCATATTGCATATGTCTACATGAACATTGACATGTACGGTATAGTACGGGTGTTGGTATGCATTCATGGAGTCACTCAGACAAGCAAATGAGAGCCAAGCAAGGTTCGGCTTGTATTGGAGGGGAGGGGGTCATGGCCATGGCCATATGACCTCGCCTTGACTCCATTCATCTGTCCCATCCCTACTTTAATACAACCTTGTATATGCAGCCCACCTGAGTACCCTTGTCTGGGTACTCTTTTTTTTATTTTTTACTAGTACTCACTGTACTAGTCGGTTGGACTCGATTCTTTCGTTTTCGTTTCTCACTCCCCACCCCCTTGATCCCTATCCCTTTCGGCAGAGACAGACACCCATTTTGGGTCTATTGGTGTGGGATCGAAAGAGATAATAATAGCTATTGAGGACCCGTGTGGGCTTATTGCCCCTGCCCACTTTGTTGTCGTCTCTGTGTCGAGTAGAACGAATTTGTAGCGGCCATGGCGTTATCATACATCCACTTACCTCCCACCCCTGCTTTGCCTTCACGCATTCTTTTGGCGTCATGGGCCGCGTACAATAAATGCAACAACAGCAGCAACAAAAATGCATACACCAATCATGACCTTTTGTTCACCTCACCCTCCAGCACCTTTTTTCTTATTGATTCTGTTCAGCTGGCAATTGACCCTATTCTTTCTCTCTCCCTCCTTTCCGTGTGCTTTCTCCCCTAATTAGAGTCATCATTATCGACAACGAACCCACTACTTTCCTACCCTCACACCTGTTTCGTCGTGTGGCCGTATCATCATCATCACCATCGTCCTGTTGTTGTCTCTCTCTGCCTGAGTGTTCGAGTTAACGACAGGGAATACAGCATTAAAAGGGGAGAAAGAAAAACTAAACGACCTTCCAGGTATGGCAAAAAAGAATGGGCGCAGACCACAAATGGCAGTTGTCCCTTCCCCACTTCGTTCGTCTGTCTCGCTTTTTTCTTTTTTTTGCATGAACCCGGAAAAAAAGCACACGACGCACCCACACCGTCCTCAATAAGGATTCTGTTGTATTCACCATTTTAAACATCCTACTTGCAATCACAAACTATAGTTATCATTAAAAGTGAAAATGGTGTCGTCTTCATCCTCACCCTCAACCTCATCGTCGGCGTCATCTGTGTCCCCTCTGCGCTATTATCAGCGCAGTCAGGCGGACAACCAGCTCTTGCCGCTCGACCTTATCATCCAGATCTTTATGCACCTCTCACAAGAACCCCAAGACCTGCTCAACTGCGCTCTCACCACACGGACCTGGACAGCACCCGCACTTCAGGAACTCTACCGCCACCCATGGTCCTATCTCTTTACATACCAGTTCGAGACCGAAGGCCGGGTTATGGACAAGACAGGGTCGATGCTATTGCTCAGGACGCTGTTCCAAGGATGCATGGATCCTTCCCGAACGACGCTCCCCTATGCCAGCTTTGCTAGGAGTATCAATCTCAAATGGGTCCACGACACCTTTGACCTTCCCGAAGTCGACATTCAGACCTTGACCGGATTCAGGTGGACCAGGAACGAGGCGCCCAAGGATTATCTTATTCGACACCTGCTCGCCCATCGACCGTACTTGAGCGACTTTGTCCACTGTCATGCCCCTCGGTTGCCACGTTGCCTTTTCGCTCACATGACCACGACAGTCGCAGAGAATAATGGCGACGAGGCTGGAGGCATCAATGAGCTGGGAGGGCCTGTCTTGCCGACTCACGAGACCGATGTCAATGGCACCATGGTTGTGGTCGAGCCTGCCGAAACGATCAACACTGCTCTTACAGCGAGCACTGACAGCGATGACTGGGAAGCCATGATGCAGGATGCAAACAACGAGGACTTGTTACCACCGCTGGATGCCAGTCTTCTGACCACACCTCCATTGCTCCCAGTCCAACAACAACAGCCCGTTGCTACAGCCATGCCCTTGGTTCACCCCGAACTTGCGCATTCTTCGGTTGTGGAACCATCCACCAACAACTCCGACACCCCTCAGGGCGTACAAGGTTCATTCTTGCAAATCTTGAATGCTGGCACCAGTTCACAATCACTGGTGTCGGAAGTCCCGCATACGCTCTTCTCGCCAGTAGTGCTGCCACATGTTCCCAACTCGTTCGGATCACCTCTTGTGACAGCGACCATTCAGGACATGGAAGAGGAGGAAGGAGGGGTTGGAGCTAGCCATTCTGGTGATGCTATTGTGGCGACTGGATCGATCGAGGAAGTGGACGGGGATATTCTTGTCGACACCATTGAGCAGGACGACGTTCTGGACATGGCAATCACTGGGCACTCACATGAAGCCAACCAGTCACTGGTTTCTATGGCGTCGTCTTCAACTCAATCCGCTGTTTCGACTACATCAGGTGGAGAACCACAATTGGTTTATGGATTCCAGCAACCATTCGATCCCAGCAACTTTGCAGAACTCCACAGTCGGTCCACCAGCTCTTCGTCGTCATCAAGCTCATCAGCTTTCAAGCCCTTCCTTGCGACTTGGCCATTGACTCTAGAACAGACGACCAGTCTTGTCTACCTCGACCTCCGATATGCGCTTGTCTCTGACAGTCTGGTCATCTCCCTGGCGACTAATTGCCACAAGATCGAGTCTCTCAAGGTTGCGACACATTGGCAGCATTTTCCTCACTCATATTCTGTCACCGACCATGCCTTGGCGTGTCTTGTAGTGTCCCAACACGGCCTCAAATTGGTCCACGTCGACAACCACCGGGAGATCAGTCAGGGGCATGAGTTAATCAAGACGATTGATATGCTGGCCAAGCTCCATGGTGAAACCTTGGAGACCCTAGTTCTCAAGTCGCACGATTTCCAGAACTGCCGACTGACCGCCCTCGGAAAGGCTTGTAAGAGACTCAGCAAGTTTTCAGCCCCCGGAGGGATGCACTTGCTAAGGGATGAGGTCTTGGGGCTGACAGAGGCTTGTAAGCTGACGCTGGAGCATCTGGACTTTTCCAATTCGGATATCGAGACCGAGTGTCTGATGACGATCATGAAGGGACTGTCGACACCCGCGGCGGCCAAGGGTGTGTTGAAGGCGTTAGTCCTGTTGGGAATGGAGGATATGCTGAACCAGGACACCTGTACGGCGATTGGCGAGCATGGATCGGGTCTGGATTGCTTCCGACTGGATATTCTCGAATCAGAGGCGCGGGATGTCGGTCTAATGTTGAGTCGACCCTGTGCGTTAAACTTGCGTGTCCTTACCCTGGGCTGCCATGACGTCCACGGCGAGTTGTCGAACAACATCCTGGAGCAGATTTCGCTTAATTGCCGGAACTTGGAGCTGCTGGATGTCAATCACTGGCAGTTCTCGGCTGCTGCAATCGAGGGTGTGATGCGTGAGTGTGGGATGTTGCGGTATCTCAATGTGAGCTATACGGATATTGCGGAGAGTACGGCTGAGATCATTTGTAGGTGTCTGGGGGAGGTCAAGGAGGTCTCTGCTACCACTGCTGCGATTTCGACTGTGTCTGCATCTGCGACTGCTGCTGCGGCAAACTCCTCCACGGATTCGCCTATGTCGACACCACTCCTCGTTGGCACTTCTTCGGACGGATCTCATCTTCAGACCCCAGCCCCAGTCCACCCGCTCAGCGAGCCGACGTTCGATAGTCTGTTGCCTTCTCGAGAGCCGACAAATCATGTGCTGGCAGCTGTGGAGGAATTTCACGAGCGTGAAGCCTTGGAAGAGGAACTCGAGGCAGAGAGGGTCGAGCTGCTCAGGAAGCAACAACGTGGCATGGAGGCGGCACGGATCAAGGATGAGTTTGACGACCAGGAGGGACTCGCTGGCGGCGTAGGTGCAGATGACTACATGGATACCAATATGGATCACGGCCAGCAGTTTGTCACACCCGTCTATTGCGCGAACGGAGGTCCCAAGAAGCAGTCTCAGCTGGGTTTGGTCCATCACCATTCAAACGCTATGGATCTTCGGACGATCATGAACCTGGACCTGGAGATGGACCTCTCGTATCAGTTGGATGAGATGACTGGCATGGATTTGGATATGTGTTTGGATTTGGAGCGGTATCATCGCAAGAGCTCGCATCTTGACCGTGACAATGTTGAGGGTGAGGATTCGTATGAGGTTGAAGAGCAACTGGAAGAAGATGAGGATGAGGATGTGTACATGGAGCTAGATGAAGAGGAGGAAGACGTTGGCGTTGTTGCGGAGGGAGAGGAGCCTGTGGTGCGCGTGAGGGAGTCCAAAGGCAAGGATATTGATCGTGGAGGCGATACATACGGACACCACCATCACAGCCACACTCAATTTGTCGCATCTGGAGCCTCAACATTCTCTACGTCCTATGATTCGACTACATCCTCCTCCTCCTCGTCCTCCTCGTCTTCTTCGTCTTCGTCGTCAAGTTCTTCTTCCTCGTCTTATTTGGCCAAGGACGATAAGGGTCTGAAGGTTCAGGTTCAGGACGGCTATATTTCTCTTCAAGCTGCTGAAGCTCGTGTGTTGGATGCCTTCCACTGCACGCCTTTGTTGCCAGCACTCCCGATCCCGTCGAGACTGGAGGGTAATGATGTTGTTATTGATGGCGGCAGTAAGGCATCAAAGGATCCAATCACGACTTCTATCGCTGCTGGATATTCGATGCCATCCGTTTCGTCTTCAGGAGTCGCTGCGGCCGAATCTTTGGAGAGCGACAGCAACAGAAACAATGGTGGTGATGAGTTCTTGTTGAGTGAGGAACGTGCAGCGGCGATTGAGGAAGTTGTTGAACAGGCGCCCGTTGCCTCAGGATCGCACATTGTCGTTGAAGACCAAGATATGGTCCCTCAGCCATCTTCGTCTGCTTTTACCCAGGCGACTTCTGACGAAGCCACGGGATCCACAACTGGCGAATCAACATCAACTGCTCCTCCAACCTCCGCCACTTCCACCGCCAATCCATCAACATTAGCGACACCAGCTCCCACTATCCTGGACGAGGCTACACTTACCTGGACAAAACACTCGCGTCTGGAACAGGTCAACGTCGAATGCTGCTCAAACCTCTCCCTGGCAACCATGACCAAGATCAAGACCCTTGGACAGGACCGACAAGCAGAGCTGACAAGACAGGGCCGGAAGAAGAGTCGGATCTGGATGGAGAATGAGCATGATATGATGATGACTCGGTTGGCGGTTGAGCGTGGGCCTGAGTTGCCAGCGGAGCGGCTTGTGGCGAGGGTTAGTACTATCACGAGTTCTTCGGCCTCAAATGCTGCCGCTACTTCTGGAGATACGACTGTGGCGTCTGTTTCTGAGGTAGATGTTCAGACACAGCCACAAGCACGGCCCCAGGAGCAGGAGCAACAAATGCACGAGCAGGGCGTGACGCTGGAATCTTCTTCACTGGTTCTGGAAGCAGCAGCAGCAGCAGAAGATGAGCCCATGGGTGGCGAGGAGATGCCAGCGGTCGAAGTTGTTGCATGATGGACCTCCTAATAACTCCAACAAGCAAGCACAACAAAAAACGCCAACAACCGAGAGAAGCGAGCGAGTAGCAGAGGAAGAGGAAGAGGAAGAGGAGGAGGAGGAGGAGGAGAAGAAGGAGGAAGCACAGGAGCTGGAAAGAAACATGTAGGAGTATCGCACTTTACTTTATCCCTTGCATCATCCCCCAGTCAGTTTCTTTTTTTAGAACCACACTTTGTACATAGGAATACTAGCACACACCCAACGCACACACACACACCAAAAAAAATAAAATAAAAAACCAACATCAATTGCACACCAATTAACCATGGGAATTAACCATGGGGGGTCTGACAAGATACTACTAATTTGTATTATTTCACTTGCATCAATTATTTAAAGACGAGGTAAAGCGGTCGAAACTTAACGAGTGGGAGCAGGGGGTTGAGAAGGAGCGGTGACAGTGTACGCAAAGAACTTGTACTTCAACATGAGCGCCAAAAGCCCATGCAATGCAACGACAAGAATCAAAATACTCTTGCTCGTCTGCGCCTCGGCCCTCGACAGAACTGGGTACATATTCCTCACAAGGAACAAACCCGACGCAGCGGCTCCCAAAATCACAAAGCCCCAACGCAACAGGTCAAATGGCAGCACACACAACACCGCCACGGGGATCCAGATAGTAAGCCCGTAGCCGTAGAGGGCCAGCATGTCGAGGAGATCGGGCTGGCAGCCGAAATATTTGGTTGCGCCCCAGATGACGGTGGGGACGAGGAAGGCATAGGAGTAGATTGTACCGAATGCGAAGGTGAGGGCGGTAAAGTCGTATTTGTAAGGCGTTCCTGCAGTATAGGCGTTGATGGATTCGACGATGGAGGAGATTACGAAGAGGACGAACACTACCGTGGTCGCAATCCAGAATGGACCTTTTGTAGAGAGTATAGTTACGAAAAGAAGGAGTATACATTAGTTCAAGAACAAATGAGTCTGATCAATGTCGATTGGCTCCGTACTTTTCTCGTCTTGAATAGCGGTAACAGGTTTAAAAGTGGAAGAAACGAGTGTTTACCATAGAGGTCAGGGCTGCCTTGCATGACATCCAAAAAGTTTTCCTTGGGAATGACACTTGCGAAGCATCTCTCCATCACCTACAAGAATCGATCATACGAGGAAGCAAATGTAAGGTTATTATTTATGTCCGCAACCGAAAGCAAAACAACAACAACAACAGCAGCAGCAGCGATGGAATTTTAGATAAAATATTGGGTAAGTTGTGTCAACAAGTTACCTGGGCGGTGTCGACGTCAAAGAACTTTGCATAGTACTCGACGGACCAGATGGGTCTCGCGCCCGCCTGATCCTGGATGCTCCTGTGTGGGTCAAACGCCCCAGTTCCTCCGAATCCTATGACCACGTTAAAGAAGCAAAGGAAACGAGCTGGTTACTACTTGTAATAATGAGGGGATTTAAGAGGCGCCTTTGACACCGTCATGTCTGGTACTTGATGTGAGTTCTCACCTGTGGGTCGGGGCTGTGGCGTGCTGTTGGAAGATGAGATATTTCCGGTTGCGTTGGGTGATGCAGAAGACGACGCGAAGCCTGGATGAGGAAAACAATGGGAATCATTGTAAGGTGAGTAACGCCAAGCAGACTAGCCATCAATTTTGAAATGTCCCGTCTATTGTCGATCGTCCCGAGGTTCCTTGGCGATGATATGTATAGGTGCTTGTCGGACAATTAGCAATACTCCTAGCAGGGTATTGCTCTCGCACGTGCACTCCTTTTGACCGCTCTATTGTATGTTCCAACTTTCAGCCTTGCTCCTGAAGCACCTTTCTTCTGGTCCTCTTGATATTTCCAGTCGCACGTTCTCAATGCGAGAATCCTACTACGCTTATCCTGTTCAGTGTCAAAGACATACTCTGGAATTGCAGCTATTACGTCCAAAACGAAGTCAAAACGATATAGTCAGTGTGCGTTTCTTGGCCAGGGGGGAACTGCATCCGTTCTCATTCATTGGCGCCAGTATGGCTTTCTCATCCTGTTGTACATCTCACACCCGTCGCTTGGTTTCCGACAAGAGCCCCTTTCTTCCTGAGATCCCCTTCGTGGAACAAGTGTCTTGTTGCATCCATTAACTAGGCTTGGCTCAGGGAGTAAAAAGTCTATGCAGCCTTGGCGTTTTGTTCCATTGGAAGCTGTCTGACAGCATAGGTTTGTTCCTCGCGCTTGCTGCTTGTGTTCTGCTCCGTCCATGAGTTGTGAGGTGCGTGTGTGCGTGTGTTGCGTTGTATTACCTCGTCGTCATCATCGATTTCGATGGCGGCGTAGGCTCCCTTGTTTGCCATGGTTGATGTGTATTGGTATGAAAAAGAAGAAGAGGGGGTAAAGAAGGAGTAGAAAAGACGTGAACGCTCACAAGAAAAATATGTAAGAACGCTCGACATTCGACGCCCACACGTGATGCAAACGTGGAACATCCTTGTTCGCGTCTGCCAGCAGGGAAACATTTTAGTGGCAATGTAGCCTTTGGAAAAAGGTGCATGGTATAAATGTTTATTTCTGTCAAGAGTTTCCTTTCTTCATTCACCAATTGTACGAAGGAGAGGGTAGGCGCCTCCTGGAGGTCTGTCCTTCAACCCTGCCTGCACAGAGTTTCACGCTATCCGGGATCCCGTTGCCTCATGTTCGATTTCGCGAACTTTGAATGGTTTAAGCACCTCACCCTCGGATGAGCTGGCCCACCAAAGCGCCGTGACCCGTCTCTCGAGCTTTCCTTGTCACCTCTGTACATTATTACGGTGAGCCACTTCGATACCAACGTAATCTTCATGGACATCCAACGCGAGAGCGACAGGAGCATGTTCCTTCCTTCACGTTCTTACCTAGAGCATGGTTTTGTCCAACAAATCTTTGAGTCAGGCAGCCAGGCTGAAGGCAGGTGAAGACATTCGATGGCGCAATGATTTGCATAGGGAATCAAGAAAAGAAAAAAAAGGGTTAGCAAGTTGAAAAACGATATGGTTAGACGCATCATATTCCATCTGTTCCTCAAGAAAGAAAAAAAAGAGAGGCTAACTCTGGGAAGGACGAGACAGCAAATGATTACCGTTACTCAGCCTCAACGGATTCCAATGAGTGTTGTTCGCTACAACCTCGGCATCTTCTTGTGCCTCTTCGTATGTCCCGTGCATCACCAGAACGCGCTCAGAGTAGACGGACCCTTGGCTGGTCTTGCGTATTTGTCGGAAGATTACCGGAGGTCAGAAGTCCGAGGATAGGTTTAAGGTGGTGTGTGGGTGATGGGTATCTAAAACCATGGCCTGATATACGCCTGCTAGCCGCTAGAGTAGAGCGCGAAATGCTAATGAGAGAGTTGTCTCTCGAGTTGAGTCAGGAACCGAACTTGGAGCGTGCGGACGATGGCATCAGCGGTGGATCCCTTGTTCCTGTGTGCTTGCTGCAGAATGCTTTCCGAGGGTCCTCAGCATGGCGGTGGAGGTGACCGGTCGAAGGTGTTCAAGCGGGCAAGGATGAATGTAGAGGTTCGCCGATGGGGGGGATGACGGTGTGGTCGGTGTGGTCGGTGGTGACAAGTAAGAATCATGGAAGGAACTCAGAGAAGAAAAGACTGAGCGGTCTGAAATAAAAGACAAAGAAGTGGAGGCGTTGCGGGGACAAATTAGTTTACGCGTCAAATCGGAAGGTTGGAAGACGACTACAGTACAACAGCATTCAACAAAACGATACCATTGCGGTCACATATAAGAACAGTTGGTTGATTTGTAATGATTCATTTATTTGTAGGAAGGTCCGAATCGTCCCTGGTTTCGGTCTTGTCCGCGTCACTCACACTCATACCCATCGCTCCTGTTCCTGTCCATACCATCCGTACTCATACCCATCGCGCAGATAAAGAGCAGAAAATACGCTGACCATTTCAAGTCGAACGCTCATTTTGCATCAATCGATCAAAAATATGAAGGCGATGAGAACATTGGTTATATTAAAACACAGAGGCTAGCAAAGCTGTGCAAATGGTCAAGATTGAGGATGCGTGTCTTGGCTGACATTTTACTATTATAGGTGAAGAAAGGCCGACTGGTGGAGATGGCCTCAGAACTCACTACGAGTATCATCGTAGGCATATGTTTTCCTAGGAGACAGACAGTTCCCGCCAGTAAAAGTGGACGCGAGCAAGCTTGGTATGTCCTTGCCCGTTAACCTCATCCGTGGTTCCGTGGTTCAAGCCAGTCGATGGTATCCGATGGTCAAAGAGTTGCATATAAGATCAGCAAATGAACGACAAGGAATGGGTTAAAAAGTTGTCTTGGCTGTGGATAGCAATCCCACACCCCAACAAGTTGTTCTCCAAGAAGGATAAGACAAGGCTGACTTTGAGATGGACGAGACAGCAAATGGCCACTGTTACCCAGCTTCAACGAACCCCTAAGAGTGTGATCGCAGAACCCCTACAGTATTAACTTTTTTACCCCTTGGATATCGCCGAGTCCTAATAAGCAGGCGCCACAGGCAGCTAGGCCATGATCTTCACTGCCTGGTCTTCCTGCTCTAGGTGGCGAAAACCCTTATTTAGTAATTCCCTAGTCCATGTCGGACTGGTTCTACCTCCGAGTTTACGCAGTCAGTCGGGTAAAATCCGGTACCCTGGATACCATCCCAAGTGGCCCTGCCTTCCTCTTGTGTAGAACTGCAAATAAAGAATAGAAAAGTAATTAATTCGGTTACCTTTGAAAGTGGCCATGTGCTTGACCGGTATCTCTCCCTGACCCGAGTGACCGTGGTGGATATTCCCGATGGTCAAGGAATCGCATGTGAGATCATCAAAAGAACGACAAAAAAATAGGTTAAAAAGTTGCATTGACTGTGGATAGCAATCCCACACCCCAACAAATTGTTCTCCAAGAAGGATAAGACAAGGCTGACTTTGAGATGGACAAGACAGCAAATGGCCACTGTTACCCAGCTTCAACGAACCCCTAAGAGTGTGATCGCAGCACCCCTACAGTATTAACTTTTTTACCCCTTGGATATCGCCGAGTCCTAATAAGCAGGCGCCACAGGCAGCTAGGCCATGATCTTCACTCCCTGGTCTTCCTGCTCTAGGTGGCGAAAACCCTTATTTAGTAATTCCCTAGTCCATGTCGGACTGGTTCTACCTCCGAGTTTGCGCAGTCAGTCGGGTATCCGGTACCCTGGATACCATCCCAAGTTGTCAGGCCATCCTCTTGTGTAGAACTGCAAATAAAGAATAGAAAAGTAATTAATTCGGTTACCTTTATGTTGTCTTCCTGACGCTCAGGGCCAGCGAGGACCTTTCTGGAAACCAAGGGAGTCCAAGTAGCGAAGCGAAGGCGGCCTCCTCTGCTGGTTGGAGGTCGAGGGTCGAGGGGTCGAGGGTTGGGTAGGGTGGTGAGCTCCAAGGTCGTGGGAATCAGACGAAAATGGCTGCATGCTGTACAAATGGAGCACATGCGTTGAGTTCGCTCCTGAATGCTGATGCTGGGTGCCATTCGAGGGTCCAGCGCATTGCCGGAGGTCCAATGGTCCATCTGAGCCGGTTGTGAAGGTCAGGGGTGCTGTCGATGGAATGAGGAGGAGGAGGAGAGTGGAGTGGAGGAAAGATGTGGAAAGAGTTCTCACGGGGACTTTCCCGTTTTATAGAAGAAATCTCCGCGGCAGATACGTGTCATCCGCGGCAGATACGTGTAAAATCATCTGTGGTACAGACTTGCAAAACTTGCGTGGTAGAGCCATGTAGACTGGAGTTGGTAGCATGGCTGCATAGTGCTGGACACAGAAGCGACTTGGAAACCTTGTTTGGGAGTATGTCGATGGGCTTGGCTCTATTCGTGCAATTGAGAGGCCAAAAACGACAGCTCGTTGCTATTGTGAGCCCACACATGTGCACCACATGCGAGGCGGCCGAGGCTAATGCAAGGTAGCATCCCGACTGCATGTTGTTAGAGTGAATGAACAACAACAAAGGTGCCATGGTAAACCGATGACCGTTGACAAGACGGTGGAGCTGGAGCAGGAAGTGCAAGGCAAAATTTATCCAACGGTCGTTGATCACCGATACTTCATGGTCTTGGATATTTCATGGATGTCCATCAGTCATGTAACTGGTTCCCCAGCTGGTCATTTTGCTTGGACAGGCCCAGTAACAGACACACACATGCCTTGTTTCTGGCTTTATTACGTTCACCTACTCTTGGGAACGTCCTGGATCTCTGCGTCCCTTCCAGCATGAAGAACATGGAGAGCATTCATGCTCGCTGAGGCTCACGGTCACAGAGGTGGACATCTGGACGTAAGGGTTTTCGCCTCTTCTTATTTCTTTCCCCCTTTCTCTGCATTGCATCCTTACTTCCGTCAGCTTGCAACACCTTATTATCATGATTTTTGTAACTGAAGAATCCTTGTTCAAGACGGTGATTTTGTCTCATGTCGCGTAATCAGCGATTACAGTCTTATATTACATTTCTCTATACACCTGTTCCGTTCTTTCATTTCATGTTTAGAAGTATGGGTCCTTGAGCCCACAAATAATGGCGTTTTGAATCTTTCAAATGTTCATCTAGAAAGCCTTCTCAGCCTTCGCCTCTCACCAACATACATAACCCTGGAGTTTGTTTCGCTCATAGAGAAAAAGTACGGTGGTTGTACACCACATTTATTAAAGGAGAAAGAGCTGTGCATTTGGGCATGGGCAATTACACACAGCATAATTGACTACCCAAAACAACACAAAGAAGAAAGGCTAACGTTTTATTCGTAGTTGCATACGATCCTTGTTACTGTTTCCCTGGTACACATATCTATCTCACAGTGCCATGATGAGACGTACCTGTCGGCGGGTGGTGTCTGTTCCTCGAAGAATACAGTGGATCTTCGATAGAGGGCACTTGCTCTCTACGGGATTCAAAGCGTATCACTCGAGGATGTATCCACCCTACTCGCTGTCTCAACTTCGTCTGTCAGAGAGTGGACCACTATTTTCAACAAAACTGGAAGTGTTTCCGATACTCGGCCCGGTGTCGCCAATCCCGTTGGCCTTCGGAGGTCCTGAGGTTTGTTCGCGAGTACGTGAAAGAACATCCTTGTTTCTTGATGGAGGAGTTGCAGGAGACCCTTTAAGAGACTTATCCTTCTTTGAAGAATACCGATAATTTATTTTTCAGGGTCACTCAGAATAAAAAAAAATTTACTCCGTTTAAAAAAAAAGGACGCACTTTTTTAACTGACGCGCAATAAAAAAAAAAGGACGCGCTTTTTTAACTGACGTGCGCAACACCATCTATCAAAGCTTTATAAAAAGGGTTCTTTTTCGCATATTACCATATCTCGCAAAAAAAACGCATGTTTTTCTTATTATCGGATGCACTCCTGAGGGTGACGTGAGAGACAAGGTGTGGAAGACTAGACAAGTAAGGAACAAGCATGCAAAGGTACCAAGGAACAAAAAAAGGAGGTAATGAGGATTGGTCATTGAAATAAGAGGGGCACAGTTTGGTGGCGCTATATTTTTAATTCTTTTTCTTTTCATCGAGGACGCTACTGTTGGTCAACAGTCGCGCTGGGTCATTGAATCCTTTAGCTTCCGCCTCTTTGCATAAGCCCTGTACAATAAGGTACCTTACAACTTTCCTCTCTTTTCTTTCGGCTTACGTCTTCAATAGAACTCGATGCTCGTCCATACAGATAAGTGCAATGCAAACAAAAGAAAGGAAGAGGGAAACAACGCAGAAGCACGCAGGCAACATCATAATAACGTGCTGATGTCCTAGTCCCTCACAGTGACGCATATTTGATCAACAAAAAGCGTGCGAGCATTCTTTTCTTTCGCTTCTTATACCCTCTTTCTCATCCCTCACCTTCTCACCTTCTCACTCTCACACAGACTCACTTGGACCACCTACCCATAAAAAAAAACTTTCCCTTCTCTCTTCACAATAATGCACCACAAACCCAACATATCCCATCTACCCACTCAACAGCACAACAAGATGACAACGGCTCTTGAGCCAACTCTTACCGAGCAGACGCTCGTCTTCCACCTCTTCGAACGCCTTCTCTTCGACTGCATCGAACAAAACAACAAACCCACGGGCAGCGTCTTCGCACCCATGCTGCTCAGCACAAAGTTTGCTTATATTGCTCAGTACTATAACCATATCACCATGAAAAAAATCCATCGCTGGCGAGGCAGAGCCATCACCCGCCTCGGACTCAACACTGGATCTGGTGTTGTCTCCTACATCTTCAACAACCGGACCCGCTTCAAGATCCTCCCCGAGCGAATCACCGAAAACCTTGACCTTGGCGACGAAGCAAAGATCGAGGTCTGCCCGTTCATCTACTGCACCTATGTCTTACAGGGTACCGATCTGGCTGAGATCCGAAGAGGGTTCGTCACCCTTATACCGGAGCCCTACCGAGAGGAGATCGAGTTCTTGATGGGGATGCTGAAAAGAAATGGTCTGTCGGCCTCGTCACCTAAGGCGATCGTCCTTACCAGTAGCGAGTGCCTCGTTGACATGCGGCAGTCCAACACCCACCATGGGGTCGCTGATGATTATGTTCGGAAGCTTCAAGCAGTAAGTCAGCGGAATATCTTTTGATAGCATCATCGCTCGCGATGTCAGTATGATGATTTCGTTTTCACCAGGGGGAGAAAAAGCATGTTTTTGCTGACTATTGTTCCTTCTTTTTCTTCTTGTTCTTACAGGAACTATCACCGGCTTCGATCCGACAGCGCAAGCAGCAGCAGCTCGTCGATGCTGTCCAGGAGGCTACATCGATGGATGCCATTATCCTCAGGTGCGTTGCACAGTGTTTATGTCAGATCACTCACTGGGACTGATGACGCGTATATTATAAAAGACATTGAACTGATCTTCGCTTTCAAATCAATTTATTTTCCTTAGTTCTTGGGCACAGGGGATCCAAATCTCGGACTACGACCTCGAGTTATTGCTGGTCGAACGGACACCCGACAATACCGATACTCCAACGTCAGCGTCTAACGAGGAAGGCCAGGAACAGTCCCTTTCTCACGTTAGCACCGATGAGGAGCTGGTCGAGAGACTCATGAAAATGGCTATCAGAAAGCAGTCCCCCTCGGGCGAGGAGCTCGTCCACGACATCCATGCACTGGTGACCACGATCAAGAATGCGGGATTCAGGTCTGTAGTCGCGCTCAAACGATATACCGATGTCACCTGCGGTCTCAATCCTTACTACGTCTGCTTTTACGATCCGAAGACCCAGCTGACTTGCCAGGTCGCCATGCACAATCTTCTGGGTCTGAGCACTCGTAACATCCTCCGAGCCTACGCTGAAATCGACAGCCGCGTCAAACCGTTCATTTTTGCAGTCCAGAGGACTCTGGACAACCATGGTCGCTCCCACGAGGCTCTGGGTAACTTTGCAGTCACTATGATCGCGATCCACTACTTGCAAATCCAAGGTATCCTTCCCAAGCTGTTGCGTCAGAAGGGCCGACGCGTTGACTTCGGGTTCATTACCGGCAAGTCCCCCAATGGGCTCCCAAAGAGCCCGTCTCAGGACTCTACTGGCCATGCCGCTGATCGCAATCCCACCACTTCCTCTGCTAAGGTCCAATATGGTCGCAAGGAGCCGCAGCCACTGCAAAGCGGTAGGGCTGTATTTTCTGCTGGTGAACTTAGTGCTGCTGCCGGCATTACTTTCGGAGGAACTACCAGAGGCCAGACAGCGACATCCTCAAGCATTTGGCCCATTTCTTGCGTCTATGACACCGAGCTGGCAAAAGTACAACCCTTTGACGAGAGTGTCGTCCGAAAGTCGGTCACGGACCTGGTGGTGAACTTCTTCACCTATACTACGGAAAAGTTTGAGGATTGGGAAGTCCATCTGGTCCCAGGAGAGCAGGCGAACCGCGACTTTGCCGGATCAATCGACCACGAGGGCAAGCGATGCAGCATGTTCGTGCCCGAAGCGGCAGTAACATACCTGCCGGAAAAGTTCTCCGGACTCGTCGTCCAGGATCCCTTTGTTCTGGATCGCAACCTGGCCTGGTTGTGTACCGGAAACCGGTTCATGAACACCAGTAAGACCTTTCAGCGAGCTCAGGCTACCGTCACATGCAGACACACAGGAGCCTATATCAACCAGGACTTGATTGAGGAGCTGATTGTTGCAGAGGATGAATTCGAGGAGGAGCTGCTGTACGAATTTGAGGCTGGTCCGCCTGGATATACGCTCAACCACAGGATTACCGATGCGTGGGATGACTTTGGCGATTCGGTCACTAGCCCTCAACAGCTTCGGGATGTGGCCGAGAAGATGATTGCGGGCTGCATGCAAGATCCTCACTTCTGAGTGCACTGCTGGGTGGACCATCGGATTGGTCATTGGAGAAACCCTTCTCCTACTTCTTTTTGCACACACACTTTTTATTTGCAATCTTATTCGCGTCTTTGCTTTTTTTTTTTTTTTTTTTTTTTTTTTTTTTTTTTTTTGATTGCTGCATAAGCGAATCGACCTAATATCGCGTCTTTGCGTTGAAACCTGGACAGCTGCACTGTTCTTTCCTTTTCTTTCTTTTTCCTTCATGAGCGATCTGCAAACACGCCAAACGAATAAAAAAATAGTTTTCAACTCATACAATATGCTGAAATGAACATGATTCCTTGATTACGAGCAATACGAACGTGAAAACCGCTATTTTTTTTATCCTTTTATTCAGGAAGCGAACTATTGACTAAAGAAGAGGATGAAAGAGGCCATAACAAAGATTGATAATGAGAAATGTGTTTGTAAAAGGAAGGAGAAAAGTTGGGTTGTTAAGTGAGAATTTCTTCGCTCAGATGTTCTCTGACACCATCCGATCAGTGATTGAGAGCAACAAGGTCGTAGTCAACTATTCACATTTTCCTCTTGGTCTCCTTTTCCATTACCCTATCGTCATTGATCGTACCTTCTTTTATTCCCGTCGGTCGTACCCCCATTTTCTCAGACTATTTCTATCTTGCACATGGAGCACAAAATGCTTGACATATTTTTTACAAGCGAGATGAAAAAAGGCAGCAAAGATGGCCCGAAAAAAGCATATCCATAACAACGAACAGTTGGGAAATAGAGGGAGGAAAGTAGGGTGGATATCGAAATGATTTGTATTCTCAATCTGAACTGAGATTGCGCCGCGTTGCTCAAGCAGCTTGTGATTGATTGGACTAAGACCGAGGGTATTGAGCGCACCGTGCTGTCATCATTGCCGGAAGCAAGCCAGCGACCGCAAGGTGAAAACGCCACAGACTCTAAGCTCGACTCGCGCCTACTAAGAACAAAGGAGGCAGCGCGAGATTCAACATTCTATAGAGTCACCTCGTTGTTGCTGCCGAAGGCTATCTGGAGACCGTCTGGGGAGAATGCAATGCATTATGTACCGTGCAGATGACCAGGAAAGACAAAGTCGACATCTCCCGAATCCGCGTTGAATTGTCACATAGGTCTCTGACGACTGCCAGTGATGAGCTGCCGTCCGTCTGGAGAGTAGGTCGTACATAACGGTTGATCTGGTAAGTCATAAGAGTCGAGTCCTAGGTTTGAAGAGCTCACCTCACACAGCCGTAGAGTCTTGTCGGCGCTTGCTGAGGCGATGCACGAGCCATTTGGATAAAACCGAACGCAATAGACTTAGTGCACATTGTCCACATGGTTCATAAATGATGAGACAAGTAAGCTAGAATGAGAGTCCCACAGCTTTCCTGTGCGATCCCAGAGTTAGGAGGGCCTGTTCGATCGTTGGGATATCCTAGATATGATTGAGCGGCGAATAAAAGACTATGGGCGGTGAAGGAGTGCTCAAAGTAGATGTTCTTGAATGCATGACGCCACTGGATGACACGTCGTGCACAGCATTAGAAATGTCCTCTGTTCTTACAGCTATGCGTCCAAATTTGGTGTGGCGCTCGAGCGGAGAGAGGCTGCGCTTGCCATTATTGATCAATTGCAAGCGCTTGCACGTTTATTCAGGGGCAATTGGGCGTTTGTACCGCCTTACTACCATTTAGTGCTAAATATGAAATGCATTATTCCTAGTAGAGTCAAGGGCAACACCTGCCTTTGAGTGGATACGTACTAGGCGTTAACCTTTGAAGTCATGACCTTCAGAGAAGTTCTACATCGTAACACCAGAGGTCGGCTCAACATTGCTTGTGGATCGATGTCTCTAATTAAACCCGACTTTACCCCTTTTCACCTCTGTAGTCATTTTTAAGAGGTGGTGTGCCCTCATTTACTTTTGATCCCAAGTATGAGTAGCCGCTGTAGTCTTCTTCCGTTTCTGTTTTGGTAGGTGAGCATGTGGAATGCATAGAACGGCAACGAACAAAATGAGCCTTACTCTGCATGATGGAGCTTGCAAGATAAATATTTCAATCGCTTCAGGGGGAAAGTTGCGCATATGTTCGTATAAAAATGGCGTGTGTGTGTGTGCTGGTTTACGTTTTATATCCCAGAACGCCGACCGTGTCTTTACTATTTCTATTGCTTTCGCCAGGAACAACAACAAGCGACACGCGATCACATCGAAAATAATATGTTATTCGTACGCGATCACTGAAGACGGCAAAAGGCGAAATAGCACTTTCAGCGCGATCATCTCTGTCGGAAATAATAAGAACACGATGACGGAAACATACAATTTGCTGCATCAGCGATCACAGCTGAAAATGATAACGGCGAAAATGCTATGATGATGGGAAGAATAAAGCCAAGATATTTTTTAATAAAACACCCCACCCCCAGGGTAAGGGAGGAACGTTCTCTTTCTCTCGACTATGGATGTTAATGAGTGAGTGCATTGTAAATAAATACAAGTGTATTTCCTATCCATTCATTCTTGTACTTTCTCTTCTCTTCCTTTCCACTCCTCCTCTCTCCCCTCTTTCCTCTCCTTCTCTTTTCTCCTTCTCCCACTTCACCAGCTCTTCCCTTTTCATCTACTACCAACGAAACAACCATCACAATGTCTGCAGAGCCAAGCAAACGAAAGAAACCTTCCTCCCCTGCCACCCCTCCGGCCCAAAATGTCTCGCCGTCATCCGTCCCACCATCCCCCGTCCGTCCGCGACCAGGGCGACCCTCTCCTGAATCGCCATCCTCCCGCCTTCGACTTGTAATGGGTTCGCCAGGATCTCCTACACGTCCTCCCCCCGCCCTTCCAAGTCATCTTCCCTCACGCCCACCAGGAGCTGCACCTTCTTTTGCTGCCGCCACTGTCCGACCCCCACGCCCTTCTCCGTCGCCAATGGGGCCGCCAAGACCCCCACGCCCGTCGCCGTCTCCTCGCCGAGCAGCCTCCTCCTCCTCGCTCGCCAGACCGCAACTGGTGATGTCAGAGCAGCTGCCGTTCTGCTTTGGCGCCGCCAACCGGTATAGGAGATACCCGGCACCTCACCCAGCTCGACCCCATCCGCGACCTCCTCCTATTCCTCACCTGCGCCCTTCTCCTCCTCATCTGCGCCCGCCTCAGTCCGCGCGTGCTGAGCTGTCCCCTGGCCAGGTCGCCGCATCATCTTCATCGCCGTCTTCAAGGGCACCCTCTCCTCCGTCCCGAGAGCAGCTGCCGGCCCTCTTTCGTCCGACCGAGAACCCTCAGGCTGAAGGGTCGTCGACAAGGAGAAGCCGTCGACTAGCTCGTCTTGCCTTGCAAGAGACCCCGGTCGCCCCTCCGACGCAGCCACTCAAGACCCCCACCTCGTCCACAAAGCCTCTTCCTTCTTCGGTATCCTCGAGCACCGCCCCATCGGCTTCGCCTTCGGTGGCTCCTGGTGCTGTTCCGACCGAGAAGGACAAGGACGTGCTCATCGAGCCTTTGGAGGTAACTCTACCGTTGATGAGAATCCAAGCTGCTTTTGTTAACGGTCATGCTTGGTTTGCTGTCGGTTTCGTCTTATCCTTTCGACATCTGCTTTCGACATCTCCTTGTAGTTTCTAACCTGAATTTCGCTTATTACTGTATGTATGGTACAATACTAACAATAGCGATACCTTGATGGTCGTGGGAACGAGTTCACCTACACGGCGACTATCAGCTCGGTAAGTATATGACAGTACAAAATGAAAAGTGAGAGAGAGAGAGAACGAAAGGGTGGGAAAGGAGTGACGGAGCCAGAAGTGGGAAGGATAGGAAGGAGAAAAGAGATGAGGATGAGAAAAGAAGAGGAGTGTATGTGAGATGCAAGTGGGTGAAGAAAACTATGGGTGAGAGTAGAGGGGTATAGTTGTTAGAAGAGGAGGGGTGAAGACTGGCAAGAGAAGAAGAAGAGGAGTGTCAAAGAAGGGAAGAGAAGTAAAGTCAAATGAGGTACAAGAGACAAGAGAGAAAGCGCAAAAAAAAAAGCATGATTTTGGTGGCAACAATTAAGCTAATGCCTTTTTTCTCTTTTGCTTGGATTGTGATCACATAGGGGTCACAAGGGACCGCTGTCAAGGCGATGGCAAGGGGCACGAACTGGTCGGGGACAGAGGTGTGCCTCAAGTTGATGAGGGTCGAGAATAGAGTCAGCGTAAGTCAGACATGATTCAATGTTCAATGCTATTGCCTCCTTGCCTTTTCGCTTTTCGATTGAAAAAAAAAAAAAAAAGACAAACGGTAATCCATCTACTGACATTCGCATTCCAATTCACCGGCTTCAAATAAATAGTGGGAGCGGGAGAGGGATGCATACCGCATCGCCTCGAGACCCGACCCCGAGCACCCCGACGGCCGGCACCCTGGAGCCAAGTTCTTGTTGAAGTACTTCGAAGCATTCGAGTACGAGGGGCAGCTGGTGCTCGTCCTCGAGCTGGCAAAGGAGGTAAGATCAGCAACTCTTTTCCAACCTTGCTTTGCTTTGGTATAGTTTGCATCTGAAATGAGTGGGTTGATGGTGGTATATTGTAATATCTAACCGCCATTCCTTGTTATTCTGTTCTGGTATGTTTAAATAGAGCCTGGTCGAGTACTTCAACAGAAGGTCATCCAAGATCTCGCGGCAAGAGATCCAGGACCTCATCCGTGACATCTGTCGCGGATTGGACTGCCTCCATTCCAAGGGGGTAGTCCATCGGGACATCAAGCCGGAGAACATCTTGTTATCCGAGTCCCGGGGGGTCCTGGTGGCTGATCTCGGCGTGGCTGGCCGGGTGAACAAGAGGGGGGAGCTGAAGTAAGTACCTATGCTTGCTCTGATAGGTGTACAAGGGATGTTGGGTTGTGCAGAGCTGTCAATCGTATGATAATCTAACCAGACTTTGTTTTGTATGGCCTTAGGGGATACATGGGCACGCTCGGGTACATGGCGCCCGAGATCACAACCGACAGGTCCTGCCGCTATCGGATGTCCGTGGACATGTACTCTCTTGGAGTGCTTGTCCACACCCTTGTGTGCTTCAAGCCCCCCGAGAAGAGCGACACCACAAGCGAGCCGGTCAACGCCATCGAGTAAGTTTAATCGTTCGTTAACATGGCTGCGACGATGTCTTCATTCCACTGACGAAAAGCGGCCGGTAGAGGCATATTATCTGACACAGGTTTATGGTCTCATAATGATAGGGGTTGGGACGAGGCGAGGGCACTTGTGGACAACTTGCTCCAAGGAATCCCAGGAAAGCGTTGGACAATCAAAGAAGTTCTGGATCATACCTTCTTTCGCAAGGTCCAAGAACACATCGACGCCAAAGGGGAAAGCTTGGAGCAGGAGGAGGGTGTCGGAGCCAGGGAAGAGGGTGATGATGGTGTTCGAGTCGAGGAAGGAGACCCTGTCCCCGTTGTCGAGAGCAAGGCTGGCGAGGCAGGTTGCGCAAGTGAGACCGCCGCTCCCGAGAAGGACGAGGATGGGGTTGAGAAGAAGGTTGAGGATGAGATGGGGAAGAAGGTCGAGAGGAGTAGTGCCGAGAAGAAGGACTGAGTGAGAAGTGATGGCCATAGTCCGAGGCTAGCGTTCGAGTTGCTTTCTTGCTTATTGCTTCTTGCCTTTTTTATTTGCATCTTTTTTTTTTTATTTTACTTTGCATCTTTTTTTTTTTATTTTACTTTGCATCTTTTTTTCTTCGCATCTCTCTGCCTTTTTTTTACTCCGAATAAATAGTACAGAGAGACGGTGGAGTTGCACTGTGAACCTCACCGTCGGTAATTGAATCTGAGTGCGATGACTTTGCCTCTGAGGAGGAAGTGGAGGAGGACGTGTCTTGGTTGATTGAAAGAACAAAAAATTAACGAGGGAGTGTCATGTGTGAAAGACTGAAGCTTGGAATCCTCAAACGTTTCCACCAACACTGCTCAAAGGGACAAGATGCAGTGAAGTGGGCATTTGGCGTGGGCAAGTCTACGTAGCATAATTGAAATAAGCAACACAATATGACATAAGGTAACCCGATGCAAAAGAAAAGGCCAATGTTATATTTGTTATTGCGTACGACTCCTGTCACTGTTCCCTTGATACTCATATCTATTATTTATCTATTCTATATTCCATATTGAGACGGACAGGTGGTGCTTGATCTTGTAATAGTGTATTTAATTGTGCAAGGTCCAAATCGTCCATGGTCTTGTCCGTGTCACTCACACTCATACCCATCGGTCCGGCTCCTGTAAATGTCACCCATACTCATACCCATCGCACAGACGAAGAGCACAAAGTAAGCTGAACATTTCATGTCGAACGCTCATTTTGCATCAATCGATCAAAATTATGAAGGGGATGAGAGCATTGGTTATATTAAAACACAGAGGCTAGCAAAGCTGTGCAAATGGTCAAGATTGAGGATGCGTGTCTTGGCTGACATTTTACTATTATAGTTAAAGAAAGGCCGACTGGTGGAGATGGCCTCAGAACTCACTACGAGTATCATCATAGGCATATGTTTTCCTAGGAGACAGACAGTTCCCGCCAGTAATAGCGGATGCGAGCAAGCTTGATATGACCTTGACCGTTAACCTCATCCGCGGTTCCGTGGTTCCAGCCAGTCGATGGTATCCGATGGTCAAAGAGTTGCATGTGAGATGATTAAAAGAACGACAAAAAAATGGGTTAAAAAGTTGCATTGACTGTGGATAGCAATCCCTCACCCCAACAAGTTGTTCTCCAAGAAGGATAAGACAAGGCTGACTTTGAGATGGACGAGACAGCAAATGGCCACTGTTACCCAGCTTCAACGAACCCCTAAGAGTGTGATCGCAGAACCCCTACAGTATTAACTTTTTTACCCCTTGGATATCGCCGAGTCCTAATAAGCAGGCGCCACAGGCAGCTAGGCCATGATCTTCACTGCCTGGGTCCTCCTACTCTAGGTGGCGAAAACCCTTATATAGTAATTCCCTAGTCCATGTCGGACTGGTTCTACCTCCGAGTTTACGCAGTCAGTCGGGTAAAATCCGGTACCCTGGATACCATCCCAAGTGGCCCTGCCTTCCTCTTGTGTAGAACTGCAAATAAAGAATAGAAAAGTAATTAATTCGGTTACCTTTATGTTGTCTTCCTGGCGCTCAGGGCCAGCGAGGACCTTTCTGGAAACCAAGGGAGTCCAAGTAGCGAAGCGAAGGCGGCCTCCTCTGCTGGTTGGAGGTCGAGGGGTCGAGGGGTCGAGGGGTCGAGGGGTCGAGGGTTGGGTAGGTGGTGAGCTCCAAGGTCGTGGGAATCAGACGAAAATGGCTGCATGCTGTACAAATGGAGCACATGCGTTGAGTTCGTTCCTGAATGCTGACGCTGGGTGCCATTCGAGGGTCCAGAGCATTGCCGGAGGTCCAATGGTCCATCTGAGCCGGCTGTGAAGGTCGGGGGTGCTGTCGATGGAATCAGGAGGATGAGGAGGTGGAGTGGAGGAAAGATGTGGAAAGAGTTCTCACGGGGCTCTTCCCGCTTTATAGAAAAAATCTCCGCGGCAGATACGTGTCATCCGCGGCAGATACGTGTAAAATCATCTGTGGTACTGATGTGCAAAACTTGCGTGGTAGAGCCATGTAGACTGGAGTTGGTAGCATGGCTGCATAGTGCTGGACACAGAAGCGACTTGGAAACCTCGTTTGGGAGTATGTCGATGGGCTTGGCTCTATCATGCAATTGAGAGGCCAAAAACGACAGCTCGTTGCTATTGTGAGCCCACACATGTGCACCACATGCGAGGCGGCCGAGGCTAATGCAAGGTAGCATTCCGACTGCATGTTGTTAGAGTGAATGAACAACAACAAAGGTGCCATGGTAAACCGATGACCGTTGACAAGACGGTGGAGCTGGAGCTGGAAGTGCAAGGCAAAATTTATCCAACGGTCGTTGATCACCGATACTTCATGGTCTTGGATATTTCATGGATGTCCATCAGTCATGTAACTGGTTCCCCAGCTGGTCATTTTGCTTGGACAGGCCCAGTAACAGACACACACATGCTTTGTTTCTGGCTTTATTACGTTCACCTACTCTTGGGAACGTCCTGGATCTCTGCGTCCCTTCCAGCATGAAGAACATGGAGAGCATTCATGCTCGCTGAGGCTCACGGTCACAGAGGTGGACATCTGGACGTAAGGGTTTTCGCCTCTTCTTATTTCTTTCCCCCTTTCTCTGCATTGCATCCTTACCTCCGTCAGCTTGCAACACCTTATTATCATGATTTTTGTGACTGAAGAATCCTTGTTCAAGACGGTGATTTTGTCTCATGTCGCGTAATCAGCGATTACAGTCTTATATTACATTTCTCTATACACCTGTTCCGTTCTTTCATTTCATGTTTAGAAGTATGGGTCCTTGAGCCCACAAATAATGGCGTTTTGAATCTTTCAAATGTTCGTCTAGAAAGCCTTCTCAGCCTTCGCCTCTCACCAACATACATAACCCTGGAGTTTGTTTCGCTCATAGGGGAAAAAGTACGGTGGTTGTACACCACATTTATTAAAGGAGAAAGAGCTGTGCATTTGGGCATGGGCAATTACACACAGCATAATTGACTACCCAAAACAACACAAAGAAGAAAGGCTAACGTTTTATTCGTAGTTGCACACGATCCTTGTTACTGTTTCCCTGGTACACATATCTATCTCACAGTGCCATGATGAGACGTACCTGTCGGCGGGTGGTGTTTGTTCCTCGAAGACAGATGCCAGATATTGGCAGCTTCACAGATGTCGTTTTAAATTCCTTGTCCTTGTCCCAGTTCTTGTCCACTGCATCCATCCATATCCTCGAATCAGGCAGACAGGATAGAGACAGGTGGAGGCATTCGATGGCTGATAAAGATGCCTATAAAATAAGGCAGAAAAAATAATAGTAAAAGGGTTAGCAAGTTATAAGACATAATAGTCAGCGAGTTCACATACCAACCGCTCCACACGGAAGATAGCGACGAGGCTGACTCTGAGAAGGATGAGACAGAAAATGACCAATGTTACCTAACTTCAACGGATCTCTATGAGTGTTGTTCGGGTCAGCCTCAATGAGGTCTTCTTGTAGCAGTTCGTGAATCTTTTTCGTCTATAAAGCACGCTTAGAGTAGATAGTCTCTTGGTCCTCTTGCGTTGTTGCTGGAAGATCCCCAGAGGCCAGAAATTCGAGGATAGATCAAAAAGCTACGCAAGTATGGTTGCTTCATTGGTGACCAGACTCAAGGGGGCACCTTACTTCATTTCGGGCATGTGTAAGAGTAGTAGGCGTTCATTAAGAGACAACAACAAAAAAAAAGACTGCATTTTCAAGATCTAGAAGCGGTGCCCGCTGCATGAAAGTAAGGGCGGGAAAGAGAAAGAGTGAATGAGAAGGGGTTTGAGAAGGGACAGGAGAGAACCGAAGAAGGGGGACGGAAAAGAAAAAGAAAAAGAAAAAGATAAGGGAGAGGGACAGCAAAATCAGATACCAACGATCAAATTCTCAATTCAATGGCCGCCCGGGAATACACACGGACATAGAAAACACCCAAAGCATGCAATACGATACCCCCTCTCATCTATTTCGTTGTTTAGTGAACAGTTGCAACGAAAGAGAGACGATGTCCAGGAATGTTGGTCCAACCACAAAGGCTAAAAGGCATTACGCATACCATGCAAACGACCATCTCTCCCTTTGTCTCCTTCTTTCATGCAACGTCGTTTACTGCACTGTACATCCCTCCGTCTCCTTTCAGACTTGGCATCCACCTCCAAGCTAGCTCTTCCTATCTCCTTTTGCTATCCTGGTTGGACACCCTGCTTTTTCTTGTTTCCCGCATGAAGCAAACAAATCAAGATGAGCAGGCACATTCCAATTGCGTTTTTTGTCGGAGGAGATAAAATGTGTATTGTGAGAAGTGAAGGGACCTATGTACAGGGATATATGTAAGATTATAGATTGTTGTTTGTCTAAAGCGATCTTACGCTATGTGCAAAGAGTGCTTGGAAATGAGGAGAAAGAGGGGAGGAAAGAGGGGAGGAAAGAGGGGAGGAACGAGGGCTATGAATGGGCTGGTTGTTTCACTTCAGACAAAAGAGCTGGCGAAGAAGTCTTCACCGACGGTGGTGACAATAGTTTACAGATGACAAGTTCCAGGCATGTCCTCAATAGCAGTGGGAGCAACTACCTCCTTATACCACAGCCGAGGATCATCATCGCCAAGACACCGTGCAACAGGCATCAAGTCATATCCAAGACTCTGCACCGACTCGACCGCCCAAATCGGCGTCGCCTCTTGGTAGATCCCGCCCATAATCAACGCGTCTCTGTCGAGGGGTTTCACCGACGGGACACCTCTCACGGCCTCGGCCCACTTGTTTGTGAATGAGAGCGATGACATCTCACTTTCTTCTTCCTCTTCTTCCAGGTAGGCATCTGAGCTGCTGTGTGTATGATGATGATGATGGTGGTGCTGGCGAGTGCCTGTCATCGGGCGCTCCGCTTGGCTATGGTTCTCTGACCACGCATCCTGTGATGACTCCGAAGAATCCATCTCCTCGTCGGGAGCGAAGCGGTCCACATCCCAAAGGACAATAATGTACCCCATATTCTCCAGCACCCGACGAACACGTTCACCGTGTTGACCATATGGTGGGCGCATATAACGGGGCACGGCACCAAGGATCTGACGGAAGGCTTCTTCGATCCTCAACATCTCCTTTCGGATCTCGTCGTCTGAGAGTGCATCTAGATCCCGGTGAGACCACGGGTGTGCGGCAATCTGGTGCTGTGCATTATATGCCCTCCTCAACAGCCTCTGCGTCTCTGGGCCTATTTCCATCGAAGGATAAATAATAAGGAAGAGGGAGCAAGGCGTTAGTATCGCTACTCAATTCATTCATTTATCCCACCAACAAAACAACGGCAAAGAGAACAAATAATACGTACGGTAGATGCAGCTCCAGTTATCGCCGTTCATAAAGAAGGTAACCTGCAAGTTCTGTTCCTCAAGAGCATCTAACAGCTCATCCGTAAGCTGACCGGGACCATCGTCGAACGAGATAGCATAGGCATTGGCCATTGTACACCTATCAAGAACCTGACCTGGTTTGTAGAGTGAAGGGGGGACAGGACCTGAGATGTCGTAGGGGAAGTAGGTGTTGTTGTATGTGTGTGGGTATTGACGGCTGAGGAGTGGAGGGATGGGCGCAGCTGAGGCTGTGTGTATTTTTTGTAGGGTTTGTTGTGGTGGCAGGGCAAAAAGAAGAGGCGGCGATGTGTGCGTGCGGAGAGTGGAATTGCGCGGTGCAGTGCAAAAGAAGTGGAGGGCGATTTTTTATTTTGAGCAAAGGGACGAGGCGGGAAGAAAGGAGGAGGGGGGGAAGAGAACAGAGACAGAGCTGGGTTAGTTTCCGTTGCTACATTCCGCCTTTTTTTTGGTGTCGATGATGAATGTCAAAGGGAATGAGAGAGGGAGAGAAAGAGATCTACTCATTCACTCCTGTCTTTGTTCTTGTCGTTGTTGCTGTCGGTGCTATGCACATACGCATACAATTAAGTACCGCTATGCCATGCCATGTAATGCTCTCACTCTCCACACACGCGGAGACAGAGAGCACTTCTCACAAAAAATACTCGCGTTTTTCTGAGCAGCAAGGTGCCCTCTGTTCGCGCGTCTCCTCCCCTCCGTCCTCCATGCAGCTGCACCATGCTTATTCTCCGGTCAATATCCATGCTTAGAGTGAGTGGTTACCTTGAGGGCGAGATTGGAAGAAAGCGAGAGAGAGGATGAGGAGTCCCAGGACAGGGATGGGGTTGAAGAGCATAGGGTGTACCATCTTCTTCTTCTTCGGAGGGGCAATTAAAGTGTGTATGTATGTAGGTGAAGAGGAGTGCAGGAAGGTAAGAAGAAGAAAGAGAAGAGAGAGAGACAAAAAAAGGCGAGATAAAGAAAGGCGAGGAAAGAACAAGGAGGTGTTCAAAGAAGGGACGGAGAGAAAAGAACGTGGGGCAGTTGAAGGTGGTTCCTGGATGCCCTTTGTGAAGGTGTGTCCCTGACTTCGTTCGTTATGATTGTTGAGAATGTAAGAGGGACTGGTTTCCCGGTGTGGATCGTGACCGATCTACACACACGAACTGAAGGGGACAGGTGAAGAGAGAGAGGGAGAGAGAGAGAGAAGGAGAAAGGGGGTGATAGCGAAAAAGGGAAGAGAAGGGACAATAAAAGAGAGATGCAAAGAGAGAGAGAGAGAGAGAGAGAGAGAGAGTGAAGAAAGAAGCAGTGTTTCCGTGAGGATGTTGTTCCTTTCTTTTGTGCGTAAAAAGCAAAGAGAAAAGAAGAAAGAAAGAGAAAAGAAAAGAGCGAACGAGGAGCAAAGATAAAAGAACAGAAAAAAACAAAGGCTGGACAATGGGCCCCCCATCATTTGCATTAGCATCCTTGGAGTGAGGGGGAGGGGGGGCTGAAGAAAAGTGACATTCCTTGCATCATTGCTGTACCTTGAACAATGCCTCTTTTTACCACTAGAACATACCACCTGCTTGCCATTCCACCCCTCCTCATTCCTTCATCCCCTGATCCTTCATCCCTATCCTTTCCTTCTGTCTTTTTTTTTTCTTCTCTCCGATGCAGATGGGCGCACTGGCTGTACCCTTTTATCTTTTCCTATCTATTTTTACAAGAAGCCCTTTTTTATCCAACGCTGGCATTCCCTTTCTTTTCTTTTTTTTTTCTGTCTGATAGGAAACATGCATGCGATACTGAGTACCGTCGCGCAGACAGGCAGTCTCACAAGCAGGGACATCCTCCCTTTCCAGCTTCCCCTTTCACCCCCTCCTATCTTCCTTTTTCTTCCCTCTCATCCTCCTCGGCATTGTCTTGTCTCTCTCATGCCTAGAACTGCCCACTTTGACACTGATTGCTATCAGGAACAATGAACAACCACGACAGGAAACAAGAAGGAGTGTGCTTTTTTTCTTTGTCATTGAGGACTATTTCTCTTCTCTTCAACTAAACAGAACGCACAGAACTCCGTAGCTGCATGGTGACAGAAAGAGGGTAAGGGAACAGTCGACAGCGGACAATGACACTGTTTGTTTGTATGCTTTCTACTTTTACCGAGGAATCTACGCCGCCCTCACAAACAAAGCCCGCCCAATCCCATCGCGTCCTCGTCGCATGTCCCACCCACACAACCATGGGCACCATATCTGTATGTAACGTGAGTGCGTCAGTAGGTGAGCGAGGCAGTGTTTATTTTTGGCCGTCTCTCACTTTCTGCCTCGCCACTTTTTTTTCCCTTCTATGTTTTCACCTTCGCCTAAGCCCTGCACTTAGCACCCCTCTTCACTTCTATGTATCTTTTCTAATGTTTTTTGCCTTTCGTATTTTTACTCTTTGCCTTTGTCCTTTGATACCCTTGTTTGCCTTTCGAATCTTCTTACATGATCAGACCTTGTTTCTTCTCTACCTTATTCTTTCTATCCCGGTTGCCCAGTCTGAGGCTTCAAGTACAGGGGTGCTTTGCCCATTGAATGCGAGCGAGTGGTGATGTTGCTCAGGAAGACAAGAAAGCAAGAAGAGGTTAGTCGTAACACAATACGTCCATATTTCACCATTCTTATAACCAGAGTACAGCCATGGTGTAGTAAAGAAAAAAGAACGGTTTTTATTTTTGGGCCAACCTATCTATTGTCAACACCAGGCCACCTACTTCCTCTCTCTGTCGCCCTAGACCCCCCACTTAAAACCCATTGCTCAAGTACTTGTATCCAGAGATGTTTCGCGTAATCGTTCACATATTGAAAATAGAAAAAAAAAAAAAAAAAAAAAAAACAAGGGCCAGCAAGAACTTTCCAATACCCTGGACAATTCTCGTCGCGACAGTGACCGCAGTTCTGGTGACGGGTCAATGCAGACAAAAAGTATCCGTTTGAGTAAGCACTTTTGTGCATATAGATTGTAGAGCTCTGCATGCACACTCTTAACCAAAACGCACTAGCCACTTCCGGATGGACCACGGCTACAATCCACCTTTCATGGTCGCCATAGGAGCACACAGAAAAGTGACAGTCAAATAGCCAGCTGGTACCCAGCTCCAGACATGCTCAAGGTCAGTGGCCGAACAGCACAGTGGTTCTTTTCTATCCCTTTTGAACTGTGGACTCGGTTGATATTGTCAGACACCCAAAGACACTTGGGCCATGAATTCACTAACTTGGTTTCCTGACTAACGGGACCGATACTAGACGTGTCATCCATGGAATAATAGATAGTTCCCTAGGCCCCCTTGAGACGTCGAAGGTGGTATGCCAAAGCGAAAATCCAAACGACGATGCTCACTTTTTGGTGGGTTCGTCCGCTCCTGACGCTCGCTCACGGAAGAAAGTGGCGCTCTGGTGGAGGAACAGCTGGCAGCCAAGACCAAGGCCCTCCTTTGTCTTCTTTCGTCTTCCTTTATTCCGTGTGTTCCGACAAGCGCTTGGAGGCGATGGCCTCGTGGTGTTGTGTCGTTGTTGAAAGATCTTTGGAACCCAGAAGTCAGGTAATATGACGAGGGTCGTGTGTGGGTGATGGGAGCCGTGACTAAACATTGATTCCCGTCTGTTTGCCTCCAAAGCTGAGCTGATTGAGAATGTGCATGAGGGACAGAATCAAGAACAGGGGCTGGAAGTTCCGGGTGATGCATCAGGAGGTGATCCTTTGCATACGTTCATGTACAATGTGTTCTTGCAAGGTATTGTGTAGGGAGGTAAGGCGAGTAGTCAAGGCGAAAAGGAGAAGGAAGTGGGAAGGAGAAAACAAAGGCACTTGTGACAGACGTACCTAAGCGATTGAAATATTTACCATCAATGGACAGTATGTCTCTTTTTGTTCGCTGCCATTCTATGCTTTGCACACGCTCACCTACCAAAGAAGAAACGGAAGAAGTCTACAGGGGTGAAAAGGGGTAAAGTCGGGTTTAATTCGAGATATCGATCCACGAAGTAAAACTTCTCCAAAGGTCTTGGCTTCAAAGGTTAACGTCCTGTTCGTATCCCCTCGAAGGCAGGAGTTGACGTGACGTTGTGCATTTTGTTGGTTCTACCAGGAACGAAGCATTCACATTGACCAAAAATGTCAAGGCGGTGCAAAATGCCAAATTGCCTTCGGATATAAAACTGCACCAAGAGCATGCATGCATAGACCACACGGCCTAGATCATGCTATGGTCTTTTGCAGTCCTCAGCCTGTAAACCAGTGGGAAATCGGGAAAGATCTTAATGATGCTTCTTACCGATCACCTTCAACATCATCTCCTCCATCAACTCCCTGGTGGACATCCTTGTAGATCACCATACTGTCGCTTCCTTCTGACGTTCCATTGTATCACCAATAAGCACCCAACTACAGGTAAAAGGCAAAGGGACGGCAATAAAAACAAAGGAGTGCTACTATTATATCTTCTCTCCCTTCTAAGAGCTACACCTAACCCATTATGCACCTCGTTGACAACCACATAGTTCAATTGCCCTCTACTTAGTTGACTATCCCTTCGCGGCTCGGCACTCATTCCATCAACTCAAGTAACTCAATATCCCTCTCGAGGTGAGCACCGATATTAATGCTCGAGAAATATTTAATTTGACGAAGATTACGGTTGACAATATTAACTAGCCAGCGTATCCTCCTTGTCAGTGCCCTATAGCTCGACCATGTCCTTTTCGTCCCACCAAAGCAACCCATCACTTCCAAACCCCGATTCTTCCAACCCCTCGTCTATCGAACATTTGCAATTGACCAGTGATGGCAAGCGGAAACTCCCTCAGCTTGAGCGCCTGACTAAGGTCAGACGCAGCACGTTAAAGACAGAGGATATTTCTAATGCTGTGCACGAAGTATCATCCAGTGGCGTCATGTATCCAGGAACATCTACCTTGAGCACTCCCTCATCAACCGACGTCTCGTCAACGCCGTCCAACCATGGTAAGGAGACCACACCGATCGAAAAGGCCCTCCTTTCCTTCAGGACGCACAGGCTTGTCGAGTACCAAGAGGAGGTTTACATCGCCCCTATGGCCAAACTCAATCCCCAAGCACCTGATGCCGATGTCTGTCCTCTGATGGATAAGGTCTTGGAGTTTCTAGCTGGCAAGAGCCACGTCATGCTGATCCTTGGCGATTCTGGGGCTGGCAAGTCAACATTTAACCGACATCTGGAGAGCCGACTTTGGCAAGACTACGAAGCTGGCGACCGCATCCCACTCTTCATCAACCTCCCGGCACTTGATCGACCAGACAAGACGCTGGTTGCTGAGCAATTGAGGGAGCACAATTTTTCAGAGGAGCAGATCCAGGAACTGAGGCAACATCGGCAGTTCATTGTCATCTGTGACGGATACGATGAGAGCCAGCTCAAGGTCAACCTTCATACCTCCAACAACCTCAACAACCCCGGGCAGTGGAAAGTCAAGCTTGTCATCAGTTGCAGGAGCCAGTACCTTGGTCAGGACTACCGCGATCGCTTTGTGCCCAGTGGACGTGGTCATTACAACCAATCTGGCATCGATCTCTTCCAGGAGGCTGTCATTGCTCCATTCTCGACAAAGCAGATCAGACACTACGTCGAGCAATACGTTTCTCTCAAGTCAAGGACCTGGCGCACAGAGGACTACATGGACAAGTTGATGACCATCCCGAATCTCATGGACCTAGTCAAGAACCCGTTTCTGCTCTCACTCGCGTTGCAGGCGCTGCCAGACGTCATCGAGGGCAAGCAGGATCTGTCGACTATCAGGATCACCCGCGCTCAGCTCTACGACACATTCGTAGAGCACTGGAGCAATGTCAACAAACGACGACTTCAGAGCAGTACCTTGACAATGGAAGATCGCATCGTCTTGGACGACCTTTTGGACGCGGGGTTTATTTCAATGAGCATCGAATACTCTACAAGACTGGCACTCTCAATGTTTGAGAAGCAGGACGGAAATCCGATTGTCCAGTATGTTCACCTCAGGGACAAGGACACTTGGAAAACCCAGTTCTTTGGAAAGGACCCCGATGCCCGACTCCTACGAGACTCGAGCCCTTTAGCCCGAACCGGCAACTCGCACAGCTTCCTTCATCGGTCCATGCTTGAGTACTTTCTGTCGCGCGCCATCTTTGACCCCAGTAAGGCCGTTTTTGACCCCTACAAACGCCAAGACTACGATGAGTCAGCCCAGCAAACGGATCCTGTCTCGTCTGACGTCCAGTTAATCGATATCGACGGCTCCTTGTTCACGAGGAACCTTCTCACTGAGCCCTCTGTCATCCAGTTCCTGAGCGATCGCGTGACGGAGTGTACTAGTACATGGTTCAAGCGACGTCTCCTAGCAATCATCGAGTTGTCCAAGTCAAACGCCCAAGCGAGCCGTGCGGCGGCCAACGCCATCACCATCTTGATCCGAGCTGGTGTGCAATTTCATGGCGCCAATCTTCGAGGCATTCGTATTCCAGGAGCGGACCTGATCGGTGGACAGTTCGACTCGGCACAACTACAGGATACCGACTTGACAGGTGTCAACCTCGGCAAGGCATGGATTCGACAGGCAGATCTCAGCAGAGCGTGTCTGGATGAAGCCTAGTTGGGAGAGCTGCCGTACTTGGAAGAGCCTGTAGAGGTTCGTACATGCGCCTTTTCGCCAGACGGCAAGTATCTCGCGGCAGGTTTGGACAACGGCAACATCAGCATCTACGACACTGTAACCTGGAAAAGGATGCAAGAGTTTCAAGGGTACCAATACCGTGTTAGAAGTCTTGTTTATTCACCTACCAGTCAACAGCTTCTTTCTGGAGGTGCGGATAAAACAGCACGGCTTTGGAACAGCGAGACTGGATCAACCGAGCTCATTTTGGAAGGACACTCAGATGAGGTGAGGGCGGTGGCGTTCTCTCCGACAGGCCAGCAACTTGCAACGGCCAGTGATGACACGTCGGTGAGGCTCTGGGACGCTCAGACCGGTGCTACTGTTTTCATCTTGACCGATAACGTTGACAAGGTCACCAGCATTGCCTATTCGCCCAAAGGGAATACCATTGCCTCCACCGGCTGGAATGAAACAGTTCGAATATTCGACACACTCACCGGGTTGCTTGTATTGGAGTCTTGCAAGGGCGACGACTGGATTAGGTGTCTGACATATTCGCTTGACGGGCAGCGAATCGCTACAGGCTCCTCAGAAGGCCGATTGCAGCTCTGGGAAGTAACAACGGCCACCCTGGAGCACGGACGAGAATGGGCGACACATACCTCTGTCATCGCTGATGTCACCTTTTCACCTAACGACCAATGGATCGCCTCATCCAGTTATGACCATACAGTGAAGCTGTGGGAATCCCATTCTGGCGCACTTATCTCATCATTTGTCAGTCATAAGGATTATGTCAACTGCGTTCGATTTTCACCAACTGGCCCATATATCGCTTCAGCAAGTCACGACAGGACTCTGCGATTGTGGGAGGTGAACTCGCTGAGAACAGGATTCGACTCTCATGACACAGCATATCCACAGTTATGTGCGACGTATTCTCCGGACGGGCAGCAGCTCATTACTGGCAGTCGACACGCGTCCACGCGACAATTCAACGCGGATTCGGGAGACGTTGACTTTGTTTTTCCCGATCACTTGCACAATACATATTGCATTGCATTCTCCCCAGACAGTCTCCAGATAGCCATCTGCAGCAACGACGAGGTGACCCTGTGGTGCGTTGAATCCAGTGCTGCCTCCTTTGTGCTCAGTGGACACGAATCCGGCGTGAAGTCTGTGGCGTTCTCACCTTGCGGTCGCTGGCTTGCTTCAGGCGGTTTTGACTGGAAGGTGCGGCTTTGGGATACCGGTCCAGGAGTAGCCGGCCATGTTCTGATCGGCCATAAGGGAATTATACAGAGCGTTGATTTTTCTCCAGATGGTCGTTGGATTGCTTCGGTATGCATGAATGGGACGATCCGACTTTGGGAGGTCGGTACTGGCGAGCTCAAGGCGGATAATAAGGTCAATATCGGTTGGATCAGAGAGAATATTGTCGCATATAAGCCCGGATGTCCCCAGGTTGCCTCCTGCCACGGCGATGGGAGCATTCGATTGTGGGACGAAGATCAACAACTCCAGGGATTCCGATATATCTTACAGCAGGACGAGAAGAGCTACCGATTTGCGTTCTCATCCTGCGGCCAATGGGTAGCAACTACCCATAACACTACTGTTCGACTCTGGAGGCTGCCAACCCCAGATCATGGTCATCAAGCATCATCGCTGCAGGATCAGGACTGTGTTTCGGTTATCGAAGGGTTCACAAGAGCTGTTGGAGATGTTGTTTGGAGGCCCAACAAATTGGAATTTGCGACGGCAAGTTATGAAGGGTCGATCCGCGCCTGGCGGGTGGTGGAGGATAGCAGTGAGTCTGGAGGAGTGTCTGTTCGTCTGTTATGGTCTTCTGGACCGGCCACACTTGCCACCTCAGGCGTTATCCTCCACGACACCGTTGGTCTCAGTCCAGTCAAGCGCAAGCTGCTCGAGCAGCGCGGCGCAATCTTAGCTGCAGATTGAGAATAAAATCATTTCGATATCCGACCTCCTTTCCACTCTTTTTCTGAGATGTTCGTTGTTATGAATCTGCCATTTTAGGGCCACCATGGCCGCCTTTGTCACCTCGCTTGCGGAGAAATGACTAACACTTTGCTCTTCAAGTGCATACAGAAGCAAGTCTGAGAGAATGGAGGTTCTACCGGAGGGAATGAAAGAAGGTCCGATAAATGACGATAAGGTGATGGAGAGGGAGACCAAGAAGAAATGTGGAAAGTCGATTACACCTTTTTTTCTGTTAGGTTGATCATCGTTCATGGCTCACGATCGTTCTTTCAGGTACCATCAGTTACAATCTTCTCTGTCTCAGGTACTCTATCACTGATCTGGTGGTGTCATATCAGAAACGGTCGGGCGAAGTAGTATTACCAAGACGTGTCACCTAACCCATCACAGCTCGTTCGCTTCTTACCACAGATACACTCCTCCACTCTCTTCCCTCCCTCTGCCTCTCATATGCTCAATGCTGCATAGTGCATGTGCCCAGGAAGCAATTTTTGCCATTTTTTTCCCGTATAATAGTGTGACATGAGTTGGCATGGGACAAAGGCATTAGGAGTATAACAACTCTAGTATCCTTTTGTTTGTTTTCTTTCTTGTCCACTCCTCTCACATACGTCCATTGTCATCATCATCGCACACATCAACACTGCCCTCATCCAACGTCTACACCTTTTTCATTTGTTGTTCTTCACCACCCCATAGTACACTTGCTCGGAATCAACCCTTGACTCAACCAACACCTTTATCTCAATCAAACGTAAGAGCTCTCGAACCATCACAACACAGCAACTTAATCAACAAAGCAAGGCGACATTCACAAAACACTCACAAAGTGTCCATCGCTGTCTTAAGGCGTGTCATCTGTCAACATTCATCCACAGCACGAGCACGCCTCCTATGACAAGCTTCCTTCATACACAAACGGCACACGCCAAAGACTGACGTGTCTAGTGAAGTACGCCCAAACTCTATTACGAGACTGAAAACTGTTGCTAACCGCACTTTCTCCTCCCAATTCACATAGACAGCCCGCCACCTTCAAAAGAACTGCCGAGGATACATAACCAAAAGAGAAGAGAAAAAAAGTATAAAAACAGGAAACAGCACCTTCTTGTCCCAAGAGTAAGCCATATGTTCCTGGGTATGAGAATTTTACGATCTTGTCTTCTGGAACCATTGTCAAGAATTTCACATAGCAATTGACATTTTCGCAAATCCTTGCTCCCTGTGTTAGTCTTCTGCAACCTCACCCTCACCTCTGACATTTATTGAGTGCAACAATACTTCTGTATCGGCCAAGTGTAAACGACATCACAGCCAGGACAAGGTGAGAACGCAAGGGATGTTATGTTGCTCGATTGCAATTTGCTCCGCACTGTCACAAATCGTGCATGTTTTGTTATTGACACCAATTGCTTCGCCATTCTGTTAGGCCTCTCACCACGATGAACAATCACCCCCTCGATCAACTGAATGCAAATAGTCCTGAAAAGAAGGGCACCAACATTACTCAACCTCCTCTCAGGAAGCGCAATAAGTTTCGCAAGGTCTTTGGCATCCCCAAATCCTTTTCCAAGGTCAAGGCCAAGTCTTACCCAGTGAGATCCCGCTTCCCATTTCCAGAATCATCTTCGATTCTCCCCAAAGGCCAGGACACCTCTTACATGGAGTATGAGCTCCTCAAGCACCAAATGCAGCGTCTCAATGACGCCAAGCTGTCCATTTACATTTCTCCCATGGCCAAGGCCAGCCTTCAAGCTCAGGACGACGAGGTCTTCCCACTCATGGACAAGGTGCAGGAATTCCTCGCAAGCGACCGCCAGGTCATGTTAATCCTGGGCGACTCTGGAGCTGGTAAATCGACATTCAACAAGCATCTCGAGCATCGACTTTGGACAGAGTACAAGCGCGGCGGGCCTATCCCGCTCTTCATCAACCTCCCAGCTCTCGAGAGACCGGCCAAGGACTTGATGGTCGAGCAATTGAAAGACCACAACTACAACTTTTCAGAGGAGCAGATCCAGGAGCTGAGGCAACGTCGGCAGTTTATTGTCATCTGTGATGGATACGACGAGAGCCAGCTCACAGTCAACCTCCATAACGCCAACAATCTCAACAGCCCCGGACAGTGGAGAGCCAAACTTGTCATCAGTTGTAGGAGCCAGTACCTTGGCCAGGACTACCGCGATCGCTTTGCTCCCTATGGAGCCGGCCACTACAACCGCACTGGCGTCGATCTGTTCCAAGAGGCCGTCATCGCCCCTTTTTCGACAGAGCAGATCAAGGACTATGTCGAGCAATATGTTCCCTTGGAGCCAAGGCCCTGGCGCACAGAAGACTATATGGACAAGTTGACGACCATCCCGAATCTCATGGACCTGGTCAAGAACCCGTTTCTGCTCTCACTCGCGCTGGAGGCACTGCCAGGTGTCATCGAGGGAAAGCAGGATCTCTCGACTATTAGGATCACCCGCGCTCAGCTCTACGACACATTCGTGGAGCACTGGAGCAATGTCAACAAACGACGTCTTCAGAACAGCACGTTGTCAATAGCAAATCGCATTGTATTCGACGAACTTCTGGACATGGGATTTGTTTCCAAGAGCATTGACTATTCCACGAGACTGGCATTGGCGATATTTGAGCAGCAGGGCGGGAAGCCGATTGTCCATTATGTTCACGACAAGAATTCCTGGAAAGCTCAGTTCTTTGGACAAGATGCAGATGTCCGACTCCTACGAGATTCGAGCCCTTTGACTCGTACCGGCAACTCACACCGCTTCCTACATCGGTCTATGCTCGAATACTTTCTGTCGCGCGCCGTCTTTGACCCCAGTAAACGCCAAGGCCACGATGGCTCAGCCCAGCAAACGGATCCTGCGTTGTCTGACGACCAATTGATCGATGCCGATACCCCTCTGTTCACGACGAGCCTTCTCACTGAGCCCTCTGTCATCCAGTTCCTGAGCGATCGTGTGAAGCAGTTCGCCTGGTTCAAGCGACGTCTCCTAGCAGTCATCGAGTTGTCCAAGTCGGATGCCCAGGCAGGTCAGGCTGCGGCCAACGCCATCACCATCTTGGTCCGAGCCGGTGTGAGGTTCAATGGAGTCGATCTTCGACGCATTTGTATTCCAGGAGCCGACCTGACCGGTGGACAGTTCGATTCGGCACAACTACAGGATACTAATTTGACAGGTGTCAACTTCTCCAAGGCATGGATTCGACAGGCGGATCTCAGCAGAGCGTGCATGGATGGGACTCGGTTTGGAGAACTGCCGTATTTGAAAGAGCCGGAGGAGGTCTTATCGTGTGCCTTTTCGCCGGATGGCAAATATCTCGCGACAGGTCTGAAGAATGGCGACATCAGTATCTACGACACTGCAACCTGGAAAAGGATCCAGGTGTTTCGAGGGCACCAAGGCTGTGTTACAAGTCTTGTTTATTCACCTACCAGTCAACAACTTCTTTCTGGCGGCAACGACAACACAGCGCGGCTTTGGAACGGTGAGGCTGGATCAACCGATGTCATTTTAGAGGGACATACGGGCGGGTTGACAGTGGTGGCCTTCTCCCCAACAGGCCAGCAGATTGCAGCGATTAGCTGTATCAAATCGGTAAGGCTCTCGGACGCTCAGACCGGTGCTACTGTTTTCGTCTTGACCGACAACACCGATTATAATACCAGCGTTGATTTTAAGGGCATTGCTTATTCACCAGACGGAAACGCCATTGCCTCCACCAGCTGGGATGGGATGGTTCGAATATTCGACACACTCACCGGATTGCCTGTGTTAAAGTCTTGCGAGGGCGATATCCACCAGTGTCTGACGTATTCAGTTGATGGCCGGCAGATCGTTGCAGGCTCCTATAATGGCCGGTTACAGTTGTGGCAGGCAACATCCACCATCCTGCAGCATGTACGAATTTGGAAGGCGCATACGTCTGGCATCACCAGTGTCGCCTTTTCACCCGATAACCGATGGATTGCCTCATCCAGCGATGACTTTACAGTGAAGCTGTGGGACTCTCATTCCGGTTTACTTGTCTCGTCATTTGTTAACCATAAGGGCTCCGTAAAATGCGCTCGGTTTTCACCGAATGGCTCGTATATCGCTTCAGCAAGCAACGACAGGACTCTGCGACTGTGGGAGGTTAAGTCTTCAAGCCTAGGGCTCGACTCTTATGAGTTATCAGGCCGACAGTTATGTGCGACATACTCTCCGGACGGACGGCATCTCATCACTGGCAGTGAACAGAGACCCATGCGACAATTCAACTCAGATTCGGGAGATACCGACTTTGTCTTTCCCGTTCGCCTGTACAGTACGAATTGCATTGCATTCTCCCCAGACGGTCTCCAGATAGCCATCGGCGGCGTTGAGCCTGAAGTGACTTTATGGAGCGTTGAATTCCGCGTTGTCTCCTTTGTGTTTAGTGGGCACGAGCTGGGCGTGGAGTCTGTGGCCTTCTCACCCTGCGGTCGCTGGCTTGCTTCTGGTAGTGGGGACAACACGGTGCGGCTTTGGGATACTCTCTCAGGAGCAGCCGGTCATGTTCTAAACTGCCACACGGGAGATGTACAGAGCGTTGCTTTTTCTCCGGATGGTTGTTGGATTACTTCAGTATGCATGGGTGGAAAGATCCAACTCTGGGAGGTCGGCACTGGCGAGCTCAAGGCCGAAACAACGATCGATATCAGTTACAAGAGATGGAATATCGTTGTTCATAAACCCGGTTGTCTCCAGTTGGCCTCCTGTCACGGAGATGGAACCATTCGATTGTGGGACGACGATCAACAACTCAAAAGTTTCCGATATATGTTGAAGCAGAACCGGTTCACGAGCCGAATTGGGTTCTCATCCTGCGGCCAGTGGATAACAACATCCCACAGCACCTGTGTTCGACTTTGGAGGTTGCCCTCCCCGGATCAGGATCTGCAGACGCTACCACTGCAGGATCAAGATTGTGTCTCGGTTATCGAGGGGTTCACAGGAGCTGTTAGCGACGTTGTTTGGAGGCCTAACAAGTTAGAGTTTGCGACGGCCAGTTATGACGGGTCGATCCGCGCCTGGCAGGTGGTGGAGGATAGCAGTGGGTCTGGACGAGTGTTTGTTCGTCTGTTATGGTCTTCTGTACCTGCCACTCTCGCCGCCTCGGGTGCAATCCTCCAAGATACCGTCAGTCTCAGTCCAATCAATCGCAAGCTGCTTGAGCAACACGGTGCAATCTCGGTTACAGATTGAGAATAAAAATCATTTCGAAATCTAACCTCCTTTCCCTACTTTTTCTCACCTGTTCGTTATTATGGATCTGCTTTTTTTGGAGCGCCTTTACTGCCTTTGTCACCTTGCATGCAAAAAAAAATGACGAACACCTTGGACTTCGAGTGCATGACAGAAAACGTCTGAAAGTCTGGGGGTGCCACCGGAAGGAATGAAAGAAAGTACACCAAAGGTCAACAAAGTGAGGAAGAGAGGGATCAAGAAGAAATGAGAAGAGTCGACTCGATCTTTTTTCAGTTGGGTTGATCATCGTTTATTGGTTGTGATCTTTCTTTCAGGTACCATCAGTTACAATCTTCTTGGTCTCAGGCACCCTGTTACTCATCTGATGATGTCATATCAGAAACCGCTGGGCGAAGTAGTAAAATAAAGTCGGAAGACTCAATCCATGACGGCTCCTTCACTTCTTATAACAACCACACTCCTTCTCCTCCCTCTTCTCTCTTCCTACCTCTCGCATGTTCAAATGATGCATGGTGTGTGCCCAGGAAGCGATTTTTGCCCTTTTCTTCCTGCGTAACAACGTGACATAGGATGGGACAATGGCAAAGCTCTATAGCGACTGTCGTTTTTTCCCAGTTTAGATGTAACCTTTGTACTTTTTTGGAAAGTGTTTATTTTTATATCTTTTGAATGGTGGTGACTCCTGTAGGTGAGGAGTATTAGTTTACTGCACGCACTCCCACGACGCAATAAATTTCTTACAAACAAAAAAAAATCTATAGCGACTGTCGTCTGCTTTTGCTTGTTTTCTTTTTTTGACCACTCCTCTCGCATACGTCCATCGTCTTCATCATCGCGAACATCAACACCGCCCTCATCCAACGTCTACACCTTTTCCATTCGCTGTTCTTCACCATCCCGCATTGCAATTGCTCGGAACCAACCCTTGAATCAACAGAACCCCCCTTGATCTCGATCAAACGTAAGAGCACTCGAACCATCTCGACACCAGCAACTTAATCAACAGAGCAAGGCGACAAGCATAAGACGCCCACAGAATAACCATCACTGTCTTAAGGCGTGTCTTTTGTCAACACTCATCCACACCAAGAGTGCGCCTCCTTTGACAAGCTTCCCTCATACACAAACGGCACACTCCAAAGACACTGGTGTGTTTAACCAAGTACGTTCAGACTCTATTAAAAGACCGAGAATGGTTATTAACCTCACTCTCTCCTTCTAATTCACACAGACAGCCCGCCACCTTCAAAAGACTGCCCGAGCACACATCACCAAAAAGAAGCAGAAAAAAAAGTATAAAGCTGGCGACAGCACCTTCTTATCCAAGAAGTAAGCCATATATGTTCCTAGACATGTGAGCTTTAACGATCTTGTCTACCTTAACCGCAGTCAAAAAATACACATGGCAGTTGACATTTTTGCAATCTTGCTTCTGTGTTAGCCTCCTGCGACTTCGCCTCTGCCATTCATTGAGTGCCACAATACTTCCCGTATCTTTCAGTTGTAAAAGAAATTACATCTAGCACAGGGTATGAGCACAAGGAAACCAACCTTGCTCGATTGTAATTTATTCCGCACTATCACAAGATATGTATGTTGTGGTATTGATATCAATTGCTTCACCATTCTGTTAGGCCACTCACCACGATGGACAAACACCCCCCCAACCAACTGGATGCCAATATGCCTGACAAAGAGACCATCGACACTACGCAACATCCTCTCAGGAAGCGCAATAAGTTTCGCAAGGTCTTTGGCATTCCCAAATCCTTGGGCAAGATCAAAGCCAAGTCTTACCCTGTGAGATCCCGCCTCTCAATCCGAAAGTCATCTTCGATCTTTGTCAAGGTCCAAGGCACCCTTTATATGGAGTATGAGATCAACAAGCTTCGAAGACAACGACTCAAGGATGCCAAACTGTCCATCTATATCCCTCCCATGACCAAGGCCAACCTTCAAGCTCAAGACAACGAGGTCTTCCCACTCATGGACAAGGTGCAGGAATTCCTCGCAAGCGACTGCCGGGTCATGTTGATCCTGGGCGACTCTGGGGCTGGCAAGTCAACCTTCAACAAGCACCTCGAGCATCGACTTTGGACAGAGTACAAGTGCGGCGAGTCTATTCCGCTCTTCATCAACCTCCCAGCTCTTCAAAATCCGGCCAAGGATCTGATGAGCGAGCAATTGAAAGACCACAACTTTTCACCGGAGCAGATCCAGGAACTGAGGCAACATCGGCAGTTCATTGTCATCTGTGACGGATGCGACGAGAGCCAGCTCACCGTCAATCTCTACAATTCCAACAACTTCAACAGCTCCGAACAGTGGAAAGTCAAACTTGTCATCAGTTGCAGGAGTCAGTACCTTGGTCAGGATTACCGTGATCGGTTTGTCCCCAGTGGACGTAGCCACTACAATCGCGCTGGCGTCGATCTGTTCCAAGAGGCCGTCATCGCCCCTTTTTCGAAAGAGCAGATCAAGGAATATGTCGAGCAATACGTCCCCCTCGAGCCAAGAATCTGGCGTACAGAGGGCTACATGGACAAGTTAGCGGCTATCCCGAATCTCATGGACTTAGTCAAGAACCCGTTTCTGCTCTCACTCGCGCTGGAGGCACTGCCAGGTGTCATCGAGGGAAAGCAGGACCTGCGGACTATGAGGATCACCCGCGCTCAGCTCTACGACACATTCGTGGAGCACTGGAGCAATGTCAACAAACGACGACTTCAGAACAACACGTTGTCAATAGCAGATCGCATTGTATTCGACAAACTTCTGGACATGGGATTTGTTTCCAGGTGCATTGACTATTCCACCAGACTGGCGTTGGCGATATTTGAGCAGCAGGACGGAAACCCGATCGTACAGTATGTTCACGACATGACCTCGTGGAAAGCTCAGTTCTTTGGACAAGATGCAGATGTCCGACTCCTACGAGATTCGAGCCCTTTGACTCGTACCGGCAACTCACACCGCTTCCTACATCGGTCTATGCTCGAATACTTTCTGTCGCGCGCCGTCTTTGACCCCAGTAAACGCCAAGGCCACGATGGCTCAGCCCAGCAAACGGATCCTGTTTCGTCTAATGTTCAGGTGATCGATACCGACGGTCCTTTGTTCACGAGGAGCCTTCTCACTTAGCAGTCATCGAGCTGTCCAAGTCGGACGCCCAGGCAAGCCAGGCGGCGGCCAACGCCATCACCATCTTGGTCCGTGCCGGAGAGCGTTTCAATGGAGCCGATCTTCGAGGTATTCGCATTCCAGGAGCGGACCTAACCGGTGGAATGTTCGACTCGGCACTACTACAGGATGCCGAATTGACAGGTGTTGATCTCTCCCAGACCTGGATTCGACAGGCAGATCTCAGCAGAGCGTGTTTGGATGGAACTCGGTTTGGAGAGCTACCATATTTGGAGGAGCTGGAGAAGGTGTTGTCATGCGCTTTTTCACCAGACGGCAGGTATCTCGCGGGGGGTCTGTGCAATGGTGACATCAGCATTTACGACACTACAACCTGGACAAGGATTCAAGTGTTTCAAGGGCACCAAGACCGCGTTTTAAGTCTTGCTTACTCGCCTACGAGCCAACAGCTCTTTTCTGGAAGTGCGGACAAAACAGCGCGTCTTTGGAACTGTGAGACTGGATCAACCGATTTCATTTTGGAGGAAGACTCAGATGGGGTGAAGGCGGTGGCGTTCTCTCCAACTGGCCAACAGGTCGCAACGGCTTTTGGTCGCACTTCGGTCAGGCTCTGGGACGCTCAGACCGGTTCTGCTGTTTTTGTCCTGGATGCCAACATTGACAAGGTTACGAGCATTGCCTATTCACCAGACGGAAACGCCATTGCCTCCGGCAGCTCGAATGGGATGATTCTAATATTCGACACACTCACCAGATTGGTTGAATTAGAGTCTTGCAAGGGCGGCGAATGGATTACGTGTCTGGCGTATTCGCATAACGGCCGGCGGATCGCAACAGGGTCTCTTATAGGAAAGTTGAAATTGTGGGATGCGTGCGGGCGAGAATGGGAGGCACACTCGGTCATCGTCACTTATGTCACCTTCTCACCTGACGACCGATGGATCGCCTCTTCCAGTAAGGATGGTGCAGTGAAGTTGTGGGACTCTCGCTCCTGCATACTTGTCTCGTCATTTATCAGCCATAGGGATTTTGTCGACTGCGTTCGGTTTTCACCAAATGGCTCGTACTTCGCCTCAGCGAGTCACGACAGGACTATGCGGCTGTGGGAGGTGAAATCTACCGGCCTAGGACCCGACTCTTATGACTTACCAGACAACAAGCTCTGTGCGACCTACTCTCCGGATGGACGGCAGCTCATCACTGGTAGTATACAGGACCCATGCGACAATTCAACGCGGACTCGGGAGAGGTCGACTTTATTTTCCCTGATGATTTGTTCAATACAGAGTGCATCGCATTCTCCCCGGACGGTTCCCAGATAGCCATCGGCAATAACTACGAGGTGACTCTGTGGTGCGTTAATTCCCGCGCTGCATACTGTTTTCTTCATGGGCACGAGAGTGACGTAACGTTTGTGACCTTCTCACCTTGCGGTCGCTGGGTTGCTTCAGGCGATGAGGACTGGACGTTGCGGCTTTGGGATACCCACTCATACACAGGTGAAGCCGTTCGTGTCCTGGAATCTTTCGCAGGACATATGAAGAGTGTTACTTTTTCTCCAGATGGTTTTTGGATTGCTTCGATGTGCATGGATGGAGAGATCCTCCTCTGGGAGGTAGGCACCAGCGAGCTTGAGGCGGAAATGATGATCGATACCGATGAAATCGGAAGCAAGGCTGTTGCTTACCAGCCTGGCTGTCTCCAGGTGGCCTCCTGCGACATTAATGGAACCTATCCATTTTGGGACGACGATAAAAAACTCCAAGGTTTCCGATACGTTTTGAAGCAGAACCGGCTCACGAAGAGAATTGCGTTCTCATCTTGTGGCCAGTGGGTAGCAACAGTTCACAGCAACAGTGTTCGAGTCTGGAGAATGCCATCCCCGGATCAGGATCAACAGGCGTTACCGTCGCAGGATCAGGATTGTGTGTCAGTCATTGAAGGATTCACGAAAACCGTTATGGACGTTGTTTGGAGGCCCAATAAGTTGGAGTTTGCGACGGCAAGTTACGAAGGATCGATCCGCACCTGGCGGGTGGTGGAGGATAGCAGTGGTTCTGGAGGAGTGTCTGTTCGTCTGTTGTGGTCTTCTGGACCGGCCACTCTTGTCACCTCAGGCGCCATCTTCCAAGATACCGTCGGTCTCAGTCCCATCAATCGCAAGTTGCTCGAGCAGCGCGGCGCCATCTTAGTTACAGATTGAAAATTAATATCTTTTCAATATCCAACCTCCTCTCCACTCTTTTTCTCAACTGTTCGTTGTTATGAATCTGCCATTTTAGGGCCACCATGGCCGCCTTTGTCACCTCGCTTGCGGAGAAATGACTAAATACTTTGTGCTTCAAATGCAGGACAGAAACAAGTCTGAGAGAATGGGGGTTCTATCGGAGGGAATGAAAGAAGGCCCGATAAATGACGATAAGCTGAGAAGAAATTCTCACTTGACAACTCAAATTTGCTCTTCCTTTTTACAATTACACTTCTATTTATCAATCTTCGCCATCGCTTCCTTCACCCTCTTCTTTAGTCCATAGTTCGCTCCTTGAATAAAAAGATAAAAAAAGTATCGATTTTCACGTTCGTGTCGCTCCTAATCAAAGAATTATGTTCATTTCAGCGTATTGTATGAGTAGAAGACTATTATTTTTTTATTCGCATGGCGTGTGTGTAGATCGCTTATGAAGAAAAAAGAAAGAAAAGGAAAGCATCACAAGCAAAACCAGTGCAGCTGTTAAAATTTCAACGCGAAGACGCGATATTAGGTCGATTCGCTTAAGCAGCAATAAAAAAAAAGAGCAAAGAGACGAAAAAGATAACAAAAAAAAAAAAGCGTGTGCAAAAAGAAGTAGGAGAAGAGCTCCGCCAACGAACAATCCGATGGTCCAACCAGCAGTGCACTCAGAAGTGAGGATCCTGCATGCAGCCCGCAATCATCTTCTCGGCCACATCCCGAAGCTGTCGAGGGCTGGTGACTGAGTCGCCAAAGTCATCCCACGCATCGAGGATCCTGTGGCTGAGCGTATATCCAGGCAGACCAGTCGCAAATTCGTACAGCAGCTCCTCCTCGATTTCAGCCTCTTCAACAATCAGCTCCTCAATCAAGTCCTGGTTGATATAGGTTCCTGTATGTTTGCATGTGACGGTAGCCTGAGCTCGCTGAAAGGCCTTGCTGGTGTTCATGAACCGCCATCCGGTACACAACCAGGCCAGGTTACGATCCAGTACGAAGGGATCCTGGACGACGAGACCGGAAAACTTTTCAGGGAGGTATGTTACTGCCGCTTCGGGAATGAACATGCTGCATCGCTCGCCCTCATGGTCGATTGATCCGATAAAGTCGTGGTCCGTCGCCTGGTCTCCTGGGACCAGCAGGTCTTCCCAATCCTCAAACTTTTCGGCCGTGTAGGTGAAGAAGTTAACCGCCAGGTCCGTGACCGACTTTCGGTTAAGACTCTTGTCAAAAGGTCGTGCTTTTGCCAGCTCGGTATCGTAGGCGCAGGAGATGGGCCGGATGCCTGAAGATGTTGCAGTCTGGCCTCTGGTAGATCCTCCGAAAGCAATGCCGCCAGCGGCAGTAAGACCACCAACAGAATAAGCAGTCCTACCGCTCTGCGGTAGTTGCGGCTTCCTGCGGCCATGTCGGACCTTGATGTTGGCCTTGGGCTTAGCCTGAGCAGAGGAAGTAGCGGCAGGATGGCGATCAGCGGCATGGCCAGTAGAGTCCTGAGACGGGTTCTTTGGGAGCCCATTGGGGGACTTGCCGGTAATGAACCCGAAGTCAACGCGTCGGTCCTGCTGATGCAACAGCTTGGGAAGGATACCCTTGATCTGCAAGTAGTGGATCGCGATCATGGTGACTGCAAAGTTACCCAGAGCCTCGTGGGAGCGACCATGGTTGTCCAGAGTCCTCTGGACTGCAAAAATGAACGGTTCGACGCGGGTGTCAATTTCAGCGTAGGCCCGGAGGATGTTACGAGTGCTCAGACCCGAAGGGTTGTGCATGGCGACCTGGCAGGTCAGCTGGGTCTTCGGATCGTAAAAGCAGACGTAGTAAGGATTGAGACCGCAGGTTACATCGGAATATCGCTTGACCGCAACCACAGACCTGAATCCCGCATTCTTGATCGTGGTCACCAGTGCTTGGATGTCGTGGACGAACTCCTCGTCCGAGGGGGATTGCTTTCTGATGGCCATTTTCATGAGTCTCTCGACCAGCTCCTCATCGGTGCTAACGTGAGAAAGGGACTGTTCCTGGCCTTCCTCGTTAGACGCTGACGTTGGAGTAGCAGTGTTGTCGGGTGTCCGTTCGACCAGCAATAACTCGAGGTCGTAGTCCGAGATTTGGATCCCCTGTGCCCAAGAACTAAGGAAAATACATTGATTTGAAAGCGAAGATCAGCTCAATGTCTTTTATAATATACGCGTCATCTGCCCCATGAGTGATCTGACATAAACATTGTGCAACGCACCTGAGGATAATGACATCCATCGATGTAGCCTCCTGGACAGCATCGACGAGCTGCTGCTGCTTGCGCTGTCGGATCGAAGCCGGTGGGAGTTCCTGTAAGAGCAAGAGGAAAAAGAAGAAACAAAAGTCAGCAACAACATGTTTTTTTTTCTCGTGGCAGGGAAAGACATCATCATGCTGAAAACGCGAGCGATGATGCTATCAAAAGATATTCCGCTGACTTACTGCTTCAAGTTTCCGAACATAATCATCAGCGATCGCATGGTGGATCTTGGACTGCCGCAGGTCAACGAGGCACTCGCTACTGGTGAGGACGATTGCCTGGGGCGACGACGCCAACAGACCATTTCTCTTCAGCATCCCCATCAAGAACTCGATCTCCTCTCGGTAGGGCTCCGGTATAAGGGTGACGAACCCTCTTCGGATCTCGGCCAGATCGGTACCCTGCAAGACATAAGTGCAGTAGATGAACGGGCAGACCTCGATCTTTGCCTCGTCGCCAAGGTCAAGGTTTTCGGTGAGTCGCTCGGGGAGGATCTTGAAGCGGGTCCGGTTGTTGAAGATGTAGGAGACAACACCAGATCCAGTGTTGAGTCCGAGGCGGGTGATGGCTCTGCCTCGCCAGCGATGGATTTTTTTCATGGTGATATGGTTATAGTACTGAGCAATATAAGCAAACTTTGTGCTGAGCAGCATGGGTGCGAAGACGCTGCCCGTGGGTTTGTTGTTTTGTTCGATGCAGTCGAAGAGAAGGCGTTCGAAGAGGTGGAAGACGAGCGTCTGCTCGATAAGAGTTGGCTCAAGAGCCGTTGTCATCTTGTTGTGCTGTTGAGTGGGTAGATGGGATATGTTGGGTTTGTGGTGCATTATTGTGAAGAGAGAAGGGAAAGTTTTTTTTTATGGGTAGGTGGTCCAAGTGAGTCTGTGTGAGAGTGAGAAGGTGAGAAGGTGAGGGATGAGAAAGAGGGTATAAGAAGCGAAAGAAAAGAATGCTCGCACGCTTTTTGTTGATCAAATATGCGTCACTGTGAGGGACTAGGACATCAGCACGTTATTATGATGTTGCCTGCGTGCTTCTGCGTTGTTTCCCTCTTCCTTTCTTTTGTTTGCATTGCACTTACCTGTATGGACGAGCATCGAGTTCTATTGAAGAAGTAGGCCGAAAGAAAAGAGAGGAAAGTTGTAAGGTACCTTATTGTACAGGGCTTATGCAAAGAGGCGGAAGCTAAAGGATTCAATGACCCAGCGCGACTGTTGAACAACAGTAGCGTCCTCGATGAAAAGAAAAAGAATTAAAAAAATAGCGCCACCAATCTGTGCTCCTCTTACTTCAGTGACCAATCCTCATTAACCTCCTTTTTTTGTCCTTGGCACCTTTGTATGCTTGTTCCCTAATTCTCTTTTCTTCTACGCCTTGTTTTTCATTTCACCCTCAAGAGCTCGATAATAAGAAGGACATGCTTTGTCTTGCGAGATATGGTATTATGCGAAAAAGAAACGTTTTTATGAAGCTTTGATAGACGGTGATTGAATGGAGAGCGAAAAAGGAGCGAGAAAAATAGTTGCAAAAAAAGTCTGACCGCAAAGTGGAAGCAAAAACACAATATCTGTCATGCCCAGAGGGGCACGAGCACCAAACCAAAACCCTCCTGTGCAGGAAGGATACACCGTCCGTAGCTTAAGGACGAGGTTGGTTGGAGACAGAAGCGAGGAGGCTAAGCAACGACATCGACGCAATCCGGTCAACCATCTCGTTAACAGAATTGACTGGGCGAGTCTCGCTATCGCGCCAGTCCTCCTCATCCTCTTCGCCATAGTCACTAGCATACCCAGCAAAGAATCTCTCCATGATCTCATCCTCGTTGATGCCATCACTGTCATTGTCGTCACGAAGACCGAACTCGTCATCACCCTCATCGGAATCATCATCGAACTCGTCGTCACTCTCGACACCGGCGCCCTCGAGGAACATGAAGGCCCGCATGAACATGCTCTCGCAATGAGAAAGACGCCATCGGCTGCAGAGCCAAGTCACATTGCGGTCCGTCACGAAGGGGTCTCGAACTACCAGACAAGAAGAGACGTCCTTAGATACTCTGTCCTGAACTGACTGAGATCCAGACGCCGAGACTGTGGAACTAACCGGGGATGTAGTCGAACCCGAGATGATCGAGATCTCGCACTCGGTCGATCCGTGGCTGAACCCAAAGTAGTCCATAAAGTCCACCAGCAGCTCAGCCACAGTCTCTCGTGTGGCCTTGCTGTCATAGGGGCGAGTATGGGCCAAGGTCTTGTCGTACCGGCAGTCGACCAATCGAGTTCCTCCAGACGTGGTTTTGACCTGGATAGTGGCAGCTGGGAAGTTCTTCTCCCGGTGAATACGTTTCTTGTCTTTGCGCTTTTGGTTCTTAATTTGGGACTTTCTGGCTGCTGGACGGTGTTCCTGCTGACCCTTTCGGGGATGATTAGCCTCATCAAATTCAGGCAGGCCTAACTGGCGTTCGTCGTTGGGCTGACAACGAGAAGAAGATGAGGCGCTCGTGCTGGCGATGGATGGCGATGCTCCTGAGGGCTTGGCATTGGCAACACGGGCGGTCGACTGGCTCGACGAAGCAGACGGTGAAGTCTGCACCACGTGTCGCTGGAGCAGAGGGAGAATATTCTTCGTCTGCAAGAAAGCAATAGTCATCAAAGCAATGGAGTAATTACTGAGGTACTGACGGCACCGACCAAAGTCGTCCAAGGTTTGCTGGACAACAAAGATGAGAGGTTCGACTCGAGTGTCGATGTGGGTGTAGTCCTGGAGCAAGTCGCGGACGTGGATACCAAGAGGGTGGTCCAGAGTGATCTGGCATGTTAGATCCGATCTGGGGTCGATGAAGGAGAGGTAATCGACATTGATCTCGCTGGAAGGGTCAAAGTACCGATCGAGCTGCTGGATGGACTTGTATCCTGCTTTGGTCAGCAGTGTTGCGAGCGCCTTCATCGTCAGGGCTTCAGTCCCATCCTCTCCGGCCTTAGCTTGGCTCGGTTTCGATGCCGATGTTTTCTCAGCTGTGGTAGTGGCGGATGTAGTGCTTTTGGTCTCATCCTCGAACTTGATGGAGGGCGCCGAGTTCATAGAAGTGCTGGTCGCCTCGGGAGTAACCAAGACGATCTCGACATCATAGTCCGAGATGTTGATACCACTGGCCGAAGAACTGTCAGAATCAAGGACAAGAAAAGTTAATTTAAACTGCCTGATACTGTTGTTGCGGTCGATGCTCATGAATCGATGCTCCCTTTGTTTTCTATACGATTAACGGTGTTCTCACCTGAGCAATACGGGCTCAAGTGAAGTAATCGACTTGATGTTGTTGAGAAGGCTGGCCTCCTGCAGGACTCGCGCATCGGTGCAAAGGTGCGCCTGGATACAATACGAACCAAGGAAACAAAAATGAGATGATGGGGGTCAGTTACACATTGCATATGCATGATGCGCTGAACTCATTTCTCCGTAAGATCACTACATATGTAACGTGAGAGTGCAACTTACGGCCTTAAGGTTTTCAACATGTCGAGCAGGTACCTCATCCACAGGAACCTGTTCGCTCTTCCTATTCATGAACTCTGGCTCCACATCACAGTTGGGCACCCTCAGCAACCCATTCTGATCCAACATATCGACCAGGAACTCAACCTCTTTCTGTTGCTCCTTCGAAACCTTGTTCCCATAATCCCTCCTAAAATCTTTGATCTGCTTATGGGACATCCAGGGACAGAAAATATGGTCACACACCTTTGAAGACCAGTCAGACTCGATCTCGAGCTCAAACTTGGCAGCGAGACTGTTGGGAAAAATCTTGAAGGGTTGTTGTTGTTGTTTTTGGTGGTTGTTCAGGTAGGAGAGGATACCAAAGGTGGAAAAGTCTCGATTGTGGATGGCCTCACCGCATAGGCGTTGGAAGGGTGTCATGGCGATGACAGTGTAGTAGTGGCCGATGAGGTCGAGTTGCATCGAGAGTGCTCCGGGGTTGATGCAACAGCCTGTAGTTTGGTTCCGTAGAAGGACTCGTTCAAAGAGGAGGCGCTCGAAGAGCAAGTCGACGAAGGAGTAGTGCTCTGGTTCCGGCGTAGCCATGGTGTAAAGAAGATGTGTCGAGGAGCAGAAGGTAGTAAGGGAGTGGTTGTAGGGTTAATAAGTGTGTGTTTGTGTGCTGTTGTGGTGAAGAAGTATAGCCGCTGTGAGGATGATGTGGTGAAGAGATGTTCAGGAATGGAAGAATGAAGGTGTGGGCTGACCAAAAGAGAGAGGATGAAAAGATCTCATTACCGAGAGACATATGAATGAGGGACGTAGTATCGCCATCACTGATGGATGGTCTATCAACAGTGGCTTGTCCATCTCAACTTGACGTACTGTAGAAATGAGACGCGTCAAAGCGTGACAAGGACAGGGCACAGAAAAGTATCTACGAACCAGAAACTCATGAGGAACAGACTGGCGCAGTTTACGAGTGACTGCGTGGATGATATAACCGTATACGGGTACGGGATCATGCTGTTCGTCCGTTATTAATTCTAATCACTTTGAAAATGCCATTTGCCCTGTGTTACTATCGTCCTTTCTTCTGCGATGTGGCATCATTGCATGTAAGGCCCGTCTTGCATTACTCCGTCTTCATCTCCTTTGTGATCTTTCTTCTTGTTGATTCCAGGACTTTGTTGGTCCGAATTGCAATACTCCGTAACTCCACAACTAAGCGAAAGGAGAAGCAGAGAAAGATTGTTACTATTCCATCGTCCATTGATCTCTACACGTTTCTCTTGCGACTTTGCTTCTCGCTATGTCTATTATCTGAGAACCACATTCCTTTACTTGTACTTACCGACGACATAAAAAAGGTACCGACAATCCACTTCCCTCTTTCTTCCCACCAAAAAAAATCCATCTGTACCCGGCTCATAGAACTAAACTCCATATATCATCACTAGCGTACGATCCCACTCACTCTCCCTCCTTTCCCAAGATACACCACCATCCCTCACATACCCCATTTCTCCATCCATATTTGCGAGGGGAAACATTCTACTCTCGACCTCCTTTTTTTTTCTTGTGGTCCTATCCAATCCACATCTCCACTACATTCCATCCTTGACCACAGACAGCTGCACTCCTCCTCTTCGCTCACTAATATCTTTTGGTCATCACTCACACTCGCTTATACCACCCTGGTTGAGATTCTTATTTCGCTTACTTACCTTTCTGTCTGTCATCCCCCTTCTTTTCCCTCTCTTTTCTACATTTTCATTTTCCGACCTTTCTCTTCACGTTCCTTTCTTCTCTTCTTTTCCCTCTTTCACACAATACCATATATTGTGCTAGTCATACCCTACCCTCCACTAGTCCGGGTCTCCCTTTTTCCTTCCCATCTTACCGACAATCCAACTACCACCAACAAGCAAAAAAGGCGCTCAACACGGACTCCCTCCCCCTCTCATCATCAGATGCCGTTCCTGTCTCTCAGCAACCCGAGAAGCAGGGCCTCTCTCATTGCCGCACTCCTCCTCTTAGAGTTCATGGCTATCCTCTGGCTCCGAGAGTCCAGTCCCAAGGATGGCACCGGTCGGGCTTCACTTTTCAACCCTAGGTCAAAACCACCACAGTCACATCAGGAGCTACAGCAGGAGAGGGATGAGGTGTTACATCTGCAGGTCAAGAAATATCATGTTTCGATGAAACATGGGGAGGAGGCGGGACGGGTTGTAGAACATGTGGTTGTGAAGCCTGGAAAAGATACTGGAGGACGATCGCAGGGCGATAAGAAGACAAGAGACGCCGATACCAACAGCAATAAGGACCAAGGATCGGGAAGACAGCAGCAAGAAGAAGAGGACCATGAGCAGAGGGGTCGTCACCCTCACAGAGCCCCAAAGGCCACTCCCATAACTACGACTACAATCAACAACCAGTCGACTTCAAAGCGAACAACCGAAATGATCAAGTCTAAAGTCTCATCTCTTGCTGCTGCAGCCGCAGCCTCAATACCCAAAGCTCGCAAAGTCATCAAATCCAACACCCATATTAAATCCACCAAATCTCATAAACCAGCCAACAAAGCAAAGCATCCGAACGAGGTCAAGAACCAGCGAGGAGGATTCAAATCGACTCAGGAACGGAAACAGGCGCAATTGATTCCGGTGTTGGACGAACATGGAGTGACTATCGAGGATCATTTTATTTCGCCCAGGGATTCGGATGGGGATGGAGTTCCAGATTACTTTGTTTTGCTTCGGCCGTCGAGTGATAATGGAAAGGATATGATGGATTTGGGGCTTTTTGACGAAATGGTTGTTACTCCTGCTCCTGCTCCTGTTCCTGCCGTCCCCGCTGTTGTACTGCCACCTGTAGTGTCTGCCACTGTCCCACCTCCAATCGCACCACCACAAGCACCTGCGGCAGCACCAGAACCCGCTGTAGTTCTACCTGCAGTCAAAGTAGAAGCAGCGGCAACTACGAATCCATCCGCATCCGCACTAGCAGTCGTCACTGATGCAGCTGGTAGTGCTCTAATTGATTCATAGCCTACGCCTTTCCTTGTACTTTTACCTTTACCTGCTGCAAACAATTAAAACGTCAATTGGAGCAACAAAGAGTGTATGTGCGCTAGGATAATGTTCGATCGATATGTTTCTCCACATGGTCCGCATGGTCCGTCCACGTTTGATGTGACGTGGATTCATTCTTGATAAAGAGGGGTGAGTGGGCGTACGAAGGAAAGAAAGAAGGAAGGAAGGAAGGAAGGAGGGGGGCCTCGAACCTTTTTTTTCCTTTGTTTGCTTACTCTTCTTCCTCTCCCCTTTCTTATCTATTTTATCCGCACCACCCACTCACGCACTCACTCACCCACTCAGAGGAAGCACATCTCAATCACAACAAAGGCCACACTTCCACGCAAAGAAAGGACAAGGAATCAGATCAACCCTTCACCAAACCCCGCCCAAGACACGCGTTCAAGCCAACTTAACAAAGGCCATGGCGTCATGGGTCAACCACACAACAGCATCCATGCAATCCGGACGCCGCTCCGGTACTAACTCAGACCGAGGATCCCCTGTTCCCAGCGCCAGCGGTGGGTCTCAGTACTCTACACGCGCCAGTCGTAGCGCCACCACCCAACAGCATCAACAACAACAACAACAGCAACAGCAACAGCAACAGATGCTCATCCAGCAACAACAGATGCAACAAGCTGCCGTTGTGCATCACCCACAACCTTCTCTCGGTCGACCCCCTCAACAACAGTTTCAGTTCCAGCCAGTTTTTCCGCAAGGTGGTGCTGGTGGGGGAGGTCAGAGTATCCCTCAGCCGTTGCAGTCGCATCATCAACCGGTGCCACCACAACCGCATCAGGGTTATACACAGATCCGACAGGCACCACCGGTAGTGCAGCCACGATACCCTGTTAACGGAAGTAGCAGTTCTGCACCGGGAGGAGCAGGAGCAGGAGTACCTTACAACCCACAGCAACAACACCCCTACCAGGGCGGAGGATTCAGACCGAATGCAGGAGTACCAGGAGGAGCACCAGTGAAGGGAGGGATAATGCCCACCGCACAGGGAACCTTTAGCACCTACGCGTCACGGATACGTGAGGCCAGTAATGCATTGGTTTTGCCACCTGCTCTGGGTCGACGTGCTAAACGAGCTGCTGTCGCGTCGTTGATGGAATCGGACGAGGACGATTGGGACTTTGAGGATGGCGCGTCGCCGAGGGGTACGCCTAATAAGATTCAGAGGCAGTTGGAAAAGGAGCGGTTGGAGAAGGAGAAGAAGGTTTGGATCAAACGACCCCGCAAGACTCGACACATCTACAAGTACGTACCTCGCTTATTCTTATTTTGTGTTTGTTTTTATTATCTTCAGATCCCGACAATGCCTAATTATCTTTTCAACAAAAAAAAAAAAAAAAAAGCTCCCAGAAGGACCTGGACGCAGTGGCAGATCAGGACGCGATCCTGGTCCCGATCCGACTGGACATTGACATGGACGAGATCCGCCTACGGGATACGTTCACCTGGAACGTGAACGAACAACTCATGACACCCGAAAAGTTCGCCGAGATCCTCTGTGAGGACCTCGACTTAAACCAGGCCAAGTTTGTCCCTGAGATTGCTCAGTCCCTGCGTAACCAGATTGCCGAATTTGAACCCATTGCTGAAGTCGAAGTCCCCACCGAGGGCTCCCGCGTCGCCATTCAGGTAACGTTTGTTGAATCATTTTTTTGAGATGGTGCCATGGTTTTCTATCTTCCTCGTGTAGTTAATGTTTTTCAACACATTGTTCATATCTAACCATTTCACCCCCTTGCTAATAGTTGGATATTCATGTGGGAGGAATCAACCTGCGAGACAGGTTCGAATGGGACGTCGGGTCAGACCTAACACCTGAAGAATTTGCCAAACAACTGGCAGCAGACTTGGGCGTCGGAGGCGAATTCGTATCAATCATCGCGCACGAGATCCATGAGCAGCTGTTTAGGTTCAAACAGGACCGGCTCTTGGATAGAGGGTTTGACGCTGAGCCATTGTATTCTGGATTCCGACCTTCGGATGAGGGGGATAATTGGTCCCCGGCTCTGGAGACCCTGGCTCCGGAGGAATATGAGAAGATTTTGGAGGCTAATGATCGTATCATTCGGTACGTTTTTGGCGCTCTTTTGTTTTGTTTGTTTTTTATGTTGATTTGTGCACTCTGCGCGATGCTATCGATGAAAGCGTACAAAATTTATTTACATACTCTTTTATTTTCTTTCCCTTTCTTCCCAAATAGGCGCAACAGAAGGGAGACATCGAGGTATGGAAACCGCCGCCGTGGAGGAAACATGTACGGCGGTGGCGGAAGGGCCTACACAGCTGGACCTGGTCGGAGAGGTCGACCACCCAAGGGCAGCGAGATCATGAACATGGCCGCCTACGATACCTGGCAATGCCAGCATTGTGGTCTGGGTGCCCATTCAACGTTCATGTTGAGGACTGGACCTGGAGGCGATAAGACTCTTTGTAATACTTGTGGGATTTCGTGGTCTATCCGGGGTGTGTTGCCTGAAGATCGGAAGGACTTGTTTGTCTTTGATAGACCGGCTGATACTACTGCTGTTGATTCTGTGGCGCCTTCAGAATCGGCTGCCACTCCTGTCGCTTAACTTGACCAACAGAATAAAAAAAAGTAATATTAAGAGTACAGCAGCGACAGTCTTTGCTTTTTTGGTGGTTTTATTTAAAAGTTAGCATGAACATTGCGATTGCAGGGGTTCATTCTTGTATTACAGCAAAAAGAAAAGAAAAAAAGGCAAGTTGATAAGTGAAGTATGAAGACAATTCCTTATTCCCTCCGTCTCTTACCCTCCTGGGTAGAGGAAAGATCCAATCCCGACCTCTTCTTAGAATCTGCCTTATTGAAATCATCCAGTCCAAAGATATCAGCTTCCTTCTCGAATGCCACAGGCCCATCTCTCTGCATGTTACGACCACCTTCTGTGCCACGGAAACCCTTCCCGCTAATTCCGGCACTACCGAAACGGTCGGATTCCAAGGCACGCGAGATATCGTCCTCGTTGCCAACATCATCACCGCCCTCGCCTCCGGACCGCTTGGGCCTGTAGACGCTGGATCCGGTGTGTGTGAACATGGGTTTGTCGTAAACGCTGTAGGCCTCGTCATCCTTGAATCCAGAGTTGAGTCCTGAGGATTGACCAAACAGACGAGCGTCGTACATGCTGTCCTTGCTCTGTGTTGGTTTTGCCAATCCCAGTGCCACCTTTTCCGAGATATCTCTACCCTCCGCCCTACAAGAAGAAAATAAAAGAAGGACAAAAAGACATTAGCAACTGGTGCCATAAAAGATGGACGATACTGACATTACAACTAAGTTGTTACGGAGCAAAATGTTACCTGGCCATGACCTTGGCTTTCTGCTCAGAACCCATACGCGACATGCGCAAGTCCTTCTCACGCTCCTGCTGCCTCTCCTTGCGGAGCGCATCACGCTCACGAGCCGCCTTCTGCTTCGCCTCATCATCATCTGAGTCCTCATCTGATCCAGATTCAGATCCAGAATCCTGCTTCCGAGCATTACCAGAGTCCTGTGCAGCAGCTCCTGAAGTCGACGAAGACACAATACCAGCTCTCTCATCACGAGCACGCTGAGCAAGGGCACGCAAGTTCTGCTCCTTGGACTCCTTCTCCTTCTGAGCAACCTTCTGCTGCATCAAAGCTCTCTGACGGACCTCATCCTGAGCATGGCGAGATGCCAGAGCCAAAGCCTCAGACAACTTTGCAAAGTTGTCGTTGATCTGAACATCTTGCAATCCACGTCCATCGGCCGCCAGACGCTTGTCCAGAGGAATAGTATAACCCTTGGCGTTCTTCCAGTTCGAGATACAGGGTGGGATGACCCAGTCAGCCTGCTCCTTGGCTGTGACTTTGCGAGGAGGGGAGTGAAGGACTGGGGGTGGAGGAGAAGGTGGGCCACGGGGCACCTTTTTGTGATGATGTTTGGGAGGCTCCATGGGGTCAACAGGCATCTCGACCATCCTGATGACTCTTTGGTTGACTCCTTCGGCCGATGCTGATTGGTTGGCGGGTGTGTAGCGAATATATGTTGGTGCTCCAGGCTTGTTGTTCGATACCACACTCTTTGGTTGAGCAGCCGTAATCTTGGCTGAAAAAGATGATAATAAAAATATGGACGAGCCGTTTCAGTATTTCAGTCTTGAAAAGTGGAGCATCAAGAACATCTCACATATGGCAAAGGCAAGACAACAAAGCAGGGATTACTTACACTTCGAGATCTTCTCCAGCGCAGCCCTGGTGCGGTCTGCAGTCTCCTGAACTTCCTCCTCACTGGGACGGCTCAACGAGACGTCTCCGACATCAGCACGCTCATGCAATGGTACCAAATCCTTGAACTGTGCCTGAACAATCTGATTTGATCCGTGTCCGCGCTTGGCGATAGCATCATATGCCACGTTTCCCTGAGCATCCACCTGCAACGCAATTGTCGATCCCGCCTTTGACGTTGACTATTGTGATTTTGATTCAGGACCATACAAAAAAGACTGTTGTTAGAACGATTACCATAGCAAGGTCGAGTGGCTAAGGAAGGGGCAAAGGAATGACGCTGGTTTAAAGATGTATGTGTGTGTTGCTCTTACCTTCTTCTTGCGTCCCATATCCAGAGGGTATTGAGCAGTGTGGCACTCTGGGTATGCGCCTCCATCACCAAAGTCTTCAGGCTTCTTGGGCTTCCATCCTGTGCGTTTGCCGTAAGGAGGGATGCGGACTGTGGGGGCGACCATGTTGCTGTATTGATGCTGCTGGTCGTATTCCTGAGCTGGATGCTGGTGCACCGGTGCTGGCAACAAACTGTTAGGGGAGAGTGAGGTTGTAATGTTGATTGTAGGTGAGTGGGCTGAGTTGTTACTTTGATTCAATAGAGTAAAAAAAGCAGACTATGTGACAGGTTTGGTTTAGGATGTAAGGTAATATGCATACCCAGAGAGAGACGACATGGAAGGATTGTTTGAAGGATGAGGAAGGAAGGGTAAATGGGGAATCAATAAAGGGATTTTAGAAAGAGAGAAAGGACGGTGGACAAAGCGGTGATGTTGACAAAAGAGAAAGGGAAGGACAAAGAAAAAAGTGTGATTCGCACCTGAGATCTGTCCTGCGAAATTAATAATATATAATACAAAGATTTTGATGTCACCGGAGTATTCACAATCGCATGGGTAACAAGATTGAATCGACATGTCGAGAGGCACACACGCGTTCCTGGTACGCAAGCTGGGAGTCTCTCCTTCTGGTGGACTGGCAAATTGGAGGGAGTGAACAGGGTTGAAGGGTGTCTGTTCAGGCGTCGTACGTTTCTTTTTCTTTCTTTTTCTCGTTACTTTTCACCCTTCTCTTTCTCATCAACCAAACGCGTCCATCCCTTCTTTACTCCTCCTTCTTTGCACCTTCAGACTCTTTTCACACTCAACCACTCACTCTATTTTTCACACTCAACACTTTCACACATAATGTCTGGACTTAAGCCCGGCGAGGTCAATCTCGGTGTAAGCTACTCATTCACCTTCTCGTGGCGTTGATGCCACACCATGCTATGCCCTCGGTCCAACAACTGTCAAGCCGTCATACTCAACAACACACACTTTCTTGAACTTAATAGACATCGATTATGGCAGTCGAGTTCGCGCATGGAGTCATTATTGGAGCCGACTCTCGCACCACCACAGGATCCTATATTGCTAACCGTGTCACAGACAAGCTGACCGAGGTCCACGATACAATCTACTGCTGTCGATCAGGAAGTGCGGCCGATACCCAGGCCGTCGCCGATATCGTCCACTATTACCTCCAGATGTACTCGTACGTGTTTCTTTTCTGGGTAGATCTATTAGATCTGTCGCAATTAACCTCTTAAGAATGCGCAGATACTATCAACACGGCGCGCTGTGCGTTTCGAGGAACACTTGGTCAATGACAGGGAGTAACAGAGCATTGGATCCAGGCACTGTCATTAACCTTACTCAATACCCACTTTTATCACCCAATTCAACGATATGAAAATAGTGTGCAGAACGGAAAGCCCACGGTCCCATTGGCAGCATCATTGTTCCAGGAATTGTGCTATCAGAACAAGGACAACCTGAGCGCCGGAATCATTGTCGGCGGTTGGGACAAGGAGAACGGCGGCAGTGTCTGGAATGTCCCTCTTGGTGGATCCCTCCACCGTCAGCCCTTTGCTATTGGAGGAAGTGGTTCGACATACATCTACGGTTACTGTGATGCCACCTACCGCGATGGCATGAACCAAGAGGAGTGCATCGAGTTTGTCAAGAACTGTACGTTTTTCTCTCTTACTTTTATTGCTCCTTGCATTTTGTTGTTCTGGCAAACACAATGGTCGTTTTACAAACAAGGATCTAACATCTCGTTTTGCGTCTACCGTTCATATAGCATTGGCACTGGCAATGTCGCGTGATGGCTCATCTGGAGGTGTCATTCGTATGGCCATTATCACAGAGAAGGGCGTTGAGAGAATCTTTGTTCCCGGTGACAAGCTCCCAGGTATGTTGTTGGATTCTACACGCGCTTTTGGATATCAGTGTCTCACTTTTGTTTCCCTGTCCGTTTCGATACTAATCGTCTTTCACATTCGCGTCTGTCCTATGTTTCTAGTCCACTGGGAGGGTTAAATACAATCTTCAACAAACGCCAACAAACGACCATCCAATACAACACCAAACAACAAATCACCAGGATGATCTATATGGCGATCGGAGGAGGTTCGTCACAAGGAGCTGCTTTATCGACTTGAAGCCCCGATTATTCTCTTTGAAATAAAAACGTCAACACCATATTTGAAAGAAAACAAAAGAACAGGCGCGACGGATCAAGGATGGACACCAGCATGCGCGCCATGCACGGCAGTGTATGCACTATATCTATGCGATAGACATCGAATCCGTCCATTTTTCTTGTTTCTTTCCTTCCTGAAAATCCTTTTTTTTTAACATCTCGTTCGAACTACAGAAACCCTCTCATTTACAGCACAATGGAGACATGAAGGGGGGGGGGGGGGGAAGCTGGATGTTTGAGATTCAAGAATTGACAAAGTAACAAATATCCTTTACTTGTTTGTCTGTGCAATTTTCAGTCTGGCTTGGCCAGTTCTGGAGTGGAGAAATGAGGGAAGACTAGGAGAGGTGAGTGCGAAGGATGTTTGTTCACCATTGACTGTGACCGTCGGAAAGGGGCTCTCAGGCTCAGTGTCGTTGGAGTATGGGAAATAGCCCGTCAAGGTCTGCAAGGTCTTTGTCTGCTGGACAAACGTGTCTCTAGGAGTAAAAAACACCTCCGGCCGGAAGAAAGATGCCCAAGTCATCAATGCCACATGACCGTAGAGCGGCGATTGCTGCATTTCGAGTGATGTTTTGTTGTAACAACAGAAACAGGGAGAAAAAAAAAAGATGTGAACAAGGGTTGCGCGTTTAGGCACTAATGTTCTTTTTTTTTTTGGAACGTCAAAGTTTTAATCCGAAAACGGAAGTCTAAGTGTAGCTCATGCAGCACGGTATTCTACGTCGTTATAGCAAAGCAGAATAGATAAAGTGTACTGCGCAAAACCGAGGAAACACAATCCGTATTCTGCGCCAGGGGCACCTGCGCATACCTCCGGATGACCCTTGCTGCCCTTCGGGGGCGGTTCAAGGGGGAAAACTAGGTGTCTTCCGTCTCGAACTCTTTAACTGTCATCGCTCCTCTTTTTTCCGTAATATACATTCTCCTCCGGCCTAGTAAAGCCTCGATCACCGCTCGGTCGGCTACATGTGTATCATTCTGAACGCCAGGGCATCGTCCCTCCTCGTGCTCCGCCAGGGGCCGCCCGCACTCGCATTCATTCGCTCTGGGTTTCCGTCCATATATTTATTGCCATTGGAACCTTGGCCGCTCCTCCGGGGGTTTGTGCTTCCGTCTTTCCGTGATACCCTGCTGTTTCTCCCATTCGACGGTTCTCTCGCATCGCGGTTTCTATATTTTTTCTCGGCCCTCCTTCTCGATGAACTTGCAAAATAATCGGCTGACGTGTTCGGCAACGATTTTGGGCATCTCCTTCAAGACTTTGGCCCACTCAGTGGCAAGAGCCTTGGGTACGAGTCCTCTGAGTATGTGGCAGACTGTCCAATTCTCATCGCCCGTGTATCCTTCGTTACGGTCCTCCGTGCTTGGCCATTGGACGATCCTCCTCAGCGCCGCTTTGCATGCTCTGACGCTCGTCGCTACCCACTTAATCTCCTTGGGCTCTGTTTCTCCCTCCTTCCTTCTCTTCTTCCTCTCTCTGTTGTAGTGTTTCGTGGCAGTCTCTCCCCAGAAGTCGATCCTCCCGAGTCCGTCCCTCCAGATCTGGTCGTGGGCCTCCTTGCTCTCTGGGCATAACCATACGTGCTCATTGTCCTCCGTCGTCGCATGACACTGTCGACACTGATCGTTTTTGTACAGGTCTGGTCGTCGGGCATGAAGGGCGTCCATTGTTGGTAGCATGCCATGGATTTTCTTTATCCTGTGGCTGCGTAGTCGTGTGTCCTGCTGCGAACTGAAGAATGTGTGTACAGGTTTGTTGTTGTGGATAATAGCAAGAGTACCGAGCCAGTCTGTGCCTTCATAGTCCTGTATCGACCTCTTGTGCCTCTTGAGTGATCTCCATGTCTGGTGCCACCGTCTGGTTGTCTGCATCTTCAGGGCCTGTCTGGTATCGATCTCGAATGTAGTGTCCAGATCTCCTGCACACGTTCCCAAAGGTCCTCCAGCTTCTTTGGTGGCTCTGCGTACCGATCCAGCTTAGGTTTCATATACGCCCAAACGTGTTCGATGATGTTGAGGTCGGGAGAGTTGGCAGGCCAGGGAAGGACAGTGATTTTCTCTTTCTCAAAGAGCTCCATCACTTTTTGTGCAGTATGTACTCGTGCATTGTCTTGTTGAAAGATGAATGTTGCTTTTTCCATGCCCCAGAAATCGCGTAATTGCCGAACATAATCCTCGACAACAGTCAGGTAAGCATCTGAATCAACCCTCTCCTGCATCCAGCTGGCATCACCGACGCCAAAAAAAAGTGATGCAACCCCATAACATCATCCTCCCACCTCCATCTTGCAGTGTTGGTTGAATTTGATGAGGATGTGACTGCCGGTGTTCGCGTCTGCTGTGGTAGTAAGACCTGCCAAAGGATCCAAATCGACCTATCATCGTCTCATCGGAGAACATCACCTTCTTCCAGTCGTCCATCGTCCAATGAATGTGAGCGTTGGCGAATTTCAGCCTTTGAGCTCTTTGATCTCGGGTAAGATTAGGCCTTTTAGGTTGGGAGTATGTTCTCACACCCTCCTGAAGTAGATTCTGCTGGACTGTGTTGATGTGAATCGGCCTTTCTTATGTTGACTGGACGAATCGTTGCCCATCCTTATATGTTTTCAAGTCGCCTATGTCATAATGGTGCATCAAAACCGATCTTGTCTTGGTCGAGATCGCCCTTAGTCTTCCTGGGTTTGGTGGTGGAGTGTTTTTTTTGTCTTTGTTCCTGATCCTTGCAACTGAAGATCTCGAGATGTTGAGTGATTGTGCAACTTTTCTAACTGATTTCCCTTGTTGAAGCTGCGATGTTGCACCAAGCACTTTTGTCGGTGGTAGGTGTTTAATGTTGAGGATGTTTTGAGTCGGAGATCGTTCTATCATGTAGAGGAAGGTGTATAAATGTGTTAAATATAAAAAAAAGGAAGGATGAATGCAAAAAAGGACGCGTTGTAACAAGTAGAATGATTAGAAGTGACTCTTCCATAAACTGTGTCAGAGTTCCAATCTGAAAAGGTTACACTAACCTTTGACGCCACCAACATTTCTAGACTTTTCTTCCCTTGGATTACTTATCAAAGCTACGCCTCTTAGAAACCTCTAGAAACCCAACACAACAACTATCTAGCATTAACTCACGTATAAATGCCCTAACAACACCTAGATAGCTCTTGAGTTCACAACTCACCTTTATTAAATGTTTATTTAAAAACACTAGGCTCTCTCCCTCGTTCACCTCTTCACTTGTTCGCTCGCCTCTTATTCCCTCACAAGCACCCACACGTACCTTCGTCTTGTTGCAAACTGCCTCAATGAATTGCATGGTTTCTATACGATGGCGTTGTTGATTGGTCAGAGTAATTTTTTTTCTACGGCATACACCAAAAGAGAAGAATGAAGGGAAGCTACTTGGGCTGATTGAGAATGGATGGATGAGAAGACGAAAGAAAAAAGCTCATTCATGTCAGAAGTCAAATTCATTGGATCCATTAACGTAATGACTGTAGATTATGGCTGATTTCTTGTTCTTGTAAACGTCAGAAAAGTGTCGTTTAAGCGGGGGGCACTGTACCGGTACTGTACATTTGGCAACATTCACACTGTTAAGTCATTCAGGAACAACATCTCTTCCAAGTTTGTAGTTCAATGCTCCCAATACGGATTGTACGGAGGTCCTAGAGAGAGCAATGCGATGCAAATAAATCCTCATTGAAATCAGCACAAAATACGTACAAATCTTCACTTTGAGCTACCAAAAATGCGGACTTTTCCGCATGTCCGAAAGCCTTCTGGGGCACTGCAGTCTTTACTTTCATTCATTCACTCCATTTCTAAGCCTGCAACCTCCCAGCCTTATCCTCAACTTGGGAGGCTCTGGAACGAGCCTTCATGCGCATGTCCTTGAGCCCGATTAGCGAGAGCCTGCGCTCTGGTTGCACCTATTTCTGGGTAGCCAATCTAATATTTTGCCTCATGCACATGTCCATGAGTGTAACAGCAGCAGACAAGGAAATAACAGTGGACAAGGGAGGGTTAGAGAGACAGTGGATAGGAGACAAGGCAGTGAAGACAAGAGGAGCTGAGAAAAGGATACTGTATTAAAGTGGCCAAAATGGGATCTATATATACTAGTCTAAGAGGGAGTGGCGGATGGGACGTAATGAAGGTTGTTGTTGATGGTGATGATGGTTCGGAAGAGGGTTTCGAGAGTGTAGGGACAAAGGAAGGAGGGAGTGTGTGTGAGCCGGGAGGGGATGCCGAGGGTGCGGTGATGGAGGAGGAAGGAGAGGGAGGAGAGGAAAGGTCAGAGAAGGAGGTGAGGGGGGTAGGGGGGTGGTGGTGGTGGTGGTGGGCGTGTTGGAAGGAAGGATCCTGTCGCATTGAGCCCGATTAGCGAGAGCCTGCGCCCTAGTTGCATCTACTTCTGGGTATTGTGCCTTTCAACCAAAATGAGTAAAAAAAATAACCACTAATCCAGCTGTGAGCCGGGGTTTGCATTGGTGTGGAACAAAAATGTTGTCTTGAATAGCTGGCTGGTCGGGGTTTAGTGGCCAAAACAAAATATTTTATGTGAAATGCCCAATAGCCAATCCAATATCTTGCCTTCATGCGCATGTCCTTGAGCCCAATTATCGAGAGCCTGCGCTGTCAATCCAATATCTTGCCCAGTTTTACCTCATGCTAACTTTTTTTGTCTTTATTAATCCCCCCTGTCTGCCCATTTTCCCATGTTTTTTTACTTTTTTACATTTTTTTTTTCATCCCACTGTTCACACCCCTCACCAAAAAAAAAAATCACACTAAACCCGATATGGTCAAATATTTAGTTTCCATTACTCTCCTAGCAACGGTCCTTGCTACCGTTCAAGCCCAATTAAAAGGTTACCCACCCAGCGACAAGGTCCCTGATGTCAAATCAGCTCAGGTCAAGGCATGGCTCAAGGAGGTTGATCTCAGTGGTGCACCCAAGATCCCCATCGCTAAGGGAAGACCAGGAGATGCTCCCAAGTGCAATAAGCGCCAGCTTCCTAATGAGTATGTCGCCTTTTTTTAGATGGTTAATTTTTGGAGTTATCGGCAGTCATCTAACCACTCATGTCTTTTCCTATACATCCTCTCAGGTGCCACTGGACTTGCTTCGACTGTGCAGCCGACGACATCACCTTCTGCCCACGTGCCAACACTTGGGGCTTGACTTTTGACGATGGTCCTACAGCCGCCACACCTGCTTTGTTGGACTACCTCAAGTCTAAACAACTTAATGCGACCTTTTTCCTGATCGGCTCCAACGTTGCTGATCTCCCCCAGCATGTCAAGCGCGAGGTTGCTGAGGGTCATCATTTGGCCTCTCACACCTGGTCACACACTGCATTGACCACTCTCACTAACGAGCAGATCGTTGCTGAGATGAAGTGGACTGAAAAGGCCGTCCTCGAAGCCACTGGCCTCCGTCTCAAGTACATGCGCCCTCCCTTCGGAGACATCAACAACCGCGTTCGTTACGTGTTGAAGAAGTTGGGATATCTTGTTGTTGACTGGACTGGTGATGAATTTGACACCAACGACTGGGACCCAGAATTGTCAGATTCTAAAAAGATTGCTTTGATGACCAAGAGTCTGAACAAGTACGCAGCTGGCAAGAGAACTAAAGGGTTCTATATGCTGGAGCATGATCAATCAGCAAGCACTGTCAAGTTGGCACCAAAGTTGTTGCCATTGGGCATTGCAAGAAACATTACATTTGCAAATGTCCCAGTTTGCCAGGGTGATAGTCAACCATACCAGGCAGTTGTGAAAGCACCTGTTGTGTAGACTACGATTCCAAATTTCGGCCATGTCCAGGCTCATGCCCGACCATGTCCCCTTGTGTCCACCAGTGGAGTTCCCTTAACGATCCAATAAAATTGCAGGCTCTGAGCCTTGCCTTTCTCTTTTTCATACTTTATGCTCTTTCCCATACTCTCTTTCACATATTATACCATAGCCATACCATATCATACCCATATCAATACTCAAAATAAACTATAGTCAATGCCATGATTTATAAGCAACATAGCGAGCAAGACTCAAGCGAAACTCGAGCAAAATCCGAGCAAAACACGAGCGAGCGAGCAAGACTCGAGCAACATAGCGAGCGAAACTCGAGCGAAACTCGAGCAAAACATGAGCGAGCGAGCAAGACTCAAGCGAAACTCGAGCAAAATTCGAGCAAAACATGAACGATCGAGCAAGCACCGAGCGAAAAGTGAGCAAATATTAGGTCAAACGAGTGAGCAACACGTGATTTACTACTCACGAGCAAGCAAACAAAATATTTGTGGTCGGTTTGTTCGCCGCTTGTGCTCGCTCATTGCTCGATTTTTTTCTGCTCACAAGAGATCCAAGGTACACAGCCCTAACGTATACTGAGACTTTGAAGGACAGAAGTCGTCGTTTGGTTAGGTGGTAGCTGGGTATAGCCGAGTGAATCCTCCCCAACCAAGTGGTTGGAGTGACACCGAACAACTCCTACGCCAAACGTCATGAGAGGAGTCGGTAGTGTGGTTGATTCCACTAAAACCTCTACTGCAGCCCCTGCCATACCATTAGGCGTCTGCTACTAGGAAATTTCTCCTTGTTTATTTTTTACTAAACTTGGCACAATAACCAATTGATCCATCAATGTTGCAACACACGCGCACAACAGTCAGACTTGGTGGAACGAGTTGTGCGACATATGTCACTAAAACTGCCGCGAACGGCGATGAGTTTACCCTGCAGATCCTACTTGCAGCACTGGCATACAAAGGTTCTTTGACTGCCTGGTAGTCGTACAGGAGCGTGGGGGCGGCAGGATTCGAGCCTACAACCTTTTGGTTACCCCTCAGTATTGCATACCAGTTGGTTACTTAGCGCCCCCATCTATCTATTTATCTATCTATCTATCTATTTATCTATCTATCTATCTATTTTTTTACTCTTTTTTTTTTTTTCTTTTTTTTTCTTTTCTTTTCTTTTCTTTTCTTTTCTTTTCTTTTCTTTTCTTTTCTTTTCTTTTCTTTTCTTTTTTTTTTTTTTTTTTTTTTTTTTTTTTTTTTTTGGCCTCCACCAGTGAGCAAGTACCTGTCGGTGGTTATTTTCTGAGTACCCCTTAAGCGAGACGCATTCAGAATGATAATGTTACTCAGGGGAGAGGTCCTGGCCAGAGTGATAGGACCGCTGTTAAGTCCTCAATTGGTACGGGGGGGATGGAGGGGTTGTGGTAGCGTAGTAATAGTGGGATCCTAAAATAATACACGACTGCAGGGCGCCAACGAGACTCTTGTCAATTCTGCTCTGGTGTAAAAGGACCTTGTATTAATAATATTGATGGGGGAAGGGTTAAGTACCTGCAGGGCGCCAACGAGACTCTTGTCAATTCTGCTCTGGTGTAAAAGGACAAGGAGCAGATGAAAGAGCTCGGCGCACTACTAATACTAGTCTGCTAGGAATGACTGCTAATCTAAAGCCTCGCCACCACTGCCTAGCCACCACATCTTTTTGTAACAATAAAAGAGAGATGTTGTTCTTTCGAACATTGGCCTGCTGTCTCCTCGGGGTGTCAACGGCCAACAATATCCTCTTCATGCACCAACACACACAGTCGACTGGAGACATTATCCATACAATGCAACAAGAAATCAGCAAAGCTATAGCTCAAAACAATCTTCTCATGGCATTGTAAGCCTTAAATAAATCTTCCCTTTTTACTGTTAAAAAAAAAAAAAAGGTTCTTTCGAACAAATCTATACAACAATGCGCTTAATCTAAGCAGATCGTAGTAACAAGACTACTCTACTGCTTACAATACCCCGTTCAGTTAACGTCATCTGCAATGGATTTACCTCTTCCAATATTTGAAATTAACATAGCAGGAACCTCACAACACCTTCCCGCTCTGGAACGCAACTCCGCGTAGACTTACGATGCAAACGGAGCCACTGGGGTCGAAGGATTTGGAGCTGCCACTACCAGCACTTCGCCGGCATACGCATCGACAACCTTAGATGCATCTAACACAGTGGGAACAGTGCCTGATCCTGTACCGACGATCTCTGGAGAAGGTGATGAATCACTGTTGCTTGATGAGGCTGAACGAGAGGTTCTTCTTGCACAAATTGAAAGCATTTGGCCATGAATGCGAGCCACAAGGCGATAAGGGTTGTTCGACGTGTTCTTTCAAATCCCACCAGCGACTATGTGCCACCGCACTCCACCAAAACGAGCTTCGGATTACAGATGTCGCTGATGTTGTCGCCTTGCTAGGGGTATTGGTGCCCTTCAAAGCAACCGAGAGGATGAAGTCCATCTTTTAGGAAAAGACCTTGGATGATTTGAGAAGATCAGATGACGAGTGGCCCGACGTTAGGTTCAACGAGACTTTGGCGACATCTGCTGTCAGAGTATGTTTAACATCAATTTTAAACAGAAATGCTCAAGCACCTTCTGGAAACATAACCTGACGATTGCTATTCTTTTTTATTTTAGCATTGTATGCGTGGTCAGAAGGGCCGTTTGAGCCGACTTTTGCGTCCACTCGAGGAGAATCACCGACGTATCATGCTATTGCTCGAGACTCGGTAATTAAGGGTTGTAAATGCTATGTCTAGTATATATGCTGTCTTTGATGTTGCACAACGGCTGATCTATTTGTCGTATGGTTTTGATAGCCTGGAATACTTACCCTTGGAAGAAGTGAAAGACCTTTCGGAAATGGACTTCACTGTCAAGCACGTCGGTCCTGTCATGGAGGCTTTTTCGATTCCAAGCGTGTCTCCAGCAGATTGTAAGCGTTTGTGCATTTTTTGAATAAATGGCTAGATTGGGGAAACTGTTCTTAACAAGTACTTATGATGCCTTTCAACCAAAATGAGTGGAACATTTAACCACTAATCTAGTTGTGAGCGGGGTTTTCATAATTGCGGAGCAAAAATGTTGTCCTGAATAGCTGGCAAATCGAGTTTAGCGGCTAAAATAAATATTTTGTGTGAAATGCACGTTACCGTACTGTATTATTTATATTCAGCCCCAACAAGGATTGCGAGACTCAGAAGCGCCTGAATATCAAACCAGAACGTCCTGGTCTGTCAGTTATGGTTGGCATAACGGAAGGAATCTTTGGCGAGATTACAGGTCCAGCGAAAGAGAGGAGCATTTGGAAGAATAATGGGGATTTCTACATGATATTCCGGTACGGGAAGGTTTTTCTTGATACAGGTCACAAGTTATCACCTTTGTTTCAAATCATCTATACAAAAGGGACGTATATGTGACTGAAGGAGGCCACGCGCGGAATGTTCGTGCTCGAAGAAGTGGGCGCTTTCACCATCCCGGTGACAGTTGAGATGATCACCTCGTTCATGACAAACATTCAGACACTTATGATTGCTCAGGTAAGCAGGTGTAAGTTAGGATTCTTCAATATGCGGAAGAAATAAATTGCAATTTTAACATGTTCAATCTCCTAGGCCGATATTGAAAAAATTGCAGCCGGGCCGTTGGACCAGTTGAAGAGGTCCTGGGTATGCAAGGACCTTGACAAGAACAAGAGATTGTTGGTTCAGGGCTCCAAAGGGTAAGTGATGGTGATATGTGTTGGACCGGCATTCAACTGCGGTAGAGGCGAGAAGTAAATGCCTTTGGAGACTCTACAATAACGTAAAGGTTTTTCTGTTAATGTTGACTTCATTAGCCGCAAGGCAGTTCGGCCTTCAGAACCGGAAGGAGCTGATGGCACCTTGGAGCTCGGTCATGCCCCACCTAGGAACTGAAATGAATTGAATTGAGCGATGCAGAGCACGAGTGATGGTCAACATGTGAATATCAACAAAAATACGATGGAGAAGCAACAGCAGCAGCAACAAAACCAACAACATCTACAACAACTGCAACAGTACTATTTGACCAACTATTCGAATAGTTAAAGAATGAAGGATCAGTTTATTGCCACCCCCAGAATTTGAAATAAAGAACTGCGGAGCTTCGCCTTCACTTGCTTTTTTGGGACGCATGACTACCAAAGATCAGTTCCTATGCCTAGAATGAGGAATTCCAACAGAAGGGCCAACATTAAAGGATTCAAAAAAATTGTCGACTTGAAGTGTCTTGTGTATGGCCGTAGCTTAGAGATATGGAATTATCGCTCATAATGTATGGGTGGGTCCACCTCAAGTTGGAGTGCGGGAAAAAAAAAGAATTTTTTTTTTTTTTTCTTTTCAGTACGATTTTATTGTGGCTTAAAAAGCCTTTAGAAGGTTATTCTGCGCTATGGTTTTCTGGATTTCTTGTAGAATGGTGTGGATGATATCACTGCTTGATTGTGTGTTTTGGTGTAAAAAGAGAACAGTGTTGGCTGTTGAGATTCCAATAAGGCAACAGGCCAGTAGTTGTGGGATAGTGATGTTGAATTGGGGTTTGATATCAAAGGATGGTGGTTGGAATGACAAGACCTTGTGAAGATCATCATCCGACCATACTGTTTTGGAGGTGTGTTGCTTAAGGATTGTTTGCCACGCAATGTACTTGGGGGTGCACTGAAAGATGTGATGTGTCTTGTCCTCGTGTCGCTCTCGACAACCGGCCATGCTGCAGTGAGGTTCCTGCTTCCAGATCTTGTGACGTAGAGTTCCACAGGGGAGCCAATCCCTTTTAAACCTCCACCACATGGTCCTAGCCCGGTGTGGTATCTTGGCTCTCCAGAATCGGCGCCATTGTTTTAAGGAACCCGCCTCTGGATGGGTTGATGAGTTTGGGTCTGGCGGTGTGTCTTGTCTCAGAAAGGTTCGAAGATGTTTAGTTGTAGCCAATTCGAGAGTAATGGGATTCTTGGTGCTTGGTAGCAAAACTGAGGAGAGGATGCGTTGTGCCAGGGTGTCCTCCTGTGTGAGCTTGGGGGGGTTCGAGAGTGCTTGTTGCATGTTGTGACGCATCAACCGACGTTCCTGATAGGCTTGGATTCCTAGCTCCACTTGGATAAGGCGGAGCTTGGGGGTTAGGTTCGTTCGTCTGACAAGTCGGAGGAGCCCATTGTCGTTTGTGGAGAACTGGAAAAGGTCTTCCACTCGGAGTCTGAGGGCCTTGATGGTGGTGTCCGTCGTCTCAAACCACCATTCGATCGGTGAGGAGGCGAGAGTTGCGGAGTCGGGCAGAGTGTCGGCAAGGGCCAGTGCTTTAAGGGAAGGAATGGAGGATGCTACAGTCACCAAGCGTTGCAGGCTGGGGAATCCCGCCAGCAGTGATCTGTATTGTCCCTCCACAGGTGCTAGAAGGAATGCAAGGCGGTGAGAGGTTTTGGTTTTCCATCGAATGATGTCGAGAATGATATCCTTACCCCAAGAGATATTGGTGGCGAGGGCGTTGCGTATGTGTTTGAGTTGAAACACTTGACCTTGAATGGCTGGATCAATAACTCCCAGACCTCCTTTATCTCTCGGGGTAGTGATCACCTCCCATGATGGTCTTGGTTTGAAGGAGCACACGAAGCTAGATACGGCGGACTTCACTTTCCGCAGAAAATCTGGCGGGGGTTTGACTACCCAAGAAAGGTGCCATAGTCTGGAGAGGATGAGGGAATTGACAATGGTCGCTCGGCCTAGAACGGAGAGGGAGCGGGAAGAGTGAATGGCTATGGTTGACTGTATTTTCTTCAGCATCTTGTCCCAGAATCCTTGTTCCTGGTTATGGTTGAAGGGGATCGGGAATCCCAGGTAAATTAAGGCGTCAGCGGAGTTATGGTCATGCCATTGAATGTGCAGCTGTTCAAGTCGAGTTTGCAATTCAATGGAATAGGAGGGGGCCATTGGGAAGGCTACGGTTTTGGACAGGTTGACTTTGGCGTTGGATGCGCGGCCATAGGTCTGTAGACAGTTCTCCAATGCTATCCATTCTGCTGTGGTGGATATAATGGTCATGAGGTCGTCTGCATAGGCGCCTAGTTTGATGGATTCCGTGCGACCAGGGATTTCGATACCGTGGATGGTTGGGGATTGTTGAATGAAGGCAAGCAACGGCTCAAAGGCGAGGTTGAAGAGAAGGGGAGATAGCGGATCACCCTGGCGGAGTCCTCTTGATTGTGGGAAGGTATCTGATACGAAGCCGTTGATGTTGAGGGCAATCTTCGTGGAGAAGAAGAGTTGAACGACCGACTCGATGACACTTGATGGAAATCCAAAACGTCTCAAGACTTGTCGTAGATAAATGGGATGCACACGGTCGTATGCTTTTTCCTGGTCCAGTAGTATGCCAACATGCTTTGTCTTCCTTGTGTTACAGTACTCCCGAAGGGTGGTAAGCACTAAGCCATTGTCTGCTATGTGTCGTCCTGCCGTGAACCCGGTTTGGTATGCTCCTGTTAGCTTGGACATGTGTGGCTGAATGCGTAGGGTAAGGATTTTGGTGAATAGTTTGGCGTCCGAGTTGATGAGTGAGAGGGGTGAAAAAAAAAGAAACGACCAGCAAAAAATAAAAGGACCAAAAGACCAGCTCACTCGCTAAACATGGGATCAGTGCTGTTACTCAGGGGAGAGGTCCTGGCCAGAGTGATAGGACCGCTGTTAAGTCCTCAATTGGTACGGGGGGGATGGAGGGGTTGTGGTAGCGTAGTAATAGTGGGATCCTAAAATAATACACGACTGCAGGGCGCCAACGAGACTCTTGTCAATTCTGCTCTTGTGTAAAAGGACCTTGTATTAATAATATTGATGGGGGAAGGGTTAAGTACCTGCAGGGCGCCAACGAGACTCTTGTCAATTCTGCTCTTGTGTAAAAGGACAAGGAGCAGACGAAAGAGCTCGGCGCACTACTAATACTAGTCTGCTAGGAATGACTGCTAATCTAAAGCCTCGCCGCCACTGCCTAGCCACCACATCTTTTTGTAACAGTTTTTACCTCCCTCAGATGTGATGCCCGTCCCCTGACAATTCACATCTTCACTCCTTCCTCTCCTCCCTCGCTCTCCTTTCCACCAACTTCTTCAACATGTCGCCACTCAGTGTCTCTACTCCTTCCTTGGTTCCATAGTGACTGCGACCCGTCCGCACCCCGTAGGCACCCTTCCGACCGACCCAAACAACCTCAAAGGGGCCCAACCAACGAGGGGTAAGCTTTTTCCCAAAGCCCGTCACAAACGCAAGGTTGAAAACCCATACCCATTCACCCTTCTCGAACTTGACGACTTTAACACGACGATCATAGTAACGCTTCGCCTTCTCATTCGCATTCATCCTGTTCTCGTATGCCAACTCTCGCAGTCCCTCGCGACGACAAATAAATCGGGCCATCGCTCCTTCCAGCTCCTCGTGCACAGGTTCGATTCCACCGGTGGTCATAAACAGACGATCATCGCTGAAGGACTGACGCAGTGCAGAACGGCCAACAAAGCCCATCAGCGCTTCTGAGGGGGAGATCTTGGTGCTGCCGACGACCCGGTGGTTGATGTCGTAGACTGCCTTGGGCAAAAGGACGTCCCATTCGACTCCTGCCGACATGCTCCTTCGCAACCTCTCCTCGATCAACTTGTTGGTGGCTTCGACTTGACCCTGACTCTGCGGGTGTCTCGTGGATCCGACTAAGTGCTTGATACCCCACGCCTCACACATCTCCTTGAACTCCGTCCTGAACGCTGGCCCTCCATCGCTTCGAATGACCACGGGAAGACCGAACCGACACATGATCGACAGAAAAAGGGCGGCCTTAATGCTTGCGGCACTCTTGTTCGGAACGGCACAGGCTTCCGTCCACTTGGTAAACGAGTCCGTGAACACAACAATCGACGTCATTCCTCTCGTCGTCCTGGGCAAATCCTCGATTAGATCGACAAACAGAATCTCGAACGGAAAATCCGGCGTCGATGGGTGGAGCTCGTTGTGCCTCCCTCTGGGTCCGAACTGCTGACACCGACGACACGACTTGACCCAATCGAACACATCCTTCCTCATCGTCGGCCACCACCCTTGAGCCCGAATTGTCGCCAGCGTAGCCTCCGCTCCATAATGGCCTCCAGCGTCGTGTGCCCACGACAGTTTTTCCTCTACCTCCGACTCCACTACGCACTGCTTCTCGACATTGTCGGCATCCCGGTACAGTAACCCTTTCTGCGCGTCAATCCTAAAACGAAATGCCCTCCTCTTGGCCCTCCTTGCCTCGTTGTAGTCTTTCAGCCTCAAAGTTCCAGTCGTCAAGTATGTAAAGGTGTTCCCGTACCACTTGCTCGTTGCCCATTTGCTGTCCATCGAGACCGCTCGCATACCCAGACACTCAGGCATCTCATCATCAATATCGTCCCCTGCAACCTCCTCCCTAACCATCAACCTACTCATGCCATCAGCGTTTCCATTCTTGGCTCCAGGCTTTGTCTGAATGGTAAGATCGAATTCCGCCAAAGTCATCTGCCATCTCGCAGGGCGTCCAGTCAAATCGGTCTTGGCGAACAACCACTTCAACGGCGCGTGGTCCGTAAAGACGACTACCGATCGGCCCAAAATGTATGGCCTGAACTTCTTGACCGAGAACACCATCGCCAGGCACTCCTTCTCGGGCGTGGAATAATTCAACTCGGGGCCACGAAGTGTCTTGCTGTAGAAGAATACAGGCCTGACTTCTCCGTTCTCGTCCTTCTGCTCCAGTACAGATCCAACCGCATAGTCGCAAGCGTCGCATGGCATGAACCAATCACGCTCGAAGTCGGGACCCTTGAGAACTGGCGACGTCATGATCGCCTTCTGCAGGTTTCTCATCGATTCTATCTGCTCGGGGCCCATCACGAACACTACTCCCTTCCGCAACAACCGATTCAACGGCTCCGCCAGCTTAGCGTACACCCAGATGAATCGACGGTAGTATCCAGTTAACCCCAAGAATGCTCTCACCTGCCCTTTTGAGTCCATGATCACAAAATTGAGGACCTTTTCGACTTTGTCGGGCATGACCTGGATCCCATCTCTTCCAACGATATGTCCTGTAAACTCGACTTTGTCGTATCCGAAGTGGAGCTTGGAGGCCTTGTATTTGACGCCACCCTTCCTGGCTGCGGCAAACGTCCGATCTAGACCATCCAGGTGTTCGGCCCATCCCATGTTCCTGTTACAGACGTCGTCCATGTATGCGTTCAACACGGTGCCGATCAGGTTACCATAGACCTTCTGAACAAAGCGGCTGAACGTGTGTGGTGCATTCTTGAGACCAAACGGCATGACAGTGTAAGCGTAGGTTCCGAACGGGGTCCTAAAACCGAGATACTTGCGGTGCTCCTTCTTCACTCCGATGACGTAGTAGCCCTGAAACCCGTCCAGACTGGAATAGTAATGGTAACCGGCCAGCTCGTCTAGGATATGCTCGATGTTTGGAAGAGGCCAACTCTCTCTCTCTGTGACCTTGTTCAGACCGACGTAGGCAACACACTTCCTGATGCTCCCATCCTTTTTCGATGCCAGGGACAATGGCGCGCACCATTCAGACTCCATCTCGACGATCTTGCCGGTAGCTAATTCCTCGGAAATACTCTTCTTGAGGAACTCCATCTCCTTGGGCGCATATCGGGGCGACCATCCAACGTAGACCGGCTTCGACCCAGGGATGACATTGACCTCATGCTCTAAGACGGTGGTGACCTCCAAGTCCTGCATGTCCATCGTAAACCGGTCTCTGTTCCGTTCCAGAAGATCAATCATCTGTACTCGCTTCTCCATCTCCAACGCTGGGTTGATGTCGACTACTACATCTCCGACTTTGAACTGCGGTAACTCAGGCAACGACTCAGGCGGCTTTACTGGCAACTCCACAGGCGACTTCGCCGGCAACTCCACAGGCGATTTCACCGGCAACTCCACAGGCGACGACACCAGTGACTCCTTGCTCTGCAAGTTAACAGTCTCCACAGACCGCGCTTGGATGGATATGTCTGATAACTCGAAAGACCGCACCCGCATGGCTCGAAACCCTTCTTTGGCATCTCCTGTGGACTCGTCTGATTCATACTCCTCATCCCAATCCCCGTCGCTATCATAGTCGTCAGAGAACTCCTCAGATCCACTGGAATCGCTGTACGGCTCATTACTCATGCCTAAATAAACGTTGACTCCGTTCCTACGGACGTAGTATCTCTTTCCTCCACGCCAGGAGGCCCTGGCTCCAACGAACTCTAACCAGTCATCTCCGAGGAGGAAATCGTAGGAGCGCTTGCAGTCGATCACGCCCATATCCATCTGTCCACCGAACCCTTTGACATAGAACTTGATGGGTCCAGTTGATCCTGCAAGGTTGTCAAATCGGCCATCTGCTAGCAGGATGCCGCGGGTGGCTGGCTTGAGTTCGAGTCCGAGATCTTGTGCTACATGGAGCCCCATCATCGTCCTATCGTTGCCTGGGTCGATAATAGCATTCGGGTAACTCCGGTCGTTGACTCTGACAGAGGTTACGTCTCCTAGCGCCCTCTTCGAGACTGCAATACCCCGATAGGCCACAGGTATGGATGGTCGCGCAGCCTGCATGGTGTTGCTCTCGGCCCTTGCCTTCCTTCGACTCTCCCGGCCGTCGGCATACACGCGACTGACAGCTGCCCTAAGCTGCGACGGCATTCGGCCTCCATATTCCGAGATAGTGGCAACGTCGAAGGTGAGGTTCTTGATGCTGGATACAAAGACTGAGTCCGGTTCAACTTTCCGTCTGGGCCTTCTCCTCCTTACGGCATCCTCGCCAACCGCCTCCTCTGTCACTGGCTCTATCGTGGCTGCTCCAGCAGGCCCATTCCGCTCCTCATTGCTGCTCTCACTGTGCCCACTCCCTGCGGCGTCGTTTACTGTTCCAGACACAGGCTCTTCCTCCCAATCCATGGTCCTATCAACGCCTTTCGATTTTGCCAAACTCTCTTTTTTCTTGGCCTTGGCTCCTACTGGGAGGTCCGAGCGTTCTTGACGCCGCTTTTGGTCGGCCCCACCCATACTACGTGTCGTCCTCTGCGCGGCCCAAGCGTGGTCGATTTCGATGCTCTGCACTCTCATCGAATTTTGTTGGGTTATGGGGATACTGTTGGGTCCCGTTGCTGGGGTTGTGGGGTTGTTGGGGCAAAGTCGAGCAATATGCCCTTTTTCATGGCAGTGGAAACACTCAACAGCAGGGCACTGGTTGGCGTAATGGCCTTCTGCCTTGCACTTATGGCATAATCTGGGTCCGGTGGAAGCAGGAGTAGCGCTGGTTTGCATGGCTTGGCGGCCGGCTGGCGTCTCGACGGCACCACCTTGGATGTGCTGGGCGAACCTGGTGTGGCCAAATACTTTGCGAGCAACGGCTACTGGAAGCCGAGCAATGGTGCGAGCGACTCGTCCGGCTGGGGTCTGGTCTTCCAACGATGCCAAACTCCAGGACTCAAACATCTTGACCATCTCATCAACTTCTGCTGTCAACGTTTCGGGCTCGAAGTCCTTCCTGAAGGCTTGAAACTCCGCAGCAGGGATCTTGGTACCGGCGATCTCGATCGATCCAGTGGTAGGCCTGGGTGCAAGCCTCTCAGCTTCCTTGCGGATCTTGTCCTCGTAAGTCTCCTCCTCATACTGGTTGTGACGGCAATACTTGGCAACCGCGGTGTAGGTTCCAGCTAGGGTCGGCTCTGGATCTCGGTTCTTAACCTTGAAGGGGTGCCCAGGCATCAACCCTCGACAGAACGCAATACTGAAGGTCGCCTCGGCATCATCTGTCAGCGTATACAGGGTTTTATCTGGTTTGGACGTCAACAGTAGCAGCTTGATGTTGGCCTTCATCCTAGCGATGTACCGGTCCGTCAACTCTCCGGTCTTCTGCTTGATGCTCATTATCTCAGCATACGTACTGGCGGTCGTCCTTGGTCTGGCTATCTCCGCTCGAAAATCACTCGAAAACTTCTCCTTACTGCCGTCGGCGGCGAATTCCAACGCCCATCTCTCCACCCATCCTTTCACCATACCAGTCGTCTTGAACTTCACTACTCGATGATACGGAAGATGGGTGATATCGGCAACCTGATAGACATCTGCAAGCCAGCTCTCCACATCCATGTCTTGAGCGTTCGTCCATGCCTCGAGGTTTGTCAGGTAAAAGTTCGGGTTCGCCATCTCGTTCTCGCTGTTGTTGTCGTAGAGGGGGTGTACCAATTGCTGACCCCTGCGTAGATCACCAAAATATTGTTACTCAGGGGAGAGGTCCTGGCCAGAGTGATAGGACCGCTGTTAAGTCCTCAATTGGTACGGGGGGGATGGAGGGGTTGTGGTAGCGTAGTAATAGTGGGATCCTAAAATAATACACGACTGCAGGGCGCCAACGAGACTCTTGTCAATTCTGCTCTTGTGTAAAAGGACCTTGTATTAATAATATTGATGGGGGAAGGGTTAAGTACCTGCAGGGCGCCAACGAGACTCTTGTCAATTCTGCTCTTGTGTAAAAGGACAAGGAGCAGACGAAAGAGCTCGGCGCACTACTAATACTAGTCTGCTAGGAATGACTGCTAATCTAAAGCCTCGCCGCCACTGCCTAGCCACCACATCTTTTTGTAACAGTGCGAAGAACCATCCTACCCCTTAAACCGTTCAGAGTGTTTCACAGGAGGGAGGTCGAGGCAGAGTTATAGGAACGCTGTGAATTCCACAATCAGTTCTATGTGTTGGACCAGTAGACGCAGATACAGCTTCTAAGGCCAATGTAAAGAGACAAGGAGCAAACTAACCGCCTCTGCGCCCAATAAATACTCTACTGCTATACGATCGACTAGGCTACCATGACGTCGCCATGTCCGAGCAGGGGCCACCATTTTGTAACAAGAGCAAGTGCCACAAAAAGGTGAAAGTTCTGTCAAAAAGTTATATAATGCCCTCAAGCTAAGCAGCCGAAAGAAAAAAATAAAAAGAAAAGAAAGATGTTGTTCTTTCGAACAAATCTAGAGAGCAATGGGCTTAATCTCAGTAGATCGTAGCAACAAAGCGTCTTAACAGCTTACAATACACCGCTGTTTAAAAGACGTCTACAATGGATTTATCTCTTCCAATATTTGAAATTAACATTAGTAGGAATTTCACAAAAGCCTTTCCGCTCTGCAAGACAACCCCACGTTGTATAATTCAGAATCCGAGGATCTATTCATATTCAACTAAAAATCGGAAAAGGCGGTAATCGTCGCGTTCTAGCACGGGTTCTGACTTGGAGGTGTTCAGCCATAACCCAACGGATGATAGGCGCCATTGCCTGCTCATACAGGCCCAAATATCAATTATCCGAATGAACGGTTTCTCTCGTACTAAGTTCAATTACTATTGCAACAACATTTCATCAGCATGGTAAAACTAACCTGTCTCACGGCGGTCTAAACCCAGCTCACGTTCCCTATAAGTGGGCGAACAATCTAACGCTTATTGAATTCTGCTTCAGTATGATAGGAAGAGCCGACATCGTAGGATCAAAAAGCAATGTCGCTATGAACGCTTGGCTACCACAAGCCGTATATCGTATATCCTTCCCTAAAACAGTTCTCTGCGCGGTCAAGTCGTATTTTCGGTCTATCGATGTAAGTCCTCCCACACTTCGTCATCATGCATCTCGCACCTTAGTGCACCACTTCAAAGCTTTGCATTAACCATGCTTAAAACCCCGACCATTCTCGTACATGACGCCGATCAGCTTTATGGTTCTAACAGCTCCGGCGTCTCGTTTCTGAATATAACACTTCAAGGCTTTGTCGTCATCCTGATCAATACCTTGACCATTGTAGTATATGACAAAGAAGAAAAAGGAAAACGAATAAAGTGGGTGGGGTGCTCTGACTAACGTGGTGTATTCCATATTAATGCACCCCCTCTTTCCTCCCTCAAATGAATAAGATCAGTTCGAGTGTGTTAAACGCTGTAACCACTAGACCATGCTGGATCCGAGGACATACTTTAGTAGAGATAAATTGGCCATACATATTTCTCCTCTCCATCGTTGCATTGACGAACAATGCCTTTCGCACAAGTCAGTTTTCTACAACAAGAACAGCGTCCCAACCCCATCGTTTCTCTTACTTGATCCCTTGATCCTTTGAATTTTATTCTTTATTTTTCATCGCAATTAACATGCTTCTGGGTAAAAATGACGTGACTTCAAGCTAAAAGAAACCTGAAAAACGCGTGCGAGAGTAGTCTTTGTGGAATTCAAAAAATCAGGCCCAGATTCCACGCTCGGTGCTTATTCGCTTGACGTATCTAACTGTTCTATCTCTAATTAAAGTGGAGTTGATGATTTCGTTTGCCCTCTCGATGCAAAAGTCGGCTACATGCTCCCAAGAGGATCCGTATAAGGCATTGACAGCCATCCTGTGGTAGTCGGCAATTGTAGCGTCGTTGATTGCTGTTACGGCGACATTCTCTGGCCAGGAGAGAGTCACGCCAGTCATATGCTTTACAACGTTGATGGCGGTTGTTTTGACGCCGATGCTCCACTGTCCACTGGTCGTGCAATCCGTCAGTTGTTCTTTTGAACAGTAGCGAGGGATCGATAGGTTGCCAGACAGCGATGCGCTGATAGCGTGCCGGTATAAGATTGAGACTCTATCACTGAAGCAGTCCAAGCTGTTCCAGACAGTGAAGAGCACTGCACAGCCTAAAGAAAAGCCATCTTGGCCAAGCCCATGCAGAATCATGCAACTGTTGCTGTAGTTTTCCTCGTAGCAGTCTCTCGCATAGTCGGATATATCGTGGCAGAGGACAATAAGCCACCCAGCGAAAACCACTTCGTCAGTCTCGCAGTGAAGGTCACGTACATAGTCACAGACGGCTGCCAGGCCATAACCAACGGATTCGAACGACTTGTATACCAACGCATTGGCGACCTCGCGCATGCCCGATGGATATCCCGCAACGTTGGACCTTCGTTCGATGGCATTGGTGCAAGAGTTGTAGAGGGTGGAGGCCTTGATTAGATCCACCACACGATCGGGTAAAGACGCGACCTTGAGAGCAGCTTTTTCGTAGGCATCCCATTCGTCATCATAAGTCGGTCGACTTCTCCAGTAATCGGGGTAGAGAGTATCCACGAGCAGCACGCCGGCACCCTCCCAAGCTTCGAGACCGGAAGCTTTGAACATCAAACCTCCGTAAACTACGCCAACGTCATAAAGCATTAGCGAATAGTCTGTATTCAACAGGGAGTGTCGACTGAGTGCAGTCAACTCCAGGTCAGAGCGTTCAAGGTGATTGATGCGCCGAGCTTTGGTATAGCTTTCTGGCATGCGGTCGAATCTCGTTCCGTCCACATTCCAATACTGCAGCAGTCTGGTCATCGTTTCTAGCACAAAACCAGACTCAGAAGGAACGATTTCATCCAACGTGAGTCGGGCATTGTTAGACACCCTGAGCGACGAGTTTTCACCTTCGAACAGCCCACCAACCAACTGGACGCCTAGACGAGCACATGTATTCCTTGGATTGGGCGACATGTTCTATAACAGGCACGTTTGAGAGATCACAGAGCATCCATATTAGCCGGATAGAAACGCGGCCAATATTGGCGACCCTATGAGTTGTTGCTGTGGAACCTCAGATGACAGTCCCTTAGTGTATGAATTACCTTGTGATGGGTGATGTGTTTAGTATATGGTAGGAGTGAGTTTATCTGCGATAGACTGTACGAGAGTTCGGTCAAGAGTGTGGTACTTGGTTTGGGGAAGGGCCTTCTTGGATTATATTGCTTTTGGACAGTGTGAGTGTGCTGGCGTTCAAGAGCCCAAAGAGTTTTTATAGTGATTCTCGCAACAGGTATTGTAACGATTCAGGGCGGGCAAAAATGAAAATGGCATTGGCTTTTCCTCCAGCATTCCCTTGCTTTTCCAGCATCCCTTGATCCTTTTTCCACCATCCGATGACCTTTTTCCTCATCCCTTACTATTCATGCCAGCATCCTTTGCTATTCATGCCAGCATCCTTTGCTGTTCATGCCAGCATCCCTTGCTATTCATGCCAGCATCCCTTGCTATTCATGCTAGCATGCCTTGCTTTTCATGCCAGCATCCCTGGAATTTGATATTGTCCCTTGATGTTGTCCCTTGGTGTTGTCCTTGATGTTGTCCTTGATGCTGTCCCTCATTACAGTCCATTGATCTTTTTCCATTTATTTTAGCATCCCTTGATCTTTTTTCACCGTCCCTTAATCTTTTTGAGTGTCCCTTGATGCTGTTACAAAATGGTGGCCCCTGCTCGGACATGGCGACGTCATGGTAGCCTAGTCGATCGTATAGCAGTAGAGTATTTATTGGGCGCAGAGGCGGTTAGTTTGCTCCTTGTCTCTTTACATTGGACTTACAAGCTGTATCTGCGTCAACTGGTCCAATACATAGAACTGATTGTGGAATTCACAGCGTTCCTATAACTCTGCCTCGACCTCTCTCCTGTGAAACAATGCTGTTGTCTCTTGGTGCTGCCCCTTAATCGCCCTATATGTTATCGGGTGAATAAATGATCGTCTTTGCCTCAAAGCAAGGATTGGAAGAGCTGACGTCGAAGGATCAAAAGCAACGCCGCTATGAAAGCTTGGCTGCCACAAACTAGTTAAAACAAGACACTGTCTGCAATTAAAAACAAGAATGAAAGAGAAAGGAATCCCATTAAGACGTGATGAGCACCAATGTGATATATGTGCTTTCTCGCCATGGCTTGAAAAGATATCTTTAGAGTAGATACAAAGGTCATGAAATTCCATGGGAATCAAAGGGTCGCGTTGATTTTTTCACATATATGAAGTGAGCCCTTTCCAATAGATTACAGTCTTGGTTCCGTTGATCCCTTGGATTTTCGCGCTTCGCCAATAAAAGGCAGCGTTGTCGCACACATTCTGTTTAATTCTGAATGATCGAAGAAAAAAATCAAACACTTGTTTTCACCCACCTGGGCAGCCTGTCAACAGCCAAAATTTCTAATCTTTTGCGTCCCTTCAAGTACCTTTTAGATTATTCGCCTTATCAAGCTCCCCTCCACCATATCATTTTATTATACACCCCTGCTTTTTGCTGCGTGATAGCGCACATTTTCTCTTTTAAGTCGCCCCACTTGCGTTTGTATAAGTGGTTTGGTGAGACCAATGTCGATAATTTATTGAATTTTACTTATTGGACGCACTTGTGAGCATAAAAGTGGCAGACAAACTTGCCTCCACACGCTGCTCTGCAATCGTCAGTGGTGTTGCAACCAACTGAGCAGGTCTGTCTCTTGTCTAACTCGGTTGCGGCCACGGACAGGTCTCCGTTATCGACTGACTTGGGAACGGCAATGGCATTGGTGACAGAAGCAGCCAGAGCGACGAGGAGCATGCTTGGGATGAGGAACTTCATGCTGGTGATACCAAAAGAAATAATGGGTGGTTAGTCCTTTTGTTATGTATGTTTGAGCAGTGCGCTACTGTAGCGCATAACATGCAAGCAACCGTTGGTTCTTACGTTGTTGGAGTAAATGTAAGTATGTGTGACGCTGGAGAGACTGTGTAGATTGAGTGCTGGTGAAGGAAGAGAACTTTGATGAGTGGTGATAATAAGACGGTAGAAGGATCCTCAAGTTGCTTTTATACCCTTCTCATTTCTGACTAATTCACTTTTTCACACACGAGTATCCCTGGTATCGGTCTTATAGTACATTGTCTCGGTAAGCACAAGAACTGCTATAATTCGTCTAAAGTAAACAAAAATCAGATATGGAGTTTCCAACTATCTCCATTCATGTACAATGTACCATGCAATAAATGTACCATGCTCCATGTACCATGAACCCTCCTGCAATGATGTTTAATTACTTTCGCTGTACGTATCGCGTCATTCTGTGCCCCTGAGCCTATCTTTCCCAACGTTTTTCCCTTTTGTGCATTATCAGATCCCTTGATGTATTACTCTTCACGACCAAATATAGTTAGTTAGTTCATCGTGTTACCCGTCATTTACTTTGGGAGGTCTCTGAGAATCGTGGGACCTTGACACACTTTTACTGGACATCATAACAAGAAAAGAATGCGAGGGTCTTCCCAATCCTCCCTCCCTTTGATTTTTTTTTTTTTTTTTTTTTTTTTTGGATGGATGGGTCTCCCAGTCCTGTCTCCCTTGATTGTGTAACGTTCCTTTCTTTTGTTCCCACGTCTTTGCATCCCCAAGTTCTCGGCATCCATCTAACACCATCGCTTCCTGATTTGGTTCTGTATCCATCCTCTTGTGCTCTCCTGCTATCATATTCTTATTCCTACTTCGTCTCCCTGAACTTCCCAGCGCAACAAAGGAAGGGGAGAACCATGCATAAAAATTACAAAGAAGAAAAGCATACATCATGAAAAAATAGGGAATCTGAGTAAAGGGAGATAAGTGGCGACATATCAGTCACACAGCCTTAACACACGTGAACAAGTAGCGTTGAACAAGAGCTCAATTGAACATGATAGTCGCCAGAAGTGTTAACGCGTAATAGGTGAGAGCATGCGTAGATTGCTCGCTCAATGATACATAGTCCAACTCCTATCGTGTGTCACATCAAAAATTTTGCCAAGATGACTTATACTCTACTCGAGGCACTCTGCCGCATACACACACTTTTCGTCTATCGCCCAAAGAGACATGTGGATCCATTGGACATCAAGGGCAATAAAAATACAAGGCTAAGGTACCATTCATAATTAATTTATTTAGTTTTGCCGCTCCCGAAGCATCGGTGGGGAACGCATTGATAGGTGCCGCCACATTTTGCTGGACAATCGTAGCTGCTGGTATCGCAATGAACAATAGAGGCTTTTCTATTTTCCAGTCGAGTTGCGACCATGGACAAATCTTCATCAAGGGCACGCTTGGACAACTCAGCGGCACTTGCGATTGTAACAGCCAGAGCAACGAGCAGCAAGGTTGACGAGAGGATCTGCATGTAACGGAAAAATAAGAAAATGCAATGTGGTTTCCTTCCATCTCAACCTCCATTCTATTTTATCCTTGGTCAATGCGTTTGCAACAACGCACATGTAAACAAGCGGTTCTTGGGTAGTGGCAGTGTGTGTGTGAGTGCGCGTGGTGAGTGCAGGAGAGTTTGTGATTGCTTGATAATGGGTAATGGGTAAGATCAAAGTAGTGCGGTGGATAAAGAGGAGGAGAGAGAGTAACGTGAGCTTTCAGAGGTACGAAGGACAGTAGTCAAACAAGGAGGAGAAGGATTGGCACCCACAGTCCGCATTTTTTTATTTCAGGAATGTCTGAATGCACGCTCCAGCAGCTAGGTTAAGAGTGGCAGGAGATGGAAGACGTATTAAAGGCATCGCTCATTATCCACTTCAACCTTTTGATTTTTTTTTTCGCTGTCCTGATTTCTCCCAACTCTTTATTTTTGCTACAGCTACAGCTCTCTTTCTTTCTTTTAGCTTTCCTCTTTTTATAAAGCTTTGCTAGCATCCTTTCTCACTACATATCTTTGATCTCTTGTTAGCCTTTGACTCATCGACATTCATTTCTAGTGGATAAAATAATCTTGCGCGCATGATCTGTTACGCTACTAGTTCTGGATACCCTGATAGCTCGACACCATTGACTCAACAGATCTACGCCTAGTGATACTTATCCCTCTTCCTTGATTTAGCTTCCGCCAACTCTTCCTTGGCTGGCACTCAAAAGAATGCAGAAACGTGTGCCTTCGGCTAAGTAGATCGTTACGCGACAGAGGTTGATATTTTTTTTCCATCCTAAAAAACTCCTTTACTTCTTATTTGAACTATGGGAACCTTCATTCGCATATAAAGGAGAATAGGAACAACCAGGACACAGTGATCGGTATACCAAAGAAACATAATAATGAAAAAAGAGAGAAAGAGAGAAAGCTGCATTCCCAGTTCAAATTTTTTTTTTTCGATTTGTCTAACCCTCTGATCTGGTTCTGGGGTAGGAAAAAAAGTGTGCTTTATGGGCGAATATCCATAAAGGCTTGTTCGCCGTCCAATTCAATGCGAGGAAGGTAAGTCGTAGGCTCGGTGCCGTTGGGGTATGGAAAGTAACCAGTCAAGGTCTGCAAGGTGCTTGTCTGTCGGACGAATTTGTTACCTCTGGATGTCACTCTGGGATTGTACATGTTTGACGAGGTCTTCAGCGCCACATGTCCAGAGAACCCTGACTTCTACAAGATTGGAAATTACCGAGAGAAAAAAGAGGCGGTAGGTTAGATGACATGCTTTTTTGGGTTGATGTAAGAAAATAACAAGTAAATGGGTAGTGTGTTGATTTGCTCCAGATGGGTCCATGTTTTTTTGGTTACTATTCTTACAATAATGACGTTCGCGGAGGTCTCGGCCGAAGCCTTGATATCCAGGTCAGTACTGTCGGAGATGATAGTCAAGGTAGTGCTCCTCTTCGATTCCGTTTCGACTCGCTTGTCCACAGTGATATGACCATAAATAGAACCCTGGGCAGCAATGACCTTCAAATCCTCCTTGACGATCGCGTTCGAGAAAAAGACATTTCCGTTATTCGTCTTGATGTCGAGTCGATCCACTGCAACCTTGAGCCCCTCGGGTGCTGGAAGTCCTGGATAGTTACGGCTGTCTGGGTTCTGGGAATACAAACCATAAACGCGAGGACCGAGGTGAAGGTCAATATCACCTTTGTTCCGGTTATGGATCTTCAATGAATCAAAGTGGGTCATGTTCTGAGGGAACACAATGCGGACATCAATCTTGACGCAGCCTCTTTTGAAGGCTCTATCACGCTCCCATTCCCTCATGGACAGGTAGACGTTAGCCTCGATGGAGGAGTCATCGGGATTGGTGATGGAGCCTAGAGTGACGGCACGGACAATGTCGCTGCTAGATCCCTTTGCGTTGACGTAGATCATGACTTCGTCGCTTCCATCGTTCTCATAAGACGATTCGTACTGACTGACAGTGATATCTCCAACCTAGATGTGAGGATGTTGAAATATAGCGCGAAAAAATGAGAAAAAAAAGCAGACTCGTCAATAAAGCGTTGCCGTATGAGATGTTGCGCCTTGTTTTGACTGATGGAGAAAAGAAAAGGAGTGAAGGAGACGCATGGATAGGTGGACTTACGGTGGACTGGTCAAGATGGAAGAAGAAGCTCTTGTACTGCTCAGGGCGGAACGAGTACTGCAATTGAACCGACTCGCTGTCTTTCACTTCGCACACATCCACGAATTCGTACCAAAGCCACCCCTATTGGTGCCAATTGCACATATAAAAACAGGTTTTTGTCAGAACAGTGCTTTGCTATTCTCAAAGCAACGACGCGAGGGACCTTTTCTTTCTTGTCAAAAAAATCAAAGATTCATGAGAAAGATTCCTGTTGTTTCCTCACCGAAAGCCCCACGAGGCCAAGAACAAGGACAACATTCAGCAAGATGAAGGCCCACTTCAGAACCGTTTGCCATCTGGGGAGGGACACCTTGGCCGATCGTGGGTTGGACCAGAACGACTTCAATTCTAAAATAACCAGAACAACGAGCACAGAAGAACAGCGGCGGGTTGGTGTGAGTACAACTGATTGAGGTTTAAATTTTTTTGTTTGCTGTCGAAAAAAACACGATAAAGCCAACTTACTTGTCCCATGGTCTGCGAGCCAATCGTGAAGTCGATACAAGAAAGGAGCGGGCTCGCCGCTTTGTCGTCTTTGTCCAGTCTCGTCATCGTCTTGGTCAACGAGCTGATGATGACGAGGACCGCGGCCACCTCTGGTGGTGCTAGAGGCGCCCAAAAGAGGGCCGTCCTCATCGCTGTCTTCGTCGTCGTCGTTGTAGATGGGGCGGTGGGCGGGGAGAGGAAAAGGCATGCCAGTGGCTGAAGAGGCGATAGGCTGCGCCGGTGGGTCGATCTGAATAGAGGCGGAATGACCGTTGTCACTACCGCCGTGAGATCTTGCCGCGCTCATAGTTTTGAGAGTTGAGGGTAAGTTTGATGTTTTTTGTTATTTTTTGTGATGTATAGTTTTGGTGTAGTACACTTAATGCTTGTTGTTGCTGCTGGCGTGTGGAGAATTGAACAAGGAAGGGCAAGTGTGGGATCTTTCCCTTATTTATAGTCTTAGCTCTATACTTTGAGGGGTAGCTATTAGCTGTGTCTTGGCATAAAAAACAGGAAGACATAATATAATGGGCATCCAATGCGTGTATGTGAGACGAGGAGGGCAACATGCTGTGTTAAAAGGGGTTGAAGACGACTGAGGCACGGCATAGAGCATCTTCCGCGACACGCCACGTTTCAATTTTCCCGTAGATTCTTATGTCTCGTCCCTTCGTCCTCATGTTGATCAATTGCTCTCATTCTCTCTCTCTCTTTAAGGTTTGTTGGTACTTTGTTCATGTTTGATTTTGCGTGTGTTGGTAACCATTGTCACAGTGTAGCTGTAGCGTTTTTTTTGTAGGAGCCACAGCCCACTCTTTTTTTACTGCGTTGGCCCAGAGCGTATTTCATTTTCCGAACCTTCAGCATCATTCCTGGGCTGTCTCAAACTTTGAAGTGGAGAGTATTGACGTGGTTCAAGAAGGACCACACAAGTATTAGGGAAATAACGTTTGCAAAGCTTAAAGGGAAACAGAGGAACGAGAGAAAAGACTAAAGCAACTACGAGCTTTTCAAGATTCAGACGGAGGAAGAAAGGAGTTAAAGATCAAAGGTATTGTCTCTCGAATAAGAGTTGTGACCCACTGGTTGTTGTTTTTGGCGCTGAAGTAGGAGAGTAATGTTGAAGGGGGAAAAAGTGAGTGTGGGTGAGATAGAGTATATTGCGTCGCAGCTCCTGACGCAACAGTTGAGCTAAACTTCCATGCACAAGAAGGCGAAGCGTAGAATAGAGAGAGTGATGTAGAGGGGAGAAGATGACAAGAAAGGATGTCAAGAGGAGTAAACACGGCTATCGCTGAACAAAAACAATTATCCTGCATCCTCAACGAACAAAGAAACAAAAGTGCGCGCCCCCAATCAGTAGAGTCAACAGCCATTAGTCATACAAGCACCATTCAATATACTACATACATACATATTATACTTGAGGAAAGAGAGATAGACAAAGTGAGAGTGAGAACATAGAGTAGCATGGCGTTTCATTTGTCATTAGGGTTAAAAGAACGAAGAGAGGAAAAATATGATTCACACCGTGCAAGGAAATGTCATAATCTACGCAATTCTACATTTAATAATAGTAAGACTCTTTTTATATACTCTGGACCATTTCATCACACTACCTACAAACACCACCAGGACCAGGAGTGGGACCGACCTCATCACCATCACCATAGCTATTGTCATCAACAAGTAATCAAGTTCGCGTCCTATCAGTCAGACGCGTTAGTAACCCTATTTGAATGCGACGAAGTACTATGTGAACGACTCGGGTACTTGTAAACTACTCATTCGACTCGTATCTCTCGTGTCTACTTGTTCTCGTTTCTCGTTTCCACATCTCTCCGTTAGGACTTTCTTCGTCTCAGTCGGTCATGATCGTGTCCATCTTTTTTAATCGTCATGGGCTACACCCGTCCAGTGCCTCCATGCATTTGTTATTTAGTGTGAAAGTGATTGAACGAAAAAAAGAGAAACTAAAAAGAGGTGCGAGCAGCGGCTTGTTGCACGACCCATGTCCATGTCCCAACATGGTTAACTGTCTAGTTCCGGGTAACTATTGCTATCCACCCCCTAGACCGAATGAAAAGAAGGTAAGTGGGATGCGAATGGAGAGAATGCTCGCCAGCCCATCCTGTATCGGCAGCCTCCTATTGTCACGGAGGCTCTGTGACAAAGCCCATTCCGCAGTGGGCAAATTGGCGGGCGGATCAGGGCAGCAATCATCCGCGTGTGCGGCCAGTAGAGTAAACAACAGATAAAACTAGGTCTGGTGATGTACTTTTACCCTTGACTCCAGGCAGCTTGGGAACCAGTGGCGGATAGATCGCTGTTTCTCTCTCTCTTCCCTCTCTTCTCTTCTCTTCTCTTTTCTCAATGTAACAAAATCATTGTTCGCAGTCACATTTCGCCTTGCAAATGTGGAAACAATACACCTGTACCATGCACGCGATAGTAGAGCAAGCAGCATGGATGGATCTAGAAATCATAAAAGAAGTAGAAAACGCTGACCTTGTTATTGCTACTTTATTTTGTTCATCAAGTTGACAATTCCTCTTGACAAGCGAAGAAGAAAAGAGGTGGAGGCTCTGAAAGAAAGGAGGGGAAAGAAGAAAAAACGTGCCAAAATAGTGAAGAAAAGAGGATGCAAAGCAGAAGAGATGATAAAGAGAGGGAAAAAGAAAAGAAGTACTCAGGAAGTAGAGAATTGGCAGAGTAAGAATTGGTATTAGGTGCCCTGATAGGTGACACGGGGTAGATTCGATGTCGCTCAATCATTTTCTCTTCCAGGAGCCTCCCTGTAGTAGTATCTGCCAGAACCGTTGATGTAGGAGTGTGAAAAAATGGTGCCGCCGCTTGAGTCGGATGAACGCAAAGTTACAGCGTCCTATTATGTATCTCTTACATCTCCCTTGTAGATGATTTATAACAGCGAGGGCGAAGCGCAACTGAACCTTTCTTGGCGGGCAGAAATAAAAGAAGGAAATATCGGCCGCTGTTTGGACAACAAGAAGCAAACGACGAGAACCATTAGTCGTCCTTTCCTCGGGTACTATCAGTCGTTAAGCTGATGACATTGAATTTCTGCAGATCGACTTCACAGTCATATCGTCAATGCTTTCAATTTTCCTAGAAGTGGACGCGCACGCCGTTGCCGGTTGCATTATTTTTCCTTCTTGTTTTTGTTTTCAGCGATTTTCGACATCCAACTCGTCTCGCTTATAACTTCTGCAATGCAAAACAACAGCCGCTCAAAATCTTGGAATAACTGACCCTCGTCGGTTCTTTCGTACCCTTTTTGCGTGAACGTTCTCTCCGACCAGCTTTGAACACATTAACTAACCTCAAGCGCTACTAACCAAAAACCCCTGTGGGGCTCCTCCTTTCTCTCTCTTTGTCCCTTCTTTCAAAGGCCCTTCCTCGCGGACATTGAAATTCCGCTCACGCGCTAGCAGATGATAAAGCCTACAGCCCATTCTCTTTTTCGGATTGCTCTTCCGGTTTTGTTTATGTCTATGACTCTCCTCTTCACATCTGATCACTCCTTCGCATCGTTGCCTATTGTTCGCAGCAGTTTTTTTTTTTTTTTTTCGTCGCATTGATATTAGTTAGGATGAGTCCCAGTCCTTCTGTTTTGTCCTGCGGCTGAGTTGAAAAATAAAAGACGATGGTATAGACTGATGGTGTCTTGAAGAGCTATCACCATCCTTCCGATTTTCTTCTCTCCGTTTATCGTCCCATTTCTTGATACATTTTTTTTTCTTGTGGTGAAGGGGGGAGGGAGGACCAAGAAAAAAAAATAGAGCGCTCTGACATTTTTTTTCTCTTCCAGCGTCCATTAAACAAAAAAAAAAAAAAAAAAAAAAAGAAAGAGAGAGTTGTCTCTAGGCACATCGATTACTACCCATGTACATTTCCTTTCTTTTCTTTCATCACAACCAGTGAAGACCCCATTTTGTTGGTTTTGTTTACTCAGATGTTTTATTCGCATGGAGAACGTGCCCCCCCACACTTGCTCACCCGCTCGTTTTAACTCGTCAGACATGTCCCACGCAGGCTCAAATTAACTCTCTGCATTTCAAGCAAGGAGATCCAGGCGAGTGTTGTATCCCTTTACATCAATCCGAGGGAGGTACCCAGGCTCATACCCGTTATAGGACATGTAGCCGATCAATGTGTTGTTGTCTCGCTTTCGTTGATAGAAACAGCATGCAGATGCAAAGAACTCTGGAGGGTCGTCGGAGGTCTTCAACCAAAGGTGGCCATAGAATGGTGTTTTCTATAGTTGGGGGAAGGTCAAATAAAAAGAAGGCGAGTTAAACAAATGACGGAAGGATAGAGGGCAACAAAATGACAAACATCAAGGGGCAATAAACACTGTGGAAGAAAAGACGTACCATGGCAACTTGGGCTTTGCCAGAAGTTTCAACTTTGAGATCCAACCCATTCGACCAATTCTCGACCAGGAGACTAACAGCCCTCTTCGCCTGGACCCTAACCACCTTCCCAACCTCGACCTGAGCCTCGACCTTCCCCTTCCCACCCTTCGTCACTACATTCATCGCCTCCGTTACCATCAGATCCTTCACCACCACCGACCCTTCTTTTGCCATAACTTCCAACCTCTCTACTGCCATCCTCGCATCCGCACTCCTTCTCGGATCCATCGCGACAATCACATTCCCTTTGTACCGACTCTCGATTTGGATGAGGTCGTATTCGTACAGATGGCGAGGAAAGATGATGTCGACTTCCAGGCGGGTACAGTTCCGGTCGAGGGCAGTGCGGATGTCTGAAGATTTCATGTCAAGAAAGAGGGAGGTCTCAAGGAAGGAGTTGCGGCGGACGGGAGTGGTTTTGAGGGTGATGAAGGAGAGGAGTTCGGGGGTGGATGCTTGCGCCGTGACGAGGATTGTGATGTTGCCTTCCGTCCTGTCCCTTGACTGTGACACTGTTATATCTCCCGTCTAAACGAATACATGGTGAGAGTAGAATGTGTTAATGGCGTGCGAGAAAAAAATAATAGAAAAGAGAGAGTTTTTTGAGAAAGAACAAGGGCGGGTTTGCTTACAATTCCCTCGTCGAGGTGGAAGAAGAGATCCCGATAATCGGTCGGGTCAAAAGTATACTCCTTCGTGATGACTTGTGCATCCTCTGGGATCGTGCACTCATACGACAAATGGCTGACAAGACAAACCTATTCGCCAGTATATCAAGGTTCAAAAAATGAATGGATTAGACCACGAAAGGTGAAGCCAAGCATTTTCAGTCTCATGCATGCATGGCACGAGAGGGAAAACATTCGACAAACGAAGGAAGGCTGTGAAAAAATATCATGAGGATATGAAGAGCAATGGGTGTGTCTTTTTGCCAACGTACCAGACCCCAAACAACTAGGATTCCGACGACAGCCGCGATAAGGAAGGCCTTCCACCTAATGAACCATCTCTTGATACCTATCATCCACACACATAAGCACACAATACACGTGGTCAAGGTTAGAAGCTAAACGTTTTTCACCCCAATGGTCGTTTACTCTTAATGGATGAGAACCATCCTGGAGGAAAAAACTTACTCCTCCACGTATCATCCCACCACCATACAAGTTGCCGTCTAAGCTCTGTCACTCGTCGGGGCTCCGTTGCACGCCAGGGTTCCGTTGCACTTCGGGGTTCCGTCGCCCGCCGTGCAGCCGCCTCTGCTGGTGTCGCCACCCTTCCTGATGGGACACGGTCACCTCCCAAAAGAGGCGCCTGCTCATCAACGTCGTTAGGTTGTCCTAATCCTCGTCCTGGTGTACTCGAATACGCGGGCGGTGGAGCATCTGTGCGTGGAAGTGGTGAGGAGTGATTCATATCGACGGTTGTCGAGTCTCCGTTTCCTCGTCCGTTTGCGTGTTGCTGCTTTCCTGTGGACATGCTTGCTTGGTCTCTTATATATTTGTTTGTTCTTCTGTTACTATTTTTATCCTGCTGTTGTGAGAGGTAAAAGGGGGAGGGAAAAGTGAAGAGAAGAGATTGGAGGAAGAGAGCGTTCCTTCGTTTATATACACATTTTTTTTGGATGCTTTTTTTTCCAACGGTGGTACAGGCGAGGTCCATGGACAATGACATCTTTTGCATGTTTGTTTGCTTGTTTCCTATATTTTTTCCCCCTCTCCCCTTTCCTCTCTACGATGCCAAGCCAAGGTCCAGAGCACACCAACCCCATCTGCATCGACTTTCAACATTTTTTTTTCCCTCCGCTACAAGAAGGAAGTAACACGGCAAAAAAAAGGGGGGGCGAGTCTCAAGTATGTCATCTTTGACATCCTCCCCATTAGATGCTGTGCCATCGAAGTTTAACCGCGGCAAAGCAAGAGCAGACAAAACGCATGGACCACTTTTCTGGACACCTTCGTCGCTCTGAAGGAATGGGCTTTTTGTCCAAAAAAGGACAACATACCACACCTGGCCACTTTTTCTGCTTTTGTGGCTATTCTTTAATACTGCAGAAGTGCAATCGCAGGGAGGCTGAGGCTATGCAAGCTCCTCAATCAAGACCCTTTTCTCTTTCACGCTGCCACTGCCACCAGACGCACTACCCACACCATCCCCAGTCGCATATGCTCCTCCCGCTCCACCATCACTACCACCGCCAACAACCCGCGAGACCTGCTCAAGCTCCCGGGTCCAACCAACAATCTCCTGTCGGACCCGAATCCCCGCCATCACAACCTCCGTCCTAACGCGATCCAGTCTATCAGATTTCAAGATCAACTCCTCCGACAACAGATAGGATTCGTAGAACTCTAGTTTCTTCAACAACCGATGCAGGGTCGTCTTTGAATACAATCCTCCTCGTCGTTTCGTAGTCGTGGCGCTAGCGGTAGCAGCGGCGGTAAGGGAGATGAGGCATGATTGGAAGACAGCCTCGAGATCTCGAATACACCGCAGACAGCGAGAGGGTCGTGCCAGGATCAGAGTCAAGTCCCTCAAGAGAAGCGACAACATCTCGAGACGGACAGTGTCACCCTTCCAAAGTGTGGAATTCAAACTTGATGTCTGGAGGACCGCCAGTGTTGTCTCAAAATCCTCGACCTGCATGACTCCCGTTGTTGACGATGTCGTCACTGCGGATCCTGAACCTGGTGTCGATGATTTAGAAGCCGGTGGAGGTGGGGCAAAGAAAGGGCAGAGGTCAAATATATGGGCGAGCACTTGTTCGGGTTCCTCCTGGAGATCACCGTTAAATACTCGAATAGTAGCAGCAAAAGCAAACAGCAACCCGCAAATGTGGTAGATCAAGGATGGGTGGGGCGCCTTGGTCATGGGTGGGACAGTCGATTGTGCCCTCAGCTGTGCCTCTTGCTCGATTTCCTCTAGAGGACGAACTAGAGCCTGATGTGGTCGCAGCATCGCCTCTTCATCCAACACATACTGCTCTAGAACAGTATCGGAACCAGATCGTGACCGATCGGGGATATTGCTTGCTCCTGTGGCTATTGCTGTCGATGTCGTGTCACCCTCCTGAAGAATGATATTGCTAGCTGCCTTCAAACGTCCCGAATCGTGCTTCTCCTGTGCCTCACTATCGGTGACTTTGGAGACAACCACTTTCTTCAGCTGCCCACTCTCCTCAGCCTCAACCTCCCACCAAGGCCGCCAGATCTGAATAAGCTCCGCAATCTCGGCATCCCGAATCGCTTTCAAGTCATCCATGTCCAGATCCGCAGTCATGGCCTGACCACCCTCACTGCTCACTTTCTGACCTCCCCTCTCAAGAGTCTCACCCATCTCCTGTAGCAGCTTCTTGGCTTCCCTCTCGTCATCCTCATTATCGTCATCAGAGATACCTTTAACCCCATTATCACCGTCTTCGAGATCACTACTCGCATCATCGTCGTCTTCATCCAATCGTCCCGAAATCATGAACTTCTCCTGGAACTCGCGTCTCTCGTCCGGATTCAACCTTTCCCAGATACTCTCAAACGACTCCTGATCCAAATCCACGCCCGCAAACCGTTTAACGAAATCCTGATACTCTTGCTCAACCATCCGTTCCATCTCTGCCCGTTCGTCTGGGTCAATATTCTCATCGACACTATCCGGGAGAGCGTCCTCCTTGGCTTCTTCCTCCATCGCCTTACGGATCAACTCCTCGCGCTCTTTGGGCGTCAGTTTCCGTTGCAATGGCTTTGACCCAGCAGTCCCCGCTCCCGCTCCCGCTCCTGCTCCTGCTCCTGCCTCGCTCGACTTTCCAGAACTACCTCCCTTCTGTTGCTGCTGTTGTTGTTGGTGCTGGGCATGCCGCAAGAGGTCTTCATCCGACATGGTAGTCAACAGCTGTTCCTCATCTACAGCCTGTCGTTCAAACCGATCCAGAATCCCGAGCATCTTTTTCCGGTCCTGAGGTGTTGCAGCCGGATTAGCCTTGAGCTCATCCATCACCGATGACTTGTAAAACGATTCTGTACATTGGACATGCGACTAGGTATCACAAATACAAAAAGCGTAAAGTGTTAATCGACTATGTAAATAACCCTTTCCGTAAAACGTCATATTGTACATAATGGGTAGATGCTTGCTACTTCTGAAGAACAATTGTCATCAATGTCTAAGATTTTTTTTTCGTTACCTGGTCCTTGTAGCAGGTGAGGGAGCAATATCGCAGATTGCATCGTGGACAGATATACTTGAAGGGTTGGACCTTGCAACTATTTTTTTTTGTTGTTGTTCACAACCGCAGTAATATGTTCACCTCTGCGTCAGCCTTTTTTTGTTTTGTTGTTGTGGAATGAACTTGTTAATGAACAAGGTCCTTCTTTTTTTTCGTTCTTTGTTCGAATGGAATTAAAAAAAAAAGGAAGTGAGTAGATGGAGGCAAGGATGGAACTTACATTCCGCAGGGGTGTGTGTTTTCAACCATGGTACGATGCTTCCGAGGGACGACCATGGCAGCTGTGCGCGTGAGTGAGTAGTGTGAAGAATAGGTTGTGCCACCAAAATCGAATACGGTCAATTTGTTATTCGTTGCATAAGCCACACAAAAATGAGCTGATGTTCGGTCTTTTTTATTATTATTATTTTCGATCGAAAATGATAGTGAGGGGAGAGGGTTGGCTGAGAAAGGGTGCAAATGGTAAAAAGTGAGGGGAAGGGGTATTGTTCGAGTCTATGCATTATCTTGTTGTTGAGGTAGTGGCTGCGATGCCAGCATCGTCCTTACAGACGGTAGATCTTCTCGACCTCCTCGGCACGGGCAACCTTGGAAACATCACCCTCGGCCATCATCCTGTCCCACCAAGCAAACATAAAGTTGTCGCAGATCAACTTGAACCAAGGGGTGACAATAATACCGCTGCCAGGGGTAACACCCTGCTCCAAGAGGACCTTCAACTCATCCTTGGTCACCCAACGGACATCACGGACCTCGTTAGGGCTAGGGTTCATGTCGACAAGCTCCTTGTGCTGGGGTCTCATGAACAGAATGTAATCAATCTCGTGCTCGCCCCAGGTCTCGTTCGAGGGGGCCAAGTAGTGGATACGGGTCAAGAAGTGGAAATCGTCCAGGGGAACATCCTTGGCCTCGATTCCGAGCTCGTGGAACAACTTGCGCTGGGCAGCTGTGCGGACACCCAGGTTGTCCTTCTCGACCAACTCGTCGGCAGTGTTGAGGGGGTGAGAGCAGCAGGTGTTAGTCCATGCATCGGGGAAGGTGATCTTTTCGGTCGCACGCTGCTGCAAAAGGAGCTTGGTGCCGTCAGCAGAGAAGAGGAACACGGAGAAGGCGCGGTGGAGGAGGTTGTGGCCCAAAATGTTGGTCATCAAGTGGCCTAACAATATTAATGGACAAGGATCAGCGCTTGTTAGAATCAGTGGAGGAAACCGAGTCCTCGAACTCGATCAAGTGTCAATGTAGGTGATCTGGCTATCATGTAGGGGCATGTAGATGCGTCAAAAGTGGAAGTGCTGGCTGTCTCTGAGCTGCACCAACGACTCGTTTGAATGCTGTAGCTCGCTTGAGTAGACCTGTAAGGTCTCCTCTCCTGAATAATCCTTGATGCTAGCGAATCCTGATCAGGGGTCAGTCGAGTGACGGGAGCTGCAAGTAGCCATTGGAAATCGAAGACACCAAAGACCACTGCCGCCTGAATCCGCCGCTTGAATGATCGTGGCCTCATTTGTCTCGCTCCTGAGCAAAGAGAAAAGAGATCCGGTTGTTCCTGAACATATAAAGAAAACCATATCCGTGAGAAGATTCTTATCCGCAAAAGGATTAAACTACTTACAGGTCTTCTTGGAGTCGGCACCGATGCGCTTGTCGTCACGGTCGATGACGATGCACATCTCCTCCATGAGCTTGACCTGCTCATCGTCGTAGTTGGAGAGGTCGACATCGGCGGCGATGGTCGAGGTAAGGGGAGCAGGGGTAGGGGTAGCGACGTCGGATGAGCCCATGGTTGTAGTAGTAGCTGCCTTTGCTGGTTGTTGAAGGAGTGCGGCGGTGGCGAAGGAAGAAGAAGAGGACGGAAGTCGAAAAGCGGAGCGAGAGTTGAAGGAGTTGGGTTGTCGAAAGAGGAAGGAAGAAGAAAGAGAAGAAGAAGAGGAAGAAGAAGAAAAGGAGGAAGAAGAAGAAGAGAACCAGGGAGAAGCCGAGTGGGGTGAGAGGGTCCGCTGTGCCTGTGTGATTGTTGTGATAGATATGATGTATGGAGGGAGAAATGAATGAACGATCCAAAGAAAGAGAAAAAAAAAAAAAAAAAAAAAAAAAGTCGTAAGTTTTTTTGAGCCAATCAGAACCATTGGAAGATCTTTAATAGTTCAACGGAGGATGAAAATAAAGGAATGAGAGGACACACACACACTTCGGAGACGCAGGCACTCATCAGAGGTCTCTGAGCTAACCTGGAGCATTTACCACATACTCGTACTCGCGTACAAACCACATATCTAATCCTCCTTGAACTGGGAACCCACATCCCACACCAAAAACAAGCTCATCTTCCCACGGGAAAGGCAAAGAAAAGAAAGGCATGAAATGACGACTTCTATGCATTCCTCACCCACCCTTAGTCAGACTCTTCTCCGAACCTAGCAACACCCGCAAAGACAAGTCCGAACTCCCCTTTCCTTACTACCAAAAAAGAGCCGTTGAACAAACTTACCTTGAGCACTGACAATGCCTGTCTTGTCACTGGGCGTAAGACTAGATGGCGAGTAAGAACAGCCATCGCCATCTATTGTTTCGTTTCTTATTAATGTTTTCGTGAGGTGTGAATGAATGCTTGCCAACATCACACCTTTTTCTCCTTGGCGCCCTTGTAGAAAAGACGTGACTGAACAATTTCTGATCGTACATCTTGCGCGCAATAGCCGCGCGCGGGATTGGATAACAAAGCACGAATGCGATGCTCAATGGTCTATTCTTCTCACTCAATTGAATAATTGGTAGAGTCCCGTCAAAGAGACGACAATTAACTTGTCCTCCCTGCAACATCCACGGACTCACAATCCGTTCGCTCAAGGTCTAAACGACAAGACCGAAGATGACAATATGCCAAGCGTCGATCAATCAATTGACTGGCTGCTGCTGCAGTTGTTTACTCGGTCTTCCCTTAACAAATAGAGCGAGGGAAACTAAAGTAAACATAGACCAATGGATTCACAAAGTAAAGGCCAAGGATTGGAAAAAGTGAACAACGGTGACGATATGTCTATGCACTTGTTCGAAAGATAAAAAAAACGTGTACCCCAACGCGGGCGAAATTCTTGATACGACGTGGTTGGAGAGATGTGGGGTAGGAACTGTACCCAACGTCCTGAGAGCATTCTTCCCTCTCCAGCCTTGCAAGATTTTTTTGTTCCTTGTTCACCTTACTGAGCTCTTGGCGTTCATTTCATACTGTCGTCGTCCACGTCTTGTTTGAGCTACCGTCGTTGTCAACTGAGCCCTGCTGGAAGCACATCGCTCCTACACACGAACCTCTCGTGGATCGTCTTCTCGCTGCATCGAGATTCAATTATCTCTGCAACAGCACGACGACATGTGTCCAGCTATTAAGCGCACTGCCCCTTTTCACTCTAACATCTAGTGGATATACACAACCCCTTTTTCTCGCCAGCCGTAAAAAGCATGCGAGCCAAGAACGAGCTACTAGGTGGCCTGAACCCTTAACCCACCCCACAACTCCTTTTTCACCAGCCGAGAAATACAGGAGGTTCAAGTCTCTGAGGGTTCGTGCGACAAGGTGTACAAGGAAAAGCTGTTGTCTCGGAAGCGGAGGAGAGACGATGGCGGGTAGTTCACGGCTCGCTATAAAAGCAATCTGGTTCACCCACCACTTTTCTTCTCTTCAAATCTCGAACCCGAACCCTTCGCTTCAGCAGCATAAACTATTAACTGTTTACGTTCCCGGCTACTGTCTCGCCTCAGGATCCATCACGCACAGCAAACGCACACCCTCTCCACTCTCCCATTCACGCACACACACACCACGCGACCCACCCAAACAAAGAACATGGCAACAGTCTCCACACTAAAACCAGCAAAGTTCTCTGCCTTCAAGGGTCTTGTCAAGGCCTTGTTTGCCGCCTACCCGACCTCGATCCATTCGCTTCGACAACCTGGCAGTCTCCTCTGGGTCATCTTTAGCCTCTGGGTTGCCAAGACTGTCAAGAATGTACGTTTGTGATATGCCTCTTACTCCTCCTTCCTCCTCCGACGAGTTAACGTGGTTGTGGAGAAGTGTTGCTGAGAAAGTGACACTGAAATTTCTTTGTTGTAGCTTCCATGCATATTTCCCTTGCCGTTGTTTTTGCATCATTTTACCTCGGCTGGTGCACTGTGCAGCACACACCTTCCCTCCTTGCTTCCTTCCCATTCATCCCTCTGCTTTACTTACACAATCCTCTTTTTTGTCGCTCTGCCCACTATACCTAAAACAATGCATGAATAGATGATCAAGAGGGCATACTTCCATCCACTGTCCCACCTCCCCGGAAACAAACTTCTCTCATCGACCTACTTCTTCTTGGGCATTGCCGGTCTCAGTGGGCGAAGCCATTATTTCCTCCCCCTCGGACACAAGTATTACGGAAAGATCTTTAGGTTCTCGCCGGATATCGTTTCTATCGCCGACAAGGACATGATCAAAGAGGTAAGGAAATACTGCTATATGTGGGCATCGCCCTTATGCGATGTAAAAGTGGGCGTTTGTTCCATTTACTAAAGGTGTCTACTTCCCTTTATTCAATGCAATGCTAGATCCTGGTGACGATGGATTACCCCAAGAGCGTGATCCATGAAGGGTTTGAGTTGAATGATCAGCACAATCTCTTCACCTCGCGCCACAAGGAGTTCCACAAGAACCGAGTAAGTCGCATCCATTGCTCGATATCAAAATACAGGTACGATCAACCATCACTAATGGAATCCGTAACAACAACCTAACCCACTACTCTCTTTGATCTACCACGTTAGAGACGATTGGTGGCACCAGCATTCGGATTGCAGTACCTGCGCGCCCTGGAGCCCATCATGGCCGAATGCACTCAAATCGCCATCGACGAGATCGACAAGATCCTCGTCGACCCCAAAGCCGTGAAGGGTGGAAAAATCCTCAAACCAGGTCAGGTCGACATCTGCTCCTTCATGATTCGTCTCTCACTCGACATTATCGGCGAGACTGCTTTTGGACAGTCCTTCAGGATGGTCAAGGATAACACCCACCCTGTCCCTAAACAACTGGCGAATACGCTGAAGAGATGTATGCAACAGACATTCAACCCTTGGATGAAGTGGTTTGTGCCACTGGACTGGTCGTTTGTGGAGTTTGGGGCGCAGAGAGTGAAGGATAGGAAGCTAAAGGGTGAGGCGGGGAGAAGAGCGGATCTGTTGCAATATTTGATTGATGCGCAGATACATGAGCGTGCGAATGGCAATGGGGAGACTGGGAATGAGTATGACGATATGATTGCTGGGAAGCTGACTGATAAGGCTGTCGAGACCGAGGCCTGTGTCTTCTTGTAAGCTCTTTCTCTTGTTGTCTTGTTCATGTCTAGCAAGCTGAAGAACACGATTCTTAATTCACTTTGTATCTGACATTACACCATTCACTCCTCCCCTCTCCTTCGCATAGAATTGCGGGTTCAGAGACATCGTCGACGGCAATGACGTTCACGATCATGTACCTGGTCAAGAACCCCGACAAGCTAGCAAAGCTGAGAGAGGAACTTGACTTGGCAACTGCCAGCAATGCTCCTGGCGCCCTCCCCACCTATGACCAGATCCGTAACCTACCTTATCTCACTGGATGTATCAACGAGTCTCTGCGTCTGCGTCCTGTCGCTGCCACTGGTAAGTTTGCTTGTCTCTTCTTCTGTGTGTTAATAAGTGGCTACTATGTGATAATATGTCCCTGACTCTTTGAGTACCGTTTGGTCCATAGGTCTTCCTCGCGAGGTGACCGAGGATGTGACCATGAAGGGCCACTTTTTCCCCAAAGGCACAAGTAAGTACATAGCGACCATCCCTCGTCACATCTCATCTCATCTCCTGCATGCAACTTCCCTCTAACGTCCCGCTAATGACATTCCTCTCCCTCATATGTTTGCCCCTATTGTAACAGTCCTACTCGCACAACTCCCACAGCTGCACTGGTCAGACGAATACTTCCCGCAAGCCAACAAATTCATCCCGGAACGTTGGATCCCAGGTGAATCGCCCTTCCCTCCCGTCCAGGATTTCACCTTCTACCCCTTCTCGGCTGGAACTCGCAATTGTGTTGGAAAGAACTATGCCATGTACGCTTTTATTATCTTTATTTTCCTCTGTTCTCCTTGCATCATCTCCTTCCTGTTGCCTGTCCCCAATCCATCTCTGCTGTTGTTGCACGTTGTTGCACGTTGTTGCCTTCTTTATTTTTGCGGTTTACAAGCTGCGTTGACAGGGAGCCTAAAGCATCCTTTCTCTCTCTCTCTCGTTCCTTCTACCTTTAACATAGGATGGAGATGAGACTAATCATTGCGGCGCTGATTGTCCGGTACGACATTGGATTCGTCCCACGACAACGTACTGACTACATCCAGTATATTACCACGGCTCTGGCTACTGATAGCTATATCATTACTATGAAGCGACGCGACCCTGTCCGTGAATTCTAGGCGAGGAGGAAGGAGAGCATACAAAGATGTATGTCAACAGCACTATATATCGATACGCTTAATGCCATAGTTTTACTATACGAATAAGACTCCCCTTTTTTTTGGGAGGTGGCTTTTGTCCAGGTGATGAAAAGAGAACAATGAGAAGGAATTGTTCCGCTGACGCCATGTGTTTTTTTCTCACCTTTTGTTCCTATTGTGATGACGCAGGATGAGGGAGAGAGAGAGAGGGAGAAGTGCAGTTGTGAAAGGGGCACACTCCTTGAAAATGAAACGTCTTCAAGGGAGGAGTCGAACCTCCTTGCTCAATTGGTAGATATTACATGGTGCATGCACTCGTATCTGATTGAGCTATTTTTTTTGTCTGTGTTGATGAAAGCGTAGGCGATCGAGAGGAGCATTTTCCCGGCAATGATATCAATTTGCTGTAGTCGCACAAAAAGGAAATGCACTTCTTTTACGCCGTCGTCGTTTATTTCTTCCTCTACTCGCACCAGCAAGCCAAGCCCTGTTCTTTTCCAGGTCCCGCCCGTGAGATTTGTTTGGTCCAGCTGTGATCGTTTTGCCCAATTCGACCATACCATCTCAGGCACAATGATATGCAATTTAAAATTTAATAATTGCAGGACCGTCGGGAAAAAAAACAGTACGTACAGTAGGCGGCGGGGGAAGGGGGAAGGAGACGAGGTGTCATCTGGGCTGGCTTTTTGTCTGAGTCTTTTTGTTAGCATTTGGACAAATGAGAAGGCGCGGACTGAAGGAGAGGCGTCAGATAAATCAGCCCCTGGTTATTGTTCCTCAGGTCAAGTAAAATCTTGCAACCATGGTCCCTGACCAAAAAGCTAACCAGTTTTTGCTTTGAAGGATTGTTTTCGTTATCATTAAGTTGATTTGAACCCGCACCGATACAGTTACTTGAGTATCTACCCTTAGGAGAGAGAAGACCTTCTGGACCCTTCTTCAGTCCGAGAAGAAGAATGTAGACAAGATAGGCGGGTTGGTGCGATCGAGCAATATGTGACAAATGCGGTCGTGTAGAGAACGACGAACTGTGCAGTGGCCATGCGCCTTTTTGAACAGTAGAATCTGTATGCATTAAAGATAAAAAAGGCGGAGAAGTGTATGAGAGTGAACCTACCACTCATATTCGCCTAAGACCACGCAGTCGACAGCGAATGGACACAACGACATAAACGAGAGCGTTTTTGGTTGTATATGGTTGTCATTTGGCACAAGCCTGGTGCGTTTGAAAAAGCAATAAAACTTAAATTGGCTTTTGCCCGAAAGGAAGGGTATAAAAAGAAATGAAGGTGATCGAGTTCTTGCTGGCTTTTTCTTCCTTCTCTTCTTTACCTTTCCTCTCTTTTCTCCACTCCACTCCCAGCCGCAACTTTCCAGCCTTCCTCAGGCCGACCATTACACCGCTACACCTTTGCACGCATACCCAACCAACGTCCCATCCCCCTCCTCACTCTCCACTACTCTCCTTCAACACACCCATATACACAAAAATGGCCACCTTCTCCTCTCTCAACACCATCACCTTGGCCCTTCTCGCCATCATTCTCGCCATCGCTACCGTTCAATCCGCCCCCACCCCCGCCCCTAGCCCCGCCCCCGTTGCTGACCCCAAAGTACCCGTCTTCTCGATCTTCTCCAAGGACAACGAAAAGGGTGCTACGGCCACCGTCTCCAAGTTCGGTTGCCACAACCACGGCCTCAAGGCTGTTGCCGGAGTCCACTACCGTAGCGGCCCTCATGCTCAGATCAAGTTCTATACTGGCAAGGACTGCAAGGGCAAGGTGACCCACTCGATGCCCATTAACACTTACAAGTCGATGGGTGGTCCTTACAAGTCTCAGAGTGTTCTTGTCTTCAAGGGCACCGGTACTACCATGCAGTAAACTAGCTGCTGGTATTCGAGAACAAGGCGTTTACAACACATACCTTCGACCGACCCCTCTTTCTGTACTTTTACACTGCTAAACCCCTTTGCGATGTTGTATCCCATCCTTGTGGAGGGTGTGGAACATCAAACCAAAAAAAAACCTCCCAATAACAATAAACTGGCATAAAAGCGTTTTATGACACCCATCATCGACCCATGTATTATGACTGCTTGTGAGAGAGGAATGGAACGAAAAAAAGGGCGTTTGTCTCTTGTGAACAAACATTCGTGCTCCTTGCTCTTTTGAGTTCTTCTTGCACTCTTAGCCTCCAGCCACACCTCTTCCCGTATCCTCTTTGCTCGGCACCCTTCAGTCCCTTTCGCTTCTTGGCAACCTTACTTTTAGTTGGAGTGATCTCTTGTCTTTTTTTCCTTTCTACTACTTTTCCATTCACTCATTCCTTATACCTCCATCACCCCTCCCTCTTTCTCTCTCACTCTCTCATGAGCTATAACGACAGAAAATCGGCGCCAGTGGATGAGCAAGCGACGTTCGGCAACCAGGCGCCCTTTGCCTCCCCCGTAGGCCCCTCAGCGCCTCATGACCCTTACATCCCCAGTAAGTTTCTACTTTCCCGTCTCTGGACTTCGCCCTTTTTGTAGTGATGGATTGTACCTTATCAGTCTCTGAGGTTGACGATCAGTCCCGTGCCAAGACTAACAGTCGATATATGTCTTTTATCAGTCCCGACGGACGTCCCACCATCCTATAGTGCAGCTCCATCGCCCGTGGGGGCAGCAGTCAGCAGGAACCCACAGACGTTCCTTCCTCCTCCCTCTGCTCCTCCACAAGGCCCCAACACGCCACAACATAACCCTTACAGTTACAACCCACCAGCGGGAGCACCACCACCACTTGCAGGAGGAGGACTGAATCCTAATTCTCCTAGGCATCACCCACAGTCGCCTTATTTCTCACCTCCTCCTCTACCACAGCAACAATACCAACAGCCGCATTATGGAGGAGCTGGACCTTCGACCAATTATGGCGCGACCAACAACAACAACCTCCCACCACCACCTCCACAAGGGTTTTACTATGATAATAATGGGCAGCCATACCAACCGGTAGTTACTGCCCCGCTTGTCCCTAGAGCACCTCATGGACGGAGAGTGAGGGGAGTTGTTAGCAGCGATAGTGATAGTTCGGGTGATGAACATCATCCCCATCGGAGGACGCCTCGTCCACGAAGTAAGTTGAACGATATACTTCTACTACTTCGCAGACCATTTTTTTTTCTGTTCTCTCGTTGTTGCTCTCTGCTCTTATTTTCTCTCATGGAGGGCCAGACGTCAACAAACAGACAGCAAGTCGTCAAGAACGAATAGAAAAAAAAAAAGTGCGGCGTGTGTCCGAAATGAGCACCTAAACAGGAAATGATTACTCCATCTACACAACAACGCCCAGACACGATCGAAAATTCTCACATCTCTCTTCTGTGGCCCGTAATGCAAATGGTTTGATAGGGAATAAGAAAAAATCGGGAAGCTGCTGTTCATGCTGCTGTCTCACCATCTTGTTCCTCTTCCTCTACTGTTGGTACCTCATCAAGTCCTTTGTAAGTTGCAGCCGTAGTAGACCGATTATCATGTCGATTTTTTGTAATGTCAGTCCCCGGACAAGATGAACGACGAATAGGGAAGAAGTGTAAGGAAAGAGTACTAACGGATATGTTATGGTTTTGTATGTTTTCTTGAGTAGGCTTTCCCGGATTACTCGTGTACGGACGCGGATAATGTTAGCATCGACACGATGTATGTCCCCCTGGTATCTGGATTGAACTTTGAGTACAAGGCCTCTGAGGAAGTTGTAAGTTTCGCTTTAGACAAAACTAGAGAGTAATACTCCTTTGCAAGCAGATGCAGAATGTTTTTGTTCGCCAAGACAAAGAAGGGAGCCAGACAAAGAAGGGAGTAACTGGACGTAAAGCCTAACACACACCTACTCCTACCTTCCCTCATGCATCGTAGTCGGGAAACATTGTAGTCAGCGAATCGGAAACATGGGACGAAAAGAGAATCAGGATCGTCGTCGTCAAAAAGGCGTACTCGTCAAAAACCCTCGACCAAATCACCCACACCCTCAAAACTGTCAACGGTACCACCGTCTCCCGAGTCCATCTTAAGGATACGCTAAGCAAGGATCAAAAGGAAAAGATTTCGAAGCATGGTGGGTGTCTTCGTGCTGATGTGCAGATCATCTACCCTCGCGCCTCGTCCTCTTTTGCTTCTCGGAGTGAGAGCGAGAGTGGCGTTGTTACGACTGGTTCTGAATCTGTACGGGATTTGGGAGCGCTCAGTCTGAGTACTATCTCGGGCGAGATCTCGGTCAAGATGGCGTCGAGTGGAGCCGAGGCTTACAGTCTGGACTCTTTGGGAGTCAAGGTCGTGCATGGAGATGTGGAGTTTAATAACTTGGTCGTAGTCAGGAAGACGCATGTCGAGATTGTCAATGGTCAGGTGTTGGCAGATTTGACGACTGCGGGAGCTATCAAGGTCGATATGGTCAATGGGGGTATGGGATTGACAATTGATTCTGCAGCACCCCGGACAAAGCCGGCGTCAGGAAGTGGTATTGGTGATTGGTCGCCTGAGAATCTGGATGTTCAGGTCAATGCGGTCAATGGACCCGTCAGTGTTACCTTTGTAAGCCCCCTCCTCCTATTTTTTGGTCGCTTTTCTTATGTGAAATGGAGAGACAAAACCAAACGACAGTGTTCTGACACTTTCTTTTTCTTTTACTTGTATTTAAATAGAGGAATCATTTCCATGGCCATTTCACGCTAGAGAGCAAGGTCGGGTCGACATCTTTCACGGTTCCCCCAGGCGACAGGAAGACGACCCCCACCAACCCAAGCGGTAAGCACGAGGGATGGGTTTCGGAGGATGGTAAAGAGCCCCACTCACCGCTCCCCAGACTTGTTGCCATGACTGCCATTGGTACCATCAAAGTCAAAGTCGAGCCCAACAACAGATATACCAGCCCTTGAATAGTTTGCTTTTGTAATGCATTGAAGTAGATTAAAGAACATTTATATCTAATTTGGTTGACCTTTCGCACACCTCTGTATGTTTATTCTTGTCGTACCTTGCAAGGTTATTCTGCCACGTTTCGAATGCTAGGCAGTACCTAGTACCTACTTAGAAGAGAGTGTCTGAAATGACTCCGATGGAAGAACAAGGAAGACAGAAGAAAGAGTAAACGCAAGCGCCATCTACACACGCGATGGTTACATTATATGAGAGCAGTGGCACCATTGGCCTTACTTCGAAGTAGGACATGAAGGGTGGCCACGTAAAGAAAGCAAAAGAGGACACAAGGTCAAAAGGTCAATGAGAAGAGAGAACGAATTCTAACGGCTGGTTGGCCAATGAGATCGGCTCGGTCGTTCTCTCGGAACTCGCTTCCTGCTCTCATTGACAAAGCACATAATGTTTACCCCCCCTTCTCCTTTGTTGTCTGTTCTTTACTTTTTCTTCATTGGGCATTTATCCGCTTTCTTTTCTTTTTTTCTTTTTTCTCCACCCTCTCCGTTTCACTCCTCCCCTATCAACAACAACAGTAACGACAATAAGAACATATATGGCCGACAGCAAAGGAGCCGCACCTGCCTCTGCGGGTTGGAGAAAGTACGCCTTCCTCAATCTGACCCCCGCCCAATACTTTGTTCGTCTCATCCCCGCGATCGTCTATGGCTTCTACATGTACTCCACCCGCGGACCCTTCCAGCCCGCCTCCTGCACCAGCTTCGGACTTTCCTGTCCCATGACCACTAACCACATCGCGGGTGTTCTCGAGCGGCCCGAATACTATGGCCAGGTCTTGGGATACTACACCGACCTGATCGCGAAATCTGAGGATCTCGGCGGCTCTCTTGCAGTCTTTGTTGACGGCCAACCCGTAATCGATGTCTATACAGGATTCAAGGATCTGGCTCGCACGCAGGCCTACGACAATACCACCCTTCAACAGGTCTATTCTTCTGGCAAGGCTGTCGAGGGCATTATTATTGCCCGCTTGGTCGATCAGGGCAAGCTGGACTATGAGGCCAAAATTGTCGAGTACTGGCCCGAGTTTGGACAGAATGGAAAGGAGGAGGTTCGGTTGAGGGATCTGATGGTCCATGAATCTGGTGTGCCGGCATTGGATGATGAAGACAAACTCGATGCGCTCTCATGGGCCTCGCAGGGGGATGAGGAAAAGTTCTCAGCGCGTTTGGCTCGACAGCCTCATGTCTTTGGCGGCAAGCCGACCCGTGCCTACCATGCAATCACGCGTGGCTGGTTCCTGAACGAGATTGTCAAGCGGGTTGATCCCAAGGGCCGGACGATTGGGCAGATTGCGCAACAGGACTTGATGACCAACTATGAGGACTTGGAGTTGTACTACTCCAAGCTGCCCAAGGAGACGGACTGGGAGGAACGTCTGTCGCCCATGCACGACTACCCTCTCCTTCGCCTCCTCGGTCGTCTGGTCTTGCCACAGGTGGTTCAGAACAGTAAGGTCTTTGGTAGCCCGCGCACGCTGCCTTTACACTGGATTGTCAAGAAATCGTTTGAGAGCAAGTCAATTACTGCCAGAGCTCTTACGCCCAAGTTTGCTCCCTGGCCCCGTCTCTTCCGCACGCCTGAGGCACATGTACATGAGGGCACCAGCTTCTCTCTCAAGACTAATGCCCACTCTGTAAGTGTTTCTGTTCGATTGTGTTCTCTCAATTGCTCTCCGTTGGCTTCCTTCACGTCTTCCTTTTTGAGATCCTTTCCCACACTTCCTTTCTCAATTTCAGAGTCAGAGGGGTCTTCTTTTTTCAAATGTCCTTTATTGTTGAAATTGGATAGGTGTCACCATGTCATGGTTCCCATGGATGACTGCATGGTTGGGCACTGCTCTGAGCTGAAGACGGAGAGAAAGAGAGGGGCGGCTGAGTTTGATGCTCTTCCTGTTCCTCCTGTTTCCTGTTTCCTGTTTCCTGTTTCCAGCTTCCCACTCTTTTTTTCCTTGTTACTCTATCCGATGCTTTGTCCACCCTAAGGACCTGGCAATATCCCTGTTGTCAGTCAGGGCTCTCGTATCGGTGTCGGTTTTATACAATGTCATATGTAATCCAGCATTGGTTGTGTCGTCGCGCTCAAATTGTTTAACCGATTTCCTACCCTTTTTTTTTCCCACACCTACTTTTCGCCAACTCTTGTTTCTTTTCCCTTGCTTCACGCATATGAAAAATATATAGCTCGCGAGGTTGATGTCAATGATGGCTAACAAGGGCGGCTCCACAAGACCAGGTGAACCTGACCTCCTCTCCGCTAAAACCTACACCCAAGCAACAACCCTTCACGGCGCCGCCTTCGACGAAGTCACCGGCGAGACCTTCCCCCTCTCCATCGGAGGCTGGGTCAAGACCCGCAACTTCTACGGTGATGGCCCTTTGAAGGGCGTTGAAGTCCAGGGGTGGGCTGGAGCTGGAGGCTCGATGATTATGTGGATTGAGGAGTTGGGTATTGGGTTCTCGTATGTTACCAATGCGTTTTCGGCGCCCGAGACGCTTTTGGGAGATTATCGTGGCAAGACGCTGTTGGATCGGGTTGTTTATGCTCGTAAGGGCGAGTTGGGGTTGTTGCCCAAGAAGAAGGCTCCTGAAGGACAAGCTGAAGCTGGAGCTGAGGAGAAGAAGTAGAGAGAAGAGGATCATTGAGAAGGTTGGCAGAACAAGACAGAATATTCGATTCCAAAAATAACAACAATAACTGTAACCCCATTACTTTTTATTACTCCATGGGTTCGATTATGTATTCTAGCATCGAGGATGATGCCTTTGAGTGTTTGCTCTTGTCAACAAATGGGTCAGCATGGTTACTTGTATTTCATCATGCAAGAGAATAACAACATTATTGGGCGTATTATTTTTCAGCCTGGGTCCCTTCACTCGTTCGTGTACGTGAAGCACTCATTCATAGCCCAATAAAAAAAACCACCCAGGGTACTGTACACTTTCTAGACTTTTTGATCTTGAACTTCGTTTGACCAGGGTAAGCACAAAGACGAAGGAGAGAGGGAGGAACGAGCACTCAAGTCGAGCAGCCATTGGGGGAGAAGGAATTGCATTTTTCTTGTCTGCTTTTTGCCTTGTGCTTTATCACACTTGCCCTGCTTCTTTGCTTGTGATTGCCTTGGTCTATCTGCTTGGTCTATTTGATGTATCTGGTTTACCGCTTTTCCCTCACCTCATTTCTGTCTCGCGCTTTGCTGTACTTCCCCTCCCCCCTTTTGCTTGAATGTATTTTTTTCGTTCTCACGACATTGCCAGTGTGTGATTTTCGTCTATTCTTGCATGTTTTTTGGAACCAAAATTGCTTTTTGCATTGCTCGCTTCATTTTTCTTTTGACACATGTGGATGCGCAAAGTGAGCAAAGGGATAATGCGTACAAGCAAAAAAAAAAAAAAGAAAATGCGTGAATGCAATGAAAGAAAGTGCGTGAAAGTAAAAGAAAAGTGGTGGGTGGATTTCGCCTTCCTCCTACCCGATTGCTTCATGGACATATGTCTGTTCTCGCAACTTCTTTACCCCCCCCCCCCCCCCCCCCCCCCCCTGCCTGCCTGCCTACCTGCCATGCCCATTCAATCCCAATATTGCATGCATCTTTTCTATTCCTTGACCCTTGGGAGAGTGGCCTTCTAGAAGGGCAAGATCTTGCGTGCATGCGTGTGCACTTTTTTTTTTCTTGTTTGTTTCCTGGGAGAGGCGTTGTTTCTTCATGAAGTGAACAAAGGTGAAAGACAGGAACACTATTGCGTGACGTGAAAAGGACACACCAATGGAGGCAACGGCTCTTTTTTTCACTTTATGTCCTACTATCATAGGTGCACTTTGTCTAGGGTCCCAGAGGTACCTTGGAGTCTCAAATGTTAATAAGCTAATAAGGTAGGGAGAAGTTAGGTAGAAAAGCCCCCTCTATGAGTGCACCAATAATGAAGGGAGGGGGGTCTTTGTCGTCTATGATTTTCTATCACTTTTGTTCTTTGTTCTTCCATAGCAAGTTACCTCTTTCCCTTCCCCCCCTCCTTGTCAACGGTTCAATGCCAAGGTCCATGGTTCCAAGATCCAATGGGATCTAGAAATGTACCAAGGTTGAATGAGCAAAATAGAAAAAAAAAAGGGACATGTACATGTACATGCAATTTTGATTGCGACGACACATCAAGCAATCCAATTCCAATGTACCAATGAGACGATGGGGGGTCCCTTCCCCTTTACATCATAGGACCCCAATCTCGTCCCTCGTTCGTCCCCTTTGTCCTAGAAAACATTAGAATTACAAAAAAAAAATAAAAAATCCCCAGAAATAGCTTTCTCCCGAGGAGGGAGGTTTCTATGCTTACGTAGAATCTTTGTCTTGGAGATTTGCCTTACCCTTTCTACGTATCCTCATGATTGGATTTGGACTAGTACAACCATAGTCAAAGAATGGGCCCATCGCATCGGAAAAAAAGATGGCCAATTGATATGTAGAACGCAGCAAACAAACAAACAAACAAACAAGTGTGTGAGAACGAGAAGAGTGAGCACAATTGTGAAAATAGGAAGAAGAGGAGAATGGAACGATACGTGTCCATACGGGTCCAAGCAACTGTGCATGCACCAGCGGTGAGGACAGGGCATAGCTGATAGCTGATAGCTGAGCTGAAGACCAAAAACAACCAAAAAAACCAGGGCTCTGAAATTCATGCAAAAAAAAAAAAATGGCGTTTGGCTTAGTAGGGTCGATAAAGGCACGTACACGGATTAAGGAACATGGAAAGGAGGGAGCGAATATAGGTTCCCGTTGCTACAATACTCCAGAAAGCCAGGCTGAACGTTATCCGGTCACTTTATTAGCCCATAAAAATGTTGTTTTGTACCAGGGCAATTGTACTAAAAATGAGACAGCCTGGCCTGGGCTTACCGTGCTTATTGCTCTTCTTGCTTTGTGCTTTGCCCTTTGCCTTTTGCTTCGAGAAAGTTCATATTTTGGGGGAGAGGGAAAGGGAAGGGGAAGGGGAAGAGAAGGGGAAGGGGAGCGAGGTAGGTCCTCTCAATGTGACCTTCGAACTGTTGATGCAATTGAACAAACCGAAGGCAAACAACAAGTTATCTTTAAGAAGGGTGCGCTGACGCGCTTTTTTTGTTTTGTTGAGAGCACTTGTCATAATTTATTTCAAGGTGCTGTTTTTCTATTCAATGACATATTAATCCATGACACGTTCAAACCTTTTGCACCATTTCCCCCAAAGGTCCAAGAATTGTCTCCTTGTCAATTGCCTAAGACTTAAGTGCCCCCCTTGAACAAACAACACTCAAACAAAACAGACTCTGTTTTTGTTGTGTGGGGTGCAAAGACTGAATCAAAACAAACGTATATTCTATTTTGTTAGATTGCTATGTATTGGCGAACCCATTGGTATATTCTCATGCTTCTCCCATTCCCTGCCCTTGTTCCCAGGCCTCGACTCAAAGAACGCAATCAATCGCGATTGTCGCTCCCTCTCCCCTCGCTCACACTATCCTCTTAGTGTCGTCGCGTTAACGGTTTGATGACGGGTTGAGATTTTTTGTATAAATACCTCCCTCCTCATGGTGTATTTCCCATTCTTCTCCTCATCACTACACACAGCTCTTCTCTTCTCCCACACTCAACCCCCAAACACCAACTTATAACCAAACATGACCCACACTCTCAAGGTTACCGTTCACCAGGCCGACCACCTCGAGGACGTCGAGCGCTTCGGCAAGAACGACCCCTATGCCCGCATCTCCCTCAACGTTGACTTCAAGCACAACGCAAAGACCCAGACCCTCAAGAACGCCGGAAAGGAGGCCGCTTGGAACAAGACCTTGGAGCTCGCTGACTTCAACCCCCAGGAGCACGATACCCTCTACCTCGAGATCCTCGATGAGGAGACTATGGCTGACGAGCCCATTGCCTTCACTGCCATTCCCCTCCACCAGGTCCTCGGTGCCCCCGGACACGCTCTCCGTGGCCGCTTCGATCTCCACACCGTCAAGGGCAAGCAGAGGGGTGAGGTCCTCCTCACCATTGTTGTTGTCAACGCCGGCCAGACTGAGGGTGCCCACCCACAGTCCGAGGTCCGCGGTGTTGTCAAGCTCGACTCTGCCCAGCAAGCCCGCATCAACAGCCTCTCCCGCAAGGAGTCGGCCAGTGATGCTGGAGCTGCCGCCCTTCTCATTGGTGGCCTCATCGCCGGCAAGGCCCTCCATGACTCTCAAAAGGATGCCAAGAAGGTCGCCCACGACCAGCAGGAGCAGGCCAAGGCTGAGAACCGCGAGTACTAAGCCATTGTACCATTTCAATACCCCTCTTCAGTACCACTGTATATAACCCACCATTTCATTTACAAAAAAATTGACAGTTTGAACATCCCCTCAAAAAAATGAGTCGCGATTCAGGTGCTTCCTCACTTGAAGTTTGGTAGAGGGGTTGGCTTCCTGCCTCTCCATTCACCATTTGCGCTGTACTCTATTGTGTAAATAAAAAATTACAGAAAACAACATTTGCTCTGCCTCCAGTGTGCGTGTGTGTGTTAAAAAGTGGTTGAATGTGAAAGAACAAAAAGTAGAAGATTTCCAGGGGTGCGTGGGAGTATTGATTGGTCCGCCCCGCGGAGGGGTGAGGGGGGAGCAGGATACAAGGACATGGAATCGCAAAGTCGAACGAATGAGCGAGGGAACGCACCATGACTGTGGACCGATGAAGAGACCGCAAGGATAGGGAGATTGTTCGATGGAACAGAGGAAAGACAACGCGCGCACAGGTAAGAAAAAAAACAACTCAATTCTTCAAGTTGCAATGGGTCAAAGATGCCAAGAGGAGGAGGGGCAGAGGAGAAACATGGACAACAGGGGTGCGTGGGATGGGTTTGGGCTAATATTTTCTTTATTTTTCGTGCATTACCACATCACGTAAGACGACGAGAGCAATGAAAGAATGGAAGGAAAGGAGGCAAAGGAGGCAAAGAAGGGGACAGAGTGCAATTCCATTCATGCACGAATATGAGAGACGGGTTCGTTCGCACACCGCCCCATGTCAATACTCCCCTCATCCTTTCCTCTTCCAACAGTAGCGTGAGATTCACACACACACAAAGAAGGGACGCCAACAGTTAACAGTTAACGATTCTAATCAAGAGGGAGGATAGTAACAAGATGATGAAGCGAGGATAAAACGACCATGCTTGCACTCCGCTTGTTCTCGATGACATGGGGGTTCGTATCGCGCTTATTTTTTTTGGCTTTTTTTTATTTGGTTCGTGTCTTCTTATCAGTACAAAGTGTCGCGTAGTCTCATAAGGACAAGGAAAGTGGACGAACGATGTGGTGAACTTGACGACCACAACAACAACATCATCAACAGCATCACATCATCGCGAGAAGGTTGTAAAATAAAACGTAAGGGGAAGGGTAAAAGAAAGGAAATGTGACGGGAACGAGAAGAGACCACATACACCACACACGAAAAAAATACTCACACTCACCCACTCTTAAACCTACACTAGACAGAAAGACAGCATAGTTGATGACAACGACATTGAAGCTGCGACTGAAAAGGGAAGAAATAGAGGGTCAAAGAAACAAAGCCTTTGGTCTCCCCTTCCTCCCCTTATTTTCGACCAATCTCTTCGCGAGTTCTTTGTTTTTCCTACCTACAGTAGGCTTGCTTTCAGGGCCGGCATACATAAACACGACGAACAAGTCCCACAGCAAGTGTCAATGCAAAGAAAAAGAGGCGATGCCAATGGCAAAGGCAAGACAGAGTAAGGGAGCAGGAAAGCGCAGGAAAGGACTACGCAGGACTGGACTTGGACTGGACTTTGGTCAGGAGAAAGGGCATCACAGGACAGGGCAAGGAAGGGACAAACACAAGTCGAGACTGGACAACACACACACCCCTCGACGTACCAATCGCACACGGGCGGAAAAGTGACTAAGGTTAAGCCAAGCCAAGGTAAGGCGCGACTCGATATGCCCCCTTGCGTTTTTCTTCATGACACAACAGCATCAGCGAACAGTATGCTACCGTGCGACAGCCTTATGCAAATATGGCAGGAGAGAATACTCCACATACACATACATATAATCACGAAAGACAACATATGGCATGATCATATCATATCCATTATTGTTGTTTTTGTAGACATTACGACGGACAGCGGCACAGATAACAAACGATACGACAACGTTCGTCAAGGGCGTGCTGGAGGGGTGTGTTTTTTGGGCAGAGGCAAAGAGTAGGCCATTTCTTTAATTGCGCGAAAGCAGCAGCCAGTTACTACCACTTCGGTTCTTTTCCCACACCATCATTCTCCTTCACTCTACTTCTTTCCATTTCTTCTCGTTCTGTACCTACATCTCCTTGTCTTCTCTTCATTCCTCTCTTACCGCATACCGTTCTCTATTCTTTGAATTTATCAGTGATTACCCCATCATCCATGAGGTTTTGGTCTCTGTCTTAAGCAGGCCTACTTTTTGATAAAGCGAACAACAGCTGATACCAGATAACCACAAAAAAAATATTCAAAAAGGAGAATTTTTTCTCAGGGCATGAGGAGCATGCAAAATTCGCATACAGCCAGCCAGACAGATAAACCCAGGGGTAGCACTTCCCATTTGCTTTTCACTGTTTCTATTTTCTGCTTGTCCTGTCAGTTGCGGGTTGCGATATTTGGGATCAAAGGGGATAGGATAAGCAGGCAGTGTCCCACCCTATTTACTGACGTTCTATGCTTTCTATGGAATTCCATGCCCTTCGTTCTGTACGGGCTTTTTTTCTTTTTATTTCAATTCTGACCACTACCGCCCTTGGTATTAGCAAAGAGCATGTTGCCCAATAGTAAATAGCTTAGGCCCAATGGATGGGCAATTCTTGGAGCCGGGGACTTAGGGGGCGGGACTGGCAAGCACAGAAAGAGAAGGAGTGATGAAACCAATATATTTCTATCCAGCGAATGACGTTGCGGGGGTGATGGTGTGGCAAGCCCGGGTTAACAGCAACCTAATTTTAGTATGGGGGAACCCGCTTTCTTTATTCGCTCATTTAGGTGTTCAACGATGATGGGGTAGCACCCATTGACAAGGGTCGAGGGACATGGAGCAGCAGTGGACAAGCAATGGAAGCAGGAAGAACAGGATGGAAAGATGTAACAACTTGGTTCGCACTTCGTTCCAACGATACAGCCTGATCTGTCACCGCCACTCGCTTGCCCATCCCTGGGTAATCTTCGTTCCCTCTGAAAAGTGTACAGATATCAACATCATGGCCTGAAGAACGATCCATTGATGTTGCTTATCAGCTCTAAATTGGGTTGAGAAAGGAAGAGAACATGGTGCAAGTGAATATAAAGGTAGAAAATAGATGCGTGTTTGTGAGCGGATGAACAATGGTGGATTGGAGCAGAGTTTTGGAGTGGACTGGGGCAGTGAATAAGGCTTACAGAGCATGGTGGGGTGACACAGGGGTTTTCTATTTTTTGATATGTTTTTCTCGAAGCGAATAAACTCAATGCGACAACAGCCAGCCCATTGCAATTTTACGTGTAGGAGGGTGTGGAGAGCATCAAAACTCCAAAAAGATGAAAAATCAAGGAACATTTACCGCACCGGCCCAGGCTTCTAAAACGAATGAACGTCACGCCATCACAAGAGGACCCTCTCGCCTTACTCTTGCTTTTGTTCATCCTTTCTTCATCTTGGCTATCGTTAAGAAAGAACAATCTTTTGCATAAAAGGCACTCCTTCTTCTTGGTCACCCTTTTGTTTTTCTTTTTTTCCCACAGCCTTTGTTTTACATCTCTCTCCCTCTCCTTTTCTCACACAACACCCTTCTTTACACACCACCACCACCACCAACACAACAGCAAAAATGATGCAGGGCCAGCCTACCTTGACCGTCACCGCCCACGGTGCCCAGAACCTCCAAGACGTCGAGACCATCGGCAAGCAGGACCCCTATGTCCAGTTCTCGACCGACTTCACCAACACCAAATCCTTCCAAAAGACCTTTGTCCACAAGGATGCCGGCAAGACCCCTACCTGGAACCAGACCTTCTCTTTTGTCCTCGCCGGCGAGCCCGAGCTCTTTGTCGAGATCATGGACGAGGAGACCACCGCCGACGCCGTCATCGCCTTTGCCGCTATCCCCATCAACCAGATCGTCCACGCGCCTGGCGGCACCTTCAACGGTATCTTTGACGTTTACACCCCCAGCGGCAAGACCCAGGGCGAGATTAACCTGACCTTGGTTGCCCACAACGTCCCTGGCCAGAACACTTCCCCTGCCCCTGCCGGCCAGCCCGTCAAGGGCACCTCGCACATCAATATCGAGCATCAGAAGCGTATGAAGTCCCTTGCCAACAGGGAGAAGGCCGCCGATGCCGGAACTGCCGCCTTTGGAGGTCTCTTGGCCGTTGGAGCTGGACTCTTGGCCAATAAGCTTGTCAACGATAACAAGAAGGAAGCAGAGGCCAAGAAGGAGGCCGAGCGCGCCGCCGCTGCTGAGCGTGAGAGATTCGAGAACGAGAAGCATCAGCTCGAGGCTCAACGTCACCAGTTTGAGCAGCAGCAGCAGCAGGCCCAGCAGCAGCAGCAGTCCCACATCCAGGTCCAGGGCCAGCACGGATACGGCGGCCAGTCTCAATTCAACCCTCAGGAGCACCACCAAGGCGGTTATGACCAGGGCAAGCACAAGAAGGACAAGAAGGACAAGAAGAGCAAGCACCACGGCGGTTCCGGCTCCGACTCTGACTCGTCGTCCGACTCTGACTCTGACAATGACAAAAAGAAGAAGGGCAAGAAGTGGGATGCCCACGGTCGCCATTACTCTGCCGGCGACAAGGTCAAGTACGACGGTGACAAGTACATCTGCCTCCAGAGTCACAACTCTCAATCTGACTGGGCCCCCACCGTCGCTCACTCCCTCTGGCGTCGCGATTAAGCCAGCAGTTTGTTTAAATTTGCTGGTGGGATGAGAGAGTGAGAGTGGGGTCGTCCTCTTTTTCTCTCCCGTGTAACATAACAAAAAAAACATCTTTCTGAAAAATACCCTCACCAATCGATCCCCTTCATGAACTCCAAAATAAAAATACGAGAACTGAAAAAACCTTGGCCTTTGTTCAATGGTGTTGATGGTAATACATGCAACGCTTTCGTGACCCTTTTGATTTTTGATGGTGTATCCGCAATGGGACACGGCCTGATCTAAAAATAACCTCGTTCAATCGCTGAGATGAGCTGGGAACCCATTTTTCTCCATCAAAATCTTTGCCCTTGCTATGGTGCGTGTCGTGGAGTGACAAGAATGGATGCAAGTAAGCAATGTCTTGTTAGAAAAAGGATAGCAAAGTACCATGACGATGTGAAAGAGGCTCGAATGTCATATTGCAGAAAGAAGGCGATAGAAGGACAAAGGATGCCAGAAACGTCACCGAATAACAAGCGCGTTCATTTGTCCCAGTGAGCATCTGATTTTGAGAGCCAAGCCGGCATTAATATAAAGTAGGCTGGGGACTGATCAGTCTTGTCTTTTCTTTTTTCAACATCACTTTCTCATCTCTCTCTCTCTCTCCCACACTCAACACACACACACCCAATCACAATGGACAAGTTCAAGGAAGTAAGTCTTGTTTGCCCGTCTGCCCTGCCTGTCGCTTACAAGCTGCCCTGTGCTCGCCTTGCTTTCTTTCTTTTTTCTTTTCACCCCTTGAATACGTATACGACGCCCAATTGGATTAGCAGGAACGACATAGCCAGCCTACGTATACATTCCTGGCACAGCGATATTCGATGTTTAGTGAGAGGGACGAGAAAGGGAGCAAAGAGCATGGTCTGGAACAACACCAACAGCAGCCACCCTCGCCATACGAAGATACATAGGACGACGACGATGCTCTGTGCACCCCCCTGCAGGGAGTCAGGCGACAAGGAGAACATTGGACCTTCAACAGAGAGAAAAAGTAGATGGAACGACCCTTCAGAGAGCGATCAGATGAGAGATGGTTACACCATGGACCCGAGAAGGTCATCATCTCTGACCATCACACTCTCCCTTTTCTCTCACACGACACACCTCTACACCAGCGCTTCCGCTCTCCCTCCCTTCAATCAACTGAACCATTGCCAGCTTGCTAACCTGTTGCACTTCTCTTCTTAGAAAATTGCCTCTATCCGCGCTGAGGCCGATACCGCCCTTGCCCGTGCCGAGGGTGCCGAGACCGAGCTTGCTGCCTCCAAGGCCGAGGTCTCTGCCAAGGAGCAGGAGGCCATCTCCCTCAACAACCGTATCACCCTCCTTGAGCAGCAGCTCGAGAAGGCCGAGACCGAGGGTGCCGATGCCAAGATTAAGTAAGTCATTTTACTTTCTCTCTCTGCATCTTTTGGGGAAGAATATTGGGTTGTTATGTCGATTGTCATTCTTCTCCCTCTTTTCTTTGTGTTTTTGTTTTTGTTTTTGTAATTGCTGTTTCAGTATATGGTTCGAATGGATTTCCAAGGAGCAAATACCCCTCCCAGGAGTGACAAGAACGAAGCGACTCTCCCTCTGCCCATTTTATTATTATTGTCTTTCGCTCCTCATGATTCGAACTCCACCTCAGCCCATCCCTCTTCTCCTTTTCCTTCTCACCTACACAACAACCCCCCCCCCCGTAATGCACCAGAGAACTAACCCCAACCTCCTACTCTCCAATCACTTCCCATAGGCTCCGCGAGCACGAGTTGAAGGTTGAGGACCTTGAGCGCAAGGTCAAGACCCTTGAGAAGGAGAACGACACCTTGGAGACCAAGCTCGAGGAGACGACCCAGAAGCTCACCGAGGCCAAGGCCGAGTTGGACGAGACCTTGAAGGCCATGGATGAGATGTAAAACAGCCCCTTACAATTTACTTATAGACATATTCCCCCCCATAAACACTTATCTAAATCACACTTTGGTTGGTGGAATGCAAGTGCTGTGGCCCGGGGTGGTCATGGTATGTGGATGCAAGTGTCATGTACAACATGCAACATGGAGCGCCATCTCGAAGAACGTCCGGGTTCAGCAATGTCACACAAGTTACCCCACTGGGACATTTGTTTTCTTCTAAAGATACCCTACAGAAAGGCACCTTCGATGCACTCGTGTGCAACTTTCTCTCTCTCTCTCTCTCTCTCTCTCTCTACTAAGAAATGGCCATCGTTGCACTTTGCCCTGCGAAGGGGCATCTGTGGCGCACTTCACCCCATGGAGGCATCATCCCCAAGGCCTCACTCAGATTGAACATCTGATTAGTTTGATCAAAAGATTTTGGTGGCGTTCTTATCCCTACTCACTCGTCGTTGTTGAATGGGAGACAATCGAGAGTGTCCTTCAGCTGTCATTGGGGGCGCAGATCCACACAGACCACGCCTGTTGAAGTGACGAATGTGTTAAAATATCAGTGCCCAATGACGATTGTCCGTTTTGTTATCATGTATTGAACATGGCAACGTGAGCAGATCACCCCTCGAAAAGAAATCATCAGTGCGGCGATAACACACCATGAAGGGGCGTTAACTAAGGATGGGCAAAAAGAGCAGGAGCCCCTGAAAGCAATATCAAAGTCTTTCCCGTCTCTCGGTCCTTCTTCCTAGCAAGCCACACGAGCCGATATTACTTATCGTCTGCTCGGTGGTGCAAAATAAAGAAAACAGACTCTTCTCGTTAATTCTATCCCCATACTTCTCAGCATGGAGTATGTTGAGTGGCAGAGGGAATGATGTTGACCGTTTCTTCTTCGCCCTGTCTTTTTGCTTCTCCTCACTTCTTTTCAATGAGCTCAGTTCACGCTGTTTCTTTTTTCTTCATACTATATATTATACAGGGGAGAGTATGCATGGGAGGATACTGTATGCACAGGAGAATGTATACGGGAGTATAAAAATATTGGAACAAAGAGCAATGTCACGCCCTCTACGCTCAGGGACTGTAACAACGCAGTTTTTTATTCAAGGAAGGATATGTTCAGAGCTCTTTCCATTCAGCCATGTTGTTCGCGTCATCCCACCTGTCGGAGCCCACATTCCTATCGGAACTTATGGCTGTGGAGCCGATCATCGCATGCCACATCATGTCAGTAGCACACCAGCTCTCAATAGTCCAGCACCACAAAGCCTCTACGTAATCAGCACGATCCATCTCCATAGCTGCCTCGAGGACTGTACAGCGGAGAATGTCTTCGATCTTCTCGATCTCGGTGGCGGATGGCACAATCTTTGCCCTCCTGTTCTCAACCAACCACTGGTGACCATAGTACAGTATCTTGGAAAGGAAGCCGGAAGCGTCTTTCTTCAGAGCAGCCCATGACCTGTCCGTCAACCTCGCCTTTGCCGTCAAGCCTGGCTCGTACTCCAACATGCCATCATGCATGACATGTTCGATCTTCTCGCACAAGTTACCGAGAATAACTGCCTCGTACCACGTAGCCGAGTACGTCGTTGGACCGAGATCGGGTTCATCACTGACAAGGGCACAGGCTATAATTCGGTGTATGCTGTTGCACATCTGCCATGCGTGAGCCGTAACAAGTGACACTGCACCGACAGAGTCGCTTCTCATCCTGCTCAGTCTGTTAAGCACGGCCGTAGTTTTGGTATACGCCAACGCCAAATCAACACGGCTCGACTTTCCCTCACTGAGTGTCAAAGTGCCGTTGCACAAATCGCCTGATCCCCAGTCATAGCCAAGATCGACGACATCGTTCAACAGACGATTGACGCCACATGTAGCAAGATCTTCGGCACATCCACCAGCTGCCAGTCCTAGTTGTGCAACACCACCGTCGACCAGCATATATGACGCCCACAATTTCTTGTCTTCTCAAACAACTCCTCCACGGCGAACTGCGACGGTACGACCAACCTCCTGCTCACGCCTTTGTTTGACCTGGCCTGCTCCAAAAGCCAACGCACAACCAACAGCATACGCACTGACGTAATCCTTCTCAAGGCTCCTATTCTCCGGGATCATGCTGATGGCGTCCTTGGAGTATTGATCAACGAACTTCCACCAATCGCCGCAAGGAGAGTTGTCGGAAGCGAGGTTGTAATCGACAAAGAACTTGGAGTCCAACATTAGTGCTGACCAGGCGACACTTCCCCTGCCGTACATAGCAATCTCGTACAAGACATACACACCAATGTTCTGACGCATGTACACTCCTCTCAATCCGTACATCTTGCAAATCTTGACCCAAGCCTCTGATCCAGTCTCATCCCAGCCGGATCCCTTGCGGAGAAGACCTGGCGCGTGAGAACGAATGGCGTGCTTCAGCTCGACTTCGACAAAGTGGATCTTGCTAGTTCCGAGCGTGTTGGCGTAGGTAAAATCAACTCCCTTATGTGCAGCCCAGTCGGTGAGCGCTGAGTAGATCGAACATGAGACCCAGGCAGTCCAGTTGCACAGCAGCGAGCTCAAGGTCCTATAACTTGGCTGACCCTTGCGGTTCTTGGTAGCGACAGTCGTAGCATAGAGAAACTGGGCGCATCGGTTCGTGCATTCCTTAGCAATCGCATCCTTGGCCTTGCCGGCCTTGACATCGTCATGACCAACCCTCAAAGATCCTTGAAACCCACATGACGACGGATCGGTGACACTGAGACCAGCCAATGCTGCCAAGCCTTCATCGTATCCAATGAACCATTTGGCGCCACCACAACCACCTTGGCAGCCTTCGATAATGCCATTCGTACGTGGCATGTTCTTCGGAAGCGGAGATGTATACTCCTCACCATCAGGCATCGTGATTGCTACTGAGTATCCACCACGACCATACTCCTCCTCATCCATACTAAGTCCGGGTTTAATCAGGGTTCGAGTTTCGAAAGTTTGGTTGATGAATGGACAACTCTCAGCGACGAGACCTTCGTTGCTGTGGCTAACAGCATCAAGCTTGACTTGGGCCATTGAGATGCAAGACAGTGAAGAGTCGAAAGAAGGCTCAGTGATTGTCAAGAACAGGTAGAGGTGGGATCGTTGAAAGTCGGCAAGAATAGAAGGATGAAAAAACGAATGCGGAGGTTGGCAATGGGCTAGGCTAGGCAGGGACTCAGATAGAGTGGGACAGGAGTTGTGTAACTGGTGTGGTGAAGTGGATCTAAAACGATGGTTACTATCTGTTAACAAAAAGTACTAACCACTAAAATACCGTAACGACAGGGATGCAACCGTTAACAAAAGAGGGATATATGCTCTTACCTGATAATGCTCAAGAGGGCTTGGGATCCAAAGAGAAAGAGATGGGGAAGGACCCAAAGCGTAAAAGGGAGACGACGGTCGAAGGCGTGTACAGTGTACTTAGTGGAGTAAGGGATGGATGTCCATTAATAAATAAAGGGAACTATTTACTAAGAACAAGCAGTACAACACTCGCGCGCGAGGAGATAAGGTCTCGGGACACTAACCAAAATGGAACCAGAGAGTTCTCGTGATTTCGACGGGAGTGAGGACGAGCGCGGGGTATGCGAGAGATGCGAGGGTTCTGCTTCTACAGATAATAATACAAAGGGGCGACGAAAAGGGAGGAGAGTGTATAATTTATTTTAGCCAAATGGCACCGAGAGCGTCAAGGACCGAGTTCTCTGAAGAACGACTGGGAGAGTTCGAAGGAGACCGCATATTGTTGTTGATCGAGATGCAGGTAGGAAAAGAGTGATGACAATGAAGTAGACCCTTGGGTTGTTGCTGCTGATAGGGATTGATCCCCAAATCGATGTGTTTTGTGCTGTTCACGCCGTTAGACGATCTGTCGGCCTGTGGTCGGGTGTTGGGCTACAACAGCGGAGTTCTGGCGGACTCATGGACAGGGCGTGCTATGGATGATTTATGCATCGATTGGCGGCACACAACGTAGCGAAAGGAGAAGATCTGAACGGGATCTTGATCGTTGTCAATGGGACGAACACGGGTGCGCATCCATACAGGAAGGTGATAGTATACCTGGGTATATCGAGGACTTCCAGTTCGATGTCAAGGGCAAAAATCAAAAGTCGGTTAAATAAATCAGAAAAAGCATAAGGCTCCATCCTTCGTTTTTATTACTAGCTAAATACCCCTTAATCCGTTTGTCCCAGGATTTCACAGAAACGTGAACAAGTGAACGATCCCCGTTCACATCACCACAGACAAGGAGCATTATTTAACGTGAACGCGCCTCGATCTAATGCTCTCAAAAAAATAATTCCAAAAAACTAAGGGGTGCTAAAACGACAAGGGGGATAGTGATGTACAGCAAAAGACCGATGGATGGTATAAAATAAGAAAGAAAAATTCATGCTGAAAAGGATCAAGGGGATGATGCGTATTAAAAAGGAGGGACATCCAAAAGATCAAAGTGGTGTCGAAATAACGGGCCGTGCTGGAAAAAGACGATCAAATGCTCCAAAAAAGGAATTTCAAAAAAATCTAAGGGGTGCTAAAACGACAAGGGGGATAGTGATGTACAGCAAAAGATCGATGGGTGGCATAAAATAAGAAAGAAAAATTCATGCTGAAAAGGATCAAGGGGATAGCGATGTACAGCAAGAGACCGATGGGTGGCATGCTGAAAAGGATCAAGGGATAGCGATGTACAAAAGACCGGTGGGTGGCATGCTGAAAAGGATCAGGGGGATGGTGAATATTGAAAAGGAGGGACATCCAAAAAATCAAAGTGGCGTGGAAAAAAAAGGGCCATGCTGGAAAAGACAAGGAGCAGAATGACCGATAAGGTACACCCGAAAAAGCGGAAAAGGGAAAAAGAAGGGGAACAGAGTTACGACGAGAAAGAGGTGAGCTGCCGAAAACAAGAAGAGATATAAAACAGAGAAGGTACAAACACACCCAAAGGAAGCGTGATATTTTTATACTACTGTTTGTGGCAACCAAGAGTTCATAGTGATGTTGCTTTTTGATCCTTCCATGTCTACAGTCTCATGCAGCGGTAGAATTCAGTAAGCGCTGGACTGTTCAGCCTCCAATTGGAACACGAGTAGGAAGTACAAAGCGGCCTCACTTCTATATAGGTAAATGAGAAGGGGTAACCGAACGATCATAGCATTTTGAGAAGTGGGTGACACATATGATTAAGGGCGTGCTGGAAAAAAGGGATTCTGATAAAAGAGAGATGGGAAGAGGGAACATTAAAGAAACTCAGAAAAAGTGAGAGGGGTGCTGTAAGGAGAGCGTACTAAAACAAAGGAGATGGGAGGGTAACGGAAAAGAACAATGGAGGGGTGAATGGTAAAAAAAGTGCGAGAGCCTGGAAAAGAGAGGAGTGCCGGAAGGATGTGGTTGGAAAAAGAGAAAGGGATATATGCATAAAGGGAGGAAACTGAGAGGTAATATCGAAAATAGGCCGAAGTGGATGAAAAATATATGGTACGCCTGAAGGATGGGGATTGACTGGCTTGCGGCAGCCAGGCGCTTATAGCTTATATTGACGTTGCTTTTTGATCCTTCGATATCGGCTCTTCATATCATACTGAAGTAGAATTCAGTAAGCATTAGATTATTCACTCACAAGTAGGGAACTTACGCTGGGTTTACACCGTCGTGACATGTTATTGGGCATTCCACATAAAATATTTTGTTTTGGGCACCAAACCCTGATTAGCCAGCTATTCAGGACAGGATTTTTGTTCCATACCCATGCAAACCCCGCTCACAGCTGGATTAGTGGTTAATTTTTTACATGATTTTGGTTGAAAGGCACAATAGTCTTACCCTACTGATGAATTGTTGTTGCAATGGTAATTGAACCTAGTACGAGAAGAGCCGTTCATTCGGATAATTGGTATTTGTGCCTGCTTGTCTCATGGTCACTACCTTACATCCTGTATCTAGAGGGCCTCCATGGATATGAAGGTGATGATAGGTCGAAGGAGCCGTCGTGTTTTGGAAAAGGAGGATATTATTAGGAGTATTAAAGTTCTTTATAAATAATTATGTCCGCACCTATGGCAAACCAAAAAAAAAAAAAAAAAAAAAAAAAAAAAAATAATGAAGGAAGGGATATGAAGTATAACCCAAAGGGCCATCTAGCTTGATCGCGGAGGATGAGTATCTTGATCGCCGACAGTGGTAACAACGTTGGGTCGTGGATGATTCGAGAAGTCCAATTCCCTGATCTGGTCCTGGTAAGTGTAACTCGGCAACCTGCCCCCATCTATCAGCATCGTGGGTTGTCTCGATATCGATCCTGAACGCTTGGCACTCCCTGTCATCCTGCCGCTACTTATTCCTGTACTGTTCGGCATGTGGTCTGAGGATGAGTCTTCTCCCTCGTCTTCTCCCTCCTTGATTTCTTCAAGGATCATCCCAGAACTGTAAACCTCATGCTTCTCGGACTGCATTAAAGGTGGCGCCGTCGGATTCTGTGCTGGCGAAAAGGGGGAAGCTCCCCCTCCCAACGTCATAGCCGTCATCACTGCCGCCGTCTCCGCATCTTTCCTCTTCCTAATCTGTCGCTGCATCCTGAACCTCCATCTTCTCCACACTAAATATCCAAGAAACGCTATCACAATCAACGCAGAAACACTGCCACCCACAGTCCTGTCCTGTCTCGTTTTCCGCTCATCAGCCAACGCATCCTTATCCGTCCACCGTGGGGTTTTCATTTTCTTGACAACCCGTTGCGGTAAGCTGTTGTAATATACGCCTTCAGCAGTCGAAGCAGGAACAAAGACCTGAAAAGGCCCCGACATAGCACCTGCAGAAGGTCCAAACGCCGTAAACTCATAGAGTCCCGCAGTTGTGAGCGCAACGATGAAAGGTTCTTGGCCTGATGTCAGCCCTCCAACGGATTGGAAGCTTTCCTGGAGGGAGAATGTTGAAGGAGGGTCGGTCCATGTTAGGTTGTGTTCGATGTATTTCCTGTCTTCTGGTGTAGTCTCTGATGTGTATATCGTGTACTTTATCGGCGTCTACTTCGAGGTAAGCCAGAGAAGAAGAAAACGTTAATGCCTGAATTTGTGAGCGCAAATTAAATGCATTGTACACCACACATTCCTTCTAACGCATTACGTACGCCGTCCTGATAATCCTCCTTATAAATGCCTCCAAAGAACGTCAATCCCTGTCGCAAGCCCGCGAAAACGTGATAATCCCCCAACTGCCACACCATCGTCCTATAGAGTCCTCCTCGAACCTCCTGGATCCGTCTCTGGACTCCATGGTATACGCATGTCACATTCTGCTCCTCAGAGTTGGTGATATAAAAGGTTCCGTTGTGGAGAGGCATTTTTTGGGAGAAAAAGCCGGTATAGTACGGGAAGAAACCTTGTCGGGTGTAATCGAAATCCTGGATCCAGACCATGTCGTCGAATGTGTAGGAGAGTAGGAATACGTCGCCTTGTTGCTAAGGAAAACGAAGTGAGAATAGTGGTAAGTGAAGGCAAAGGGATGGGAGAAGGACTTAATTGGCAGAAAATACCCAACGAGCGCCAACTCTAACTAGATGACAAAAAGAAAGGCTGGGCATTCGAGAAACACAAGCTGCCTGAATGTGGAGGAGTAATTTTCGACTTTCGCACTCTCCTTTGTTCACTTACCCGAGATTGAATGCTACCGAGTTGGAGCATATTGGTCGCATAATCCACACGACCCAACTGGAGGCTGTCCACAACATCACCCGTCAACAAATGGACAAGTTCGTCTCCCTGATAGAACGATTTATGCACAAACCGGTCCACATTCCATCCATACATCACTGACCCCCAAATAGGCGACCATGCCTCTTCTCCCTTCTCCTTAGCCGTAGGGTCGTACCGAACGCCCATGGGTAGCAATCTGAAAGGCGAGGCTGTTCGATAGGGTGACCGAAAGAATGCTGCAAAATGACCCTTATCGTTTGCTGCACAGTCGACAGAGGTGAAAGTCAAGTAGTTGTACGAGAACTGTTTACCTTCTGCTGTTGAGATAATGGTCCAGACGATGGTGGTGAGACTGGTGGGGTTGTAGTTGGATCTGACGAGGACTATTGTCGAGTCTGTGGTGTAGGAAGAAGGTCCCGTATTGGCGCTGGCGATACCGTAAAGGTAGCTGGAGCTCGGGTCTGAGGCTATACAGTCCAAGTGGAGGGTTCCTTGTGCGGTGGTGGTATTGGTGAAGTTCATTCTAATGGTTGGGTCAAGTGGGGATGTGGACATTAAGGATGGAGGGGGTCGGATGATGGGGGAATGAGAGATGGTGAAGGGAATGCGGATTTGTGTTTGTTGGTCAGGCGACAGTGCGTATGTGCAGAGAACAAGGAAAGGGAAGTCGTAACGGACAAGTGGGCTGTCAGAGGTCTTCGATAAGAGAGCTCGATCTCCAACGGTCCATGGTCACCCAAACAAACAGCGGGTGCTCTAAATTCCTCTCGCTCCCTCGTTACAAAAAAGTAATGAAATGTATGCAAGCCACTCTTGCCGGTGTGATAGAGAGAGGTCCAAGGTGCATACGCGTAGGCATAGATGTGCATTCTGATCAAAAGAAACGCGACAGCCTACAGGGTTCTGGATCCTTACTTGTCATTCAGTACACAGAGTACAAACCTTGTTTTTTCTTTTCTTCCTATTGCCTGCAGAACGCATCTTCGGTTTCATCGTGCCAGTAAGTAGTGAAGATAGTTCCACCGAGCTCAAAAGCTCATACTTGAAAAATGATAGGCCAGAACTTAAATAATCACTGACACCAAGAGGAATTCTTAGTGATCAGAACGCGAAATGAATCAGAATAACTACACCACGCGCGGTTGTTTGATCACTAACTACAATAATGCGCGTGTGATTGAGAGCATGGGTATATATGTATTTTCTGTTTGCATTTTTTTTTTCGTTCGACTTGACTCTATCCTTCACTCTTCCGTTTCATCGAACCTCGATGTCGCTTGATCGTTTTGTCTGTCCAGCCTTGAAGCATCGTCCACTCGTCTCTGGTGAGCGTGAGAAGAGCTGAGGAGGAGGAGGAGGAGGAGGAGACGAGGTATATATACAAATGTCCCATCCGCCAATCAATGGTGCGTAAAATTCTTGCCAAGGCCCTGTCCTGTCTTGCCTCACCTCTTCTTATCTTACCATGGGCTTTTTTTGCGTTCCCCTTTCCTTTTTGCCATTCCTTTTGCTTTTGCTCATAGTTTTACATTTGCTCTTGGCTTTAATTCTGTCCTCCTTTCTTTTTTTACATTTGATGTTTCCTGTAGAACTTGGGGGGAGCATTCGATAAGTTGATTTTCGCGTATGTAAATGGTCGCGATAGAAACTTGCAGGATGTAGACAGGCGCTAAAAAAATCGAATGATTCACTGTCGTTCAGTCGCGAACTTTTACGTATGCGAAAATCTAACTATTAAATACCCCCCTGCTTGCCATGTCTATGCATGCCGACCCTCAATCTAGCCTAAAATGATGAGAGGGTGGAAAGGGTTTAAAGGAAGTGGGAGGGGGGGACATGACCCTTAACTCCTTTTCTTCTCTGGGTCCATAGTCTTGTTGCGCCACTTCCCTTGTCTTGCTATTCCCCCCTCCCTTCCCTCTATTATCTCCTATCTGATTTTAAACGCGCCTTGACGTCGTGCCCCTGACGACAGTTTGTTTCTGCTGACTATATAATTTTTGGATGCGGGTCAGAGAATATGGCACTTTTTTATGCGAATTTTCTGTAACTTGGGCTCCAATTGCGACCGTGATAGATGCTAGATGGCGTAGATTATGGCATTGCCTTGCACGGTGTAAATCATATTTTTTCTCTCTGCTCTTTTTTTTAACCCATATGACAAAAGGTAACGCTATGCTACTCTATCTCTCTCTCTCTCTAACTCTGTCTATCTCTTTTCCTTTACATGCATACCATGCGCGAACAAAAAAAAAAGCTGCTTATATTTTTGAAATCAGAAATGATCAACAAATGAAGGTACCTGGGAGAGAGGAAGATGACAAGAGAAGGAGGGAAGTGAGGGTAAGATGAAGAAACATGGTGGTAAGGGCGAAGAAACATGATAATAAGACGAAGAAATATTATGGAAGAGTGAAGAAACACTGGTTATGGGGATCACGAATCGCAACTAATAAACAAATTAAAACGCACCGAGCATACACGTTTGGAGATAAACCTCATCCTCATGCACCATATCACTCCATTGAACTCTGATCTGGTGGGAACGGTGGCAACATGTGAGACTTCTAGTCATGTCCAAAGCTCCTCTATTTTTTCGACAATATGTCGCCTTGACTTTACTTGATAGCCTGAACGGGAGCTGGTACTCTCGTAACGTTAAAAAAAAAATCGTTCACAATGTATCATAGAAGCCATATAAGTTTGTGCACAGTGCTTTCTGTAAGGACAGGTAGTGACACAAACAGTACGCACAGACATAATAGTTGTTAGTGCATTTTGTATGCTCTGATTGCCTGCACCAGCATCAAATAAAAAAACCATTGGAGCCGGAAATCTTTGCAGCTTCTTCTCTGTTTCTTCATTTATTTTCTTTGCAAAAGCAAAAGGACGAATCAACTCAAACAAATCTACACCACCACCACCACCTCCTCCTCCTAGCACTCTCCGCCCCTCAATTACAAAGAGTCCTGCTGTTGTTGTTGTTGCTGTTGTTGCAGCAATGGTGGATCCATTTCAAACTCCTGCGGCTCAAACGCGTTCGAAAACTCGCCCAGACCAAACGATCGGTATCCATAATCAAAACAGCGCCAGACCTTTTCCAGCTTTTGTCCACGGCAAGTTCCTCCCACATTGCGATTATAGATGAACGGATCCATGACGCAAAAGAAGGCTTGGTTCGAACGGGCGTTCGAGTTAGTCGACGAAGTCGAGGTAGCACTGGTTGTCGACATTGTGCTTGCCGTCGATAGCGCAGGAGAGGGGGGCACACCTGCGCCTGGCGATCCAAGACCTGGTGATCCCACGCCGGCACCATTCGCAACAAATCCGTTTGCCTCCAGTTCCAAGAAGTAGGCAATGTCGGCCGGGCTCACCCAAAGTTGTCTCTTGCTGTCATAAGAGTATCCGTTCCTGGTCATAGGTCCAACATTGTTGTTCCCGTTCGCCGGCAAGAGACCATAGCTGTTATTGAGCACTCTGTTAGGCAAGAACTTGTTCGCCGCCACCAGCTGCCGTTTTTCCTTTGAGATCACATGTCGCTCCTGCATCCGTCCATACTGCGTCGAGACCTCCATCGTGCGATAGTCAAACTTGCGAGAAAAGTACTCGAAGAACTCAAACAGCAGTCGGGACACAGACTTCCTGTTCAGACTGCCGAACCCTTTGTAGAGTTCGATGCGTGTGTCAAACGTGCAGTCAAACATCTTGCCGTCCTGGTTGACATACACCGGCTGGATAGTACCTTCCTGAACACACTGCCCGAACGTTTTCACCTTGCGCCGAGACTTGCCCTTCTCCGCGAACGGCTTGGGCTTCTCCGTCTTCACCTGGAGTCTCGGCAGGATGGGCTCTGCCTGTTCCTGGAAGAATACAATCGCCATCAGAATGTAGGCGTACGAGCACAGGAACCCAGACGATCCATCAAGGATGCCATGGGCCTTGGCAAAGTACTTGAGCATGACAAGGAACTTTTCCAGACGCTCATCGATATCCATGTAGGCCTTGATCAATGCCGAATTGTATATTCCAAGCGGGTGCTGGACATTCATATCGCAATGAATCTTGGTGATAGGATCGACAAACTTGACAATAGGGACCTTGGCGTCCGTGATCGCAATAACGTTCTCCATCTGTTGAGTCTCCAGGAACCAAGCCAAGTGACGAACGTCCGAGTGAGGTGCGTAAGGGTGGAAGTGCTCAGGCTCAACAAAGATGCATATGTCAATGTCACTGAACTTGTTTCCCAATCCCGTAACATACGATCTATTAAATTGAACAAAGGAATATCAGTTCGCCTGAACGCATGTGGCCAAGGAGCAAGCTGCATTCATCAAACAAAAAAACGTACCCGAAAGGACGGAGCTGCAGTCCAGCGTCAGGGAATTGGGTATCAAAAAGGGCCTGAAGTCGAGCCAAAAGCTCTTGTCTCTCAAGTAATGATTCCTCATCCGATATAAGTTGCTATGTGCAATGAATAAAAACATGGCAATTTGTAAGTGAACATTCATAATACCTCTCAGGACGTCAATATAAAAGAAAGGTAAAGACTTACCGGATACCAATGCTCGACCCAAGTCTCCATCGTGCGGAGGTGCTCCACTGGCACCTTCCATAGAGGAAGGTCAAATCTGATGGACTGCCAGTCGTACGAGAAGTCGCCGGGGGTCGTCGGCACTCGAACAGGCTCGCCCAGAGTCTTGGCCAACTCGATCGCCGCCTTCTCGGCCTCCTGCCTGAGGCGTATCTTCTCTCGATCCTCGAGTCTCTTCTGATGCTTCGCCTCCTCCTTCTGTCGCGCCAACTCTGCCTTGGCTTCAGCTGCGGCCATAGCCTTCTCCGCCTTCAACCGCTTGGCCAAGACTCTGGCGTCCTCTGCGGCTCGTGAGCCGTCGATAATAGCACGGGCGATGTCAGCATCCGGTCCGAACTCTGAGACCTGCTCCGCTGAAGCTGGAATGGGTCTCTTCATCTCCTCCTCGGCCTCATTCAACGCCTGCTGGGCGGCCTGGCGTGCCCTACTCAGAGGTTCAATCATGGCCTGAACTGCATCGAATCGGGCCTCGAATCCACGATCAGAATTAGCTACATCCGCCGCCCACTGAACCGCTCTGGTATTGCTCGCCTCGTGGGCCTTTTGGTCCTCCTCAGCTCGGTTGCTCTCGGCGTCCTTAAGGAAGCCTGCTCTGTCGAACCAAGTTGAGTCGTAGGCAGACATCACCTCTGCCCAGGCTCTCGCTCTAGCCTCTTGCGACTCGGCGTCCTGCTTTGCCACCATCGCCTCTGTTTTGAGCTGCAAATTTTTTGCCATACTCTGGTCCAAGATGATTTTGTTGATAGTGTCCTTCGTAGATTCAATCATCTGTGCCTCCTTCTCGCTGGCGTCGAAAAGATTCTGGCGGAGGATTTCCACGCGAGTAATCTTGGCCTGACGATCCGCCTCAGCCTGCTCTCTGGCAATTCGCTCAGTCTCGATCATATCCTTCACGATTCGATCCGCCTCGGCATGCTCCCTGGCGATCTTCTCGGCCTCTGCCTTTTGCTTAGCAAGTCGATCCGCCTCGGCCTTCTCTCTTGCCAGCTTTTCGGCAGCTTCTCGAGCAACCCTCTCTGCCTCAGCACGTTCTCTGGCAAGCCGTTCAGTTTCAGCCTTCTCCCTCGCAAGTCGCTCAGCTTCAGCCTTCTCCCTGGCCACTCTCTCGGCTTCAGCACGCTCCCTGGCGATTCGATCGGCCTCCGCTTTCTCCCTGGCCAGTCTCTCGGCCTTCTCACGAGCGACCCTCTCTGCCTCAGCCTTCTCACGCGCAATCCTTTCAGCTTGGGCCTTCTCGCGCGCAAGACGATCCGCCTCAGCCTTCGCTATCCGGTCGGCTTCCGCCTTCTCCCTAGCAAGACGTTCCGCTTTCTCCTTGGCGATTCGATCAGCTTCGGCCTTCTCTCGGGCTAACCTTTCGGCCTTCTCCTTGGCGACTCGATCAGCTTCGGCCTTCTCCTTGGCGACTCGATCAGCTTCGGCCTTCTCCTTGGCGATACGCTCAGCCTCGGCCTTCTCCTTAGCGATCCGCTCAGCCTCAGCCTTCTCCTTCGCGACCCTTTCAGCTTCGGCCTTCTCCTTGACAAGTCTCTCGGCCTTGGCCTGAGCAACCTTCTCGGCTTCCAACTTCTGTAGCGCCCTCTTCTCGAGCTCGGCCTTGGCGATTCGGTCTGCTTCCACGGCGATCATGTACTCGTCATTCATCTTCGCCCAGTCCTTATCCTCAGAGGCCTTCTTTTGGATGTACTTCTCCTTGGCAACCTCCGAGGCGTGGTCCTTGGCGATTTGGAGCATTTGGCTCCGGCCGGCTTGATCAAGTAAAGCCTTTGACAATTTCTCGGTCTTCTCCGCCAGCTGCTGACGTTCCTTCTGTTTGAGATGTTGGTTCCGCGAAGCTTCCACCTGTTGAGCAACTCGGATAGCCTCCTTCTCGGCGCGGTTCTCCCTCTGGGATTGGATGATACGCTCCATGGCCTCGGCAATCACATCCTTGACAATTGGAGGAGCGTCGACGTTGGTGAGGCGGGCAGCAACAGCGGCTTTTGTAGTGCGTTTGTCATCCTTGTCGTTGTCGTTGTCGTTGTCGTCGTCATCGTCATCGTCGTCTTCATCATCATCACCACCAGGAAGCTCAAAATACGGCAGGCCGAGATCTTCCTCGTCACCAGTCCAGACACCATCGTCCTCAGAGGAGCTCCCGTGGTTTGCCAAAACTCGTGTCTCTTCATCCGTTTGAAGATCCGGCAAGTCGTCATCAGTAGATTCGCCGTCGGATGAATACGAGAGTTCCTCGACTGTCACTGGCTTCTTGACGCTCTTTGCTCCGTTCGCCTTGCCCTTGGCCTTGCCGCTGGTCTTGTTGTCCGTCTTGCCCTTGCCCTTGGCGACACTCTTGATTCCAGCATTACTCTTTTCGTTGCCATCGCTAAGGTCCGTGAGAAGATCCGGCAAGTCGTCGTCATCGGCCTCAGAGACAAGGTCTGGCATTTCTTCATCCGTCGATCCCTTGTTGGCGGCGGATTTGCTATTGGTGACCGGGACAGAGGGTGCTTTTGGGGCTTTGCTGTTGGTCGCAGTCAGAGTGGGAGCGGTGGGTTTCGCCTGAGTCTTGATAACAGGAGCGGTTGGTTTCGCTGGGGTCATAAAGGGCGGCGCCTTGGCACGAGTCTCGTTGTCAGACACCAAATCCGGCAGATCGTCCTCCTCCGCGTCATAGTCGGAATAATCGTCGCTGTCTGAGATCAAATTGTCGCTGTCGTCCGCCGGGAAGAAGAGGCGGTTGAAAACCTTGCTAGCAGCTGAAGAGTACCCCGCTGACCGCATGTCCTTCTTGTCGGTCTCGTCTCGCTCCTGCTTCTTCTTCTTGTGAGCGACATCGTATGCGTCCATGATCAAGTCAGCATGCTCGTTGTCGATCAACTCTCTGGAGAAACCCTTGTCCAAGAATAGGCGAAGGTTGCTCCGGGTCGACAAGGTAGAGTCCCAGTTCTTCGCGAGGTCCTGCTTGCACGCCTCCTCCAAACGAGTGCAGAGTTCCACTTGAACTTCCATTGGGGCGCCAGTCGATATGGACTTGAGAAGCACAACGGGGATGTATTCGTCCAAAAAGAGCTCAATGTCCTCGTCCCTGCGCTCGGCAAGCTTCTGGTGATTGGATGAGATGGTCTCGAGAGAGAGTTGTTTTTCAAGAATATCCTTCAAGTTGGGGTTGGGAGTGTCCTTGACCTTGCCATTGACGGGCTTGTTGCTTTTGCCAGCTGCGTTGGGTGTCGACTTGGCGGCAGCCGCGTTCTTCTTGGCATTCTTAGTAGGAGAGGTCTCCGCGTCCATACTAGCTGCCATTGTGCTGAGGATGCTGTTGGCGAAATCCTCGCCCCTGACCTCTGCATCGACCATCATACCCTCCAGTTTTGCATCCAGGCGTGCCCGCTCCTTGTTGTAGACTGCAGAGGCTTCACAGACACGCTTGATCGCTGCTGGGATCCACTTCTCCTGATCCTGGCGAGCCTTGTAGGCAGCGACAACAGTCTGCCGAGCCTTCTCGATCGCCATGCGTCGGTTCCGCTCTGCCTGGCTGTGGTTATCGGAGATGGTGTTGAGCAAGTCGATCTGCGCCGATTGCCACTCTTCTGCCTTGTAGAACATCATCATGGGGTCGTCTCCAGAAAACTGCATATCGACAAAGATCTCCCGAACTCTCTTGAGTGCCGCCTCAAACTCCTTGTCCACGACCTCTTCCTCCTCCTCCTCCGGTTCCTCTGCTGATCGTGGTGGTGCTGCTACGACAGAAGGTTTAGCCTTGGCAAGAGACGGTTGGGATGTGGTTGAATTCGAAGGGGTGTCGGCAATACCATCCTGCTCTTCCTGCGCTTCAGCAGACTTCTTGGCCTTCTTCTTTGCCTTCTTCTTGGCGCTCTTGCTCGAAGACGCCTCCGCGGTGTTGTTGGAAGGTGAAGGAGATCCTGAGTTTGCCGCCCGATCACTAGAGATCAACTCAGCCGCCGCTGCATCAGCAATTTTTCGCTTGTAGTCAGCGTTAAACTTCTTGGTGTATTTTTCGACCGCATAGAGATCCTTGTTGGACAAGAAGACGACCTCGCCACCTGAGCCATTGTGCTTCCAGACATATTTCCTGCAGGCGTAAACGATTGTCGCAAATCGGTCCTGAAAGTCCGGTCGAATCTTGGCATACTGTCGCTGGAAATGATCCCGATCCTCCTGGGTGAGCGCAGGGATAGTAACATGCGTTGGAATCTTGGACGAGGGCAATGTCGAAGTACGATCAAACCCCACAGCCTTGGTAAACAACCGCCCGACTCGCCACTCGTCCACCAGGTAGTGATAGCAGTCCTCAACTGTAGGCGCATAAGGTGCTGTGGCGATATAGAGTTCGTACATGGGGGCCGGTTCCGTCTCTGAAGCCTTCGAGTCGAGTCCATAGGAGCGAATGAAGCCCTGGGCAATCCTGACGGCCCAGTGGATGGCATCAATGCGGACCGAGTTTGAGGTCTTTGGGGAAGGTATGGCAGCTGCAAGCTCAAAGAGAATGATCTCAAAGAGGAACTCTGAAAAGTGGTGATCGTTCCTGCTGAGGTGGATCGTCGAAATCACATGGGTCTCAAAGGTATCACTCTCGTCTGGGGCTGTGGAGTAATATTCCTCCATCTCCGCCTGAAGAACGGGGTCGTACATCGTCGCCGCTTTTTGGTTGTATGTGTCTTGTTACTGTTGATTCGGGATTGTTTGGGTGTGAATGAGTGGGGTGGACTGTGAAGAGAGAGACTAACGAGGATACCAGTGTAAGAGAAAGGGTCAGATTAGGTTCGCCATGGAGAGCGAGAATGTATAGAGTGAGCAACAAGTACAAGACAAGCCATGGTGGTACCTTCAGTGGCAGCCTGTCAAAGAGAGGTGATTATAGAAGGAAGGACGAGTTGGGGCAGCCAGTGATCCAGACGGGGCACGTGGTCATTGGACGATGGTGCAGGGTTCAAAGAGTCAAAGTGGACAGGGTAAGAAGGGAAGAAGGGAAGTGAGAGAGAAAAGGAGAGGTGTGGGTGTGTACGTAGCGAGTGTGTAACGAAAAGGAAAGGAGAAGGGGGATGGAAAGGGGGAAGTGCGCAAGAGCACGGGGAGCGAGCAAAAGGAAGCAAAGGGGTGTGTATATGTGTATGAATGTGTTGGTGTGGTTTCCGTCGAAGGGTGAATGAAAATAAACTCCACCCATGAAAGGAACGGGTGACTGTGCTTATTAGATCTTTGAAGTTAAAGTCAACCAACCTTGGTTTTCCTGCTCCTTTTGCATCTTCAATACCAAAGTGGTTCATCATTGTCATTGTGTTTTTATTATTCTCAGGAAAAAAAAATGTGTATCCAATGCTTGCTTCATCATAACTTTAGGCAGCGGCAGTGGCGACCTTCTGGGCAGCAAGCGTAATCTTGTCTCCCAAGCTGAGTGCAATGCCCTGTGTCTTGGACCGGATACGGACATGGCCTGTAATGGGTCCATCTCCCTGGCGTTCGATGCTCAAGTTCGCCAAAGCATCCTCACCAAACACTGACCGCGCATACATGTTCGCCGACAAGAACCCACACTCGCCCGACAATGCTGCCTCCGGGGTCAAGCACGACATGTTTGTCGACTTCATAATATGCTTCAAGTATTGTTGCAAGTCACTATTAGGAATGCAATTGGGAAAAAAGAAAGAGTTGTTAGAATGCTTTAAAAACATAAGGTAACCATATTGACAGCAATCGGATAAACAAGACGTTAGAACTTACGTGATGGAGGTGTTGACGTTGACCTTGTTCTCCCATTCAAACTCGAGCCACATGCTCCTGAACTGCGTCTCGTTGCAGTAGGCGGGGTTGATGTAGTCCATAATGTCAATATGGATATCGTTCAACACAACACAGTTGCTGTCGCCAGTCGTAGGTCCATCGTACACAATGTTGCCAAAAATCACACCAGTCTCGGTCGACGACACCTTGATGTTGGCCTTGATCGAGTGGAACGAGTGAGGGGCAATAGTGTGCTGTCCGGGTCTTTCCACCAACTTCAAATCACCCAATGTCGCAAACTCAATCGCAAGGTTCTGGAGGGTATCGGCAGTCTGGTTTACAATCAGGACATCCAACATAATGTCAAACTGGTGCACATTCACATATGCCTCAGCGTAGACGGGGTCCGAGAAACCAGTGAGCTGCACAACCCGGCTGAGCTTAGACATCAAATCATCCTTAGACTCTCCAGCACCAGTGGCACGGGTCAAGTCGAGCTCGTACTCGTCCTTCTCATCGCCGTGCTTGGCCTTTGAGAACTGGCGGAAGGTGATCAAGTCATCGGCCTGAACACGAGTATTCTTGTTGTCCTTGGCACGCTTCTCCTCCTTGCGCTTCTCCTCTGCTTGGACCATCTTGCCAAAGACAGCCTTGGTATCCTGCAAGAAAACCTGCTTCATCAAAGGATCTTGGCTGAACTTCTCGAGAACGTGCAAGCACGACATGATACGATCGTACGAATCCTCGTCAATGGGCGAGTTGGCAAACTGAGACTGACCGACACGGATGATCGAGGTCATGATCAACATAGCCTCGGCACGGAGAGAGTTCAGACGACGGTGATCATTGCTGACATCCGAGTAACGGAGCACCAACTTGGTCAAGGTCGACGCCAAAGAGGTACCCAAGTAGAAATCGCCTCCTAACAACAAGGAACGGAGCTGAGGCTTGGCAGCAGCCTTAACAGCATCCAACTTGGACTGTGCAGAAACCGACGAGGCCAAAGCAGACTCGGTGGCATATGTACCATCGGCCAAGACACGGCGGACGGGGGCAGCGCTCTTGGCCTCGGGGGCCTTGGACTCGCTGTCCTCGTTCTGAGCCTCGTCCAAGAGACGCTGCTCTGATGCCAAAATGGGGATCTCGCCCAATCCTGAGCGAATATGCTTCCATGCATCCTCAATATCCTGAGCCTCCAAGCAGTACTCTCCAACAATCCAGAGGGCGCCGCGGAAAACCTTGGCAGCCTTCATCTCGGGGAAAGTCTCCATGAGGCGCTCCAAAATCGAAGAGCGAAGGTTGGGGAACTTTTCAACAACCTCACTGTGTGATCATAATGAAAAAAGGGTAATAGTGGTTGTCAGTATTCATGGCCATAATTATTCAGTGCAGACAGTGTTATCGATACACATAACATCAACACAAACGTACCGAACGAAGGCAATGACGTCAACGGCAGAGGGGTTGTTCGAGTCACCCAAGAACTCCATCAAGACGTGAACGACACTGGCAGCGACCTCAGAGAAGCGGATGGCGCAGGTGTGGATGGACTGAATCAACAGCTGACGGTACTCCATGTTCAGCTCGTAATCCTGATCCAAAGTCTTTGAGAGCTCCTTCTTCAAGAATCCAACAACCTCGTCCACGTTGCGGCTCGAGACCATATCCAGGGCAATACCAACAGCCTTTCTGCGAACAGCAATATCGGGGCTATTGCGCGTAAAATTGTATCATACGAACAATGATTAAGTATGTCTTCCATGGCGTCAATATCAGCGCCTGTTCAATACAATGTTCACCACACGCGTGTTTGTACCTTGAGAGAACGCGGAGGATCTCCATGACGAGATCATCCAAAACCTTCTCATGCTTCTCGCGCAATTCATCGAAGCGTCCCAAGACAATCAGCTTGACGTTGTTATCAGCCTCCTTGACAATGAGCTCAATATAGCACGAAGCAGCAGCTAAATGATAAATTGACAGTATGAAAAGTTAGCAAAACTACTATTGTGGTATTTTGTACCCAAAAAAAAAGCAACACATCGGAAATCACTCGAATAATCGTCATACCTTTGACGGCAGCGGGGTTGGAGGTAAGAGCCATCAAAGTGGTGGCAGCCTCGTACTTGACAGAGTGAGACTGAGCGTTCAAGAGCTCAAAGATGCAACGAATGTACTTGCCCTAGATCACAGAGGTCAATATCAGTCTTTTTTCCAGATTGTGATCCATGAAGTAACAAAACAGCCAAAGACCCGGTAAATACACGCAACGCGAGACTCACCTTGTTAGCGGCGTTGTTCTTGCAGTCCTTGCGGATCAAATCGACAATAGCCATCTGAAGCAACTCGTCCATGTTGGGGACCTGGTTGATGTTGGCCTCCAGATACTCGACAGCCAATTCGGGAGCGCAGTTGACCAACATGACAAAGGCGTTGCGCTTGCAGGCCATATCGGCCTCCTATTTACACCAAAAGAGAATCGGGACACTGATGAGTCTCCTGTCCTTATTTCTTTGTTCCAGTGTTCCCGTTGTCCTGTTTGTAATGAAACTCCAATTTGTACCTGGAGCAACAAGCCGTGGATCAACTCGGGGGCGTCAGGGACGAGGTAGTCAAAGTGCTTGTAGACAGTGTAGATAGCGAAGATGGCGTTCTTGCGGACATATGAGTGGCGATGTTCCTAATAACAGATTGTCAAACAAAAAAAATAATAGTAATCCGCGTATTAGTACAGTGAGAGTGATCCAGTGCACATGTAATATCCAACGGATACGTGGCATCCTGATCAAGATGCACAACAAAAGCGACGCGTCCAAAATCGAAACTCTTTGGACCTTGGACACATACCAAGCAGGCACGGGCAGAGGGCAACAAGGGCTCGAGCAACTCGGCCTCACGAAGCTTGCAAAGGAAGCGAAGGGTCGATCCTCTGATGTACTCGTTAGGGTGCTGAAGATCGCCCATCAACGCGTTACTATATCCATACAACAACGAGCAATTGAAACGTTAGTTTGTTACGTGCCCTGCTTTCTGATAGAGGAAGTAACTGAAGGACAAGCACGCAAAAAGCTGGCCTTACCAGACGAGAATCATCTCCTGCTTGAGCTTGCCGTCAGGGTTTGTCTTTGGACAGATCTCCAAATAAAAGTGGACCAACTTCTTGAGCTGCTTGTTACGGGAACGCATGACGTTCATGATGACGGGCATCAGGAGGGAGTTGAGAGGGTCACCATTGAGCATAGTGAAGATGACCTTGCGCATGGTCTCGATTTTGACCTCGTCCGAGCCCTTTTCGATCCTCTGGCGGAGGGTCTCGGGCCTGATCTCCTCATCGGCGTCGGACTGGTGGATGATGGTGTAGCAGGCGTCTGACGTGCTCATAGTGGAAGTGTGTAAAGGGGTATGAAGGAGAAGTAAAGGAAGGTGGTGGTGGTGGTGATGCGGAAAGAGGCAGAGAGACGCGAAGCTCAGTCGAGATGACGAAGTTTGAGCGAGGTGGAGGAGGGAAGAACGCGAGTGAGAGTGGATAGGAGAAAGTAGGCCACAGAGGGGGGAAGAGGGGTAGTGGCTTTGAGAGGGTGATGGAGAAGAGAAGTGATGGAAAGAAGAGTAAGAAGAGAAGGAGAACTAAAAAAAACGGCGGTAGATGATGAGACGAGATGACTGTGTGCCCTCACTTCAGCCAAAGAACAAGAGCAGCCAAACGAGGGTAATTCACACTTCAGTTTGGCCTCGCTTGATTCGCGTGTAACACGATTACAGGTTCCTGAAGCATCGATCCTCTAAAGGGAAGTGATATAAACGTCACCGAACATCTGATGCCAGTCACCTTTGATCTTTGAGGTGGCAGCCTCTCAGCGGTGCCACGTCTGGATTTTGATTACTTGTCGAATAAAGAGCCGCCACCAATCAATCAATAAAAGATAAAAGGAGAGGACTAGTTTGCTTCCATCGGATTCATCACTCTTCTCTTCTCCTTCTCTTTTCCTTGTCTCATCCCATCTCCTTCATTCTCTTTTCTTTTTACTTTTTCCTATAAAACACTCCTGCAACACACTCTCTTTCCCCCCTCAACAACCAACAAACAACCACATCGACAATGGCCCGCTTCCGCTCAAAACTCACACTCGTCCTCGGTCTGTGCCTGGCTCTGGCACTCACAAAGACCGCCCACACCGCCGCCGTCGACGAACGGCCCTCCGTCATCTGTCACCAGGGTGCCTGCTACCCACGAGTCTTCCGCCCCACCACAGAGTTCCAAGAAGTCCTCGAAGGCCAGGAGATTCCTTCTGGTTAGTATCCCGCTTTATTCAAGTACCTATTCTTGTACCCACCCCAATTGCTGCAAATCAGGCACACTCTAAACTCACCTTTTATTTTCAATTACGATAGGCCTTCATGTACAAATGGACTTTGAGACACACAAAAAGTTTGCGAAACTCATGGACCCCAACGACATTCAACAAAAACCCGCCACAGACTCTATCGTCGTCATCGACACCGACACCCCGGGAACCTTCCAACACCAGGTCGGTCAAAACAGCAATATGCCCCCCGTCATTGACCTTCTCCAAACAGACCAGGAAGCAGATTTTGCGCAATTGGAAGAGAATAGCCGTATGAACCTCCAGACCGCCTTTGATGCCATTCCTGAACTCCAACAACATCACGAGGAAGCTCAGGACCGAAAGCCTACTGCTCCTGCTGTTGCTCCTGCTGCTGGTACCCAGAAGAGCGACCACCAGATCTACCTGGAGCTGCTCGAGACATTGAAAACCGACCAGAACAATGTCAAGATTGCAGAGGCATTGGAGGGGTTGACCGATCTGGCGAGTGATATGGATTTTGGACTCAAGTTGTCCGAGGGCGAGGGCTTGAGGACATTGGTCCAGCACGTTCGCTGCTCTTCTAAGGACCGGATCGTCTGTGATGACCAGCGCCGTGTTCGATCTGTTGCCGCCCTCGTCATTGGCACCTCACTCCAGGTAATATATCGGGCATTCACGAATGGAAGAGCACGTTGTGATACTGACTCAGAACACAAAACATCTGGAACTCACACTTAAACCTCCCTATATCATATCCTTCAACTGCCGACCCTCATTAGAACCACGCAAAGGCGCAAGAATCCGCCTACAAACACAACCTCCACAAAGTCCTCCTGCGCCAACTTGAGATTGAAACCGACTCCAAAGTCCTCCGCCGCCTAATCTTTGCCTACTCCTCCCTCGTTCGTGGATCCCAACACCAAAACGCCCTCATCCAAGACGACGATATCGAACGCCTCGCACAGATCTATAACAAGTCGACTGACCCTATCTTCCGCCGCAAGTGTGTCTACCTCATGTCTGATTTTGCAGACCCCGATATGAAGTTCATCCCCTCCACCAACGATACCACCGCTGATGCTGCCGATAGTAATACTGCTGATGCCGCTGCTGCTGTCGCGAAAGAGGATGAATCAGCAGCGGCTGTGACACCTGCTAATGTCGGACCATGGTGCGAGACCCTTCAACAAGAGAACAAGACAACTCGGGACGGAGAAAATCACGAAGATTGGGAAATTATTGATCGTGCTGTCGAGCTCTTGCACGCCTCTTACCCTGACACCTGTATCCTCGCTGGTGCTCGCTCCAAGGATGAACTGTAAAACCACCTTCTCGAAAACATAGAAAAAAAAATCACCCTGTACAATACTCATAAAAATATTAGTTCACGCATACATACACATGTCTACCTTCCCTCTTCATGCTTCGCGTATTTATCCTTCAATGCACCTGCCTCTGTACCGACTTCCTCATGCATGCACAAATACCTTGCCGATTATTTTATTTTTTTTCGTACACAGTTTAATTTCTCTAATAACAGCCCATGGTAGGAATTCAATAGTACTAGGGGTGCTACATAACGATCACCTTGCCGATTGACTAAAAACTGACCGACATTCACAATGGCCAAACCTCGGCATTTTTTTGTGTAGCATCTGTTATATAAGTGGGCGACAATCACTGACCTTTTGTGGACGACTCAAGCAACTCTTGCAGGAGGTACCACGCAGTCTCAATTAGGCTGGTAATGAAGGGGGAAAGAGGAAGAGGAAAGTGGAGTGATCACAACTAGATCGCAACGACAGGGCAACGGGAGACAGAATACGGATCTTTGGCGCAAACAGGGGCAACGGGTTCGAGGTTCTCAACCTAGAATGGTGTGATTAACAGTGGGGGGGAAGATATCCTTTTATACTATCCGGCTATGCTACTACAGGGGCATTGAATAAGAAAGTAATCACCCTTAAGATTTCATTTCGTTGCCGAACAAACATTTCGGAACATGGTACGGCAATTTAACATTGGTGAGCTGAAGTCACTCAAGGATGGTCGGAAGATGGCACATCAACGGATAGAGAGCATGTACAGTACAGAAGTTAAAGGAGGACATCATGGATACACTGGGAAAAGGGCTTCGCACTAAGGGCAGAGTGAGAAAGGAGGGATGCAAAAAGTTCAAGGTCAGAGTGGGAAAGAAGGGAATCAAAAAAGATCAAAGGCTGGGTGGTAAAGGGAAGATGCAAAAAGGAGGGGTGATCAAGGGCAAAGAGGGAGAGAGATAGGTAGACACAATAAATCGAGAGGTGGTTATGGCATAGAGACACGACAACATGTTAAACGCATCGCCTAAGAAGGACATGAACTTGACCGACTTGTGACAGCCAAGCGTTTATAGCGACGTTACTTTTTGATCCTTCGATGTTGGCTCTCTTCAGTCCTTTTTTTAGATTGCGTTGTTATTACTTCAGTATACAGAGTACTACAGACAACGGTCACTAATTCCAACACACTTTTTCGCCGTTTATTGTTATTCTTCTATTTTTTCTGGATCGTGATTTCACGAGGAAAGCCACGCGAGCAAACACTAACACTGTATGCGAGAGAAAAATAGGTAGATGTAGCTATCGGGGTTTGTGGGGACAGATCTTTTTCGAGAGGAATCTGTTGTTCCTTTCTAGTTGATCCTTAGTTATGGTAGAGGCTTGGACTGCTCATGGCTGGTTGATACAGGCACCTACATCTATACCACTTATTGGATGAGTCTGCATTAAGGTAACGGCCCTGAAGCAATCGTATGTCGGAAAAGTATAAGAGTACACCCCAATCTCATGCCCTTGGTAGACACAAATCCCTGGGGTACAGTAGATCCCTGGGGTACAAGTAGGATATTCAAGCGATTCCATCTCCATTTGGCTCTTTGAGAAACTGGGTGTTTCAGCTGGACATGGTGGCATGTTGTTTTAGTCAACGTTGTCATGAGGCAGCATATGCACTTTGCAACCGGCCGCAGAGACGGTGTTTAACAGGGCACTTGTTCCAGCAATCGCGCCAAGCACGACGAGGCGATAATAGGTGGTGAAACCAGATAGACGCATGACTGGGTGGATGGTGATTATCAGTGGTTTGAGATTGGGAAGACAAAAAAACGACCGTGTCGAGTGCGTAAACTCTAGGGCAGTTGGATTTGGGGTACAAATGATAGTTGAGGAAAGGTCAGTCATAAGTAAACGCTATCCCTTTAACATAATCGCAATGTCCACTCGAATACATTAAGTCAGCTTTACGAGAGCGGGTATGTTGTGTACGCGGGTCTGCAGTTCCACTTTTGAGTTCCTGTGAGGGATTTCGTCCGTATGAAGGTTCTGACAGGTGTGCTTAAGTTGTGAGGAGTATTGTTTTAGTTGTTGAGGGCGTAGTGTGAGCGCTGCTACGAGTCTAGTGTCTTGATGTAGGATTGGATGAGCCAGATTTGGACGCGGGTAGGTTTGCGTTCTTTTTATACGAGTTAGCCGTAAAAGATATTTAAAAGAGATCAAGGGCAAGAGTGAGATAGGAAGGATGCACAAAAATAGATTAAGGCAGAAAGAGCCAGAGAGAGGTGATGGGAGGGAGTGAAGGGGATACATTGTGTGAAAGAGAGATAGAGGTAGGATTGACGGTCTGGACTATTTTATGCTAACTCCAACCACAAACCTGATTCGTCGCAAGTAGAAAAAATTCAAGGAAGCAAAAAAAATCAAGAGGGGCAAGAAAAAAATCAAGGGATTGAAAAAGGTCAAAGGGCGCTAGAAAAGTCAATGGGACTCAGAGAAGGATCAAGGGATACCAAAGGGCAACACCAAGGGACAACACCAAGGGAAAACATAAATTGACCACATCAAGGGACAATACTAATAGATGCTAGAAAGAGATAAAGTGATAAGTATAGGATGTGAATCAACGAGAAGAAAAGGAGAGTTGTTTCTTTATTTACACCACTGAGTGGTATTTAACTAGGAGTGGGATAATAAATCACGGAGAAGTGCTAGGAATTTCACGAACGCGATACCCACCAGGCGTCATTACTCCGTGTTGGAAACACACTGCTAGTAGAAGGGATACCTGGCTTGTGGCAGCCAAGCGTTCACAGCGACGTTGCCTTTGATCCATTGATATCGGCTCTTCCTATCATACTGAAGCAGAATTCAGTAAGCGTTGGATTGTTCGCCACTAATAGGGAGCGTGAGCTGGGTTTAGACCGTCGTGAGACAGGTTAGTTTTACCCTACTGATGAAATGTTATTGCAATAGTAATTGAACTTAGCACGAGAGGAACCGTTCATTCGGATAATTGGTATTTGGGCCTGCCTGAGCAGGGAATGGCCCGAAGCTATCATCCGTTGGGTTATGGCTGAACGCCTCTAAGTCAGAACCCGTGCTAGAACGCGACGATTACCGCCTTTTCGATTTTTAGCGTCCGTGGGGTCGGGGAAAGGGCTCGGAAGTTTCTGAGAAACATGTCGACTTGATCGTCTTAATGCCATCTGATGTAGGGATGATGTTGAGTGCAAAGGGTTAACGTAAAGAGGAAAGAAGAAAAGAGATAAAGAGATAAAGAGATGTATAGTAGACAGAGTAGTAAAAGGCGAAACAGATAATTTATTTTTCAGGCTCACTCCGAATAAAAAAAAATTTACTCCGCTTAAAAAAAAAAAAAGACGCGCTTTTTTAACTGACGCGCGCAATATTATTCAGCGTATTTTTTTTTTAATGTTGTGACAAAAGCAAATTATGTAGTTTTAGATCAGTGCTAGAGCTTGAAGGGCTTGATTATTGAGGTGACGTCAGCAAATTTAAGCGTCCAATGGAGACAGTCGAGTTGATCTTGAGTGACTTAGACAGCGCCTGAACTCCATTGTCTCCGATCGAGTTGTCGTTCAACTTCAAAGTGGTCAGAGTCGAGTTGGACTTGATTGCCTCGGACAGCGCCTGAGCTTCGTTGTCTCCGATCGAGTTGATCCCCAAATCCAAAGTAGTTAGAGTCGAGTTGGTCTTGATTGCCTCGGACAGCGCCTGAGCTCCATTGGGTCCGATCGAGTTGACCGAAATGGTCAAAGTGGTTAGAGTCGAATTAATCTTGATTACCTCGGACAGCGCCTGCGCTCCATTGGATCCGATGGAGTTGATATCCAAGTTCAAAGTGGTCAGAGTCGAGTTAGTCTTGAGTGCCTTAGACAGCGCTTGAGCTCCATTGTCTCTGATCGAGTTGTATCTCAAGTTCAGAGTGGTCAGAGTCGGGTTGATCACGAGTGCCTGAGCCAACGCCTCAGCTCCATCGGCTCTGATCAAGTTCTTGTACAAGTTCAAGTTGGTCAGAGTCGAGTTGGTCTTGAGTGCCTGAGCCAGCGCCTGAGCTCCATTAGATCTGATCAAGTTGAACTGCAAACCCAAAGTGATCAGAGTAATGTTGGTCTTGAGTGCCTCAGACAGCGCCTGAGCTCCATTGTCTCCAATCGAGTTGTCGTCCAACTTCAAAGTGGTCAGAGTCGAGTTGGTTTTGAGTGCCTTAGACAGCGCCTGAGCTCCTCTGGATGTGATCAAGTTCTTGTACAAGTCCAAACTAATCAGAGTGGAGTTGATCTTGAGTGCCCCAGACATCGACAGAGCTCCGCTGTCTTTGATCCTGTTGTTGTACAGGATCAAACTGGTGAGAGTTGAATTGGTCTTGAGTGCCTGAGCCAGCGACATAGCTCCATGGTCTCCGATCGAGTTGCTGTACAAGTTCAAAGTGGTCAGAGTCGAGTTGGTCTTGAGTGCATCAGACAGCACTTTAGCTCCTATGAGTCCGATATAGTTGGACCTCAAGACCAGAATATTCAGGCACGAGTTGGTCATGACGCTAGGAATTACGTTGTTATAGCCGGATTTTTGAATCTTCAGGCATCGTATAAGGTGCTTGTTTCTCTCGACGGATTCTATGCTAAGGCCACTTTCGGCAATACAACAGAGTTGTAGAGTCGCGGTGCAAATGAGTCGTTCCAATCCTGACTTACACGCGCACAAGAGGCGAGATCTCTGAGGCCAAGACTGCTGGCAATTCTTGAGCGAATCTCATGTGGATCGAGAGGATGTGTCCGGGACATCTTATTCACAAGGAAGATTGTAACAAGTGTGACGAGGATGATGACGAGAACACTAATAGTGAGTCGCGGAAAGGTACGATAACGACGTAGGAATGAGGAAAAAAAATGTAAAAAAAGAAGGATATGATAAAGATACAGCGATGTTATGTTGCAAACAGTGAACCTCAACAGTGTGAAGGCGAGAAAAATAATGGGAAGAACGGGATGTATTTCATTCAGGTTGGCCTTTCAGGCTATTAAATAGGTCGGCTAGATCACAAGGTTTCCGATCTGTCAATGAATCAGGGCTGCGGGTTTCTCAACTCTTAATTGCTGCGAATAATTTTGCGTTGAACTCATACGCATGCGAATAATTTTTGAGAAACCCTACTGCGCACCCATCTTCAACAGTTCAGCAAGTATGAAGCGAAAAAGAATGAGATGACGTTGATAGATCATGGTTACACAAGGAGAATATCAAGGGAATTGAGGAAAACTCGAGAGTGCCTGTCGACCAATCACTTACAAAACTCTTTGCCATCGTGCCTTTGCTTTGCCATCTCTCACATTACTATTTGCTGCTTTACCAACTGTCACCAACTATTTTCTACTTTGCCTACTGATATTAAAATACCTTTTGCATTGCTTTCTCTAACTTCTCTAGGTTCTGGTTTGTCACCAGGGATAACTGACTTATGGCAACCAAGCATTCATAGCGACGTTGCTTTTTTTTTTTGATCCATTGATGTCGGCTCTTCCTATCATACAGAAGCAGAATTCAGTAAGCGTTGGATTGTTCACCCACAAATATGGAACAAGACCTGTGGTTTAGACCGTCATGACACAGGTTAGTTTTACCCTACTGATGAAATGTTGTTGCAATAGTAATTGAACTTAGTACGAGAGGAAACGCTCTTTCGGATAATTGGTATTTGGGCCCGCCTGAGCAGGCAATGGCCCGAATCTATGATTCGTTGGGTTATGGCTGAACGCCTCTAAGTCAAAACCCGTGCTAGAACGCGACGACTACCGCCTTTTCCGATTTTTAGTTGAATATGAATAAATCCTCGGATCCTGAATCATACAACATGGGGTTGCCTTGCAGAGCGGAATGGCGTTGTGAGGTTCCTGCTAATGTTGATTTCAAATATTGGAAGAGATAAATCCATTGCAGACGACGTTAATAGAACGAGGTATTGTAAGCAGTAGAGTCGCCTTGTTGCTAAGATCTTCTGAGATTACGCCCATTGTTCTCTAGATTTGTTCGAAAGAACAACATCATCTTTCCTTTTTTTCTTTTTTTTCCCTTTTTTTTTTTTTTTTTTTTTTTTTTTTTTTTCAGACGCTTAAGTTAAGGGCGGTTTAACTTATCCCTTGGCGGCCGGGTTTTTATGCGCGGATGGCTACTTGAAATGGGCCGCTTACAGCGAACTCCCCTCCCCAAGCCTGAAAAAAAAATAAAAAAAGAAAAAAAAAAAAATGGCAGCCCCCTTTACCAACGAATATCGATGCGACGAGAGGCTACTATAAGGTGATAAATAGTGCCTGGAGAGGTTGAAAATGAGGTGCAAACGCAGATCGGAGGCATATCAACGGAGTAATGGTCAAAACAAATGTCCATTTGGTTGTCACCAGCCCCCATGATCTCGCCGCCGTGTCTGCTCTACAGCATCGTGAACATCATCCAAAAGAGCGCCCAAATGCGCTTTGTTTGATGGCGAGTCTCCATGAAATTGTTTGCGTATACGTGTGCATGTTGACTGTAGTTTGCATGAGGGGCTGGGGTTAATAGTTTTATTTTGGACGCAAAAGGTCCTTCTATCTGCGTCCATTGGCCATACGCAATCTTTCGCCCTCGAGCTAAAGTAGAAAGAAACAATAAGAAGGGCAATTGTAAGCATGTGGATCAACAAAGCACTGGGTCCGTCCCCAGCAACCCTAGAATTTTTGCTTCTTCATAAAACGAATAATGAAAAAAAGGCAAAAAGAGACGTACCACTTTCTTAACGCGGGCAAGCGTAGCAGCCGCTGAGGCATTGGCCTTACAGTTATCGGGTTCGTATGGAGAAGAGATGATCACCTCGTCCATGACCACAATCTGATCCTTATGCCAGCGACAAGGCAATCTACATATCCCCGATGATGAAGTGACGCAATGTTATAATGCAAACCAATGTTAGTTTGAAAAGATAGCCTCGGCGTATGATCCATTGATAGGCATTGCTGCCTCCCTCCAAGTATACACTCAAGATCATCGCCCACCCCAACACCCGGACACAGAGAATCCGAAAGCAAAGAGACTTACGTCTTGCTGAGGGCGTCGAAAATATCCTGTCCAATGGTCGATACACCAACACCAATACGCGCAGCGGCGGCTTGGGCCTCCCGAATCGCCTGTTGCTCCCGCTGCTGAATCTTGTCCAGCTGGACATATCCGACGGCCGGTAATACTGTTGAATAAATGTTGTTTGTAATATTGTTGTTGGAGTTGTCTTCAAAGGTTGAAGTTGATTCTGATGATGGTATGCTGTTGTTGCTCTGACCATTTTGATTTTGTCCAGCAGCAGGTGTAATAGGAGTGGTAGAGGGTGTGGTGATGGTAGAAGTCGGTCCTGCTGATGGCAGCAATGGGGTCACCTCCTTGATATAGTTGATCTTGAGAATCCTGAAATCATACTTCAATCGTGCTCCTGTGTTCCCGTTGCTCCCGTTGTTGCTATTGTTGGAGTTGTTGTTCCCGAGCGAGGGGCTGTAGTAGGCGGTGGGGGTGGCGGCGGCTGAGACGGACTTGGCGGGGCACTGTGTTGTTTGAAAAGAGGAAGAAGCAGAAAGACATGGAAGATCGAAAGGCACAATTGCAGAGTTAAGGATGATAGAGGTGAGAGCGATATCATTATGAATGAGGCGGAGGAGAAAACAACGATCCAAACCTCATAGATCGTGTTTTCCTCGAGGTAGTTCCTCAATGATACTCTCGTAGGGGAAATATATGTTGGATCGAAACAAAACGCATTGACAATATAAATAACACAGCAAAAACGACAATCAAAACGAACTCCAAAGAGCGAACCAATAACACCAGCAAAGCACAAAAATAAAGTAAAAAGAAAGAGACGCGAGTTTGATATGAAGTACAACGCAGTTCATGATCACGTCGTAGGCATAGACTTGGCCCTCAAAGACCTCATCCGCCAGAGTGATGACCTTGACATTCATGCCCAGGACCCAGTCGATCGCTCCATTGTTGCTATTGGCGTTGGTGGTAGCAGCAGCCGTGATGGTGTTGGCAGTGGTTGTGGCAGCGGTCTTGGAGTCTGTTCCTGAAGGTGCGGGCGACTGCGATCCCAATGCAGGCGAGGACGATGCTGTAGAGGCAGCTCCTGAAGCAGCGCCACCATTCTTTGCTGGTCCAACAGAGGTTGTAGTCGCAGTGGTAGCTGCAGCAGAAGGGGTGGTGGCGGTGGGCTTGTTGGCGCCAGCAGCAGCGGCGGATGCAAAGGAAAGTCCGCCAGAGATTCCAGCGGTTGACTTTTTGTTGAGCGATTCCATGGTTTCGTCAGGGGGTCGAAGTGTTGTGTGATGGGTTGGGTTGGATGGTCTTCGTGAGCTAAAAAAGTGCAGAGAAACAAAAAGGAGCCTTGCTTCTCGTTTCGAGCCTATCTTACCCCTGTGCCGATCGCGAACCAATGACGTCGCAGAATTAATCGTGACGCGGGTTTGATTTCACACGACTAAACCTCGTCTGCCATTTGGTTGATGCACCTTTTGGCTTTTCGTCAATGTGCACAGACGGGACAGCCACACTGCACACAAGCACAAAAGAGGGAGAGCAATGGTGGTGCTCTTCTTGTGCCACAGTTACCACATATCTCTCGAATAAAATTAAAAAAAAAAAAAAAGGCGTGGCCTTTATTTGGAAAGAGGCGCATGATCCACCGCACAAAGGTGAATTGTTGAAGAACAAGGCTCCTTTGCACAGATCGTCATTTGTCACCGACTAAAAGCAAAAACAGACTGTACAATGAAAACGAGTGAATGAAAGAGAGAGAGAGTGTGCGTGTGTGTGTGTGTGTGTGTGGAGTGTTCCAAAAGAGAAATTAGAAGAGCGGTGCGCTTATTTGAACTCCTTCTCGACCTTGTCGGCAGCCTTGTGGGCAGCATCCTTCAGATCATGCTTGGCGTGCTTAGCAGCATCGTTGATCTCCTTGCCGACTTTGCGGGCAGAGTCGCAAGCGGGGCCGCTGCCGTTCTTGATCCAGATGTCGTAGTTCAAGGCGGTTGCATATCCGAGCCAGGCGACGTAGGGGATTGTCAAGTAGCCAGCGCTCTTGTCGACCTTGAAGAAGTAGTAGGCGACAGCAACCGACGAGGCCTATTATAAGATATAAGAATATTTGGGAAGTGATCGCATTAGTCGGTAAAGTGGGTTGTGTGGGTAATTGTATATTGAAATTGATAGGTGGTTTCTTTTTGTCAATGCAGAGTATCACTTGTTTTGAATAAAATAGATCTTAGTGTGGATTGAAATCTCGATACGGAGGCAACTGCCTTATTAACATTTAAAGACAAAACAGGTCGGACTTGCATGTGGTGTTGTTGCTGTTGTTTTTGTTTTTGTTTTTGTTGTTGTTGTTGTTGTTGTTGTTGTTGTGCTGTTGTTTGTGTGGAGGGAGCGATGAAAAGAGGGAGAGAGAGAGATAGAGATCGGCTCACTTTGTTCTGGTAACACCATTTTGTCGCGTCGTGTCGCGTATCATTTCACGCGTAACAACTGATCAAAGAAGAGTGGTGACCACAAGAAAGGCCATCGCGAGATCAGAAACCATCCATCCGCTTCATTCTTGTCTTCATTATCCCACGGCGATAAACATCACATCCTCTTCGATATTCGATATCACTTCCTTTTGCTTCCCTTGTTCTCCAAAGGACAAGGCGCAGAGTGCGAAAGAAAGGGATGAGGGAGACATAGACCAAGAGGAAGGGAATATGTTTCACTCAGATGAAAAAATCGAGGGGAGAGGGAAGGAGTGGTTATAAAGAAAGACTTGATTGACTACTGTGCGAATCGTGCGTGTTGGTGAGGAGTGGGGGATAGATAGGGTCGTCTCCGTCCTGTGCCTCCTCTTGTTTGCCTTTCTCCAACAATACCCCAAACACCACAAGTACCCTCCCTTGACAACAAGAACGCAGACTTGAACAAAAGAGAAAAAGACAATGATGAACTTACAGTCAATCCACCGGCGGTGACGAGGGCAGCACCGATCTTGTTCTTCCAGAACATCAAGGGGGACCAAGCAAAGTTCAAAGCCAAGTTCAATCCATAGATGCCCAATCCAGTTCTAGCCAAATGACGGATCGAAGGGACTGTGTTGGGTCCAGTGCGGAGGGCGACCAAGTGGGAGGCATAACCGACGGTGATGTACAATCCGGCCCAGACGGGGGCAAAGACTGAGGCGGGGGCAGCCCATTCGGGTTTTTGGAGACCCTCATAGTAGGACTTTACGGCGTGGTGGGAGGGGATCGCTGTGAGGAATCCTCCGACGAGAGGCAAGCCGACAGCGAGGATGGGGTAGCGAGCCAGTTGAGTGTTCATGCTCTGGCAGACTTGATGGAGGTGTTCGGTCGGCATTCTTGGTGGCTGTTGTTTTGCTCCTTTGAGTGTTTGAGGAGTGGTGGGTGGAGGAGGGAGGAGGGGAGGGGATGGTGGGAAAGAAAGAAAGGAAAAGAAGAGAGAAAAAAGAGACAGAGGGATAAAAACAACAAAGGAAAAGGGGGTCCGAATCACGCTCTGTCTCTGATTTTCTTCCGATTTTTTATTCTTGGACAAGGGTAATGCAATGCATGGTAGACAAGGGCAGGGAGGCGTCCAGCCTAACACACAAACACACTGACAGACATCAGGTATCGAAAAAAAAGAAAGGGTAAGAATCGGAATCGCGTGTATGCATTGTTGTGTGGGTTCATAATGTGGTGTGGGTGTTGTGTTGTAAGGTATATATGAAACATCATTGCAAGACAAAAGAAAAGAAAACACCAGAGAAAAGGAAGGAGGAGCATGACTGCGAGGACTAGGGCGGAAAGGACTAAGTTCGTCCAAAGGATGTTCTTGCCAATGCTATGGGTAGCTCATGTGAGTAAAGTATTTTTCATCCACTGATAAAATAAGTAAAGTATGGCACGCGAGATGACGTTCAAGAATGCTCTTGGATATCCATTGATCGAAGGGAGTTATTCCTAACTCTCTAACAGACCCCGAAAATGATGACGACAGTAATGAAAGGTTGATGCTGGGAGCTCAATTAGGGATACATGAATCAAGAGCTCTCAGCAGCGTGAGTGGTAATTAATAAAAATAGGGGACCTAGGCGACCATGTGCTATGCAGAGGATCAATGGCTAGAGACTACATTAGTACGTGTACATGTATGCTTCTTCGGCTACCTTCTTCGATCTAATCGACCTTCTAGTGGGATTTAAACACTTCAAGATTAGGGTCTGACATCATTTTTTTCCTTTTCAGTGATTGATTGACACTGTTGGCCTTTAATCCTCCTCTTCCCCCTTCTTTTTTCCCCGCAACGGTCTCCCCCCCCCCCCCTACTTCCAAGGGTATCGTCGACAAGTACATAACCCACCCCCTCTGTACTTGTCTTGTTCACTTTTCATCAATCCTTTCATTTTACTTTTTTCTACTTTTCTTTTCTTCCTTTCTTCCTTTCGTTTTCTTCAACTCTTCCCTACCAGCGCTCTCGCACAACCCAAACAAAAAACAATACCCGCGATTCACCTCCCAACCCCACCACTCCTCCTCTCCCTCCTAATCGCAATCACTTGCATCCTCCTCTCATTCATAATGTCAGTCTCATTCACCCATACCAAACATCACGCAAAATGGTCCGACAAACAAACCGAAGCTCTGGCCAAACTCGCCAAGGAGTTCACCCTTTCAACCGCTCAACTCGAACACCTCACCAGCGCCTTCCTTGACCAGATGCAATCCGGACTCGCGGGGGACCATAAATCGAGTGACTTGGCCATGATCCCGACGTTTGTTGCAGGAAGACCGGATGGTCATGAGCGTGGGAGTTATCTTGCTTTGGATCTTGGAGGCACTAATCTTCGGTAAGTTGTTGAAGACTTTTTGGCTTTTATGTTCTTGAAGGAGGTAGGAGAAGGAATGTTTTTTTAGGCGATGGAAGAGTGGGTTTATGGCCTTATTTACTGCCTCATGGATACTTTGATGCGCGCGAAATATAAAAGAGGGATAAAGGGCGTTAAATTGATGGTTACCGTGGGGTAGGGAGGTAGAGGAGGAAGCAGAGACAGCGAGGATATGTAACCGACCGAAAAAAAAAGGCAACGACGTTGATAGTAGCGTGGGGTAGGAGAGAGGGGAAAGGAAAAAAAAGAGATGCGACATGGAGGATGTGGATGATAAATGACCAACGACGCAACGAGCGTGTCATTGTTTGCATTATGCAAAACCATGCACTCTGCCATTACAACCACCGCTACCTGACCAGTCTAGTCGTTTCCCTTCCTACTGATTGCAGAAGGCACAATGGGACCATTGGTTGCACCAACTGGTAAATATAGTGAAATCAAAAAGGAGAGGGAAGGAAAGAAGGGGTATGAGCAAGGGAAGGGAAGTACTCAAGTACTCTTCCCTGAGGTACTTGGTTGTTGTTGTACAGCTTGGAAACGAAGAGGAGAGCTCCTTCTACCTCAGTAGGGAAGGAGACCTGTTATCTTTGTCCCGTTGCTGTATTTCCTCTCTTTTGGGTGATGTGCAGAGACAAAGGTGAGCGCAAGACAAGTTAGATAGAGGGGCAAAAAGAGAGTTCATACACAATGAAGTTCTTATGTGTTTGTGTGTGTTTATGCGTGTCTGTGTTTTGGGTGCTCCGTGTGCTACCTTCAGGAAAGAGGGAAATGCTCGTTATCTATTTGTCCTGTGTCTTCCTTCGGACCAAACCTTGTTTGCTCGTTTGAGCTCAATGGCTGTTATTGTTGTTTTTGTTGTTGCTGTTGTGGGTCAGGAAGAGTAGACACAGACACATACAACTGGAAATCGAACTTTCATCCCCTTTCTGAGTTGTGGGGTGAGTGCGTCTATGAACCTTTTATTCCTTATCATTTCATCCCCCCCTCCCCTCTATTGCCATCGACAAGATGCGATAATCCTTGTAGTCAGCAACTGCCAAAAAGACAAGAAAATGAGTAACCTTACCTGACTCAAATCCTGACCCCTCCACCAACTAGTGTCTGCCTTATCACGCTCAAAGGCAACCATGAACTCGAATCCCACTCAAGGGCCTTCAAGGTATCCGACCACCTCCAGGAAGCTCACATCTCGGAGCTGATGGACTTTATCGCCATCTCCATTAAGGAGTTCATCACCAGCGAGCACATTAGTTCGAAGATTGTCGAACACCCTTCCGGCTCAGACACCCTCGAGCTCGGCTTCACCTTCTCCTTCCCTGTCACCCAAACTGCGATCGATGCCGGCATGTTGCTCAGATGGACCAAAGGGTTCAGTTGCCCTGGTGCTGTTGGCAATGATATTGTTCAATTGCTGCAGGAGGCTCTTAATCGTAACGAGGTCAATGTTCATGTTGGTAAGCAAATTGTGAGGATGAGTGAACAAAAAGGCCATTTCTTTGCTTGATGCATGTGCCGTTATTTCAGACACCGACAACAACAGCAGATATTTGCGTCTTTTCATTCCGCCGACACAGAAAAATGACTGGTTCTTCCCTTCCCCCCACCTTTTATACGCCACGGACTAACCAATTTTGACGTACTCCTTCATGGTACAATAGCCGCCCTGGTGAACGACACCGTTGGCACACTTCTGGCACATTCCTACAAGCACCCCAACACCTTTATCGGCGCCATCTTCGGAACAGGAACCAATGGTGCCTATGTCGAGGCCACCCGCAGCATTAAGACCATGTCCCACCCGACTGCTAAGGAGATGATCGTTAATATTGAGTGGGGCAACTTTGACAAGGACAAGCGGGTCCTCCCCGTTACGCCATTTGATAACAAACTTGACCGCGAGTCTATCGTAAGCTTTCTTGGGAGTTCGAATCATACGTCCTGTGAATTATCCTCTTCTCGATGCTTGCTAATGGGAGTTTCTTTTTTTATTAATCTTATAACTCTCATCCTTTCATGACTAATAGAACCCAGGAGTCCACGTTTTCGAAAAGATGATCTCTGGAATGTACCTAGGAGAAATCACCCGCAACATCCTACTCCACCTTATCGATCACCGCCTCCTCTTTGATGGCACCTCCTCCCAAAAACTCAACACCCACTGGGCATTCGAAACCAAGTTCATGTCACAGATCGAATCCGATACTTCAGCTACCCTTATTCCTATCGCTCAGATTCTGGAACAGGAGTTGGGGATTTATTTGAACACTCAGGTGGATAGGGAAATTGTCAAGGCTGTGTGTCAGATGGTCGGGAAGAGGGCAGCACGTTTGAGTGCCATGGCGACGGCAGCGGTTGTGAGGAGGGGGTTGTCGGTTGAGGGGCACTTTGCGGGTCATGGGTATCCTTTGAAGTTGAGTGAGGGAGATCATGTCTTCGGAGCAAGAACTGGTGTGCATAAGAATGAGACGGCCACGGAGGGAGTTCACGAGAGGACGGACTCGGCGGTCGATCATGGTAGCAACTTGCAGCAGATCAATGTGGGGATTGATGGATCTGTCTTTGAGCATTACCCGCATTTTAAGGAACGTATGTTCGAAGGGTTGACGGAGCTGTTGGGATCCCGCGCCAAGGAACTTGTTGCTCTCGGCATCGCTACGTACGTGTTGTTTACACCTGTGAAAGAGCGTTTGTTGGCTCGGGGGCTGGTCTGCTTGACTATGTTTATGTGTGAGATATGCGACCTTTTCTAACGCGGCTTGTCTTTTTCTTTTTTTTTTTTTTTTTTGATCTATGGGAAAACATCAAATAGAGATGGATCAGGTGTTGGTGCAGCACTGGCAGCACTGATCGCCACCAAGCACTGTCGCTAAACATATGCAAAACACCATCGAAGAGCGAACATGATAGGTTTTGTGGAGAAATAATAAAAATGATGACAAAATCAAAAGTTGTGTGGATGTATTAATGTGGCTTTCTAATTAAATGAAGTACAATGGTATATATTAAGCACTATAAGGCGGGGGCGCGTCAAGACCGTCAGGTCTCGCAGAAAACTGCGTCGACCTATGCTGCTGTTGATTCCCCCCAAGTGTCGTCAACTCAATCGCTTGCCCTTGCCCCTGCCCTTGCAGTTGCTGTTCATAATTTGGCAACCGATACCTCGCCGGTTCATAAAACGCCCCTCCACCAATCGACTCTGGCCGCCCACTACTCGTGACAGCCCATTCAGTCTCCAAAGCCCTCAGCTTCCTACGCCTCCTCCTCTTCAGAGCCAAATAAGCCACGCTCATCACCACTATCCCTCCTGCCAACCCCGTCAGAACTTTAAACCCCACGTTCGGATTGTGCGACTCTTCAGTCTCTACCTTTGGCAATGATGGCGGCGACAGGAGTTCAAATTGACTAGTGTAAAGCTCATCCACCCTCACTGGGCCCGCATTTTCAGTCTGAGCGAATTTGTTGGAAAGTGAGTTTGCGGAGAGGTTGATTCCATAGATGTTGCCATCGGAGGAAAGAGAGATTCCGAATTGAAAGGTGCTTTGGACAATGGGGTTGGATGGGGAGGTGTCAATGGCGTAAGTTTCGTTATATTGGGAGGTGACGAAGAGGTAAGGGCGGAGGGTGGGTGTTAGGGAGGTCGAGGTAGAGGAGGAGGAGGGGGTGGTGATGGTGTGAACTTGGGAGGTTATTGGATTTGTGGTTGTGTTGTTTGTTTCGAGGTAGTTGGAAATAAAGTATATCTGTTGGGTTGTTGTTTTGTTGTTACACATATGCAGACAAAAGAAAAGTAAGAAAATAATAAAGTCAGAAACAAACGATGAGCAATGTTATTGCTTTTTCCCCTAGCACATAGAAAAAAAAGAATCCGGTACAAGAACAACTTACAGAATTGGTGCTAATGCATGCAAGGAAGGAAGTGCCGTTTCGAACTCCAGGGATGATATGTTTGAGTTTTAGACCCGGTATGGCTTTGATGATGTCACCAGTGGGGAAGTAAGAAGGAAGGTCGTTGAGGAGGTAGGTTGTGATTATGTCTGATTCCTCGCGGTAGACGTAGGCGTAGCCTTGACTGAGGCTCATCAGTTTTGGCGCCTGGGAGGTTTGTTTTTCGAGTGAGGGAAAAAATGGACAGTTGAGATGCATGCATGTAAGGTTGTACCAAGAAAAGAAAAGACAATTGAATGAGTCAGAAGGTCGGTAATCTAGCGGAGGTAAAAAAGTGGACCAAATGAACGAGGGAAGTCGGTATGGGGCTCCCAAATCGAACAAACAAAAAACTTACAGAGAGAATATTACTCAGGTTCCAGCTATTGATGGTATCATTCGAAAGTGGGTCCTGGGGGCCAAAAGATCCAAACCGGAGCTGCCCGTATCCATCCATAGCGGCATGAATGAACCTCTCCTTCACAACACCCTCAGCCGGTCCCCCTTGGACTTTAACATTCTGGCCATAATAAATAGCCGCATGTGACATATGGGAGCGCGCATCGAACCAGCGGTAATCGTCCCCAGTCTCAAACTGTTCCCACCCCATTGATCTACCGACTTGACTATTAACAGCATCAACCGTGACATCCAATGCTGGATCATACTTGATACCGGTCCAATTGATCGAATCCTGGCTTTGATTTGCTGGTTTGTTGACCGCCAGGGCTGTAAAGACGCCCGTCCGAGAGACGGCACAGTCAACGGAATCAAAGGTCTGAGACCAGTAGGAAGGGAAGAACTTGGCTTGGGCTATGGAGACGATTGTCCATTTGATGCTTTTGAGGGAGGTTGGGTTGGGTTCTGAACGGACGAGGAGGAGGACGCCCTTTTCTTGAGTGAAGGTATAGGTGCCGTCATTGTAGGCGTTACCGATTCCGTAGACAATTGTATTGTTGGGGTTGACGGCTAGACAGTCGAGTTTGATGTTTCCCATGAAGAGCAGAAGTGGTTGAATGAATGAGTGCAGAAAGAGGAAAGGTAGACGAATGAATGAATGAATGAATGGAGGGAATGAGTGAAGCGTTAAGGAGAAAGACGTGTGGCGTAAGGAGAAACTAGGTATGTTATATAAAGATTGGCTGTTTTCCAAACAGAAAGCCGACAAACCTTAATTTCTGATGGTATTTCATGGAAGAATGGAATGACAAGATGTTCCCTGGTTCTATGTATGTGAGATGCACAACACCGCACAGTCAGCGCTGTTCGCTTCTGTACGCCATCTAATCGGTGCAGGGGAATGAGGCATCATAAATGCATGCACTCTACCTTCAAGGAACATTCTTCAGGTATCATGTACCATCAGGGTTCCTCCTGGACGCCACGAAATAACACACACTTTCTTTATCTTTTTTGTCTTATAAAAAACGTACACGCATTGGCCAGCCCAAAATCTTCCTTGAGTTCCTTGTTTCCTTTGACGTTCAAACATGTTTTTTCGATCAATTGATCGTAATTAAGGGCTATTAGTTCAGGGAAGAGGACGAAGAACCCCTCTGGGTCTTGCTTCCCCACACCCCCCTTTAACCAACAGGTCCATCCACTCACACCATTTAGCAAATACATCCACATTCACATCAATATCCACACTCAACCACTCACTCTTTTGCCTGAACGCTCATTTCGCATTCGACAATGAATGCCTTCTTCTAGAGGATGAGACTCACAGCTCACCTTATCATCATCCTCTCCCTCGTCATCCTCCCCGTCGCCGCACAAGACGAAGAACCCGAACGTGCCAGCCACTTGTCCCAGACGCTCTTCATGCATACGTGAAGCGACCTCCTCGGGTATTACTTCGCACGGCCACTTTAGCCAAGTTCCTGGATACAGATTTGCTGCCGGTGAAACTACTGCATCGGGTCCTTCGTATGACTGGTTGGCAACGGATGGTCCGTATTGGGGCCGGAAAGGTCGGATCACAATTCAAGCTTGGTAAATACAAAGATCAGTCAGCACGCACGATCCATATTCCACGAAAAAGCGCATTATCGTCGTTACGACGATGTTCGTTTGATGAGATGATATGATGTTCCAGGTCACTGCTCAGTACCTCAAGAGAGTTACACCGCTCAAGAATGACGGCGTCAAGGTCTTGTCGGGCGAATATCGTGGTGCATTGTGTATCTTGACTGCAGTCGATGTTTACGATGGTATTGTCAAGTTGAGAGGTGATAACACGTACAAGGTCTTGGCCATTTCTATTCTTGGTAAGTAATTGGATGACTGAGGTGATGGACATCTGAAATATCTTGGTAGAGAGGTTGAGTGAAAAGGAGGAGGTCGGGGGGTACTTTTCCTCAGGATATAGTTGGAATGATAGGTATATTTTCTTCAAGCACATAAAGCACAACTAAACTAAAAACGTGCTATGAAGGTTGCGAACGACAAAATAGATAAAAAATAACCCCTTGACCAACATACAACCAAGAGCGTTCAAACATGACGAGCGATAAGGTGCGGACGCCCTCACATGAGCACCCTCAGCAGCAGCCAAGGTAACAACAGCAACAAGAAGAAAAAGGGTACCGAGACCGATTGCTGTCACACTGATGAACAAACAACAGCAGAAGATAAAAATATTGCCAATACCGAAGAACAGGACGACAGCCAGATGGTCAATGCCGATTAGGTGGACTACATTGAAGTTCTCGAACTGCAAGGCTGCCAACGACACCAACAAGTCCAGAGTAATGTTAATATATGTTGCTACAGCTTCAATCTTTGATTCTATTCCCTTCAGGACTCCTCAACCTTCTTAGGCCTATGCTTTATCCTCCGTCAAAAAATGTCAATCATCTATTTCCAAACCATCGTTCAATTCCTTGCCGTCTTGCAATACCCAATAGCCTTGCCTAACCGGGGGTTACCACGAGGGCAACATTATTTCCCCCAACCATTTCGAACTCTACGTGGACCTAGACGAGACTGAAGAAGATACGATGGTGAGCTGTATCTGTCATTATCCGCTGTTGGATGTGTCGCTATCGGAGTGCACTGATCGGACGGCGCAGTATGAGAGTCCGGAGGATGATTTAACGATGGCGAGGAGCATTAATCAATAGGACGGTGCAAATAGAGTCATTAGGTATAGATGAACTAAAACCGAAATCGAGGTGGGCGACAGACGAAAGGGGAATCCTCTGGGAACGAGCCGACCGTAGTTACTCACATTCCTCTAAAGGACATTATGTAACGCTATCGAACTCGATTCACTTTATCAATTACGATCAGCCCTCATTCAGAGTCGTATCCAGTACATCCAGTACATCCAAGAGACTTACCGTATGTTATTTGTCATTGTCTTTGTCCTCGTCATCGTAAGGCCGTAAGTGTGCCGCTGTGCTGGTGGTTGTTAATTGGTGGACTGAAGGGTGCCGACTCTTGTTGTTTCTTAGAAAACAAAACAACGATAGACAAGAGATGGGGTGCACTTGTACTGCTTTTCTTGTGAACCGGTTCGATTAGTTGGCTTAGGAGCCATTAAACCAGTAGACGAGGTCGATGAGGCGGATAGGGATGTAGTCTAAGGGTAGAAGGGTGGATCGGAGGAAGGGGACGAGGGATGGTTAGAGAGACATCGTAACAACGATCATGCTTTTCGAATCACAAGGAGTGGATGACTTTCTATTACATGGTGTATATCATATTTATTTTTTTCATACAGCCTGAATGTTCTTTTTTTTTGCTTTTCTTTTGACCCATATGACCAAAGTCGACGCCAATCTCTCTGTTTCTATCTCTACAGAGACGAAAGGAGAACATGTTCAGGAAGCTAAGGCAGGATGATAACAAAGAAAAAACGTTATAAAAAAGTATGAATGTGTTGGTAATAGCCAGGTATGAACAGCGATGGTGCATAGGAGAGATGAAAAGCGACGAGAAGGACATAGTCTGATTTCAACCCTTTAATCCCTTCATCTCTCCGTTCAACAGTGAGCGGGCGAGGTATCGACAAACGACATCTTATTGCCCGCTCTTCAATCTAAATCCCCCACCACTACCCTTTCTACCAACAGAGACCTTAACATTACTGCCCCCATCCTGCCCACCACGAGCAGGCAAACGAGAAGATGGAGAAGCGATTGCTGGAATCGCGAAAAGTCGACCCAATTATCCACCTTTTGTGATTTTAGTGGCGTCTCTTTCTCATTGTTCTACTTATTTTTCCTTTTTCATTTGCCCAAGGTTCAGTCTAGTATTCCTCCAGTTGTAAGGAGTACATTGCCGTTCTTCCTTTACTCCCAGAAACACAAGGCAAGGACAAGTATAACAAATTTGCTACAACTTTTGGTAGAACGGGTGCGTTAGAGGCCATAACACCCTTAAACGGGTGACAACGCCTTCTTCTCCTGAGACAGACGACCATTTTTAGCGATCGCAATCGCCACTAATCTTCGATCCATCTATAGACCTTTCATTCAGGCTCTCTGATCAGGCACGGCTGAACTCTCTTCGAGACAATTACAGTTGAATGGGCGTCCATAACGAATGTCGCGACGACGATGACGCCCATGCCAAAACCTCTTTTTTCTTTTTCAGGACAAATAGTGTTGCAGCCGACCAGAATTGAAAGAAGAGAAAAAATAAAGTTCAGCATGAGTCGTATGCAAAGTTTGGGCTGTTGCATGTGGGAAGATATCGCAATTTTTGTGTATAAGTGGCTTGCATACTCAATCCAATTATTTCTCACGCATTCCCTGTCGCCTTTCAGACCCTATTTTTTTATTTTTCTCACTTCGGCTTTCCTTCTCCACCCCTCGACCTGCTCTTCCCTCGGTTCCTGCTTCCCCTTCCCTCCCTTCTTTATTCTTCTACTCTCATTCACTCTTCTCCTCCTCTTTATCTCTTAATATCCATCATGACCATTGTCGACCTTGACTGCATAGCTTCAAACCCTAACTCGACCATCCTCTATGGAATCGGAAACGCCGAGGATACATTCGGAAACGTCATCACCATCATCTATCGATCCAAGGAAAACCCCGCCAATGCCACCGATATCAAATGGGATAAAGTCCTTGAAAATCCCAGTCGCGATTTCGACACGCCTGACGCGGGGCGTCACTTCAAGTACTCGCAGTTTGGAAACGTTGACTGTGCAGTGAGCAGCAAGGGCGAGTTCACCGCCTTCTTTTATAACCCTGAGTTTGCGGCAACAGGGAGGGCGAGACCGGTGCCGATGGGCATCCAGTTTTATGAAGGCCTGCCTGGAGTGCTTAAGATCTATGGGTGGACGATGTATGGGTGGACGAATGAGGACTTTGTGCACCAGTCGTTTTATATCGAAAAGGACGGTGTCGAAACGGTCGTGCATGCTGTTATGGACCAAACTGCGTCAGTGATTCGGTTTGGGTTGGTCGACAAAAGTACGGGCTATCTACAGTTAGCTGCCGTCTGGAAGTTGGTAGGTGTCAGGGATGAACAAATGTCAACAGGTTATTACATGAGTGTCGTTTAATATCATGTCTAATTATCTGCCTGCGCTATTTGCACCCACCCTCCTTCTTCCCATACAAAATAGGTCGATGGACGGTTCATGGTAGGAGAACTGACAGATGAGATCCCAAAGCTTCCTAAATTATCCACGGCAGCATACATCACCACCGACCAGAGACACATAGTTTATCAGAACGGTAGTATCTACCTCTATTCAGACACCACAGGCCTGATCTCGTCGTTTCCGTTCTCAATTCCACATGTTACTCCAAAACAAAAGGAATTTGTTCAAGCAACTCCCATCCCAGCAAACGGGAGGACCATGTTCTTTCAAGGAATGAGACAAAACTCGTCGTACCTCGGATACCTGACCCGGGTGGACAACCGTACCGATGTGGCAAGTGATTTATGATGTCGAATTAATATGTGTACGCTCTTTTAGGTTGTAAGGCAGGAAACACAGGTATTAGCGACTGACATATATTCCGGACCCTTATTATTTCTTATTTTCTCATTTCTGATAGCGGATAACTCTAAATATGACAATGCAGGTCTCAAAAATCGACATCTCCTACGACCTAACAGCTCCTTCAACTACCAGAAGTACAACTCGAGACTTCATAATGAACATATATGGAATATACAAGAACGTGGCTTACCTTCAGGCCATAGGGGGACAACTTCCAGACCAAGTGCCTTTTGCTGTCGGTCTTACAGTGTACGGGTACTATGGCATCACACTGGACGGGACATCCATGGGAAGCTTGGTCCCATTCGAGAACTCTATCTCGACCATAGCAGGGGTGGAAGACCGGTCCCTCCGAAGCCGATTCCGAAACTACCAAGGTCAAGTGGGGCCGATCTATACTTCTGCCGGCATATTGTCCGGAGCAGGTATTTTTGGAGCCGTCATGGGAGCCATCATTGTGCTAGCGATACTGTGGTACCCCTTCAACAAATTGCTGGAAAGGATTCGATTGGATGAAGAGAGGCGAGCGAAGGGTAAGGAATCATTTGAGTTGATTTCTAGGTTGCGGCATGTCAGTGGGCTCCCGAGCACCGATCCTTCTTCAGCTGTAACAACGTTAGACGGACCAAGAGCAGGAGAGCTTCCATGCGAGTCGTCGTCTGCTAGTACGACTTCACATACTCTACTGGATGGACTCGGGCTTATGAGACATCCTCGACCTAATATTGTTGTCTCCATTGGTGATGATGAGGATTAGTCAGTTCGTACTCATGTAGCTGCAGATACCCTTACAACAGTAGTAACAGTTATTTTTTTTTTAAGGAAATAAATGAGAATATTTTTTCATCCTTTTACAACACCTGGATCATCCGCTCTTAGTGGTTGAGAATAGAAGGATGTGTGCGTCTAGGACGAAATAAAGAGCGTACGTCAGAGAGGCTTCTTTTTGTCAGATTGTTGTTTGACAAGGTTACAGTAGTGAGCAGATAGGGAGAAGGGGGAGAAGGCAAACGAAACAAAATATTGCTCGGATTCAGGTACGATCGCACAGTCTCGTGTCCGCTTTGGTCATACGTGATCCCACCAGTGATGCTACTCTCCTTTGATGACGTCAATAAGACTAACATATCCAGGAATAGCATTTCATTTACCGAGCTGTCGATTTCTCGCCCTCCGAGACAATTTATCTGCCAATCGCGCCACCAATTTCATCTACACGACGTTGTCGCAAAACACCTCCAACCTGGTGAGGGGTGAATGCCCCTCGGAGCTTTACACACGGTTCGTGCTGAGTAAGACGGGGAGCCTACAGCAAAGATATCATAGTGCATGTCTTGGCATCAGCCCACAGCGTCCATCATGCCTCCATGAGACTCTCTTTTGCATATTTTCAGGCGCCGCTTCCCTATCGATCTTCTTGTATGTGGTGTGGAGGTTCGATTTTTATTCTCCCAGGAATAAAGGACGAATAGGCTCGCCGCACTTCCAAGAGCAAATAAAAAAAACAAAGTGTTCGCCCACGCCTTATTACATGTTTGTTGTGGGCTGTTGTCGCACCTTTTTTTTTTTTTTTCTCTTTTAAGGTTTGAGTGGCTTTTAATATGACTAGTTCTTTCCCCGGCTTCCATTCTACCTGCTCTCTTCAACTTTCTTTCTTGATTCCATACTCTTCTCCCTTTTTTTTCAATTATTCGTCGTTCTTATTTCCTCACTCTCCTCGCACTCCTCCCTCTCCCTCCTACACCCCATTGTTTTCCCTCCTTCTCCTCCTCGTCGCATTCTTCATCATCACCAACATGGGCGTCGTGGACCTTGACTGTATCGCCTCAAATCCCAACTCGACCATCCTCTATGGAATCGGAAACGCCGAGGATAGGTCCGGAGGCGTCGTCACCATCGTCTATCGATCCAAGGACAACCCCGCCAATGCCACCGATATCAAATGGTATAAAGTCCGTGAAAATTTCAGTCGCAATTTCGACACGCCTGGCGCGGAGCCTCATTTCAAGTACTCGCAGTTTGGCAACGTTGACTGTGCAGTGAGCAGCAAGGGCGAGTTTACCGCCTTCTTTTATAACCCTGGGTTTTCGGTGACGGGGACGGCGAGACCAGTGCCAATGGGTATTCAGTTTTATCAAGATTGGACTCAGCAGACGCTGCGGACGGTGCTTATCTATGGGTGGACGATGTATGGATGGACGAATCAGAACTTTGTGCACCAGTCGTTTTATATCGAAAAGGACGGTGTCGAAACGGTCGTGCATGCTGTTATGGACGAGACTGCGTCAGTGATTCGGTTTGGGTTGGTCGACAAAAGTACGGGCTATCTACAGTTAGCTGCCGTCTGGAAGTTGGTAGGTGTCAAGGATGAACAAATGTCAACAGGTTGTTACATGAGTATCGTTTAATATCATGTCTAATTATCTGTCTGCGCTGTTTGCACCCACCTTCCTTCCCAAAAAAAATAGGTCGATGGACGGTTCATGGTAGGAGAACTGACAGATGAGATCCCAAAGCTTCCTCATCGAAAGTCAACTGCGTTCCCCATACAATTATCCACGGCATCATACATCAACTCCGACCAGAGACACATAGTTTATCAGAACGGTAGTATCTACCTCTATTCAGACACCACAGGCCTGATCTCGTCGTTTCCGTTCTCAAGTCCACTTGCTACTCCAAAACAAAAGGAATTTGTTCAAGCAACTCCTATCCCAACAAACGGGAGGAACATGTTCTTTCAAGGAATGAGACAAAACTCGTCGTACCTCGGATACCTGACCCAGGTAGACGACCATACCGATGTGGCAAGTGATTTATGATGTCGAATTAATATGTGTACGCTCTTTTATGTTGTGAGGCAGGAAACACAGGTATTAGCGACTGACATATATTCCGGACCCTTATTATTTCTTATTTTCTCATTTCTGATAGCGGATAACTCTAAATATGACAATGCAGGTCTCAAAAATCGACATCTCCTACGACCTAACAGCTCCTTCAACTACCAGAAGTACAACTCGAGGCGCCATAATGGACAAAAATGGAGAATACAAGAACGTGGCTTACCTTCAGGCCATAGGGGGACAACTTCCAGACCAAGTGCCTTTTGCTGTCGGTCTTACAGTGTACGGGTACTATGGCATCACACTGGACGGGACATCCATGGGAGGCATGGTCCCACTCGAGGTCCCACTCGAGGCCCCATTCGAGAACTCTATCTCGACCATAGCAGGGGTAGAAGACCGGTACCTCCGAAGCCGATTCCGAAACTTCCAAGGTCAAGTGGGGCCGAGATATACTTCTGCCGACATATTGTCCGGAGTAGGTATTTTTGGAGCCGTCATGGGAGCCATCATTGTGCTAGCGATACTGTGGTACCCCTTCAACAAATTGCTGGAAATAATTCGATTGGATGAAGAGAGGCGGGCGAAGGATAAGGAATCATTTGAGTTGATTTCTAGGTTGCGGCATGTCAGTGGGCTCCCGAGCACCGATCCTTCTTCAGCTGTAACAACGTTAGACGGACCAAGAGCAGGAGAGCTTCCGTTCGAGTCGTCGTCTGCTAGTACGACTTCACATACTCTACTGGATGGACTCGGGCTTATGAGACATCCTCGACCTAATATTGTTGTCTCCATTGGTGGTGATGAGGATTAGTCAGTGCGTACTCATGCAGGTGCAGATACCCTTACAACAGCAGTAACAGTTGTTTTTTTTTTAAGGAAATAAATGAGAATATTTTTTCATCCTTTTACAGCACCTGGAGCATCTAATCTTTATGGTTGATAATAGAAGGATATTTGCGTTTAGGACGAAGTAAAGAGCGTACGTCAGAGAGGCTTCTTTTTGTCAGATTGTTGTTTGAAAGGGTTACAGTAGTGAGCAGATAGGGAGAAGGGGGAGAAGGCGAATGAAACAAAATATTGCTCGGATTCAGGTACGATCGCACAGTCTCGTGTCCGCTTTGGTCATACGTGATCCCACCAGTGATGCTACTCTCCTTTGATGACGTCAATAAGACTAACATGTCCAGGAATGGCATTTCATTTACCGAGCTGTCGATCTCTCGCCCTCCGAGACAATTTATCTGCCAATCGCGCCACCAATTTCATCTACACGACGTTGTCGCAAAACACCTCCAACCTGGTGAGGGGTGAATGCCTCTCGGAGCTTTACACACGGTTCGTGCTGAGTAAGACGGGGAGCCTACAGCAAAGATATCATAGTGCATGTCTTGGCATCAGCCCACAGCGTCCATCATGCCTCCATGAGACTCTCTTTTGCATATTTTCAGGCGCCGCTTCCCTATCGATCTTCTTGTATGTGGTGTGGAGGTTCGATTTTTATTCTCCCAGGAATAAAGGACGAATAGGCTCGCCGCACTTCCAAGAGCAAATAAAAAAAACAAAGTGTTCGCCCACGCCTTATTACATGTTTGTTGTGGGCTGTTGTCGCACCTTTTTTTTTTTTTTTCTCTTTTAAGGTTTGAGTGGCTTTTAGTATGACTAGTTCTTTCCCCGGCTTCCATTCTGCCTGCTCTCTTCAACTTTCTTTCTTGATTCCATACTCTTCTCCCTTTTTTTCAATTATTCGTCGTTCTTATTTCCTCACTCTCCTCGCACTCCTCCCTCTCCCTCCTACACCCCATTGTTTTCCCTCCTTCTCCTCCTCGTCGCATTCTTCATCATCACCAACATGGGCGTCGTGGACCTTGACTGTATCGCCTCAAATCCCAACTCGACCATCCTCTATGGAATCGGAAACGCCGAGGATAGGTCCGGATACGTCGTCACCACCGTCTATCGATCCAAGGAAAACCCTGCCAATTCCACCAATTCCACCGATCTCATATGAGAAGAACACCGGAGGTTTTACCAGAGTCATACCGAGCCTCATTACATGTACCCTCGCTTCGGAGATGTTGACTGTGCAGTGAGCAGCAAGGGCGAGTTTGCGGCTTTTCTCTATAACCCTCAGGTCTACGCCACGGGCTATTCCAGGCCTATACCGATGGGGATTCGATTTAAACCGGATGGCGCAACAGGTTTATTGGAGCAGGAGGTGATCTGGGGATCGATGGGTTATGGCTGGACGAGTCGGAAGTTCGTGCACCAGTCGTTTTATATTGAAAAGGACGGTGTCGAGACGGTCGTGCATGCTGTTATGGATGAGACTGCGTCGGTGATTCGGTTTGGGTTGGTCGATAAAGATACTGGCTATCTCCAGCTGGCTGCCGTCTGGAAGATGGTTAGATGCAGTGCTAAATTAACGTCAGTTGACCATTCCATGCAGTGTGTGTAGTAATGCCTTGTCTAATTATTTGTCTGCACTATCTGCTCTCTATCTTTCCCAACCTAAATAGGTCGATGGACGGTTCATGGTAGGAGATCTGACAGACAAGATGCCAAACTTGCCTTATCCTAGGACCACAGAGTTCAACCCAAGGTCCCCATCGCTCATCAACACCGACCAGAAACACATGGTCTACCAGAACGGCAGTCTGTATATTTATTCAGATACTACAGGCCTCATCTCGTCGATTCCATTCTCTAGCCCTTTCACTACTCCATCACAGAAGGACTTGTTTCAAGCAACTCCCATCACAGCCAACAGGAGAAACATGTTCTTTCAAGGAATGAGAGATAACTCGCCGTATCTCGGATACCTGACACGATTGGATACCTACAACGAAACTGTAGGTGTTAATTTTCCGTTGCAACGACATGATCCACACGTCCTTGCACTCAAACAAACTGACACAGCGATTCTTATGTCCCACCCCCCCTCCCCCCTCCTTTTTTTATGTCCTTCCCCATGTTAGAGAACGGCCTCAACCATGACAATGCGGTTATCCACAATTGAACTTGCCAGCTCCTCCAATCTCACAACAACAATCAACGGCGCCATTACCAACATCTCAACAAAAAACTTTGAGATGACAAGCTACGGTTTTCACGAGGGTGTCATTAGCCTCCAGACAGGAACAGGACGCTTTCCAGACCAAATGCCCTTTATAGCTGGGTTAACATTAGAAGGCTACTTCGGCATCACCCTAGGATCAGGACCTCCAACAACAATCCCACTCGAGAACTTCACTGCTCCTATCCAAGAAGTCCAAGTCGACTTTGTCCGAAGTCGTCTCCGAAACCGCCATGGTCAAGTAGGGCCAACAATATACAATGAAACCATCGAGTTGTCAGGAATAGAGATTTTTGGCGTCGTCATGGGAGCCTTATTTGGGCTACCGCTACTGCGGTACCTCGTCAAGAAATTTGACAAATGGCTGGAGAAGATTCGATTGGATGATGAGAAGCGGGCGGCGGATAAGGAGGCGTATGAGTTAATTGCTAGGTTGCGGCATGCCAGTGCGCAATATAGCACCAATCCTTCTTCCACGACAACAGCGATAGGAGGAGGAGAGGGAACTAGAGGACTTTCTTATCGCTCTACTTCTGCCAACACCACCTCCTATGCTCTAATGGATGACCTGGGACTTACGAGACACCCTCGACCTAATACCGCTATTACCATTGGAGATGATGAGGATGAGTCGACTCAAGGTCGTGTAGATGTACATACTCAACAATAGTTTCTTGTTTATTACCATCTACAAACAGCCTACACTCCTTTTCGCTGAAAAATCCACTTTCATAGTAGATGTAGATCTTTACACTGAATTGAAATACCTATGAGGAGTGCTATTCAGTTTTGTGACAGCTTATTTGACCTCATATCTTCGCAGATTTTCGTCGACAGCATGCTTTCCCATCTTGGACATCACATCTACACTCAACCAGTTTCAGAACGGGACCTCAACACTAGCAAAGAAAGCGAAAGCGCTGGATTTCTACTCGCTGTTGGCTAAACCTTAGGCTGGCGCTGACAACGTCGTCGAAAAACAACCTCAAAAACCTGCCGAGCCCAAACGCCATAAAGGTGAGAGGGGTGAAGGATTTACTCTAAGGCATCGGATGGAACTGGTCGAGATCTTGGCCATCTTAGCAAGACCACCAACAAGAAGGTCATAGCAACCAATTTTCACCAGTTCGTACACTGCCGTGTCTCGAGAAAGTCGATCAAACAATGGGACAAGGAGTTCGACTAAATCCAGTTCGATTTGCATGGTCGAGGCGACAAATGCACGCTCTCCAGCAATCCATTCGACCTGATACGATACATACTGTACAATATCGTCCAAGAATGGCTAATAGATGATCGGAAGAGCAACAGCGTTGTCTTTGGTATTTAGCTCCAGGATGCAGCCGATTCCGTTCTCCACACTCTTATGGTGACATTTGCGATCTCAAAGATATGCCCCCTGGCCGCCCAATCTCTTTTACGGCATCATGGCCTTCGAGGATGAGGCAAGAGTATGGAATCGCCTACCGCCGTCTCAGAGGAGAAGCGGCTTCTGTCGACACGCTTGCCATTACAAGAAGGATGGACAAAATCCGCGAGATATCCTCTGGCTTCGAACTTGACGACGTCTATAACTGTGACGAGACTGACATGCACCTCAAGGAGCCTTCTACTCTCTCTTACACCATAGAGGAACTTGCGAGTGGTGCCAAACCTGAGCGGGGAACTGGGAGTCAAGTGTCGATTCTCTTCTGTGTCAATGCATCTGGATCTTCGCTTGCCCGAGCAGGAACGGTGGAGGCTTTGAGACCGGTTGACATTGATAAGTACACAAATAAACCGTGCTATTGTATGAAAAGGTAGGACCCGAAAAGTGGAAATTAGTCATCTCGTTTCATTGCTTGACGTTATAGGTCGGCATCTTGCCCGACATATCCGGCCATGTCCTGAGGTTCCCATTACCTCGAAACGACATAAAAAAGGATATAAGGCCCTGGGTGTATGTAAAGAGTGGCTGCACTCTCTGGATGACGGTCTTTCCAACAGGAGTCTTCTACTTATCGACACATGTGGAGCAGATGGCAACTCTAGACGCGGTACCTCTAGCGGCATCGATCAACTTGCAGCAGAGAAATGGAAACATATTCAAATCGAGCGTCTGCCACCCAATGAGACATCCGTCACCCGACCGTGGGACCATTGCATAATTAGCGTATTCAAACGACAATTTCTGAGATGCTTAGCAACAAAGCCGTTACAAAAAGGTACGCCCCCGCAAGTAAGATTACCAATTGCGATGCATGGTCGCTTATTCCATACTCGTGGTCGAATGTCAAGGCCTCGATAGTGAAGCATTATTTCTGCAAAGCGAAGGTGCTCTCGAAGGAGCAAGATGACAAGCTGCTGCGGGATTCGGTAAAAGTGGAGGAGCATACACCGCTGTATCCACCTGTGGCAGACAGCGACGCGAGTCGAGTCAAGGGACGTTATGTGCGCTTGATTGCTTCGATCATGGACGGAGACACGATCCAGTTATTCCTCGACGAATCAAAAGGATGCTCAAGATACAGCAGAAGAGATCGAGCAGACGGTGCACAAAAATATCGCCAAGAGGTGCGGCCCATGAGGGCGTAGTTCATCCATCGAGCGTGAGGATATCGAACAGGTCAAGTCCAAGTACGAAGGAAATAGTTTGGCGACTATGGTGGTTGAGTTGCTTGGAGATGAAGATGTGAGGAATCGAAAAACAGCGCGTCAGATATCCGCATATCCAAGCATAAATAAACTGAATAACACTCCTTATATTTTCAATTCAGTGGAAAAGATCCACATTTGCTATGGAAAGTGGATTTTTCAGCGAAAAGGAGTGTAAGAGGGTCCCGCGTGGGTTCAAGAGAGTAGTGAAAGTCGGCCGATACCACGAAACGGTATTCGGCTACTTGTGGCAAGTCCATGCAGGCAGGGTCCATTGCTGATTAGCCCCGGAGTTACAGGGAGGAAGAATAAGGCGTGTAAAGTGGTCTTGGCTGGCACCCACGTCGACACACGAGCCATCCTTGTTCTTGATCCTTCCATTCTCAATGGTCCACTTGATGGCTGATTCATCGCACAGCTCTAAAATTAGTTGAGGATAAGAGGATCCAGAGTAAAGACGTTGTCCCACACAATGGTGAGAGTCCACATTCTTGATCTGATGGTCCTCAGTCAGCACCCAGTTAGGGTGCAATGCTGTATCGCATGCGTAAAGAGCGACAAGTTCTCCCTATCAACGAATCAGTGTATGAACGCAGGATTAGCGATTTTACATCTAACGCAAGTGAAGAGGTACGAAAAAATCAATGTATGAGTGGGCTTCTTACCACATCAAGATAGGGCGCGTCCCAGCATTGTTTAGATCCAGGAATAAAAATTCGTCCTGTCGCTTGCTCGCATTCACAGGTTGCGCCAGTAGGAGAGTCGATACACTTCAATGGGGCAACGCATTTTTCCTTCTTTCGAAGTTCACGATGCGAGAAGGTGTAGATAGTGTTGGGGTCGGCTGTTGAATAACCGAAATCCTTAGGGCATTTTGCAATCTTGGAGCCGCAGAACGACACTTTGTTGTGCTTCAATTCGCGGATCAATTTTGTGCATTCTTTCGCAGTGCAGGCGTTTCCGAACTGAACAGCAAATGCTATAACAGTGAGAAGGGAAAGAGCCGATGTTAGATGCATTTTGGATTGGTGAAATGGAGAGGTTGAGCGATAGAGAGATGGGGAGCTATAAAATAATGTGGCGATTGGCAAAGAGAGGGATGTTTTTATATGCAGGAGTATCCATGGAACTTGGGTCGTTTTTTCACCCCTTGAAATTTTCCAAGGGAAATCGGGCCTTTTTCCCCTTGGAAATTAATATTTCATGCACCTCGTGGTTTTCCCGCCCCATGAAATTTTCCATGTACCCCATTGTTTTTTGTTTTTTTTTCGTCCGTTGCTCTTTTCTCATCCCGGGGTAATTTTTAATCCCTTTGGCTTATCTCATCTCTTGGTCTTGGTCTTCTCTCATCTTTTCGTGTTCTTGTCACCCCTAGGTCTTTTCTCGTCCCTGGGTCTTCCTCTCCCATTTGCTTCTCCACATCATTTACATTTTTTTGTCATGCCTTTGCTTTTTTATCCATTGGTATTATCCCATCCTTTTGGTCCTTTCCCTTCCCTTGGCCTTTCCTCATTTGATCATCCCTTGATGTTTTCCCAACTCATGGTCTTTTCTCCTCCCTTTGTTCCTTTCTGTTAGGGAGCCAATATTCAGCCCTTATTCCGTCTCACTACTGAAAGAGGGACGATATCGAAGGATCAAAAAGTAACATCCTATGACCGCTTGAATACCTTGAGCCAAGTTTTTGCTCTGACCCAAAAGTGGTGCTCTTAACCCAAAAGTAGTGCTCTTAACCCAAAAGTAGTGCTCTTAACCCAAAAGTAGTGCTCTTAACCCAAAAGTAGTGCTCTTAAACTAAAAGTGGTGCTCTTAACCCAAAAAGTGGTGCTCTTTACTCCTTTCTTTGGAATGTACTGTAAATGTTGGTATCTGCAGATACCTGTTATCCCCGAGATGGCCTTAGCTTGTGATATCTCTAGATCTGGATATGCATAATGTTTTCAGATCTGAAACCATTCTTGAGATGACCCTTGACTCAAGATATGTATGCATGCATGGTGTTTGCGTCTTTTACCTCCGATCTGCTCCTTGTGGCCCACTATAGCTTTAGATCGGGAAATATGCACGAGAAGGATCATCTGACTTCCCTTGCCATACGGCACTGTCATTGGGTTGACCAGGGAAAAGAGAATTTTTTAAAGCAAAGAGCCTGTCAGAAAAGAGACTCACTTTTTGACCAATTCAAGTGCGCAGCAAACCTGTTCAACCACTTCCTCGTGGACTTTTTAACGCCCACACTTCTCCACTCCCAAAACATGAAGTCATGTCTTTCATTGCTCAGATAGTCGTGCTATCCCTTGGATTGCAAGAAAAGTACAACGCTCGGGTCGGCTCTTGTTGTAGATATGCAGTAACTACCTCTTTTTCATCTTTCTCTACTCAAAATTGCAAAAATCATAAGGTGCGGCACCAAGGTCGCCATTATTGTCATCGTCAACAAGGAAACGTACTGTAACAGTATAATAATAGAACCATAACACCATCTGGCCCCCAACCACACCCCCATCTAGGTCTCCAACTACATATAAATACCTCAACTCCACAGCATAATAAGCATCATTTTTCCTGCCCTTCCCTCTTGTCCATAACACCTTTGTCTCTCTTGTATTCCTCTTTTCTCTCTCACTGCGTCCTCCCTAGTTAGTTCTACACCTGTATACCCTTGATCCATTGCTATTATACCCACAGAATACAATTTCAACATATATGAATGATTTGTGCAGCGTGGATGTTTCTGTTCCTATCAATTAGTACAAGTGGCGACCTTTATGTTTTAGGAGCAGAGTAGAGGTGGGCATGAAAATTATTCAAAATCGCGTGCAATACCCACGAGGAAATGGTTAAATAGGTTTATTGTGCACTCTAGGTTGTCAAAAGTGAGCATCTTATTTTGATAGGCATTCTGCTTTTCCAACTTACTCCTTACTCTGACCGCACTGACACCAAAAAAAACCTCCTTTCCTCGGTCAACCCTACTCTGAGAGTGCCTGTATGACGGTGAAAGCTAGATTAACCGAGTCCGTTGTGTCACTGTCACCCGCCGCCACTACTGACAGTGTCGCAGAAAATCTCCTTCCTGCAGTGCTTTGGCCTCACCGTAAATTATAGTAACGAAGATACTGTAGGGGTAGAAATAGCGAGGCAGCTTGATCTTTTGCTCCTTGTCCTTTCAAAAGACAACCTAACGAAACAATTGATTGACTTAGCTGACGCCGTTTACTTCAGTGATTATTGTATGCTTGCGTGTAGTGCTTTAGGTCCACCTCAGTTCAACAACCCTCTCTTACACTCCCATTATTCACAACATCAACCTCAACTGTGAGTGTAACAGCTACTCAAACATATCTCAAAGAAACGCCTGATTCCACAACAACAGCAGCACCTCAGTGGCTTCAGGATGTAAGTGGTTGCCTGGATTACTATGCCAACTCTAGGTGAGGGATGGCTTGCGTAGTCGTCGTACGCGTTCCATTCCAACTTCACTGGAGCTACTCTTCTAGAATCACATGACATGATCCTATCATTCACCCCTGAATTCATGCACCATTCCTTTGGGTGCCCCCGACCTTTTCGGCCCCCTTCTTTCCAGTCCCCCTTGATCTTTTTCTAGCATCCCTTGATCATTTTCTAGTGACCCCTTGATTATTTTCCAGACACCTTTCATCTATCATCCCTTTGCAGTATCCTTTGCTCTTTTTCCGACAACCTTTGACCTCTTCACGCATTCTTTGATTTTTCTGCATCCCCTGACGTGTCTCTTAACCCCGTTTCTGGACATTGTCCCCCTGATCCATCCCGATTTTCTTGACCGTCGCTCATTCGCTTTACATGCGATTAGTGCTACATGGGATTAGTGTGACACCAATTTTAGTATATCTTATTATTTACCTTTTGCTTCCCCGTCATACACTGCTCTGAAACAAAGCGTTAACAATGCGACTTCGAGTTTTACTAAAGCAAGGATTGCAAGAGCCAACACCGGAGGATCAAAAGCAACGTCGCTATGAACCTTTGCCTGCCACAGGACATTTATCCCCTGATGTTGTCCCTTGGTGTTGTCTCTTGATGTTGTCCCTTGATTTTTTTCCACTCTTGATTTTTTTTCACCCTTGATATTTTTTCACCCTTACTCTCTTTTTTTTTTCTTTTTCTCCTTCCTCCCCCCCCCCCTCCCCTCTTTCGTTACATAAATAAGGTGGGTCCTGTGGTTTCTTTCTCCTTAATTTTTTTCTGATCTTGATGATGTTCGGGACGCCTCCTGATAACACAGGATATTCTTAGGAGTAACGCCCAACACCACAGATATGCAATTAGTCCCTTTGAGCTTCACGACACCTCTCCGTACTTCTCATATGAGAATACACCTTGTATTGGCCAAGAAGACAAATGACCGCCAGCATCAAGAGGAGGCGATTGGTAAAAACGCGGAGAGCATCAAGAACGACAAAGGAGTTCATCCTTTTAAGAGACACATCCTTCGTATAAATGCCTGGCTATTTACTTTCAGAGTTTGCATAATCATCAACGCCTGTCTAGCCTTAGAAACCTAACATGACCAGACGTCTCGCTAACTTAACGCTCATAGTGGCCGCTACAGTTACTACATTCTTGTTCACCCTCACATACGCCTATACCAAAGAGCAGTACATCCAGGGTGCATCTACTGGGATCAAGACTCTCAACAGCAACTGGTACAGCCAAGACACGGGCCTATGGGATGGCGCTTGGTGGCAGAGTGCCAATGCCCTCACAACCCTCGCTGATTTTGCCATTCTGCAGCCAGGCGCTGCGAATTCACTGGGAATCGCCAACATTATTCAAAATACAGTCAAAAATGCACCTAAAAAGTTTCCTGGCTTTATCAACACATTTTACGACGACGAAGGTTGGTGTAGGGCGTGTTAATGAATATCCAATAATAGCGTTTAATCTACAGTCCCATCCAATTTACATATTATTTTAATGCATGTTCATTCACACACTAGGTTGGTGGGCTATGGGACTGATCCACTCGTACGATGCAACAGGTGACGAGAGCTACCTCGAGACAGCGGCAGATATCTTCAAGGACATGCAAACCGGTGGCGGGACAACTTGCATGGGTGGAATATTCTGGAGCAAAGACCGCAAATACGTGAACGCAATCGCAAATGAATTATATCTCACTGTTGCTGCTGCGTTAGCCAGTCGTATCTCGTCCAACAGAACGTACGCGCAGATCGCGGTCGATGAATGGAAGTGGTTCCAAGGAAGCGGCATGATCAATGGCCAGAGTCTCATCAATGACGGCCTCGACGAAAACTGCAAGAACAATGGCCTTCAAACCTGGTCTGTCAACCAGGGCGTCATTTTGGGTGCCTTGGTGGAACTTTCAAAGGTAAGGATTGTTACCCAAAAGAATTTAATCCAATTATCTCGATTCCAGTCACAAATGATTAGCACGCAAAAGAATTAATCCAGTTAACCCGATTACAATCCCCACTCAAAGGGCTCCCTAATTGGTGGCGGCGTCCTCAACACTGCTAGGACTTTGGCCAAGGCGGCCATCAACGCTCTCTCTAATCAAGATGGCATTCTCGTCGAGACAGACAAATGCGAGACGCAAGCCAATGCCTGTGGATTTGATGCCAAACAATTCAAAGGCGTCTTCATCCGAAACTTGGGCTATCTCAACCAGGTTATCGGCGACGGAGATATTAGAGCCTTCATCCTGAGAAATGCCGACTCGGTATTGAGTAAGGATCGCGACAGCAACAACAGAATGGGCGTTGCCTGGGCAGGTCCTGTAATCGCTGCCAATGGTGCCTCTCACGGGAGTGCCCTGGATGCCCTGGTGGCGGCTGCTCGCGTTGCCTGAATATTCATCTACTGTAGCAGTAAAACGGTGATAGCATGCGATCCGCACCCATATAAGTCCTTGCCTAGCAGTATAATAAACATCACCTCTTGTATTCACTTGTTTTCCAGTGCTCCTTTGCATCTACTTTATCGATGGCACGTAAATTGTCTCCCAATTGTATTGGCAAGAAAGATGCCAGTTTAATTCCATTTGACGTTGAGTTTCATTCACAACGGTTCGGGTACGGAGGATTGTAATTAAGGTTGGAGGTTATACATTAAGTACCATCAGTCTGCGTCTGGGCATGCTCTCGTATAGTTTTTGTAGCTACTCGAGTGGAATATTGATCCAGATATCCTGTCAGCGGTTCCAAAGCTCGTTAATGTCTTGAGGTGGGTGCTAGTATGTGGTGAGTTGGTATTTCATATACGCCCAAACGTGTTCACGTTGAGGTCTAGGGAGTTGGGTGGCCATTTGAAAACAGTGAATTCCTGCGCGACAAGCCATTCCGTCACTACAGTTGCTGTATGCACTCGAGAGTTGTCCTGTTGAAAAGTCAGCGTAGCGGGTTTCATATCATACCAATCAAAGGTGGCGAGAACATATTCTTGGAGAGCCTCGAGGTAGAGATCCGCATTCAAGGTTCCGATGGTTCGACAGAAGTCTCCTGGTCCGAAAAAACAGATGCATCCCAGATCATCATCTTCCCTCCTCCACCTTGTGGCATTCGAAGTACCTGATGGGGCAACTGACGCTTGTGCTCTTGGTCGCTGTAGTAAAACCTCCTTCCAAATGACCCCACACGACTGATCATGCTTTCATCGGAGAACATGACACGCTTCCAATCATCCACCGTCCAGTCGATGTGCTCCCGTGCAAATGCAAGCCAATCCTGCAAATGATTCGGTTTGAGATCGGGCCTCCTCTGTTGAACATATGCCTTGATTCCTTCTTTTCGTAGATTCTGCCGTACCGTCTGAACATGCACCTACACTCCATCCGTTTGAATGAATCGTTGACTGTCTTTGAGTTTTGTCATCTGACCGGTCTTGAATTGGCGAGCAAGAACCTCCTTTGTCCTTAAAGAGATCCGGATTGGTCTGCCGATTTTCGGAGGTGGAATGTTCACCTTGTTTTCTTTCCTGATCCTGGTTGGTGTTGCGACCGAGATCCCAAGTGAATCCGTGACCTTTCGAACTGAATGTACTTGAATCAATTGCTGGGTGACGTTTGCTTTTTGTGTAGAGAGTAAACGCACGCCTTTTTTTATTGTTATTGTTTTCTCCTGATTGCATTGTGCTTGGTGATGGGAAGAGTAAATGAAAGAATATGTGATGAGGAAAGAGTATGTCGGTGGGTAGATGAAAAGAGTGATACAGCTTTTTAACAAAAGTGATTCATGTAAGATGCAGAATTCAAAAAATTCGTGTATTATGACGTCATATCCAAAATGGGTTTGGATTGAGCTGAAGCATGACCAAGAGGCGTAAGAATCGTTGAGCGGCATCCTAGGGCTGATTGGTAAGACGATGAATGAGCAATTTTAATTCTGAAATCTGAAAGGTGCATAGCTTGCGTTTGTTGAAGTGGGGTTGACACACTTACGATCGCCAGCACTGGAAAAGCAAGCGGACGTTGTCCGGATGCGTTTCCACACCACCACAGCGAAACTGGATGATCAACTCCTTGAGGCCAACAACAATATCTCGGGTCGATACTTCCATAGGAGGATTGCCCGGGAGCAGCTAGTCACCGAGCTTGATAACAACAGCGATTTTGATCAAAACGGATGATGAGCGGACGCAAACCTGATTAACTGAGGAGGACATAATGAATTGTCTCTTTGAGTGCTATTGTAGTTTGAATATCGTTGACTTGTGGTGTTGTTTTGGATGATGTTCCCTTCAATGGTCGTTTATTTAACGAATTTGAGGTGAAATAGTCTACGCACATCATATTGGGCTACCTGAATGAAGAAGTGGGCCGAACATACAAACGAAGAGAAAATGGGTATATGCACATAGAGAAAAGCAACTGCGTGAAACAGAATATTTGGGCATAATCGGCAAAGGCGTAAGAAAAGCTTACCTTGAGAGACACAAGAATATTTTTTTCTGAGAGGGCGTAAGAGCGTGAGAAAAGTTTACTTGGATGGACAAAGTGACCCATGAATTACGTTTTGAGAGAGTTTGAGAGAGGGGGTACGCGAAGATGCATGAATGGCGAAGGAATAAGAAAAACGTATCTTGGCTGTCTATCTTTCAATAGAAATACCTCAATGCTCACCTCATCCTTCGGTTAGGTTACCCGCAATAGTTGTTGCAGTCTTCTTTGGACTAATCCCTACCGAATTCATACGCACACTTACATACTCATACCCACGTAAGCAAGACTAAGGAGCAAGAGCGTAGTATGATGTACTGACTAATCCTTCGATCTCTCTTCTGGCCGATCAACCGACATTTTGCCTTGCCGAGAAAACTGATTAGAGGATGATGCTGATAAAAATTTCTAGCCTCTTTTCCATTCCAGCGACAGATTCGTTTTCGTAAGAACACCTCAATATCAAGGTTATTAAAGAAGGCATGGAGCTGGTTCCACTGCCACGGCGCGAAGTGCCATGCAACTACTAGCGAACAAGAATTGATATTAATGATAACGCAATCGCTCGTCATCCACAATGGCTCTGTCCTTTTTCTATTGTCGCCCTCACCCTCTCCATGCTTTCCTTTGAATTCTGTCTGGAGTACCTTTCATGCACTTCACTTTTGTGCTTCTCGCAAGGGAATTAAATCGCAAAACATCATGTATGTATACCTAGTGAAGTGACGGGAAGGAGGAGAAAGTGGAGACTATGGGTGAACCATTTGATAAAAGAGTAGGGTCGTATGTGAGACATCTGCCATGGTATCTTGTGCCGCAACATCCAATTTCAACGTCAATTTGTAATGAGAGCTAGCTGGCCAAAGAAATTGAAAGGATGAACAAAGATGCAACGGAGCACAGATGATCGGAATACTCGCGGGAAGGAACCAAAAAGGGTCGCCAAAACTCCGACAAAAAGTTTTTTTTTTTCTTTTTTTTTTTTTTTTGCTCACGTTGCATCGAAGGACATTTCCAGCGGGCGATGAACATGTCAAAGGTTCAGATTCCATGCGCCTCATCATAATGGAGTAGAGAAAGGTTACTAAATGTTGTGGTGTAACTTACTGACTTTGAACACTTACTTTTTGCTCTTGAGAAACGAAATCACCGGGTTGCCTCTTTCGAGTTTACCGCGAGATAAATCTCGTCCCGTTGCATGAGGTTTTGACATACCACATGGTTTATCCCGACGTTGCGAAGCCATCCTTGAATCCATTTTTTCTCCCTCTGTTATAAAAGGGGGTTGCTTCTTCATCTTGAATCACTAGCCTGCAACTCTTTAAACAAATCGACACAAGTACGTACCCTCAACCATCACAAGTTTTAATCGAGGACTTGAAATGAAAAAGTCTTATAGATAAGGACTACAAACATTTCGCAAGCACTCATCGCCCAACACATATTTCTGCTTATAGACCCCATTCACCATGAAGATCACGTACATTGCTCTTGCTGCTATTGCCTTTGCTCAAGTGTGCATTGCTGGAGCTGTCCTTCCTTGCACCGGCAGACAGGAAACCCTTTGCCGGAAATTCCAGCTTGGAGGTGGCGACTTCCACCTCTGTGTTTGCACTGCCGATGTCAGCTGCCAAGTTGGTATGCCTGATTGCAACAGTGTAAAGAAACAAGAGTGCAAGGATTTCTGCGCTGAAAAGGTGGTTTGCCCCCCTGGATACCCATGCCCTGTCCCCAGCGAGTGCTCCAACAAGTGGATGGGAGGCGCAAAAAAGGTTTACACGTGCTCCCAGTACAACAGGGGATAAAATCCTCAAGTTTAAAATGGATTCTCGTACCCTTTTCTAGGACATTGTGTCACCCTCTCCCACCCCCATTCATAGCATCTCATTTTTTTCTTTTCAGATCAGGAAAGCGAATACATAGACCAATTATGCATGCATTTGTAGTACAAAAAGAATATTAAAGTACTGGATAAAAGTGATCCCTGAAATCCTGAATTCAGCTTTTCCCCCTCATTCCCCGTGGTTCTGTACTTCGCTTCTGCATTGTAACTTGAAATATTTATGGGGGAATCAAGTCTCGAAAGATTATAGAAGACTGCCGAGAGTTTAAACGCATTAGAACCAGTCTCTCTCGTTACTTGGTTTCCCCTGACCTTCACAGCACGAATGAAAGAGAAGTTGGGTCAGGTGTGACAGTACAAGTATGTAAATCAAGAGGATGGCGAGAGAAAGATAAGAGACGCAGGCGAGAGTTTTTTTCTTTGCTTGTTTTTTAATAAGTGAAAGTTATTGATTTGCTATAAATTGTTTAGAGCTATGGTTTTTGTGGATTTCTGTGGCAATGATGAAGGTTTGAATTGGAAGTGGTCATTACCGATGATAAAGCTGGCCAGAAATCGAATGTTGTAATGGTGAATTGGAGTTGGTGTTGTATTTTGGAGGGGTTGAAGGAGAGGACAGCTCGAAAGTCTTCGTCTGTTCACACAGTCTTGATCATGTACTCTGGGGAGTCGGAGAGAGCAGGGTAAGTGAGGGTGGCGGAGGCGAACTTTTGAGAGAATGTGTTGGAATTACATACCTCCGGAAGCAGTCGGTCGCTGGAGCTACAGTATTCCCACCTTTTCACAAGTAATGTTTCACGATTCCCTTTTGGGAATAGCGCCAAAGGAATCATCGTAGGAGGGGTGCACAATTTTTCTGTGCAACCAATTACCGATCCGATGGCTTGATCAATTCTCTTTTTCGCACAAGGGGCTGGCGTATAGGTTCGGTCGGATAAGCGCCTATTTCTGCAAACAATCTCGGTGAGTCAAAAGGGAGAGAGGGAGAAGAGAAGGGACGCATTACTTCGAGCAAGGCAGGGGCTTATTGACTGAGGAGGGTTTCTTGCAGAAGAGAAGGGCCGCATTACTTCGAGCAGGGCAGGGGCTTATTAACTGAAGAGGGTTTCTTGCAAAAGCTCGGGTTGAGCTGAAGAAACAGTCAAGGTTAGGCTTTCAACTAATGGCGGACATGACACCAACCATGTGCCTATCTTGATGTTGTGCACTCTTGAACCAGCCTTCTCTGCCTTTGATAGTTTTTATTCAAATAAAAAAAAAAGGAAGGGAGAGTTCAACTTGCTGAAGGGTTTGGCCCTGGGCCTTGTTGATGGTCATTGCAAAGGCGGGTTTGATGGGAAACTGGGTTTTGCAGAACTTGATTGGATTGGCGAGGTCATCATCGGCGTTGGTTAGAGGAATGCGAGGGATGAGAACCATGTGTCCACGGTGTACACCAACCATGATCTCGGCGCCAATCAGATTGCGTCCAAGTTGTCGAACGATAAGGCGGGTGCCGTTGCACAGACCTTGCGCAGGATGAATGTTTCGAAGAAGGATGATGGGTTGACCGACCTTGAGCTTAAGCTGGTAAGGAGGCAAGCCGTTGGGCGAAAGAGTAGTGGGAAACTCTGGGGTATATGACCCAGAGTTTGTTAGGTGGTGAATGGCTTCCATCATCATCTTCCAAAAAAGAGGGGGCGAGTTATTTTTGGCGTTTTTAAATACTTATTAGCCCTTGAAATGAAGTGTTTTGAGAAAGCGATTATTTTCCCAAACTCGCACCTTATTTTAATGCCTCAAAATTGTCAATGCTTTGAAACCCTCAATCAGAGAAAGCGCTACTCTGACTGTACGTAGAAAGGGGGGGGGGGGGGGGGGGGGCACATGTGGCTATTAGTTGAAGCAACCAAAATTGTTATCGGAAGTGCCACAGAAGCTTCCATTAGGACAGCAGTTGCCACCATAGGATTCAGGACAAGCGAATTTGTCTGCGGAACATCCGGTCAGCTGAGGAATACACCTTCTGTAGTCGTTGCGGGAGGGGTTCTTTACTGTGGTTGGGCAACAGACGTCAGGCTTGTTTGCAATTTTGCAAATCTTCTTGGTCTGAACATAACCATCGGGACATCCACCAGGTGCCGTCCGGGGGATAAAATCTGCGGCAACCAGAGAGGCAACGGCGAGTGTAAGGGCAATTTTGTTCAGTAGCATAATGTTGGAGCGCCGGCTAAGCGTAAACAATAACAGATGCAAAAGAGGATGAAAACACAGGAGAATGTCAGCTATATTCATATATAAATGCTGTCAAAAGTCTTTACGTGATCAAGTTAAAAGGACCGGGTGTGTGTACATGGACTGCAAAGGTTTCTTGTGAGTGTTACCGTAGGTTTTCTTGAAAGGGTTTAATGGGATATTGTTTAAATAATTTTTGTGGGGGAAATCGTACGAATGGATGGTTCTTGAAGGAGGATTGAATGTAAATTGGGGCAGAGGGGTGTTGGAGCGGGGTGTTTGGTTGGTGCACTTCCTTTATATACCCGAACAAGGTCATAGAAGAAATGATGCAGATCAAGGTGTTGTTCGGGAATGAATACACAATGTTGGGGAGAGACCGTTGCCAGTTGGGCCTAGAAGGAGAGCATCGAGAAAAACAAGATTAAGTTTACGAGGAGAATCGAGGAAAGGGGACGGAAAATTAAATATAGAACTAAGGCATTCCGAGGATGTCAAATTAGATGGATGGGCTCGTTGATTTTTTTTTGCCTGGTGAGGAAAAATGCTCAAAAAAGTTCAAAGAGTCTCTTTAGGACAGTTGGCAATGGTGGAAAAGTCTCGGCCCTGCTGCGATAGGTTAACCTTAGTCTCTCGGATATTTAGTTAGAGTTTCGATCTCGATCTCCTTCCCGAAACTTTATTATAGACAGAGCACTGAAGCCCCCGATGATAGTGGGTAATCTAATGTTGCGGCGCGAGTTCCCTTCCCCCACCCCTACAATTGTGAACGAATCACATTCCTCCGCTCTGTCTCGGACCTTGTTGAGTTCGTCGCTTTTATTGTGTCACGAGGGAAAGATGAGAAAATGGGAAAGAAATACCCTGTTGTCCCCTACGTGACTAGCATGCTGGTGGTTTATTATAGCACAGCTTTAACCTGTTTGTATCCTGTGAAGGTTGCAGTTGAAGAGGTGTTGATACTGGAGGTTGAGATAAGAAGAGTACGGCGAGTGAAAGGCATGCTGAATGATGACAGATATGATGATTATATGAAATTGGGAGTTGTGGCTGATGAGAGCTTGTAGTTATAGGATAGTGGAGCGGCAAAAGAAAAAAAAAAAAAAAAAATAGAGCACATAGTATTCCCATGTGGGCCCCCACCATAGACTGACTATGCCATCAACTGTTTAACTGAGCAGATCGGACGGGATGCGGTGGTTTTAGTTGTGAATGGGCGTAGCTTGTAAATGTCGTGAATTCCCCCCATTTATTCACACTTTGGGCCAACGCCACCAAAGCCACCCACCAACGCCACCAAACCACGCCCAATTCATTCAACACTACCTTTTTCTACCTTTCCTTCGTACCACTTCAGTACCAAAAGCTCAAAACCTTAAAACATCTTTTTACCCCTGTTCCTCGAGTGGCCAGACCGGTACCCCGACAAAACACATCCTTCTCTCTTTCCGCTCATTCTCATCCTTTTTTTTCTCCTCATTCCACATTCCATCCCCCCAAAAATCCAAAAAAATAATTTTTGTACCCTTCAACATGCCCTCTCCCCCGGCTTTCGAGTCCTTCCACCCCGACCCTGGAAGCCAAAGGACATGGAGGACGTTGTTGCAACAGCGTTCCCCGAGTTCTCAACCCAGGACTTTGAGGCCGCCTTGACTACAGGTGTCCTTCCTGAGTTCGTCAAAGTCATTAGGACCAAGGCAACTCATTGGGTCAAGTTCCCCACTGCGTTCTTTGAAAAGAACAACAACCTTCCTTTTATGTCCAAGTGGGTGATGGGTGTCCTTGAAAAAGTGGCATCCGTCAAACCCAAATCCTTCTTTGTGGTTACCCTTCCCTCAGCCTCTCTCGAGGACAACCGATGGAGTATATCATCTTCCAAGTTTACTCGGGCCATGAGGCCAGTATTGCCAGTGAACACGGAGGCAAATCCAAGAACAGCGCCGACCCTGTCCTGTTCTCGCTCTTTACCCCTGAGACCAAGGCTCTGCAACAAGGGCGAGTGATTAAATTGACCTCCCTTGGCTTCGACACCACCGCGAATCATGTTACCGCCGCCCTAAGCAAATATGGACCAATTGAGTCTGTTCGTACGGGATTTAATGCAAAAGCTACTATGGCTACTGCTACAGTAACCTTCCGATCTGACTTGGCCGTTCAAAGCATCAAGGAACAAAACAAAACCTGTCTGCGGGTCCGAGACGACGTCGGCACTCTAACATTGCTAGGAAACGAAACGCGGTTGCTTACGACCGAGAGCTTACTCTAAAACTGGCGCACCTCCCTATCGGCTGTCAACCAGGCGATGTGAAAGACGTTTTCTCCACCAAACAAATCACCTGCACCCTCTAGACCCTCAATTGTCACTCCTCCTCCTTCAATCGAACCCTCCACTCCCACTCTTACCTCACCCGATGCGACCGACCTTATATTCGCCCAAGCGATGCTAGCTCTGGATGAGAACTGTCGTGAACGCCTTCATAATGCCAGCTTCGTCCATGATACAGCCGTCCGGAATGCCCATACTGATAAGCAACGAAAGCAAGAGCAGATCACCATCCGGCTCAACAAGGACTCAGCCAAGTACCGCAAACAGCTAGTCAAGCCCGTCAAGTTGGCCGAGATGTTGGTCCAAATGGCTACAGAGGAAACCAATGCCAAGTCACGCCAAGAGATCCCCTACGTTCAGAGCTGTGCCGCTGCCGCTGCGATTCTCCGTCAAGATACTAATAACATTGAGGCTTTCCGGGCACGTCGCCAGAGTGAACTCCGCGCGGAGTTGAAGACACGATTGGTTAGGGCGTCAGTGGCAATGCGGCTTAAGGAATCGTCTCGTGCCAAGCAAGCGCAGGAGCAGGCGATCAAGAAAACACAGCGGTAGCAGGAGTGGGGCGCTTAAGGACCACCATACTGCGGTCATCGCTCGACTGTATAACACCCTACCCAATCTAAAACGACCCTCAACAACACAACACGATTTCCACTGCAGGAGTATGCCAATCACGTCCAACAACAGCCACAGCCGAGCCTACAAAAAAAGTCGGCCCACTGGTTGTTTCACCAGACGAGTTAGTTTTTGTCGAGATATTTCAAAAGCATCTTCTGTACACTCCAGGTCTGGCGGAAGGACTAGATGAGTTCCTGAGCCATCGCATAGTTCCTCTCATACAAGATCTTGCGAATATCAGATCGGAACTAGAGGAGTTGGTAGAAGAAATATACATTGTCAATAAAACTGTATCCCTCCATGGAACTAACGCATAGGTTTCTAACATTTTTAATCTTTTCACAAACCTGTTTTTTGATTTCTTCTCGTTCTTCAACTGGATAACCTTTCAGTCCCTTCATATTGCTGTTGACCTGACGCTCCCACACTCTTAGGACGTGCCATGCGCAATAGAAGATGGGCACGCCGGGGAAAGCGACCTTAATAGCCAGAATCTCATCACCGCCTTGGTCCATGATAACAGCGTTAGGAAAGAAATTGTACTCTTCTTCGTCAGTGGAGAAGAGATCTTTCATCTTTCTACAAATGGCAATTAACCAACTTGATAAGATGAAGGCATTGCAAGTCTTTGTTAAAGGAAATGCGACAGGAATGCCAAACCCTGTATCTGTATTCTTTAGATCAAGAGTGAACAAGTTCGTTGCATGCCTAAAAACAAGTAGTTGAGCAGGATGAGTAAAGCGACTAATACAAATATATCGCTAAAGCACGGTATAGAGAAAATAAACTAACCCAAACACACTATGGGTTCCATCGAGCATAGCGTTCTCCCATGGGTCTTGAACTGTTGTAGTTGCCATAAGGAATCCAACCCAAAATATTTAATAATGGGCTGCTATTTCTCAGGCTGGCTGCCTCGGATTAGATAGACACGCATCACAATACACGTCACATACGCCTGTTAAAAAGAAAGAGGACGACGTCTTGTCTCTCTACATTTCAAAAGCTCCAATGATTCACACAAATACATGCAGATGCTTAGATCTACCAAATTGCAAGACTTGCTGGGATTGGTCTCTCAAGGCACTCGACAATTGCCACGTTTACAATGAGGGCCCCACCTCTTATTTTCTCAAGGCGACAGATGAAACTATGGCTACTTACAATTCAATTTACGACCAGTCGGAGTCTGTCGCTGTCCGAAACGCGAGAATGAGGGAGTTTATTGTTAAAAATTGCCAGTACATTGAGAGAGAGGGCCAACCACTTGAGATCGTTGATCGCTCCAACCCCAAGACCAAACTTTGACAAAGTGTAAGCACTGCCTTTTAATGGCCCTACCATTATAGCATCATCCATGTCATCATTTTTCTAATCCTTACACATTACTGTGGAGCCACTAAATTTAGTTTCTACCTTGCACCTAAAGGATCAAAGACTCAACCACTCATGCCTCTCATCTGCATCACCCAATAAAGAAGTCTACAGATTTCAGTTAGCCACAAGTTCAAGAAAAAAAGAGTCTGTGACAGGGCCATGTAAAAGGGATGGAGAGATGGATTGCGGAAGGGTATTTGACCTACTTGTGCGAGAAAGCCTTCTGTTATGACAACACTCTTGACAGAGAGATGAAAGGCCCATGTCCTGAGAGGCTATTCTGACAATTCTAAAGACAGGGGAGGGCCTCCTGTGATGCCAGTTCTCTTGACAGAGAGTGCCCTGGCAAGACAATTCTCTTGACAGAAACACAGGAAAGGATGTTGTCAAGAGAATTCTCTTGACACAGTCACAGGGAAAGGGATGTTCATGGCGGAAGGGCCTTGTCGTGAGAACCCTCTTGACAGACAGGAAAGGGCCTTGTCAGATGAAATCTCTTTTTTTTGGAACGTCAAAGTTTTAATCCGAAAACGGAAGTCTAAGTGTAGCTCATGCGAGCACGGTATTCTACGTCGTTATAGCAAAGCAGAATAGATAAAGTGTACTGCGCAAAACCGAGGAAACACAATCCGTAATCTGCGCCAGGCGCACCTGCGCATACCTCCGGATGACCCTTGCTGCCCTTCGGGGGCGGTTCAAGGGGTAAGACTAGGTGTCTTCCGTCTCGAACTCTTTAACTGTCATCGCTCCTCTTTTTTCCATAATATCCATTCTCCTCCGACCTAGTAAGGCCTCGATCACCGCTCGGTCGGCTGTATGTGTATCATTCTGAACGCCAGGGCATCGTCCCTCCTCGTGCTCCGCCAGAGGCCGCCCGCACTCGCATTCATTCGCTCGGGGTTTCCGTCCATATATTTGTTGCCATTGGGACCTGGGCCGCTCCTCCGGGGGTTTGTGCTTCCGTCTTTCTGTGATACCCTGCTGTTTCTCCCATTCGACGGTTCTCTCGCATCGCGGTTTCCATATTTTTTCTCGGCCCTCCTTCTCGATGTACTTGCAGAATAGTCGGCTGACGTGTTCGGCAACGCTCTTGGGCATCTCCTTGAAGACTTTGGCCCACTCAGTGGCAAGAGCCTTGGGTACGAGTCCTCTGAGTATGTGGCAGACCGTCCACTCCTCATCGCCCGTGTATCCTTCATTACGGTCCTCCGTGCTTGGCCATTGGACGATCCTCCTCAGCGCCGCTTTGCATGCTCTGACGCTCGTCGCTACCCACCCAATCTCCTTGGGCTCTGTTTCTCCCTCCTTCCTTCTCTTCTTCCTCTCTCTGTTGTAGTGTTTCGTGGCAATCTCTCCCCAGAAGTCGATCCTCCCGAGTCCGTCCTTCCAGATTTCATCGTGGGCCTCCTTGCTCTCTGGGCATAACCATACGTGCTCATTGTCCTCCGTCGTCGCATGACACTGTCGGCACTGATCGTTTTTGTACAGGTCTGGTCGTCGGGCATGAAGGGCGTCCATTGTTGGTAGCATGCCATGGATTTTCTTTATCCTGTGGCTGCGTAGTCGTGTGTCCTGCTGCGAACTGAAGAATGTGTGTACTGGTTTGTTGTTGTGGATAATAGCAAGAGTACCGAGCCAGTCTGTGCCTTCATAGTCCTGGATCGACCTCTTGTGCCTCTTGAGTGATCTCCATGTCTGGTGCCACCGTCTGGTTGTCTGCATCTTCAGGGCCTGTCTGGTATCGATCTCGAGTGTAGTGCCGGCCATTCTTGCTGTGTAACGCAGGTCGTCCTGATCCTCCGCTCTGACCTCCCACTCTTTTCCTACCAACGCCTGGGCCTCCTTGGCCGCTTTGTCTGCTGCCTCATTCCACTTGTCGCCGCGATGTCCCTTGACCCATTCGACGGTTGTGGATCCTGTCCGCTCGCTGCATATCCGCGCTACTATTGCCCATTCCACCGCGTAATCGCACCTCAGTTTGGCCCTCACCGACGCTCTCCTCCTGTTGACGACAATGTCATTGAACATCTTGACCACCTTTTGATTGTCGGATCGGATGCACACGTCCTGGTCTTGTGGTGTCGCGATGATGCCTGCTATGAGCCCCATGAGTTCAGGCTTGATGGATGATGCGAATCCTTTGACTGTTCCTTGTATGACCGGTTGCTGTTCTCCTGCCACCGCGAAAGCCATCGAGCACTTGGCCTTCCCAAGGTTGACCATTGATCCGTCCGAATAAATATATCGTACTCCTGGCTGTGTGTGTTTCCTCTGTTCCTCCATGGCCGCTTGTGTGGCCTCGTCCATGTTAATGTGGTTGTAGCTGTGTTTCGGTGTATTGCTTGCCGTATGATGTTGTATCCGTTCCTTGATGGCAATGAGCAGCGGGTAAGCCTCCGCCTCCACTTCCTTTAGCCGAGCCTTTACCGCGCGCATTAGTCTCCGCTTGGGCGGGAGCGCTCGCTCTAGCTCCTGTCTCCGCCTGTCTAGCTCAGCCTGTTTCTCGGTCTTCTTTCGACGCTTCTCCTCCTCTGCGGCCTCCTTTGCTGCCTGTTGTCTGAATTTGTCTCTGACCTCCTTCTCTCGTCGAATCTTTGTGTGACGGTCAATAATCTGATTGCGTCTCTCCCTGAACGCCCTCAAGTTCGCCCTGTCCACTGCTTTGTCTCCTGTCGCCTTGGGTGGGGTCCATGGGATTCTGGGTTTTTCTGGCGTTTGCTGTAGTAAGTCGATGGTGCGTGTTGTTTCTGGTGTTCTGTTTTGTGTGGTTGGTTGTGTTGCTGGTTGTGTGGTTGGTTGTGTTGCTGGCAGTGAAAGGGGTGACGAAAAAGAGAAGGAAGAAGAAAAAGAGGGGGAATCTAAATCTACAATTGGGGGTTGGGTTGACTGTGAAGAAACAAAAAGGGAGGGTTGTGTGTGTTCGGATTGTGCTAACGAGTTGTGAGTGGGAAAGAATATATTGGGCATACAAAAAGTAAGGGGTGAAGAAATTAAGAAAGGGGAATTCAAATCTGAAAGTGACGAGGAAGAAACCGAACCCAAAATACCCTCTTGTAGGTCCTTTTCTTTTTCTTTTTCTTTTTCTTTTTCTTGTTCTTGTTCTTGTTCTTTTTCTTGGCTTCGACAGCGATGCTCCAATGGACCGTGGCTGTCGTCGCTTATCGCAACCGCCCTTTCCCTACCTCTTATCACCTCTTGATCGCTGCCGTCTTCTTTTCTTTTTCCGTTCTTTTCTCTGTTGTTGTCTTTTTCTTGTTGATTTTGTTGTTGTTGTTCCATCGGCGGCTCCTCCTCATCTTCGCTTCCGAACTCCCACAAGACGACCTCTTCCTCCTCGGCATCTTCCTGTGTTTCGCAAGCGTGCCCCTGGTTCTCCTCCTCGCGCTCCCCCACACGATTCATCTCGATCTGCGGGAACTCTGAAATGGCCTGACACACCGCTGCAAACCATACTCTGTCTCCTTTGATCCCATGTGTACGCGCAACTTCTTTCCACGGTCTGGTGTGACTCCGATCCTCGTTGATTATATCCTCCAGGTAAAAGACCTTGTCCCTCTCCATCCACTTGCTGTGCTTCACGTATATCTCAGGTGTCAGTACCTTTGACAACAGCACTCGTTCGCCCTCCTTTGCGCTCACATCGCATAGATTGACGTCTCGTTCCACCATTAGCTGGCACACTCTGGCGATGAGGTTATGTTGGGTGTACTTGCTGGCGATGGCCGGATTGGAAAGTGGGGATTCCCGCAGTCTTGCCGCCCTTTGCAGGTCTTGAAGTCGGCAATGGGTTAGGTCTCCTATGAGCCCTTTCTGGGTGCTTCTCAGATGCAATGTGCTGACGTGTTGTTCGGCGAGAGCGTCCTTGAGGTCCCGTAGTCCGTACAGCCTTGTGTGGTGCAATATACTGGCTGGTGTTGAGCTGGGTAAACCGAGTTTTTGTCGCACGACCGTCCTGTATTTCTTGGAGATGCGTTCTATGACTGTCCATGTTGGGATCTGCGCTGTCATCCGGTAGAGCAGCCTTGGGATAAGAACCGCGTTGATGATATAAATACACTGTTTATCGGTGACCGATTTCCTGAGCAGGATCTCGCATACCGTCTCCGTTTCCTCCATTGCCATAGCAGCTGTTGTTTTGGCCGATCCATCCGCTGCAAGCCACACCCCTAGGACTCTCGACGCTTTGCTTGCCACCTGTGGCTGAATCGAACTTCCTCCATAGTTGATGTTGTCGATGTGTGTTGGGTTGATTGCTAGTAATTCTGTTTTCTTGCCGTTGATCTCGATGCCGTGCATCCCAAAGAACTCCGTGCCGACGTCGGTCATCCTTGTGAGTTCTGTGTGTCCTGGTCCCACGAGGCTGGTATCGTCCACGAAGGCCAAGTCCGAAACCATGGGTGGCGCCTTTCCAGGGGCCGGCGGTGTCGACATTGTGTACCCCATTCCCAATGAGTCGATGGCACACAGTAGGGGGTCGTATGCTATCCTCCACAGGAGTGGACATTCCACGCCGCCTTGGTCTAGACCGCACATCGGTTTGTACTTGTCGGTCAATCCATAACTGGTAATCACTCGGTTGCTTTTGTTCTTGGTAATAAACAACAGCAGGTTCTGAAAGCTTTCTGGCACCTTCAAGCGTTGGAGGGCCAGGGCTAGCATCCCCCCCTCATGGCAGTTGACCGAATCGTAGCACCGACGCATATCCTGGAGTAAGACCCAGACCTCCTTCTTGTGTTGTCGCGCGTCCTCCATGACGGCATTAAGAGCGTGGATGGGATCTGCTGTTGATGTCCCCTTTAATACCGAGAAGTTGGCTCCTTTTAGAATATTGTGTTCCAGCATGGTAGTTGAGAGGCGTTCTGTCAGGATCGAAAACAGAATTTTTCGCCCATGTTCCAGGAGTGTGATCGGTCGAACGTCGGCAAGGCTTCCCGTCCATGGGTTGGTCTTGGAGAGGCAGAAGATCACACCTTCCGTCCACTGCAGGGGTATCTTTTGGTATTGGACACAAGCTTTCACTATCCCGTAAAAGAGACGTGTTGCCATTTCCCCCATATGTATCAACAGTTCTTTTGTTACCTTTGATGCCCCTGCTGCTTTACCAGAAGGTGCAGCGCTCACTGCTCGTTCTATCTCAGCGTCACTTGGCACATCTAACAGGTGGTCATACCATTCTGCTTCGACGTATTCAGCTGGCTGGTATATCTGCTCCCAAAGAGAACCTTTGGGGATACCCTTGCTCTGCCTTGGACCATGCCACTTTTCGAAGTATAGTCGGACATTCGTAAGGATATCGGATGGGTGGTCCGAAATGGATATGCGGTCATCAACCGTGATTTGCACACGGTCTAACGTAGCATGGCTGCGGTTTGTTTCGAGAATGCTTTGGATTGTAGATTTCGTGTTGGTTGAAAAACGCATGTCGCGCCTCTCAATAGCCTCTGCGATATCTTTGGTCTTCTGCTTTCTTTCTTCGTTCCGTCTGATGCGTTGCTGCTCGCTCCACTCGTTCTTAACTGTGTTGCGCCATTGTTCCCATTCATTGCGCTCAGCTTGTAATTCCGGTGGTTCTGCAATTCTGGTCTCCGGGAAATCTGTTTTGACCTTGTTCCACACATTGCAAATGGTTTCATGGGCAGCCATCTGTCGTCTCTCCTTACCCTGGGGTGGGCAATTGGGATTGACAAACCAAACGTGTGATAGTCTCAGCAATTCTCCGTGGCAGCGTCCTCTCCGGTAGTTTTGTACATTGGTACGATAGGCCATACTCTGTTTCCCCACTCGTTTCCGAGGGAGGGTTTCCAGAGCCACATCCATGATTGCCGCTGCGAGGTTATCCCATGCAAAGTCGATCATGTTCTCCGCTAGGATCGGGGCTTCCCTTGGATTTGATGTGTCCGTTTCCATGATATTGATCCCCGTGGATCCCTGTGTCATTTTTGCAACCAAGACCTGTTCGAGTCGAATAGAAAATGATTCCCATTGTTCCTCTGAGGCTTCGTCAACCTTTACTTTATGTTCTAGAGAGCTATATTGCTCTAGAATATGAAGTGGGGTTGGTGTCACTAGAGTCCGCACATCTAGCTCTGCAAAAACGCATTTGTGATCCGTGTGCTATAATCACGTGTATCACCAGGACGAAGAGTACATAAGGACTCTTCGTCCCTGAATTAAACAGACCCCCTCTCTTTGTTTCGTTATTCCATTTTCCCCATTACCTTTATCAATAACACCTTGGTTATTATTTTCCATTTTTCTTAACGAATTCACAATAGGGATCTAATTCACCCATACACCTCCTCACGCATTCACTCATATAAAAAAAAAAAAAAAAAAAAAAAAAAAAAAAGGGAACGAGTGAATGCACACCCATTCACTGAATGGCAGGTCAGCGCTGCAGCAATGCAACTGACAGAGCACCGTCTCACCACTGGCACCGACCAAAACGTACCAAAGGGTAACTTACCAAGGGTACGTTACCACCCATTCACTGAATGGAAGGTTAGTTATGCAACCAACGGAGCACCGACTCCACGCTAACAACACCTGGACTACACTGTATCAATTGGCACCGTTCCAACTGTTACTACTATGCATGAACGTGCAAAATGCACTGCTCGCGAAGGACAGCACCCTCACTGAAGGTGAGTCCTCTCTAACAGTTAGTTGCATCACATGCTGAAATAAAAGACGATGTCATCGTTTGTCAGTTTATTTCTCTCTTCCCCTGAATCATGCATGAGCCAATGACAGGTGACCACGCATCACGATGTCAAATGTGCCTCAATGAGAGTCGGGAGAGACATGAGGGAGGGAAAAGAAAGAATTGAGAACACAACTCTCTCTCTCTATCACTCTCCTCAATTCCACCACGAACAACAAACCCACCCCATTCGGTCTGAAGCAACGACTTCCTCCTGACACGGGAGGCATGATGTATCAACACGCCATATCAGAGGGAATATTGTTCGGAATTCCATAAAAAGAAAGTGCGCGCATGAACTTGATCTCATGCTCTCATCTCATAAGAGTGAGCGACCAGCATCAAAATGCTGCTACACTCCACCAGTTATGAATGCCGAAAGCCCGAACCAATCAGAGTGATGGCAAGAGGAAAAAGAAAAGGAAAAGTGATGCATGAGCATGCTACCGTGACCTTCACGAATTTTCTCAATAATGCATCTTGCATGAACCTCGCCGACATCACCATGCATGGCATAACCCAATGGCAGTAGACATGACAGGAACGTGATCCACACAAGACATTGAGAGAAAGGAAGTGAGAAAACATCTATAAAGATGGAAAAGAGAATGAGAATCCCATTTTCTCTCCATTCGCCAAACACACTTCCAACACACTTCTCACAATTCCATCACACATTCAACACTATGTCCAACTCTCACTGCTCCTCCACCACTGAGTCCAGCACCAGCGGTTCTCGCCCTCCACTTGCTCCCATTAACACGAATGAGCTCGAGAACAGGAGACACGGCAAGAGGACTTCCCAAGCCACAACAACAACATCAGCAGCAGCGGCAACACCAGCCAGGGCAACTGCTGCCCCTTATGAACCCCTACAGCGCCAACGCAGAACGCTTAGGATCGATACCACACGCGCTACAAGACCCTTGCAATGGATGGCGCCTCCCAACGAGGCTGAGATCCGGCGCACGACAACCAACAACCTGCAATCCCTTTATCTGCAATTGCAATCGGAGAGAACGGTCGTGCTCGCCAAACAAGCAAGCTACTTGTGCGACGCCTTTGGTATCTTCGATATTCCTGCAGGACAGGATCTGGACAATATCGACCAATTCAACCTCCCGCACGATCACCAATACACTTCGTTGCAGGAGCACGCCAAGCGCCTCGAGAAACACATAGCGATGGTCCTTGAGATGATCCAGCAGTTCGAGTTTACGGTCAGACGTAGCCAGCTCTTCGACCAACTTGGTTACCTGAAGACCAACAACTATACACATGGTCCATTGTTTGGTCTCTCAAACAGCGAGCTAGTGAGGGAGAGGGCGTATGTCACGAATAACGCACCTCCGTCACCTGCGACTGTCCGTCGTAACACCGATCCCATATCACCCTCAGACTTGACACAAGAACAGCTAGATTACATGGCTGGCTCCTTTACAGCATGAAATCCCAGATATTTTGTGCATGCAGAAGCACGAATGATAAAATAAAGCAAAATAGTTTTTCCTTATTTTTGACACGCCGTGTCTGTCTACCCACAGTGCCTTGAGAAAAGCTCACATTTGCATGAACACATGCAGCTGCACGATTGCGATCATCACTGATTGCGCACACGAGTCGGTAACCAACATGGGAACGATGCTCTCATTTCACCCGATAAGAAATGAGAGAGTGAAACAAGACGCGACGCCATACACTAGACAAATAAGATCTTGATCAAACAATATCGTGATCTTACGCTGCCATGTCTTATGCGACCAAGGAATATACGCGTGTACTGATTTTCACATCCGACATTGGGAAGATGTGCAAGCAATGTCTATTTAAAAGATGATGATTTTGTTTTCTCAAAAGGCAGACACTTTCTTTCTCTCTCCAGAAGACAACAAAAAAAGAACCTCCACGATGTCTAACATCATCATCAACAACACCGAACTTCCCACCCTTCAAGGTCTGGCAATCAACGCCACCGATGACTTTCTTGTCGCTCCCTCTTCGGATCCCGGATTCTCGGAGGATATTGTCATGAGCAATGAAGGCGAGTGCGCTTCGTCCACGTCGTCGATCAACCATTCCCCTTCGTCTGCTCAAGTTCCCGACCTGAATAGCTTCTCCATCATGTCGGATGCCAACTACGATAGTGACACTGATCTCGCCAGCAGCCTCGAGGAAGCCATCGCCCACAAGAACCACGACATCATGGCCTGGTCTAAGGCGTACCGTGGTACTCTGCTCAAAATGGAGCAAAACGGCCACCTTCATGCCCATTACAAGATGTGGTGCAAGGAATCCCTCGACCTTGAGGAAGCCGTACAACAGAAAACCGATGAGCGTGACCGTCTGGTCGCTGCTCTCAACATCGGTCAACCGATGGCATCGACCATCATCACTCCTTCAGCTTCAGTGGCCACCGTTGCCACAACTGACAGCAAGAAGTTGACGCTGGATTCGGGTACTCCCAGATTCGGTGAAGCCAAACTTGGCAAGGGACAAACGTACAGAGTCATCTCTGACCCTCACCTGTTTCTTGATAGCTTCAAGACATACTGTGAAAACAGTTATGGTGAGGCACCCTTCCCTGCCAGTGCTCAGCGTCTCCTTTGCATGGCCATCCTAGACGAACAGACAAGACAACAGTTCAATGACGAACTCACCCACCGTGGTAGTTCTTCCCTCACGTGGGAAGAATGCGAAGTTGCATTCGTCGACAGCGTTCTCACACCAAAAGAACGTTTCCTCACTGTTGCCCGTGTTGCCGAAACTGGCCGTCGCCCCAAGGAGTCGTACCGCAATTTTGCACTGCGTCTCCACCGCTCTGTCAGAGTGTACCGCATTGACGATGGCAATTCTACCGTCCTCACTGGCATCATGGCATCTATTCCTTCGTTGGAACTGAACCTGATCAAGGGTGCAATCCAGAAGGCCGGTACTCCGCTGTCTGAGGTCAAACTGAACTCCATCTCCGAGATTCTCACTGCCCTCAGCGCAATGGAAGGACCAGACGACTCTGTCAAGAGACAGCACAACCTTGTTGACGACGATTCTGACGAAGATCAAGGCACGTCCTCTTCCAAGTTCAACAAGAACAACAGCAACAAGCGACAGCGTCGACAGAACCATCAAAAGAGCGATCGCCGCGACAAGAACAAGACGACTACCAACTCGTCCACAGCATCATCCTCTTCCAGATCGGATAAGAAGATGTTCCATTGCGACAACCATGGCGCCAATCGCTCCCATGACACCAAAGACTGTCGACACTGCACCAAGTGCGACAAGTCCGGTCATACTGCTCCTTTTTGCAAAAAGGACAGCAACAAGAACTTTGGCAACAAGTTTGGCAAAGGCAGGAAAGACAAGAAAGAAGGTGATTCAATTGGACCTTCTTCTTCGCATAAATTTATGCCTGCTTCTGACCAGCCCTTGCTTACTCATGCCTCTATCTCATATCAGACAAGTGACAAGATAGCTCAAGAGGAGAAGACCAACACGATAAAAGGTGAGTCAAGAGTAGAAACAGCTCTCTCTCTGACCACTTTAGATGATAATAAAAAATCGTCTCTTCCTGATATCAACTCAATCACTCTTGGTCCAATCTTGTCTCCTTCACTTGCTGTAACTGTTTCTACTCCTGAAGAAAACGATGTGTCAATTTCCTCTGACAAAATTGATGCATCTGTGTCTGTTGAACAAAATGTGGCGTCTGTGACCCCTTTAATCCCTAATGAAAAATCGGTCACAACTGAAGACGATGCACCTGCACCAACAAGCACACCACCCCAGTATGCTTTTCGTTCTTCACCACCAAAACAACCCGTCCTTGTCTCGGTTCCTTATTTTGAGACAAAAGAACCCTCTTTTGCTAGTCTATCCAAATTCGCTGCTTGCAGTCAACAAGGCATGGCTCAACAACAAGAAGACGATAAAGATTTTGGTATGATGACTGAAGAATTAGATACATTCGCATCTGACAAATTAAACCTCAGACACTACGCTGCTATCAAAGATGCAGTAGAACACGACAATCGGTTTCGAATTGAAATCCGAGCATTCAAAAGGACATACCATGCGTTGATCGACACGGGTGCTACGCATTCGTTTATCAGACAAGATGTGGTCAAGGAACACAACATTCCTTTCACCAAGATTGTCGGCAATTTTTCATTGGCTAACAAGTCTGTTGTCGAACGTATTGGCGTCACGGATCAAGTTGAATTTGAATTCAACAGTCGATTTCTATCGGCCCCTTTTGAAATTATTGAAGATCAAGAATTTCCTCTCACAGTCGGAATGGATCTCTTCTATCATATGGGTTTCGCTCTATTTGGTCTCCCTGAAATAAAAGAGATGGCCCCTACGCATGATATTCCCGTTGAAGACGAGAAACCATCACTGCGACCGACTGTCACCCCTGAAGAAGAACTCACTTCTGATTTTAAACGCATGAAAGGGAGATTCCTAGATGCGATCAGTAAAGTACTTCTCGACAATGAAAATATCTCAAAAACGAGTCATTGCCCCGTGCCTGAGATGATGGTGTATCTACCTGTTCCAAAAGGTACTATTGTGTATCGACGACCAAGACGTTTTGCTCACTCCCAGACACCTATCCTGGATGAGACTGTCGCACGCTGGTTAGAGGATGATGTGATTGAGCTTGCACCAGCAGGCAATCCACATAACAACACACTCACCCTAGCGGCAAAGAAAGATTTGAACGGGAAGAAATCATTATGGCGCGTGTGTCTCGACCCTCGTGCTCTCAATGTGCATTTACCAGAGGACAACTTTCCTCTCCCTCTTATCTCCGACATAATGCAAAAAGTAGCTGGTCATTCCATTTACAGCACCATTGATCTCACCCAAGCATACCATCGTCTGCCTATTCATAAAGAAGACAGGCACCTCACTGCTTTCATGCATGAGGGAAAACAATACATGTTCAAAAAGGCCCCCTTTGGTCTGAAGCCACTCTCGAGCTTATTCCAAAGAGGTATGTCTCGCATTCTTGGCGATCTACCTTTTGTTCTGAACTTTATTGATGACATTGTTATCTTTTCAAAAAGCAGAGAAGAGCATGCAGCTCATGTTAAATGTGTGATCGAAAGACTCAACGAGGCGAAATTGATCATCAACAAGAACAAGTGCAACTTTTTCAGCACACAGATCTCTCTGCTGGGATTCATCGTTGATCTCTTTGGAAAGAAAGTCGACCCTACTAAGTTGGCTAACATTCACGAATGGGCACCTCCTACCACTGCCAAACAAGTGCAGTCATATTTAGGTACGTTCAATTTCTTCCGTGAATACATTCCTCTTTATAGTACTATCGCTGCACCACTTGATGCGCTTCGTCATAAAGAAGGAACATTTAAACTATCAAAAGATGAGATGGATTCTTTCAATGGACTCAAGGAACTGCTTGTACGAGCTCCCGTGTTATCTTTTCCAGACTTCAGTCGGCCGTTCTTCGTTGCCACGGACGCGTCCAACGTTGGAATTGGTGCGGTACTGTATCAGTTGCCGAAAGGTGTACCCGAACCGAAGGACATGCAGTCCGTTCCCTCGAACGTCAACTACATATCTTTCATGGCTCGCACTCTGCAAGACCGAGAGAGAAAATATTCCGCTACTAAGAAGGAGTTATTAGCGATTGTTTTCGCATTGAAAAAATTCCATCACTATCTTTGGGGTTACCATTTTACCTTGTTCACCGATCATCGGGCTCTTACTTTTCTGCACTCACAGCAAGATCTGAACCCAATGATGACAACTTGGTTTGACACCATCATGGCATACTCGTTCAACGTTGTTTACCGTCCTGGCGTACTCAATGTGTTACCTGATGCGTTATCTCGTCAGTTCCCTCAGAAGTTGTGGACTGACAGACCTAAGTTGAAAACACCAATGAAAGTGTACGGTTACATTCATATGCTCAAAGACGAATCGGTTCCTCGAATCACCGTCGCAGCAAAAGACCGTCCTTCACTCATGACTGAGGTTCACTCCCTCGGTCATATTGGTGCGAACAAAATGGTTGACAAAATTCACGCCCAAGATAAGACGTGGCCATTTATGGTCAAAGATTGTCTTGAGCATGTCAAAAAATGCCCTGAGTGTCAACGCATTAATATCACTCGTAAAGGCTATCACCCTCTCAAGGCTATTCATGCACATTTACCAGGCGAACATATGACTGTAGATCTCGCTGGTGAATTCCATTTGTCCTCGAAAAACAACAAATATCTTCTCGTCCTGACAGACGTATGTACCCGCTTCGTTATTTTGAGAGCTATACCTGATAAAACAGCTGCCACCGTTGCAACCACGCTGTTTGACATTTTTACTCTGATCGGATTCCCCCGAGTCCTTCAATCAGATAATGGAAAAGAATTTTCCAATCAGGTTACAAAAATAATGACAGAACAATTGGGCATCCATCACCGTCTTGTCACACCCTATCATCCGAGAGGCAATGGACTAGCCGAGAACCGGGTTAAAGCGGTCAAAGAAATTCTTCGAAAAGAGACCAAAGGCAAAAACCACGAGTGGGATCGTCATGTTCCCATGGCTCAATTCGCCCTAAATGCAAATATTGCGAGTTTGCATGGTTCCACGCCTTACTCTCTTTTCTTCGCACGCAAGGAAAACGGACACTACAACTACACTGACCCCTTGAACCAGGTCATGTCCCACGAAGACTTGCTGAAGAGACTCGAATTTATGACTACGATCGTGTTCCCCGCAATTGAAGCGAAGGCGAAATCTAATCAGCGGAAAATGATTGAGAGATTCAATAAAACGATCTTGCACAGCGAGTTTCCTGATGGCTCCACAGTTATGGCGGTTGATCCTATCAAAGGGGACTCCCTCTCTCCGAGATATGAAGGACCGTTTACTGTTGTTCGTAAAAACAAGGGCGGTGCATACATCCTCAAAGATGGCACTGGCTCTACGCTCGGTCGTAATTACGCGCCCTCGCAGCTCAAACTTGTATACGAAGACCCAGACTCTTTCCTTACGTACGAAGTCGAGAAAGCTCTTGACGCCCGTCGTACAAAGGAAGGGACATGGGAGTACTTTGTCAAGTGGAAAAATTATTCTGACAACGACAACACCTGGGAACCAGAAGACAACTTCGTTGAGAGGAAATGCATTACGGACTATTGGGCCGATCACCCACCCCGTAATGAGGATCCTCGTCCGCACTCTCGTCATGATTCGCAAACGGATCAGCCAACGCTTACCACCGACGAGCAAATGAGCAAGCCTCAAAGTAGCAATCGCTCAAACAAAAAGAAGAACAAGTTCACACCTAACAAAGGTAGACACAACCCTAATCGCAATAAGCTCACTCAGCCCAGTCAACCAAAAATCAATGAGTTGAGACCTAGAACTCGTTCTCGGATCGGGAAGGAATGAAGACAATCATATCCTCCGATTGACACATAAAACGCAGCAGCGTTTTGTTTGAACAGAAATCGCACTGACGATTTGTTTGAGGTTTTTTAATGGTGACACAACCTTTTTCCTCACAATAATAACATAACATCCACAGAGGTTTTCTCGCTTTCCTCTGGCAATCATATTACTTGAATTGAGGTTTTTATTTTTTCCTCACATCTTATCGACATATCTACGAGGTTTTTATTTTTTATCCTCACACACACATATACATATACTTGTGGTTATTGTCTTATCCACAACCTGCTCTCCAGGGCCTTGCCCTTCCCAAGGTTTTCTATTTTTCCTTACACCCTTTCTTCCTTATGAGGTTTTCTTATTTTTCCTCAAAACATCCAAACGACAGCTCTTTCTTTAGCTATAGCATTCTACTTCACGTCGTTTTGTCAGTTAGTAACAAGCACACACACTTACTAGCATAGATACACTACTTCTAGCCCTAGTTTTAGACCCGGCTTACAGCCTCTCCCCCGGTGGAGGGTTATGTGCTATAATCACGTGTATCACCAGGACGAAGAGTACATAAGGACTCTTCGTCCCTGAATTAAACAGACCCCCTCTCTTTGTTTCGTTATTCCATTTTCCCCATTACCTTTATCAATAACACCTTGGTTATTATTTTCCAATCCGAGTGAATGCCGCCCTCCAAGGGCATCATTCCTGCTTCCGTCAGGCCACCTTTCAGACCACCCGCTAGCCAGATCATGTCTAATCTGCTAATGTCACGAAAGGAATAAGCGCGGGTCTCTGGATGAAGCTCGCGGAAGCTATCTGTGAATTGGTTTTCCACCAACCACTCCAGAAGACCGTTTTCTATGTTAGTGTTTTGTTTCTTTTCGTTCGACCGATCGAGTGAGGGGTTCACTACACCATTAAAATCCCCGCACACAATGGTCTCCATGCCTTTCTCTTTTGCCTCTTGAATTTCTTTTTTTGCCCACTCGGTTAACTCTTGAAGCTCTCTTTTCCTCTCTTCGTCTCTACTTGCAGGAACATAACAGTTCACTATCCGAAAGTGGGCCCCCAAATGATATCCAAAATCTAAAGAAATGCCTCTACCGTTGTGTGTATTTCTTCTTATGATGTGTTTTTGCCATGATTCTTTTACTAAGAATGCTACTCCCGCTCCCATCTCTCTGGTCTTTGCATTTGCCCAAAAGCCGGTATATTGGCTCCGTTCGTTTTTATCAAATAACAAGTATTTTGTAGTTTTGTCCGCTTGCAGTTTCGTTTCTTGGCACGCTATAATATCGAAATTCCCGATATCCACGCCCCATCTTGCCACCGCTTTAAAAAACCCATATTCCCTTGCCCCTTGCACGTTGATGGATGCGATGCGAAGGTACCCGTTGGTGTTTGTGGTGTCTGTCATTATTGATGGTTAGGGGATGATGATGTGTTCGCTCCGTTGGTTTGACCCGTTTCTACAATTGTTTGAGGTACGCTGAGGAAAGGAGAGAATTGCGTGTTCTCATTACGACTCATGACCTGTGCGATTTTCCTGTTATAACTCTCAAATGACTCAGCGATGCTTGGAGCTTGCGCCGTTTGCCTACTTTGCTCTTCATCTGCTTGTTGGGCTGCTGCTACTCCTCTGGATGGTTGTTTTCTCCTTTTGATTTCATCGTTTGCTCCCTCTGTTTCAGTTGCCATATCCTCTTTTAACATTTTAAGTGCTACCCATGTCTCCATCCTAATATTCAACATTGCACTGGTCATAGCCTCTGCCACCGCTGTTGCTACAATGGTACCAATTTTTTCTTCCATACTAATCATCTTGTTTTGTGTATTTTCTTGTTCCATTTTTTCTCTCCTTTCCGCTGCTTCCCGAATTTCTAGTCTCTCTTGCAGGTTCTTGATCATTGCTTGCTGTTGCTGAATTTGTCTTTTCAGTTCCTCAATGTTTTCTTGGTTGGCGGTGTTTGCACTTACCTGGTTCATCTGTGCTTCCTTACTTTTCTGGGTTTTGTCCTGCTTCACCATCGAGCTATATGCCGGGCCTATCTGATTAGGTTGGGCTACGGCTTGCGCCTTGGGCACCGCCCCATTGTAACGATTTTTGTTAGTAGACGGGGGGGCCACCGCGTTGGCTGCTCGTGGTGTCGCTACACGTCTAGCAGCCCGCTCTTTCCACAGCGCCACTTCTGGGCATGTTGCGATCAAATGGTCTGGCGATCCACACTCGTTGCACAACTTAGTTCCCACCTCAACCCACTGCATAATAGTGTTGCCGAATGAGAAATTCTTCCCGGTCAATTGGTCGAACGTCTCCTTGGAAGTGAACGAAAAGAATGCCTCCCTCTTTCTGCGTGTCATATTAAAATTGAATGGTATGGTAACCGAGCAATTTCCAAATTTGCTGCACAGACTTTTTAGGGTCAGAGGTGTCGCATGTCTGGGGAGGTTTGTCAACTTACGGTCCAGGTCTTTGTGAAAGACAATCTCTTCGTTTCCTAGTCTTGTGATCCGTCCCGAGTCATTCCCGACGAACATGACTCTTGTAGCTTGCTCTTGCAATTCCTTGACCGGTCTGTCGGTAACGAAAGTGACAGTGGCCGCTACCATTGCACCGTATCTCTTGTGAGCAATGTCGACGAATTCGACTTCCCCCAGAGGGGTGAATGCTCCTCTGATTTTGTCCTTGGTTGTTCCTGGTTGGAGTGAGGTAATCTCGACTTGGCGCCCTCTGTTCTCGGCTGCCATTGTGTCCGTGTATAGAGTGAAGCGTGCTGGGGGTCGTTCCTCCTGAGTGTCCTCCCCAGCCTGGTTGTCGTTATCCGTGTTCGGATTCTTGTAGGCCAGTGCAAGGAGATGTGCCTTGGAACGCTCGTCGCTGAGTTTGACAGACAGGTATCTCTCCGTTTTGTTGCTGCCGACTTGGAGGTATCGGATTGTGGGTTTGCCGATAATGGTGACTTGTCCTGTCAGATCATAAAGGAGACTGTTGACCGGGTCCTTGACCGCTCTGCCAGCATTGTACTCTGACTCCTTGATGACGAATTCCTGGATGCCGGTGTCGATGCTGAATTCAGTTAGCTCCTTGGTGGGTTCTGCAAGGCTGGTAGGGGTTTCTGTGACTTGCGTGTCGGTGTCACCGCTGTCACCATGCAGCATGTCGACGTCGCCCCCATTGAGGGGTAAAAGCTGGAAGCCGCCTGTCGATGGTTTGTTGGACCGGTGCTGCTGTGTTTGTTGATGTTGTCCGGTCATGGTTCAATGGAATGGAACGCTGGGGTGGGTTTTTTAGGGCAGGTAGGTTGGATTTCGGTGGAAGGGGAAGGAAACTGCCGAAAAAAAGGTCGATCAGATGACCTTAAGAGGTCTTTGCTGGGTGAAATGTGAGTGATTGGTGGAAAAAAATAGATGATGATGACGCTTTCGAGAAGGTGAATCCAGAAACTGTGTCGACACCCTTGAAGGATCGATGCAGCGCTGGGAATCTTGCTTGGAAGAGTGTGAAATCAGATGCTCGCACTTTTATGCGAAGGAAAGGTTTTTTGTCAGATGAAATCTCTTGACATTGTCATATTCCCACTCTTCCAGTTAGATGATCACGTGATAGAACGATGTTGGAATGGATGGTCGTGGAAGGACTTTAAGGGGCAGAGAGACGAAACAAAGGGAGGAGCTTGCAGGCAGTGAACCACACCGCTCAACTTCAGGTGCAAAAATTGGCGTCTCCAGCCACCTTCCGGTGTGGCCACCGGTGTACTGAAGCGATGGTCCACCAGATGAAAAAAATTAAATAAACGGTCACACACCTGTTCTCCTTCCGGTGTGCACCTGTTCTCCTACCAGTGTGCACTGGTTCTCCTACCGGTGTACACTGGTTCTCCTACTGGTGTGCACTGGTTCTCCTACCGGTGTACACTGCTTGTATACACCTATCCTTCTGTCTGGCTCTCTGCTTAAACTGCTTGTTTTGCCACCCAGTATGCGTCGTAAAAACCATGCTACATTTAACCTGCGTCCACGCACATCAGCCTTCGCTTTGCCTTTCAACATCGCTCCCAAATGGTAATGCCTTCCCTAAAAGCATTTCCTCACTGTTGTTCCATTTTTTTTTCCTGTCCTTGCTTCGTTTCCAACTCACTCAGCTCACTCTCCCACCTTCTTCACCCGCTGGTAAGTCCTCAGTTTCATCCACACCCGCGAGAGCATCAGCACATACACCAATAAAGCACTACGTGGTTTACATGTAATGATCTCCATTATATCAACGCGACACCTCTCATGTTTACTTTCCTCTTACTCATATCAGTCGACACCCGTTCATTCGTCTGAAATGCTTTATAAAAGAAAGGGATTTAATGCCAATAAAGATACCCAGGATTCAAGTAATGTGGAAATCTACAGAAGAATTTGTTGAAACTATGACTGCGCATCAAGTTCCGGAAAGTTGTATGAAGCATCCTACACCTATTGGTTGCTAGGATTCGTCCGGCACGACTGAACGATCGTTCGGATTCAGATGATGTGGCTGGGATTCCTAGGTAAGCGCGAGCCACGCGGATTAAATATGCAGCCTCGAGGTCTTCCTGCCGTTCGTTCCAGTAATCCAGAGGAAGATCTGCAAATTCGGAAAAATCATTCTCCTCGGTCGCTATTTGCTCGCAGTAATCCTGCACGATCATGGCGGCATTCATCCTTCGTCTGACCAATGTTTGAATGGGCCCGGAATGGAATCTCTTCTGGCGGCTTGGAGTCGATACTTGAGAATCCTGACGGTCCTGGGCAGAGCGTTGGGCGTCCTCCTCCTGTAAGCGAATGATCTCTGCAACGACCAAGTATTTAACCTTGCACAAATACGTCGATGGATCGCTTCTTCCATTCAACATTCGGAAGACCATATCTGTCACCTCGAAGCCCGGGGGGAGGCGTGCATCGGCGGGGAGCGGCGTATTCCACATGTCGAGCTTTCCATAAGCTGGGGTTAGGAACATGGCCACCAGCATGGAATCGGGGATAGTCTCATAGCTCCATGCTTGTCGCAACTCTTTCTCCAGCTGTTGATGCATCTCTCGTGGTCCGTCGGTAAGGAAAGTATCGATAGCAGGAAGGATTCCTTCAATCCTGGGATAGACTTGTGAAATGGTCGGGTTCTCAAGTTGGCCTACCCAATGGGTGAAGTTGGCTGCTCCTTGGAGAAGTCGAATGAGCTCGTTAAGGATAGCGACCTCTTCTTCGGATGGAATGAGCTTCTTGAGCGAGAGGGCGTTGGCTCGTTGGTCGTTGTGGGCTGCAAGCATCCGTCGGTATGCTTTTTAGAAGGCTGGAGAAACCTTGACGACCCGGGCGATCATTACATACTTGGAGTTCCATCTAGTGTGGTTTATCGCAAGAAGTTTGTAGCTCTTGCCGAACAGGACCCTCTGCTCCTCTGCCAGGATTGACATCGCATTCGGGTGGGTTCTAAAAAAAACGGACACTTCCGAACACTTGCTGATCAGGGCTGCAACCGTGGCTGATGCTTCCCATGCTTTGCTGATACACAACTGCATTTTATGTGCAGCGCAGGCGATCCAGGCCACGTTACTCGTCTCTTGATAAAGAGACAGACACTTCTTCATATTCGAGCCTTGATCTGTTGTTGCGGCAATGACCTTGCCTTCCAAACCCCAGGCTGCGAGAACTTCCTCTATATTCGAAAGAAAAGCGGGATACGTGTTAGGATCGGATAATATGATTCGTAGATTAGCCCAAAACCGCCTTCTACCATAATACGACAACAATACCAAAAAAAAAAAAAAAAAAAAAAAAGGAACCTTACTAAGCTTTATCAGCAGAAACTCTCCCGTCTGGCGCTCTCCTTCAATTAGCACCATGTCGAGGAGGATTGTTGCCGTCTGTAGGCTTGGGGTAATGTAGTGCATTGTGATCCCCAGATACTTGCGCTGGTCCGCGCTTGTCCAGCCGTCGAATGTGATAGCGCAACGGTCCATGTCCCTGGCAAACAGTCCTCGAAGGTGGAGATATTTGTCGCGGGTGGTATTGGCGACTTTCTTCTTCATCGTATATGAGGCATGGACGTCGAATCCCCGCATGCTCACTGCCTTGATTTTCCGAAAATTAGGATTGTCGAACAAAGAGTAGTTCACCGCACCCTCGCTAAGGAGATTTAGCCAGCATGCTTCGACGGTTGCCTTATCTTCCAAAGTAGGGATCGGAATACCGGGTAAGGCGCTCAGAAATTTCGATTTCCTGGGTGTCCGCTTGGGGGTCGAAGGTGCTTGGTATTCTTGTTGCTCCTTGGACGCGTGAAGGTCGACTGGCAAGCGCTCCAGGCAATTCTGGAGCCCCTGGAATAATCGGAAGGCTTCGTATACTTCTTTGTGGGTGCTATTCATATGACTTTCGCGGCCGATCATTCCAGCACCACCGGATAACTTGGTCTTGCAGGAGTCGTCGGTCATTATGGCACAGATATATTTGCTCTTTTCTTCTCCCTCATCGAAGACTTTGACCGAACGGAAAAAATGGGAGAAGATAGCGTTACCACGAGCCCGCGCACGGTTTGGAACATGTATCAAAGCCTTCATCTCCTCTGGAGCATGCTCGCTACAATCTTCAGGCGAAAGGAGCTCATACGGAAGACATCTCTCTACCACCTGCAGCCATCGCTCCGAACACGTATACCGGGCACGCAATTGGCGACGCTGCTCTTCACGAACTTGGGTTGGGCTCATATCATACAACGGAGTTCCGGTCCTCATGTCCTCAATAATGGCGATTGAAGTGGCCCTGGAGTGAGATGTTTGAGACCTTGGAATACCCCTTGGAGCAGCACGCATCTCGGGGTCATCAGTACTCTCACGTCGAGATGATCCAGAAATCGATGTCGAATCCGTGGTATCGGAGAGCGCTGAGGAAGTTTGGGAGCGGTAAGGGTGGTAGGCAACCCGTGAACGAGAGGGAGACGCTACAGGGTTGGCAGTTGTTTCGGGCATTGAGGCTATGCGAAGCAATGGAGGGGGCTCAAGAACAGCAGGAGGTTCGTCGCGAACGACCGTAGAAATCTCTCCCGGTTGTCCCCAAAAACACGCTTCCCCACTAGGCTGCACGAATCCAATAAAGGGGCAGGGTCAGCAAGTAAACTTGCACAACTTGGGACGGCACAAAATCAGATTTGATAACTTCAATAACTTACTGAAAGGAAGGACTCATCTTCGCCCTCTTTGCTGTTTTCGTCAACAGGTCCGTCAGTCATTTCGTCATCAACGCATCGGGCTCCAATGGCACTTCGCCTAGGCTTCGAAGGAAAGTCTTCCTCGAACTCTTCTCCTAGTGGACTGTGAGAATAAGGATCTTCGCTCAAGTCATCGTATGTGGTATCCTCTAAGGGATCGTAGTTGTAATTCATTGCGGGAGATGATGGAAGGTTATAGGGTAGAGATGAATGTATTTCCTACAACATACTATTTACTCCTTCCTTCTGTGTCAGAGCATGGTGTATCCAAGCCTCACCGATGGTGACGCATGCGAAAGTTGCAAAAAAAAACGAGCGGTATCATGCATTAGTAGACACTGGAAGAAAAAAAGGTGTACACTGGTAGAGAACAGGTGTACACCGGAAGGAGAACAGGTGTACACCGGTAGGAGAACCAGTGTACACCGGTAGGAGAACCAGTGTACACCGGTAGGAGAACCAGTGCACACTGGTAGGAGAACAGGTGCACACCGGAAGGAGAACAGGTGTGTGACCGTTTATTTATTTTTTTCATCTGGTGGACCATCGCTTCAGTACACCGGTGGCCACACCGGAAGGTGGCTGGAGACGCCAATTTTTGCACCTGAAGTTGAGTGGTGTGGTTCACTGCTTGCAGGACAATGGACGCCATAATTCTCCTAATATGGATCGTCGCTCTACTGTCAATTGACACTGCGGTGCCTAGTTTTGATTGTGACAATTAGAGAATTTTGCATACAATAATTAACATGTCCGTAAATCTTACACATGAATAACCTAATACCGCGCCATCAAGACTATCTTGTATTTTTGTATTTTTTTTATTATTCTAAGTCTGCAGGACATCTTGCTCAGTTGTAAGTAGGGCAGAGGTTGTCAGGACTGTAAACTGAGCAGCAAGTTTTACGTCTGGAAGTAAACGCCTGAACTCGATCTGAATTCAGCTGCTTACACCATGCATCATACTTCGAGTCCTGACAGATTGTGCGACCAATGTAGTTACAACCCTGCACTGTGTCTGCGTTAGAGGTCTGCTGATTCCCATAGGAGCATCTATAGTTTCTATGAGTCGCAACAGCTTGCACGGCCGAGATTGCGAGGCTCAGGGCTGCGATAGCGGCTAAGGGAGTACAAATCTAGGATTGAACATGTCTGGTGAGGTTCAAGTTTTAGAATTTGTGTATATGAGGATTGGGCGGAGCCAAACTGAGCTTTCGAACTGAGGAGAAACTACTTCTTATATATAGGTAATCCAATAAGGTACTCATGAATTAGTCAGCGATTTAATACACTATGGTTCAAAACTGCCCCAATGATTGCAACTTTATAACTCTTTTGATCACCATGCACTCCAGGACAGAGGTAGCGCCTTCATATTTATTGCACTCAATAGCCCTACCAATGTTGTGTGCAAGCACCAAGTTTGGCGTGTCAATCTTGTGCTATCGTTGTATTACAAAAAAAACAAAAAAAAAGTAATCATTGGGGCAGTTTTGCACCCTTCGATTTTTCCATATGAACCATAAGAGAAGATTGCATGGGTTTAGCACGGCGGACAATTTTTTTTTTTTTAAAAAACCATGCCTTACCTCTTGCTCAAACACAGAATCAGAAAGGTAAATAATGAAGAAGACAAGTGTGCAGTCTCATGTCCTTGGTTGCAGGTGATTAGAAGCCCTAGAGAAGGCCCCAGGCTAAAGTGGCTTGGTGCATATTGATTTAGGTATGATGCAAGCTGATCACAAACAATGCCACAGTGCAACTTTTTCAGGAGTGGAAGGAAGAGATGATTCTGTTTTTTGGTATTGGTTGACTATTTATCTAAGTTACTCTCGTCGGGGGTCCAACTGTTGCACCTTCCCCTTTTAAAAAACGATCCCCTGGTCCTTTTTGAACGCGTCTACCAGGTCGTGGCAGATCTCTAGATTGGCTACGGGTTCCTAGTTCTGGTCCTCACGTCCGTATCCTTTCCATGAGACTAGGAACTGGTGCTGTCGTCGATACTTTCTGTAGCGCAAGATGCACTCAACCTCGCATTCCTCATTGCCTTCGATGACGACAGGTTATGCTGGTGCTGGTGTTCGGCGGACAAATGCGAGTGGTGACTCTCTGTAGTGACGGAAGAGGTCGACGTGAAAGATGTTGTGAATGTTGTAGGAGGGGGGTAGGTCGACTAGAAAGGTGACTGGTGATCGTTGCTCCAGCAGGGTAAAATGGTCCAATAATGCGAGGTTTGAGTTTATCCGAGCTGAGTCCACTGTCGGCTGGCATGGTGATGTTTTCTGCCCTAAGAAGGATCTTGTCGCCGACCTTGTAGTTATGGTCGCGTTGTTTCTTGTCAGTTTGTTCCTTTTGATGATCCTGGGCCTCGCTGCACTGCGTCCTGGGCAAAGAGTAGTGCTGTGGACTGTTGGTCAAGATAGTCGTGGACACTGGGGACGTTACTGTTGGTGTGGGAGAGGAGGATGGCGGGAATGCGAGGATGTTGACCGGTGTTGAGAAAAATGATGAATGGCCGGTTGCGTGGTGGACAGAGTTATTGTAGGCGAATTCCGCGGCTGGGAGGAGGATCTCCCAGTTAGTCTGCTTCTCATTGATAAAGGCGCGCAACATGATCCCCAGTGTCTTGTTCATAACTTCCGTCTGTCCGTCCGTCTGTGGGTGGTATGCTGTTGACATTGCAAGTTTGACGTCCATAAGCCTGTAGGGCTCCTGCCAAAAGTGACTTGTGAATTTGCTGTCGCGATAGGAGATGATTGTTGTTGGCATTCCATTGTGGCGGAATACATTAATTGGCGAGCGACGTCGGTGGCAGTGGCGGTGGTGGTGCTGGGGAACAAAGTGGACATGTTTGGATAACTTGTCGATAAAGACGGTGATGGCATCGTGGTTGCGAGGTGTCTTGGGTAGATGGGTCATAAAGTCCGTGGTCACAACCTCCCAGCGACTGGGGGGGATGGGAAGAGGTTGAAGGAGTCCTGCAGGTCACTCCTGGCTTGGCTTGTTGCGTTGACACTTCTCGCATAAGTCGACGTAGAGTTGGGTCTCCTTGGCCATGTTGGGCCAGTATGCTATCCGTCGCAGTTTGTCGTAAGTCTTTCTGAACCCGAAGTGACCAGCTATAGGGGCATCGTGGCAGTCGTGTAAGAGGGAAAGGCAAATGCCAGCTTTCTGTGGAATGGCAAGGACAACGGTGCCACGGCGGTCATAGTACAGAAGACCATTATGAATAGAGTAGCCCGAGGGGGTAGTTCCCTTGATGCAGCTTTTGTAGACGAGACTAAGCCTGGGGCTGCTCTGGTAGTCTTCTATCAGGCGCTGCCTCACACCTGGCTCAAGTTGAATATCGATTGAATGGATCTCGACTGGGTCTGCTGTTGGTTCGACAGGATCTTCTGTGCGATGGTCGGGTCAGCGGGATAGGGCGTCAGGTACTGTGTTGTCGGCTCCGCGTTTGTACTTAAAGTCGAAGTCGTATTCTTGGAGCAACTCCATCCATCGCGCCTGGCGGCGGGTGAATTTTGGCTGTGTTGGAAAATGGCGGATGGTTGCGTGGTCTGTGTTCACGATAAAGTGGGATCCATCCAGGTAGTAGCGCCACATCCTGAGTGTATGAACCACCGTGAGTAGCTCCTGCTCATGTGGTGGATAATTTCTCTCTGCTAGTTGGAGTTTCCGTAAAGTGAAATCAACAGGTCGGGATACTCCTGATGCATCCGTCTGAAAGAGAACATCGCCGAGTGCGAATCCTAATGCGTCGGTCTCTACGGTTGTTGGCAAGTCGGGGTCGAATATGCGTAGGGCCGGGGCGGAGCTGATGGCGGTTTTAAGGGTGAGGAATGCCTGTTCCTTGTCGTTATCCCATGAAAAAGTCGCCCCGCCTGCTAAGAGTTGAGAGAGTGGTAGGGCGATATGGGCGAACTTGTTGATGTAGATCTGGTAGAATTGTGTGAGGCCAAGAAACTGTTGGATGTCCTTGATGCTGGCGGGTCGAGGCCATTCTCGAATGGTTTTGACGAGTCCTGCTGAAGTAGAGATCCCGTCCTTAGATATGGTGTGTCCAAGGAACTCCGTTTCCTCCTGCATAAATGAGCATTTACTGAGTTTGGCGTAAAGCCCGTGCTGTTGAAAGAAGGGCGAGGACGCTGTGAAGGTGCCTTAGATGCTCAGCCTTGGTTTTGGAGTAGATGAGAATATCATCAAGATAGACAACAACCCATTTATCCAGAACCGGGTCGAGTACCCGTAGCATCATGTTGGAGAGAGAGGCTGGTGCATTGGTGAGACCGAATGGGACGACGTTGAACTTGAAATGTCCATATCTTGTCACAGTATCCTAGGCTCGCTAACACTATGCATTCCTTGCCCCTTGATTCCCTATTCCATCATAACGCCATTCCTGATTCCCTAAACCCTAATGACCTACCCATATAAATACCCTAGTTATCTGTACAATAAACACCATCCGTTCTAGCTTTTCCTTCTTGTCCCTAGTCCTCTCTTGTCCCTGTCTTGCCCATTCCCCTGCCTGTCACCCCTTGCTAATACCCTCTCGCTCTGCTGCTATTACAACACCGGACGCCGAAGCAGCTCAAGCGTGTCCGTAAAAGTCTCGAATAGATCGGTACAGTTGCCTAGATAGTTCTGTACTTCAGGGATACCCACTTGTGGATAAAAAAGACGTTGGAAGATCCACACCGGGACTTATAGGTCATTAACTACGATAATGTTTATCAGGAACAGGATCGGAAACCGCGTCAGGACACGTAGATTTGTCGCATATCCACTCCTAACTCAGCTCAAGGATAAATAATCAGAACCTCCGCCACTAACCTTCGCAATAAATATCAGAGTATCATCAAAATGATCTTCTGCTTAGCCTTCTATGATCACGCCTCTACCTCTATCTACCTCACCACCTTTAGCAGCCTCACCTTCTTCTGTGCACTAGCAATGCCCCTCTTCTCTTTTATAATAAAGATCAACTGTTCCAGCCTCTTCCCTTGTCAACTATCATCCTTATCTCCTGCAGTCATTCCCTTGCCTTTCTCTTGTCTACTGCTGTCTATTTCCTCGACCACTCCTTCTTGTTCTATTCCTATTACAATAAACCACAAATTTCATTCTCTATCTTGCCCCTGCCTTGTCCAATCGTGACACAAACACTGTTGTTCGTGACATCTCGCAAATTGAGATTGTCGTTCTGAGAGAATTGGTTATCCAATTAATTTTCGTCCGCATGGTGCAACCAGATGAATCGCCCGTTTTCTTCTACCTTTTTCTCTCTAAACCATCGTCTCTATTACCTCTTTCTCTTAGTTCATACGTAAAAGAATGAGAAACGAATAGAGACGACTTTGCTTACCGAACTGTTACGCTGAAATGACCTCTTCATTGTGCCTATAGCTTCGTTTCTTTACAAATAGGCTGTACTATTGCTTACACAGCATTAAGACCGGGACAGTGCTCAAATTAGACAACTGCCCTTTCATATCTATTTTTTTTTTTTTTTTTTTTTTTGGAGAGAATGACATTGGCCAAGGCGTGTTGCATCTTTTATTGAATGAATAATGACGGAGAGTATAAAAAAAGTACTGAAGATTATGTGGGTGTCGCTATGCCCTTGAAAGGCCGACATGGCAACTCTAATTATTTTTTTATCGTCCTTTCCTTGCGCCTATTCGCCACCTTTACTTTTGTTAAATTTTCATTCATCGGGGTCATTCCTACAAAAAAAATATGGTCAACTGCGACCACTCCCATTAGGGTCAAAATGTATAAAAGAGATGTGGAAAGAAAGAAACACGATGGAGTAGAAACATAGAAGTGGTGACAGAGAAGTCGAGGAGGCAGACAAAAAGTACTAATGATCACTGTTCATGTAAGGACAAACCTTTTTTTGAAGGGCAATGCTTGATTCAAGCCAATCAATATGCGATCTAAACATCAGGCCAAGCAAAATGCCCATAGACATAAACATATTTACTCTTGTTTACGAACACAATAGCAAAGGAACGCCCAACACAAATCGATCTCATCAATCTATATACACTTACCTCTACCATTCACCAAAGTACAGAAATGCGCTTCTAGGATTTGTAGAAAATGACATGTACAGTTGCTAGAGGCCTGCGTACTTTGGACAAACGATTTAGATGCCTTTTCGGAAAAAGAAGAAAAGAAACAAACCATGTGAAAGAGGAAGAACAAAGGGGGTAAAAAAAATATTACAGAAACTAAAGAAGAGAAAAAATTAATGCGAGGGGGTGAAGGGTGAGGGAGGGAAACCAAAGTTGGGCTGACCAAAGTATCCCGAGGGAAGGGGGGAACAAAAGGAACAGTTGAAAGAGAGGTAATGATGGTGACGGCGCCACCGCTTCCGTCAAAGGATATCATCGAAAAAACAACGTCCAACTCCATTTCCATTCGCACCAATGTACAGAGGATGTCATGAAGAAAATCAGAGCAAAACGAGAATGTAACGGAAGAAAACAAGTGCATAAGGGAATTAGAAACAGAGATAGAGCCAGCCAAAATGAAGTCGATATCTAACCTCCACCACATTTCGTTTTGTCGCTCTTGCCATCACAGATCACATCCTAAAGAATCATTCCAGGAAGATACTAACAATGACCCAGACCCAGACGCTCAGGCGCCATGAGCCCAAGGCCTTCGAAATCAAACACGTAGAAGTTATACTTAATAAACCAAAAAGAACAAAGAAACGAAATACGAAGAGAGTAATGGAAGCCAGAGCGAACAAAGTAGTGTCAGACACATAATTGAAACAGCTCATAGCACACACCACACACCGCATGGAACGCAGAGAAAGACTTAGAGTTACTCGTGGTACAACCCAAGTATGACGCGTCTAACATCATCGATAGACAAAGGCGCTATGGTAAAAAGATTCGCAGAGCAGCCCATATCCATAGAAAAAGTAGAGAATAATGGAGAAAGCAGTATGGTGATGCGGAAATCAGGAGAAGATTTAAATGTATTTGTGATCTGTGTAAGGGTAAAATGTGGAAGAAGGAAGGGAAGAAAGAAGCACAACACAAAGAAGAAAGAAAGCAAACAGTGCGTAATAGATACATGCTACATGCACCATGCACCACCAAGCAAACAACGAGAATGAGGTTCAGAAACCCAAAAATGAAAAGACAAATATCACATATATCGCATATGTGCATACTCGCTTATTCCTATAGTATATGTAGAATCTGATCAGGGACGGCTGAACACTCCCCGGGATAATTACAGTTGAATGGACGTCCAGAACGAATGAGGCGACGACAACGATGCCCATAATCTCTTTTTTCTTTCTCAGGACGAATAGTGTTTTTGTTGACAAGAATTGAAAGAAGAGATAAAAATAAAGTTCAGCATGGGTCGTATGGACAGTATGACTGTTGCATATGGAAAGAAATCACAATTTAGTCTTTTTGAACTTGTCCGACGGCTTATAAACATTGTACGAGATGGAAAACCACTTCATGTCCCGCCCATCCATACCAATCAAAGGTGGCCAGAACATATTCTTGGAGAGCCTCGAGGTAGAGATCCGCATTCAAGGTTCCGGTGATTCGTCAGAGTTCTCATGGTCCGAAAAAAACAGATGCATCCCCAGATCATCATCTTCCCTCCTCCACCTTGTGGCATTCGAAGTACCTGATGGGGCAACTGACGCTTGTGCTCTTGGTCGCTGTAGTAAAACTTCCTTCCAAATGACCCCACACGACTGATCATGCTTTCATCGGAGAACATGACACGCTTCCAATCATCCACCGTCCAGTCGATGTGCTCCCGTGCAAATGCAAGCCAATCCTGCAAATGATTCGGTTTGAGATCGGGTCTCCTCTGTTGAACATTTGCCTTGATTCCTTCTTTTCGTAGATTTTGCCGTACCGTCTGAACATGCACCTACACTCCATCCGTTTGAATGAATCGTTGACTGTCTTTGAGTTTTGTCATCTGACCGGTCTTGAATTGGCGAGCAAGAACCTCCTTTGTCCTTAAAGAGATCTGGTTTGGTCTGCCGATTTTTGGAGGTGGAATTTTCTCTTGTTTTCTTCCTGATCCTGGTTGCTGTTGTGACCGAGATCCCAAGTGAATCCGCGACTTTTCGAACTGAATGTCCTTGAATCAATTGCTGGGCGACGTTTGCTTTTCTGTAAATGCGCAACTTTTTTTTATTGTTATTGTTTTCTCCTGATTACAATGTGTTTGGTGATGGGAAGAGTAGATGAAAGAATATGTGATGAGCGAAAGAGTATGTCGGTGGGTAGATGAAAAGAGTGAAGATGTGAGTGATGCAGCTTTTTGGAGAAAGTGATTCTTCTTGCATGCAGAATTCAAAAATCGGTTATTATGACGTCATATCCAAAATGGGTTTGGATTGAGCTGAAGCATGACCAAGAGGCGTGAGAATCGTTGAGTGGCATCCTGAGGCTGATTGGTAAGAAGATGAATGAGCATTTCAAAAAAAAAAAAAAAAAAAAAAAAAAAATCACTTTTGTTGAGCACTTTCATTCAGAAATCTGAAAGGCACAGAGCAAGTGTTTAATGAAGGGGGACTACAAAGGATAAAAAGAAAAGCGTAGAACAAACAACGCCGAGAATAAAATAAAACTGGGTGCGCTACACCTGATGTAATATATCTATTCAGAAGGAAAAACGGCAATCACTGCTATCTTCCCATTCAGATATGATCCAAGTTCCTTTTGATCTGGAACACGCTCGTATTAACATGCCCTTCGATGAGACGGGTCAAGACATACTTCCGATCGCCAGCACAAACAAGCGGACGTTGTCCGGATGCGTTTCCACACCACCACAGCGAAACTGGATGATCAACTCCTTGAGGCCAACAACAATATCTCGGGTCGATACTTCCATAGGAGGATTGCCCGGGAGCAGCTAGTCACCAAGCTTGATAACAACAGCGATTTTGATCAAAACGGATGATGAGCGGACGCAAACCTGATTAACTGAGGAGGACATAATGAATTGTCTCTTTTGAGTGCTATCGTAGTTTGAATATCGTTGACTTGTGGTGTTGTTTTGGACGATGTTCCCTTTAATAGTCGTTTATTTAACGAATTTGAAGTCAAATAGTCTGCGCACATTATATTGGGCTATTTGAATGAAGAAGTAGGCTGAACATACAAACGAAGAGAAAATGGGTATATGCACATAAAGAAAAGCAACTGTGTAAAACAGAATATTTGGGCATAATCGGCAAAGGCTTAAGAAAAGCTGACCTTGAGGGACACAGGAATATTTTTTTCTGAGAGGGCGTAAGAGCGTGAGAAAAGTTTACTTGGATGGACAAAGTGACCCATGAATTACGTTTTGAGAGAGTTTGAGAGAGGGGGTACGCGAAGATGCATGAATGGCGAAGGAATAAGAAAAACGTATCTTGGCTGTCTATCTTTCAATAGAAATACCTCAATGCTCACCTCATCCTTCGGTTAGGTTACCCGCAATAGTTGTTACAGTCTTCTTTGGACAAATCCCTACCGAATTCATACGCACACTTACATACTCATACCCACGTAAGCAAGACTAAGGAACAACAGCGTAGTATGATGTACTGAAAAATGCTTCGATCTCTCTTCTGGCCGATCAACCGACATTTTGCCTTGCCGAGAAAACTGATTAGAGGATGATGCTGCTAAAAATTTCTAGCCTCTTTTCCACTCCAACGACAGATTCGTTTTCGTAAGAACTCCTCAATATCAAGGTTATTAAAGAAGGGCATGGAGCTGGTTCCACTGCCACGGCGCGAAGTGCCATGCAACTACTAGCGAACAAGAATTGACATTAATGATAACGCAATCGCTCGTCATCCATATTGGCTCTGTCCTTTTTCTATTGTCGCCCTCACCCTCTCCATGCTTTCCTTTGAATTCTGTCTTGTATACCTTTCATGCACTTCACTTTTTGTACCTCTCGCAAGGGAATTAAATCGCAAAACATCATGTATGTATACCTGGTAAAGTGACGGGAAGGAGGAGAAAGAGGAGACTATGGGTGAACCATTTGATAAAAGAGTAGGGTCGTATGTGAGACACCTGCCATGGTATCTTGTGCCGCAACATCCAATTTCAGCGTCAACTTGTAATGAGAGCAAGCTGGCCAAAGAAATTGAAAGGATGAACAAAGATGCAACGTAGCATTGATGATCGGAATACTCGCGGGAAGAAACCAAAAAGGGTCGCCAAAACTCCGACAAAAAGTTGTTTTTTTTTTTATTTTTTCCTCACATTGCATCGAAGGGCATTTCCAGCGGGTGATGAACATGTCAAAGGTTCAGATTCCATGCGCCTCATCGTAATGGAGTAAAGAAGGGTTACTAAATGTTGTGGCGTAACTTACTGACTTTGAACACTCACTGTTTGCTCTTGAGAAACGAAATCACCGGGTTGCCGCTTTCGAGCTTACCGCGAGATGAATCTCGTCCCGTTGCATGAGGTTTTGACATACCACATGGTTTATCCTGACGTTGCGAAGCCATCCTTGAATCCGTTTTTCTCCTTCTGTTATAAAAGGGGGTTGCTTCTTCACCTTGGATCACTAACCTACACCTCTCTAAACTTCTTTTGTTCAAATCGCTGCAAGTAAGTACGTACCCTCAACCATCACAAGTTTTAATCGAAGACTTGAAATGTAAAAGTCTTATAGATAAGGACTACAAACATTTCGCAAGCACTCACCGCCCAACACATATTTCTGCTTATAGACCCCATTCACCATGAAGATCACATACATTGCTCTTGCTGCTATTGCCTTTGCTCAAGTGTGCATTGCAGATGTCGTTTCTTGCACCGATAAACAGGAAGCCCTTTGCCGGAAATTCCAGCTTGGAGGTGGCGACTTCCACTACTGTATTTGCACTGCCGATGTCAGCTGCCAAGTTGGTTTGCCTGAATGCGACTATGTAAAGAAACAAGAGTGCAAGGCCTTCTGCGCTGAAAAGATTGTTTGCGCCCCTGGATACCCATGCCCTGCCCCCAGCGAGTGCACCAACAGGTTTATGGGAGGCGGATCAAAGGTTTACAAGTGCGCCCAGTACACGAGAATGCCTTAAGTTTACAAATAGATTTTCCTACCCATTTCAAGGGTTTGGACATTGTGCCACCCTCTCCCATAAAAAAAAATCACTCCCATTCATAGCATCTCATTTTTTTTCCTTTCAGATCAGGAAAGCGAATACATAGACCAATTATGCATGCATTTGTAGTATAGAAAGAATATTAAGGTGCTGTATAAAAGTGATCCGTGAAATCCTGAATTCAGCTTTTCCCCCCTCATTTCCCGTGGTCCTGTACTTCGCTTCTGCATTGCAACTTGAAATAGTTATGGGAGAATCAAGTCTCGAAAGATTATATAAGACTGCCGAGAGTTTAAACGCAGTAGAACCAGTCTTTCTCGTTACTTGGTTTCCCCTGACCTGCATAGCACGAATGAAAAAGAAGTTGGGCCAGGTGTGACAGTACAAGTATGTAAATCAAGAGGATGGCGAGAGAAAGATAAGAGACGCAGGCGAGAGTTTCTTTCTTTGCTTGTTCTTTAATAAGTGAAAGTTATTGATTTGCTAAAAAATTGTTTAAAGCTATGGTTTTTGTGGATTTCTGTGGCAATGATAAAGGTTTGAATTAGAAGTGGTCATTGCCGATGATAAAGCTGGCCAGAAATCGAATGTTGTAATGGTGAATTGGAGTTGGTGTTGTATTTTGGAGGGGTTGAAGGAGAGGACAGCTCGAAAGTATTCGTCTGTTCGCACAGTCTTTGATCATGTACTCTGGGGAGTCGGAGAGAGCAGGGTAAGTGAGGGTGGCGGAGACGAAGTTTTGAGAGAATGTGTTGGAATTACATACCATCTGGAAGCAGTCGGTCGCTGGAGCTACAGTATTCCCACCTTTTCACAAGTAAAGTTTCACGATTCCCTTTTGGGAATAGCGCCAAAAGGAATCATCGTCGGAAGGGCGCACAATTTTTCTGTGCAACCAATTACCGATCCGATTGCCTGATCAAGTCTCTTTTCGCCCAAGGGGCTGGCGTTTAGGTTCGGTCGGATAAGCGCCTTTATCTGCAAACAATCTCGGTGAGTAAAAAGGACAGAGGGATAAGAGAAGGGACGTATTACTTCGAGCAAGGCAGGGGCTTCTTGACTGAGGAGGGTTTCTTGCAGAAGAGAAGGGCCGCATTACTTCGAACAGGGCAGGGGCTTATTGACTGAAGAGGGTTTCTTGCGAAAGCTCGGGTTGAGCTAAAGAAACAATTAAGGTTTGGCTTGCAACTAATGGCGGACATGACAACAACCATGTGCCTATCTTGATGTTGTGCACTCTTGAACCAGCCTTCTCTGCCTTTGATAGCTTTTATTCAAATAAAAAAAAAACCCCCCCTCACACCCTACCAGCGCCACCTACAAAACACCCTCCCCACATTTCTTCCCCTCATCCTCATCAACCGCAACCATTCAAGCCAAGCCAAGCAGCCATGACCTCCACTTTCGAGCCCACCAAGCTCATCTTCCTGACTTTCGCCATGCTCATGGCCCTCCTTGTCAGCTCCACCCAACAGGCAGACACAGCCTCGACCTGGTGCGTCTGCGGCAATCAGTCCAATACCATAATTGCATGTAGATTCGCCTGGGGCAACTGGGATGGTGGTTACTGTGGTCTTGATGATACTGGCAGGTTGTCAAACTTTCAGAGTTATTGTCATCAAATCAACCAGAAGTTCAACTGCTGGAACTAGAGAGAGGTTGACCTAGCAAAACTAGCAAGTGGAGATGACAAGCCTCGACGTATGCTGAAAATAATTAGCGCTTGCACCATCCACCTCCTTATTCATGGATGTTCATTTTTTTTTCGAGAGTCGAAGGGAGAAGGAAGTGATAGTCGACAGTTTCGCACGAAATTTCTTTATGACGATAAAACAAATTTATTGGTGTCCACATCCTCCACAGTCGGTTCTCCAACGGTCGACGTCGCAATCTCTTCTTGGGCACTAGTGGTAAGCCCAACGCCGTTCGATGTTCTTCACCACTACCACTACCACTACCAGTACCACCACCATATCTATCACTCAGACCCCCCTCCTTTTTCCCCGCCTCCTGACGCTGCCGTTTTGCTGACTCCTAGACCTGGACTGCGACCGTCGACCATTGATCCCCAATCCTGACTCTCGACTGCTGCCTCGCGTTGGAATAATCATATCTTGACCTGCAACAAGCCTGTGCAATATAACCTCTTCGGGCTCCGATTTAGGTTTTGGGTGGGTACCAAAAGTAGGGTAAAAGTAACTTGTTTCACGACGGTCTAAACCCAGCCCAAGTTCCCTATTAGTGGGTGAACAATCCGGCACTTATTGAATTCTGCTTCAGTATGATAGGAAGAACCGACATCGAACGATCAAAAGGCAACGTCGCTATGAACGCTTGGCTGCCATAAGCCAGCTATAGAAGAATTGCTAACTATCAGATGTCCCAGTACCGTCTTTACTTCACTGATTTTTGTTCCTCATTTCTCTTTCGTTATCACACCATCCTGTGACCCATCATCACTCTACTCGTCATCATCCCATTCACGGTCACGTTCTGCAGCGTTGTGACTAAGATGTTCCGGACACATCTCCTCGATCTTCATGAGATTCGCTCAAGAATTGCCGGTACCCTTGGCGTTAAGGACCTCGCGTCCTGTGCGCGTGTCATTCAGGACTGGAACGACTCATTTACACCGCCACTCTACAACTTCGTCGTGTTGTCATACTTTTTAGGTAGTCGCAGCATTGTATCTTTTGAGAGAAACAAGCACCTTATAACACCTCAAGATTCAGAGCCTTAACGATGAAGACCTGTCATCATCATATGAACGATACAAAGTAATTCCCAAAATCATTGCCAACTCGACTCTGACCACTTTGTACTCAGAGGGCGACTCGATCGGAGAGGATGGATTTCAGGCACTACTTGGAGCACTCAAGACCAACTCGACCCTAACCACTTTGGTCTTGTACGACAACTGGATCGAAGACGACAAAGCCCAGGCGCTATCTGAGGCACTCAAGACTACCTCGACTTTGACCACTTTGGACTTGCTCCAAAACTGGATCGGAGATAACGGAGTTAAGGCGCTGGCTGAGGTCCTCAAGACCAACTCGACTCTGACCACTTTGAACTTGGGGTCCAACAACTCGATCGGCGACGACGGAGCTGTTGCGCTGGCTGAAGCACTCAAGACCAACTCGACTCTGACCACCTTCACCATTTCAGGCGAATCAATCGGACTTAATGGAGCTCAGGCGCTGTCTGAGGCAATCAAGACCAACTCGACCCTAACCACTTTGTGCTTGTATTCCACCTCAATCGGAGACAGCGGAGCTCAGGTTATGTCTGAGGCTATCAAGACCAACTCGACTCTGACCACTTTGGACCTGTCCATCAACTCGATCGGACCCAACGGAGCTCAGATGCTGTCTGGGGCGCTCCAGGCCAACTCGACTCTTACCGCTTTGGACTTGGAAGACAACTCGATCGGAGACAGTGAAGCTCAGGCGCTGGCCGAGGCACTCAAGACCAACTCGATTCTGACCTTTTTGGACTTGCAAAACAACTCGATTGGTCCCAACGGGGCTCGGACGCTGTTCGAGGCACGCAACACCAACTTGACCTTGATTCTTTTCATCCTCTAGCACAATTGGCTTTTAGTAAATCTGTAACGTAACTTAAATACCCAAACCCCAAAAGTCATGGCACAGATCAAAATCATATACATTGAATTAGCTATACTATAGATAAAAAAACCATTTTTGATCAGATTATTCTGAGCTATGGTTTTGCTGATTTCGATTCGTATGGTGCGGATAATGTCAATGCTGGATTGTGGGTGTTGGTGTAGAAAAAGAACGGTGTTGGCTGTTGAAATGCCAATAAGTCAACAAGCCAGTAGTTGCGGGATGGTGATGTTGAATTGGGGTTTGATAGTGAAAGTTGGTGGTTGGAAAGACAAGACCTTGTCAAGGTCATCATCGGACCATAGTGTTTTGGAGGTGTGTTGTTGAGGATTGTTTGCCATGTAATATACATGGGGGTACTGTCACGAGACAAGAGCTTGTTCTCGTAACTTCGCCCTTCTAACAAGTATAAAAGGACCTTAGATAGTAAATCTATAGTTCTTCACTTGGTGTCGCCATAAAACATATTTCTTAGCCTTTTTCCATACTCATTTCCTAGCCCTTGGTCAAGGTTCTCTTTATCTGTTTTATTCTACTGCTTGGTTTGCTTTCTTGACAGGTACATTGGAAGATGTGATGCGTCTTATCCTCGCGTCGCTCTCGACATCCAGCCATGTTACAGTGAGGTTCCTGATTCCATATTCTGCGACATAGGGTTTCACAGGGCAGCCAGTCCTTTTTGAACCTCCACCACATGGTCCTAGCCCTGTGTGGTATCTTGGCTCTCCAGTACCGGCGCATGTGCATCCCCCTTTGACGTTGAAGCGACACCAAAGTTGGTGACAATCCGGTAGAGTGGATCCAGGTACTCCGAGAGCGCAGGATCCTTGTCCGAAGCCTTGAGCTCCTCCTGTACCGCCTCAACCACTGTGCGATGTCGGACTGGCGGACCTTTTACTGCACAACTTGGAAACGATTCCTTCAGCGAGATGTTATGGCCTCCGAAAACATGAACAATGTAGTCAAGGGTCACCTGATCCACCAGCAGCGGCCGCACTACCCTCAGCCTCGGCGTCAAGACAGATCTTACCCGTGGATGGATGTTGCTGCTAGTGACGGTAGTGGGGGTGGAGGAGGAGAAGCAGCCAGACCATCGGCTGTGGCCATGGACAACAATGGAGATAAGCAGGCGGTGGTGGTGGTGGAGGGGCAGTAACAGCCAGAAAGAGGCGCGCCGCTTCGGTCGTCTCAGTCGAGGTCCCCGACACCGGCATCTATCCCACTACTGGTGCCCTCAATTCCTCATCCAGCCACATGGGGAAAAAATGCGAAATGAGCATAACAGTTTCACTATGTAGGATGCTCCATAGCGCCTGTAGTTAGATATACATGCTTTTTTTTTGTTTGTAAGAAATTTATTGCGTCGTGGAAGTGCGTGCAGTAAACTAATACTCCTCGCCTACAGGAGTCACCACCATTCAAAAGATATAAAAATAAATACTTTCTAAAAAAGTACAAAGGTTACATCTAAACTGGGAAAAAACAGTTAACAGAGAAAAACAGGAAAGACCAGGCAAAATTAAGTACAGAAAGTTAAGAAATAAAATACAAGTTAGGTGGGGAAGTTGTTGTTGACAGGGGGGTGGTCGACTGGGGGTGGAGGTTCGCGCTCCTCGTTCTGGCGCTTCTTCTCAGCCAACTGAGCGCGAATTTGGGTGATGGCCAAATCCACCGCGGCAAGGACCATGCGAGGTTCGAAGGCTTGATCCTCGCGGACAAAGGCATGGTGGTACCTCCAGACGGCGGCAAGGATGGTGCCGATCAAGATGAAGATGGGGATGTCATAAAGGGGCTTGACAGGGTCCGGGTCGGGGAAGAAGAGGCTGCAGATGAAGTCCGCGGTCCAGGCTCGTTCCTCCACATACTTCGACAGTGCGCCTTGCCACACTTCCAGCTTTTTGGGGCAGCTGAAAAGGAGGTGTTGGCTTGTCTCTAGACTCGTTCCACAGACACGGCAAAGGGGTTCGACCATATCAGGAATGATGGAGTGAAGGTGAAGACCAGAGGGAAGTTTGTTGATCAAGAGCCGCCACCAGACATTGCGTGCGTTGTGCGGGATCTGGTTCTTCCAGAAGGATGACCAGAAGGGAGCAGTGAGTGGTGGGGGCGGTGCAACCATGGGTGGGTGATGTGGTGCTGGGGTTGGGGGGCGGTAGGACTTTGAGAACATCGCCTGTCGAAACGCACGGGTACTGGCTAGCTCGAAGGTGCCGTTCTCGGACTTGTTGATAGGGATCTCGTTTATCCGTTCCGCTAGATCATCTACCAGGTCAAGAGGTCCGTCATTATCCAAGGCTCGTCTCAGGGCGGGATGAGCCTTGAAGTGACCTGTCCTAGTGTTCTCCTCCAACCTTGAGTGGGAGCGGTGGCCGATGGATCGTTCGTTCGTTGGAATGAACTCCAGTCTGCCTTCTGTCTTGGCCTCATCCGTCCATACAGGTCTGAAGACTTGATCCATGCGCCAGTTGGGAGGATGAGGCTCGGGGACTTAGATATACATGCTTTTATGCATGTTCCATAGTGTGGGTCACGTGAGCTCGGCTACTTTATCGTAGCCGAGGCGCAGCGATTACTCACTTCGGTGACGTAATTTAAGCGCCAAGTGTTCTGTGCACACGAAATCATTTCTCCAATAATTTCTTCCTCTCTCCTCTCGTCTTACTGTTCCATCTCACTCCTCCCCTTCCCCCACAACTTCATCACAGCTCCTTCTCCTGAAGAGCCATAGTCACTTGGACTGGATCAACGTCTCAGGGCTTAGGTAAGCCCCAGTCAGCCCCATAAAGGGTCCTAGACTTCATCCTTCCATCTTTTCACGATATAAGGCACACGCCGATTCGCATCCCCTGTTCTCCCGTTCTACCTTTTTTTATTTCAAGTTCTCTCCTTCTTTATTCCAACGGTTTTTGTAATACACCTCATTTTCAGTTGTTTCACTCTCTTTCTCAATCCCGTTGTCTCTTTCAGTACCTAACCACTTATTCTGCAACTAATTATTTATATTTACTTCGTTTCTGTCACTGCGACATGAAAGCCAAGAAACATCAACGTCAAAGATCCGAAGGTATCAAAGCACCCATGGATAAAGCTGCTGGAGCTGCTTTTTTGGACGTAAGTACAGGACGGCGAGGCAGTGCGTTTTAGAGTTTTATTATTTTTAAAGTGACAGCCAATCAACACACCTCGTAACAGCCTTGTTTTCAAACGTTTTTCCTTCGCCCTCTTGCTCGCAAAGGCTCATGCTGTTGTGGTTCAAGAGTCACCACCACCACAAGAGCCTTCAGGCAGTAATAACAACAACGAGTCGCCTGCGCCTGGGAGTGAACGATGGTATGAGCTCGGGTATCCGGGACTTGTCGTCAATGGAGAGATTAATAGGAATGTAATTCGAAACTTCGATACATCACTATTGACGGCAAGAATTATCAATGGATTGGGAAGCGTTCCCAAGGCTCAAAGAGAACCGAAAGCCTTCAGTGGCATATTTTGTTCCGAAAAGTATCTCAATGGTATCTGTTGCATCGCCGAAGTTTCCAGGAACCGCGACATCTGTGAGTTTCATCGCAAAGGCAAACTTCGCAAAGTGAGGTGTACCTCGTTCACTAAAGAAGGACTTCAATGCAAGGAAACGAGCAACAAAATGAAACCCTACTCCCAGCAAGAGGAGTGGGGTTACCTATGCAGGAAACACGGAAATAGCATGCTTCAACGTGGACACCTGTATCGTTCTGGCATGCCTGCCTCCTTACTGGCTCGAGTCGAAATTAGCCCATTCATACTCTCGAAAGATCTGGAAGATCAGAAAGACCACAACGACCTCAGTTTCGAACTCTTTCAGAGAAAGGAGATTATTATCACGGCCGATGAGTTCAATGGTAATTTTTCACTTGCGTGTACTGTATGTATAAGACGATGTACGCAATGTATCTGATTCAAGCATTGACCTGACCTTCATGTAGACTTGACCTGGTACCTTGACTCTTCAATTAAGAAGAGATTAAGAACTGTCATTTGTTCTTATTTTCAATTTCTCAGCTCCGGAGACCTTCAATGGCGAAAAGACTTTGATTCATTTTCGAGAAAAGAAGACCAAGAGCTCTATGAAGAATGCCTCAAGAAAGGATATGTTTACATCATGGAGTGCAATGAACATGATATGGCTAATGTGCGTTTGATTCAAGGTACCGTATCATCAATGCATTGAGTTTCTGAATACAGACACAGAGCGACTTATAAATGCAGTGTGTGGGTTCTAATATAATTATTTACTCTGATTCCCAAAGACTTCGATTCAAGTGTTGGGTTCAAAATCGGCTATTCAGGAAATCTTACAGAACGCATCCTTGAGATTGGCAGGTGCCATTGCAAGGTCGAATTGACGTCATTTAGGGCTTTCCCCGGTGAGGTCACGATCCAGAACCTCCTGAGGTCGACCGAGCATGATGTCAACCCTCTTGGTTTTGTATACTTGTTGGAGAAGATCATGCATGAAATCTTTGTAGCCCATCAGTATGACATCTCATGCAAACATGATAATTGGCGCGGTCGGACAACACACACAGAATTTTTTTGGTTCAAGTCGGTTCCAGGAGATACTGCTCCTTACAAGAGAACTAAAGCTGAGCTCGGCGAGATGTTTGGAATCATAGTTACGCCATGGGTGAAAGTACTCAGGGATATGGAGAGCAAGTTTTATTGACGCCTAAGGAGTTTAAGGACTGTAGTCTGAGGCCTTTTCACCCGCTGCCGAGGAGTTGGTTGACACCATCCAAGTCTTGCTAGTCACGTACCTCGACATCGCCCGGATACAGAGCAAATGAAATAAATCACACAGAAGGTCCATTTAATGCAGCTCTGAAGTATATTCGTCAACCTTACCTGACAGTGGCGCGTTGGGACGAGAACTGTCTGAGAGATGACTGAGGAGTGGCGTTGTGGCTCGAGCAAGGACAGGAGTATGAACTATGTCGGAGCAATATAGCGTGGAAGTTAGGGTTGCAAGAAAGAACAAATGTGCGGGACATGATTGACCGCGAGAAGCAGGTCTGCATTACCTGGCGGTGGTCGTTGACTATGACGTGGATCATGTTTTTTGCAGGCTCATCGCCAAAGACACGGTGCAGACCACGAGTTGCTTTGAGTTTCTTCTTGTCGTCCTTGGGTATATTGTTGATGTAGATGGAGACCTCGTCGTCATCGTCGTCGCCATCAGGGATAGGAATCGAGACAGGCCGCAGAGTGAGATCCTCTGCCACTACATCCTTAAACCAAACCGGCTTGCTGCTCGAAGATCTTGGACCATAATTAGCTCCATAATCTCCGTCGACGGTGGAGTTAGCTTGAATGATTTCGAGATAGGATCGCCGTCCACGAGACATCTCAAAGTGGAGAGATAGTAGGAGCCTCCATTCACCAAAGTGTAGAAATGCACCTTCAGGATTCGAAGCAAATGACATGTACAGTTGCTAGAGGCCTGCGTACTTTGGACAAACGATTTAGATGCCTTTTCGGAAAAAGAAGAAAAGAAACAAACCATGTGAAAGAGGAAGAACAAAGGGGGTAAAAAAAATATTACAGAAACTAAAGAAGAGAAAAAATTAATGCGAGGGGGTGAAGGGTGAGGGAGGGAAACCAAAGTTGGGCTGACCAAAGTATCCCGAGGGGAGGGGGGAACAAAAGGAACAGTTGAAAGAGAAGTAATGATGGTGACGGTGCCACCGCTTCCGTCAAAGGATATCATCGAAAAAACAACGTCCAACTCCATCTCCATTTGCACCAATGTACAGAGGATGTCGCGAAGAAAATCAGAGCAAAACGAGAATGTAACGGAAGAAAACAAGTGCATAAGAGAATTAGAAACAGAGATAGAGCCAGCCAAAATGAAGTCGATATCTAACCTCCACCACATTTCGTTTCGTTTTGTCGCTCTTGCCATCACAGATCACATCCTAAAGAATCATTCCAGGAAGATACTAACAATGACCCAGACCCAGACGCTCAGGCGCCATGAGCCCAAGGCCTTCGAAATCAAACACGTAGAAGTTATACTTAATAAACCAAAAAGAACAAAGAAACGAAATACGAAGAGAGTAATGGAAGCCAGAGCGAACAAAGCAGTATCAGACACATAATTGAAACAGCTCATAGCACACACCGCACACCGCATTAAACGCAGAGAAAGACTTAGAGTTACTCGTGTTACAACCTAGGTATGACACGGCTAACATCATCGGTAGACAAAGGCGCTATGGTTAAATGATCCGCAGAGCAGCCCATATCCATAGAAAATGTAGGGGATAATAGAGAAAGCAGTATGGTGATGCAGAAATCGGGAGAAAATTTAAATGTATTTGTGATCTGTGCAAGGGTAAATGTGGAGGGAAGGAAGGGGAGAAGGAAGCACAACACAAAGAAGAAAAAAATCAAAGAAAATAAGAACCAGAAACCCAAAAAAAGAAAATACAAATATCACATATATCACATTGGAAAAAATGAGACATTTTCGGAGAGTGATTCAGGTGCAATTCCTATAGTATATGTAGAATCTGATTAGGGACGGCTGAACTCTCTTCGGGACAATTAAAATTCAATGGACGTCCAGAACGAATGAGGCGACGACAACGATGCCCATGCCAAAATCTCTATTTTCTTTCCCAGGACGAATTGTGTTTTTGTTGACAAGAATTGAAAGAAGAGAAAAAAATAAAGTTCAGCATAGGTCGTATGGGCAGTATGACTGTTGCATATGGAAAGAAATCACAATTTTTGAGTTTAGGTGGCTTGCAATTATTTCTCATACATTCCCTGTCGTCTTTTTCATTCCCGCTTTCTATTTATTCTTCTCACTCTAGCTTTCCTTCTCCACCCCTCGACTTCTTCTTTTCCCTCGGTTCCTGCTTCCCCTTTCCTCCCTTCTTTATTCTCGTACTCTTCTTCGCTCTTCTCCTCTTTGTCTCTTAATATCCATCATGACCATCGTTGACCTTGACTGTATTGGCTCAAACCCTAATTCAACCATCCTCTACGGAATCGGAAACGCAGAGCATGCATCCGGAGGCGTCGTCACCATCGTTTATCGGTCCTATGGAAACCCCGCCAATGCCACCGATATCAAATGGGATAAGGTCCGTGACGATTACAGCCGCAATCTCGACTGGCCTGGCGCGCAACCCCATTTCAAGTATTCGCGGTTCGGCCAAGTTGATTGTGCAGTGAGCAGCAAGGGCGAGTTCACCGCCTTCTTTTATAACCCTGAGTTTGCGGTAACAGGGAGGGCGAAACCGGTGCCGATGGGTATCCAGTTTTATGAAGGCCTGCCTGGAGTGCTTAAGATCTATGGGTGGACGATGTATGGATGGACGAATCAGAACCTTGTGCACCAGTCGTTTTATATCGAAAAGGACGGTGTGGAAACGGTCGTGCATGCTGTTATGGACGAGACTGCGTCAGTGATTCGGTTTGGATTGGTCGACAAAATTACGGGCTATCTACAGTTAGCTGCCGTCTGGAAGTTGGTAAGAGTCAAGGATGAACAAACGTCAACTGGTCGCTTCATTGAATGTCGTTTAATATCATGTCTGATTATCTGTCTGCGTTATCTGCGCCCACCCCCCTTCTTCCCAAACAAAATAGGTCGATGGACAGTTCATGGTAGGTGAACTGACAGACAAGATCCCCAAGCTCCCCTATCCAAAGTCAACAACGTTCGACGTATATTCCTCCAGGGCAACAACCGTCAACACCGACCAGAGACACATGGTCTACCAGAACGGTAGTATCTACCTCTATTCAGACACCACAGGCCTGATCTCGTCGTTTCCGTTCTCAAGTCCTCTTGCTACTCCAAAACAGAAGGAATTTTTTCAAGCACGTCCTATCCCAGCATACAGGAGAAATATGTTCTTTCAAGGAATGAGACAAAACTCATCGTACCTCGGATACCTGACCGGGTTGAACAGCCGTACCGATGAGGCAAGTGGTGTATAATGTCGAACTAATATATGAGCGATTTTTTGGGTTGTGAGGCAGGATACACATATACTAGCGACTGACATGTATCGGACCCTTATTATTTCTTATTTTCTCCTTTCTGATAGTCGCCGATTCGCAATATGACAATGCAGCTCTCAACAATCAACGTCTCCTACGACCTAACAGCTCCTTCCACTACCAGAAGTACCACTCGAGACGCCATGATGAACATACGTGGAGTATACTATAACGTGGCTTACCTTCAGGCCATAGGGGGACATCTTCCAGACCAAGTGCCTTTTGCTGTCGGTCTTACAGAGTATGGGTACTATGGCATCACACTGGACGGGGCATATATGGGAAGCTTGGTCCCATTCGAGAACTCTATCTCGACCATCGCAGGGGTAGAAGACCGGTACCTCCAAAGCCGAATCCGAAACTACCAAGGTCAAGTGGGGCCGATCTATAATTACCTCGACATGTTGCCCGGAACAAGTATTTTTGGTGCCGTCTTGGGAGCCATATTTGGGCTAGTGATACTGTGGTACCTTATTAAGAAATTCGATAAATGGCTGGAAAATATTCGATTGGATGACGAGAAGCGGTCGATGGATAAGGAAGCGTTTGAGTTGATTTCCAGGTTGCGGCATGTCAGTGAGCTCCCTAGCACCGATCCTTCTTCAGCTGTAACAGCGTTAGGCGGACCGAGAGCAGGAGGGCTTCCGTTTGAGCCGTCGTCTGCTAGTACGACTTCCCATGCTCTATTGGATGGACTCGGACTTATGAGACATCCTCGCCCTAATATTGTTGTTTCCATTGGTGATGATGAGGATTAGTCAGTTCGTACTCTTGTAGCTGCAGATACGCTTACGACTGCAGTAATAGTTGTTTTTTTTTAATAATATTAATGAGAATAATTTCTCCTCCTTATTCAGCACTCGGATTATCCGCTCTTAGTGGTTGAGAATAGAAGGATGTGTGCGTCTAGGACGAAATAAAGAGTGTACGTCAGAGAGGCTACTTTTTGTCAGGTTGTTGTTTGACAGGGTTACAGTAGTGAGCAGGAAGTGAGAAGGGGGAGAAGGCGAATGAAACAAAATATTGCTCGGATTCAGGTACGATCGCACAGTCTCGTGTCCGCTTTGGTCATATATGATCTTATCAGTGATGCTACTCTCCTTTGATGGTATCAATAAGACATGTCCAGGAATGGCATTTCATTTACCGAGCTGTCGATCTCTCGCCCTCTGAGACAATTTAACTGTCAATCATGCCACCAATTTCATCTAATCGACTTTGTCGCGCAACACCTCCAACCTGGTGAGGGTTGAATGCCTCTCGGAGCTTTACACACGGTTCCTGCTGAGTAAGACGGGGAGCCTACAGCAAAGATATCATAGTGCATGTCTTGGCATCAGCCCACAGCGTCCATCATGCCTCCATGAGACTCTCTTTTGCATATTTTCAGGCGCCGCTTCCCTATCGATCTTCTTGTATGTGGTGTGGTTGTTTGTATTTTTCTCCTAGGAAGAAAGGACAAATACGCTCGCCGCATTTCCAAGAGCAAACAAAAAAACAACGATTTAGCCCGCGCCCTATTTTATGTTTGTCGTGGGCTGTTGTTACCGCCCCTTTTTTTTTAGAGTTTGAGAGGCTTTTAGTCTGAACCTGTTCTTTCCACGGCTTCCATTTCGCTTCCTTCTCTCTTAAACTCTCTTTTTGATTTCATTCTTTCCCCTTTTTTTTACTTATTCCTTGTTCTTCCTTCCTGCCTCTTCCCGCTCTCTCTCTCTCTCTTCTTCCGTCTTCACCCCCATTTCTTCTCCTTTTCCTCCTCATCGCATTCTCCTTCATCGCCATCATGGGTCTTGTCGAGCTCGACTGTATCGCCTCGAATCCTAACTCGACCATCCTTTACGGAATCGGAAACGCCGAGGATACATCTGGACACGTCGCCACCGTAATCTATCGATCCAACGAAAACCCCGCCAATGCCACAGATATCAAATGGAAGTATCTGGATCGCTCCAGTAGCAATTTCGACACGCCTGGTGCGGAGCCTCATTTCAAGTATTCGCGGTTCGGCCACGTTGATTGTGCAGTGAGCAGCAAGGGCGAGTTTACCGCCTTCTTTTATAACCCTGAGTTTGCGGTGACGGAGACGGCGAGACCAGTGCCAATGGGTATTCAGTTTTATCAAGATTGGACTCAGCAGACGCTGCGGACGCTGCTTATCTATGGGTGGACGATGTATGGATGGACGAATCAGAACTTTGTGCACCAGTCGTTTTATATTGAGATGGATGGAGTCGAGACGGTCGTGCATGCTGTTATGGATGAGACTGCGTCAGTGATTCGGTTTGGATTGGTCGACAAAATTACGGGCTATCTACAGTTAGCTGCCGTCTGGAAGTTGGTAAGAGTCAAGGATGAACAAAAGTCAACTGGTCGCTTCATTGAATGTCGTTTAATATCATATCTAATTATCTGTCTGCGTTATCTGCGCCCACCCCCCTTCTTCCCAAACAAAATAGGTCGATGGACAGTTCATGGTAGGTGAACTGACAGACAAGATCCCCAAGCTCCCCTATCCAAAGTCAACAACGTTCGACGTATATTCCTCCAGGGCAACAACCGTCAACACCGACCAGAGACACATGGTCTACCAGAACGGTAGTATCTACCTCTATTCAGACACCACAGGCCTGATCTCGTCGTTTCCGTTCTCAAGTCCTCTTGCTACTCCAAAACAGAAGGACTTTTTCCAGGCAACTCCCATCCCAGCATACAGGAGAAATATGTTCTTTCAAGGAATGGGGCCAAACTCGTCGTACCTTGGATACCTGGCACGAGTGGACATCATTTCCGATAGTGAACTTAGTGTATGATTTCTTATTGTTATATGGACGGACTCTTCTGTTGGGTTCGCGGGTCAGGAGACTCATGCACTAGCGGCTAACAGTTGCTTCGGTCCTTTATCAATCTTTATTTCTCCTTTTTGATAGTCGCCGAGTGCCAACATGACAATGCAGCTCTCAACGATCGGCGTTTCCTACGACCTAACAGCTCCATCCACTACCAGAAGTACAAATCGAGACGCCATGATGGACTTATATGGAGGATACGAGGACGTGGCTTACCTCCAGGTCATAGGAGGACAACTTCCAGGCCAAGTACCGTTTGCGGTCGGTCTTGCAGTGGACGGGTACTATGGAATCACAATGGATGGGACATCTATGGGAAGCTTGGTCCCATTAGGGAACTTTAGCTCCGCCATCGAAGGGGTAGAAGACCGATATTTCCGAAGCCGATTCAGGAACCACAACCAGCAAGTTGTTCCTGGATACGAGAAGCGCAGCGCCTTGTCAGGAATAGAGATTTTTGGCCTCCTCATGGGAGCCACCTTCGGGTTACCGATGCTGCGGTACCTTATGAAGAAGTTTGATAAATGGCTGGAGAAGATTCGATTGGATGATGAGAAGCGGGCGGCGGAGAGGGAGAGGGAGTCGTTTGAGTTGATTTCTAGGTTGAGGCATGTCAGTGGGGACCCTGGCACCGATCCTTCTTCAACAACAACAGCGGTAGGACGACGACGAGGAGGAGGAGAAGGAGGAGCGGGAGGACTTCCGTTTGACTCCGCTTCGGCCAGCACCACCTCCCATACTCTACTGAATGACTTGGGGCTTACGAGACACCCTCGACCTAATACTGCTATTATCATTGGAGATGATGAGGATGAGTCGGCTTAAGCTCAAGGTCGTGTAGGTGTACATACCCAACCGTAGTTTTTGATACAACATTGGATAAAAATCGACTGACCATCATTCACAAAAGATATGTGGGCTATAACTCTAATTGTTCACAATTTCTTGACGTTTTTTTTTACCAATACAAATCTATCAGCTAAAAAGCGTTTGATGGACCAAACAGAGATCGAAAATATGATGCGGGACATATCACTTCATTGAGACGACTTGTTTTATTAGAGGCGTAGCCATCAACCTCACTTTAAATATACTGCCAGAACACCGTCAGGTTGACCTAGCAGTCCGCTTTATTACGGTCCAATATTTCAGCAATGTGCTCTTTTAGCTTCCTTTAATCGGGTTTTCACGAGCTTCCTTAATACCCAACAGCCCAACTTTGTTCTCTAACTGAGCCCACATTCCAATCTCATCACTCTCTCCTTCTGCCTACTACCCGGGTTGCTTCGTTTAACAACTACAAAAGAATATTTCGTGAGCCCTCGGACTTGGAGAAAGGAAAGGGAGAGGGAGAGAAGGAGGTGGGGGATAGGCAAGGAGGAATAGCTGACTTGTGGCAGCCAAGCGTTCATAGCGACCTCGCTTTTTTATCCTTCGATGTCGGCTCTTCCTATCATACTTGAGCAGAATTCAATAAGCGTTGGATTGTTCACCCACAAATATGGAACAAGACCAGGGGTTTAGACCGTCGCGAGATAAGCTAGTTTTACCCTACTGATGATACGTTTCAATAACTTTGCTCAAGGATAAATAATTCGCAATAAACGTTCTTATACTTAGCCTTCTATGACCACGCCTCCACCCCTCTCTCTGCTTCGCCTTCCCTGACCACACCTCCACCTCTATCTAGCTCACTACCCCTAGCAGCCTTGCCTTCTTCTGTACACTAAAATAAATACCCCTCTTCTCTTGTATAATAAAAGATCAACTTTTTTTAGCCTCTTCCCTTGTCCATAAGCATCCTTATCTCCTGTAGTCATTCCCTTGCCTTTCTCTTGTCTACTGCTAGTCTATTTCCTTGACCACTCCTTCTTGTTCTATTCCTATTACAATAAACCATACCTTTCATTCTCTATCTTGCCCCTGCCTTGTCCAATCGTGACACAAACACTGTTGTTCATGACATCTCGCAAATTGAGATTGTCGTTCAGAGAGAATTGGCTATCCAATTAATTTCGTCCGCATGGTGCAACCTGATGAATCGACCGTTTTCTTTCTACCTTTTTCTCTCTAAGCCATCCTTCTCTCTTAGATCGTTCTCTTTATTCATTCATTCATTTATTTTTCACAGAGTAGTAAAACCAATTTTTTGAAAAAAAGAAAAAAAAGCTAATATTGATCTGTAACATTGTCGAGTGATTCTGTCTCCTCCAAATCCACAGCACTCTCCTGCTGTCGCCTATCTACATTCGAATTGAATCGAACTCGAATTATTCGATTCGATCAGGAGTCCTGATGAGGCAACGAAACCACAATGGAAAGCAAAGTAAAGAGCCGTGTCAATCGGACTCACCTGTCAGTGGCGTGCCAGAACGCGAATTATCAAAGAGAAAGCCGCGTTTGGCGTTGAGGCTCGAGCGAGGATAGGAGCATGAGCTATGATGGTTTGTGAGCTAAAGTTAGAACAATGGACAGGTCCTTTCAAAATAGACGAAACGAAGACACGTCTACAGTATTTGGCGGTGGTCGCTGGACGATGACGTGGACAGTCTTTCGCGGCGCGCACTCTCACCGAACATTTCACCAAGGTCTGTCGCCGGCCAGAGCTTCTTCTTCTCAGTTAAGGTGTCAAGGAGGATAGGCATCTCGTCGTCGTCGTCATTTAGGAGAGGGATTGAGACACGCCAAAGAGTGAGCAATGTCGTCAAACTCTGCTGTCTTCTCAGCCTTGATATGGGCCTTGAGGTCATAAACAATGTCGTTCGACGGAATCTTGATAGAGAATGCGCTGGACGTAGCCTCCCCATCAGCATGATATAATATGTTCATGCGGTTGTCGGTCATGGTGTTGCGAAGCATCCGAGGAAAAGGCAAATGAAAGTGATGTGAAGGATGTAACAAAGATGAAAGGTGTGGTATGATGAAAAAGTAGGGCGAGAAATGAAACGAAAGAAAAATGAACCAAAGAGAAAAGGGGAATAGTGGCAGAGGCAATGGAGGAGGAGTGTGTAGCGATGACTAAGGCAATGAATGCATGAGAGTGGAGAAGGTCTGAGAGCGAAGACAAAGAGAGAGAAAGTGAAGGAGCAGTGGCAGAGGAAAGGGAATATCATGACGTCAGTGAAACGCATATTTATGCACTCGATACTTAGTAACAACTCTCTGCCTACAGCACGCATTCTCAACACGCTGGGCGAGCGAGCGGAGGACTCCTGGAGCCAGTGGCTTTGCCTCCTGCCATTGCCATGTCAAGATGGCTATTGCTGAGTAGAGAAGACGTGTCAATTGAATGCCAGACAACTCAATAGGCATAGATGCAGGGTAACCAAGTGTAATTTTTCATCGCCTGGAAAGCGGATTCGGAGATGGGGGGGAGGGGACGAGGACAAAGATTGCCTGTTGATGATTCAGGCCGAGACTGCATACCCTGGGTAAGTCAAGCACGCAAAGCAAGTACTAATAGCCTCGCATTATTTTTGTACTCTACAGTAGTAAAGTTGAAAAGACCGACAGGGTCCTTATGAAATACACCTTAGTGCTTCGCCACAAAAAGACAACCTTTCAATTGCCTTGGCAACAATAAGTATAAATAAGGCGCAGCACATCTAAACTGCTTTCTTTTTCTCTTTCTTTTTACCCACTGCTTCCATCCTCCTTCCTTCATCCTTCATCCCCTCCTTTCCTCCTCCATCCTCCTCCACCCCCCTCCATCATCTTCTTCGTCTTCAACCTACTCACAGCCAAAGCTATACACAGGTACGAGTTGCACGAGGCTTAATTTCACCTTGCTCGCTTTTCTTGGGTCTTTTTTAAAGAGCATAAGACTCTGACGCTCACGCATCGGTTACTCACATCATCTTTGCTTTCGCTTCTTCTCACACTCGTCACCAGGGTTCAACGAGTTTCGAAATGGCAGTTGTTCTTAATGGCCTCTACACTGTGGAGGTGAACCGGCAGTATCTGCCACTGGTGAATGTAAAGGCCCACACCACCATCGTGTCCTCGTCCGCAAGCACGCGACTGATGCAGACCTTTGTTAACTCGTCTAATATGCTCCTCCGCGAGCTCAAGTACTGCTTCCCTCTTTACGAGGGGGTCAGCGTCGTTGCGTTCACGGCCCGCATCGGAGACCGTACCATCATTGGCGAGGTCAAGGAGCGCGAGAAAGCCAAACTTGACTATAATACTGCCGTGGCGCAGGGTCAGCGCGCAGCCCTGTTTGAACAGTCTCTCGCGGCCTCAGATGTCTTCACCACCAGCATTGGCAACGTCCCCGCTGGCGCCACGGTCGATGTCGACATCACCTATGTGGGTGAGCTCAAACACGACGCCGGGGTCGACGGCACCCGCCTCACGATCCCGGCCAGGGTACTGCCGCGCTATGGCAGCCACATGGTCAGTCTTTTGCCGCTTGCCTCGTCGCTCCCTTCTGGCACAATGGACATTGTCGTCGACGTCACTCTTCCTCGCCAGAACTCCATCCAAAAGGTTCAGTCGCCTTCCCATCCAATCTCGGTCACGCTCGGCACCACATCCGTCGCACCAAACGCTGAGCCTGCCCTCTCCAAAGCATCGGCCACGCTTGCTCTTGGTTCCGTCGGACTCGACCAAGATTTTATCCTTCAAATCGTTGCCAAAGACACGGGCGTACCCACCGCCGTACTCGAGACCCACCCCACGATCCCCAACCACCGCGCTCTCATGGCTACACTGGTACCCCGTTTTGCTCTACCTCTGGAGCATCCCGAGATTGTCTTCGTCATTGACCGCAGTGGATCCATGCAGGTGAAACCGATGGAGCTTGCCAAGTCGGCACTCAAAGTCTTCCTCAAGAGTCTACCGGTCGGGGTCAAATTCAACATCTGTTCCTTTGGCAGCCACCACTCGTTCCTGTGGGAGAGAAGCATGACCTATACTCAAGAGACACTAGAGGAGGCTATGCGGCATGTCAGCGTTATGAGCTCCAACTATGGGGGTACCGAGATGCTTCAGCCTCTAAAGAAGACGATCGAGATACGGTTCAATGACATGCCGCTCGAGATCATGCTTTTGACGGACGGTGAGATTTGGACACAAGACCAGCTGTTCAACTACCTCAACGAACAAGTCGCCGCAGCCACCTCGCCGTTACGTGTCTTCACCCTCGGCGTGGGCAGCGGTGTCTCTCATGCCTTGATCGAGGGCGTCGCCAAAGCTGGCAGGGGCTTCTCGCAGGCGGTCAGTGATGGCGAGAAGATGGACGGCAAGATTGTCCGCATGCTCAAGGGTGCCCTGTCGCCTCACATCACCGACTATACACTCAAGGTCAAGTACACCAGCACTGCTGCCATGGATGGCGAGCAAACTTCGTCTGCCGATGATGAGCTTGAGCTTGTCGAATGTGTTGAGGAGTATCTCAAGATTGGCGATGGGTCGGGCGCCAAGAACAGGCCAGAGACTCCCAAGAAGTCTATTTCACTCTTTGACACTTCGGTGGATCTGGACGGCGACATCTCGATGCACAACGACGCCACAGACTCGACCGGCCAAGGCCGTTACGCACACCTGCCGCCTCTTCCACCGCCAAGGCTACTGCAGGTCCCAAGTGAGATCCCGCCACTGTATGCTTTCAACCGCACGACGGTCTACCTGCTCATGGGCCCAGAGTGCAGCCATCGGACACCAAAGTCGGTCATCCTGCGGGGTACATCCAAGCACGGCCCTCTCGAACTCGAGATCCCCATTCAAGTCCTCGAGGAGAAAGGCGAGCTTGTCCATCAGCTGGCGGCCAAGAAGGCGATCGCCGAGCTTGAGCAAGGCCGTGGCTGGCTTAAGTATGCCCGCGACCGATTCACAGACGAGCGGCTTGATTCAAAATACGAGGGTCGCTTTGGCGAGATGGTCGAACGCGAGGCTGTCCGTCTCGGGGTCCAGTTCCAGGTCGGCGGCAAGTGGTGCTCGTTTGTTGCCGTCGAGAAGAAGGGTGGGGACACTGGAAAGAAGAAGAAACGAGAGAGACAGCAGCAGAAAGCCAAATCAAAGGACAAGGCGACAGAGGATGTGACTGCTGACAAGACAGATGAGAAAAAAGAAGAGGTCACTCAACCCATGGGTGACCTTGAAGGAGAGTTGGAGTCAGAGTCGGAAGGCGACGATGACTGGGACGAGTGCGATTCCGATCCACCTGCCTACCTTTGCGAGTCAACCACCACCGTCACAGCCAGCGGATATAACGGTTCGTTTGGTAGGTCCAAGGCGGTAGCAATCGTGCCGCAGAGCTGGAAAAAAAAGCCGGTCACATTTGCACAGCTCCGACAGGCATGAAGCGAACGAAGCACATCACTGGCAGAATAATCTCTAACAGACGATTTTTTGTATTTCCCTACATCAACGTTTTCAATCATTACTACAAACATAGGTCACGGGAGCCTCCAAGCCCAACAACAAGCCCTACTCCAAGCCCAACAAGCTCAACTGCATTTGCAGCAGCAACAATTACTACTACAACAACAACAACAACAACAAGCACAATCAGCACCACCACAACAACAACAACTATGCTCGAATTATTCCGCCGGTTCGGCCACCTCATATATGCAGAGCTCCCAACATGGAGCTAAATTCTCTGTAACGCGGCCACTCCAAGCTTTGAAAGCGAGGCTGTCCACTTTTGGTTCAACTGGTCAGTCTCCACCAGCTTCTGAGAGGGACACTGCTGTTGCTGCCCCTGTTTGTCGTCAGCGAGCACCAGGCCCAAACATTACAAGCAACAGCATCTTTAGCTCTGCGAGCCAGCTACAGCCTGATCTCAACCTGCCAAGCGCTTTTTCTCCAGGGACCCTTGGAGGCTTTGGGAGCACAGCTCCACCCTCGCAGTCAGCTTTTGGAGGTTTTGGAAGCACAGCTCCACCCTCGCAGTCAGCTTTTGGAGGTTTTGGAAGCACAGCTCCACCCTCGCAGTCAGCTTTTGGAGGTTTTGGAAGCACAGCTCCTCCCTCGCAGTCAGCTTCTGGAGGTTTTGGAAGTGCTGCGTCAGCCTCTTCTCAGTCAACTTTTGGAGGCTTTGGAAGCGCCGCTCCATCTTCTCAGTCAACATCTGGAGGCTTTGGAAGTGCCACTCTATCTGCTCAGTCAAAGAACAGAAGCTTACGCAGCCCAAGGATCGCCAAAGCTTATGGTGACAATTCCGTCTGTCCTCCACCGCCTCCTGCTCCTTCTTCTGTTGATCCAGCCTTGTCTACATCGTTTGGTAGTGCTGCTGCTCTAAAGTCGAAATTCTCCCTTGATGGCAAAATCGAGGGTAGACGCTCCTCTCTAACTCGCCCATCCCCTGCCACTCCACCCGCCAAGCAGCTCCCACTGCTCGAGACGCTCATCGACCTGCAGACTTTCTCCGGATTCTGGGAGGTGACCTCCGAGCTGGCAACTGCTGTGGGCATCTCACTCACATTGCTTAAGACCGAGGGTGCCGCTTTGGGATACAATACGGATGAAGAGCTGCGCATTCTCGCAACAGCGCTGGCGATTTCATACTTTGAGAACACACTGGCCAAGGACCGCGACACGTGGGAACTTGTTGTCGACAAGGCAAAAGGGTGGCTACTCACTGCCTTGCAGGGCAATCAAGACAAGATGGACGAGTTGTTCGTCAAGGCGGCCGGCTTGTTTCCTTGAAACTTTGTAGTTTGTCATTGGATCCTCCGTTCCCCTTCTCATACTTTTATAGTGCAATTGAATAATAAAGAGGCCGTTGCTCCCACTTTTTATCTTCCTTTCTATTGGTAGGTGCGAGTGCCACCGCCAAAGAGATTATTCATGATGAAGGTGGCAGAGCCGTTGAGAGTAAACCTGTATAAGGGTAACAAAGACCCTCTTTGGCATCCGCGGAACGAATGAACAGCTCACCTGGACATGGACTACCGTCAGAAAAGAAGATGCCTGCCAGTTTGATACAAACAAGCAGACCGCTTGACGCTGTCTGGTCATTCAGTTCGAGACGTTGTACAGGCAAGAGGACTACATCATGTGTCTGGAGCCACTGTAAGGGAACTCGGCACTGAGTTGCAGGCACCACTTCCATTCTAAGTGCTATAACCAGCCACGGTATCGACGCTATCTCAAACTTGATTCAATTAGGAGCTCTACTCACACATGTTTAATTTGTTAATCATCACACCTTTTTTGTTATATATACAACTCTTCCTCTTTTTTCTCCTGAGCTAGACTTACTTCTACTGTCAATCAATACTAAGTTGTTGTTGTTGGGTAGAGGGATCCTCGACTAGAAGATTAGTCCACTATTGAGACTAATTGAGTATGTCGGATCAAATTAATCAAATCGCTAAAATGATGTCCCTGACTGAGCTGGAATAGTGACACAAAGATGAGAGAATATTCTCTTGTCACTCCATAAGCCATGATGATCAAGTGTGGACAAGATGGAGTCAACCCCAGACGAAAAGAATAAAAAACAGGTGTAGTTACAAAAACATCCTACATAGTATACATGGTAGAGATACATCACCGCCCATCGTTTTATTAAATGCAAGAGTTTGAATGTGCAACGCTATTGGGTCGACAGAAGGGTGTAAAGGGGGAAGCCTCCTAATATCAAGATTGGGGCGGGTATAGTCCGAATTCGGCCGTGGAAGAAGGTGTTGGAGTGGGCACCTCGATTTCACTAGAATTGAAGGACTCCTGAGGCGCTACGCTTTGCGAGTCTTGTGGAAATGATTGGACTTGGTGGACGACATTGGCATATGCTGGAGCACTTGGGGATGGCATGCTTTTACTATCAACTGAACGAGGTGGCGGAGTGAGCTGTGTTGGTTGCCCAGGAGCAGAGTCATCTGTTGCCACCTCCGCGTATTGCTGTTTGGAGTCATTGGATTCGGCCGCTGCTGGTTCGCCTACGTACGAGGCGGTCGTAACGTAGGTGGGCCGTGGGTGGTTGGAGAATTGAGACGAATAGAATTGCTCCTGTAGTATCCGCATCTGATCGTGTAACGCTTGAAACTGCTCCTGGATGTACTGAGGCACAGGGGCGATTGACGCCATGGGAAGTATTTCTGTGGATGATGTTCTTGATCGATCTGGGTGCGACGAGACCAAGTACTTGCCCTCGAGGTCGTAGGAATTTGCTCCGTCCTTTGGTTCTTGTATCTGAGGGTCGTCCTTGTCGTCGTCAAGGGTCTGGCTGGGCTGGGACTTTTCGGCATCTGACTCCGCAAGCTCGTCAGCAACTTTTTTCTTGCTCCTGCTGCTTGTCCTTCTTCCCAAAAAAAACGCCAAAGCCGCAAGTGCGACAGCTCCAAAAGCGATGCCAACAATGCCTCCTTTCGATAAGATGGTCGGCGTCGGCGCTGCTGGAGGTGGTGGTGGATTGGGGTTGGTGCCATAGGTTTCGGTCACGTTGACTTTGTCGATCGTATGAGTGTATCGCAGCCCGGCGCGGTTACCAAATCCATACATTATTCCTTCCTTCTTGAACAATGCAAATGTCGAGCTACTGTTCCCGATCCCATCACCAATGAAAGTAAAGAAATCCATGTTAATAACGTCCGCATCGAATCGCGTCGCTACTCCTGTTCCGTTCGAATTGTTGGGATCCTTAATTGTCAAGAACATACTCATAGACGAGAAGTCTGAAGTATATCTCTATCAATTGAAGCGGTTAATGGCAGGCGTTAATTCAAGAACGAAAACCATTCAAACGTTATCCTAAAGGAACATTACGATTAATTGACTTACTTTCTGTCCACAAAGTAACGTCAAAGAATCGTGGAGGAAATATACAAGTGGTGTTGGTGAATTAATGCAGTCAAAAGCCAACGCCGTGTCGTAGCTCTTACTGATTGGTGTCGTTGTGCTGTCGATGGTGGTGTTGAGAGGGAAGCCCGCGAGGTAGGCTTTTATGGTGAAACCCCCTCCGCCTATAGGAACGTTTCCGTCTCCATAGGTGTAGAGGTGGTCATTTCCGATCGTCAGAGCTCTTAACGACGCCCCATGGATGGTGGCGTTCTATAGAAAGCAGTGGAGATATGGGTCAGTTGTGTTCAAAAATAAGGCAGTAACAATGAACCAAGCGCATTCTCCCAGCGCACACTAACAGGCACCTTACGACCTACCATAACCCGTAGTCCTAGGCCATAAAGGCTCATGGTCGAATCATCCACCGTTGCGAGGTTTATGGTATTGTTCGTGTCAGAGATGGACGCGTGGACAAGAACTTTGGTGGTAGCATTGTTGACATATCCTAGAGAATGCCTGTTGAAGCCTCCTGACCAATCGTACCCTCCAGCAACTGTGATGTTCTGCCATGCGCCCGGCCGTCTATAGTTGAAGCTGTCGTCCATTGATCCGCTAGGGTTGTATCGGATCCCGTAAGGCTTCTTGATGCTAGAGGTGGAATCACTCAGTGCCCGACCAAACATCGTGAAGACACCTTGGGCGTTGCTGGAGCACGTGTACTCGGAGCCATTGGAAGCGTAGGGGTATCCTGCCAGTTTCCAGCCCTCAATGAGGGAGACGATCGACCATGTGAGGTCGTCGGGAGCGATTGGATTAGTGTTAGACCTGATAAGGACGACGTATTTGGAGTCGCTATCAGTGCTGTAGTCGGGGGCATATGCAAGTCCGTAAAATGTAGTCGAGGCCAGGTCTGTCGTCACGCAAATGAGGTCTAGCCATCCCATTCTGTGATGTTCTCGTTGTTGGTGATGATGTTCTTCGAAAGAGGTGTTTGAATGAGAGTTGATGAATGAGAGAATGAGTTGGGGGGTCGGAGTGAAAAACGAAAAGAAAACAAAGGTACCAGCCAAGTGACAAGAGAGAGAGAGGGAGAGAGGGTAAGCCTGGAAAGAAAGAGGTGTGAGTGGGAGAGGAGAAGCGGCATGTCTCTTTGTTCGTAATTTAGTTTTTTTTTTCCATATCCAACAGACAAAGAGCCCATACCATGTAAACAATGTTTTGTATCTTTCTCGTTCTTGTTCCTCCTGTCAAAGGAGGAAGAAAAAAAGAGCACTAGTGATGGGAATGCCTTGTCCATGTCCGACTGATTGCATGGCATTCAAGCAAACACAGATTGCTACTTCCTTTGCTCTTGTCGCAACCACAAAAACTTTCTTGTTTTTGGTTTGCACCCTCCTCTTCATGTTCTTCGCGAATCGCCCTCCATCCTCTGCTACCAATCCACAGTAAGATATGGGGAGGAGCCATGTTCTACTCCATAATCAGACATATGTTCACTGTTGAGAATATCCGAATGTTGATTTTGATCAAAGCGCTTCAGTGATGCTCCTGACTGAGTTTAAATAATTGGGCATAAGAGAAAAAAAAACGCTCTTGCGTTAGGTTGTTCTACGTTGGACAAGGTTGCGCCGTTGAGGAGCGCCGTTCACCCAAGAGCCGTTGACATTGAATTTGTTCGGAGAAGATTATCAGGTATCAAACATTCTGGAAAAATTTTATTTTTTTTATTTATTCCATGCAAGAGAGTGAATGAGTACAGTATGTGTGTCATTGGATTTTCATTAGGGTATAAGAGGGTTCTAATCTCAGGGCTTAGCCTGGTTTTGTGAGTAGTCGAGGGCGGAAGGAGCTACTGGTGCGGATGGTACATATATGCTTTCACTAGATTCGGTAAATCCCTGAGGTGCAACTTCTGGTTCTGGAGAGTCCTGCGAAGACGACGGCTGTGCATCGAGAGTGGAGAAGGCTGGCGCGCTAGGAGAATGCATGACTTTGCTTTCGCCAGAATGAGTAGGTGGAGCAGGTGATATCAGTTGCCAGGGCCTCGTCCGTTTGGCATTTTCTAAACTGCTTCTTGTATCTCGTTCTGGAATGGTGGGTGACGGTAATGTGGGTTTTCCTTCATAGGAGATACTCGTGGAATCGTCGGGCTGAGACTGACTTGAGATCTGAGCAGCTCGTATCTCCGCCTGCACTTGTCTCATCTGCTCCTGTAGCACCTCCAATTGCTCCAGCAGGTGTTCAGGTATGGGTGTGATAGGCGCCATGAGCAATATGTCCGTCGATCCTGGCTGCTGGTCTCGATAGATGCTGCAGGGGTACTTTCCTTCGAGATAGGAATAATTACGCCTGCTTATATCGTCCGTCGTTTTGGAGGTTACACTCTTGTCATCATCATCCGCAGAAGCGAACTGGTCTCTGGCATCATCAGTTTTGGTGTTGTCGTCCTTGTTCTTGTGCATAATGCTCCTTCTCACCAATAGAAAGACCACTCCTGCGAGAATGAACACAACCCCAGCAACAATGCCGATGATGAGTCCTGTTGACAGCGGTGCCGACGAGACTGGCGATACAATCCTTGTCATTATTACGTTCGGATCTACGCCAAAAGGATCTGCAACGCTGACTGAATTGACCATACGGGTGTACCGAAAGCGATTATCGTTGCCAAAGGTATACATCGCCCCTTTCTTCTTGATCAACGCATACGACCAAAAATCCGTGCTGTTCCCCATGGGAGTAAAGGAGTCCATATTGACGACGTCGGCGTCAAAGTATTCTGGCCAGTCCACGTAGCGACCGCTATCGGGATTTTTGACAGTGTATAAGACACATGGCAAAGACGCTGATCTCTATCATTTGAAGCGAGAGAAATATGAGGGTGTCAGTTTGGAGTGATAGAAGGACACAATAAGTGTACCTTAAAACGCCGTGTAATTAAATATTCGTACCTCTAGTCCACAGAGCAGTGACAAGGTGTCCTTGACGTAGTAAACAATTGGCGTTGGATAATTGTAACAGCTGTAAGTGATGTTGGACGTGTAGCCTCTACTGACAGGTGTCGTAGGGCCGAGGGTCGTGAGAGGGAAGGCTGAGAGTACGAATGGGTCTGTCCAAGTATCGCCCTGGCCGTAGGTGTACAGATGGTCATTGTCTATCCAGAGTGCCTGCAAAGAACTGCCATGAATTGAGGCGTTCTGTTGAAAACAATGAAGGGATGGGTCAGCTGTGCATAAATTGTGATTCAATATTGTGATTCAATTTTGAGCAATGATCACTATCAAGCAGCAAAAAAAGGTACGAATGAAAAGTTGCAAGCTTACCATTGCCCACTTCGCTGTCGTTGTGAGGGACTTTGTGGACTCATTCATCGTCGCAAAGTTGATGGTGTCGTTCTTATCGGAGATGGACGCATGGACAAGGACTTTGGTAGTACCACTGTTAACATACCCCAGATAACGTCTGTTGAACGTTCCTGACCAATTGTGTTCGCCGTTGATGGTGATGTTCATCCAGCCACCTGGTCGTGTAAAGTTGAAGCGAGCATCCATCGATCCATTGGGGTCGTATCGAATCCCATAAGGCATCCTGTCCTTAGAACTAGGGGAACTGCTCATAGCTCGACCAAACAGCGTGAAAACACCCTGCGCGCTGGCAGTGCACGAGAAATCGACATTGTTGGCAGGATTGGGGTCTCCCGCTAGTAGTGAGCTATCGAGAACGGACACCACAGACCAAGCTAGTTGGGTTGGATCGGTCGGCCTAGTATTTGTGTTGACGAGAACGGCGTATTTGGTTTTAGTGCTGTCGAAGTTGTAGCCATCGGCGTATGCGAGACCGTAGAACTTTGTACGGTCCGGGTCAGTTGCCACGCAAACGAGGTCCAGGACTCCCATACTGATGCTGATGATGTTCCTTTGAAGAGAATGTCGAATGTCAGTGTTGTGAATGAGGGCGAACGAATGAGAAGGTTGTGTGTGAATGAAAGAAGCACGTCCTTGGAAAAAAAGGCGGAGGGCATTGGGAAAGATGAGAGAAAAAAATAAGAATAAAGGGAGCAAAAAGGTGGGTAGAGCAGAGAATCGGACAGTGATAAAGTGGTAATGAAGGAGTAAAGTACCGCACAGTGCAGAGAAGGAGACGCTCCCGTTTTCATCCAATTTACTTCGAGTTTTTTCCTCGGCCGAGAGCCCAAATGCAAGGTTTAGATGGGAAGGCTTGACCTGCCATCCCTTCTTGATGTAGTTTTCTCTTTCTTCTTGTCTTTCCCTCTCTGCCACATCGAGCTATCAAGGAGGAGTGATTTTCGACGCGAAGATCTGCCTGCTGGGAGACTAACAGAGTGTGCACCGATAAAAGAACCGTGAGAGCTCCACTTATCACGACATTAAACATATTCATGTCTGAGCCTAAAAAAGGAAAAAGAAACGAATAGAAATCAGGTCATGGACTCTTGACCCATCTTTGATACCACCCGAGAACTTGTTGTTCTTTATGGAACAGAGTACCAAGAGACAAAACGTTTCATTGTCCTCGTACAGCTAGAGAAGCTCATGATACAAGATGGCTGATAACATAAGGGCACTGGTTTTGACGCAGACGAAGTCATGATCTAGGAGTGTGGGTGTCCTTTAGTTGATGTTATGGTACAAGGGGTACCTATTCTCAAGACTGCATCGAATGGAACCCAGAGTCAACAGCAGACGACGGTACTGGTAAGGATGCTACAGTTTCACTAGATTCTACGAAGTCCTGAGGTGCGACCTCTGGCGAATCCTGCGATGACGGTTGGGCGATGACATTCGAATAGGCGGGGGCGCTGGAATAGCCCAAGTACGTGCTCTCCGGTACACTACTAAGTGGTACATGTGGTATTGATTCCAGCGACCCCTTCCGCGTTGTAGTTGCTGTTGTGCTTCCCGACGCTGAGTTAGATTCTGAGGCTCCAGACGCCGTTAGCTCGCCTTGCTTGGACAATGTCGTAACAACGTTCGGACGCGGGTGACTGGAAAACTGTGTTGTGACTCGTATCTGCGCCTGCACTGCTCTCATCTGCTCCTGTAGCACCCTCAATCGCTCCTGCAAGTGCTTCGGCACAGGCGTCATTGATGCTAAAGGAAGGGACTCGGTAGATGATGGTCGCCAATAGGGATGTTTTCCATCGAGGTACAAATAATTAGGCTCGCCGCTATCTCCTGACTTTCTGAAAGAAGCATTCTCGTCGTCATCCTCAGCAGTGGCGGAATCGTCTTTTACTACAGCGGCTGTGGTGATGTTGACCTTGTTCTTGCTCTTCCGAATCATTCGAAGCAATAAGAACACGGTCCCTGCAAGGACGACAACGACTCCAACAACAATTCCGACGATGGCTCCTGTGGACAGTAGGGGCAACGATGGCGAGGCTAGTGGTGGGTTCGGGTCGACTCCTAATGAGTTTGTGATATTGACATCGTCGACCAAGTGCGTGTACCAGGATCCGTTGTCGTTGCCGAATGTGTACATTGTGTCTTCCTTCTTGAACAACCCAATCGTCGAGGAGCCGGTGTAGTTCCCGATCGGTACAAAGTAATCCATGCTGGTGATGTTGACATAAAACCAGTCTAAAATCGACAAAGCCGAAGAGTTTTTGTAATCCTTGATCGGTAATATCCAGCCCGTAGTAATAGGACTATCACCTATAATCTAATTACAGAATTGAAAAACGCATATGGCATTCAATTAACGGTGACAGTTGGTCGCTAACATTCCTTCGAAATATGGCAATCAAATTTTGTGATAATTACCTCAGGCTCACGTCCGCAGAGAAGTGTCAAGCTACCGTTGAGGACATAAAGCACTTGTGTTGGAAACGTATTGCATTTGAGTGACGTGTCCTGTAATCTGCCTTTGCTGGCAGGGGTCGATAGACTGATGGCGGAGAGAGGGAAGGTCGTGAGGGTACCAGGGTCCTCCGCATATTCATAATCATGTAGCAACACGGTCCTGTCTTGTCCGAGGGCGTAAAGTTGGTCATTACCGATCGCCAGTGCTTCTATTGACATCCCATGAATCGTTGTATTCTATGAGAACACATGAACGGATCCGACATACAAAAACAAAAAAGTAAGCAATGGTGGGTTTGATCGAATGCAAACGATCTGGCACACAACAATTAAGTGAATGATTTTCTTGCCATAGTCCAAAGGGCCTTGGGGGAGAGAGTTCTTGTGGACTCGATAACAGTCGCAAGATATATAGTATTGTTCGAAGTGGAGATAGACGCATGGACGAGTACTTTAGAGGTACCGTTGTTAACATATCCCAAGGAGCGTCTACTAAAGACTCCTGACCAGGTGTATCCGGCATTGACAGTGACATTCATCCATGCGCCACTGGTAGGGTCGTATCTAATTCCGAAAGGGAACGTGGACGCTGTCGTCGACATAGCACCAGCGGATAGACCGAACATCGTGAAGACCCCTTGTTCGTTGATAACGCACGAGCAATCAGCAGCAGCGACAGAATAAGGGTCTCCTGCTAGTTTCGAGCTTTCAAACATCGAGACCACGGACCAGGTGAGGTCCCCAGGGGAGATTGGCCTGGTGTTGGACTTGATAAGAACGGCGTAATTAATTTTTTTACTGCCTTGGCCATAGTCGTCGGCGTACGCAAGGCCGTAGTATGTTGTTGCACCCGGGTCTGTTGTCACGCAGACAAGGTCGATGACACCCATGCTGTGATGTTGCCGGTGGTGTTGGGATGATGGTGATGTTCTTTGGGAGAAGTTGTCGAATGAACGTGCATGAAGGAGTGTGCGAATGAAAGCAAAGGAAACTGAAAAAAGAGCAAAAAGGAGGTGAGGGAAAGTGGAAAGGACTGAGCCAATTTGCCCTTTTCACTCTGCTCAATTGCAGATGTTTTTCCCAGCCGAGAGCCCATTCCAAGACCAAGCTGTGAATCAGGTTGTGATTTGGCGTTGACTGGATGAGAGCGTTTACCAAAGAACGGCACGCTGTCTTGACCTCGGTATCCACGCATTCATTCTTGAAAGCTCTTATTTACTTTTCTTCTTCAGAACGACTCCTTCTGCCCCGTCTTTAACATGGTTAACTGGGAAGAATGACATTCTATCTGACGATCAGTCTTCAGACCCAAAAATATTTTCTTCATTTTATTTTTTTGAATTATTTGCCATCATCAAGGATGTTTAATCTCGGCAAATGGTAACTCATATCACAGGGGATTAAGCGTGGAGGAGGATAATAGTGCGGACGAAATGTGCTCACGTGAACCATCAGGAACTTGAGGCGCAACAGGTTGTAAACCTTGCGATGGCAATATTGCACTGACGCTGGTGTGTGCTTGAGACACAAGAAGTCGGTATTCTCTCAACTTTCGGCTGGGCAAGTAGAAGGCAGAGCAAAAGAGGGTGACGGTGCTGACGTTGCTGATTCTACTGTTGGCGCTTTAGGTGTAGGTGTTGCTGTGCCTTCTGGATCCTGATCGAAGGCAGTGGAAGTTGCAGGCTCATTGCTGTAGGAGTCAGCTGTCGTGATGAGGTCAGGATGGGAGTTGTTGGAGAGCTGCCTTGCTAATATTTGTTCCTGTAATATCCGTATCTGGTCCTGGAGAGCTTTGAACTGCTCCTGAACGTATGGAGGCATAATTGGTGTTGGCACAATAGAAGGGAGGTCCGTGGATTCTATCCGGCTCTCTGGATATGTCGAGTCCGAGCATTTTCCTTCGAGATGGGAATAATTAGGTCCGTCTTTTTGTCCCTGCGCCTGTTGATCGTCGTTGGTGTTGCTGAGGGTTCGACTGGACTGGGACTTGTCGGTATTCGCTTTGAAGACTTTGTCTTTGACCTTCCTTTTCCTGCTCCAGTCGCTGGTCCACCTTCCCAGCAAGAACGTGCATACCGCAAAAACGAGGGTTCCAACAGCAATCCCAACGATCACTCCAGTCGAAAGTATGATAGGTTCCGGCGCAGGTGGAGGCGGTGGTGGATTGGGGTCGATGCCATAGGACTCTGCCACAATGACCTGGGAAGCCGTGTGATTGTACTCGAATCCTTCATAATTGCCATTGCCACACGCATAGATCGTTCCTTGATTCTTGACCAGAGCAAACGCCGAGGGACCGAGCTCGCGCCAGTCGCCGATGGGGACAAAGAAATCCATATCGATCAGTGTGGCTGGGCCTTTTTGCGCAAATCCTTGGTCGATAGCGGTGTTGGGGTCCCTTATCGTAAGTTGTGTAGTGAGTTCGCCTACGTATGCTACATCAGGTTTCTATGAAGTGGAATGCAAAACGTTGAAGGAGACATTTAGTTGAACGTAATACGCAGAGCGATCTAACAAAGGTTATTTACATAACCTACTTACTTTATCTGGACAGAGTAGCAACAAGGTCTCGTTGAGGAAATATACGATTGGCTTTGGAGATCCATAACAATCGGCCGCCTGGGTTGTGTTGTATCTCGTGCTGACAGGAGTTGATGGACTAATGGTGGTAGTGTTGAGGGGGAATCCCGTGAAGTATGTCCTGTAGTGTTCACTCACTCCTTCGCCGTAGGCATAAAGGTGATAGTTGGCGATTGCAACTGTGTGTAATGTTCTTCCATGAATAGTGGCATTCTAATAAAAACAGAGACGAGTGCGCGTTAGTGTTTAACAACCTGCAAAATCCAATGCGACTACTCGAGCGTCACATCAAAAACAAATACAAAAGGTATAGGATGATTGGATGAGTGTTTTGTTACCATCGTCCAAAGTGCCGTAACTGCAAGAGTTCCTGTGGAATCGTTCACAGTCGCAAGGCTGACGACATTATTTGTGTCGGAGATGGACGCATGGACAAGGACCTTGGTGGCCCCAGTCTTGACATATCCGAGAGAGAATCTTGTAAAGCCACCCGACCAAGTGTGACCTTCCCCTACTGTGAGGTTCATCCATGCGCCCGTGCCCTGGTAATTGAAGCTAGGGTCCATCGATCCGTTAGGGTCGTAACGAAGTCCAAAGGGCACCTTGGTCGTCACCGATGACGAGCCTCTCTCGGCTCGACCAAACATCGTAAAGACGCCCTGCTCGTTGTACGCGCACGAGTAGTCAACGCCTTTAGCTGCATTAGGGTATCCTGCTAGTTTTGAGCTATCGAACATGGAGATTGTGGTCCAAGTGATATTGGTAGACGACTCTGGGTTGGTGTTGGACCGGACAAGGATGGCGTACTCGGGCTTAACGTTGTTAGGGCCATAGCCTTGGGCAAATGCTAAACCGTAAAAAGCTGTAACACCTGGGTTTGTTGCTATGCATACGGCGTCGAGAAGACCCATGCTGTGGCAATGTTGTTGCTGATGTTGATGTTAATGTCGGGTGATGTCTTTCCGGTGAAGTTGTCGAATGAGGGTTGGTAAATGAGAGAAGGAAGTGTGCGGATGGAGTGAACAAGAGCAAGTAAAATAGAGTGCGAGAAAACATAACAAAACAGGGCCGAGAGGGGTCCAACGGCTGCAGGCAGGGACGGGGGATGAAAAGATTGCATCCATTCGTGCATGATTTAGTTCTCTTTTCCCAACCATGAGCCCATACCATTCAAGGTGCAGGACGGGGGGTGAGCAACGAAGATTTTCCTTAACCATCAGTCAATGCACAACGTGTAACTAAGGGCAGTTAGCCGTGTTGTCCTTGCAGACATCCATTATTGAGGCTATATGTTTGTATTCTTCTTTATCGACCTCTTCGTCCTTGTCTAGCTCTAGGTACTAGCAATTGGCTGGGGGGAGGAGTCTTCGACGCGAAGATCAGTCCACTGATCAGACCAGTTCAATTGATTGAAGGGCCGCACCAGAATAAAGTGTTACTCATCTGAGTTTAAAAGCTGGCGTCAAAGAAACGACCATAAGTGCTTATTTTCGTACCTGTTTTTGCGCTCCAATCAACATAGTACACTAGCCCGTGTGTCTTTTTTTCAGTTATGCAGGACCATGAGGGGCCTTTACATTCAGGATATGTGAGGCATGGTACACTCTCTTCTGTGGATATTCCTAATAGACAAGTTGGGCTTTTTCTCTCCCCCTCTCTAGTCCCTTTTCGCGACAATCTTTGTTTTAAAGATTTCACCGAGGAGGAGGAGAAGGAGGAGGAGGACTGATCATCGATTTCAAAGGTCAATTCACTTTTAAAGTGTGAACAGATCAATTGATCAATCAATTATCATCAGACCCTCATGTTAAAAAATCTTCCAACCAAGTTTGAAGCATAAAACATCAAAAGAGATTGTCCCATTTCTTACAGCTTCATTAATATTATTATTACAGGCAGTTTTTTCATATCGACCTTCTTTTCTTCTTTTCAGATGTGTGGATGATTTGGGATGGTACAAGAGCATGGGGCGCTCCAAACTCCGGGCTGGGCTTAGTATTACGCGGGATCGAAGGAGGTGAAGACGACATTGGTGTGGATGAAACATGTGGATCCTGAGATGACTGTCCATATTCAGTCGCGATCGGAGATGCGCTGAGTGACGATGCTTCTGTACTGGTTGCTGGTTGTGCGGGTGGGACAAATGGTGTGGGTTGCCATGCTGCTTGTGGTGCTCCTGACCAACCTGGATAAGGTATTGATGGGCTGGAGGTAGCTGGATCTGTGCTGTAGGCTGTTGTGACAACGTTAGGCCGAGGGTGGGATGAGAACTGTAAGGCCTGCATGTGGTCCTGATAGGTTTGATGTTGTTGCTCTTGTGACAGAGGTGTGATGGGCGCCATCGGTAAGTGAGATGTCGGTGTAGCATGCTGTTGAAGTTGATGATTTTGTCCAGGTGTGAAGCCGGGGTTGTAATAATTAGGTCCACCATTGTGTCTTGGCTCGAGGTTGGACGTAGTCAAAGGCCCTATTGCTTCGTTAGCCTTGGTCTTTTTCTTCCCGTTCCTGGAGATGAACAAATACGAAATCCCTCCTAAAACAATAATTCCCACAACAACGCCGACTATTGCCCCCGTAGACTCTCCACCCGAGCCCGAACCACCGCCACCATTCTGGGGCGACGTGGGGTTCGGATTAATCCCCACCGAATCCGTTACATTTACTTGCTGTAGGGCCTTGACAGTCTTCCATCCCGTCCCGTCGTCTCCAAAGGCATACATGTCGTCGTAACTGGTCACCAGCGCGAAAAAGAGTCTTTGACTGGTGTTTGGTGGACCAATAGTACCGTTTCCAAGGGGAGCGAACGAGCCGATGGGAGAGGGGAATCGGGCGGTAAAGTTCTGCGGCTTTCCGACGGTCACTTTTGTGGGGGAATCGATGAATGTGTAGATTGCACTAGGGAGAAATTGGATGCTGCTGTCTTTTGACTACAAGGTGCAAAGCAAACGAAAAGGGTCGAGAGGGTAAGGCGGGAAGATCTTTAGTATGTCAAGTGTTGTTGAAGGGGATTCATGTTTTTAGCGAGGCAAAAATAGACCAAAAAAAAAAAAAAAAAAAAAAAAAAAAAAGAAAAGAAAAGGGTAGAAAGATATCGTGCTAAAAAGTTCAATCTCTCACTCAGTCTCAATCAAAGAAAAGATCCATTTTCCACACTTACAACATCGCGGACATTGATGAGGGTAAGGTTTCCGTCCTTGGCATGCATAATGTTTGTTTGCGAATCAGGGTGGACATAAAAAACCGTCGAAGTGTCATAGATCTTGTCTTGAGGCTGGGGCGAAAGGGCCCCAGGAATGAGAGGGAAACTGGTGAGGAAGGCTTGGTAGGTGTGCATGATGTTCCTGTAGGCATATGCGTACAGACGGTTATTGCCGATCGCAATCTGGTTCGGGTATCCGTGCGTTGTCCTGTTCTATTGTCATTTTATTTGAAACGGGTGAATGTGAAATGGAGAGTTCTGCGCCATTAAAAACATGAAAAGTACACCAATCAACACATACCCTTACAGTAATGTTTGGTAAAAAACAAACCCTTAGTTTACACCTACCATGCTCCAATTACTCATGGGTGAAAGCGTCTTTGCCTGCTCATCCACGCTCGCAACACCAACGGTCTCCCCATCCCCAGTCACATACGCAACTACAAGCACACTCCCTCCACCAGGGGCGCTAATATACCCCGACACCGCCCTCTCAAAATACGACGACCACCCATGCTCCGTCGGAACCGTAATCGTGCTCCAGGCACCCAAACCCGTATACCACCTTTATTTTCCATCGTCCCATTCGGATCATATCTAATAACATGCGGCAGTTTAGGATTCTGGTCGTATTTTGAAGATGTCCAGTGTCGACTAAACAGCGTGAAAACCCCCAGCGCATCAACAGTACACGAAAACTTTCGCAAAATCTCGTCACTGCCGCTTTCGTCTTTGATGACAGCGCCGTGATAGATTCGAGAGACGACGGACCAGGTAAGGTTGGCGGTGATAGGGGAGGCAGGATAGTCGTTGGTCTTGTAAAGGATCATCTCGTAGGCGTACGGTGAGATGGTGTCGTAGGTCACGTCGAAGGTGAGACCATAGGCTGCCCTGCCTGCAGGATCTGATGTGATGCAGTATAGCTTTTTTAGAACGCCCATGATGGAGTTTGTTGCTATTGGGCTTGTATGTTTTGAGTAGTGGTGGGTAGTGGAGTGTTGATGGGTAAGAATTGAAGGACGGAAGAATAAGAGAAGAAAAAATATCCAGGATGGGCTATGGGTGAGAAACACAAGAACAGGGGGAAAGAAGGATGGCGGAATAAAAAAAAAAAAAAAAAAAAAAAAAAAAAAAAAAAAAGGTGAGGGTAAAGAAGAGAGTCGACAGCGTACGTTGCGCTCGTATCACTTTTTTATTTTGTTTGAGAGCCAACATGCACCAGCAGACATGCGCATCTGTTCTCATCGATTTCTAATCACAGAAACCGTACTGAGGGAAAAGAAAAATGTACTGAGAGGTCTAATTCAACTTCCCGGGATCATGCTAACGAAAAAAAAAAAAAAAAAAAAAAAGTGAACTCCATCTCCGTCACCCTCTCGTTCTCTTCTTGATCGATATTTTCTGAGGTTTCTACCTCTTTATTTTTCTCAGCATGCTGATCTTTTTTTTTTTTTAATCCAAATGAAATACAAGAAGTCCTCGGCAATGCACCGATAGAAAAGGCATAACTCGCTCAATTGCTTCCCTCAATTTTTGTATTCCCTCCATCTTTCCTCCATTCCTCGGTGATTGATCGTACCTGAACTGAGTTTGAAATTAAGCATTTCAGCGTTCCTCACTCTCTCTCACACCATTAAACACAAACACATACGGAGAACAACAAAAAAAACGGGAGCCAAAAATGCATGCACGAGGTGCAAACGTCTGGTCAAAAAGCGTGTCGAGCAACACTCGTTTTTTCTTTTGCTTTCAATTTCGACTCTCTCTTTCAGGCCTCATCACCTCCGCCTACCTTTTGTTTTTGTTTCCAAAAACGCCGATCTTACTAATCCCCCAACATTGCATATATCATGGACCACCCTTACAGTCTCATACAAAGAAGGGGCAGAGGAAAGGCTCAGCGAACAATAGGAACGAAAAGAAGGAACAAAAAACTACGCATCCAGGGCTTTCGGATTTAGATGTTATATCATGAAACTGGTCACCTTTTCTTCTATCATAGGCCAAAACCGTTCCGAGCCAGATATGCATTTTTTCTTTCTCACAAAAAAAAAAAAAAAAAAAGTGCGCGGAACTGTATTTAAAACTTTTACGTTTATTCTTCCTAGTGCAAGTGGTATTCGTCAACATACTGTGGGTTCTGGGACCTCGCCAACAAGGCGTGGGGAGATAATGCCGAGCCAGGTTCCTGGTTAGGTCTCGTGCTGCGAGGTACAAAAGGAGAAGGAGGAGGAGAAGCAGGCGAAGGAGTCCCGCTATCATTAGGGTCACGAACCGCATTGGTCTGTGAAGTATCAATGCCTGTCGTGCTAGAAAACTCGGTAGCATTAGAAGCACCAGGAGAGTGACCAACTACACCGGCTTCAGCACCGGCACTGTGTGATGGCAACCCTGTGTTGCTGGCTGGTCGTGCGGGTGGAACAAACGGCGTTGGCTGCCATGCTGCTTGCGATGCCCCTGACGATCCGGGATAGGATACTGGTGCGTTAGAGGTCCCTGGCTCTGTGCTATAGGCGGTCGTCACGAAGGTGGGGCGAGGGTGGGATGAAAACTGTAATGCTTGCATATGGTCCTGAAAGGTGTGAATTTGTTGTGGTTGCGTTGGTAAGGACGTGATGGGTGTCATAGGAATGACAGTTGAAGGCGTCATCGATTGATGACTTCCTGGGAAAGTTGTGGCAGGGTATTGCCCTGTAGCGGAGATATGAGGAGCAAATCCGGCATTTGGTAGTGGATGCTGAGGTGGCATGGTGTTGTGTCGGTTACTATAGTTGTTTCCTTTGCCTTTCCCTGTGCCTGTGCTGCTGCCTTGAGGAACACCACTCAGTGGAAAAATCGATTGCTGTACTGCCGGAAGGATGGTAGTGGTGGCGGGGTATTGAGCTGTAACTGGGTTATGAGGAGTAGATCCGGCATTTGGTAGTGGATGCTGAGGCGGCATAGTGTTGTGTCGGTTACTATAGTTGTTTCCTTTGCCTTTACTTGTTGTGCTTGTGCTCCCGCCATGAAAAACACCAGTCGTCGATGGCTGTACTGTCGGAAAAACGCTGGTAGAGGCGACAGGAAATGGTCCTGCAAGGCTGAAGTCACTTTCAGCCTCACCTTTTTGTGCCGCCGGTTTCTGAGGCATGGTATTATGTCTGTTACTAAAGTTATCGCCTGTGCCTGGTTTCTTGCCTTGAGTGACACCGGTCGGTCGTGAAGTTCCACTACGGGCACTCCCCTTTATCAGCGCTATACGCGCTGCCGCACGCGCCTTGAAAAGCTCGTTTTCCTCCTTCCTTTTGCCCCTGCAATGAAAAACTGCCACCAGTATAATAAGTGCCATCACTGCACCTCCCAAAATCAGCCCCACAGTCGCACTATCCTCCGACATTCGTGCTTTTTTTTGTTTGTCGGTGTATGTGTGTGTGTTTTTTTTTGGTACGAGATTTGAAGAAGGGCAGATAGCGAGTGAACTGAAGAGGATTCGTTTGTTAGGAAGTGAGATGCGATGCCTGTGTAATAAGGGCGAAGATGAAGGAAGAAGGTATGAGGGTGCTGGGAGAAAAAAAAGGTGGAGGGAGTAAAAGGACAAGGGGGGAAGAGAAGAGACATAAAGAAAAAAAAATATAAAGAGGGGGGGGGGGATTGCTCATTGCCCCTGGTTATATTGGCGAAATGACAAAAAAAAAAAAAAAAAAAAAAAAAAGCGGCGCCGGGTTTAAGGTTCGGATCTATGTCTCTGTGCTCCATTGTTTTTCGATTCTTCTTCGCATCCTTTGCCACACCACCCATGATTGGCCATGTCCCCCTTTTATATGGCAACAGTTAGCCAATAATAATTGTGACAGTTTTTGCCATCCAAGATAACTGCATACAAAAAAATAATCTTTTAGGATAGCTTTTCATTTGACAACAAAGCGAAACCTCAAAGGCTACGCCGCGTCCGGCGAGAAACCCCCGCAGTGAACCCCAGCGAAGGTAAAGAGCCCGACGCTACAGAATCCTGTAAGATGGCTTGCGGTCCTCTAGGAACCGGGGCAGACATAAGCTCCATAGGTTGTTGTTCCGGGGATTGATGACCAGGCATGGTGAAGGCAGGAGGCGCGGAAGGGACGGGGGGTATAGGGAACGCGACCGGCCTGTGCATTATCAACGAGGACGATGCCGAAGACGAGGACGAAGAAGACGGGCGGTGGGTTAAATTATAATGATGATGATGCTCCTCAGGAGTCTGACTGTAGGGTGGTGCAGAGTCAGAGGTTCCATGGACTTGAGACCACGCCTCGTGTTCTTTTGAAGAGATCGAGGGCGGGAGAGGTGGACTTCCGGTGGATCGAAAGGGGACTGGCGATCCTGCAGTTACTGCGGGTGCGGGTTGTGACAGAGACAAGCCTGAATGGGTATAAATGTAAGGTGCAGTCGGGTGTTGGCTGAATTGTTGTTGGTGGGCTTTTGGGAGTGGTGGTATGGACTCTGTCCATATTGATGACGATGAGTTGTTGGCAGTGCTTGTCGTAGTAAGGGAGTGAGGCTGCCGCGGTTGCTGGGCGGTCAGCTCATAGTCCTGGCCATAAGGCGATGTAGTCGGCGTAGATCTCAATAAAGCTGAATGTCCTATCGTCCTGCTGTTGGATACAGAGGCGACGGTAGGTTGCGAAGACGACGCATCGTGTCCGCTGTCAGATCCCGCCATTGTAGTGGTGACTGTCGGTCGTGGATGGTTCCCGAGTCCAACCTCCCTCATATACCCTGTCGAAACATCAATCCCATGCTCCTCCATATCTTCTGTCACCAGGATCTTGTCCCTGCCATCCAGATCAACCGACGACGATGGGTCCTCGATCTTGTTCATACGATCCTTGTCCGATCCGTCTAGGTGGTCATCCTTCATCATCACCTCGATAATCTTGGTCCCCAGTTTCCTGCGCAAGGCTGGCCATCGTTTCCGGAGGACAAAGTACAGGATGAGTATTATCACCAAAAGCCCTCCAGCGACAGATCCACCAACGATTGCTGGCGTGTGATTTGGACTGTTGTTGTATCGGTCCCCATAAGGAGCTGTGATGTTGATGTTGTAATCGATCCAGGTCCCGTCACCATATGTGACTGCACCTAGGGATATGCTCTCAACTGGCCAGTATCCCGGTGCGTTGACGACGAATGCAAACGGGTCCTGGGTCCCAGCTGCGTTTCCACCGATGGGCTGAATCGCAGCTCCAGATAACCGGTCAATGTCGGTCAAGTTTGAAGGGGAGAGTGCCTTGTCCTGAAAGGTAGGACCGTCCCTGAACCTCATGATGATTCCTGGTCCTGGTCCGATGGGTCCGTCGGCGCCCTGACAGAATACATACAAAATATCTTTGTAGAAGGAGGTCGAGAGGTATCCGGGAGCGCAGTCGGACATGCTAGATGCGTTGAATGTCTGGAGGTTGGGTGGTGGCTTGAAAGAGTTGAGGCTGCCGGAGAGAGGTATCCTTGTCAAGATTGTGTTGAGTTTTCCTGTCCTGTTGTTGGCGAGGAGGGTTCCAAACTGGTAGAGAACATTGTTTCCATAGACAAGCCGAGTTGGGTATCCATGCGTCAATGGATCCTATTCAACAATAAACAATTTCACCCGAACCGTTAATACGCTTATTTCAACCCTTCTAAATTAAGAGGGCGATCGATCCTATCAAAACAGAGCAAATAAAGCAATTGCTGTCCGCACTACTAATTCAACTTACGAGAGTCCAGTTGAGAGCATTGACAAACTGGGGTGCACCCTTTGCATCTTTGCTCATAACACCCAAGGCGACAGTATTCGTCGTCCCTACATTCGCCTGCACAAGCGTCGTTGTACCCGGCCATTCAAAGACTGCAAAGCTATCCGTTACATCCCCCCACAGGTAGTCTGGCGAGAGACTAAAATTGGACCAGCTCGAGGACTGCGGGTCGTATTGAAATCCTCCTGAAGGTCTCTGAGGGACGGACGGATCGGGTATATAATTGGGGTCGGTGAGGTTGAAGGCAGACATCATGGTAAAGACGCCAGTCTGTTGGTCAACATGACAAACCATGGGTGAGTAATCCTGTGGGTAGTACATCTCTCTGGGCCAGGCGGAGATAAGGGACCAGGTCATGTTGTCGATTGAAGTTGGGTTGTCGTTTGACTCGACGAGGGCGACGTAGTTGTCCTGCATGTTGTCGTTATCCTTGAGTGAGTGTGTGTACGACATGCCGACCAGTCGTGCGCCATTGATGGTGACACACTGGAGCGATATTACACCCATTCTTGGGGCTCTTGTGTGTTAGTGGAAGTGGTTGGTTGATCAAGTGAATGTGTTCCTGGTTATTATGCTGTTGGTTGTAGTTATTGTTGTTGAATGCGAGTTGTCATTAGGTTGAAAGGAATGTTTGTGGATGTAGGGGGCGTGTGAGTTTTGCTTAATGAATGAATGAGTGAATGAATGAATGAAACACAGAGAGTGTGAGGAAGAAAGAGAGAGAGAAGTGTGAGGATAAGGATAAAGGAGGAGAAGGGGTGACGGACAGAGTGTAAGACGAAGAAAGTCAAAAAAAAAAAAAAAAAAGTGGCGGCAAAAAAGAAGAGAGCGAGGGTGAATAAAAAAGAGGCAAGAGAAGAGAGACAGAGTGTGAGAGAGACAGAGTGTGAGAGAGAAAGAAAGGGAGGGAAAAGAAAAAAATGAGTACTGTACAGGGTCCACTCAGACGACAAGAGCAAATAGTTGAAGAAAAAGAGAAACAAACAAAAACCGTTGTCCGCTGTTGATATACAAAGATGTCTGAGTGGAGTAGGAATCAGTAGAGGGGAGGTGGTCGGTCCAGACCCCCCTCCACTATTGTCACCTCCCTTTGAACTGAACAACAACAAAACTCCAATCATTCCCCAGCCCTGTCTCGCCACCCATCCCACCCGCACCCTCTGCGTCACATAGACCCTTATACCCTCTCTCCCTTCTATCCCCTATCGCTCACTGTGTTGAAATGAAATTTCCCGCAGCGCCACTCCTCCCTCAACGTACTCTCTCTAACGTAAACCATCATATTGTAACAACAGCAATAACAATAGCGATCTCACTTCTCCTCCTCGGGCAACTCTCCTTGCTCCCTTCCCTCTCTTCCTTCTCTTCCCAGCCATCTTCTTTCCTTTCTTTCTTTCTTTCTTTCTTTCTTCCTTCCTTTCTTTCTTTGTGTTCAAAGCAGACGTTCAAAAAGAACAACTTTCATGCATACAAAACTTGGTTGTGGATCCATGACCAACACCCACTCGTCTTTCCCGCAGGCAAGACGCACGGTCCCGTACCTCTACGCCCACTCATCTTCCTTCCTTTCCTTCCACCTTGCTTGTACGACAGACCCCCATTTCTTGTCACCCTCCATAGGATAGGCAATTTATTTTTTTTTATTTCCTTTACTCCGAATGCATCCTTGCCTTTCCCCTATTTACTCTGCACCGTCATCCTTTTCTCCAGCTCCAGAACCAACCCCTAGCAGCTTAGTAATCTTGCCAATCGCAATCGTCTTACCCTCATCCCTCAACGTAAACCTCCCCATCTGCGGCGAATCCGCAAATGTCTCCACACACAACGCACCCCCAGACGTCTCAATCGTCACTATCCCCTGTTGACCCTTCTTCAAGAACTGTAGTGGTCGTTTCGACTTCCGGCCCGTCTTCTTGTCGATCAAATGTAGCATTGCTGTCAGAGTAATTTCCTCAATGGCGGTATGGATGTGAAGGACGGCAGTGTAACCAGAGGCGATGATGTTCTTGAGGTCGAGGATGCCCAAAGCTGCTTCGAATTTCGAAACGGCATGGACTGGATGCTTCAGACTGCATAATACGAATCCTGGCATCACGTCCTATACATTCGTTTGTTTGATTGTTTGATAGATTGTTTGTTTGTTTGTTTTGTTTTTGTGTAGATAACAAAGAGATAAAAAAAAAAACGTTAGATTCCGTTTGAGAGTAGCAATTGAAAGTAAGAGTCGTTACGAGATGAAGAGATAAAAAGGTCTGGTTTCGTGCGAGTAGCATCTGTAGCCAGGATAATGCGATCTGTGGAGTTGGCCGTTTTTGCAGTGAGACCGATGACACTCTTTCGAGAAAAAAAAACCCCCCTCTCCCTCTTGTGAGATCGGCGATATTTTTTTTCTTTCTCCTTTGAACGATTGTCTAGACCCGACATCGAGACATGAATATCTGAATCATTCTCTTCCATGTACTCCCCTCTCATTTGACCACAGGAGACAAAAGGGTACTTACCTCTTCTTCAACGCCACGCAGACGGAGTCGGATATTATCACCAACGCCAGCGACAGGGATCTCCTTCTCCAGCTCATTATAGATATTCGCCACTTCAACCTTGACTGCATTTGGCATCATCAAGACCTGTGCTCCCTTCTTAATCGACCCAGCCTCAATCTTGCCCACAACAATCGTCCCCATATCCTTGTACTTTTCACTGATCGGCATTCGGAACGGCGCATTCAACTTCCTGTCCGTAATCGTGATCGAGTCCAAGTAATCTAACAACGAAGGACCAGAATACCAGTCGCAGACCTTGGGGTCCATGCTCTTCTTGATATTAGCCCCCGTGTACCCAGAGACGGGCATGAACATGACATCGGTCTTGAGATTATACCGATTCGATTTGAGGAAGGGGGATAACTTTTCAACGCATTCATCGTAACGTTCCTTAGACCAGTTGACGGTCGGGTCATCCATCTTGTTGATCACAACGATGAGTTTGTTGATCCCACCGTTCTTGGCCAGGACCGCGTGTTCCCGTGTCTGACCGCCCTTCTCGAACCCAGTCTCGAACTCTCCCTTGCGGGCAGAGATAACCAGCACTGCGACGTCTGCTTGTGCAGCACCGCCAATCATGCTAGGGACATAGGTCTTGTGTCCAGGTGCGTCAAGGATCGTATACCGTCGAGTATCTGTCTCAAAGTACGCCCGTCCCACCTCCACCGTCTTTCCCTAATATCATCCACCGCCATGAAATACTATAGTTAGTTAATGATACCCGTAGAACAATGACTTTCTGTCAATAGTGTGCAGTCAAAGTGCAAAATAAATGCAAAGGTACCTTGGCACGCTCCTCTGCGTTAGTATCCAGCGCCCAGGATAGATACCAAGAGTCCCGTCCAGCCTCTTTAGCATCCTTCTCGTATTTTTCCAGCGTCCTCTTATCAATCATCCCCGACGCCTCTCTATGTTATTGCACCCGAGTGAAAGATCAATATACATGTGAATCGTTGCGCCCCTTCCCTCTAAGCAAAATACACACACGCACAAATCTAACAACCATCAAAAACACACAGGCTGCACAAAGTGACTTACAGGATACGTCCACCCATAGTCGACTTGCCCGCATCAACATGTCCAATAAAGATCACATTCATATGCTCCTTGCCAAAGAACTCTGTCAATGTTTCCTGATCCACCGCATCTTCATCTGCCTCCTCTGCTCCTCTACCTGCTGCCTCCGCTGCCGCTGCAGTCGCCTTCTTGGGTGCTGATGACGACGTCTTTTGGACAGGGGTGTTAGTTCTCGGCGTCGGAGGCGCTAACGTCGGAACAGGAGTGGGTGCAGCCGGAGATGCCGCCCGGTCGACGACTGCAGACTTGTTCGACACCGCCACTGTTGGTCGAGGCGCACTGATTTCTGGATTGGGAGCAGCAGCAGCACGTGTGGGTGGAGTGTCAACAGTCTTGTTGAGGACTGCAGCAGGTGGAGGAGCATTAAAATCGATCCCCGACGACGAAGGGGGTGCAGGTGCAGGTGCAGGTGCAGGTGGGGGCATCCATGAGGGGACAAAGGACTTTGCACTCGCTCTAGGGACAAAGGCGCCCGTGTTTGGATTCAGTGAGAGACCTGCCAGTTTTGTTGTTGGTGGAGTGGTCTTCTTGTCGTTGTCCTGGTCGCTCATTGTTGCAATGTGCCGAGTTAGTGTGTTGGTGAATGAGTGTTTGCTGAATGGGTGTGTGTGTAAGTGCAGAGAAAGAGGAACGAAAGTAAGGAAGGAAGGAAGGAAGGAAGGTAGAAAGACAAGAAAGAGGCGCACAAGCCTGACGCGTGGGAGAAAAAAAAAAAGTGATGGCAGGCGCACTTACCAGTCTCAAGTCACATGTATACAACACAGAATCTCATTACTGCTCACAGCTCAACGTACCCATGCACACAAAAAGAACACAATTGGTAAAAAAAAAAATAAGGCGAATTATGTATTAAGAAATAAACAAACACGAACGAACAGCTAAGCTAATAACGACATTCAAGTAGCCTCCTCATTAGAAGGGCGTCCTTCAACAACGAAATGCTCTTTAATATGCGGGTTCTCAGCCTTACCAGCCCTCCAATCTGCCAACCGCTTCTCCTCCTCCAGATGCTCCGCCCACTCGATCGAGCTCACCCACCTACTCAACACCAACGTGAAATAAAATCCAAAGAGCATCCCGAACGTGACCAAGACAATCGCAATGATCGAGGCTGTATTGCGACGGTCATCACATTTCTGGAGAGACCATGTCGGATTGCGTTTGAGACAACCGGTGTTGACCTTTTCCTTGTGGTGGATCTCGACGGCGATGTAGACAACTCCCCAGCAGAGGAGCATTAGAAAGAAGCCCCAGGATGCTGAGACGAATTGGCGGTGGTGCCATGTGCTTCCCTGTTTTGTTGTAGTTGTTGTTGTTGTTGTTGTTGTTGTTGTTGTTGTTGTTGTTGGTGAATGAAAAAAAGAAATAGAGTCAGAAGAAGTAGCATAAATCCTGACCGAGTTGATGAGTGCTGATCGGAATTTCAGTTGATCGATCAGTGATGAAGAACTATTGATCAAAGTAAAGTGATTAATTACCTTGGTGGTGGCCCAGACACCATAGACACCGGTGATCAACAGCAGGATACAGATAACACCCCATGGGATCGACAAATCATTCTCCGCGTGTGGCATAATCCCTACACATCATTTGCAAGTAAAAAAGTAAAAGGCAAGCGGTCAGTCAAGGAAGTAGGCTAGAGTACTATTCCTTCCTTCTCTACACCCTGCATCGGTCAGTCCTTGGTTTCCTTGTTCTTTGTTTGTTTGTGTCCTCGGTACAACTAAACAACCGCCCTATGCCCGGAGCACGTTATCAAAGCTGACGAATCGCGCTCAAGCCCCCCTCCAACTGAGCAACCTCATCCTGCAGCAAATCACGTCCAAGGAAGGAGAGCTACTCCTTCACCTCCCACGAGACACCCTCCCAATCTCACTGTCTCTGTCAAGCCCGGGTAGAGGCGTCCACGAAAAGCCTGGGTAGAAGAGTTGACGAAGAGCCCGGGGAAGAAGAGTCCACGCGAGCCCATCGCCCATCAAGTTGCCAGAGTCCAACATATTCTCTCGTCTTTCTCATTGCTGCCAAGTTCCTTTCCTTCCCCTTTTAAACTCATGTGGTTTCTCTGCTCACAAACAACCCCCTCCCCCCCATCCGTGCACTATTCAACCCTCGTACAAAACTAATCATCACCAACTCACTACAAAAACACACGCTCTTCCCTTGCATGTATGAAAAAAGAGACATGAAGAGAAACTTACAGCGTCCAAAGGAGAGAATCATGAAGACGAACCCAACGAGAGCATAGAATCCTGCAAGGATGGGTGCAAACGTTTTTGGGTCAATAAACCCAAAGAACTTGTCGAATATACCCATTGTGTCGTGTTATTCCCAGTGGGTTTGTAACAATTGTTGGTTATAGAGCTGTTGGTTGTAAAGAGAATTGACGGGGTGTGAGTGATTGAAGGAGGAAGGAAGGGAGGAAAGTGGAAAGAGGTGAAGAAAAAGACGTTGACGATAAAGAAAAAGAGTGAAATAGGTAATATGAAAGTGAGAGTGGAGAAAGGCAGAGAGGGGAATGGGAATAGTGAATAGGACCAACAGAAGGGTGAAAAAAGACAACAAATTCGCCAGGTAACGAAAGAAAAGTGAAGACAAAGAAAATTGGCTGCTGACTTGGGACTGAGACACTTTGACCTCTTATGAACGAAACAGATCCCAGTCCATGCCAACAGCGCCTTCTTTCGACATCTAAATGAACCAGACCAACAAAGTCGAAGGTAAGTCGCCCTTTTGAATTTGGGTCATCATACGGAGCACTTGAGGCAAACATGACCGGTTACTCCTGCTGTGTCTTCCTCTTCTTCTTCATCTTGCTCTTCCTCTTCTCTTTTTTTTTTTGTTGACAGTAGAGTCTACTTTACTCGAGGCATCCTACCATTGACAATAATTCCATCCATGTCATTCCCTCCACGCTAATGCCGCCCTCTTACTACTCAACGTACTCAAATACAAACGCGCAACAGCAGCAAATCAACCGAAGTAAGACCATCTCTACAGACTAGGTACCTCGAAAGAATTGCACATATCTCCAATACACACCTCTTCGTCATTCGCACAATTTGCTCATTGTTTGCCGCTAAAGAATTCTTGATCAGATAACCCTTCCTTCCTGCCCCCCCCCCCCTTTTTCTGTTTTTTCTTAACTCGAATCCCCGGGATTTCCTCTACAAAATTTCATCGACATATACATTAACTGGAGAAGTCAAAGTAGTGAAGAGCAGCAACGAATAAAACTGTATTCATCTTTCTCGCGCTCATTCGTAATTTGCTAAAAGTACAGCCCCACTCCTTTCGCCAACGAGGACGGAATGGAAGAAGAAGAAATAGAAAAAGTATTGTACAAAACCTAAAGGGAAAGGAAGTCACCGTCGCCGCTGCCCTGCAATTGCTACTGCTGACGCCGACGATAGGTATATCCTCCTCCTCCACCACCCGGGATCCCCGCTGAGACTAAATCCCCATCCTTCAACACAATGCCTTCCCCGACCTGCTGTCCTCCCATCAGAGCCTCAGCCATCCCCGCAGGAACGCCCTTCGGCAGCGGCTGGGCTACGTCATGACAGTAGGCGTTCAAGCCGTTGGACCAGACGTAGCCATGACGAATTACGTTCTGGAGTATCTTGTATGCTTCCTTGTTGGCGTATGGGATCCCGCTCTTTGGGTCCTTGTACTTTGCTGGTAATCCTGTTATCGGGCAGAGCGGTTTGTGTTCCGGATCTACCATTGGAGATAAGTCGTTGATGAAATTAGCTAATGGACTTCCCTTGAGATCAAGTGTACAAACACACGCTTCAGACCAATCCTGGCAACTTGCGCGTTTCGATAAGCAACAAAAGACGACTTACAGTTCTCTTCAAATGACCACTCGCTGATGGGCGAATCCTCGTCATCAAAGTCCATAAACGTGATCCAGTTGCGTCCACACATCTGCGAGGGATGCAGCCTTTTCCGTTTCCGCGCAATCGATCCCGCCGACATGTTCATGGTAGCATAGTGAGCAGGCGTCAGAGCCCCGCTAGGTATCTCCCCTGCTCCGCCCTTGCGACCTCCCGATTCTGTATCTCCCGTTGTTATTACTCCTGCTGTAGACATCTCGACGTCGCCGTTTTGGCTGGCTACATCCACACTCATAGGTGACGCTGGCGTTCTGGAGATAGTTCCGCTGTCCACGCCGTTGAAATCAACCTTGAACTGTCTACCCTCTTGAGGTGCCGGGCTAGAATCCCTAGACATAGACACAGATCGTGAAATCTGACCCTGCTGAAGTTGAAGTTGCTGTTGTTGCAGTAAAGACTGAGCCAGAGATTGTGCAAGACTCTGAGCAGGAACACCACCACCGGCTCCAGACTGACCATACTGAGTAGGAATAATCTCTGGTGCAGCACTTCCTGCTCTGGATCCCGCTCTGCTCCCTGCTCTTGATCCCGCACGGGTCGGGGGTCGAGTCCCTCCAGGTGTCGCAGTTCCAGTATCAGCCAGTGCTTGAATCAATGGTCCATGCCCAATCCATTCCGGAAACGAATGATACCGCACAAACGGTCCCATCGCCACCTCCTTCTTCTTGACGACCTTCTTCTTTTCCATCTCCATCGCCTTGAATGCTTGTAGAGAAGCCAGGTTGATCTCCTCCGTCTTCTTGGCCTCCTCCAAAAGCTCCTCCTGAGTCATCTTGTGGACAACAACCTTCTCCCGCTTGGGTTGCATGGCCTTCCTGGTCTCGTACTCCAGCAGTTTGAGCTCTGTCTCCTGATTGTTGAGAACTGTAGTCCGACGTGACGATTTACGAATCTCGGCCGGGATCTTGATCATGGCTGCTGATGAAGGTCCTGGAGACGCCGCTGCAGAAGTGTTTGCCGTCGACGAAGAGCTGGGTACCCTTCGGGAACTTGTCGTCGTCGTTGTCGATATAGTCTTTTTCTTGGTAGTAATCGCAACAGAAGTAGCAGCAGCCTGGCGAGCCGATTTCGCACGTCCCGTAGTAGCTGACTGTCCTGCGGCAGGCACAGTAAAGGAGGATTTCCCTGTTTTGAGATGACTGAGCATAGCCTGCTGTTTCCTCCGCGCTTTGGCATCCTCTGGATCCTCGTTCAAGTTGATTTCCTCATCCTCAACCGGCTCCTCGTCTGCACTTGACTGGTCAAAATCTGAATCCACTATATCGTCCTCCTCTATGTCACGGAAAGGGGTTCATGAGGGGAAAAAGTTTGTTTGTTGAGCAACTGTAACGGCGACACGCTTGTTTGGTATCAAGAGCCAAGGCAAAAACAGAAACAAGAACAGAACAGTGGCATGGCATGTTGGCATGTTACCTTTGCCTTCAATCTCAAACTCCTCATCGACGCCCTCATCATCAAACAGTTCCTCCATGTCCTCTTCCTGATTCAACAGTGCTTGAAGGCTATTTTTTACAGTGTCACGAAGAAGAAGAAAAAAAAAGTTCATGTCCCAAGTTGAAAATGGTCACCAGAAGACAGGTGAGTCCTGTTAGTGATGTTGATCTCTGTAGGATTGAGTGAGCAACATAAAAGTTGTCTGCAAATCCCCATGCCTGCAAAGCTTATGACTATAATGTCCAGTTGGCCCTACCGGTTTCCCGCGTTCGCACGTCTCTCTCGATTTGCAGCCATGTTGAGGTTGAAAGTGTTCCTGTAATGTTCGATTTCTGTCAAGAAGAGAACGTGTGAGAAGGAAGGGTGGTGGCAAACAAAGCAAGCAAAGAGAGTACCCCTGTCCATTTTGCCAATTTCATACTACCAAATCAAGCCAAGCCACACACTTCCAGCGGGTAGAGACGACGATCTATCACTTTTATTTTTGGCCACCTCTAAATGGCGACAGCAGTGTGGTTCTGAGAAGCGAGCCACCTCTTGGAAGGGGTATTGGTTCGTCCTGACTGGTACGTGCCCTTGAATGTGGTAAATGGCAAGAACACAATATGAGGTCGGTACTCGTTGTAGGCGTTCGTTCCCATTCTAATCAGCCAGGTCGGGATCCAGTTCAATCCAATACGGCGAATCATGTTACCCAAAAAGCCCTATTCAAAAACAAAAAGGGTATGATCGATATTAATCAACAATAGCTCATGTTGATATGAATAGGTCTTGCAAAAAATGACACCCATATATCATCGCTGTTGAACACATACCTGCTTGTGCATGAAGTATCCAGTCTTTCTCGATCCGTCGACCGACTGCTGTCCCCATCCACTGCGCTCATTGTAATACTCTTTGAACGCCTTGGTAACTTCTTCTTGAGTGGTGGGCAAGTCTTCGTAGAGAATGTTGGCCAATGCTACCGCAGACATGATAGCCATCGAAGCACCCATACCTCCGAAAGGCAGCATCTATTGTTTGATGGTACAAGTACGCGTGAGAAATAAATCCATGATATGGTCAAGTAATACCATGTTGACACATGCAAAGGAACTGGTGTTGTTTACCTTATGGCAGGCTAGGAGAAGCAGATTGGTCAATAGACGATGGGGAGGGGGAAGGAGGTGAGAAGGGTTGATGAGAGAGATGATCGTTTTGGTACAAGCAATTAGAGGTGAACAACAAAAGAAGACAACATCTTTACCATCTCCAAGAAGGACAGTCCTTCCGTGGTACCAACTCTGGTAGAACTAAAAACACAGACATATTAGGTTAGTAAAACGTCTGTTGCAACAAGACCAGATGAGTGTCGATGGACCAAAGAGACGGAAAGACCTTAATACCTTGTCCTCGAGCACGACTTTGGTGATCTGCTCCTTGGGTGTCTTGTCGAAAATATCTCCAACAACGCCTCCCAACGGACAGGGCATATCCTTAACCAAATCGCACATCTCCTTGGCTGCATTGGCGCTCCAGTCCGAAGAAGATCCCTGGGTGCTTTTGTCGTCGTTATTGCTATTGTTTCCTTTGTTCATTTTGTTCCACGCAGTGTTGTCCTTAGTGATCATCCATCCAACTCGAGGGCCCAATTCTGGATCCATCAATGGCATGAACCACCACTACCATGTGAAGGGAGGGGAAAGAATGGCAAGAAAAATATTTGACTGTCAGTCATGTATGTACATTTCATTTTGTATCGGTAATGGTAGTACCCACCCTCGAGTATGTACCACCAAAATCAACAATAGACACCTGCAACAATGAAACCAGCGACAGAAGAAAGAAAGGACTTACAGTCATTGGAAGAGTCTTTCCCATAACAATTTTGAATTCACAGAGCTCCTCCTTCAAGAGCGGATACTTTTCTGTGTCCATAGGCCCAGTTACTCCGACGACACAGTCATAGTCACTGTGCATGGGTTCGGCGTCGCTAGTGTGCATTAACCCTTTTGCCTCAAGTTCCTTAAACATGTTTTGACGGATCGAGCTGTAAGCTCCGTCGGTTCCGACTAAGATGGTTCCCGAGTAGGTGGTGTTGTCTGCACAGGTGATCGTGACCTGGGTGTCGTCCTGGTGGGTGGCGATGACTCGTTTGTTGAAGTGGAGCTTTTCTGTTGGGATCCTTGAGGCGAGGATCCTGATCAAGTCGGGTCTTGCCATGACTGGCGATGTGTATCCGTACCTATGGTCATTATAAGATAGGGAATAGTTCAAGTGGTTACAATCAAAATTGGACCATTGACCACATCAGCCCATCTTTTTCTATTTTTTTTCCGTTGGGTTTGTTTTTGATTGAATTTTGCTCACTTTGCATAAGTTTCTATGTTGGCTGTGGGAAACCCCAAACGGTGAAAATCAACGGCCTCCAAAACTTACGTTTCCCTCTGCGGGACCCCAGGGTAACGAGCGTAAAACGTTCCTTGGCAATTCAGATCCTGGTCCAACAGATGCAGCCCTCCGAACGATTTGCTGTAAGCCTCAACCTCATCCATGATCCCCACTTGCTCGAACACATGGTTGATCTTGTTCAATGCAATTGCAGACCCGAGTGGACGCAGTGCCCTGGATTTCTCAAACACCTAACATCAACGAATAATAGGTAACGTTGAAGGTTACTCTTTTTGCATTGCATTACTCTCTCGGAGATAGCACACCTTTTGCTTATTTGAGGGTGACCAATTGACAATGCGCAGTGCTCAAGAAGCCCCTGTTGATTTGGTTACCTGGTAGGGGATGTTGCCTTTTTCGCAAAGCAAGGCGAGCATGAGACCGCCCGTGCCTGCACCGACAATAAGAACTGTGGGTCCCGAATTCTTCTCCGTCATAGTTTTTTCTCGGAAAAACCTCTTTTTTTTTTGTAGTCGTAGAGGAGGGTTGTTTTGATCGTTTCTGAATGAACTCTTTTTGGTTTCGGAATGAGTGATGGAAGAAAAAGAGATGGACCGAGGAAGAAAGTCGTTGATTCCAGGAGGGAATGAAAGAAAGGAAATGAGATGGGGAGGAAGAAAGAGGAAGGAACAAGGTAATGAGGGGAAGGAGGGGAAGAGAAGGAACAGGGACAGGGGAGAAGAAGGAAAAGTGGAATACATAGGAGACTCCAGGCAGTCATTAGTAGATAGTACATGGAGTTTGGGCTCAGTCAGTGCTAGGTCTAACAAGACAAGTAAATGGGGCGATCAGGGACCCACAGGCCATAACCCAATTTGCTCTTTTTTTTTTTTTTTTTTTTTTTGTTTGATTTGTTTGTTTGTTCAACCTTTGATAGGCACTAAGAGGGCAAAACTAACCACAATCGATAAATAAACAATGCACTGAGGCATAATCAACATCTAGATCCCACTGTCAACAAAACTCAATTGCATTCGCATGCTATGCAGGGTAATTCATACATTGTGCTTTTGTTGTAGACACAACAGACCATGTTTGCGATTTGCGCATTAATGCGCGCGAAAGAAAAGGTGGTGCATAGAAAGGGGGTTCAAATAAGAATGACTGTACCTTACCAGAATGGACAGACACGGCTGCAAAGAAATGTCATATTCTTAAATGAAGCATGCAACAATGTTAAGGTCGGTCGAAGTAAAGAGAAGCAGGTGAGAAAAATAAAAAATAGTGCTGATACATACTTGGTAAGAAGAATTGTAAGTACGGGTCGGTCTCAAACAGTTTTCATCCTCAAACCCACCCCCATCATGCGTCTCGACCGAACTGATGCGTGCCAATGCTATAAACACTACTTTTGATTTTACCACAAGGGAGTGTTCTTGTGCCCCTTTCTTTAGTTTCTTCACCTTCCACCTTACGTTTCGATAGCCTTTGCGAATCCAACCAAAACAGATCATTCGAGGTCAAGGCGAGATGACGAGCCGTAATATGCACTCGAACCATGTGGGGAAGATATGAGGTATTGATTGGATGAAATTGTACGTTTTGGTGGTGTTGCAGGACTATGGACTAGATGACCCAATGCACGTAATAACATTCGGGCGGGGGTGAGTTGAATACCCCGTCATTGGCAGTGGTACGGCATTATCTACCTCTGCTTCATCAACATTTCGCGTCCCGATCGGCCCATCTGTCCTCTCAGTCTTCACGTCCTTGAGCTGGATCCCGTTTGAATAAAAAATATCCTGCTCAGTTTTCGACATGTCCGCAAACTCGGGCTCGAGGTTGTCCATACGTTTCTTCCTCCTCTCACGAACCCTCCTGAGCACAAGCAGACCTGCAATCAAAGCCACAAAGACGATCGCTGCAATGATGGCACCCCACTCTGCTCTAAATGAAGACGGATTTACTTCCTGGTCCGGAATTGAACGAGAGTTACGATCTCCAGAACCGTCACCGTATATTCCATTGATAAAGACATCACTCAAGTTCTGGCGGGTTCCTGCAGAAGAGCCAGTCAGGGTGATCCCCTGGGTCTTGGTCCAGAGAGAGATGACCGCAAAAGCTTCCTGGCCGGGAAGATGGCCGCCAATAGGTTGGAAGAATGATATTAGCGCTACTTCATCGAGTGTCCCTGAATACCGCATCACTGTGGTTGTTTTGGTGTCCGTGAGTGTCGAGGAAATGATGTCGAGCTGAGGATCGTACCTCACATTGTTATTATTCTAAGAATGAAATAGAGCAGAACATAAATATTAATGGTAGTAATTAAGGCCAAAGCCTAAAAAACAAAAAAGGTGATACAAATTAATCTGGAGAGAAAGGATAACGATTCACAATTTTTTCACACTTACATCGGGAGAATGATTGCAAAGCAAAAAGTACGAGGCATTCCAGGTTCCTGAATAAACGGCATCGTACGCGTCATGCTGGCAATCTTTTGTTGATTCAGCCGTAAACAGCTTGAGGGTTGGCTTGGCGGCAGGACTGACCCTGGTGGAGAGTGTTATAGACATCACGCGTGGGATGGGCTGAGGAAAGTACGCATACAGTTTCTCATTTCCGTAAGCAAGGTAGACTTCAGTGTCAGTAGCTTTGAGGGTGTCATTCTATTGATATATTAAACGTATAGTCATAAGTCTCTGTCGCTAACAATTGAGATTCCTCTGCCTCTTATCCGTCGTAACAGTGAGAGAGAGAGAAGAAAACAAAGAAGTTCGATGTAGGCTGTGAGAATTTACCTTGTAGAGTGTCGTGGGCTCCAATGTCGGGGGGCTCGTATTCTCATTGAAATACCCGAGCTGTATAGCGTATTCGTACTTGGGACCAATCACCGTGGAGAACGCATATGCCAACATCTCCTTTTCTCCTTCCTTGACATAGAACATGACGGCGCGCTCATAGGATGGAGTCTCTGTCATGTTATACCTAGAAGAAACATCCACCGTCGACCAGACACCCCCTCCTGTGACATTGCACTCGGGCTCCATCTGTCCAGAAGGATTGTATCGTATACCATTCCAGGTATTAGTCGCCTCGAGTCTGCTATCATCGACCTGACCGTATGTCAAAGCAGTAAAGACTCCTGCACTGTTGACGGCACAAGCCAACTCTGGGTGCCAGATGGTGATCATAGGGGTCAACCATGTGCTAGTTGGGAAGGTCGAGACGGGTGACCATTGGATATCGGATATGTTGGAAGGATTGGCCTGGGATTTGATGAGGATCATGACGTCTCCTGAAACCCATTTACTCCTTTGTTTGATAGAGCTGTATCCATAGACGAGCCCGTAGAGGGTCGTCTGTCAAGGGTCGGCGGTGAGGCAGACGATTTTCATTCCTCCCATCGTGGTTGCGTTGGTTGTCGTCGTCGTCTGTTTGGTAGAAATGGAAGGGTGATATGTGAGGGGAGGGACGAGAGTGAAAAAAGTAGCGAGAGATTGGGAAAAAAAAAGAAAGGAAGGAAAAGAACGAAGGGAAAGTAGCCGGGGAAGGAAAGAGTAAAAATAATAGCTTGTGTCTCCGTCGGAATTGGGTGAACTTTAAGATGCTTCTTGTCAGGCACCAAACAACAGCCCTTTGCTTTTGAGAGCAGCGCAACTCAAATTAACGTTTTCTTTGTCCTAAGAGAAACATGAATAAAGACAAAAGCCACAATGCCAAAGCAGTGAGAGGTCGAAATTGGGGCGCGGGGAGGGTATGGATGCGATTTATACTTTTCTTGTTCGAGCAGAAGTGTGCTATGCCGAAAAGCCAAATAAAGGGTTCCTAGTACATAGCTGGTTCCCTATATTGAACACACGTTTCTCTGGTTTTCATCCCTCATGCCTCCTGTGTACTCAGTTACTCGGCTTCTTTGTAGGTACCCTCTCTTCTTTTTCTTGTTTTAAAGCGAAAAGAGAGATACCGGGGGAAAATGCATAGGAGCAAAACACGCGATTATGTACATGTAAAAGTCGTTCAGGAGACCAAGCAAATAACCCTTTCTTTTGAGAGCAAGCGCTGTTGCAGTTTGCTCCTTTTTTTCTAAGAGGAATGCTCTGATAACGTGGTTGTTTTATTGTCCGCGAGGCGAACGTTGACTTGATGGCCTTCAAACGGAGACCGTCAGCGACACCTGCACCGTTCTACAAGCGAATAGATTAATATGAAGAGGGGATGAAAGATTAATTTATTCCGCGAAGAAAAGGGTAAAATAGAGTATTATAGAATGATAGTGAGATCTACTTACACTGTAGCAAGGTAAAAAAAGGGATCCTTCCAAGTCGCTGCGATGTGGCCATCGTACAATTGGAACTGGCATTTGGTTGTAAATGTGATATTGTATCGTTTGAGGGTTGGCTTGAACGAAATGATTCTATTGGTGAGCGGGATGGCGAATAGGTCTGGATTGAGTCCTGAATCATATGCATATAGTTGGTTGTAGCCATACGCGGTAGTGCTCTAAACCCTTTTCCGAAGAGTATCGTTCTATGACCACATATACACCCACCTACTCACCAAGTTACATTAGCGATCTTGTCGGTATCAACCCGAACCCTGACTCGGTATCACCAAATTCAAGAATAACTAATGGCGCGCCGGGGAGTTTGGGCTATTATTGGAAGCAGCATAGGAGTGGTCCTTCTTTTAGGGTTTGTGGTTTAGCGCTGCAGGCTAAAGAAGCTAGAAAGCCAACAGCATTCCATCGACAACCGTCGACAAGCCTCACCTCGCCTACCCTCTGGCTGACAGCGATTATATTTACACGCAGCAGCAATCGGGACAAAGCATCAATCCTAGTTATTATAACAACCCTGCAGGAAAGTACCATATCACCACCACGTATCACTTAGCACAGCTTGCGCCCACAGTTGTCCTCCCCACGGCACCCATCACAACTGTACCACCACAACAGCATCACACCCTCCCAGGAACAGATGCAAGCATTCCGGTTCTCACCCCACCCGCGGCCGATCTTTGTTACCACAGCCTACAGCACATATCAGCTACCTCCAGCCCACCAGTTCCCTATCCAAGATGGCCATGAGCACTACTATCAGCATGGCAGCCAACGCCATTCGTCCTGCCCGTACACCAGTCAGCAACATGAGATTACCATCCCCTGCTGCAGGTCACTCTTCAAGTCCAGGCGCGATCTTAATTTCGAGTACATCTGGAGAGCCATTACTGGATCTACAATTAATATTGCGTCAGAATTGCATTGAAACCCCCACAACAGTCTATCCAAGCCATTACCCTCTCTACCTACGATTCCTCATGACACCAAACCTATCCCAACATAGTATCCCTTCATACACAATTGATGCTCTCCATTTCCAGAAATGCTCCATTGTGTGTGCATGCACTATGAGGTGTATCAATATGTTTGATTGGTATGACAGCAAGGTTGCTTGTTTGTGAGCAGCCGTCCCCTCAAGACAATAAGTGGATATCCAGAGAGTGACGAACATTATTAGCAGTGCATATGTTTCTCTGTGACCGTTGATGGAGATTTTTTATTTTTTATGTGAGCGTTTGTGATTCAGGCACGGATCTGTGATCAAGAGAACTCAATCAGTCTCAGTTGAGACCGAAGTTTCGGCGCCAGCTGGTCTTCTACAACAAACATTTCAGAGGTTCTTGAAGCACTATAGGTGTCTCGGTCGGTTCCTAGGCCCAAGTCGCCTTGATGTCCTTAGTATCGATACTTTGTTTTTACCGAGGTGTGTTTGTTTGCTCAAACGCTATGGGCTCTCATTTCGGCACTAGTGAAATGGTCGACTCTCTCCGCCTCTTTTCCTCCCTCATATCCCTCTAACTCGCCGCCGCCGCCGCCGCCGTCAGAGTCTCGCATATTTATTTTCCTTGCTTGTTTGCCGACTTTTACACCTCTTCCCCTACCTCTCCTTTTTCTACTTACTGCATCGTCTTTATTCCACTCTTTCTCACTTCCATCTCATTCACTCAACCCTTTCTTACTTCCGTCTCATTAACTGAGCCTTCATTCGGCAACAACAACATTCGTCCATCACCAACAGGATTCTAGAATGGGCGCCCTCGACCTCATTTGCGTTACCACAGACCCGGATTCAACGGCCTTCTATGGATTTGCATATGCAGATAGCTATGACTGCAGCTATGGCTATTGCTCCAACAACGTCCTTGTCAAGTCCAACGCCAACCCTACCTCAGGAAGTTCGCTCACCTGGTCCTTGGTCTCGAAGATCAGCAGCAGAAACATGACAAGCGTCGCCAGTTACATTTTTGATGCGAAATTTTCTTGCGCTATAAGTGCCCAGGGGGTCTTCACGATGTTTGGTTGGACCCGCGGAGGAATGTACAGTGGACCGAACTCAGCTTTTGGTGTCCGATACGACCCTGCTGGAACAATGGATGCCAAGTACAACTTTCAGGGTTCTGGAGCATGGATGAACGTGACAATTGATCTGGCTTACAACTGGACAGGGTCTACCAACAAACATACATTGGGATACGTCAACAATGGAGTAACAACTGACCTCGTTCACACGGTCATCAGCGGGGATGGAAACAATATCTACGTTGCAAAGGTGGACGAGAGTACTAAGACCTTGACTGCTGCCGGAAATTGGGCCCTGGTAAGCCTACGCATTCTCACTCTACGTTTGATTAGGCGATCTCCCGTTGTTTGTGTTGCTCCACGGTATTATTATCTGACTCTATCCTTGTCGACTAGAACAAAACGATACATGGAGAAGTCATCTCAATGGGTATTGGTAACAACCATCTCTATACTTTCGGCTCATACCCTTCGTACATGGGTCGTGCCTTCTTGACTGGTTTCCCTCTCGCTACCATCAGCCCCACCACACCGGTCGGGAAGTTCTACAACGCAAGTGTAGTCTCCGACCCTCAGTATGCTCGAGGAGTATATCTCTACACCTACCAGAATACTTTGACGTTGATCGTTGCTAAATACGTGAGTGGCATACTCCACTAAGCATGAAAAGTTCACACCCAAGATGGTTTTTTTCCGGCGTTGTCATCTTACTACTGTCGCTGACACCCCTCTAACCCACATTTTCTCGTCTCATTACAGGAATTTCTCACCAGTACTATATACAAAATCAACGACCCCGACAATACCAACAGCACAGGACTTCCTGTTGCCAATTTCACCAATACAGCCACCAATATGGACTTCTTCGTACCCCTTGGAGACGGAACAAGCCCGACATCGTTTGCGCTGATGAAGCAGTTCGGAAAATTGTATGCATTCGGAAACGACAACGGGTACAGATACACCCGCGAGATTAACAAAGCTAGCATCACGGACTCTGTTGGTGTCAACCCGAACCCCAGTAAACCATCGTCAGGCTCTTCAAGTTCGCAGGATGATTCTTCATCAACGGGTGTGGTTATTGGAGCAATTGTTGGAGTGGTTCTTCTCGGAGGGGTGATCGTTTGGCTCACCAGGAGATTCAGGACCGCCGACACCGCGACGGCCACAAATACCGCCGCCAACAAGCCCTTGCCACCCGTCCCTCCTCTCAACAACACCAACAACTACGTCTACCCTCAACAACCAGGTCAAACCGGCGGACCTAATTATTACAACCTTCCAGGACAGCCAGCACCCACAACCATCTTGCCTATGGCACCCATCACACCTGCTCCGCAACAACATCAAACCTACCAGGACCAGATGCTGGCACTCCAATTCTCCAGCCACCCTCGCCCGAACTATGTCACGACAGCCTACAGCACAGAGCCGGTTACCTCCAGTCCACCAGTCTCCCATCCCGGATCGTCGGGAGCACCACAAGCAGCGTGGCAGCCAACGCCATTCGTCCCACCCACACGACTATCCAGCAGTATGGGCTCCCCAACACCCAGCGCAGGCGGTTTTTCTGTTGTTGCTACGGCCTTCTCGAGCACTGCAGCAGCCCAGTCACCACAGGAACCACAAGCGATTGTTTCTCAAGAGTCTGTCGACAGCCCTGCACTCTCTGTTTCCACACCACTGTCGCCACCTTCTGTCCCCTACAGCACACGTCCAAGCCCTTAGACCCTCAGGCGACACCACGCTACCTCTATACCTTAGCAATTAATTTAATTTTACACATGAGCCCTATAGTGGTCACATTCCTCTGAATATGAACCAAACTCATCCCCAACCCCAGTCTCTGAACAGGATTTAGCACCAGCCGCAACACCATCATTACGGAAAAGACCAAGGGAAATGACGGCCCTTGTACCGGCTCCTGGATTAATCGCAGACATGAAAATTTACTCTCCTAGTGCTACGGCGTATCTTCGTGACATTACACGATCGTTCTCTTTCCTTGGTCCCAACTTTGCGATTCTTTCAATAAAAAAAAACAAACAACAGCGGTACCAGAGATAATGGATATCCTCAACTTTCGTTGCATTACAACCGACCTTGACCCAATATCGTTCTATACCTTTTGCATACGCCAACTCGTACGCCACCTCAGGAGCCCCCTGGATCTCCGGCAGCGTCCTCGTCAAGTCCAACCCCAACCCAGTCAATTCAGACACTATTACCTGGTTTCCCATTTCCATTATTCCTACTCTTCCTCCCTTGTTTTTTTTATTCGACCCTATTCTTCTCTACACACTACATCAGACCCAACCCTGAGATTGGTTCACCTCATATCCTTACTGCAAGCTATAGCCTGCAATTTAAAGATGGTAGTCGACAGTTATAGATACAGCTAAGTAACGAAATGTTACTCTGAGTGTACAGGAAGCAGTGAAACGCGAAAGGCAGACAACAAGAACATTGAAAAAACATAGAACGCGGGGTGTGCGTGATGCCTTTAACAAATTGACACGCGGCTCCATTGTGAGAGAGTGAGATAGAGAAACAAAAATCAGGTAGAGGAACCTCAAGCTTGTATTTTTATTTGGCACCGCCTAAACAGCGACACCCAAGAGTGGCACCAAGGAGTCGATAAATAAAAACGACCAACCCATATAAGTAATCTCGGTTCGTTCCCAAACATACTGGGCACATTTACAGCCAGCATCTGCCATTAGAGCCGAGGCCACGGCATTGGCCGTGGAAATCAAAGAACATGGGCGAGGAGACGATTCCACAGGATCCGCCGTCCCAGTTGCCGTGGGCCAGGGAACAGGCCTTCTGGGTCTTCCACAGGATCTCTCCGCAGGTGCACCAAGTAGGGATGGTGGGGCCGCCGGCGGCTTGGGTCATTGCCAGGGGGGCGGCGAGTGCGGCGACGAGGAGAAGGACGATCTTGTTGACGGCGGTCATTGTTGAGATTAGATCTATTGTAGAGGGTAGATGAGGATGGTTAGGAGAGGGTTAGTTCTGAGGTGGTAAGATCAGTTTTTTTTTTTTTTCGTTGTTGAGAATGCGAAGAGTATTTAGAACGTACATTATGGAGGATGTGAAGGTACTTGTTGAGTGATGTGTTGTTGTTGTTGAGAGAATTTGAGTGCGCGTTTGCGGAATGAAGAGAAATCCTGGTCAGCTTTGATTCCTTTTATACTCGATTGTCGACAGTCTTCTCTCTCTCTAGCATGGATGAATTGAGTTAGAATTGAAGAGGCGCAAGACCCTGGGAAGGCCTACAGCTTACGACACGATGTATCTGATAGAGATTATACATCTTGTTCTTTATTACCTATAAAGAAAGACGATCAGGCGGAGGGGGTTACCTCACATACGGGTAATTGATGAAGACCTGTTCCCAGGGCTGAGGGGTTTTTTTTGGTTCGTGATGGCGCGTCTTCATGCCATTTCTTTTACCAAGTGTCTGATTGTAATGTTCCTTTGGTAAAACTTAGTTGTCAGGCGTGGATGTTTCGAGCAACGAGGCGCATTAGCAGACCATGTCAAGGGAGAAAACCGAACAGGCCATTCAACGCACCTGTCACAAACAACAGAAGGGTCGCAGCGCAGCGAGTCTGAGTCCCAGGGAAGATAAACTGGGACATTATGCATTACAGCAAGATCTTTTGCCAAGTTTGGAAGGTTGGTACTCCTCGGAGATCATTTTACTCTTGAGAAAAAAACAAGAAGTCACCATTTTTGCTTTTTGCACTGCCTCTTGCACATACCATCGAACGACCACCAAAAGGAAAGGGCGCAAATAGGCGCTGTGTATGCATAGTCCTGTACCACCATCCAGTATTAGGGCGGGAGTACTCATTTCTCGATTTGGTGATTTGTATGTGGAGCTCAGCCCCTGCTCTCCAGTTAGCACCATAACCCCAACAGCAAAAAAGACATAAGGAACAAAAAAAAACGGCAATATGGACTGAGCTAAGGATGTTTGCAAGGAGTGGAGATAGCGCTGCCTGGCAAAATTATGTTTGCGCCTCATCCTTTCGACATCCCTGAATCTATGGAAATAGCCATAAACAAGGGGGCAGAGAAAAAAATACTCGCCCAAGCATCCCGGGATAGATCAGAGGACGAGCAACAGAGTAAAAAAAGACGCGCATCACATCGACGATGGTGCACCAAGGCAAATCACATTCGTTCGTGAGCTTGTATACTCTTGTTCCTGCATGACCACTCTCACTCCTTCACCCCAAAAGAAAGGACCATTCACGCCTTGTGACCAAAAATCATGATCTGTGCTTTGTAAAGAAAAGTTCACTCTCTGCCGTGTTGTAAAAATATATGATCCACGCCGTGTAAATAAGTCAGGCGGTCACATTTGAAGCCGAATTCACAGTGCATGTTTTTTTTTTTTGTTTTTCTTGATTTTCTTCTATGTCGCCATCATGTCTCTCTTTTCGTCGCCACCATGTCTCTCAACCAACCCAACCCTTCTCACCGTCTCCCAGTCCATCCTTCCATTCTTTTGCCACATCCTTGTCTGCCTCATCAACCTCGCCTACTGCTTTATTGACTCTTAAGATAACTCCTACTGTTAATTTCAAATATGGGAAGAGGTAAATCCATTGCAGACAATGGGGTATTGTAAGCAGTAGAGTAGCCTTGTTGCTACGATCTGCTGAAATTAAGCCCATTATTCTATATATTTGTTCGACAAGAAACAACATCTCTCTTTCGTCTCTTTTCCCCTTCTGTCTGCGCCTTTCTAAAAGGGTGATATATTCAAGCGCGGAAGTAAATGGAGACTGGTTGCTGTTTCGTATGAACACTCTGGATAGATACCACAGGCACAATCTGAAAGGCGCGAGATGACGGACAGATGCAATGGTTTCTCAATCGCCAAACGATGACACGAAAAACCACTTGAAATGTTGTCATTGCAAACTATGAACGATGAAGCAACAATTAGAAACACTTGCAAAATCCCTTGCTCAAGGGCACATGGTGAGGAAGAGAAATGAGACTCTTTATTCCCAACCCCAAGTCCGCATAATAAAAAGAAATAAAGGCCTATCCACTGCTGAACCTCTCCCTCGTGAGCACTCAGTCCCCATTTCATATGCTCTCTATTTTTTTTTAACGCATCTTTGAGATGATTGAAGTGGCTTAGGTTCTGGTGTCCATTTGGCTATTTTACGCGCTCGCCCGTGAGTGTCTAGTAAGGAATTGGAATATTGCCTAAGCGCACCACTTCTTTACAATTTTATATAACTGGGCTGTTGTTTGCGCTCCCTTGCTCTTTAGCTCTGTGGGTCGGAGGAGACGATGCAACAGGAGCAGTGCAGAGTCTAGAAAAAGTAAACGAGCGAGAGAAGGTGCGAAAGGACAATGTATTTCATGCTACGAAAGATGGGGTTATATTTACAGGTTGTGGCTATGGAGGCGCTGAGGAATTCACTGTGGAGAGCGCTGATATACACAGTGCTTGGAGTGGAGGCGCGACGTAGAGGTAGGGATGCGGCTTAAGGGGTAAGGAAGTGGGCTCAGTCGGAGGCTAAGTCGGAGGTCAGCAGAGGAGAGGGCAGCATGTACAAACTAGGGCATAATCCTGTCCCATACGATTGCATGGCCAAAAGAGACAGAACAAAAACGTGAGTAAAGACAGCGTTTTCGTACCTCTCCGATGTTGTGCGCCTCCTGCCACGATTTCGCTTGTGGTTTTGCATCCTAACGGTCGTCCCACGGTCACTAAACTTAAATCAAGATTGGCCCTCGATGCATGCCACGCCCCCAGTCCATGCTGCACGCCCATATCTGTTGTCAAGACAACCTTTCGGTTTGCGCCGCCTGGACCCCTTCGAATCGCGTTCTGGGGGCGTAAGTACTATCCTGCGGGCAGTTGCTTTCTTGAAACGTGCAGCACACTTCCCCCCTTCCTTTGAACCGATATCGTCGGTACATCTCTTTCCACTTCCCGGAGTGCAAGACCGCATTTGATCACAGTCTATCAATTCTGTTATTATTCCTTACAATATCAATTCAAGTGAGTTTTGGAGGAAATAGTTCAGATGTATGACTCTCGCCAGTATATAAAGAGGTCGGCATACCCACAAAGTATGCTTCACTTAAATTCATCGCACCTTACCATCAAGACTCGCCAGCCAGCCAAACCACTACAAGACCTACTGTAAGCACCCTTCAGACCCTCGCAAGATCATCGCCTCTCATACACCCAACAGAAACCCACAAAACGCTCTGCACAACCAAGGCTGTCTTTCAGACTGAACTGAAGGCCTGTTTTGTTGGACGTCTTGCAGATGACAAAGGGGTATCGAAGTTTTTTTTACTAACCTTGCACCTTGGCATTCCTTCTCCGAACGGCAAAAACCTTCTCCTAGCGACGAATCGACTTTACTCTTAGGATTTCTTCTCCCAACGACGCCATGAAAACTGCTATCATTCTCAGTGCGCTTGCTGCGTGTGCCAATGCGGCGTACTACATCATCGACACCGTCCCTGAGCTCAACGGAGCGTTCACCTACTGGGCCACCCTGAGATACGACGCAGATCACTACACCGCACGCCAACTAGAATGCGTTGACAAGATGGGCGTTACAATCAATAGGGGCGACATCGGCTCGGAATTCAAAATCTGCCCCGACTCAAACATAAGAATGGGCCTGTATTTCCCACATGGATACAACGGGACCATCTCTGAGGCATATGACTACCATAACAAGGTCTTCTACCCTTGCGTCAGAATTAATAATCAAGTGACTAAGTCTTACGCTTGCGGCGGCGTTTTCATGCAGGATTTCCTTCCAAAATAAACTATACCCTTTTTAAAAAAAGGTCCACTTTCAGCACAACAAAATCTCTTTCATATGGACGCCAACGACCTAGGTATTTCATGGAGAGGAAAAGTTTCAAGCAACTTGTCAACTATAGCTGATTTTGCCGACAGCCACTCGGCAGTGGTAGGAGAATTTGGAGGTGTGCAAACACAAATGGGGTGAGTGGGTTGATGTATTTCAAATATGCCATTGAAATACGCCTCGAATGGAATTGGACCATGTCAAAGTTTGACACCCCCTATTGTGAATTGCAACTCATAGAGAAAGATAACGTCGCAAGGCTTATAATCGGGGTTTTAAAGTTCACTACTGGGAGAATAGCCTTGAGCCCGTCCGACAGGTACTCCGAGTCTTTGGTGATTTGTATCCGGGACGTTGCTGGGTCAACGTTTGTACCTATTAGGTACTGTATCAAGGCGTGGGGACCGTTGTGGACCAAGCCTATCCCCTTGGTAGAAGCAAAAGGCAACAATCCCAAGCCAAAGACCAGATTTTCCACAGAGCGCCATCAAGACCTGTGGTGAATCTTTTTTCATTCCCGTGCTCCTATGAGCAAGGCTCCGAAACCATCCCCTCCACTTCTCCATTTTTCACTGCAGACGAGGTGGGACAAATCTCACTTCTTATTATGTCACCCTTTCACTGCCATTTTACCCAAAGGGAAGCGTCAATGTTCACGCTAGCAAGAAATCACTAATGTGCTTCCTAGGCTCGACTCCATCCCTACTTCGACGCAATTGCCTTTTCCACTTGCCATAAAAAGTCAAGTGGGAAAAGCAATTGCATCAAAGCGAGGATAGAGTTGAGCCTAAGAGCTAACCTTTTTTTTTTTTTTTTTTTTTTTTTGGTTATAAAATGAGAGCGAAAGGGTGATTCCAAAAGAAAGAGAGCACAGTCCTTCTGTGAAAAATTGAGTGAGAGGGTTCAAAGGCGACGCAGGGCACGGCGTGGGAAAACAAGGTTAGCATGATTTCCTTCAGCGCCGCGTCCTTAATTTTACACGGAGGGTCTGTTGTGCAGCAGCAACAAACTGCCCTTTGAAGGACTGTTCTGTTCCTGGGAAAGGGGGTTCGGTAAGCGATATTTTTCTCCAATGAGCAACGAAGAACAATAGGCGTTGAAAGCGGCGTGTGGGATGGCACAAAGATACAGGGTTCGCGCAGGGTCCCCTTTCGCGCGCCGCGTCTCAATTGTGCGCAGATGATCTTATGTGTAATCACAGCAATATACCACTCAGAGTTACGCAGCAGAGGTTTTGATGGAAGAACAGTGATAATTGGACGCCTCATTGATGACAAATTCGCACGCCGTCTAGGGTATCCACAGGCGACGGCGAGGCGGTGTCATCCTGAAAGTAGGCATATGGAAAGCTGAAGTTCCAGGACTGTGTATAAATACCTGTGGCTTCCAAAGTTCCCCCACCTTCATCATTAGATCAGCAATTCCTCTCCCTCTCACCCTCCCACCCTCCTCCCACACCACACAACAACAAGATGCGTTTCGCGATCACCCTCGTCTCCATTGCTCTCTTGGCAGGCTCTGTCATGGGCATCACTTGCAGCGATGGCAGCGGTAGGACAGGTTTTTGCACCTCCGGGAGGACCTGCCATGGGATCGGTGGTATTTCTTTCAACGGAAACTGCCCTGACCCCTACACCGTCTGCTGCGAAGCGTAATACGACCCTGTTATTCTCCATAAATAGTCGACGGACTGCCCGAGAAGATAGCTCTGAAATCGAGTAATAAATCTCTGAGAGGAGCACACGCCAACACAAGCTGCCACAGCGAAATCTAAAAAAACAAAACAAAAGAAACGTTCCCGCAACTTTGACCCATCTCGTTGTATAACTTGCGTCGAGTCTGTCTTGAAGCTCGTATCCACCACTCTAGCTGGTAACATTTGTCGGTACATAATGGTTTGTTTTAGTCACACTGTACATCCTCGCCATGTCATTCAATTCCGTGTTTGCCCATGGTGTTTTTAGAGACACGCTTCATTTACCGTGGTCAAGCCAGTGTCATAACGTTTCATTTGAAGTTAATGTGCTAACCGCCTTTTCCGACTTTTAACATCGGCCATGTGGTAAGAAAAGCACCCATTCATTTTTCGTTATGCCAAAAAACGTCTGAACCATGTTTTGCTATAGAGGCCGGCTGCAACCATGCGTTCTCGCAAGCATGACACAACAATCAACGATAGTTAGCGCGGCACCCTTATGGATATTTTATTTCTGTAAGGAAAGAATCGGTGGTGTGCACATTGACAAAGAGCTATTCGTGTTCAACTAGCCAGCATAGAAAGGTCTAGGTCTGAGGACCCACTATCAGGGAAAAAGATAACGTACTTCAAGTACATTTGCGGAAACGCAAACACAAAAAGATGGACAAATAATATTGAAACGGGCGGAGCAAAATAACAATCAACATAATCGGAGCGCCACTAATGTGTAGACCAAAATTAATTGAGGTGCAGACATAGGTGAGCGACATTCTCCTCATTTCCCTCGCCACACCTCAACACAATTTCCCTCGCCTGGAATAAAAATAATAAATCCTTCGCCTGGAATGGCACTAATAGAGGAGCATTGTACTGAGTTGCAGTGTATTTAAGTTCTACCCCTCATTGATGGGCTGTGACTGATAAGGCACGAATGCAGCGTGTGCGTAGTGTATAGGGTCTGCGATTCTGCCTATTGAAGCAGAGGATAGAGAAGGGAAAAAAGGAGCTGTTATTGAGGTGATCCAGCACAAGATTTTCTTTCCTCATCCTAGATTGTCTCCTGCTTTTCTATTGCCTTAATCCTTGATTGCCTTGCCAATCCTTCAAGTGTCCGGTAGATACGCTGACCCTTGCTTGCCATTACCTTACCCGCCTTATCATCATCCCTTGTAACATATATAGATACCCCTCTCCCTCTGTACAATAATCATCACTGGTTCTTGCCTCTTTCTTCGTGACCGTTTTGTCCCTCCTTGGATCTCACCTTGCTTCCACCAAGTCTTCCCATGTTTTCAAGCCTTTGTTGCCATTACATAGCCCAAGAAAAAAAATTCACATACATAAATACCCTCAGCTTTTTCCCTTTTTTTACATTCACCTTTGTTTCCCTCTCAAGATCACATAAACGTCATACAATATAAAATTTAGGGTGGCTTCGTAAGACTATGTTTAGATAGTTCTGTAAGGTTTTATTTAGAGTCGATGAGCGCTAAGATTTTGGAGCTAGAGCGATTTGAGGTGGGGGCAGTGTTGGGTCAGTGATCTGTGCATTTGCAGCTATTCTAGGCTGAGGTCAGACCTGAGCAAGGCCTCTAATGTGACATCTGCCGCGATTCCTGCCGCAATCGATACTATTTGAATGTTGTCGGTGAGAAAATTTGTGAGTTTCTGGGCAAAGTCATTGGAGATTGACATAGGCGACTTCTTTTCCTCAAGTCTGCCTAGCAACCTCTCCTTGGACTCTACTCTGAGTTGTTCATAGGCAGGTGCAAGGAGGGGGCTAAGCCCTTGTGATTGGCCTGCAAATACTTGGATCGTATTGCCTCGAATGTACTCCTCCGAGATGCCAAGCTTCTTGAAGAAGGGGTGCTCAATGACGGTTCTGAGAATCGTGGCTTGCTCCTCGGTGGGTAGGTGCTCTACTTTGGTGACAACAACTAGCAAACGTCGGGATCTCTCGATGTCGTCGAGTCCGAATGCTCGGCATAGACTGGCCAAGGCGTCTTGTGTTTCATTCGTAAACCGTGCGCATTCGAGGACAAGCATGATGGCGTTCACATGGTAAAACCGTCCGGTCAGTCCATCGATGAGGGATTCAAGGACTTCTATTAAACTAATGTTGGTATCCAGGACGCCTTGTGTATCGATGAGCTTGATGTGTCGATCACCATACTCTGTAGGAAGGCGTAAATCAAACTCCGTCGTTTTTGTCGTATGGGAAAAGAACCCGTGTCCCACGCCGACATCTTTGTTGAGGAGAAGGCTGATGATACTCGATTTTCCTGCTCCAGTCTTCCCTATCATGACCACGTTTTCGCTGTTGGATGGATTGAAGTCTTCGTTCTTCAATGCTGCCCTGAAATGAGCTAATCTCGCCGCATGAGGGTTTTTGTAATCTTTCATGGTGGTGGAGTGTGAATGTGGCTGATCCCTGTGGGTTTGTTGGCGTGGAGAGTAGTGATAAAGAAAACAGGACAGAGTCATAGAGCTGCTTCTTATATATGCGAAAGCTGAAGAGTCAACCGGAATTACAATTTTTACTGCGCCAATGGCTACATACCCATGTCGTCACCTCCACTCGATTCTTCCTTTCACTTGGCCGAACAGATGAGATGGCAAGGCAGAATGCAAATGGGGGGGGGGTAGGCGTGCATGCATGCATAAAGGAGATCTCCACCTAAAGTCTTTTTTCTCTTGCTTGACTGAATAGATGGCAGGGCAAAATGCAAAATGGGGTTTTTTTGGCGTGCATGCATGCATAAAGTAGATCTCCACCCAATGTCTTTTTTCTTTTGCTTGATGAACAAGATGGCGATCTCTACTTCCACTCTCATCTTCCTCGATCATAAAGTTGCATGACTGCGAAGAGAAAGCCCGTGATCCTCTATTAATTCAACATTCGGAAAAATATCGTAACCCACCCAGATGCTTGAGAAGCGTGACAAAATATTGTTCATGATGGGACTCTCTGGAGAGGGGATCACGTCTAAGAGCCGCACTCTCAGAGTTCAGATATCAACCGACCAACTACTGCATTATTCGCAACAACTCCTGCAAAGAACCTTCGCATTTACTGTTGCATCCTGACCAGGCCTCGTCTATAGAACATTCACCTACTTTTCCTTGCAATAATCACGATGGCCAGAGCCATGTTATTAGAGCTATTGGTGGCGAGATTTTAACATTTCGATTTTCATTTTCTCCATAGTTTTCACCTATTGAACAGTACGTTTCTTACCAGCGTTGCAGTTACCGCCTGCTCATGCGCTAGGTATATTTCTCTCGCCCACTGTTCATGCGCTATGCATATTTCTCTTACCCCTATTCATGCGCTATTGTGATAGTAACATAGACTGCCCTTGCTCTGACTTTACCTGCGCCCTCCTCGCCCTCACCTGCGCATCATCTACACTATCACGAGCTACCCCCGCGCCATCACTATCAGCTTGGCCAACACCTGTGCCATCACCATACTTCTACCCTCGCCCACTTTCACTCTCATCCTCTGCGCCAAAACTACGCCCCATCCACTTGTACAAATACCACTTCTCTATGTTTAATAAAGAACATCCGTTTCTAGTACTTCTCCTTCGCCCTCAGGACTTCTTTGCCCTACTCTTATTTTTGTCTTTGTCTATTCCCTTGCCCATACTCCCTTGCTCTGTAGCTATTACAGCTATGCATATTTTCTTTACATAATGAGGTCGTCAGTGTATCCATTCGGGTATAGTCACAGATCTTAGGACGCCACCAACTTTTTAAATCTTTCTCTACAGACTAATCAAGAGGTCTTCTCCTAGAAACCTCTGGAGACCTCTGGAAACCAAAACGGTACTAGCTAGGTCTTCACCCATAAATAAGTGGTTGTCCTCAGCGACCTTTTCAAGTTCCCAATGAATAATGATTACCATATATATGACAAATGGTGTGGTGGGTGAAGTGCAAGGTCGCACACCAATGCAACCAAAACCTGTTCAGTCGGATAGAAAATGATTCCCGTTGATCCTCTGAGGCATCTTTAACTTTTACTTTACGTTCAATTGCATTATATAGCTCTAGAATAAAAAGTGGGGTTACTGTAACTAGCCTCCGCACATCTAGTTCCGCAAAGGCGCCTTTATGAACCGAGTTAATCCGCTCTCAAAGGTCACCATTCCTGCTTCCGTCAGGCCACCTTTCAGGACACCCGCTAGCCAAATTTTGTCCAATCTGCCAATGTCATGAAAGGAATTAGCGCGGGTCTCTGGATGAAGCTCGCGGAAGCCATCCGTGAATTGGTTCTCCAACAACCACTCCAAAAGACCGTTTTCTGTGTTAGTGTTTTGTTTCTTTTCGTTCGACCGATCGCGTGAGGGGTTATGATTTTTCACCAAGGGAGGCACTCCTGCCCTCATCTCTCTGGTCGTTGCATGTACCCAAAGCCGACGTATTCGGTAGGTTCGTTTTATCAATTAATAATTATTTTTTTAGTTTTGTCCGCTTATAGTTTCGTTTCTTGGCACGCTGTAAAGTCGAAATTCCCGATATCCGCGCCCTATCTTGCCACCGCTATAAAAAAACCCCATGTTTCCTTACCCCTTGCACGTTAATGGATCCGATGCGAAGGTACCATTTGATGTTTGTTGATATCCGACATCATTGATGGTTAGGGGATGGTGTGTGTGCTCTGCTGGTCTGTCCCATTTCCGCGATTGTTTGAGGTACACTGAGGAATGGGGGGAACTGCATATTCACTTTAAGGCTCATATACTGCGCAAGTTCCCTGTCGTATCTCTCAAATGGCTCTGCAATGCTCAGAACCTGTGACGTTTGTATACTCTGCTCTTCGTCCGCCTGTTGGGCCGCTGCTACTCCTCTGGATGGTTGCTTTCTCATTTTGGATTCATCTTTTGCTCCCTCTGTTTCTGCTGCCATATCCTCTTTCAGCATTTTGAGTGCCACCCATGTCACGAGTCTAATGTTCAACACTGCATTGGTCAAGGCCTCCGCCACCCACCACCGCTGTAGCTACAATTTTACTAATTTTTTTATTCCATATTAATCATCTTGTTTGTGTATTTTCTTGATTCATTTTTTATCTCTTTTCCGCCGCTTCGCAAATTCTTAGTCTCTCTTGCAGGCTCTTGATCATTGGTTGCTGTTGCTGAATTTGTCTTTTCAGTTCCGCAATACTTTCTTGCTTGGCGGCGTTAGTACTTACCTGCTTCAGTGTGTTCCTTCAGTTTTCTGGACATTATCCTGCTTCAAAATCGTGCTATATATCGAGCCTGCCTGATTAGGTTTGGCTACAGCTTGCGCCTTGGGTATCGACCCATTGTAATGATTTCTATTATTAGTCAGGGGGCCACCGCATTGGCTGTTCGTGGTTCTATCAGCCTACTCTTTCCACATGCCAATTCTGGGCATGTTGCGATCAAATGGTCGGGTGAACCGAACTCGCTGCACAACTTGGTTCCCACCTCCACCCACTGCATGATGGTGTTGCCGAATTAGAAATTCTTCCCGGTCAATTGGTCGAACGTCTCCTTGGATGTGAACGAAAAGAAGGATTCCCTCTTTCTGCCCGTCATATTGAAATTGAATGGTATGGTGACCGTACAATTTCCATATTTGTTGCACTTACTTTTTAAGGTTAAAGGTGTGGCATGTCTAGGGAGGTTTGTCAACTTACGATCCAGGTCTTTGTGGAAGATAATCTCTTCGTTTCCGAGACTTGTGATACGTCCCGAGTGATTTCCGACGAACATGACTCTTGTGCCTTGTTCCTGCAACTCCTTGACCGGTCTGTCGGTGACGAAAGTGACAGTGGCAGTTACCATTGCACCGTTTCTTTTGCGTGCAATGTTGACAAACTCGACGTCACCCAGGGGGGTAAACGCTCCATTGATTCTGTCCTTGGTTGTTCCTGACTGGAGTGAGTTGATTTCGAATTGGCGTCCTCTCAACAGCCATTGTGTCCGTGTTTAGCGTGAAGCGTGCAGGGGGTCGTTCCTCCTGGGTGACCTCCATAGCCTACTTGTCGTTGTCCGTAGTCGAATTCTTGTAGGCCGGTGCAAGGAAATGTGTCTTGGAGCGCTTGTCGCTGAGTTTGACGCTGAGTTTGACGCTGAGTTTGACGGAAAGTTAGCTCTCCGTTTTGTTGCTGTCGACCTGAAGGTACCGGATGGTGGATTTGCCAATAATGGTAACTTTGTCTTTTCAGGTCGTATAAGAGGCAGTTGACGGGGTCTTTGACCGCTCTACCGGCATTGTATTCGGACTCTTTGATAACAAAATCCTGGATGCCGGTGTCGATATTGAATTCAGTCAGTTCCTTGGCGGGTTCCACGAGGTTGGATGGGGTTTTAGTGGCTTGCGTGCCGTTGTCGCCGCCGTCGCTGTGCAGCATGTCGACATCACCACCGTTGAGGGGTAAGAGCTGCAAGCCATCTGTCGAGGGTTTATTTGTCCGGTGATGTTGTGGATGTGGATGTTGTCCAGTCATGGTTCATTGAAATGGAACGTTAGGGCGAGTGTTTTTTAGGGCAGTCATGTGGGTTTCCGATGGAGGGGGAAAAGAACCGCCGAAAAAAACCGGATCAGATGACACTTGGGAAAACTTTGCTGGGTGAATTGTGAATGAATGGTTGAAAAAAATAGATGATGATGACGCTTTCGAGGAGGCGAATCCAGAAACTCTGTCGATGTCTCTGAAGGATGGATGCAGCGCTGGGGATCTTTCTTGGAAGAGTGTGAAATCAGTTGCTCCCACTTTTATGCGAAGGAAAGTTGTCCAAGTCCCAGCCCTCCTTTATGCCCACTGGTGGATTTTTTATCCATCTATGGACGTCACATGCGTAGTCCACGTAGTCCACGTAGTCCACGTAGTCCACGTAGTCCACGTAGTCCTCACAATAAACAGTTCTACTCTAGCTGGGAGGTTGAACTCAAGTGGGACGGGTCAGTGGAGGGCCAGTCCAATGGAGGGCTCACGACGGCCGTGTCGCTTGAGACTACCTTTGCCAAGGCCAAGTGTGCGTGGTTATGAAAAAGGAAGCGCAATGGGATCATTGGGCAGTGCACTCTTGTTCTCAACCGATATGGTCGACTTATAGCAGAGCCCAGGCATGACTGCTGTCAAGTTGAAAAAAAAATGGGGGGGGGAGTTGAACTCGGGCATTGCTTCTTGTGCCTTTCATTTACAGGAGAGGCACAATCCGTCGAATACTTTGCGTGCAGCTCCCGGCGACCCTTGCTTGTTTACACGGGGCGGACCACTCCCCGGGGAACGACTATAGCTCAAGGAATCTAGACCGCCGTCGTGGACCCATTAAACGCTGCAACAAAAGTCAGACGCTTGGTGACCGCCTTGACTTGTCCATAGCCTCCATTGTCAGGAGCCCCATGGCGATCGGGTGTGAGGCAGGAGGAAGGGGAGAAAGGGGAAAAGAGGTAGGTACTCGATAGGCGAAAGAGGAGAGAGCTATTGGTGCTCGCCAATATGGCACTGTCTTCACGTTGATACCGTCCTGGAGTACTCGGCTGAGTTTCCCAACCTTTGCTCCGCGGATCCACGGTTGTACCAGTTACCCTTGCATAGAGCGGCTGTTTTCACGCGCTCAGAGCCGTGTAGTATGCCAAGCGTTTCTCACGAACCATTCAACATACAAATGCCTCACATCGAATGATGGTTGATAATCGATAATTATGCCACTAAACAATGCTCTCATATGTTCCATGAGCCAATCCGATTGGTACTCGTCGCGGGAACAGGTTTGGGTTGTAAGAGCACTTGGGTGAAATGCTCTCATCATAAAGACTTGCCTTAAATATCAGAATGTTCCATCCAGTCTCCCGTTTTGCCCCAATCTTCCTCGCCTTGAGGCACATGCGGACACAAACAGAGCAAGCATTTTCCTCCCCGATATTGTGCGTAGTACCAGGATTTCGTTTGTCCAACGGTCGTCAACCTTAAATCAAGGTTAGCCCTCAATGCGTGCCTACAGCCCTTGCCTACAGCCCATACTGTACGCCCATATATGTTGTCAAGACTACCTTTACGTCTAAGCCGTCTGGCCCCCATGGAATCGCGTTCCGAGGGTGCAATGACTATCCCGCGGGCAGGTTGCTCTCTTGCAGCGTGCAGCACACTTTCCCCTCCTTTGAACCGGTACATCTCCTTCCATTTCCTGGAGAGCAAGACCGCAATTGAACACAGCCGATTCATTTTGTTATTATGCCTTACAATATCAATTCAAGTGAGTTTTGGAGGAAATAGTTCAGATGTATGACTCTCGCCAGTATATAAAGAGGTCGGCATACCCACAAAGTATGCTTCACTTAAATTCATCGCACCTTACCATCAAGACTCGCCAGCCAGCCAAACCACTACAAGACCTACTGTAAGCACCCTTCAGACCCTCGCAAGATCATCGCCTCTCATACACCCAACAGAAACCCACAAAACGCTCTGCACAACCAAGGCTGTCTTTCAGACTGAACTGAAGGCCTGTTTTGTTGGACGTCTTGCAGATGACAAAGGGGTATCGAAGTTTTTTTTACTAACCTTGCACCTTGGCTTTCCTTCTCCCAGCGACCACATACCCAAAACCATATACCAAAATGTCAAAATATAGGATCTGTTCCAGCTGTAACAAGAAGAAGTCCGCGGAAAGATACGAAAGCGACAATGGTATCTGTAGGCGATGCACCCAGTCCATGCCCAAGGACAGTAGGGAGGTCAATGTCAAAGACCTCCTAATAGCCCTTGAGAGGATTAACGTTACACTTAGTCTATTGGTCACACAGAAGGCCTTTTAGACCCATATATACCTACCTACCTACCTACCTATAATAAGACAACCCCATTCATACCAAATACCATGGAGAGGTTACGTAAATATACCATTGATTTTTTAAAAAAGAAACCTTCTCCCAACGACGAATCGACTTTACTCATAGAATTTCTTCTCACAGCGACGCCATGAAAACTGCTGTCATTCTCAGTGCGCTTGCTGCGTGTGCCAATGCGGCGTACTACATGATAGACACCGTCTCTGAGCTCAACTGAGCACTCACCTACTGGATCACAGACCTCAGCAGACAACTACTCCGCATGCCAATTAGAGTACGTCGACAAGATCGGCGTTACAATCAATAGGTGCGACATTGATGCGGACTTCAAAATCTACCCCGACTCAAACATAAGAATGCACCTGTATTTCCCACATAAATAAACCGGTACCATCTCTGAGGCATATGACTACCACAACAAGCTATTCTACCCTGGCGTCAGAATCAATAGTGAAGTGACTAAATCATACGCAGCTGCGAGTTCAAGTAAGATTTCCTTCCAAAATAAACTACGCCCTTTTTAAAAAAAAAGGACCTCTTTCAGTACAATCTCTTTCATATAGATGCCAACGACCTAGGTATTCCACGGAGAGGAAAAGTTACAAGCAACTTGCCGACTGTAGTTGATTGTGCCGACAGCCACCCGACAATGATAGAAGAATTGGAGGTGTGCAAACACAAATGGGGTGAGTGGGTTGCGGACGGAAGAGTTGCCAGTATTCGTCGTTGCACCTCATAGAAGGAGAGATATGATCGCAAGACTTGTAATCAGGGTTACTAAAATTCACAACTGGGAGAATATCCTTGAGCCTGTCCGACGAGTACTCCGAGTTTTTGGTGATTTGGATCCGGGACGTTGCTGGGTCAACGTTTGTACCCAGTAGCCACTGTTTCAAGGCATGGGGACCGTTGTGGACCAAGCCTATCCCCTTGGTAGAAGCAAAAGGCAACAATCCCAAGCCAAAGACCAGATTTTCCACAGAGCGCCATCAAGACCTGTGGTGAATCTTTTTATTCTTTCCCATGCTCCTTCCTAAGAGCAAAAGGCTCCAAACCCATCACCTCATCTTCTCAATTTTTCACTGCAGATGGGCTGGGACAAAATCTAACTTCCTATGGGGCCATCCTTTCACTTCCATTTATCCAAAAGGGAAGCGTCAATGTTCACACTAACAAGAAATCACTAGAGCGCTTCCTAGGCAGGGCTCCATTCTTACTTCGATGCAATTGCTTTCCCACTTGACTTTTGTGACAGGAGACGCTTTTCTGGTGGGTCCATTAATCCGCTTAGGGTCTTATGTGGAATTTGTGCGTGGGATATGGATATGAGCATCCGTCCCAATAAGACCCAGCAGCAAAGCGTCTCTTGTCACAAAAAGTCAATTGGGAAAGGCAATTGCATCGAAGCAAGGATAGAGTTCAGCCTAAGAGCTATCCTTTTTTTTGTTGTTGCAAAACGAGAGCAAAAGGGTGACTCCAATAGAAAGAGAGCACAGTCCTTCTTTGAAGATTGAGCGAGAGGGTTCAGAGGTTCAATGAGCAACAGCTAAAATCAAAGGCGAGATGAGACTACAGGGCGGCTACAATCACCGAAAGGGTATGGACATCGACAGCCTGAGGGATTTTATTGTCACTTTCGCCGAATCGTTTCTACCACTGTTGGAGGGCCAGTGTAAAAAAAGAAACGCTGTTTCTGGAAATATATACAAGGTATCACAGAGAAGCTAGCTTACTTACTTGCCTTGGGATCAATAGCAATTGACTGTTCCTGTTTGGGGTATGCAAGCCCACAAGCGAGCAAGGAAAACGGACTTTGAATACTCCCTCATGCAACGGCTACAACCATTACAGAAATAAGGTTTCTCAGCATTTTTATTTATTTTTTTTTACCTGGGAGAGATACCGCGGAGAAGGACCATTGGGCAATGTGTGACGAATGAGCTCTTTTCACCAAAAACCAAGAAAAGAGGAAAAAATAACTGGCAAAGGAGAAACTTTAAAAGCAGTCAGGGATGAGATGATATACTTGATTGTGCTTAACTCGTGCTTGGATCCCCTGGGGCATATGTGATTTGAAAGTCGATGGGTAAAAAAAAGTGAGCAAAGAGGAGGGACGGAGAGACAGAGGAAGTTCTTTTTCCTCTCTTATTATTTCTTCTTTCTTCTCTTGACTCACCCTAATCAGGCCTCATTTTCATTCAACGCCATCTCGAAAGCAAGGACGAGGAAGCACAAGCACAGACTTGACACAAGTCAACAACGGACGGACACACGGTGCCAAGAGGAAACAACAACATCAACAGTGAGTATGGTAACGATCTCCTGTCTGACCTCAGATCCAGGATACACAGCTCTCTATAGTCTTACCTACAAGCCCACACTAGCAACCATCCCAGCCCAAATAACCCTCTTCAAGTCCCGGGGCCAATCCCTCCTCCATCAACAACGTGGACTGGACTATTGTCTCCACTGAGCCTGACGCCTTCGTCAGGGGAAATTCTTGTTCCACGAGTACACCAGCGTGTCCTGTGCTATCAACAGCTTAGGTGTTTTCACCGCCGTCGGATATTACAGCAACAACAAGACAAATACCATGGTGGGGATGATAGAGCCAACACTTGCAATGGCGTCACTTAAGGGCGTCCGCTTCGTCCCACAACAAAGACAACCGTCACCATTAACTGGAGGAGATACTTGGAGGCTGGGTTTCGGTTCATATCGAGCCTAACTACAATCGGACTGTTGCGCCGGACTACAAGGACCAAAAGTTGTTTTATGTAAAGGATGATGGCGGTGGTGTAGAGAGGCTAGTGCATGCTTATATCGACACTAATGCGGCCATCAGGATAGGAAGAGTTGATGGGACAACACTTGCACACACACTCAATCATAGTATATCTCTCCAGGTAAAAGAATTAAAAAACAACGAAAAGGCTACAGCCCACACTCGCTTGCTATGTACTTGCAGAAAACCTTTTTGTTTATTTTAGGCCGTGGAAGCAGATAATATCCTCTCAATCATTTGTCGCAAATAGAACGACGTCCTCTCATTCGGAAATGCATCGAATATTTCAAGAGGATACAACAACGAGCAGTTTGCGTACGCGCGAGGTAGAAACCCAGTCTTGAGTGCCATCACACTGAACACCAGCAGCAATAACAATACTAACAGCAGTGGGCCCACCACCAAGAATTTTCCTTCGGTGGACACTAACAATTGTCAAAACACCACCAAAATCCTGTCAACCACATGGAGGTCGTCCTATCACCTCCTCTGTCTCAAGATAACCACTTTAAGAATCGACTCACCATGGGCATAAATAAGCGAAATTATTTTTTTGAGCGTTTTCTAACTTGAAGATCAACTCTCTCTGCACACAACAAAAGGACCATGGACGGTACAATGGAGAACTGACGAGCATCGAAAACACAACCACGGCCACACTAAGATATGTTACTATCAAAAGCGACGTCTATGCCGCAAATCCAATTCTGGACCACTTTGTATCAATCGGATCTGGCAACTCCACTATCCAAGGGGAACCATTAGCGATGTTCGCAACGAAATACACATTCGGTACTATCACAGTGGGAGCTTTATTTCCAGGAAATGTCGGTTTCGGAGGCGGTTTTTTTGTACGAGGCAGTAGGGGTGATCAGATGGACGTCGATTCGACCCTTGTCGCCACGGTGTGTGCCGCAGTGCTGTTGGGACTATTCACTGGGCTGTACTCTTTCCGGAGGGTGCGTCGATTCAGGAAACAACAGCTTGCGCTCAAGCACCAACTCGATAGTGACCTTTTACGGTTCGAAATTAAGGGGAACTTGACGATGGCATTGCCGTCTGCACCATCAATGTTGCAAGGTACTCTTGCATATGAAAGTGTTCAGCCGAATGGACTCACAACCCATCAACGACCTCCTGTTTTCACTTCCCTTGGGGCCTCGACTTCATAGTTCTTTGCTCCGTGGAATTACCTTATGTCATTCTTTCTTCAATACAAAATAATAAAAAAAAGGCGTATGTCGCTTCTACAGGATGCTCCCCCTCCACTTTTTGAAGCAGAAGTAGATGGTGCCGCGTCCCTGCCGCTGACGAGGATTTCAATACATTCGCGCCTGAATGGTACTACATGCATAGGGCCATCCAGTCCTTAGTCCTGCAACACCACCAAAGCATACACATTATAAAAAGCCAAATGCCCTGAGTTATCTCATCCAGTCAGTACCTCATATCTTCCCCACATGGTTCGAGTGCATATTAAGGCTCGTCAGCCGCCTTGACCTCGAATGTTTTGTTTGGTTGGATTGGCGAGAGATATCGAGCTGTACGGTGGAGGGCGCAGATGAACAAAGAGAGAGGCACAAGAACACTTCCTCTCTCAGTAAAATTGAAAAATGGTATGCATAGCATTGCTCAAAAAGTATGATGACGTTGGACCTGCTCAGAAGAAACGACAGCCCTGGCTTGACTCCACTCTCTCCCCCTCCCTCCGTCCCTCTGACACTTTTTATCTCTTGTCCGATTGAGATAACTTATTTTCATAGAAAGTTGGGACGTGCTTCGTACAAAAGAAATGAGTAGAAGTCGACAAAACAACGGATAATGATGTCACTCCTTTCAGAAAACGGAGGCCGTTTTGCAGCAGTTTAAGAATCGTTTTGGGACCTTTTTTTTTTTTTTTTTTTTGTTATTTTTCGTCCATGAATTGGGCTGTTGCACATGGTTCTCTCATGCACGTCACCCACCATGACTTGTTCTGAATGAAGTTTCGATTTTTGGTCAGATTCTTTTCTTCACACACGTGCGCACAGGATGGTTGTCGATCATTCATTCATTCATTGATGGCTCCTTTTTCTGCTTCTTGTTCCTGAATTACTGGTACCTTATTGACTGATCCCTCAAATGTGAACGTATAAAGTAGCCCTATCGTTTCTTTGTTTCTCTATTTTCATTTTCGTCTTCTTTACTTCTCCTCCACTCTCTTTTCCCCTCTTCAGCCCCTTCTTCTCCTCCACTTCCTTTCATTACACATCCTTTTTTTTGTGCTCACAACCACCTTCATTCCTCCTCCAAGTAATCATCAAAGATGGGCCTCCTCTCACCCCACTGCATAACAGCAGACCCTTCCACGACAACCCTCTATGGCCTCGCCTACGCCGCCAACCAAACCCAACAGCCCCAAGTAATTGGCCCAGTACTCTTCGTTCTCTTCCAATCCCAACCCAACCCCTCAAACATCTCCGACGCCCGCTGGTCCGTCGTATCAACCTTCCCAGGATCACTCGATATGATGGGCCGTAACGCCATCGGATTCTCGTGCGCCATTACCGCTAAAGGCGTTTTCACGGCGTTTGCGAGTTATCCAATGAGCAAACCCGGGACGGAAGAAGAGCCACTGGAGGGGTTGAGGTATGAACCTGCGGGGCCTGCAATGGACTCGGCGATTGGTGTTCAAGGAGGGGGTCGGTGGTCGGTGGTCAATGTAGCGAAGGATTATAATCGTACGGAGGTTCCACGGTACTCGGGGCAGAAGCTTTATATTGTTGGAGATGGACCAGATGCGCGTCTGGTTCATGCTTACGTCGATGAGGTGGAGGGGTTTGTTCGATTCGGGGTTGTGGATGAGACGGGTTCAAGACCGAGCCTTACTTACAGTTCTTCGTTCCAGGTAAGCAAGCGCCCTTGTACTGTACAGTTAGGTTCCAAAAAAGAATTTTACACCTTGTTTTGAAAGCTCGTTCTTTTTCTTGTAAATTTCTTTTTGGAGCCTGACTGTACATTTGTGCCAACGAACGTGTACCGTGTACAGAAAGCGTGCCTTGCGGACAATGAATTTACATGTCTCATATTTTTTTACCTTTACTCTTTCTTCTCCTCACTTGCAACAACAGAGCACGTCCTTACAACTCAGCCGGAATACAACAATAGCATTCGAGAAGAACACCAGTCAGCTCTTTATCTACTCCCCAGCGACCGATAGAAACGCATCCGTTCCTGTCCTGACCAGCATCTCTCTCGTAAACGGGACCATCCCTCCCTCTCCTCTTCCTGATTCAGGGTTCAAGTTCTATGAGGCCAATAGCACCTACGACTGTCGTTACTCTTCTACCGTCTACTCTGCTACTTATGAAGGGTCTTATTTTCTCTACTGCAAGGATTCCTATACTGTAAGTTTTCTTATTCATTGCAAGAAGAAATAACAAAGCTAAAACTTTTTCATTCTTTCTCGCTCCCTCCCTCTTTCTTGTTCTACTTTTTATTACCGAGCAATTACCCTTACCCATACTTACACACTTCATTCATTCTTCCTGCCGCAAAAAAAAAAAAAAAAAAAAAAAAAAAAAATCACCTCTCCTAACTAGCCAGAAAATGGAACCCGCAGCCAGCTAGCAACACTCAAAACCCCCACCTCCGACACAACCATTCAGCGAATCATGTCAATTATTTACACATCCTCTGAATCCTACGAACTCACACACTTCCAACCCATCGGCGGCCACCTGCCCAACCAAACCGCCTTTGCCGTCATCTCTTCCGATTATACCGTCGCCGGGATCAACCTCGTCACGGGCGAAACCCAATACTCGCACAACGTCATCGTCAATGGTACACTTGGCGGAGGCGCTCCTATAAGCAGCCCGAAACCGTCAAATGGAGAAAATGGAGGTGCTAATAGGTTCGGGTTGGAGATTGCGTTAGGAGTGATCGCGAGTGTTATATTCATGATTGCAATGTGTTTCTTGTGTAGAAAGAAGAATAAGCATGGAAAGTGGATGGGGAATTGGGCAGGGGCGGATGAAAATGACGATGGAAGGCCAAGAAGGCCGACTGAGGTGGACGCGGGTGCGATTGAGTTGGGCGATCGGAGACGGACAGAGTACCGTCACAGCCAGGATGATGATATAGTGAGTGCGGATCCCCCACCAGTTTATGAGTCTAGGGGTCGAGATGCTCAGGCGACGGCTCAGGCGACAGCTTCTTCTGCACCTCCTGCTCCTCCTGCATAGACGCTCAGGTCTCACTCACAAGGCCAACAAAAATTGGTCTTTCAGAAAGCGCCTACTTTGCTGAAACGACATCAACATCATCAATCTTCAGAAGCAAGCACAGAGATACCCCTTTCCTTATTTCACCATTTTGTTCTTTTTTCTTCTCGCCTAATAAAATCAACCTCGTTATGTACAGCATCCAAAGAAAATGAAGGGTAAAGAGGGTGAAGAGGGACGTTGATAGGCAGGCACTAATTGCAGCTGTAAAAGATTTCTTATTTCCATGTACACATGGAAGTAAACCATGCCATATTTGCTGAGAAGGGTCGCGATCATTTCCGCTTTAACGTAATTGACTCCTTACCGGAAGTACATTTTGTGCTTCAAGCACTGGACTAGTTGATGGTGAACACATTCTACAGATACAACTGATGTTCTAAAAGCGATTAGGCCCGCATGACCCTTCAGGTTGAATGGTTTACCTTCCTAAAGGACGGGGGAATATTGCCGCATTATGCCTCAATAGGTTTTTGTAGATCTTTTTTTTTTTTTTTTTTTTTTTTTTTTTTTTCGTGATTGAGCATCCTTTGACAGATTCTTATGAACAACCTAGCCAACTAATACTTTCGTTACAGATGATATTCAACCAACTTTCGATTCTGCTCTTTATATCTTTATAGGAGCTGCATCAGGGTCACAAATTGAACAGCAAGTCATTCGAATTGGTTAGGATGTCAATAATGAAGGAGTTACTGTCGGACCTCACCGAGCTCTGATATAAAAGAAGAATTCCTATGCAGAGCCAAGTTTCTTGGACTAAAAGCTGACAGGTTTGGGAGTTACTTTCACGGTCTGCAAAACTAGCAGTTGGAGAGACAAGGAACAAAAAAATGTTTACGTTGTGCTCATGATCATGGACCACATCTGTTTATTGCTCATGGTCTGCTTGGGACACAAAAATTCAACAAACTCTTTCTAGGTATCAGGTCAGACCCATGCCGTAAGTTGACAACTGGTGCCGACAATAAGCAAGAAATTGCAGCTTTGCTGATCGAGGATGAGTTTGGTCAGAAGAATAAGCGCATCAGTTATCGTGATTCCCTTTCCTGAGAAGAAAGATGTTGTTTCTTGTGAACACAGTGTTACAATACCCCTTTTCAATTAAAGTCGGATTGCAATGGTTTAATTTTTTCCAAGATTTGAAATTAACATTAGCTGCTATCGTTTCGAGGAATGCGAGTTGTGTTGTGTAGCCAATTGATCTTCTTACCATGCCTCTCCCCCCATGTCTCTTCTCCTTTTTCTTTGATCGAGAAAACAGATCGGCGACAAAAGGGCGCCAATGCTGTTTTGGTGGAAATACATGCAAAACCTTAAAGTGAACAGTCAAAAGTGTCCCCCTCAACACAAAAGGTACCTTTTTCCTATGGCGTGAGAAAAGCGAAAAATTCCGCATATTTTGCCCCTTTTGTTGCCTTTGTCCCAGTCCTATTTACATGTTGTTCAGGGTATACGGATATGTATCACGACACAGCAGGGGGGGGGGGGGGGGAAAGGAGGTTCCGAAAAAAAGTGGAGAAAACAAAAAATAACAGTGAGCGTAGCTTCACAGAGTGTAAGCGGACAAATACATATACAAAGGAAAAATACACACAGAGGTACTTCCGTCCATTTCTCTTTTTTTTTTTTTTTTTTTTTTTTTTTGCATTTACCCCTGACTCTCTCGCTCACACTTTTGCCCTTTTCATATAAAACGATCCCCCACCTCTCCTTTTTCTTTTCGCTTTTCTTCTCTCCTTCCACTGTAAAACACCTCCTCACACGCACAACAAGAATACAAAGGATGCTCGCAACCCCGTCTCCTACACCGCCACAAACACCACCAGGACTACTTATCCACCAATGCAAGGATGATGAGGCCGCAGATCTCTTTTACGACTGGGCGACAAGAGTTGGCTGGAACCCTGGTCAAAAGGCTGGTATCCGAGACGTCATGCTCAAGACCGACCCCCACGGTTACTTTTATGGAAAGATCGATCCCTCTGAAGTTATTCATGACCTACCCTCCTCCACCATCAGCGTTCGGGAACAAGAACAGGAATTGATGAAGAAGAAGAAGGAGAGGAAGGAGGAGGAGTGGGGGAAGGGAAGGGGAAGGGAACTGGTAGAAGACCCCTCGGTGATCTCGGTCATCAGCGCAATCCGCTTCGGAGACAATCAAGCCTGGATCGGCTGCTACATCACCGACCCCAAATACCGCGGGCGCGGGTACGGAATATCCACCTTCAACCGAGCCCTCGACCACGTCGGTCCTACCCGGAAAAGTGTCGGCCTCAACGCAGTCTTCAGTCAAATGGAGAACTATCGCAGGTCGGGATTCACGAACCCAAGTTGGGTCAATGAACGGAGACGGGGCTCTATCCGGGACCTGGTCGAGGTTCAGGAACCAGAACTGGCAGCCAGGATTGTTGGTGGAGAATTTGATGAGGAAGTGGTGTTATTGTCAGATGAGAGGGTTGATTGGGAGCAATTGCCAGAGATCGAAAGGCGTTATACAGGATTAGAACGCCCAGAATTCGTCAAGGACTGGGTCCGATTCCATGCCTCCCATCCAGAACTCCACCGCGTCGGCGTCGCGGTCCTCTCTCGCACCCAGAAGGATGAAAATACAGGAAAGCCCCTTGTCCTCGGATACGGGTGTGTCCGCCCCGGATTTACATCATACCGCGCCGGTCCACTGTATGCCCGTGACGCCTCCACCGCCAAGAAACTCCTTCTCAAACTAGCCGTAGAAGTCCTAGCAGCCGACAAGCGGGACCCCTTGGTGGATGTGCCATTGATTTTCGACATTGATATCCCAGACCAGAACCGGGCCTCTGTCGAGATGTTTGATGGGATTGGGTGGATGAATACAATGTCGACGCAGCGGCTGTGGAGGGGAATTGTACCGCCTTATGATGCTCGTGGTTGCTTTGGGATTTCGCTTCTGGAGGTTGGATAGGCAGCGGGGACTAGCAGAAGACAATAAACTAGAGTAATAGTTCAGCCAGGAATGTGAGGAGGTTTTCCGTGCTTGCACCCCTTCCAACTGTGGTTTTTTCAGAGTCCGTGCCTTTATTTTTTACGCCCACCCATTTTGCTTAAAAAGCAGCACATCGTTAGTATCCCTCTCATTAGTTTCCCGGTTCCCACCGCAAACAATCATGCGAACATCCCAATGTACATCCACGTAAGCGTGAAGCGTAGTTCCTTAGAACATATCCTTTTTTGCAATCGATTGTTGTTCATGCTAGCATTCAGTCAGACCTTTCCTAGGGTACAGGCTAGTGATCTTGAAAAAAGATATCAAAAAGCTCCAATCCTCGAATTCTCCCCGATTTCTTTCATTTTTTTTATGGCTCGTTGTAAAAAAAAAAAAAAAAATCAAGGTTTTCTACTCAGGACGCTCCCTTCCCTTCGCACTCTCTTTCATTTTAGCATGCTTTTGCTGTACTCACCGAAATTTCACTTTTCATTCTCCTTTTCACTCCTTTATGCTGATTTCTCAATACCGGAAAGACCCGCGTTCACAAACATTAAAAACGATGAACGCTAACAACATGCAAGTTGACTCATGCGAACAACAGTTCACTAGCTCTATCCCCCCTCCATCCTTATTGTATCCATAGAAAGTCAACAAAGCACGATTCTGTAGTTTGATTTGTTAACAAAAAAAAAAAAAAAAAGAAAAGAAAAAGACTCAAACAGAAGCGGCGTGTAATGAATGGGACAAGAGGGTCTTTTACACATCCATGCCTGCCCCGCCCCGCCTGTCCAGCCCGTCAGATCAAACGCCTCTTTATTCACCTCTAGCTTTTGTGCCCCCGGTTTTCTCCTCTTTTAGTCTCAATTGCCTGATCATCGCCTCCTCCCAACCCTTTTGCTCTTTCATAAATTTTGAACACTGCCGCACACGCCCCCTCCCCAGTTAGTCCCCACACACAACCAACCTGTCTAGGCTCTCACTGCTATGTTCCTTCTGCACCCCCTTCTACATACCCGTTAATAGTACAATGGTGCAATCACCTGCCCCCTGCCCCCGTGCAAACCTTTTTCCGTTTTTGCCTCTGACTTCGCATCTCGTCGTCGTCGACTATTTCTACTCCATCCATTCGTCCATTTTCCCTTCTTTTTCTCTTTCTTTACTTCTTATCCCTCCTTTCTTCTCCCTCCTTACCCCTCCCAACAACTCACCAAAAAGGATGCCAGTCTCTTCGACAGGACAGGTGTTCCACCAAGCCGACCGAGACCAGGCCGCCGACCATTTCTTTAACTGGGCTTCCTCCGAGCAGTGGAACCCCGGCCACAAGGGCCTCGAACTCGAACTTCTCCATAGCGCAGACCCTAAAGGCTTCTTCTTCTCTACCGTCGATCCCCCTTCCACCACTACTAATGCCTCCACTGATAACAAGGAGCAGCAACCCCACCCAGCAAAGGACGAGGTCGTCTCGATTGTGAGCGCAGTCCGCTACGGAGAAGACCAAGGCTGGATCGGGTTCTACATCGCATCACCCAAGTATCGTGGTAAGGGCTACGGCCTCGCCACCTTCAACCGCGCCTTTGACCACCTCACCTCAGATACCCGCGAGTCCATCGGTCTTGACGCCGTCTTGGCCCAGGTCGAGAACTACCGCAAGTCCGGATTCACACAAACGTCCTGGTTGAACGAACGTCGTAACGGATCTGCGATCGATCTTGTCGAGAAACAGGAGCGCGAGTTGGCTGAAAAGATTTCCAGTAATGAGATTGAGGGATTGGTGTTGTTGTCAGACCCCCAAGTCGATCTTGACCAACTCCCTGGAATCGAGGTCAAGTACTGTGGTCTGAAGCGTCCCCAGTTTGTCAAAGACTGGGCACAGTTCCACGCCAACCACCCTGAGGAACATCGCTTCGGCGTCGCAATCCTTTCCGACAAGAAGGACGAGAAATCTGGAAAGCCCCTCGTCCTGGGCTACGCCTGCGTCCGTCCCGCCACCTCTTCCTACCGTGTGGGTCCCCTCTACGCCGCCGACGGCGACATCGCCAAGAAGTTACTCGTCAAGTTGGCCGTTGAGGTAGTATTGGCCGAGAAGCAGTCTCCCTTAGGCGTGCCCTTGATGTTCGATGTCGACATGCCCGACAAGAACCCTACAGCCGTCAAGATCTTTGATGGTCTCAGCTGGAAAAACACGTTCCCTTGTCTGAGGATGTGGAAGGGCAAGATCCCTGCTCATGATGTCAACGGCGTCTTTGGCGTCACCACCCTCGAGATCGGTTAGAGATAAGAGAGTGTCGTTAGACATCCTGCGGCGACTCAAAATGCCCACTAGTCCATCTTTGCTTCCCACCTTCTCTTTCCCATTCGCCATGCACCATACCATTCATCATTTTATTCCCAATGCTCTCTTGCCCCTTTCCCCTTGACATCGTATATGTCCTGCATCATGCTCTTTTTTCCTTAATAAAAAACAGTCAAGAAGACAGTTGCGTTCCTGAATATGACTGTGTTGTGGCAATTGACAAGCAGCGAAATCTCGAACGCGCCCCTATTATGGGATGGTACAAAGCAGAGCTGGCACCTTTGTAGGAAGAGAGAGAGAGAAAGCAGAAGGAAAGTGAGAAAATGCAGGAAGTGAGATAGAAACACGGCCACCGCATCTTCATACGCGTCCGACAGAACAACGAAGGCAAGCTATGTCGTTCGTTTCCTCTACCGTCCTTTACAATCACCTTCCCCTTCCCCCTCTCTTCCCACCCCACATGTTTCTCACTGACAAGGCATGCACGCACGCGATATTTCAGTTTGAGTTTCCCCCGTCCTCGACCTTGTTTTTTCTCATCCCTTCTTCCCTGTCTCCCGAAATGTTCCCTTCGCAGCTGTATCCTGCCGTGTCCTGTTCCTTTATGTTCCTGTTCAGCGGCCATCAAGACCAATTGACTCATCCTTCCCTCCCCCTCTCTCCTTTCCTCTCTCTCCATCCCGCTATGTTTTGTTTTTTGTTTTTCTCTCGATTATTGTCAGTGCGTCATTGTTGATTCCTTGTACTCTGCTGTTATTTGTTGTTTATTTTCTTTCCAATTTGTGTCAAAGTGTTCCTTTTTTTTCTTTCCTTCACGGGTAAGTGATGAGCTGGTGTATGTGGAGGAAGGAATTGTTGATGAATGAAGGGAAGTGTTGCTGGTATGTTACTATTTGATGTTGTTGCCTTATTCCTTCTTCTCAATCCCGTATATTTTGTTGTCCGCCATCGTCAACGCCAGTGTCGATCCTTCCGTGAGAACTAAAAGTGTTGTGAAAAAAAAGAAAAAAAAAGATTGTCAGCAAGAACGAGCAAGACAATGAGTAAAGACTCCCTCCCCCCCTCTCCAACCCCATGAACAAACGCCTCCATTCTTCTGTTCCACTGTCTTACAATCCCAAAAAAAAAAAAAAAAAAAATCGCAACAAACACAAAGCCCTATAGTTCCAGTAGTCAGAAAAACGACTCGAGTGAACAAACGTTACCGGTGACTTTCCGGACAATACTATCCTCGACTTCTGCTCCTGAATCAGCCGTCGACAACAACCCTAAGCCTCCCTGCGGTGAATACCTCGACACCAACTGCCCGACATCCTGCATCAGCTTCTGGATCACCGTTGCCTGGTCCTGATGCAGCGGTCCATTCACCTAATTTACGTTATAGAAAGAGAATAGAGCATGCGGTGTCAAGATAAGAGAGCCTTGGTGAATGAGAGTGAGATTAAAAGACTGAAGGAGAGAGAAGAAAGTTACATTTAGGAGTTGGCCAGAGGCAAGATCTGCAGAGAAGGAGGCAACATGGCCAGGGATGGTGGCCAATTCTTCAAACACGGGATCTGGTGGTGCTGTCGTCTATGAATGAAAGGAGAGTGAAAAACAAAATGAAAAGGTGTAAGTGACTACAGGATCCCAAGTTCGATGCCAGCGAAGCATGATGTTGTTGATTCTGGTGAGGCAGGAAACGAACCATGATAGGTGTTGTTGTAGGTGTTTTGTTGATGGGTCGAGGTGAAGAGTGCTGGTCGTGAGGAGCTGTGTTTGGGTGGGTCAGTTGGGTTGGGGTTGATGAAAGTGGAGGAAGGGTGGAGGAAGGACGGAGGCAGGAAGAAAAAATGGTTGGGTCTCTTCGAATAAAGTGATCACAAAAAAAAAAAAAAAAAAAAAAAGCCCGACTGAGACGAAAGCTTGGACTGCTTTTCTAACGCGCAAGAAAAAAAAAGAACAGGAAGTGTCTGTGTGAACACACGCGCACACAACCGTACAAACCGTGCGACCTTGGTCGATTGAAGCAAAGGTAGCAGTGTCAAGAAAGTAGAGTAGAGGAAAGAAACGATGCAATTTTGTGATTTAATAATACAATGAAGGAAGAGAGGAGAGTGTGCTGTAGAACAGCGAAAATGCAAGAAGAGATGAAAAACAAAGAAAAAAAGACCAGTCTATTCTACAGCATAATGCGTAGGTGTGAGTGAAGTAAAGAAGTAAATGCCTGGTCGAGCGCGTCTCCAGATTGACGCCCGTTTAGAGTTGGGCCGTCGTAGATCGAACCAGGGTGACGATAACCGTGATATCATCCACTTTTCTAATTTTCACAGGTGGTAAGGAGGAGACTCGATAAGTAAAATAGTGGCTATAGTTGAATGACATACACGTTGAGCAACCATACGAAGCGAAAACATACCCGCCCGACTGGATATGACGGGCTCCCTGGCTGAAGGGAGTCATGCGCTTGGCGTCGAGAGAAAACCGTCTTGCAGTGTTGGTGAGTCGCTTGGAGAGTGCCCGCACTCTGGCCAGAATCTCGTCCGCAGACATGGTCTCGACAATCTCTCCGGACGACGACAACCGATGGGTGGTAGAATGGAGCAACTGCTGGTCGCGGATAATATCGCCCAACTCCCGGTCAACAAGTTCAATGGCCTCCTTGGTAAACACATTGTCCCAGAAGCCATCCGTCGCCAGCACAATCACATCACCGTCCTGCAATTGATGTGTCGTCTGAACCGCGTCCTTTGGCAAATCTTGGACATATTTCTTAGCCTTTTTGGCTCCAGCTGTTGGTGCTGCTGTCGCATCCTGTTGTGCTGAGTTGCCTTTGCCGTCATTCTCGCTACTTTTTTGCTGCTGTTGTTGTTGCTGTTGTTGTTGACGGTCCTTGGGCAAGACGGTAAGTTGGTAAGGGCAGTTCCAAAAGTGCTGTTGGGAAGGTGACTCATAGATGCACTTGTTGTCTCGGATCAGCAAAAAGGCACTGTCGCCCAAGTTCGATGCTCGCAGGGTTCCCGTAGACTTGCAAAGCGACAAGATACAAGCAGTACTTGATCCTATTCACGGAAAAAAAGAAGTCGAAAAAGAGGTACAACAATGGGGATACATTAGTGTTCATCCCTCTCGTCCATTGGGCGGTGAACGCGGGAAAAAAAAGGGCCAAATGAAAAAAAAGGCGTGTGCACAGTCCCTCTTCTCTGCCTCCACCCGCATAATAGGTCTGGAACCGTCCTCTTGTCCTCTGGTCCTTCCTAAGATGCCCCCCTTCTGTTTTTGATATCTTACCTGCTTCGACGGTCCCACTTTGGACCAGTTCGTTGTAGGCACCGTCCAAGATTGTTTGGGCATCCAGAATACTCCTCTCACCGCCAGCGGTGGGAGGATCGATTTCGGGAGGTACACAGTCCGTCAATCGAGCAATGTTCTCAGCATTGTTCATCAGTGCCCATGAGAACAACGCAGGGTCGACTCCTAGCTATTTGGGCAAAATGTCGAATAGTATAACAAGGGTAACCTTACGTTAGTAATTTGGTTTATGTTTGTTGCAAAGTCCAGACTGAACAAAATAACCAGTCAGCCAACCAGCCACCCTCCTTTCTTCACTCCTGATCCTCGTGGCCAACGTAAAGGCATAAAGGGAGGTTGGGATGTGTGAAGAGTCAAAGGAGGCAGGTCGAGTAAGGTGATAATGGTAAGAAAAACCATCAGCAACAATAGGACCGTGGAAGAAGCAGGGATAAACATAAAAACACATTGCATCCATCGTCGGCTACACCATTTTTAGGCACTCCTGTCGATCCGAATTGACCTTGTCCACATGTTACTAGGGAACACAGAACGATTGATCCGCTTTCAACCTGACAATTGAAGTCGCTCTCCCAATAATAAGAATGTATGTATGCATATGATGACAACAAGTAGAAGAGAACTCACCTCTGACCAGCCGCCGACCCCGTCAGCAACTCCAAGGGCTACTCGACTGCGTGTTGAGACATGAAAGAAGGCATCCTCGCCTGCATCCACTTTGCCGGGATGAGGATGAGCCGCCTTTAATTTCTCCTTCCAGAGTAAGGTCCGCGCAGTATTTGCTGCTTCTGCATCCGCCTGCGCCTTTTGTACTTGCTGCACTTGCTGTTGCTGTTGCTGGCGTTGTCTGGATTTGGGGTGCCAACTTGCTGCAAGGAGATAGTTGTATGCAATGGCGTTATGTGACGTGGGTGTTGGTGTTGCTACCGTTTGTGGGATCACTTCGGAAGCGGTTGTATCGGAAGAGGAAGAAGAGGCAGACGATGACAGAGTGGATGTCCCAAAGAGGTCTGGTGGTAAGAGAATATCGTGTGCCAGTAATGGTGGTGGCAATTGGTGCTGAAGGAGAGCAGCAGCAGTGGCAGTTGCAGTTGTGGAGGTATGCAGTTGACACGACGACTGTGTCGAATTGGTGGCGGACCCGTCGAGGGCGACCAGGGTCGGAGTCGAAATCCCCTGACTACTAGTAGTGCTACTGCCGCTCGCCGGAGTGAGGAGGTACTGAGGGGCAATGGAGAGGTAGCGTTGCATGGTGGCCATGGCGAAGGGGCGGGACATCATCCAGTGAGCGAGTCTGTGTGCTGCGACTGAGCTGTAGGCGGTGACGAGCCTTGCGGGGATCATCCCCAGGGGCCTGGCTGCATTCCTGCCCAGCATTGCGGTTTTATGAGAGAGCGAGACAGAGTGGTGGTGGGTTTAAATGAGTTTGTTGGTTAGAAAGGAAAGAAGGGAGGGTGGCGCGAAGAGTGGAGTGGAGAGAGAGGAGTGGAAGAGCAAGAGGAAGAAGACGGAGAATGAAAAGGAGTGATAAAAAGGGAAGGGAAGGGAGTGTGGGGTCAAAGTAGGAAAAGAGAGACACGGAGAGACAGAGGCAGAGACAGAGACAAGAAGGAAATAAAAAGGAGTGTCGGTGTGTGTGCTAATGGAGTGTGTGTCGATGATAATGGTCAATGGAATGGATGGATGGTTGTACGATGAGAAGTGTGAAGAAGAAAAAGAAAAAAAAAGAGTATTGAAGTGGTCATGAAAAGAAAAAAAAAAAAAAAAAAAAAAAAAGGAAGTGGCGATACAACACATTTTATCGTTTATTATTCGCCTTGGCCGTGGCCCTTGGCCTTGGCTCATAATCTCACTGCTTTGCCTGTCGTGGGTTCCGAAGTCCCTACTTTGACTTTTCCGAACCTGTTCCGATCGATTTCCTTTTCCGTCCTCTTCACCTTTCAGCCTACTACGCGCGCTCACAAATGAACAACGTCCAAGCTAGAGTTACACGTCCTGCCTCTCTTTCCTTCTCACTTTCAAATGCAATTGCTCTTCCTTTTATTATACCCACCTTTTCTCTGGCTCTCGCTTCCCTTGCTTGCTTCTACTTTTTTCATTTTCGCTTCTCCTTCTTCAAGCTTAGCTCTCTCGGACCTACAAAACTTTGGCCTCGCTCACCATTCATTCACGTCGGCTTACCATTCCAAGTCAAGGCCTCCGTTATTCTCATGCCTTTCTATCTTCTTTGCCATATATCACATCTTATGCCTTGGACATTCAATTGGAAAAAGGAGGAAAGGAGGAAGCATGAACAGTTGACAATGACACGTTTGTGCGCGAGGGTTTGTGGAGAAAGAGGAAGTGTGTGGAGTAAACAAAAGGAAAGGCAAAGACGACGGGGCTGTGATGCTTGTTGACTGACCCTGAAGAAGAGTGTGGTTAGATCTTCATGTGGAAAGCGGGGGGTAAGAAAGGAAGGGAAGGGACGGGAAAGGAAGGGAAGGGAAGGGAAGGGGTTGAGAAAGGCGAGCAAGTAGACACAGAAAGCCAAAGACGCAAAGCGAGAAGGAAAGAGGAAAAGAAAGGAGGATGGCAAAAAAGGGACTTGGTCCTCCCCTCCTTCCCCACTTTATCCCTTGCCTTTCCTTTTCTTCTCCTCTTTCTTCTTCCTCCACTTTTTTATTATTTTTTTTTCCAGGGGAGAACCTGAAGGAAAGGCAATGACAAGCAGGATACATCCCGATCAATTGGAGAATAAGCAAAAGGAGAGGGTGGGAAAGGATACCCTCGATATGCTATCTCACTACTTCCTCGCTGCTTCCTCGTTCACCCTTATTTCCAATCATACAAAAACTATATATCCAATCATCCACCCGTGATAGCCATCCTATAACGCCGTAGAACGATATGGAATGAAAGGAGCAAGAACCGCAGTTCACCCTCACCTTTGTCGCGTTTTCTTTGGTCCTTTGCACCTATTCACCTCAGAAACAATGGGTCAATGCACACGCAATTAGAGGCACAGTCGGACCGGACTGCGGCGAGGCAGGGTGTTACAACGGACTATCATATGGTGGCGCGTTGTGTTTGGGATGTGCAATTTGCATTGTTGGGTGTCTTAGATGGAGAGACGTATGGCATGAATGAGAATGAACAGGCTGATGATTTTCCTCACTCTCCAAAGAAATGTGAATAGACAAAGATACCTTTTGGTGTTATCAGCACATGAACAGAGATAGAGGATGAATTGACGCAGTAAAGAGGGGGACAAATGAGAGGAAGATAGCGAGAACACGATGTTGCTTCCAGGGCTGTCAATGAAGGATAATTTCAATGTGTGTCGCAGAAGGAGGATCAGATAAATAAAAGATGACCCATTGTGACAGTGATAGAGAAGGAAGGGGATTCGTCGCTGGTACGCATAATTGAATCCATGCGCCACCAGTGAGTAATCCAAAGCATTCGGGATCGCCCCTCCCCCACTTTTTGCGCCGCAGAAGGGTCAAAGGGTCAATGGGAAAAAAATGTCCAAAAGTGTGAGAACTGAAGAAACGGGAGAAGTTGAGGAGTGGGGTCAATTGGGGGAAGGGTGCCGTATTTATGACTTTTTTTGTTTGGTTCCACGAGGGTACCACGATGACACTTTCTATGTACAGATTAAGTAACTCCAGGCTGGGGGTGGTCGGGGTGTATGTGTGTGGGTTGAGGGAGGATGGTGATTCGAGGGCAAGAATGCGTTGATGACGAGTGAGCACAAGGAAGTGGACAATGTGACGTGCAACAAAAAACTCATTTCGCCCAACCAGCATTGCACTAGAAATAGATGCTAGTGGTCATATGATCACCTTGAACCTTGTGCAAGGACAAGGAAGCATCCATTCCGCGGATGAGATGGAAGTAATAAAGCCAATGATTATCCCCAATGGACATACAAACACAAGGAGAAATAACTAAACCGACCCGGTGCGTCCTTATTCTGCCATGACAGTCAGGTACAGGCAAGGTCTTAGCCTCATCATCATCAGGTCATATTCTCTTCTCTGTCACTTGTCTGGTGACTAATTGAAGCAAAATCAATAAATAGCTAGCCGTTGCTACCCCGCCCCGGGTTCTTTTTATTTTTTTAAAATTCATCTTGGACCACAATCTCTTTCTCCTTTCTCCTTACTCTCTCACCCATCGTGCATACATCTCACTCACACCTTCCAACCGCAATCGCCCAACACACACACACCTCCTGCACACAGCTCGCCATTCGTCCGCAGTTAACCCCGTCTCTTTATTCTACCTTGTCTACGCAATAATCATATCACAACCCATTTCAATAACTCTTTCGCATTTGCTTAGCCTGGCATAAATAGTCAGAATTCCTTTCTCCCACCCTTTTTCTCTTTTCCTCTTCAACAACACATTCCTACACCTCAACCAACCTACCAACCAACCAAGTTACCAAATCAATTACTCGCACTCTCGCTCCACAAACAAAACTCAACCTTACCTCACACTCTCCCCTACCAACCAACAACAGTAGTTATCCAACATGTTCATGCTCTCGTGGATTCGCTCTTCGGACACCCAGGCCGCCGCCGCCGCCAACAACAACAACAACAAGGCCACCACTCCCTCCTCAACTGCCTCGGATGACCACCACCAGTCCGACGATTGGGTCTTCCTCCCTGCAGACGAAGAGGCAATGATGAGCGCCTCCATCTCCGACCTCCAGCTCCTCTCAGCCTCCACCATGACCCTTCGTCCTTCCTCCACACATCCCGCCTCCTCTTCTCGGACAGCCACCTCCTCATCCTCCGTGACAACAACAGCAGCAGTGGTACACAAGTCGCGGAGGCAGCTCAAGCAAGAAAAGCGTCTCCAACAAGCACAAGAAGAACTAGAGCGCCGACCCCGCTATGATCCCACGATTGCCAAGATGCGCGATTATGAGTTTAAACTTGCAAAGATTCAAAAGTTGGGGATGCGGTCGGGTCGGATTGCGAGCTCAACGACGGGTGGGGCCCATTCTGTCAAGTCTATGAGGAGTGCTGGATCTTCTGGAGGCCCTCAGGTTTCTGCTGCTCCTGCTGCCAAAGCCTGCTAGTCCCCTTTGACAGGGGTGTAACATTTTAACCCTTCCATCCCCTCCTTGCCTTTTACTTTTTTTCCTACTAAACACGCGCTCGGAGGATGGCTTGTCGCTCATTTTCATTTCATTTCATTCTTTTTTTGTTGTGCTTGCCTTCCGTGACACGAGGAACGATAGGGTGAGAAAGGGGCGGGAATACAAGGGGAAAACATACACGGGTCTTTACGAACCAGACCACCTCTTCCCCAATACATTTCTCTTATCCTACCCTCTTCGTCATAGTACAACATTCACACTATTTCTCGACGCTAACATTCCTCAGCACCACCGCCAACAACAATCAAAAAAAAAGCCTTTATTCTCTACTTTATTCGACCTTTTTTTACCATAATTTCTTCGTTACTTTTACAACCTTACTACCTTCCTACCTCACACCACGTTCTGGTACGGCAAAGGACATCTTTTTTTTTTTTTTTCTCTTTTTTTTTTTCTTTCTTTTTTCGACTTTTTTTTCGATTTTTTTTTTGTTAACTTCTCTTTGCCGGTTCATATGACCACAAAGGAAGAGTACTATAAAAATAAAAAACTTTAAACCCCCATGGAGGCATTGCAAAGCCCAATCAACCCATATAACCTCTCTCTCACTCTCTGCTCCCCCCCCCCCCCCCCCCCCTTGAACTCTTTTCTCCCTTCTTAGATGCACACGGAATTGACTTTTTTTGTGACGTTGCTCACTTTTTTTTTTTTTTTTTTTTTTGCCAAAAATGAATGAAAAGGTTTGAATACATTCCGGGTCTTCTCCCTTTTAGTAAGGCTAGCCCTTTGAAGTTTTCTAAGGGCATCATAAATTTTACTATTAGAGGCGAAGGGGAGTTTTTGCAAGAGGGAGGAGGAAGTGACCCATTGTATTCCTGCATCCGGCTCGGCCTACAACTCCCGACCCCCCCCCCCCCCCCCCTCTCCGGTTACATGGGAAAACCACCCTTCGAATATTATTGTTTGGGTTGCGAGCTTTAACAGGTGGCTCCTCCGTTGCAGGCTCCATAATACTGACAGGGCGATTGCGTTGAATGATACGGTGTCCTTTTGCTACACGTCTATATTTGTGATTTGAAGTTAGGACAAAAAAAAAGGAGATGAGTAAAAAGAAGTGAGCGATGAAGGAGAAGGGGTGGGGGGGATGGACGATGAGATAGGGTTTTTGCGAAGGAGTGTAAGGGGGGGGGGGGGGGTGTTCATATAAACAAGCGTAGCGATAACATGTTTTCGAAACATGATGGAAGCAGGGGGGGAGGGGAGGGGTGGATGATAAGGAGAAGCTATTAAACAGGAGGGTCGTGGGATGCTGCGTGCTCTTTTTTTTTTTTTTTTTTTTTTTTGGAAATCTCGTTAAAAGGGAAAGGAAGAAAGGAGAAAATGACGAGTGATGCAAGGAACTAAGGACCAGAAGGGAGGGAGAGAAATAGGAAAATGAGTATACAAAGATGAGTACGAAACACGTCGTCGCTAGGGTAAACTCGAACCTTTGAACCAGGACATGTAACTTCTGCATAAGAGCGAGAAAGAGTGGTTGGGGAGGATGAGAAGAGAAAGAATTAGAGGGAAGACAATGCTGTTAGAAAGTGTGTGAGTATGGCATCCATCAGTCAAGGATGACATATAATGCATGGAGTTACAAGATCAATGAACGAAAAAGAAAGGCGAGATGGCTCCCATACTTCTGCCTCCGCATGTCTCGTAAGTATTTGAATCCAGGCCTATTATCGTGCGAACAAAAGAAGGGGTAGAAAAAGGGCGACTGTCAGCTTGGTTTGTTGAAGATGACTATGCAACAAAGTGGATTTGACCTCTGGGATGAAGGTGGGGGAGAAAAGAGAAAAGGCGAGAGAAGGGGCAGGAGAGAAAGGCAGTTGTTTTACACTGGACAAAACCTCCAGGAGGACATCCTTCGGCATGTGCAGGTGCGATTATCGTTGACAGGAGGAGAATTGTCCACAATAGGCCGAGGAAATGGAAAAAGGAAAAGGTTCTACTGCTGGCGATCATTGCGTTGTGCTGAATTTGTGGGAAATATGTCTGAGAGTTGAGAAGAATGGGCAAGGAGAAGAAGCTTTGCTGTATGGAGAAGAGAGTAGAGAATGGATTGGACTTTGAAGGAGTAGAGAATTAGTGGAGAAAAGAGGAGATAGAGAGAGTGCGAGGAGTGGGTGTGAACAACGAAGGGTGTGGAAAAGGAAGGAAGAGAATGTCTGTACGCTCGAAATAAAAAAAAAATATATTAGAGAAAGAGTAAGCAGCACCTGTGCTGTGGACAACATAAAGGACAATGAAATATTAATGTAGTGATGGCGATGAGAAATGAGAACGAGGCTGGATACATGGTTGAAAGTGGTGCTGGTGCACATTGAGATCATACTAATTGGTAGAAGGGGACCATCATCACTGACGTACAGATCAATCTAAAGGAAGTGATAATCCAAAGTGATTGATCAAAACTATTAAACGTGAAACATGACCGTTTCCTTTTTTGTACCAATTGTCCGCCCCCCAACACCGGACCAATAACAACGTGGGCAAAAGTTTTCTTCTCTTACTTTGTGTGAAGCCCCTTCATTGCTCTGCTGATCTAACCACATCTTAGATCCCTTCTCGTACATTCACATCTCTCACGTCTTCATACCCATCACATCACAGACATAAGACACAATGACAACAACGAGTGAACCCCTCTCCAACACTCTCGCACCCAGCACCGCCGCAACATTGACGATCCGTGTCATCAAGTCATTCGAATACCGCACTTCCAAGAACCTCGTCCTCCACAACATCGACCTCACCGCCACCAATGTCGGTCAACTCCGCGCCTTGATCATCGAGAGTAAGGCGTCCTTGTCAATACTGCATCCACTAGGAGGTGTTCTGTTGCATTACTGAGAAGGCGGGAAAAGAGACAATACTGAGGACAAAGGGGTATACCTCCGTCAAGAAGGGTGTGGGAGCAAGCGAAGAGAGTAGACGAACTAGCCTTTTTTGTATCACAAAGCCCAGCGTGAACTTAACTGTCAACAACCAGCAATCACTAACGACCTACCTCTCTTCCTTCTGTCCTCATAGAGATCAAGACTACTCCCGGATGGAAGCCCTACCAAACCGTCGTCTTTGGTAACAAAAAAAAACACTATGGCTTTCATTTAATAGAGCTAGCTACCCAACGTTTCGCCAGCCTAACACAGCCTTTATTTCTGTTCTCAATTACAGATACCCTGAAGCTCTACACAAAGGCACACGGCGCCAAGACCATGAACTTGATCATCAACATGGACCACGACGACTGGATCCTTAGCAACGACGACGAGATCCTCGCAGACCGTGGCATCGGTAAGCAGCCTTCACCCCCGACAGCACCGACAACTTGATAACAAAGGAGAGATCAATTATTTAATCTTATTATTAATGGACATTCTCTTTCTGTGGACCGAATAATATAGAAAACGAAACAGAGATCTCGATCTTCAATAGGGAGTTGTACGAGGCTTTCAAGCAGCACCCCGACATCAAGTGGTAGAAAAAAAATGACAGAATGGCGTTCGGTAAACAAGGATGCAGGACGACGGGATGTATTTCAAGAAGAAGCATGGGCTGCGGGATGTCACTGATTTGATACGCCACCAGTGACGCCTGTTGGGACAACCGATCGTGTTTATATCGACCCTGTTTTATCTACTCCCAAATCACACAGGAGGATACAACAAAATAAAATGAACATTTACAACGACATTTGTCTCGATGATATGGAGAAAACAATCACCACATGGAACACTTGCAACTAGTGCGTAGACACAATGCGCATTATATTACAAGAACGAAAAAGGCGGCAGCTTTGTTGTTGGAATGACGTTTATTTGTGTATCGTGAAGTCAACAATATAGCAGGACCTGGATCACACGACAACAAAGGACTGAACAGAAGTCGCAATTCTGGGATGCACTATCGTCTTTTCCGCATTGTCGTGCCGAACGCTACCGATTCGTCAATTTCACAGCATCAATATCAAGGGTCCCCGCCTTCTCCACCTTCCCCATCCTCTCTCGCTGCTACCGCCGCCGCCGCAACTTCCGTTGTCGACCACCCCAACAACGCAGATACAACACAACCACAGCACCCAAAAGCTACCCCACCACAACCCCCCTTATCACCCCCATCACCACCCTCCCCACCTTTTGCCTGTGCCTTTGATCCAAGAGCTCGTTCAAATCTATCCCGGGCATTTACGGCGCATACCAGATCTCTAGCATCCATAGATCTGTGAGCCTCATGGGCATCGGTACTGTATTGTTATTACTGACGGTATTGGTGAAGTTGGGGATTTGGGGAGAAGTCGCAGATCCCATGGGCGAAAAGGCCGACGACGATGATGAACGGGGTTAGGATTGAGGGTGGAGTTGGTAGCCGTTGAGGGGCGATCAAGGGTTAATGGATGAGTTCTGGTAGGTGTAAGAGCACATTTTTTTTTGTATGCGAGGGTTTGAGGTGAACGGTGTGGAGGGTACTTATGTACATGGTTCTAAAGGCGGTGTTGTCTTGGGTTGTGGTGTGGATTTTGTATAGTTCAGACTAAGAAAGGGTGGAGAAAAAGGGTTTTTTTATTAGTCGCTGGGCGGAGAACAAAGACCAATAATTAGGCGAGACATTATATGTAAAGAAAACGACTTACAGCATTCAAATGCTTGCCGTCTGGTTATACTGTTCGATACCATTAAAATACGTTGAATCATCAGGCATCGTCCCCACAAACCAAATATGCATTATGAAGCTCTCTCGATCCCTCAAAAACTTTCACATCTTTAGAGGACGAGATTGAAGTTGCCACAATGGCGAAAGAAAAGAAGCATCGTGACGTAAAAGGTCGACGCGTCTCAAGGGAAAAAAAACGAGACGAAGTGTTTGAGTGAAAAGGTATGAACATCTGCTCCGCTCGAAAATATTGAAGAAGGTTGATGTTTCTGTTAACAAAGTTTTTGTCAATGCACAGTCTTTCATCGTGCTTCCCTTGTGTGAGCAGCCTGCGAATGAAGGATAGAGAAATTATAGTGTCGTTTTGGATTATTAGGGATCTGTATTATGAGACGTAACAAAAATGTACAAGTGAAGAAAAAGAAGAGTACGACTGAGAAAGGGCAACAAAATAAAATGACAAAAGTTGGAGAGTGTGTTATTGTGTGTGTGACTAGGGCTAGAGAATTCTCGCCCTCCGATCGCGTCCTCGCCCTCCTCGAAGATGATCGTCGTCATCTTCGTCATCGTCGTGGTAGTAGTAGTGTTGTTGGCTTGTTCCTGTGTAGTGTTGTCGACGTTCTCCTTTAACAGTCCCCGTGTTAGCACCCCTCAGTTCCATTTCGACATACTGGACCTGTTGCTGCTGTTGCTGTTGCTGTCGCCGCTGTTGTTGTAATTGTTGTCGGTCCTGTTCCTTTTTTTCTTCAGCCTCACGCCTTTTTAACTTTTCTCGATGATGGCGGTACATTATGCAACAGAAAAGTCCAGCAGTAACTCCGAAAATGATGACAAGAACTTGCGCTTTGGTAATATACCTCACCCAGTCTTTATCCCGGTAAAAGACATTTTCCATGGTTGTGTTGCGAGGTGCTGTGCCTCTAAAGACGCCTGGGATCACCACGTCCAGCGATCCGAGGGAGTTAGTGCCGTTCTTTCCGATTATAGAGAACTGGTAGACCCCCTCCGAGGACAATCCGACAACGTAGGGGGTTTGTCCTGGTGGTTGGCCGTCAAGAGTTACAAAGTTGTCGTGGACCGCTACGCCGTTGGTTTTTGTGCTGTTTCCGTCGAAGATCGTGGTGATGTCGTAGAAGGGTGACGTTGACATGATGGGGTTTTGAAGCACTCCGTCAACTATGTCCATGGTGAATGACGTGTAATCTTGTCCCTATGTGGTTTTTTTTTTCAAAGTGTAACATGATGCAAGTTATGTTTTGGGAATAGAAAAAAATAATGTAGCCTAATACGATAAGCAGACAAATATCTATGCACTGAAAAAATTAGCGTTTGTTTTCTGCTTACCACTGTGGTTTTGTTGTCTTGTCCAAGTCCTCCCAAGAATGTGATCCCTTCTCGAGTTCCCGTAAAGAAATAGCTGGAGAGAAAGTTGTCAGGACCCTTGAAGATTTGGCGATTGAGTGAAGGAGGTGCGGTGGGGTCTGTGAACGTATACGACTCGATGAAGACGTTTGTGCTTATGTCGTAGTTGTGGTGGATCATGTACAGATGACTCTCCGCATAAATCGCCTTTATACATCCTTGGGAACGCCTCCTTCGAAAAAATCCAGGTCTTGGCAACTCCATCTGATTGACCCACGGTTTGGGCATGAGGTCGATCTTGTTGCTGGCAGTGTACTCTCCCGATATCTCATTCTATGCAAGGTACATATGCACACAGAGTAGAAAAACAAGTATGCATGATGCATGCATTCATTCATTCCGTAAAAGGGCGATTAGGACGGCGCTGAGGGCTTGTTTTCATTATTATTTTTTTGACATAACAAAAAACGGTCGCTCACCTACCAAACTCCAGACACTGGCAAGCTGAAGGTATTTTTTCGTCTCATTAAGGACCCCGAACCGAATAACAGACCCCTCGTCATCCATGAACATATGCACCAGAGTGTCGACTCCATCCCTGTTAATATAAAATGACAAATGCGCCGCCGAGTCCGCGTCCCATCCGTATAAAAACGAGGTCGTAATGCTCGTCCACGTTTCTGTCTCGGGATCATATCGAATTCCCACAGGAACATCGGCAGGTTTAGGAGATATGTAATCCTTGTTCCTGAAAAATGCTGTAAAGACGCCTATACTGCTAACGGTACAGTCGACAGTGCCAAAGGGCATCTTCCAGTACGATAACGACTCAGCCTGGGAGAACGACACTCTTGACCACATGCCCAAGCTGAGATGGTCTGGGTTGGGGAGCGATTTGACGAGGAGGAAGCCCTCCTCGCCGTTTATTAACCCATTGGTAATGCCGTAGAGTGTTGTTGAGGATGGATCTGTGGCGATACAATCCAGGAGCACCGTGCTATTGTCATTATATGACATGATACCCGAGGGACGTTTATGATGGTGTTGTTGTCGGAGGAGTGGATGTAGGAGTCTTGGTGGTGTTGAAAGTAGAGGAATGGCAAGAGGACGAATCCAGAGGGTACGAGAGTAAAAGAGCGTGAGAGTGTGAGGAAGTGAGGGAGTAGCTGAATGAGAGAAAGCGAGAAGAGGAGAGGGGAAAGAAGGATGGAAGATACGAGAGCGAGAGGTAAGAGAAAGCGAAAAGAAGAATACCCCGGCGCACGAGTTTAAATGTCATTTTGACAGGACCTGTGCGAAAAAAAATGAAGGAAAAAAAAGATATCGAACTCAATCGCCTGTAGGATATGTCAACCCGGGGAACGAAAAGTTGAAGAGAGGCGTGTTTTTGTTTGTTTGCTCACATAAAAGAAAAACACTTTGTGCATGCATGCAACAACAACATCACTCACGCAGCCTTTTTTCTATCGTGTACTCTGATGGAGTGACGCCTCTCAGTTGGCGCAACTACTTCAAACGACATGCGACCGTTTCTTCCAGTGGTATTCATAAATGCTCCACCTTTACCCAAACAAAAAAGGTAAAGGGTACCCAGGTCTCCGGTAAAAGAAAGTCATCGAGATATAGTGATGGGCTCCTGGGTAAAAGTCTCAAGAAAAACCAAAAGGATGTAACGAAGGAAGAGGTGGACGAACAAAGAAAAACATTGCTCCCATTTCATTTCTCCATCTTGTACAAACTTTATTAGCGTGCAAGGCCAAAACCAAAACCCAAGAGCATTTTTGTGCTAAAATAGTCACATTTCGACAGATAGAAGGATGAAAGAAAGAAGGGAAGGGAAGGACATCCCCAGGTCGAGATGGGATGCGTGAACAGTGCACCTTTCCCCACGGTAAAAGAGCCTTAAGAAAGGGAGTGCAATCGCATCAACAATTATTATTGCACACACTTTGCTGTTTTTGTCTTGTGGCTCTCTCTGTTTGGTCTTTTTTTTTCTCACAAATGATACGTGAGATGCGGGAAAATAAAACACAGGGGAATGAAGTGTAATGAGAGATGGATAAGGATTAGAGATTTAATGACGAGTTGAATATCAATCTCCTCATGTTTCCACAGAACACGCCAAGGCGATTACCAGAAAGAGAGAGAGAGAGAATGTATCAGACAATGTTCGAAATGAAAGAGGTCCGAGGCAGTAGTCAATTGGTTAGGCACGACGTTGATCATCCGGCTCTATCAGTTTCTTAAAAGTCTCAGCGATTATTCTAAAAAATTGGATGGCGGCACCCAATTGTTCGAGACAACATTGCTTCATCAATTACCCTCTTCCTCAATGGTCCCATGAAAAGTCGACTCCACTTGACGAATGGCCAAAAATCAGCCAGACATGAACTTTGACCATCAATCACTTCTCCGGAGCAGGCAACTTTGTTCTCGCATTGTCCTTGTGCACTATGCATTTATCTTTCGTGTCTTTTCGCTATCTCAATACCCTTTTACTTTCTCTGCACTCATTGTTCTCTCGCTCTCTTGTTCTTTTGCTCTCTTTCTCACCATGGCCGACCAGACCAAGACCACTTGGATCATCATATCCCCTCCTTTAACGTCACCGTCCACACGAACGCACGACATGCTCCTTTAGTGTTGAACCTTTCGCTGCAGAAAGGACAGGGGCATGCGCCGTTACTCTGAGTGACAGTGACCAGCTCTGTTGAGCCTGCGTTCGTGTGGACGGTGACGTTAAAGGAGGGTATGATGATCCAAATGGTCTTGGTCCAGTCGGCCATGGTGAGAAAGAGAGCAAAAGAACAAGAGAGCGAGAGAACAATGAGTGCAGAGAAAGTAAAAGGGTATTGGGAGAGCGAAATGACACGAAAGATAAATGCATTGTGCACAAGGAGAATGCGAGAGCAAAATAAAGTTACAAAAAGCGGAAAGGCAAAGAGAGCGAAACAAAAGAGAAGTAGCACAGAAAGGGCCTTGGAATGGTGGCCTGTGGCTTTATGAGAAGTGGTAGTGGTCACAAAAAACCACCCTTTGCCCACCACTCCCTTTTCTTTCTTTGTCGCCTTCGTCGTTACTTTAGCCTTTCATAATCACTCGCCCTTTCTTAACTACTTCCTCTCTCTTTCTCCCTTACTTTCTTTTCATTTGATACTTTGCAACACCATGGCCAAGAACTCTCTCACTCTGTTCTACCTTGCTGACAGTGAAGCTACCTCCAACGCGTTCTCTCTCCAGAATGACCCATCGAAGACAGTGGATTACTCTCAAAAACCTCATCAAGAGCAAGACGACCTTTTGATTGAACAATGATACTGCTGATGAGATCATCCTATGCACGTGTCTATGCAATAATCAATGACAGCAAACGAGCCTCCCATTCTGCTCAGCAGCCTGAATGTCGAAAGCTCCTGCAAAATTACAAGCAGTTTTAGACTCGCAGCATTTGAACCGATCAGTGCTTTACAAATAGATTAAGGTAGCTATATTAGGCTAATTGGTATCAATGTACAATGAGAAAAAATAAACCAGGGTTGATAGCCAATGCCGATAGAGGTGACGGTGTTGGGGTGAGGGTTTTGTGAATATTCTGGAACTCGACTCTAGTCGCGCGCGTATGTTGGGGGCGTGGAATGAGAATCGTCAACAGAGGTTACGGTGTTGGGACGAGCGTGTTGTGAATATTCTGGGACTTGAACCTCGTCGCGTGCGTATGTGGGGGGTGTGGAATGAACATCGTCAACAGAGGTATCAAACTCTGGTGGAGTGTCGCAAGTGAAGTACTGGTTTGCAATCCGCTCCTCATAGGCGATCATCGCGCGGTTAGTTGTTGTTGATGGTACTGCAGCACCCGTGGTAGAGCTCCTCGCGCCCAATTCGATATCCTGGTCCTGGTGTTGTTCTCGGCGCTGTGCCTCTGCGGCTGCACGCTTCTTGGCCTTGTACGTTTTGTTGAATACGACAATAAGGTAGAGTCCCAAGATACAAGCCACGGCGATCCCAGCAATCTCCGCGTCAGGAATTTTTGGCTTCGCATTGGCTGATTTACTGCGACTCTCACTTAGGTGATCCACCAAGTTCGTGGCACGATGACCGAGACTTTCAACGATACCGGGTACAATGACATTAACCAAGCCTAGGGTGGTCGTACCGTTCGCTCCCACTATTGAGAACTCGTAGATGCCTTCCGAAGCCAGTCCTACGACAAAGGGATTCTGTCCTGGCAATCGTCCACCGACCGTCACAAAGTCCTCGTGGATCGACACGGTTCCGGTCTTACTTATGCGGGAGTACTCATTGGTGGTAGAGTTGTAATATGAGTACTTCGTGGTGGTATAGTTGTAAAATGGGGACGTGTGTACGACTGGGGTCTGGAGGACTCCGTCCACAAGGTCCATGGTGAACGACCTGTACTCCTCACCCTAGCATTTTTATTCCAAAAAAAAATAAATGACGATGGGTTACTTACAGGCAATCAAAAATAAAAACGCTTGCTGAATTATAAAGAGAAGCCAAAAAATTCAATGCTTACCATCAAGGTTTTCCTGTAGTTTCCTAGGCCTCCTAAGAAAGTAGTATTGCCTCGAGTTCCGGTAAAGAAATACTCAGATCTGAAGTTGGCGGGTCCTTTAAAGGTTTGGCGGTCTGTGGATGGAGGCGCAGCTGGGTCAGTGAAGGGAATCGAGTCGATGGTGACGTTCTCTGGATAGTTGTAGTACATCATATACAGACGACCGTTCGCGTAGATCATCTTTTTCTGCAGTGAAAAATGAGGCTTTCCGAACGCTCCGAGGTCTGCGTACAGTCTTTCATAATCGGACCATTCCGTAACCTTTGTGTCGAGCATGTCCCCGGACGTGTACTCTCCCGTCCTCCGATCCTACGAACGACATGGGATAAAAAACACGCGAGCATGCGTCAGCAAGGGGTGAATAAAGGATCTCGTGGTTTCAAAATTTCCTGTTGGACTACAGTAAAACTTACGTACCTGCTTCCAGACGCTGGCGAGCTGAAGGACGTTCTCAGACTCATTAAGGACGCCGAACCGAATAACAGTATTCTCCCTATCCGTCAACAAATGTACCAGAGACTCGACTCCGCCATTGTTGATATAGAACGACGTGTGGGTCCAGTCATCCGTAGCCCACCCATACAAAGTCGATGTCCTGATGCTGGTCCACTCTTGCGTCTCGGGGTCATATCGGACACCGACAGGCACATTGACAGTTCCAGGGGTGAGCAACTGGCCGTTATTAAAAAATGCAGTAAAGACACCCTTGCTGCTGACAGAACAATCGATGCTCTTGAAGCGTGGTTTCCAGTAAGTGAAGGGTATAGACTTTTCTTCTGATACCATGGACCACATGCCGAGACTGACATGATCAGGGTTGGGGGATGACTTGACAAGGAAGAAACTCTTCACATTTTCGCCGGTGTTGCTGTATCCAGTGGTAATCCCGTATAGTGTTGTTGAAGTTGGGTCTGAGGCGATACAATCCAAACCGAGCACGCTGGTGTAGTTCGACATGGCTGGAGGTTATTTTGGTGGGTAAATAACTTTGAACGAGGCGCTGCGGATACGATATGGATGGATGGGGGTAGGAACTTAGTTGGGGAAAAAGAAGAGGAAGGGTAGGAGGAGGAAGGAGAAGAATGAAAGGAATAGAAAAAGAAGCCATTCGGAGAATGCATGGTTGGTGGTATCTTTTAAAGATAAATGTGAACATGGGCGTACCGAGTCCAGCAATGGTCATCAAGTCCTCTCATTTGTATTTTCGCTCACAAGAGACGAGAACCTAATTTACAACAGTACATTTTTGTGTTCATGCATCCTGGTGGGACGGTCGACCTTTCATTGACGACAGAGATTTGTTTTCAGCTGGAGATCGACTGGAGCGCTTCCATCCATTTGCACTCACGATTCACCATCTTTGCCTCATCTAACAAGGGAGATTGGTATTTCTAATCATCATCAACAGAACGATCATTTCCGTCCAGTGATAGGAAAGTAATGGGTAACAAATAAAAAAAAAAGAAAATCGGACAAAGGATGCCACCGCGGCTCTCATACTTTTCTTATGCTTTTGTTAACCTTAACAGAATAGAGTGAGACCCGGGGTTTTAACCTTTCTTTTTCCCTCAAAGTCGAACAGAGGAGATGGCAGTCCTCAAGTACTGGTTGTGCGGAACACGAAATCAAAGTAGTAAAGTAGCAAAGCGGCAAAATATCAAAACACAGGTACCACGACGACAATATCCTTTTTTTTTGTTTATCACCTCGCTCCCTACTGTTTTCTTTTCTTTCGTTTTTTTTCCACGAAGTAGAGTACAGTGGACCGTGACGCAAACAGGTGGAAAATGTGAGAGCGATAGAAAAAAGTAAAGGAGGAGAGAGAGAGAGAGAGAGAGAGAGGATAATTAAGCGAGAGTGACGTTTATGGTGGAGTCGGATGTTACTCCTCCTTTAAAGAATAGGCGACGATACACCTGCACATTGGTTAGCTTAATGAACAGCTATCAAGAGACAAACATCTGCTTCGATCAATCTCAGGCACAAAATTTGTGTATTAGCTTCAGTTGATTCTGATGGAGGAAGAAAAGTCTACGCTCTAATCCAAGTGCTTTTGAAGATATTTCATACGTTCCATGGCATCCCCATGTCCTTGAGCAGAAGCCTTGCTGTACCACATAATCGCCTGGCCCTTGTCCTTTGCGACACCGCGGCCTATCTCGTACATTCGTGCAAGGCAATGCTGTGCTGCCACATGTCCTTGTTCGGCCCCTCGGTGGTACAATGATATGGCAACTGAATCGTCTGCCAGCTCTCGTCTTTCAAGACTACCAAGCTTGGTGAGCCATTGGATGTGAAAGTGAGCGACTGAAACGCCGCCGTCAGCTGCACGGCGATACAGGTCTTGTGCATCCTCTTGGTCCCGACCTACCTCAACACCGACCTCATACATCAATGCAAGGTTGAACAGGGCACGCCCGTTGCCTTGGTCGGCACTCCTGCTATACCATACGAATGCCAGACGGTCGCTCTGCTCGATCCCTTTGCCAAGGTCATAAGAGAAACCAAGGCAATTTTGCGCGTTTGCATGTCCTTGTTCTGCTGCCTTGCTATACCACCTGACCGCCTCGACATCGCTCTGCTCGACTCCTCGTCCTTGATCGTACATACAGGCAAGCTTGAACTGTGCGAATGCTTGTCCTTGCTCGGCAGCCTTGTTGAACCACTTCATCGCCTCGACATCGCTCTGCTCGAATCCTTGTCCTTGGTCGTACATCACTCCAATGTTGATCTGTGCGGCTGGATCTCCTTGCTCAGCAGCCCTAGTGAACCATTTTACTGCCTCGACATCGCTCTGATCTACTCCTAGTCCTTCACGATACATCGCCCCAATGTCGCTCTGTGCTTTTGCATGCCCTTGCTCAGCAGCCTTGGTGAACCACTTGAACGCCTCGACGTCGCTCTGATCCACTCCTCGTCCTCGAAGGTACATCGCTCCAACATTGGCCTGTGCGGTTGCATCCCCTTGTTCCGCTGCCTTGGTGAACCACTTGGCCGCGTCGACATCGCTCTGATCCACTCCTCGTCCTTGATGGTACATCGATCCTATGTTAAACTGCGCGGCTGCATCCCCTTGCTCGGCAGCCTTGGTGAACCATTTGGCCGCCTCGACGTCGCTCTGCTCGACGCCTTTTCCTTGATAGCACATCAATCCAAGTTTGAACTGTGCGGCTGCATACCCTGGCTTGGCAGCCTTGGTAAACCACTTGACCGCCTCAACTTCGCTCTGCTCCACTCCTCGCCCTTGGTCGTACATCGATCCTAAGTAAAACTGTGCGGCTCCATGCCCTTGCTCGGCAGCCTTGGTGAGGCACTTGACCGCCTCGACGTCGCTCTGCTCGACGCCTTTTCCTTCACAGCACACCAATCCAAGATTGAACTGTGCGGCTGCATACCCTTGCTTGGCAGCCTTGGTGTACCACTTGACCGCCTCGACGTCGCTCTGCTCCAGTCCTCGTCCTTGGTCGTACATCAATCCAAGATTGAACTGTGCGGCTGCATCTCCTTGATCGGCAGCCTTGGTAAACCACTTGACGGCCTCGATATCATTCTGCTCGACGACACGTCCTTGCATATACATCAACCCAAAGTTAGACTGTGCGGCTCCATGCCCTTGCTTGGCAGCCTTGGTAAACCACTTGACGGCCTCGCCTTCACTCTGCTCGACGCCATGTCCTTGTATGTATTTCAACCCAAGGCCGGACTGTGCGATTGCATTCCCTTTCTCGGCAGCCTTGATGTACCACTTGACCGCTTCGACGTCGCTCTGCTCGACTGCTCGTCCTAGCTCATACATCGCTGCAAGGTTGGTCTGTGCGAATGTATCCCCTTGATCGGCAGACCTGGTATACCACTTGACCGCCTCGACATCACTCTGCTCGACTCCTCGTCCTAGCTCATACATCGCTCCAAGGTTGGACTGTGCGAAAGCATTCCCTTTCTCGGCAGCCGCGGTGAGGCACTTGACCGCCTCAAAATCGCTCTGCCTCACTCCTTGGTCAAAGGAGTGCCATGCTGCGACCTTGCTTGGCGCATCGCTCTGCCCTTGCTCTGCAACCATGTGAAGAGAAAGACTGAGGGTGAAAATAAATAAGAAGTTGGATACGAAAATAGGCGGGTGAGGGAAAATAATGATCGTCCGTGATGGAGATGAATGTGGAGTACGAGGTGAAATGAGATGAGGAAAGAAGAGGGATGAGGTGAAATGAGAAGAGAGGTGAGAGAGAAAATATACATGAGTGACCGTAAATAAGGTTTATCAAGGCCATCTTAAGTTCTCGTGCTAATACGAAAACAAATGGAGGACAGCCTATCATGGAAGGTGTTTTAACATTTTTTCACTGCGCAGGTCGCACGTGTGAAATTGATCTGATTGGTTCGTTGGCGCGCAAACGACACATGATTTGTGATGTCTTTCTTGTCCGCACTTAAGAGAACGAGCGCGCGATGACATTGTGGCGTACATTTTACGTGAAAATGTGAGACCTTGCCTGATGGTTGGGCTTTGTAAATAATAGCCATGCCTTAACAAATTCTTGTAATTAAACTGCGGCCCAGAACGATACCAGCATTGCAAAAATGACATACAGAGAACTGCTATTGCCTAACTGGGGAGGGTCAATTTTTCGGTTTTGTATTCGCTTTCAGAACTTAAGAGGGACTAGGCTCTTGTAAATTCCGAGGAGGATAAGTGGACTCTTCCCCATCCAACACCCTTTGTTGGTTGTGCGGAACACGAAATCAAAGTAGCAAAGTAGCAAGCGGCAAAATATCAAAACACGGGTACCACGACGACAATATCGGTATTTCGTTTGTCTCCTCGCTTCTTACTATTCTCTTTTCTTTCTTTTTTTTTCACGAAGTAGAGTACAGTGGACCATGACGCAAACAGGTGGTAAATGTGAGATGACGATAGAAAGAAAAGGAAAGGAGGGGTGAGCGAGAGAGAGAGAGAGAGAGAGAGGGAGGGAGAGAGAGGGAGAGAGAGGGAGAGAGAGGGAGAGAGGGGATAATTAAGCAAGAGTGACGTTTATGGTGGAGTCGGATGTCACTCTTCCTTTAATTAATAGGCGACGATGTGCCTACACATTGGTTAGCTTAATGAACAGTTATCAAGAGACAATCATCTGCTTTGATCAATTTAAGGCACAAAATTTGTGTAATGGCTTCAGTTGATTCTGATGGAGGAAGAAAAATCTACGCGGCTCCAATACCTATGTCTCGTCACGCTCTGTCCCCAGTCATGTATCTACAAATGATCAATGAGTAAAGAATGGCTGATTGTCAAAACGTGAAGTAATGTGTTGCTAATCGATTGGGGTATGCTTACTACTACGTCATAACTATGTACAGGGGTGGGAAAGGGTATTTAAGGCTGTGCTCCGCTGCCGATAGAGGCGACGACGTTGGGCCGAGGGTGTTGAGGATCCTCTGGAGTTAGAACATTATCGCTGTTGAAGGGAGGAGTGGTATAGCCCTCGCCGACAGAAATGATACAGTTAGGTTGTGGGTGTCTAGAGAAGTCTAGGTTTGCGATTTGATCCTCGTAGGTCGTCGTCGTCGTCGTCGTGTCGGCCGCTGCTGTAGTAGCTGTCCTTGCCGCTGCTGCAACGGCTATGGCAGATCTCATTTTGTCCATTTCGAGGCCTTGATCTTGTAGGTGTTGTGCCTCTGCAGCTGCACGATTCTTGGCCTTGCGGTGGTTGTTGTACTTGACGAGGATGTACAACCCGACGAAACAGGCCACGGCGATCCCGAATTTCTCCCAATCCGTCAGCTCCTGTTTGATTTTTTCCTTATGCCTCTCCAGCAAGAACTCGTCCCAAGTCTGAGCGTGATGACCGTAGTCGCCCGAAAATTCAGCTGCAACCGTCACGTCCACCAATTCGAGGGTAGAGGTCCTATTCTGTTCAACGATCGAGAACTCGTAGGTCCCTTCCGAAGCTAGTCCAACGACAATGGGGCTCTGTCCTGGTAATTTTCCGCCTACAGTCACAAAGTTCTCGTGGATAGATACATTGTTGACGTGGATATCTCTCGCGGACCCCCAATAGGTGGTGCGGTTGTAGAATCTGGATGTGTGTACTACTGGAGCTTGAGGAACTCCCCCCACTAACTCCATAGTGAATGAATCGTACTCCTCGGTCTAATGTTCATAATAAGAAATAAGGATAACATTTAGTCCCTTCCCAGCGAAAGAAAAAAGTCATGCAAAAGATAAATGCGGACAACAAATAATTACTAACGTCTATGGTTCTGTTATAGTTTCCTAGACCTCCAAGAAAGGTGATATTGCCTTGAGTTCCTGTAAAGAAATAGCTGGGTGTGAAATTCGCGGGTCCCTTGAAGATCTGACGAGTTACTGGAGGAGGAGCGATCGGATTGTTGAATGGAAATGAGTCTATGGTGACATTCTCTGGGTGGTTGTAGTACATCATGTAGAGATGACCATCCGCGTAGATCATTTTCTTTTGGTCTGGGAGACGGTGCTTTCCGAATACTCCGAGTCCCGTATACGCATCCTCCAAGGAGAACGTGTCATCCGGCATTTTGTCGAACTGGTCGACAGAGGTGTATTCCCCTGTTGACTCCTATGTAAGGCGCACCTCAAGAAAAACTTTGTTGGTCAGAATGGTTTGGACGAAAAACAAAAATTGACTGTTCTCCTCTCTTGCTGCGATGCGAGTATCGCTTACCTGCTTCCAGATACTGGCCAGCTGGAGGACGCTCTCGGCCTCATTGAAAACTCCAAACCGAATGACCGTTCCCCATATGTCTGAGAACATGTGCACCAGAGACTCGACACCGCCATTGTTGACATAAAACGACATATGCGTCCACATATCCTTTGTCCATCCGTAATAAGGTGATGTCCTAATGCTAGTCCATTTCTGGGTCTCAGGGTCATATCGAACCCCGACAGGAACGGTAACAGACCCAGGGTTAAGGTAGTCTGCATTCCTAATAAATGCCGTGAATACTCCCTTGCTACTGACAGTGCAGTCGACTGTCTTGAAGGCAGGACTGTAGTCAGAGTAAGGTGCGATGGATTTCGATACCACGGTCCACGTGTTCCAGTCGATATGGTAGGGGTTGGGGTTCGATTTTATGAGGAGGAAACTCTGGTCGTTTGAGCCGTAGCTGGATCCAGTCGTGATCCCGTAGAGTGTGGTGGAAGTCGGATCTGAGGCGATGCAATCCAAATAGAGTGAGACTTTTTTTGGTTCTGTGGACATGGTGGAAGACTTTTGCTGGGCTTGTGCGAGCGAGAACACAGTTGTTTCGTAGGAAGTGAGTGAACGTTAAGAAAACGTTCAAGAGAGAGGGAGAAAAAAAAACGTTAGGGAAGAGGCAGGGGGATGAGAAGATAGCAGAGCGAGGAGGGGACGGGGAGAACATAAGATTCGTTGTTCCTTTTAAGAAAAATGGAAAAGGATTGAAGGATCCATAATTACCATCCTATTCATGTTATGTTATGTTATCAGTTGAAGAGAGCCTTGCACTCGACCAAAAACAGCCCAATCCCTTTGTTTTCTCTTTTCCTGCATCCTTTTGGAATGCTCACTTTTCAGGTCAAAAGGCGAGTCCCTCGAGTTGGTATCGGCTGCAGTACAATCATTTACCGACACTTATTATACACCATCCTCAATCAAGTCAACAAAGGAAGGTGGGTAGGTGAAGTGGTGATATTCCTGGTCATCAGCAACGAAAAGATTGACATAAAATAACGGGTAAGTGATGTTCTGCCAGACAAAGTAATCGAAAAATGCTCTCAATCCTTATTTTTCTTTTTTTGCTTTTGACAGCTGACACTGAGGCATCCTGGAATTCGAAAATTTTTATTTTTCTGGCATGACAAACGAAGGAGAGTGCAGCCTCCAAGAGGCGACAGTTGTGAGGGCAAAGTAAACAAAGAGGCCACAGCCCACAATAGCCTCTTTTTTTTTGTTCGCTCTTTGTGTCACAAACCGAAGAAAAAAAATGAGGCGCGGTAAGCCATGACGCAAAATGGAACAATGAAAAAGCGAGATGGCGAGGAAAAGGAGGACAGGGAGTAAAGCAGCCAGCGAAAGTGAATGGCAAATAGAGTCTCAATCTTCTTTCGCCTCCCCATTAGTAGACCAACCCAGCGGTGATGATCATTCTCAGGCACAATATTTCATATCAGTTGCTGTCTTAAGTCTCATTTGCATGTTCATTTTTTAGTGAGTTATGAAGGTATCAGGTTTTTGTACTTGGTACAAAATGGATGGGTATCTCTGTTTGCTACCCTTTGTCATTCATTTTCCTATTTGGATGTTAAGGGTTGGAACCACCGACAGATGTAACCGTGGTGGGCCGAAGGCTATGAGAATATACTGGAGGTTGAATGTTATCGCTATTGTTGGAAGGGGCGGTATAACTCTCGTCGACAGAAGTGATATAGTTAGGTTGTGGATGTCTAGAGAACTCCAGATTCGCGATTTGATCCTCGTAGGTCATCAATGTCGTCGTGCTGGCCCCTGTTATGGTAGTTGTCCTTGCCGCTGCTGCATCGGCTATGGCAGATCTCATTCTGTCCATTTCGAGGCCCTGATCTTGTAGGTGTTGTGCCTCTGCAGCTGCACGATTCTTGGCCTTGCGGTGGTTGTTGTACTTGACGAGGATGTACAACACGACAAAACAGGCCACGGCGATCCAGAATTTATCCCAATCCGTCAGCTCCCGTTTGTTGACTTTTTCAATTTCTCTCCTCCACAAAAATTCCTTCCAGCTCTGGGCGTAATGGTGGGAACCCGAAAATTCAGCTGCGATTACCACGTCAACCCACCCACGGGGAGGAAATTCAGTCGTCCCAACGATCGAGAACTCGTATGCTCCCTCCGAGGCTAGTCCAACGACAATGGGGTTCTGTCCTTGTAATTGTCCGCCTACAGTCACGAAGTTCTCGTGAATCGATACAACGTTGGATTTCCAACCATCGATGATCCACTCCCTGGCATCGTTGCGGAATCTGGATGTGTGTACTACTGGGGCTTGAGGGACTCCCTCTACTACATCCATAGTGAATGAGTCGTAATTCATGGTCTAATGGTCAAAAGTAAGAAATCGTTTTAATAGGGTGCAGTCAATTTCCATCAAAAATAAAATTAAAGACCTGTTGCAAACGAGCATAAGGTCATCAAGTAAGTACTTACAACTGTGGTGTTACCATGACCTTGTTTATGGTTTCCTAGACCACCAAGAAAGGTTGTGTTGCCTCGGGTTCCCGCAAAGAAATAGCTGGGGGCGAATTTGGCGGGTCCCTTGAAGATCTGACGAGTTACTGGAGGAGGAGCGATCGGATTGTTGAATGGAAATGAGTCTATGGTGACATTCTCTGGGTGGTTGTAGTGCATCATGTAGAGATGACCATCCGCGTAGATCATCTTCTTCTGGTTTGATTGACGATCCTTTGCGAACGCTCCGAGTCCCGTATACGCATCCTCCAAGGAGAACGTGTCATCCGGCATTTTGTCGAACTGGTCGACAGAGGTGTATTCCCCTGTTGACTCCTATGTAAGGCGCACCTCAAGAAAAACTTTGTTGGTCAGAATGGTTTGGACGAAAAACAAAAATTGACTGTTCTCCTCTCTTGCTGCGATGCGAGTATCGCTTACCTGCTTCCAGATACTGGCCAGCTGGAGGACGCTCTCGGCCTCATTGAAAACTCCAAACCGAATGACCGTTCCCCATATGTCTGAGAACATGTGCACCAGAGACTCGACACCGCCATTGTTGACATAAAACGACATATGCGTCCACATATCCTTTGTCCATCCGTAATAAGGTGATGTCCTAATGCTAGTCCATTTCTGGGTCTCAGGGTCATATCGAACCCCGACAGGAACGGTAACAGACCCAGGGTTAAGGTAGTCTGCATTCCTAATAAATGCCGTGAATACTCCCTTGCTACTGACAGTGCAGTCGACTGTCTTGAAGGCAGGACTGTAGTCAGAGTAAGGTGCGATGGATTTCGATACCACGGTCCACGTGTTCCAGTCGATATGGTAGGGGTTGGGGTTCGATTTTATGAGGAGGAAACTCTGGTCGTTTGAGCCGTAGCTGGATCCAGTCGTGATCCCGTAGAGTGTGGTGGAAGTCGGATCTGCGGCGATGCAATCCAAATAGAGTGAGACCATTCTTGTTCCTGTGGATGTGGTGGGGTCTTTGGGTATGCGTGTTCAAGATTGAAGGTGTGTTGTAGGAATGGGTTAAAGCGAAAAAAATGTTCAAAGCAGGGGGAAAACGTGAGGGTGAAATATGGTAGAGGGAGGAGATGGGAGCGGGAGGGAGGAGAAGGAATGCAAGATTCGTTGATCCTTTTAAGAAAAAAGGAAATGGACTGAAAGGATCCAGATCCATTATCATAGGTCACCCAAGATAACCTTATATTCAATATTAATCAACATAGCCCAAGCCTTTTTTCATTCCTTGCATCATGAGGAGAGGTAAGGCTATCTGGTTGGAATTACCTGGTAGAATGCCAAGAAACGAAACAAGCCAATCATGAATCAAACTCTAACCTGTAAGAGGATGGGCGTCGAAAATCTCTCCCTCTCTTGTCCAGTTCTCTACCACGGGTCACAGACATCCAACTCAAAAGGGACCCTTGGTTATATGCATAAAGAAAGCTTCCCTTCCTTGCCGAGGTTGCCCGACTAAAGTGAGCTTCCAAGCAAAATACTAACGTAATAACCGCCAATTTATTGTAGCATGCGATAGGAGAACTTGATCTTGATGTATGGTACAAAGATGGGCGAAAACAATGATATGTATAACTATGTCGTAGATGGTACTAAGGGCCAGGACTACTGGTATGTGTCTGGGAGGTGTAAATGGGCAGTCTTGCCTCCATCCTCGATCGTTGCAATGCTCACGGTTGACTGATCGTCCGAAATCTTGTTTGTTCGGGTATGCACTCGTCTTCGGGGATGATTCCCATACTATGCACCTCGTGCTTCCCTTCAAACGACATAAGTCCTTTTGCCTTCAAATGCCGCTCTCTTTCCTCCTCCTCGTTCTCGCGGAATTCCTTCCTGCGCTGTGCACGCCGCCACATGGAGTATCCAATGACTAACACCGCCATTACCACGACCGCCCCTACAACCCCCCCGATAATCGCCCTGCTTTGATTCTGCTGCTGCTCCAATTCGACTACAACATCAATTGCCTGTATTTTGTTCTTCAGTTTTGAGACAACTCGCAGCGGTGAACTGTTGAGGTTGTCCAGGATCCTGACTTTGTAAGGTCCCTCTAATGTCCCTGCAGCTTGTCCGAAAATAGTGAACTGGTATAGCCCCGCGGAGGTAAGTGCTACTACGAATGGCTCCTGTCCTTCGATCAGACCCCCTACAACCTGCCAGTTCTGGTCCACCGAGAAGCTGGAAGAGTTATCGGTTCGGACGATAGTGTGTTCAAAGTACTTCCTACCTTCCTGCTTCTCAGTCGTGTACATCTTGAATACCTAATCCACATAAAGCAAAAGAAAAATAAGTACCTAAAACCATCAAACACAAGAACTATGATAGACAAAACGATCACCTAGATGTATAACAACCTACATCGTCAACCTCAAAGACACCACCAAAGAACGTCATCCCATTGCGATTTCCACCAAAGACATAATGCTGAGCCACATATGTCCCACGATTAAGCACACCTTGGTATGCACAAGGTTCGTCAAATCGAGTTCCAACAGATGCTGTCAAGATGACCGGACAAGAATCGTTCTGCGTGAAAGTCCCGCTTAAGAAGAAAGTCTCTCCATGGTATGTTAGGAATCTTGTTGACCGGCCCTTGTTTGTCGAAAAGAAACCCTGGCGAGAGTAGTCGAACGAGTTGTAGATCCAGTTAAAGTCCTCCGTTTCCGGTCTGATGAACGCCCGGACTTCCTCTCTCTACATGTCGGGTTCAGAAAAACGCAAGTAAGATCAGCGGCTGGTGTGTGTTTTGTTTTTGTGTGCATTGATTTTAATGTATCTCAGCTGTGATACAAAGGACAACAAAGCGCAATGGAATTTATTTCCTTTCTTTGCTCCTTCCTGTCGAACTTACCAGTTCAAAAAAACTGTTGGGCCAGAGTAGGTTGGTTTCGTACTCCACACCTGCAATCGTAAGCTGGTGACCAACATCACTGGTTAAGAAGTGTAACGCATTTCCGTACGTAGAGTTTGTGTAATATGACCTGTGGATGAGTCGGTCGGATGTCTATCCGTACGTTGACGGACCCCGGATAGCAGTCCATGTGTCACTAACAGGGCTATAGATAAACCCCATTGGCAGCAAGGTCGCCGGCGATGTGGTTCGATAGGGGCTTCTGAAGAAGACTGTGACCTCGCCATCCCCGTTCGCTGCACAGTCAACAGAGGTGAAGGTCGGGTAGTTGTACGAGAGCTCCTTGCTGTTGTTGGTACGTGAGAATACTTCCCAAGTGAGAGTGGCTAGGTTTGTAGGGCTGGAGTTGGATCTGACTAGGACAATGATCGAGTCTGCGTATCCGTCGTTGCTGGTGGATGAACCCTCATTAGCGCTCGCAAGCCCGTAGAGATATCTGGAGTAGGGGTCTGCAGCAATGCAGTCCAGGTTGAGAGTCCCTTGCATTGCCATGATTCTTTCCCGCAGGTTCTTGTGTAATCAGAGTTGAGGAAGGTGGAGATCTATGAGGTAGAATGAGATATTGAGAATTAGAGGTGAAGTGGCAAGAAAAGAAAGAGGGATGGCGTGGGCAAAAGAAATGAAATGGTAAGAAGAAGTAAATAAAAAACAAGAAAAAAATGACAAGAGGGAAAAGAGCATTCAAATCAATACCGTACCACCGTTGGTGCAACTCAAAGTGGTCGGAGGTCGAATAAACAAACGGGCAAAAACAATGAAAGCAATCTTCGATCGAGAACGCAAGGGAATGCGAAAATGCATATCATACGCCAGTCGAAAATAAAGTATGATCCCTGGGGTACCATGATGCTGCTAAACATATGTGAGCTTTTTCGTGCCTTTTGTTAAGAAGGAGAACGGAAAAAAGAGCGGTGACTGAGGAGGCGGAGCCATTGAATGAGCCCTTATGTCCAGCGTCTGTCGTCAAGTGCATGTTGTCTATATCCGAACGAACCCTGCCATCCATATCCCTCACACGGTCGAACGCCTCAAAATTGTGTCTAACACCAAAGTAAGACGTGTCCATCATGCGCTATGCATCCATCAGTCAACAATTTGCCAAAGGAAAATTCACGCCACGACCACATGGGTTTTTTTAGGACGTTGATATAATTGATAAGCAGGTCGTCACTACATAAAAGAAAATGCTTGGATATCGGTCTTGAGTCTGTCTGCTTCCGCAAGGACGATGTGTGGTTGTGTTAATCTCAATCCTTTCGATGTGTATCTTTCGTCAAAGAGTATCAGTATCTAAAGAGTGTGACTACGATCCCTCTTCACCAATTACTGATCAACAGTCATACACACGCAGAGGCAACTTGTGCGCGCCGTGCGCCAGACGCGTCCTCATTTATCAGGAACAGGAGACATGCCCAATCATATGCGAGCGGCGTGTGAGCGTGTGAAGGGCAATTAGGTTTACCCACTAGAACCATTGGACGTTTGTTTTTTTCTTCTTTTTTTCTTGTGCGCAAGGGCTTTCTCTATTGCTCTTGTATCTTCCGCTCCTTACCCTGCGCTGTGAAAAGGAAGCAGGAACTTAAAAAGGCTACCTTGACCTTCGCTTCTTCTCATCACTTTCTTCTTCCCCATTCCTCACCCTCCACATCACCCTCCTCTCATGACCACATTCTCTCTCTCATCCACCTCAGAGGGTGCATCAGCAACAGCATCACCAATAAAAACAGATGTCCCCGTCCTCATCTCAGGAGCAGGACCAACAGGCCTCCTTGCCGGAATCCTTCTCGCGAAAATGGGTATCCGCACCCACATCATCGAGCGCGACATGACTGTCTCTCCGCTCTCCAAAGCATTTTCTCTCCACCCGCGGACTTTGGAAATCCTTCGACAAACTGGTCAGGACCTCTCGACTCGGTTTGAGAAAGAGTCTTGGGAGAGTCATATGGGGAGGATGTATTTTGGAGGCAAGTTGACGGCAGAATTGAAATGGACACCCGCAATGGAGTCGCAGTTTCATCATACTTGGGGTCTCCCTCAGACTTCGACTGTAAGGTTGTTGACGGAGGAGTATGAGGGGACTGGGATGGGATGTATTGACCGCGGGTGGGAGTTAGTCGACACCAAGGTCGTCGAGGACATTATTGGCAAACAGACCACGTCGTGGGTTGAGACAACCATCCGTAGAGCGGTCGAGGGAACGAACGCGCGGAAGGGCGAGAGCGCAGTTCTGGGAACTGTTGAGCAGGCGGGGGAAGATGAAGGGAAGAAATACGAGATTAAGGTTGTCAAGTCCGATTTTCTGATTGGCTCCGATGGAGGGCGTTCAACTGTTCGCCATGTCCTCAACATCCCATTTCCTGGCAGGACCCGCGATGCAAACATCATCCTCTTCGACGGACATATCGACACCGACTTACCCCTGGATGAGATGGCGTAACGTTTACCCATGCATAAGATGGTTTCATGGCTACATGGCATTTCCTCGGCCCGGTATCGCACTTTCTATTGTTTGTACTCACATGCATACGCTCTCTACTACATTGAAATTTAGATCAATCAATGGCAGCAACTTGCATGCAGTTGGCATGTTTCCCCTCTACGGCAATCGTGTCCGCTTCCTCCTCAGCGATGGGACATTGACTGCGGAGGAGTTTGCAGCCCGCAAGGTCAAGACGCCAACCAAAGAGTACTTTGAGAGGCTCCTCGAGGAGACTGTCACTCCGCACAAAGTCAAGATCCTCAGCTACAACTGGTTGACCTACTATCGAGCCAATGAACGACGCGCTACAGAATTTGTGCACAAACAACGCATCATTCTCGCAGGCGATGCAGCTCACACCCACTCTCCTATGGGTGGACAAGGTAACTTTCCAAAAAAAAAAATATCGTGTCTGATGCTCGTCTGCTTCCCCTCATCCCAAATGGATCTACGTTGACATGTTCAATCGTCCCTCTGCCAAATAGGATTGAACATGGGACTGCAGGACTCATACAACTTAGCATGGAAAATCGCCATGGTCCTCAAAGGCACAGCACCCCTTTCACTCATCGACTCCTACAACGATGAACGCACTCCTATCGCAGACGAAATCATCCAGCTGTCCTCCAAGAATCTGAACTTTTTTGTCTCCGAAAGCTACTGGTTCTTTCAAGCCAGAAAATTCGGTCTGGCTCTACTTTCGTACTTGATGCCGTACTTGCCTACAGGCTCTGGTGGCCCTACATTTGCGATGGTATGTCATCGTATGCTTCGTGTCTTGTTTTCTCCTAGGAGATCTGTCTTCATGTCGGGTCTGTGCTTCATTTAACTAACAAGAATTTGATTCTTTGTTCATAAATTTAGCTGGGTCTTCGATACTACAAGAACTCATTGAACAAGGAGCACCCCACACATCACTATGCGCCAACGGCACCAGCGTCTATTGGCAGACGAGCCCCCGACGATGTTTTATATCCACTCGCCGTAGAATCCTCTCCAGTTCGCCTCTACAATCTAATGGACACTCTCGGCGCATTCCAGATTCTGGTCTTCACAGCCGACCGCCAAGTTCAGGAACTTGGCCTTGAGGCGGCACTCTTTACTGATGTTGAACACTACCAACGATCATGGCTAGCTCGATGGCCCGGTACCGGCACAGGCGCTACTACAGGCGTGAAGGCATCGAAGGCATCCCCTCAGTTCATGGTCTATGTCATTTCTCATCCTGGTCTGGACGCGACCGTTGGTGACAAAAACCTGAAGAAAAAGCCAGGATATGGCAAGATCTATTTAGATTCCAAGGGTGGCGATTTGCATCGGAGGTACGGCATTACGTCCAAGGGTGGGATTGTGGTCGTTCGACCAGACACACATGTCTCTTACCGCGTCGAGTCCATCGATAAAGCAGCCTGGGCTGATGTGGACAAGTACTTTGAATCGATCCTTTGCGGCTCATAATCGACTTTATCGCTGTCAAATAAAGATAGATATTGCTTACTAGACTGGTTTTGTTGCCGTGAATGAAATGAAAGGGTATGTAAGGGACAACAAAGTGTGTGTGTGATGGTGAAAAAGAAGTAAAGGCGAGAGGGCTGTTGCTTCTCTCCTTATTTGTTCTTACCTCTTATCGGTGGTGCAAAATGTACCCCAAGCTGCCAGCACATATAGTCATACAGAGAAGAAGCAAGAACAAGAAAGTGGGAGAAAAAGGACAAAGGAGAAAAGATGACACAAAGACCCATGTCTTCTGCACATGTGAGCTAGAAAGGAAAGGTGAATGGGTTAAGAGTCTTCTCCAGTCAGTGCTTGTATGAGTGAACGTATCAAGAAGTACCAACCAAACATACAATCGATCGATTGCAGAGAGGGCTCTACCGTCGTAAGGAATCAAGATTTGCTTGTGTGCTGCTTATTTTTTTCTTTCCTGTCTCTGAGGAGCATGCTTGTCGATTTAGATTAAACGATATGGGCCTGGGTTCATCCTTCCTTACTCATTCACACACTCACACATACAGTTTGATCTTGATGTTGCTGCTTACTTCGTGTGGCACTCGTGGGAGTGCTCTTTATTTGCCGTTCAACCCTTATACGTGCTCAAGTAGAACGATGATCCATCGTCATTTTGCATGAGAGGCTAAAGAAAGACTGTCAGAGTATGGGGAAAGAGCACAATGTGCTTTATCTCTTCCTTCCGTCCCTCTTCCCCTTCACTTTCTCTCCTTTCCTCAGCGACAAAACGAACAAAAAAAACACACCGGGCTTTCTCTCTCTCTCTCACCCCTGTCCTCATCGCCATCTCTTTCTTCTTCAAAGATGGGAACAAAACAAAAAAAGCAAAAAGCAAACGAACCAAAACAGACATAAAAAAATTGTGAGCATGCAACAAAGATCGAGGGCCCAAGGCCACGTTTTGATTCTACTGTCTTGCCGTTTTTTTTTTTTTTTTTTTTGCTTCCCCTTTTTCTTGTTTACCGTCGTCCGCAGTGCACGATGGTATTTCGCGTCATACCTCGTGTGCCTCATTGCGTTTTTCTACCTGGTGTTCTTCAGTGTCTCGACTCCTTACACTTATTTCTTGTCGATGCAACTCTACTCTGTGTTTGTACGTCTGAATTAACTCTTCAAGTTCCCATGCTCTTACGCCCTACCCAGGAACAAACCTTTTCATTACCCGACAGCTGGCTGGGCTGAAGAAAAATGGAATCGCTTAGCTGGTAAATGCCTGGCGCCCAACCTAAAGCGAGGCGGATAGTCAGTCCTTGAACACTTTGAAAAATCAGTAATAATAAGCCTTGATGGGTGGCACCGCACAGCCCTGACAAGAATAGACCGACCGTCAAGTTTGTCATTAGTCTGTGCCGTGCAGTGTGATTGTCACATCAAACATGATGTCCCCCCTGCTGCTTGTTTTTAAGTGTGTGGCGAACTAACCCGAAGAAGCTGTTGGAGAAAAAAGAAAGAAAAAGCATAAAAAAGTGAGCAGGATGGGGGGAGGACAACAAGTGTCAGAATGGGAAGTAAAACAAGAAAAGAGATCGATGTGGCAGTGTATTAACAAGGGTTGAGAAAACAGCGAAAGGCATACAGGAAGGTATGTACAAAGTTGTGCCCACCATTGCTCAGATTTAGATTTGTTTACTCCGCTTCTGTCAGTCGGTCAGTCCGCCTGTCTGTCTGTGTCAGGGAAGGGGGTCAATTGACCACTTCCCCCCTCCTCTTTGCCTTGTTGTCTCTTCGCTCTTTGTGCTGGCAATTGACACGTTTGTCGTGGGCGCAATTGCCATAACTCTGACAACGAACTGCGGGGGGAGGGGTTTATGTCTCCGCCACCCTGAATGAACATAAATACCCTCCTCTCTTTCTATTTCTCTTTCTTTTTCTCTTTCTTTTCTTCAACCATACTCACACTCACACACAGCGCAAAAACTCACCATGCTCCACCGAACACACGACCACGAACACTCAACAACAACAACAGCTACCAAAAGCTCAACAGAGACGCTGCTTCACAGGACATCACACAAATCCGGATCCCACATCCATCACGACCACCAGGAACGTATCCACATGCACCACATCACTCGCCAGCTCCAGCTCGAAAAAGAGCTCCAATACAGTCTCCAGCAACAACAACATGCTGGTGATGCACATACACTTCCTTCTCGTGATACTCTTTACAGGAGGGACTCTCACATGGAGAACTATATGTCTGACATCCTGGCCACACCCGCACCGGCTGCTCTTTTGGATGAGGAAAGAGAGGATACTCTTATGTCAGAGGCGCATGTAGTCTCGATGAAGGATCTGAACGACAAGCTGGAAGAGATTAAGCACCTCCACAGTGACCTGCGGGCACAATCCAATTCCTGGGGAGACCGTCGGTCCTCAAGCGAGTCCACTCGTCATCACCGTCATCACCACAAGAGCAACAAACATCACCAACACCTATCGGAGCCAGCTCCCGCCGCAGGAACACCCATCTTCCCAGCCTCCAGATCTCCGCGCTCATCCTCCAGGTCCTCATCTCCAAACCCAAGCGTATCCGCCTACTCCGACTCCTATCGCCACTCGCGCTCACCTTCAAGAGCAGCATCCCCTCAACGGCCCTACTACAATCAATCCTCATACTCTCGTCCGCTCTCTAGATCTCCATCGCCGCAACCCATGGCCTCTCCTTCACCGGCATACCAATTCCCCTCTCGCCCTCACTCTCGCTCTCCTTCACCTCAACCTTCCTCTAACGGAATGTACCGCCACTCGAACGGAAGCATATCCTCCGTCCACACATTCTCCCCTCCTACCACACGCCCACGCACGCCACAAGAAGCCCTTCTCCATGGCCTCCTCAACCGTATCGACCAACACCACTCTGAACGGGACCAGGACCGACTTCGAGAACTGGAACTCGAAAACGAGATGCTTCGTCGTCACCAGATGCATAGGATTAACCCAGACCTGTTGGTCAAGAACCGGGACCATCTCCATGCCTTGTCACAGAACCATGGCAATGCCAATCTTAGGCATTCTTAAGAACCCCAAGAAGAAAGACAACAGCCAAAAAAAAAACAAATACCAACACTCCCTGTACATAATCTCCCCACAAACCCCCTAATTACACATCCCACATGTCCGCAGCCATCATTCCTCATAGACAAATGAACGACGATAATTAAAGGACATTTGGCTCAAATGATCTTCGTTATTTCGCTTAATTAAATGATACGTTTTACGAGAGGAGGCACCGTGGTCCCATGTATGTCAAAAGATTGCCGCACCCTCCTTCTTCATCATCTTGACAGGTGGATGCTCCAAGACGACGATCCCCACTCGCCTTGAGCAGCAAAAATAGTCATAAGCTCCCGATCCGATCTCTCTCCTGTCTTTCCTCCCCCGCCCCTCTCCTCTCCCATTCTGTCGAGATGACAGTACTAGAACTCAACCCTCTCCAGTCCTCTTTGATTGCAGTTCGCCTTTTTCAGTAAACTTTGACCTTGTTCGCCTGCATCCCATTCACTTTTTTCTTTTTGTTTCGTACGTTTGTCGAGTGTTATCTCCGACCAATCATTGCGTTTATTAGTTTGGATCCGGGATGTGTCATCTCTGTCTATCGAACACTTCATTCAGGAACAGTCAATGTTGACGAAAACCCAGTCCCAGAAGTCGGTGCATGCGAGTGAGCCGAAAGCGTATTGTTGTTGAAATACAAAGACGTCAACTTGCGCACCTCATCTACAACCACGCAAGCATAAAAAAAAAAGAAAAAAAAAAAGGACAAATTAGCAGCCTCACAACAATCACATACCCAGGCCTCCCTATCACCACGCCTCCCTATCACCACGCCTAACGCCTGCACACATACCTTCAATTTCAACAAGGGTACTATCCTTGCGGGAGACAATCATATACACCTCCCGATCCTCAAACCGCTTTCCAACAATCCAATAATTCGATGGGGAACGCGTCGTGATCTCGGTCGCATCCGGCATCCGATCAAAATCTTGCTTGATATCCAACAACGACATTGCAACCTCTGATCCCAACATCAATGCCCCCGAACTACTAGTGCCTGTTCCTGAACTCTTCCCAATTCCTGATATGGTTCCCAATTGCGCCTTGATCGCCAAGTTCATTCGATTGAAATACAAGAACCGGATCTCCTTGTCGTTGGCGATTGCGCCTCCGAGCCCACGTGCTGTCATCGCGTCCTTGACCACCTGGCGAGCAACATCCTCCAAGAGCGATCGACTGGTCTCGCCGTTGCCGCTCATTGGGTCCAATAATGGCGCATCGTGCACAAGTCCTGCGACGAATTCTTCCATTTCCCGCATGAACGACTCCTGATCTTCCAGTACCATGTTCCCCTCCTTGTCCAGTGTTGGTACAAAGAAGCACAGATTAAGTCCGCTCCTGTGCTAAAGTCGGAAAATGAAGCGGAAAACACTGCGATCAGTAAAAGCACCGTGATCTACAGTATGTGCACGATTACGATTGCAATTGAAGCTTACCTTGAGGGTGATACCAATGTGCTCATCGACATCCTCGCTGGCGATAAACTCTCCAAACCACAATGGATTCGACTGTGCTTTCACGCCACTGGTCAGTCCTGCCTCCGATTCTCCCGATGCCCGAGGACTGGCTCCAGATCCCGACAATGTGTTTCCAGTATTCATACCGTCAATGCTGCGAATAGATGGTGCAGGTGAACTGACACGAGATGTAGGTCTGAGTGGTGGTGTCGAGGGCGGTGTTGATGTAGATGACGAAGACTTGTAGAATCCGAAAATACTCGTATTCGACCATGACTTGCCAAACTTGAACGTCGAGGTCTATTTTCATCCATGAACCGAAAACTATAAATAACCTGTACATTCTTCACAATATCCCGGCAGGCAGTCATTTCGAGATGAAGATGACATACCTTGCTCTTGCGTCCAGCTTCACTCCGGTCAAGGGCAGAGTTCTGAGCACTAGCGCCATCAAACCCAGAAGTTTGCACAACCTGCTTCCACACAGCCCTCAGATCCTCATCCCTCACATCACTCGACACCAATTGGTCCTCAAAAGTCACCATCGAGTGTGTCACCACCGGCCCGGTTCCACTTGACCGATAGTTCTCCTTGACAGCCTGGACCAACCGATCAACACTCAAATAACTCGTCCGAGTCAACGGCAAGTATTGAATCCCGTCCAACGCCTTTTCAAGACTCATTGTCGTCCTGTCAAACTCCCAGCCTAGTACCCAGGATTCAAAAAACTCTTCCAGTCGTCGTTGCAAGGGGCGAGTGTTGCCCTCATGCGCATGGACAAGGCTCTCCATGGTTCCGTGGGTGACTCTGTACATTGCATAAGCTTGGCGTAAGAGTGCAGAGACGACTGTGTCGTGGACCTCGTGTTCTAGGTACTCGGTGATCACCCTGGGTTTCCCGTCCGTGCCTTTGACCGTCCTCTTTGCCGTGCCCAATTCGATTGACTACAAGGAGTTTTAAAAAAGGTAGAGTAGATGAGTACTTGCAATATTTACGTCCGCTGAGAAGCGGTGTATGGTCTGCTCGGGAGTATCATTCTTACCAAGTTTAGCCAGTATCCTGGTTCTGCTTCATAAAACACCAACCGGTTCTTTTGAGAGTGTACGTTCTCACACGGCGCTGTCGGCGAGAATATCCTAAATCCAACAAAAAAACAAGACCAAAAATCAGTAAGAATCAACAATCACTACCATGCCAACCTCACGCCGCCACAATCACAACCAACCCCTCCCCCCTTGCAAAAGCTTACCGAGCAAAGTTAACAAGCCCCTGGGCCAGTCCAATATTCCGCATCTTGGCATCAACAGAAACCGTCTTTCGGGCAACATAATACAACAGCTGCTCATGCTGTGTCTCGTCTGTGGGGCCAAAGTCCGGGTTGTAGATACAAAAGTAGTTTAGTGACGCTGGAGTCGTGGTAAGTCCATTTCCTGATGATGTTGTAGAGGGTGAGGTTGCTGAGGAGGTTGCTGCACCTGCAGCGCCAGTGGATGGTGAGGAGGAGGCGGCAGCGGCTGATGAGCTGTACATTGCTTTTGCGAGTAGAAAAGAAAAAGGAGAAGAGGAATGGAAAGATGTGATGCCGTTCCTTCAGCTGAGCTGGCATGCAGTTAAGAATAAGGTGGGAACAAGGGGGCGTGACGCGTTTTTCAATGCCACAACGTACGAGGTTGTTCGTCGCTTTTTATTTTGACCCTGCTGGGTGCGTCTAAGATGTCGTAGCAACAGGTTGTTGTTATGTGGGCAGGGAGGAGGGACAATGAGAGAAGAAATGGACAGAGAGAGGAAGAGTAGGGAGGGTTGACTGCCTGTAGCATAGGTCAGCCAAACAATGAAAAAGGTTATTCATGGTGCTTGCTCCAGAGATAGTCTGATCCAGGAACAGTGACAAGAAAGAGTACAGGTGATTCTACAACGCCCACTGTTGAATGTCATCAGCAGTCGTAACGGTCCTAATAAACACAGGCAAAAACAATTGGTTAGGATCATGTTCCAAGAGCATGGTTTGCTACATCTTAAACTAACAGACAATACCAATCAAAAGTCCAAAGACGAGAAACGTACTTGACGAAGTCCAGAGGGTATTCCTTTCGAAGGAGGTTGGCCAAGACTTTGCCAGGTCCCAGTGAAATATAGTCGTGAACATTCTCCTGGTCCCGCAGGTATTTTATGCTCGTGTGCCACTGAACAGTTCCTGTCACTTGCTTCACCAACAAGTCCGAGATATCCTCCACTCTCGTAATCTATGAATTCGCGAGAAAAAGATAGGCCGGTTAATTCATCCAATTCGGTCTTTGTAAGTCTGTTTTCGTGCTGTTTGCAGCATATTGAATCATAACACTTACGGGTTTGGCGGTGACATTGGAGATGACATTGATCACTGGTTTCTGGAAGTGCACATCCTTGAGAGCGATCTTCATCGCATCCGCCGCCGGCTGCATCAAACTGCAATGGAAAGGTGCCCTACAGGTATAGTAAGACAAAGTGATAGATAGCTGTTAGCAAACATGCTTCCTCTATGCAGTCCGCCTCTTCTATCAATCGCTTTGAAAAGGACAGCTTTCAAAACAGGATCTTGGCTACTTACGAGACAGGGAGATCAACAGCACGGGCAGCAATTTTCTTTGCCTGAAGCATCCTGGACGCATGATCAACTCCACGAACAGTTCCACTGATGACCACCTGGAAAGACTATATTATTCGTTGAAAAAACGGCCGTTTTTTTTTGAGTTATAAAGGAGGTTAGTTACTGAACCTGCATTCACGCAGTAACACTCTCCGATTCAAACAACATACTGCATTCCACCAGAACAAAATGAAGGAAACGGTTAGTGGATCTTACGCTATTGATGTTGGCAATCTCGGCCAACTCGCCAGCCGGTAACGACGCCTTGATCTCATCCATTGCTGTCACTAGAGATTCCAGCTTGTCGGCACGCACGACTAACGCAGACATAGCCGTCGTTCCTTTGTTCGTCACTGCTTTTGTCATTGCTTGTCCGCGGAGCCGCTAGGAAGTACGAGAAAGACACGCCAAAGACAAACATGAGAGACGTTGAGCCAAGGAAACTCTAGTTTTCTACCGCATGTGTTCCAAAATAAGAACAAAACAAAACAAATAGGAAAAAAAGAGGAAAAATACGCCTCCCCGCATGCATCATCTGAGACAATAATACTTACAACAAGTTTGACAGCGTCATGCAAAGTGACCGCCTTAGTGGCAACTAGGGCAGAGTATTCTCCCAGTGAGTGGCCCAGAGCATGCTTGCAGGTGTCTTCAATCTTGAATCCACGTTCACTTTCGAGGACTCTTAGCATTGCAATCGATGTGGTCAGGATGGCTGGTTGCGCGTTCTCTGTCCTTGTGAGATCCTCCTGTGATCCTTCAAACATGACGTGTTTCAGTGTGCCTCCCAATGCTTCATCGGCCTCGTCCACAACTTGTCGTGCCACAGAGTAGGTGTCATACAAGTCCTTGCCCATTCCAACAAACTGAGATCCTTGACCTATGCGTGAGAATTGCGAGAGATGAAAGACAGTAAGGATCAAGACAGCTCGTTCTTGAGGAATGACTATGATTGCCTTGTCTTTTTCCATCACTGTTTTTTACTCCTAGCCGTATCTGTCCAATCCTTCCTCATTAACCCCTTGACTCCCACCTTACACTTTCATCCTACCCCTCTTAGCAATAGAGGGGGGTAGGAGAAGCGTGGTATTTCGTAAAGACAACATTTGAGTACATTCACAGAAAAGTAGAAGGCAGAAAAAGGTGGGGTAGCACAACCGAAGGGACCAAGCACAGTGGAAAGAAAAAAAAGCGACACCGGAGTTTGCAGAAGGAGAGAGAGATCGTGAGAATATTTCGGCACGATATTCCCAGAGGATGGCGACAGAATGCACGAAGCGTATGAATTCCAACAGTCCACACACGAGGCGTGCGAAGGACAGCAGGTACGAGTATTTTTGGGGGTGGGGAATGCGGAAAAAAAATATAAAAAATAAAAAAAAAAAACGGCAAAGCTCACAGAGAACAACGACCTGTCGGCTATGGATCAAGATGCTGCTCTCGAATGCTGCTGTACCCCGTCCATCCGTCCGTTCATCGTCTGGTTATTATTATTCGGCAGAGTACAGGACCCGCGGGAAATATTTGCCAATTGACCGTCATTCTTGTGTGCGTGTTGTGCCTGTGTAATGGAAAAAGGGCTTGTTGAAGGGAACAAGGTTCAAACTCCCGGGTGGCCTCTTTTAGAAACCACGTTCCCCACTCCCCACCCTTCACCTTTACCTCCATCTTCATTCACCCACATCCTTTCAAAATTGTTCGTTGTTGTCGTTGTTACCGCCGTCGACGACTCATTTGTCGATGAACCCTCTTTTTTTTCAGGACAATTCATTGGAAAAGAAAAGGAGGTACCTCTCATTATGTTAAAGTGATATGTTTAGACCAAAGTGAGCATGTCCCTCCTCACCCTTCCCTCGTGTTCGTCACCCAAATAAAATAAAATTTCGCTCTAATGATCCTGTTCAGTCTCTTGTTTGTGTTTGTTTTTCTCTGTTGTCGATGATGACTGATAACAGTGTCACCATATTTTTGAGTAGAGTCGGCTAACCATTTACTTACCCACCGCACTAAACACACTCATACGCAGACAGACACCTTCCCCACAATTTTCTTTTTTCGTCATTTGGGTTCTCCCTTGCTGTTTATGAGCCATCAGTAACATCATCTCCTTTTTGACTCCCTTCGCTTGTCTCTCACTCTCTCTCTTAAACCAACAAACAAGAAACAAGAACCAAAACCATGCATATCATTTTGCAATTGCCTGAAATTTCCTTGTGAAAGAACGAGAAGAATGAACAAAAAGGGAATCAACGTAGAACAACCAAAGCTCTATGCCTGGGCTGGGCTGGGCTGGGCAATAAAAAAAACAAGTCGTCGTACCTGGGAAGAGAATCGCCCAATTGGAACTATCACCACCAGAAGATGTCTATAAAATGCGTCCCCCAGGGTACAAAAAAGAGTCATTGATTTTTGATCGATTAGAAAACAACTCTTCAAGCTTCGCAGCTTACAAAACAAACAAGCATATCGTATAGAAATACGCCGAGAGGCCGGTTTGCATGTGCGTATGTACCAGTGATCTCCTGTTTCGGGGAATAAACCGTGGCCGAGGTGCAATAGGAACAGTCTTTGTTGAAGCGTTTGCAGAGATAGGTGTAGCTGTCGTTGTTGGCGTAGTAGCAGCGGTCGTGCCCGAGACGCTGCTGAAGGCCGGTGGTGCCCTCAAGTCGTCCGGCTGTGGAGTTGAAGAGGAAGAGGTGGCGAAAAGTGATTCTGATGAAGAAGAAGTAGAAGTAGGGATAAGGAGGCGAGGGATGGTAGATGTAGCCTGAGAGGTCTGTTTTGGGATAAGTCTTGAGATGGTGGCAATGGGAGTGACGGTGGCCTTGTCGACCAAGACGGAGCGGACTGTTGAGCAAGCCATAGTGTTGTGTCTGTTATATAGGTAGTTGTTGGTGGTTGTTATAGCCGGATAGTTGATGGTAGTTCTTGTGGTTGTTGATGAGAAGTAGAGTAGAAAGGAGTGAGGGGAGATTGTGAGAAAGTAAGGAGCAAAGGAGTGAATGTAATGAAGGCTAAGGAGTGGTAATCAAAAAGAAAAAGAGAAGGGAACCGCGTGAAAGTTGCACCCCGCGTGCAACTGGACTGGCCCGAAATGATGTCCGTGACTGCGAGTCCCCGGCCTTGATCGAGCGAGATCTGTCACCAAGAGAGAAGATACCATGCGATATCGCACGCGGATTATTACTGCCACAGCGATGGTTTCTTTGCCACATGTGCCCACTTCGAGAGAGACAGCCACAAAGAAATCTATTGTCGCCATCATCATCATCATCGCCATCACCATCATCGCCGAACATTTGAGGAGATAAAAACACATAAAAGCCGAAGGTGGGGTCAAAACGACCCATAGCAAGTACCCCATGTACGTACTTCGCATCACCCAAGATTCTATCCCACGCGAATGCATATCACACCACTCCTCAACGTGGCTTCTTTCTCACACTCTCAGCTTCGACACACTAAAAGCAAAAGCACTACACAGCATAGCATCGCACTCGGGATTAACTCTCACTGACAATCGTAGAAAAGAAAAAAAAATAGGCTCGCTTTACTAAGGAGATTGCTATGGTACAAGATTCTCTGGAACAAACGTTGTTTTTCTTATACATACACTTAAATAAGAGATACAGCTGAGGATCTCAGCGACCGAGAAAACAATCATCCAGAATAGCAACCTCACGACTGAACAGGGATAAAAAACAAAAGATCAGAAAAGCATCCTTGCTCTGGTTTAGTCGGACTCATCCTCATCCTCATCATCATCATCATCCGAGCCGTTGGCCTTCTTGGCGTCATAGGCAGCCTTCTCCTTGGCGTAAGCGGCCTTGGCCTTCTCGTGCTTGGCGTTGTAGGGCTAAAATGATGGAAGTTGACGACAAAGAATGAAGAAAACGTATTAGTGCGTTGAGCAGAAAGAAGAAATATAGAAAGCATAGAAAAGCCAAAAAGGAGCGTCCCAATAAACGAGGACCAACTTTTCATTTTGCCACCAAAAAAAAAAAAATGAAATCCGGGGTAACAACTAGGTAAAGACTTACCGCCTTCTTATCGTCAGAGTAGTTACGCCACATATCTCCAAGCTTGCGTCCGATTTCACCTATGGGTCATTTTGCAAATGCATAAAAAGAGTGAACAGAACAGGCGAGGTCAGCCAAAGCACACTGTTAGGAACAATAGATTGTAACAAAAAACACGGGTGATTTGCAGAGACGTTTCGCGTAAGGTGACCATTGATCCTCCTGTTTCTTCTTCCGTCCTCGAGGTAGCTTACCGAAGGATGCATCGGGGTTGTCGCTCTTGACGCGATCACGGTGGTCGTTACAGAACAACAAGTAGGCCGAGAGAGGGTTCTTGGGAGCGTTGGGATCCTTCTTGGCTCTCTTCTTCTTCTTCTGCTTAACCTCCTCGTTCTTTGCACTGCGCTTCGAGACCTTGGTGGTCTCCTTCTTTGCAACCTTTGGCATTGTGTTTGTGGTTTTTTTTGTTCCTATTTGATCAAAAAAGGCGAAGCTGTTGGTTTAGTTGAATGGGTCTGAGAAGGCGAGTAAGGAGACTGTGAACAACCATGAGAAGAATCCGGTTTTTGCTCTGTCTAAACGACTTTCATCAGAAGGGAGTTCTTTAGGCTCGCTGGTTCTGAAAAAAAAGGCGCCAGAGTACCGGCAACCTTGTTATTTTTGCCACCACTTTTGGTTCTTTTAGCCCATTTGACCGATACTCCATCCATCACGCGAGAACCAAAGTATGCGTCTCTCGTCATCGTTCTCCTTCCACAGGGAAACCTCTGATACGAACATCTGTCCTCCAGGTCGCCACGGTCCACCAGTGCCATCATATATAGCATAAAAGCGCACACGCAAAAAAGAAAAAAAAAGAAAAAAAAGACAATGATATTCGCAACAATGAAAAAGAGCCGCCGAGAAAGAAAAAAGGAAAGCGGTGAAGCCAAACGTGTGTATTCGCCATTCAAGAAAAGAAAAGAAAAAGAAAAAGAAAGGTGTGGGAATGAATACAAAGGAAGGGGGGATGATGGGGATGAAGTTCCTGTTCACTCAAAAGGGAGAGCAGAGGGGATGGGGGGAAAGGATGGATGATGGGTGTGGGGTCATGAGTATGGACGCGTAGCCTAGGTTATCGCGAATAACAAGGGGCTCTTTTTTGGGTGAGGTGGAAGTGGTGGTGCTTGGTTGTTTCCCTCTCTCTTGTCTCCAACAGTCAAAGTAGCGGACTTCCTTTGATATATGTGTGTGTATGTGTTGCCTTCAAAGTATATGTGTGGGTGTAGTTTGTTAGTTACCTTAGAGGAAGGGGTGGTGGTGGGAGGGTGAGTGAGTAGTGGGGGGGGGGAGGGGGGGTAAGAAGGGAGAAAGAGAGACAAAAAACAGCGCAAAAAAACATCTGCCATATGTATGGTCCTCTGCTCTTTGCTCTTGCTCTGCTGACTGCCTCTCTCTCTGCACAAATCAAAAGGGGCGGACTGGCCTGACACGACACATCCCTCTCACTCTTACACATCCTTCGCTTTTTCCACCCCCTGCGGCCACTTTTTTTTTTTTTTTTTTTTTTTTTTTTGCTGCTGACTCAGGTCAGACTATCTCTCCCTCTCTTGCACACACGCTCATACACCACAGTCCCACACACTCACGCACTGCCCTCAAAATTCAATTTTTCTGCGCACAAAAAAAAAAAAAAAAAAAAAAAAAAAAAGAGTTCTGCTCACTACACATGCTACAATAGGAAAAGGTTGTGCTTTGCTCAAAGGGGCAAGTTCATTGTTTGTTTTTTGTTTTCTTTGGTCAAAAGCGCGAACGACTATACACCTCGGATGAAACATAGGGAAAAAAATAATAATGAAAAGTAACTACAAGAAAAAGCACACTCGTTTAAGCTACTTCAAGCTCGGCATACTTCTCATCACCAGTGTTCTTACGTCGCTCAAGGTGGTAGAGGGTGTTACGGAAGTGCGCCATGACATAGTCCGAGATATGCGCAGGGTCATTCTCGAGCAGCGACGACGAGTTGGACGAAGGAGGGTGCTGGTCCGGGTTCTCCATGTTGCTCAAGTTGTTGTTAATCAACTCAATCAATCCGTTCAAGTACTTGACCGTCACCGCCTCATTCTGCTTCTCAAAGTAATAAATGTACCTGTTCAGAATCTCAACAAACAGCTCCACGTTCGTCACAGAGTCCATACACGAGTCTGCAATCTTAAGCGCCTTTTGCAAACACTCCAAAACACGCTTGCCATCCCGGTAAGGCTGTGCCGTCTCCTCTCCATCCTCCTGCTGGCTCACAATCATCGTACCCCACCACAAATGACTACATGTATACACGGCACGGCACTGGTCGGGCTTCTTCAGCAACTTGGCTCCGTGAAGCGCGCACTTGGTAATAAGGGTATCATAATGGTCAACGTTGAAGCATGACGTCGTCTGAAGAGTTCCAACCATCAACGTAATCGCCTGGAACTGAGCCTTGGATTCGGAAATAGACTCTTCGTAGATCGTAAACGCCTAACGATAAAAATAAAGGAGAAAAGTATGAAAACACGAACGCGTTCAATTGGTCAGTCTTGCTTTTCCCATCTCAATTCAATCTGAGCCGTTTGAACGTTCGAAAAGGATTGAACTGTACCTGGACAAAGAACTCGTAACAGATATCCTCGAATCCGCACTCATCAGCACTCTGACCGGCCAACAAGAACAGACGCAAGACCACTTCCGAGTTGTCGACCTTGCTGTGAAGAATGGAGATGACCTGGTGGATAAATCGGAACAAGGTCGAGCACTTCTTCTCCCAACCCTCATCCTGATCCTGCAACTTCTTGAAACGGCGAGCCAACTTGACAGCCTGGATCACCAATGGAGGGAACATGTAGCGGATACGCTCGCCGCCATCACCAAATTGTTTCCTGGCTGCAGACAAGATAGCAGCCTGTGTATCTGCATCTTCACTCTTAAACAGGTGAATGATGCGAGCCAGCTGACCTTGCTCCTCTGCAAACTCCTCCAGATCAACATTGCCGCTCTCGTTGCGATTGTTGCGCGTGCTACGGAAGGGGCTCGAGTTGTGGCCTCCATCCTTCTGGTCACGGACCATGACCGCGCAAATCTCCAAGATTCCGTTCACATCCTCGGGCGTGCTGAGGATGGTCTCGTTCTTCAAAACAGATCCGACAACAGCGTGGGCGATAGCACGGCGAGTAGGGTAGGGCTGGAGGGCGAGGAGGTGGGTAAAGTTGGTGAGCTCCAAGAGAGTGAGGATGGAGGGGTAGTGCTGGATGGGTGCCATGAGAAGGCTCTGGAGATTAGCGACAGTGTCCTTATGCTGGAGCTCGGGACTCTCGTTGTATTCGACCGTCTTCTCCTTGGCGAATCCAAGCACTTGGTCGGCATATCCAAGGTTGTCGGGATAGCAACTCAGCGACAAGTTAATCAACGAGACCAACAAAGCAGTGATATCCTGAATCGAAAGGTCAGGGCGGAACTATTCAGGACAATGTCAACGTCAACGCAGCAGTTGGAAAAAAAGGTTGTTAGAATCAAGACTTTGGTTGTGCTGGAAGCATTCATGACGCCAATATTTGGATAAGCGTTGCATACCTTCACAAGCTCGACAATTTTGCCCCAAAAGATCTCAAAGAGCTTAACATCCTCAGGAATACCACGAATCTTGCGGACCTTGGGTGGCTTGGGGGCAGGGGCGGCCTGCTCCTCAGTAGCAGCAGCCTCACCTTCGACCTCCTTGGTCTCGCTTTCCTCACCCTCCTCTGTCTCCTTGGCCTCCTCATTCTCGGCGTTCTCTGCATCACCTTCCTTGACCTCCTCCTCCTCCTCGCCTTCGGCCTTGACTGATGCAGCCTTAGGCGAAGCTGGTGCCTCTGATTCCTCATCGTCGTCGTTGCTATCAGCCTCTCTGGCAGCGTGGGCTGCAAGTCGATCAACCAAAGCGATAACAATCTGCTTGACGTTAACTTTAGGGTGCAATTGAGCAGTTGCCGAGAGTAATGGTCCCAAAGTGCGCAGGTGGAAGTCGTCGGGGAAAACCTAGTACACATTCAGAGGTGACAAAGACAAGGATGAATAACTCTGAACGCTTTATCTTGTATACACGCGCAGGAGTAGTTCCAAAGGTCGCTCATACCTGAATAATGACCTCCATGAGGTACTCTTGAGCGATAACGTCCTTGCAGCTGACAATCTGCTCCAGAACGCTGGGCAAAATTGTCTATTGGTAATGCACGAGAAATGCCCACACCGTGAGAGAGTTAGTTTTGAGAACATTGCAAAATATGTATATATTATGTTCATATGCATGCATGTCGGGATTAACATCGCGATTGTCGATCTCCTATAAATGTAGGAAAACACATACCGACTGGTAGACGCGCAAGTCGACGCTGTCCAATTGACTGAGACGAACAAGGTTGGTACCGACAAGAATCCTGAGTTCCTTGCGCTCCATCTCACGCTTCTCGCGCTCGCGAGAGTGACCCTGGTGTTGAAGACGAACCCACAGCTTGTTCATCTCAATAAAGTTGGTGAGGATGAACTGGATTGAGTCTGTAATGTTTCCTTCGGGTCTATTGTCAAGAAGGAAGTTTCTCAGTATGAGTGAATTGTAGTCAACTCGGAATGCGTTAAAAAGAAATGACATTCCGTTAGGAAAAACAATGACTCTTCAACAAGTACAAAGATGCTTACCCGTCCTCAGTGCCCAAAGGGAGACCGTTGCGGGTCTGTCCGCTGAGGTAATATCTCAGAAATAATCCACGGGTTGGGTGCTGGACTCCGCGTGTCATCTCCATCATATCGCGCATGATCTCTTTGACGGGAGCGTCGGGCATTTCCATGTAGACGCTTCCAACAGTGACCATGAGGTAGAGACGGGGAACGATATTTCCTGCATATTGAACTAACTCGTAGAGATCGGCCAAGTGGTGTCTTCCGCTCTGATGGGCCTCTTTGAGGTAAGTGGTGACGTGGCGAAGGGCGTCAAAGATGGCCATATCTGCAAAAGGAATGCCAAGGGAGAAAGGAAATATATTAGAAAGTGATACGGCCAGTTGCTTGGCGCCAAAAAACATAACGGATCATATATTTTTTCTGGTGAGCGTTCCGGGGCTACTGGTTTCTGGATACGAATTGACGCAACAGACAGTCTGATAGATCATAATAGTCACTTACAGAGTTCATAGTAGTTCTTGGGTGTCAAGTTGGAGGTTCGCAGCTCCGAGAGCATTGTTGAACAGTGCTTCAAGCCATCCATAAGCTTGTTGTTGTCCTAGAACCATTGTGAGAAAAAAAAAGGCGGAGGGTGTCAGCAGGTGCATTAGGTTGGGGGTCAGACGGGAGAGTCCCCGTCAAGCGTGAAAAAGGGGGTTGTAGAAAATAAAAGGTGAATTCGGAGGAAGAGAGAAGGGATTGAGGGAGAAAGGTGAGGTTGGTCATGCTTGTTTGCATGTACAACGTGGCCACCAGCTAGACCATTCTGTATTTTTTTTTTTTTTTTTTGCTCCTCTTTCGGTTGTATGAGGAGCGTTGGAGAATGGTGTGAAAAAGAGTGATATGAGGTGAGAAGAGTGGAGAAGAGAAAACAAGTTCCTTACGAGACAGCGCTTCATTTGGAAGGATTGGACCTTGACAACGGTCAGGGCATCCTCCAGGAGCTTTGCTTGGTCCTCTGCGGATGGTGTCGGTGTCGCCATTGACGCTGTGTATGTATGGTGAGAGGGGAGTAGTTGTTGAAAGGGAGTTGGAAAAGAGTAAAAAAAAAGTACTTCAGATGACGGCTGCAGGACAATTGGCGCCAAAATGACGTCACCGGAGTGGCGTCATCGTGGAACTAATCCCCACAATCCAGCACTAATGCGTGGTTTCATACACGCGTAAAAATCTAGTCTAAGCTCGGGTCGATTTGCCCCTCCTGCCCTTTTCCTGACTGGAAACTGTGGAAGCCCTCTTACGACGTGACGGGGCGCGACTGGAAGACCTGCTGCTGCTTGCTGCCGTGGTGCTGCTTGTCGCCGTACTGCTTGCCGCCGTGGTACTGCTTGCTGCCATGTTGCTTGAACTTGTACTGGAACTCGCCATCCATGGGTATGATCCATCTGCTGCAAGCGGCTGCAGGTGCTTGGGCCTCTCGAAGGTCTTGAGCCGGTGTAGAACAATCTCGCACATGTTCTGAGCAGCCATCGTGTCACGATGAAAGTACCGCTTGCACGAGTAGCAATAAAAACTCCGAAGGGTCACTTGCGCAATGAACTCGGTACATCGGGGGCACTTCTTCGATGTGTAGTATTCATTAATACCGACTACGACATAGCCTAGGGAGCGCACCTAAACATTGAGAGTCAAAGAGTACATTAGTTTTCAACACTTGAATTATATCAGCGATGTTATCAACGACTTTGATGACAAAGGCTTACCGTTTGGACAAAGTACGAGAGAAATGTGGAGTGCAGTGTCGAAAGCTTGGAGTTGCTGGAAAACTGGCCCAAGCCAACTCCAAACAGAATGGGATCCTTATCCTCATTGTCTTCGACTCGTCGACCAAGACTTCCTCCAACCACATTCAGCAACCTCTCGGCAAGGGCTTGATATTCTGCTTGCTTGGCCCTCTCCAAGTCCCACGCATGCTTCTTGTAACGATTGTCATCCTCAGCATAGAACTTCTTCAGACGTGTCTCAACCAGCTCCAACTCCTCCACATAGTTCATGACGCTTCCTGATTGTCCTCTCAGGGGTGGCAAACGGGACTCAAGTTCCGCAACAGACTCCTCTTCACCTTCAGGAGTCACCCCCTTCTCGCTCTCGAGCCACCTACGATGTCGAAATACTGGCTGGTAGATAGCCTTCTGCTTTACAGCCAGATTGTAGAAGGGAGGCTGGGATGAGTCGCCACGCGGATCCGTTACTGGGTCATGAACGGGAGTCGAGACCAGATCTGGCACTGGAAATGGGTTGGTCATCAGTTCATCTGCTGCCTCCTGACAAGACAAAACGATACCCTCCATGCACAAGCCCCCAGTTGCTTTCTCCTTGCCCTTGCACTCACCGTCCAGATCCTTAGGCAAATACGCAAAGCCACCGACCACGCAAACTTGACCGCCATCCAAGGTAACGATCTTCATGTCATCTACGTTCTTTCCTGGCCACAACTTGGCGATGTCCTCCTTGGACTGAATGACGTTGCGGATTTCAGAGAGGTAATAGTCGGACCCGGCAACCGTGGTAGTCAGCCTTGGAGGGAGATCATCCTCGGGTAATCTCCTGAACCGCGCATCTTGACGCTCTCGAAGCTTAAAAGCAGTGAGCTGGAGTCTAAATCCATCCGTTCGTAGTGATCCATGGGGTATGTAGCCCTTTTGGTGATAGTCCTTGGGCTTCGTACGCTCAACAAATTGAAGGTGATCCTGAATTTCACTCAACGACCGAAGATTGATTGCGGCGCGGTGTCCAGTTTTGCGCCTCTGTCGGTTCGACAGGCCGGTGGGATCGATGTCGCAGACGAAATTCTTGATTATAAATCCCGGCTCCTTCCCACCGATCCAGGTTTCCAGGTCATTTGTTGAAGTAACAGTGGCGGGGTTGTCCTGGTCCAATGAAGCCAACTCCACCAGCCTCTGCCGCAACGAGTCTCGCTTCCAAAAGAAGCTAGCCAGTTCTCTCTCTGAAAAAGTAACAAATCCCTGCTGCGACGAGGTGAGGGGTGTGATCCGCCACTTGTTTGGATGCATGTCGTTGAGAGCAATGAAATTTTCCGCTGCTGATATGTTTTCCTGAATGCTGAAGTCGATATATGCCTCAACTTGCCCCTTGTCCTTCAGAGTGCACACCTACAATAAAACAGATAAACATCAGTTATATGCTTGCTTGTAATGAGGACCTCTATTAGAGTAATCGTCAATGGGAATCATATCATTACCTTATCGTACAACAAATGGGTTCCATTACGATAATGCTTCTTGAGTTCAACAGAAAGCTGACTAGCCGTGGACCGCACCAGCATGCTCGGCGTGAACGACATACTGACATTGATCTCGCCTCGATTCCGAGAGGCATCGAATAGTTCAAGGTCGGCCAAGATCCCGACAAACTTGTTGACTGCTTTACCCATAGCAGAGTTTTTGTTGGGAAGATTCTCCGAGTATAGGTACGTCAAAAAGGTCTCAAGGAACTTCACACATTTGTCGGTCTCCTCATCAAGATCCGATTGGCCAGCATCCTTCTGACCGCCGTCGAGTCCATTATCTTTGTCAACTTTGGGCTTGATCCTCTCGCAGAGAAAATCCAGAACCACTCGCTCATCATCCGATACCGCCTCGCGTCTCGCCTTTAACCGATCAGACTCCAACAAAGCCTCGCCATTTTTCTTTCTCCTAGCCTCGACCACCGCATCCTCAATACGAGTCCGCAACGTCTCCAGAAAGCGACCAATAAGGCGTTGGGCCTTCCTCTTGATGTCCACTGCCAGCTGGGAACCCTCCTTCAGACATTTCGCCACCTCCCCCTGCAGCTCCGGCGAAAGCGACGACACTCGCCTAGTGTTAGCCTCCAACGTTCCGACCTCAAGAGAAACTGTGGGATGATGCCAGCCGAGTGACTTAGAGAGCCTCTGCTTGTCAGTCATCTTGGATGCCCTCAGGCCAGCAGCAGATGGTGCCTTGTCCGACTTCTGCTTGTCTTTGCTGTCCGTGGTGTCAGTGGTGGGTGAGTCACTTATGGAATGGGACATCACCTTGGGAGCCTTCCACGCGAGCTGCTTGGCTCTTGCAGGAGGCTCATGGCTCACGCTCCCCTGGTATCGCTTGAAAGAAAACCGTTGGCTGTGTCGGGGTATTCGTGTCCTAAGCAGTGCTGGATGGCCAAGGTTTTCCTGACCCAAAGGAGTAAAAGTAGGCTCCTGGGGGAAGCCGGGCTGATGCTCTGAAGGGGTTCCAGAGGCCTTGGAGATCTGTCTTGGCGATTCCACAGTACGGTAGCGATTCCAGGATCTTGGCACTCGCAGACGTATAATCTCATCACTGGTTTCTCTATATTATTAATCAAGTGTAATGAGAAATAATTCACATGATTGCTTCCTCAAAATAAGCTTTGCAAATTATCAGCGAAAATACCTCAGATGCAGCTCCTGTATACGGATGCGTTTGAGCTCGTTATGCCGGGTACATAGATCCTTGAAGTGAAGATGCAGTTGCTCATACAGGGTCTGAGCATCTGATGTGGAATCGACTCTGTTAAGTTTTGTTTGACGCTTGTCGATAAACACGCGAATAGAGTCTTCAAACTCCTTCTTTTCCTTGTTTTTTGAGATGACTCGAGTGTCCGCCAGATAGCTGTGCACCACCTCCTTAGGGTCTATATAATAAAAAAGAAAGACATTAAGCGCAGTTAGTTCTCAATGTAAAGATAGCAAGAACATTCAGACCTGGAAATAGAAACATATTCGATCATTACCCATGCTGTTGATGGACTTGATAATAGAGAAGTTCGTGGCTGGACCAAGAGACCAAATATTCTTGTTGTAATCGTTTTTGGACACTACTGCAAGTGCGGTGAGCTGAGCGCGGGTGATGCCGAGGGCCAAGAGGAGGTCAGGGATGGAGTAAACCAGGATCATGTCGTTTGAAACGGGGCGCCACAAAGTCACGATAGATCCATAGGCGAGCATATCTGAATCACGGGAGATGATAATGTCCTCTGGGTTTGCGTCGATAGCGATTGCCAAGTCAGCCTCTGTTGCCACAACCTGGACTGTCCAGCCTCGTTCTGTCATATAATCCGCAAAGCTCCTCCGGCTCTCCATCGACCAGTAGAAGGAGGAGGCTAAACCTGAGCGGACGTCGGCAAAATGGCGTTTTCTCAGATGTTGATTGTTGTCGATGCGTGATTCGAGAGTGGTTAGGCTTGTTGCTGTTTGCTCCAGAGCTTTCTCTCGCCGTTTTTGGCGCTCGGCTGCGGTCTCACTCTTCTCCATGGCCGGGTCCCCATCAATGTAAAGAGTCATATTCAACGCCGTTCCGAACCGACTGACTTCCTTCTCCAGACTGCGGTGGGCGGCGTCTTGCGACATGTTGGAGTAAGAGTTCCTGATGACGTTATAGCACGACCCAAGAACATCCAGTCGCCGTCGACCGTTGGTGATGATGCTCGCGAGTATTGATCGGTAAAGTTGGACAGGTGTGTAGCCCTTGCGTCGAATGAAAGGGTACCAGTCGAATAGTCCCATTATGAAGGATACTTCATGTGATGGAAGTAATGGATGTGTCGTAAAAGGACTTGGGGAAGTAGAAAGAAAAAGTAGGTCGAATAAGAGCTCAAAAGCAGTGAATAAAGATATTGGGTCAAATGATTGTGCCGATATTCAATGTAATTTAGTGTCAATTGACAGTAACTGCCGATCCATATTAGGAAATATTTCATGCATAGCTTCAGCCAATAAGAGAATTATGGCGTCCATTGTCCTGCAGCCCAGATGACCCGTGACGTTTATGTTCCACGTGACAACTACCCTTTGGCATCTTCTCGTACAAGGACACCCCTACTTGAGCAAGTATACGAAGGAAACAGCCCAGCATGTAAAGTCGATCGCTTTGAGTTTCTTCGCCAATTCTCCTTTCACGCTTAAGCCTTGCCAATAAGTCAAGGGAATACACCAATGCTGCAGCTCGCCTCTTCGAGACTCGATAGACAATCATTATGTCCTGCAAATTAAACATTATTTATTCGACCAGTCCGTATATCGTTTATGGTATTTGGTATCCCAGAGGAAACGGTATCCTGAGTTCTTAGTTCTTGGGTGGAAGAGCAGGGCTGAACTGCTGGTGCTGGGGCTGACCATAAGGGCTGCTGACGGGGCTGTACATGGTCTGCTGAGGAGGCTGCTGCATCATGGGCTGCTGTTGCTGCTGCATCACAGGCTGCTGGGGAGGCTGTTGTTGGAGGGGAACCAGGGTAACGGCAGTTCCGTAAGCCATAACCTCAGTCATTCTATGAAACGAAATTGAATCGAAAATGCCATTAGTAAGCTGTCAAGTACCCTTGGAATGCTCCATAGTCCTATTGGTCCTATCCTGTCGTCGTGTTTCTGTCTCAGTCCACTGCATCTACAACAATCGTATTTACCCCTATGTTCCAAAGTTAAAAGGCAAAGCGACGGTTAGATAGAGGTGATAATAACCACAACAGCTGAACATTCATCAAAAAAGCATTGCTCGACAGGAACAAGAAAGGATGACCAACATACCTGAATAATCTCTTGTCCGGTAAACTCGACACCGATGACGGCTAAGGACACAAAGTAAGTTGCAAAGAACGAACAAACAGGTTGGAGTGGAGTTGTTTTTCAATGAGCGACATTTTCTTCTTTCTTTTTTGGGTCGTTATGAGCAGTCGAAACCTTGTCCTGCATGGCACAAGAGTGAGAGACAGAACAGAACAGTACAGCATCATACCATTGCCACCGGCAGCAGCAGCGTGCTCAAGCATTCTCAAGAAAGCTCTCTCACGAGCCTTCTCGGCCATCTCGATGTAGGTCGAGCTCTCTCCTCCGGCAAGCGAGGCAAAGGCACCGACGAACGCTTTACCAGCCTATTTGGTTGTAAATGCGAAAACACGGCAATTGAAGAGTTAGGTAGGGTTGTCGCAGTTGAAGAGGCAAAAGTAGGATGTCTGCTCGGCGCTTCGTTTCCTTGCGCGCGAGAGAAGGGAAACACTTACATTAGGGTTTCTCACTGTGATACTGTAGCAGCCACCAAAAGAAAGAAGTGAAGTAAGAATGAAGTGGTGATTAGTTTGCGAACCAACGGGTGCGGGGTTGCTCCTTCCGAATGAGTGTTGAACGTGTTTTTGTTACCCGCGGACGACTCCGTGTGCCTGGGCGATGAAGTAGCCGGGGAACTCGAATGCGGTTGTGGTGAAGCGGCGGTCGACGGAGCGGACGGGTTGAGCCATTGTGTGTGAATGATGAAGGTGGGCGTTGATGGGAGAAGGAGGGGTAAAGAAAGAATGGAAAGAAGTGTAAAAAATAAAAGAAAATAAAGCGTGAAGGGGTGCGAGCCGCTCCCTATTTTTCACAAGAAGGTACACTTGTCGAATGTGACAAACATTTTGCCGGTCAACAACACGTTTGTGGGCTGTCTGAAGTCAGAAAGGAATTGAACGACATTTTGAGTGAGTGAGCAAGGATGGACAACACACGATAAATAAACCAAACCAGACCAAAACAAACCATTGTGCACTTATTACATAGACGCACACATACTATGCAACTTTATCGTCAAATTGAGCTAGCAAGTCCAGACCGCAGTTGCCTCAACCTTCGGTCGTTTCCAGCAAGGCGTAAGAAGTGTGACAGTGACTGCCTCTCAAGTCTCACTTTTTTTTTCCTACTTTTTTTTCTTTCTTTTTTTCTTTTGAACGCTTCTTCACCTTTTTTTTTCTTTTCGTTCTTCATTCCTTTCCTTTCATTCCCACACTCCACCCTCCCACTCAACAAACACCAACAAACACCACTAACAACCATGTCCATGTACACAAATAAGACTCCTGGCAACGAGTCAAGAAAGACTGTCTCAAAAAAGAAGCAGCAAAACCTCGACCGTGTCGCCAATACAAACTCACGCCCAAACTCCCGCGCTGGCTCTAGAGTCGGATCCCGCGCAAATTCGGACAACGAAGAAAGCGACAACGACCATGATAACAACCACGATGACTTTGACGACGATGATGATCACACCACCCGTAACCACGCTGAACTCACTTGGGAGGCTCAGTTGAAGGAAACTATTGAAGAGCTCTATGAGAAGCGGAGCAGGTAAATCAGTCATACGGAGAATATCTGCTCGCTCATTATTTTCTCGGAGTCATCTCGATATTCACACGCTCCTCTTTTTGTTTATGATAGCACGCGCGAGGCTGCGTTGAAGAAACTGGTCGAACTCATGTCTCAGCACTTTACAGCGGATGTTCTGGATTCACAGCGTGACGACTTGATGGACCTCCTCAAGAAGAGCATCAAGAAGGGTGGCCCCAGGGAGTGTGTCCTTGCCGCAGAAGGTATGTCCATGCCGCAGTTTGATAATGATGATTAGCTACTTCCCTCTTTCTTTTTAATGACTGGATTTGGACTTCCGCACGGTTGGAACACGGGTCTCTCTGTCTGTCTCGGTAACTCTAACGACTTATTTTTTTGCTGGGATGATGTCATGTCTTGTTTTTTAGCCATATCGCTCGTCTTCATTACCATTGGCGAAGATGACGAAAAGATGTTTACAGATCTGGCTCCTTTGCTCAAGTACACCATTACCAACCACGAGTCAACCGAGGTCAAGGCTGCTGTAAGTACACCCCTATCAATAATCAATAGTTGTTACCACTGCAGCATGCATGGCACACAGGACACTCGAGAGCAACAGGATATCACGGAGCAAAAATTGTTCACACGGCCTTGAAACACTCTATTTGCTCGGATTACATACGCATTATTTTAAAGCAAGGATGCGCACGAATCAAGGGTTTTACATGACTGCGACACCCTATATCCCTAATTACTAACGCATACTGCGGCGATACTTTTGCCTTCCCTCTTTTCAGTGCATCTACGCATTAGGAACAGCATGCTTCATCTCGTCTACTCCTCAGCCCTCTCACCTGCCCACATACGAACTCCTCAACTTCTTCGCCGACATTGCCCTCTCCTCAGGTGCTTCGGCAAATGCTTCGCAGAATGGCGAGACCTTGGCTGCGGCACTGGAATCCTTTAGTGTTCTCTACGCCGGTGTCTTCCCACACCTTGGACCTAAGCCCATCACAATGCAGGCACGACGACTCTTTAACCAGATGATCCCTGCCGCCAAGACTCTACTGGAACATCCCACGGTGGAGGTCCGTGTCGCTGCGGGCGAGACCATTGCTGTTATGCTCGAGATTCTAAACAGCTACCAGCGCCAGCGTGACGACGGCGACATCTCTGAGGAAGAGAGCGAGGCCTATAACGATGATGACCCAGATGACATGGAGGAGGTAACAGGGGATTTCCGGTATGATGATTTGGACGGACTCGTGGCAGCCTTGGGATCCTTATCGACCGACTCGAGTCGTCATCGCAGCAAGAAGGAGCGGTCTGCAGGCCGTTCAGCTTTCAGAGATATCCTGAAGAGTGTCGAAGAGCAAGAGCGTCCAACCGAGTCCCTCAAGTTGAGGGAATATGACGTCGACTTTGACGGATGGGGTAAGTTCCGTGATATTTTTGCTTCATTCTGCTCGGTGGCGAATATGGACTTGTGTAAGGCAACAATTCTAATACGAAGATGCTGGTTAATTGTATTTCGTATAATAGTCGAGATTTTGCAGCTGCATTTCCTGAGGGATCGCTTGACATCAGGTCTTCAGACACATTTTGTGCACAACACCATGATCCACACCCTCCTGCCCAGCACAGCCATCTTGTACTCACCAACACAGGCCTCCAGCGGAACCTTTACTTCTGGATCCCGGCTAGCAGCAGCAGTGATTTCGCAATCTGGATCGAAGGCTGGATCACGTGCTGGATCAAGACCCTCGTCGTCGTTGGGCATTTATGCGGACGCTGAGGATGCCAAGGCTGAGCAGCTCGATAAGGTCGATCGCAAGTACCTCAATGCTGAGATGGCCAAGATGCGGCAAGTCCAGCGCAAGAAGGAGCGTAACCAGAACAAGTACGATGACTAAGGAGTGAGCCATTGGATGCTTCATTCTTTGTCTCTCTGTCACGTATTACTGAGACTGTTCATGATGTTCATTTCTCGCCCTCACTCCACTCTTCATACATCCATTCTTCACCTTCACGAAATGCAATAAAAAGGAAAGAAGGTTTTCTTTTGTCCACCACTAATTTGATAGTGCAATAGTGCATCTAGCCTCCTTTGTGATTTTTTCGAGCAGATAAACAAGATTCATTTTTGGCGAAATGAGCGCAGGTGGACACCTTTTTATTTTTTCCACCAGCCCCGATTTGGACTTGGGGAGTCGATTATCGATTCGAGGTTTATCCGTTTGTGCTCTGCTCGGAGCACAGGTTGCTCCTTTCAGTTAAGCGGCCTTTACCTTCCCCCATCTTCTTCTCCCTATACAACGGAACAATGCATAAACGCTACGCATTATTTTGCTTTTTTTTCTTTATTATTGGGAGACATGCCTTCTAAATGAAATCGATCAGAGATCAGAGAGAGAGAGAGAAAGAAAGAGAGGGAACAAGGGGAGAGAAGGGGGAGGAGAGGAAGAGAGTGGCAGGAATATATCTCTTCCTTCTTTTTATCACTTCCCTATCATCTTCATCTCAAATTGCCAATTGCTTCAAAATAAAAAAAATGAAACTGGGGGAGCAAACTTCCATTTTTAAAAGCCAACGGCCAAAGCAACAGCAGCAGCAGCAAGGGCGCCCAAGACTTCAACATTCGAAGCGACCAATCCACCAGCAGCACCGCTGCTGGAGCTGTTACCAGAAGTAAGTGAAGGCTTGGTGGTCGAGGAACCACTACCGCTTCCGCTGGAACCACTGCCAGTGGAACCGGTGGGGGCAGCACCGGCACCGGTGGTAACGGGAACAGTAACACCGCCCGAGGCGGTGGGGGCGGTTCCGGTGGGGCTGACAACGGTGGGGACTGCGGTGACGTTTGAGCCTGCAGGAGGGCGGCAGACGGAGCCGTCGGCCATTTGGTACAGACCGGGGACAACGTTCCAGCAGCCCTTTGTCGAGATGCCTGTTTGGGGAGGAAGGGGGTAAAAGAAGAGGAGGGACAGAGAGAGAGAAATTGGTGAGTATGGATCTACTTTTTTTTCCTTCACCACAATGATGATCAAAGGTCAAAGAGTAAAGAGATAAACAACAACAAACAATAACTTACTGGTGTTGCAGTCAACATTGTTATCCTCAGAACAGCAACGAATACAATAAGTGTTCGAAGCTGGCTCAATCAACGACACAAACTTCTTCCATCCCTGACAGCTGTAAGGCCATCCATGGGAATCCATCTGTCCACCTTCATCAGTAGGGTTCTGACCCCAAACGGAGGAATCAATACATCCCGTCACCTGGACATACGAGTTGTTGGGCGAAACTGCATAGTTTGCAGAGAGGATGTAACCCTTGGGCATGGGGGGTCCAAGCTTAGAGGCGGCGCCGTAACAGTAGACGGAGGCACAACCTTCGTTGGGGGCAACGGGGTAGACACCGTATCCGGGGAGCATGGTACAGAAGTCAGTGGCGGAGGTGATGGAGGTGACAATGTTCTGGGTAGCGTTCTTTTGGCAAGTGACGGGCTCGTAGGCGCTGACGAGCAAGGGGGCTGCCATGAGGGCGAGCGAGGCGAGGGCTTTCATGAACATGGTTGAAGGTTGGGATCGATGAATGAGGAGAGGAAGGGGGGTACGTGAAAGTAGGAAGTTGGGGAGTGAGGAGAGGTCAAGGCGTTGGAGAAAGTTGAGGGAAGAGAATGGAAGGATGGAGGTGATGGAAAGAGGAAAGAAGGGTAGGAGGTTTTGTGGTGTTTACTTGTAGAGGGAGATAAGTAAGGGAGGGGTGCCTGAAAAATAAAGAGGGGTCGGTTGAAGGAGAGGAAGGGGGAGTTGAACAAGAAGAAAAAAGGGCGACCCGTTGGATAGTCGCCTCTCTATTTAAACAAACAACATTGGCCCCTGGACAATAAGAAGGGACCAAGGATTCTCCACTTTTGATTATCTTGGTGGCCGCACCTGTCTGGACCCTCCTCATGGGTATGGGTATAGGTGTTTAAAAATAACTAACGATACCCAGCAGACTGACTAGAACGCCATTAACAATAGCAACAACAACAACAACAACGACAATAACAACAAGAGCACAACGATATGCACACAGACTAGCCTCGATCATAGGGGGACAAAAAAGCTGTCTATTGATAAATGGGTTGTCAAGCTAGACTGCATTGTTCCATAAGTAATGAAAAACAAGGTTGTCAAGGCAATCATCCAAGTACTCGCCCTCTATATCATTCAACACTCTCTTTTTCCCTCTCTCTCTCTCTCTCTCTCTCTCTCTCATTCCGCAAGGTGTACAAGAGTGTCCAACACACCCACCTCTATCCTAATCCATCACTGTTTGCTTGCTGCTCTCAAGTTGAAGGCTGAAAATGGAAGACTTGTGAGTCCAGCTGCTCACTTTCTCGTTTTTTGTTGTTTACCCCTGACCACTAAAATCGAGAGAAAATGTTTAGCTGTTCAGTTCCAACGCCCACCCAGGGCCCGCTTTTATTTTTTTATTGTTTACGCGGATGAGAGAAGGAGGGGGAGGGAAGGAAAGGACTAAACTTATTAGCAATAAGAAAGGATATTGTGAGTTTTATTTCATTTAGAGAAGCACCTGTCGTTTCCTCCTTCCCTGGGTACAAAAGGCACCGACAACCAGTGGACTGGAAAGTGGTGCCTCAAATCCAGGACTGTGTGTTCTTAGAGGGAAAGAAAAACGTAGGGAGGAAGAGCTAGTGAGTGGTGGTGGTGAAATGAACGGATATGCATGTCTCAAGTTTTGTTCGGTATGAATGCGTGTTTATCTGTCTGTCTATTTTCAGGCGCAAGAACAAACAAAAAAGGGGGAAGTCTATGTGTATCTTTAGTTCGGTGCCAACAAAATCCTTTTTTCCGAGAGAGAGGTGAGCGGTTGTGAATGAAATGAGTGAGGATTGGGCAGATGACCCTCCCATTTCCTCTCTTGGATGAAATCTTTCATATTTTTTTTTTTTTTTTTTTGCTTACTTTGGGCTCTCACAACACTAAAGGAAAAATAAAGGAAAGGAGAGGGGAGGATAAAGAGGGGGGAAAGCGGACAGGGCATGGCCGCTTCGACCTCTAGTGCATGTAGGTGAGGAGAAAGGTGTTGTCGATGAAAGGCTCTAGGGAAGAAGAAAAAAAAAGTGAGCCCTCCTTCTCTCCGTTCATCATTTCTTATTTTTACACTTTGTGTGTCGAGATGGCTAATCCTCTTCTCACACCTCTACCTCACGTTTTCTACCAACGACAGCAATACAGGTAGACAACAGGAAGAAAGCGGAAGGCGAGAATAAACATGCCTGATAGGGCGAGACCTGCACATCTCTACACAATGAAAAGGCGTATCAGAGGAAGAGAGCAGAAACATTCCACCACGCCCGCCTCGCCCTAGTTAGACCGTGCTCAGAACGGGATCTGAAGGATTTCCAGGAAGACGGTGGAGGAGAAAGGACGAGCAAAGAAGGGAAAAGAGGTGCACTGAAAGAAGGTCAAGCGCATAGTGAAAAGGATATGGTACCGCATCGACATGAACATCGCTGAAGGTAGGATCATGCAAACATAGGAAGGGAGATGGGTGGAAGATTGATGTTGCGCGCAGAAAAAACAAACAAGCAAAGGTGACCAAGCTCGTTCATGTCATATAATGGCACTCATAAACAAGAAGGGAAAATAATATAGTGGCAGCCAACGTTACCGCCTAGACCTAGCAAGTTTTCGTTGCAATATGAGTTCGCGCTACCACCGCTGCATTCAGGGTCAATCGGGGTACACTTCACGGGATAAAGGCAAAGCTAAAAGGTGTTGAGACGTCTGTGAAATAGAAAAAAGCTATTTACATAGCCTATTTTGTCCCGTCTTTATGCGACGGGAAAAGAAAAGCAACAGCTGCGTCAAATCATGGTAGTTGGGTAAATGACCCGTGCTTATACATTAAAAACATATCAAGGCGCGTTTGGCGCTGGAACGGATTCCCAGGGCAAAGCGCGGCAGAGCACTGCAGACAACATTGATTGGCTGGCGATTGACTGCTGATTAGCCGACTAATAGGTACCACGTATTTATTTAAGTCGCGTTTAAATACCAAGTGAGAACGGTATGATACCAGCTGGTAAAGCACGTGTGCTGCATTTATTGTGAACACACTAGTCGAGTGATACGTACCTTTTGGAAAGAGCCTTTCTCGCGTGTGAAAAGAGGTTGGGACAAAAAGTATAAAGGGAATGTAAAGCAAATGAATGCGGAGCAAATGATTGTAAGCAATGAGTGATAATCAAATGAGTGCTTGGGAAGGTGCATTCCTCTCAACAATAAAATCACAGAAGAAGTATGATGTCAACTTTCGATGGCTACCGCCTGCAACACAACAGAAAGACAAAAAGAATGCTTGCAACAACGCCACCAAATTATTATTTACGTGTGGATTGGGATTGGATAAGAACAGCGACTACCCAAGACAAAGAAGGAGTGCAGAAAAGTGCACTAAACTAGTAATCGTCTTCAAACAAGCTATCGTGCACAACCTCCGGTCGCAATCGCTTAAAGTACTTGCGCAGTTCTATCCGCTTTTTGTCGTACTCTATATTCATTAGCCGCTCCTTGTCCAAACCGTACATCAACGTCATCTTGGGCCAACTCTTGGCCATCCAATCCAACTCGGCCTTGCCAATCTTGTGGTTTAGACACTCGAACCCAAACATCTCCAGTTCCTTCAACGCTGCCAGTCGGTCCAACCCAGACTCAAGAGTCAGCTCTAGGGTGTCGAACGCCGGTTTACAATATTCCAGATACTCCTCTCCATCCTTCCCTATGTAACTGAATCCTCCTTTGTACTCCCATGGGTTACGGTTCTCGTAACCCAGATCCAAATGCTTGAGACGCGTCAGACTGGCCAATCGATTGTACACTCCATGATGTTGAGCGCGGCACCGGAGAAACTTTTCGACTGCCCTCGTCTCCTCCTCTGTCAGCTCTGCTGAGTATCCTGGCACCATCACTTTTGCCACCACGGCCTCTTCCTCCTCATTCAGGCGATCGACCCCGACAATCCTGCACGTCAGCCACTCCAGCCCCATACAGGTCCATGGCAGCCTCAACATTTCGTCCACTCTGATACAGTTCTCGATGCTGTCAAACTTCCGGAGATTGATGTTGGTGGACAAGAACAGGTTGGCGGGGTCGCTCTCTGCCGGTAGGTATTCTGAAACGTCGTGAAACGATTCAAATGACTCTAGCCCCGGAAATCGCTCTGCCAAAAGTATCATATCCGGCGTCGATTCACTTGCCCATTCCGCAATGCTCGGGATATACCGAAGAATGGTTTCCCAGTCTTCCACAATTGCATCCAACCTCCTGAGAAACTTTCCCCCCGGAGGAGTTGGCGGCAAAGGTATAAAGTCCGGGTCCAAAGAACTGCTGGGATTGGGTCGGACTTGGCCCACCGTTAAGCGTACCAAGTTCGGAAACATACCTAGCAACGTAAGGAGTCCATTAAGGGTTGTCGATTCTCTTGAACCCAAGACTGGCATCTTTCCTCTTGCGTTCAAGATTCGCAAGCTCGAATTATTGACCTCTGGGAGCGGGTTAGGCAAAGGGAAGACTGAACAATCGACCGCAAGAGACTCGATCCCAGCTGGGAGGTAGCTCCAGAGCTTCCAGAACTCGACCTTCTCGAACCGATATCGACCGTCCAACACTTTGAGGTTCCTCAGCGAGCGCAGTGTCGCACAGGAAAAGTCGACCGAGACAGGGACAAACCCAACCGAAAAGCGACTATGAGTGTCAAACTGTTCGAGTCCTGGGTTGCTCCGGACAAGATGCCACAGGTGCTGTGTGAGAACCCACTCGTATTCCGCTACCGCCTTTCTCGAGTCAGTAGTATTATTGTCGTACGGCTTTGGAATAATATCGGTCTCTGTGAGAAGATCAGGAAACATTGGCCCCGACAGCTCAATGACGGGCTCTGGAGGAACTGGTTCATTGACGCCGAATACACCGAACCCAGCAGCAGCAGGAGCAACACCGAACCCTCCGAAAACTGGAGCAAGACCAGGCCGCGGTTCATACACCAACCTTGGCGCTCGCTCAACCCACCTCCCGAGAGTGACCACCAAACGCTTCAACCCCGTACACGTGCCCCCTGCACTAACAGCCTGCAAAACGACCAAGAACTGGACCCTGAGATGTCGAATATATTGGCCGTGCTTCTTGAACGTAGCGAATAACCAGTCCCGGTCCTTTGTGGGATCCTTGGGCGGACAGGAGGCTAAGTAAGCCCGGGAGAGGTTGGTCGGATCCTGGAGGATGGAGACCCAGGCCTCTGTAGAGTCGTCGATGGTGTGCCAGAGGTAAGGTATGAAAGCTTGGTGAAAGGTGTGGGAGACTAGGATGCAGGCAAAGAGGTCGATGGGGTGGAGGTAGCAGCCTACTTGGGCGAGAAGTTCTGGAAGGTCGAGGAATTGTTTGCGCATGGTCTTTGATCCTGGACGAGTGAAGGTGAGAGAGCAGGGGAGAGAGGAAGATATGTGTGTATGAAAGATGGCAATTGAAGTAAGTTATGAGAGAAAGGAAGCGTGAAGGTGGTAATGAAGGGAAAGAAAAGTGAAAAGAACAATCAAACGGCGCCTTACGTGCTCTCAAAAAAAAACGGTGGCAAAAATTAGAGTTTATCACATGCCCCAACAAAGGAAATATATCTAATTCTCAGGATAATACACCAGATTGACGAATACTGTGTTCGTTTCATATTTCGCCGCCTGCCATTGAAAACAGTGTAATTCTCAGGATAATATACTATTGCCCGACCACCCATAGTTAGAATGTTTGTACGTGAAAAACTTGATTGAAAAGGCAAACACTGCTTTTCAAGCGTTATCACTGTCTTGTAGCTCTTGACGAGTCGAATATGACCACGCGATCCGCTTCTCGATCCCTCTTTTCTTCATCGAGCTACGTCCACTCACATCGGCACCACCCTGCAATTTGACCCATTTTTTCTCGAGATTCCACAAACACTTTTCATTCACTGCCACTCAGCTGTTATTCAGGAAGACGTCCTCTATTCAAACAGCTTGTTCTTTTTGCTTAGTTGCGCCTCGTTGCCATTGACATGGAATTTCGTTTTGCATGAATCAGTCAACATCATGCCATTCCCGAATTTTTTTCGCTTTTTTGCCACCGGAGTGTTATTCAACGACCTCTTTTCTATCAGACTGCATCTAAAAACCTCTCCTAGCGCCCGTTTCTGTATTTGTCATTCCCAGGTCATTAACATGAAAAGTGGATAATGGAGATGGCTAGAAGAATTATATGGAAAAGAAGCAGGAGGTTTTGACAAGAAATTAAGATTTTCCTGTCACAATTTCACGTACAACTCCCTCACATTCTAACTATGGGTGGTCGGGCAATAGATTGACTAATACTGCGTTCGTTTCATCAAGTTGATGGTGTATGAGTGGAAGATCAAAAGCCTTGATCTTCTTCATTATCTTGTTGGCTTTCGTGAGATAAAATGGGCGGCCAAATCTAGGTTCCCATCCACTGCAGTGTTACCTGTGCAATATTGTGTGCTGCATCGTGGTCTCGATTGCGTTCCTGGCCACATCTATTACAGCTGACAGCTCTTCTGCTCAAGGTTGCAAGCTCCATGCACTGTCAGCAGTGCGAGACTCGTCCGCACACATAATAAATATATTCCGAGCCTCGATTTACTCATACAACATGGTAAGAAGTAACAAGGCCAAACTGAATTAGTGGGCAGTACAAGATAATAGGAAGAACGTTTCTGGAGATGGAAAAGTAAAAAAGAAAATAACATTACCATCCTCTTCAATCGCCTCAAGAATGTCATATGCAACGACGGTCCTCGTTTCGATCCAAAGTCACCTTCTCCAACAACAAAGAGTGATCTGACTTGACCCGACTGCCATCTGTCGGTGCATCCTGTCTCCTGCATGATCCTGTCGATACCCTTGTGCTTGAAGGCATACTCGGCAACCCTTAGATTCCTCGTCTTGGTCTTGTAGGACGCCGTTCCATAGAACTTTTGCAGGGGCTCCTGAAAGTCGATCACGGAAACGACGTGGTTTTCAATGGAGGCCTGGAGAGCACGCCACTACTTTTGCTGCTGCCAGGTCTCGTTCGAAGGTATCGAAGGAGTCTTGCATGGGATAATATGAGCCTTCAGTCGAGCAATCGTCATTACGGTGCCAGGAAGGTCGTTTCTCTGCAGTTGGTAGACAACCTTGGCTTTTCGCTTCATCCTGGCGGTGACTCTCTCAAAATGTCTTGCTGACTCTTTCAAAGACCCCTGGGAGATTGTCATGTTCAGGGTTCCTCGAATCCCTAATGACCGCCGTTGCCGTGCTTTCGATTCCTGGATCAATCTCAGCGATACAATACTCCTCCACGCTCAAAGTCCTTGTCAACAACATCAGCTTCGTTTCGAGTGCCACTTCCACATCGTCCAAACAGCATTCTTGTGGTTCTGGGTCGGTGGGACAGATCTTGAAAAGACTTTCACTGGGTGACATCAAGGACAAGAGCCTTCAAATCGTGCCCGTTCGTCTGTACGGTCCCCGTCAATACTCTCTTCCGACCATAATAACGGGCTCGATCGATCTCCTCAAGACGACGGTACTCCTCTGGAGTCCTTAAATGGGCCTTGACAAAAGCCTGTAGCGCATTCTTGGAGGAAATCACCTCATCGGCAGTCGCCCGAATAGAGTCTTGCAACAGTCTCTCGTACTCGATCCTGTCGGACAAAGAAAAATCGAAGAATTCTCAAGGCTTGAACGAGTTACGGACGATCATCGAGGGGCTGATAAAACAAACAGACTTGTGGCAGTCGATCTTGTTGCTGAAAAAAAGGCGGTGCACCATCTCACCTTGATGGCTGGCCGTGGGGGAAAAGGTTTTCCTGAAAGCCTCTTTGGTCGTTGAGGAGCGCGGTCCATGGAAGATAATATCCTAGATGTTTTGCTCAGTGAGTGTGATGTACTGATCACCGAACTTTGAATCTGGAAAAAACTTGAACTGCTTAGAGGCAGGGAGTCGGGAGTTGAGGATCCAGAAAAAGATCAGCAGGACGGTATAGTGGACTGGCGCTTGCATCAATGTCGATTGTATCGAGGATAGGTTTTCCACCTGTGGGTAACTCGCACTAGACCCGGTTACGATTCCTCCTTTTATTTGGCCCTGCACACGTCAACCTTGTATCCATTCACTTTGTGCGGGAAGGCAGTTTATATGCATTGGGCAGGGCAGATTGCACCAAGAAGAGAGAATAATGGGAGAATATATAAGCAAAAATTGATTCCAGTTTATTTCTTACTGCAACCGACAGCCAGTCCGAGATTTTGTGCATAGAACAGGCAGGATCTTTTTTGCATTAGGAGTCCGCACCCAGTCGGGCCAGGAAGCCCACAAAATACACCGGCATCGCCAGACGGCATCTTGAGATCTGATCCAAAGGACGTTTGAACCACTGCATTGTCCAGAGGTCCGAACACAGTACAGCAAACAGGGATTGTCTGTTCATCGCAGGTTGGGCTTACACCCTGAGAGGATACAAAACCAATAGCCAGGGCAGTAAGCGCAATGGACAGATAAAGACGCATAGTGGTGCACTAGCAGTAGGGAAAACAAGTCGTGGTTGATACTTGGCGCAGAAAAGTCCTAGTGACATTGACAGGATGCAAGAGTTTCTGCCTACCAGGGGTGTTATTATGGCTGTTGTAGTGAATAGTTGAGTATGAATGGTTAGGTCTTGAACTGGAGAAAGGACTGACGCTGGTTGTTTGATGAGATGGGGCAGGGACAAGTGCGAATGAAGGGCGTTTTATAGTGGAAACAGGCTGGTCAAAACTGTCGTACTCTTTGGCACTCTATCTCACATCCTAATCACATAGTATCGCCCCCTTCTTTTCGTAAAAAGGATTGAATGCAATGAACGGGTTCACAAACAACTGTTATAACAGCATGGACTCCAAGGGAACGGCTTCGACCTTGCCCTGCAAACTGCTCTCCTTTCTGGTGTTATCTCTACCACTTCGCTCAATCCTCTCTCATTCCCACTAGTTTGGTGGATCAGGCCTATCGGCTTCGGCTTCGGTGCTGGCGTGCCTCTTCCCTCCTTGATGATTGTACGTTCTCTGAGGTCAAAAGTAAAATAGCAGTAAATTTTCTACTGGCCCTCCCCTTGACAATCCTTGGCGGAAGATGCCCCTGGCAAGCGATACCTTAAGTATCACATCAACGAAATGCTTTGGAAATCGCGTTACACGCTTGTATGGAATGGAAAGAAGGGATGGTCTCATCAATTTTGCTGAAAACACCTTTGACGCCAAATGCATGAGCTGCTGAGTCTCCTCCTCTTTAGATCCTAAGGAGAGGCGCATAGTCGCCGAGTTTAAGAGATGGTGCATGTCTCATCCAACCATCTGGATGCATCCTAGGACCACATCATTAGCATTGATTTGAGTTCTGGAACTTCCCCCCTTGAGCAAGATCAATAGAAATCCTTAGAGCGCTGGAACTTCCCTCTCTAAACCACATCAGTAGGATCTCTAGTGTTCCGGAGTCTCGCCCCTTCCTTCCCCCCCTCCCCCCGCTGAACGACATCGGCAGTACCCCTTCGAGTTCTGGGTACTCCCCTTTAACATCATTACTAGTATTCCATTTTAGTCCTGGAAATCACTTCTAGAAATCACCCACTCCTGTCTCTAAAGGTCGTTCACAGATAGAGAAACAGCGAACGAAGTTGGATTATCTCAAGAATCAGATGTGACACTTTCATGACATACAATGTGGAATGTGCACCTTGGTCGTCGCGCCATGGCGACTCGAATTAAAAGTTCATTCCTCCAGTGAGAGCTAATGGCATGACTTATACGGCTAAAAAATGTAAGATGACACCAACCGGTTCTTGGTTGTGTTACAGGCTCGTAAGAACAAGCCACCAGGCGATTAAAATGCCGCCTCCTTGGAATGTATTCATGCTTGTGGTTTGAGCAGCATTTTGTCCCTTAAGCTCCTGCCCACTCCCAGGTTCAACTTGAGGGGAGCCTCGGTGCTTTATTGGACTCTAACTCTAGGAATGTTATGAAAAAGAGAGGGATATATGCTTCTCCTTCTCTTCGAGTCCTTTCAAGTCCCATCTAAACCGTGCAAGTCCTCTCTGGATAGATATGCAGGAGGCCATGGACTGTCTTCAAAAGAATTCGCAGAGATGCTAAAGGGGAATTGAGGTATGCCTTCTTTCGCGTTCTCGCCTAGCTGCAAGTGCTGATAACGTAGGAGGACCAATGAGAGAGTGCCACACCAATGCTGAATGAAAGCCTACTTCTACCATAACTCCTGCGGAGTGCGAAGAAAAGATCAAAGGGGTTAGAAGAGAGATGGTAACCACTCTGTTGTTATTCAGCACCGCTTGCAAACGCTGCAACTCTATCAGATACTATTATTGTTTGTTTAGCGAAAGGGAAAACAGATCAGCGTCCTGTTGGAAGGGGATGAGATGATATAGCACCATGGAGAATAATGATCTGTGGTTTCTTCTTGTATAAAAGCGTCCTGGATTTGCACTATCCCACGTCTCAACACACCCCAGTCGCCGATCCGTTTCTCCGTCGATCCTTTTTCAAGCACAATCAAGCAGAACCGTTCTAACACCTCTCAAAGGTAACGCTGGCAGATGCGCTTGCTGTGTCACCTCATTCACCTACTCTCTTGCCTTTCGGACCGCATACGCTTGCTTCCTGAAGAGTGATCTAACCTTTCGACCGGTTTTCAATCCCTTAGACTAATTTCCAATCATGCGCTGCTACCTACCAGTTTTGCTCGCTGCGCTTGCGCTTGGTCTTGTTTCTGCTCAGGATGCCTGTAGTGACACAACGATCCCTATTTGCTGCAGCTCTTTCATTCCGATTGACAGTCCAGCCGCTAAAACATTTTTGGGGGAGAAAACTAAAGGGCCCAAGGGTGATATTGGCCAAGTATGCACGCATGCTCCAGAGGCTGGGTGTCCATCGCCGAAGACACGTAAGAACTGCCGTTACTTTATGGCACTCCTTGGACTTGCGGCAGGATGCGTCGACACGACAGAGGCCTGAAATAAAAGCAATCGTTCGGCAATAGTTTTGTTGCTCTACTGTTTAAACGCAACGATGCAGGCTTTCCCCCCTCGACTTGGTGAGAATTTGGTACATACTGCAAAGCAAAATAACTTTTATAGAGTGTGAGAGTGTAAAGGAAGATGTCACCAAATGTTTACGTTTGCAACAACAATGCTTATTTCAAAAAAGGAGCTGAGGGAGTCTGTGGAAACCGCTCCGAGACTGGGGGTTGGAGGCGTAATTGCCAAGTTTGTCATCGTCCAAGATGGTCAGATACTCTTTCTTCGTCGCATTTCAGTTGGCACTGACGAAAAAGGCTGTGGTCTGGTTGTCAATCACAGTGGTTATTTCTGAAATTATCCCCCAAGTAGTCCCTGAATCTTTATCCAGCAAGGCAACGTTGGTGTGAACGCTTGACTGCCATAAGACGGGTATCCTTTCTCAGTACCCCTTGACTTTTTACCATCATACTCTTCTCTACCTGACTTTAATATCTGATTCCCCTTGATTTTTTCGGCATGCCTTCTTTTCTCAAACGAGACTTGATCTCTTGGTATCCCTTATGTCCGTCAGCGTTCCTTTGGCGTCCCTCCTTTTTTCCCTCCTCTGCATCCCTTGATCTTTTTTTGAATTTTCCCCTCCCCTGTTATCCCTTGGCGTTGTCCCTTGGCGTTCTCCCTTGATGCTGCCCTTTGTTCCCTTGATTTTCCTCACCCTTGGATGTTTTCATCCCTTGATCGTTTATCATGCCTATGTTTTTCTCATTCCTTGATCTTCATTATATCCTCGCCCTTGATCTTTTCATGCCTTGGCCCTTTGATATCTTCATCGTTCCATCCCCTGGCTTTTCATGGTGCACGCACTGCTGAGGTAGAGTACATACCCTTAACTCACCCAAGCAGTAGTGTAAGTAAATAAAGCATCAACAACGCAACCTCGAATTTAATGAAGCAAGGATTGAAAGAGCCGATATCGAAAAAGTGGAAGCAAAGTCGCTATGAAAGCTTGGCTGCCACAAGCCAGCTACTCACACAGCCATCAGCCCCTCTCCATACTCTCCTGTTTCAAGAGCGTTTTTTTCTTTGAAAATTTTCTGGCCTTTAAGACTTGATGCTTTTTTCATCTTGTGGAAAATTTCCTTGAGCGCATCCCTTGATTTTCTTTCATGCCTTGCACTTTCCAGCCCTAGATCCTTCTTATTTTGGACCCCTTGAATTCACCTTTGATTCTTAAACCATTGATCTTTTCTGCCGCTGCTACTTATCCTTTATGGTTTTCATGCCTTGCTCTTCCTTGCCCTTAGTTCACAACGTCCCCCCTTGTTCAGCTTATCCTTGATCTCTCCCATTCCTGGCACATATTTGAATGACCTTTTCGAGTTAGTCCGTTTTTTTGCGGTCCTCCTCCCATATATAAAAGGACGAACCTACGCAGCCTTCCACTACACACACCAGTTCCCATCTCAAAGCTCTATACGCCCAAAAGCCCCTTCCGTCTGCGTCAGCCTACTGCAAGGCCGTTAAAAGTACCGTTACAAGAGCCGGGATACGAAAAGATCCATTACAGAATCAAGCAAGAGTGCAACAAAGCCTTATCAAGAACGATCACAGGATTACCCACAAGAAGACTCACACAACCTCCGATCTCAGTCTCGTAAGTTACTGAAGTACCATACGACTTTAAAGTACGCTTAAAGGTAATAGTGTTAACATAACTACCCTTTTCAACCCAACCAGAGATCCTTTCTAGAGAAAAGTACCATTGGCACCCATGATAAGAGTCTTGCTGTTGTGCTCTATGCTGCTTATCGCAGCAACAATTATCGAGGCCGTCGAGGAAGGTTTTTGCTCCGGAGTCGATAAATCACGTTGCTGGCCATATAGCACTTCTTGCGTTAACACATGCCCAGCTGAAGTCAACTGCAGCTCGACCCAGACGTGTGAACATGGCGAATGTGTCACGATTGCAACTGGCAGCTATTGCATGGATATTACCGCAATTGAGATTGTGGATTATACGATCATTGGCACCAACAACGACACAACCGAACTCAGATGCTCGCTTGATAAAGCCAACTACACATACACGTCCACCGCGCATCTAAACAACGACCGATATGATTGCAAAGTCGGCTCAAATCGATATACAGCTTCCGGCATTCTTTCCTGCACATATAAGGAGGCCCAGGCACACACTGCTTGCGACATCATCTACCAACAATGTTCCTCTATTGGTGGCAATATATGGGGGAACACTCGCTGTCGATGGAACGTCAACCAAGGAAGCTGCTGCTATGTGTTGAAAGACCGCATTACTGGATATTGGGAAAAGAAGCACGAAGGAAGTTGCAAGTGGGGCTGCTTGGGAGAGGCTTTTCTGCCGATTGAAGCATGCAAGTCATGCTCTTGCGCCAATAATGAAAGTGGAGTTGGAGGATACAGTAGCCTTTGCTAAATCTCCAAACACACGTTCCATAGTAATTTCCCCTACCCTGTCTCCATAATCACTCCAAACAGATATTTTTGGCACACTACGCCTTAACGCACTTATCTACTTCGATTTTACTTATTTATCTTGCCTCCTTTCCTTTACTTACTGCGCCTCTTACCACTTCGTCTCCCACATCCGTAATATAAACCCTCATCACCTCACACTGACTATGCCATCAACTGTTTACCTGCGCAGATCGGATGGGATGCGGTGGGTTTAGTTGTGTATGGCCGTAGCTTAAATGTATTATTTTTGACAAGCACCATATGCCAACCGGAACCGGATTCACGCTATCAAAATGTCTTGCTTCGCACATTTTTTTTTTTTTTTGTTTTTACTGCTGCTGGAAAAAAGTAAAAAAAAAATAGGTGGGCCACTAGTTACCTGCTCAAAGGAGAGGGAGTCGAAAAAATTTGCGCGACTAGTGCACGGGATACTTTACATGACTCTAGCATAATACTCTTAACTCCCGCTGACCGATGTTTCGGATTGATTGCTAACTGTGGCTCAGGAACAAAAGGAAACAGTCACCTCAACGCCACCAAAAGTTCGCTGATCAATCAGCATTTTTGTTGATGACTCTGAGGAAAAGGGAGACTTGGGATGGAACCCACTGTCGGCTCAAACTGTAAGTTTACCGAGCGACCAGCGATCATTCATGCAAAAAAAAAACAGAAAGTGTCTCACTTTTTTCAGGTACATGGCGTGGAAGAAGAAGAGGAAAATAAAATTGGATGGCATGCACCCATGCATGTGTTAGCGTGATTCAGAGTCATACAAAGTTCCAGGCTCACAAAACAGCGCAGACATAGTTGTACGTCTGCAAACAACTAGGAGGTTGTGGCTGGGTTTGACAACAACCCGGTACGGCTGGCAAGGGTTGGTCATCAATGCTTGTCTAGACTCTTTCTTTTCTATAGTTCAAAACTATATTTCCGTTTTTTCAGTGGATGTAGGCATAGACTATGTAGGCGTGGGCGATTGGTATTTCGAGTTTGAGTGCCTCAGTGCTTCGTACTTTTTTGAGGCACCGATGCTTTTGTTTTTCTTGAATATAAAAAGGCATGCATCGCACCCCTAGCCATTCCTTCATCAACATATTTCTTTTGTCTTTACCAACCTACCTCTCCTCGATCCAAACACATCCTATTCACAGTATCCCTCAGTTCTTTCTCGATGTCACCCCTTCTCACGTCTCGAGTTACTCGAAGATCCGCTTGCGCACTCCTCGCGTTATCCTTAGCAGTCTCCGTGTTTGCACAGCCCATTGACCTACCGGTAGGATCCTCCAACGCCACCAACCATGATGACTTTGGCTCGCACGTCGCACCAAAAGCAGCAGCAGCAGCGGCTAGGAAGTCTTCATCCATCCTTCTCAAGGGCGCCACTATCATCGCCTATGATGACAAGAAAAACGAGCTTGACATTATTCGTGGTGGATCCCTCTTGATCATCGACGACCGCATCGCGGACGTTGGCATGAAACTCACCACCCCGATCCCCAGGGGCACAGAGGTTGTTGACGTCACGAACAGTATCATCACCCCCGGATTCGTCGACACTCACAAGCACTCGTGGCAACACATCTACCAAACACTGGCACCCGACATCCTCCTGGGCGATTACGTCTATAAATTCTCCGGACTTTCCAAACTCACGACCCAGATTAATGCCGACGACGCTTACATCTCGACATTCATGTCTCTCACCGATTCATTGAACGCCGGTGTCACATCTATCCTGGACCATGCTCACGGCACATTCACACCAAAGCACTCCGAAGCCATGCTGAAGGCCCACATCGACAGCGGCGCCCGTGTTTGGAATGCGTATAGTATCGTCCCGATTCCTTCGACCCAGGGAGGCAAGTTTCACCTCGACTGGTCGGGACAGGAACCGGGCGGGTGGAAGTGGAAGCAGTTTGAGCAGTTGGCAAAGGAGGCGCCTTGGGCTGATGGGAGGGTTCAGCTTGGCCTTGGGTGGGAGATGGGACGAGAGGAGGATGAAGTCAAGTATGGATTTGATAAGGCCTCGTAAGTTGACCCATTTCCTTTTTTTTTTTTATTAATGTTATTTGTTCTCACATTAGTTGAAAGCTCGAGTTGCTAAGAGGCACTTTTTTTCTTCTATTTTCTCACATGTAGGGAGCTCAATGTTTCAGTTGTGACGCTGCACCATGTCGGATACCCAATGCAAGGTAAATATAATCCTGAGTTTTCTTCACAACCTGCGTGCGTTATTTTCACTGTCTTGCTTTTTCAAAATCGCATTTTATTAACAGCCGCCCCACGTCCACCATCAACATAATAATAATAGCCAGCGGTGTGACACCTAAAGCCATCTACCAACTAAACGCCTGGGGATACCTCAACAAGTCCTACCCTGTCGTTTTCTCCCACGGCACAGTTGCTGACGGCGCCGATCTCAATATCCTCCGCAACACCAACCACTTTGTCTCTGTCACCCCCGAATCCGAACACCACTACACCCACGGGCAAATCTTCACAAGCGCCCTCCTCGGACAAGCTGCCCTCGGAATTGATACCTCCTACACCTTTTCGTCCGATATGTTGACCCAGATGAGACTGCAACTGCAGTCAACCCGCAACGTTGGCGCAAATGTCGCACATGTCAATTTCCGTTTTACCAACAACACGGTTATGACTGTTAATCAGGCATTCTTACTCGGTACCCGGAATGGAGGTCTGGCCTTGCGTCGCCCAGACATTGGAGTCATCAAGAAGGGCGCTAAAGCCGACGTTGTGGTCTTCAACACCGACAACACCGCGACTTCGGCCTTCGAAGACCCTGTGGCGGCCGTGGTCCTGCACTCGCATGTGGGAAACATCGAGCATGTCATCCTCGATGGCAAATGGGTCAAGCGGGACTTCAAACTGGTGGGATTGGACTGGAAGTCGACCAAGGAGACGTTTTCGAAATCGGCGAGAAAGATCCAAAAGATTGTGAAGGAATATAGCAAGGACTGGGCCCGATTCCGTGCAGAGATGAGTGAGGTTATTGGATGGACTGGAGATGAGTTTATGAACGTCCCTCAGGTCAAAGTTGATCCTAGTGTTTTGACGAAGAAGGTCTGAGCGAGGAGAAGAAGGACTGAGCTTTCGGGTGAAAGGAGAGTTTGAGATGAAGGAAAAGCAATGGGGAAAACATATTCTATTCAATGAATAAATGTAATACTTACTCTGAAAAGTAATGGTGCACCGTGCATTGTGCGCGTATGTTATTTTTTTCTTTCGCTGTGGAAAAGGGTAGAGCGTGACCTGCGAAATTTCTTTGTTTTCAGTTCTCTATCTTGTTGGTCATCTTTGCGTCTCTTATTCATTTTATTCATTATTTTGTTGCCAAGGTAACGTTACTCACAATCTGCATATTATATATCTGTTCGTTGCTCTTTGTTTGACAGCACCTGCAGGAAGATACATCCCTCCAAGGTCGATGTGGTGCTGGTGCTGGTGGTACTAGCACTGGATGTTGAATGACAAGAAACCGATCTCTTTTATTATTCGCTCAGGAGGAAGTAAAAATTAAGAAAAGAAAGAGGCGCTGCTACTTGTACGCCACCAAACTTGGTGCCATACAACCATTGGCTAACAAATGGTTTCTATACGGCGCACCTTTTTAGGCTTGCTTTTGGTGTAGACTCTTGTTAGCTAAGAGTGATAAGGTGTCGACTCTGTTGCCTTTTCTTTTTCCTTTGCCTCGGCATTTTCCCCTCCTTCTTCTCCTCCTCTTCTCCTGCACTTCTCAACTCTTCTCAACTCTTTTCACAACCGTCTCCCCCCTTCATCAACTCCTCTTCATCCACTCTCTAATTTTTCTCAACTCCGTTTGCCTGCCGCCTTTTCTCTCCCCCATCTCATCCCTTCAACCCTTTTCCAATTTACAACCTCTCCTCACAGGAACATGTGAAAAGTAATTCAATCCGCTGAGGAGAGATAATTTGATTGTTTATTAATCATTGGCCAGTACTCTTTCCTGAGAAATATACCTGAAAAAATAAACACAACAAAACACTAATTTTTTTCTGGCGAACGAAAGGCTAGGTCTTAGAGCGCGCAAAGCTTTGGAGGAGAAAAGTTTCTGTGAGACACTTCTACCTGCGGGTCGCGTGACGTTGCAGCTATAGTACTCGAAACGATGGCGATAGTGGGCGAGTGCCTGTGTTGGGACTAGAAGAGTGTATTCCCAGATGGTCAGATGGAAGAGATGGCGAAGCGAATGGTGTATGTTGTCATTGTGTTTGGGGTGTTCACGGCGCTCCTGGATAAGACTCAGCTAAATTGATGGTTCCTGGCCCTCCTATGTGATCTGTTGCAACAAAAAAAATTGCCAGGACGAAACGTGAAGGTGGGTGGCGCATGCACCCTGATCTCTCCCGTCCTCCATTCCTCTTTTGCTTCGTACCCCGGATATCTTTCTTTCTCGACTCACACTTTTAAAGCGTGCCACTTTCTCGTCCTGTCAACCATATCACCCCTCACAAGGAAGAACGCAGGTCTATGTTCGAGGGCAAGGTGCTGAGACGATAAGAAGCGAGATAGATTTTTACTTTTTCACCAACAACCTCTCAATATGCGCTTTTTTTGACATAACGTCTTGACAGCGAGATATTTGCTACTATGTATGTGGGTGATTAATGGTGGGTGGAATGCTTGTAGATTCTAGTGCAGACGTGGGTCTAGAACTGTGGGAGATGGGTGGTAGTGGTGCTTCAAAACGTGACAAAGGCGGCGTTGAACCGTCTTGCTCAGGTTCGCAGATCCTTTGATTCGTCACAGGCGGAACAAATGAAGTAGGCTGCCATCGCGTTTGGGGTGTTCCTGCAGTGCCTGGATTTGGTTTTGCTGAGCTGTTAGTCTCTGGTTCTCCTCCTTGGGCTGTTGTTACGAAGTTCGGGCGAGGATGGCTCGAGAACTGAGGTCTTTGCATCTGGTCATGCATGAACTGCTGCTGTTGTGGCGCTAATGGGGCCATAGGAAGGATCGCTGTAGGTGGGTTGTTGCTTCCTAGTTGCTGATGGTAGATGACCCTGCCATTGTGTCCAGGCTGCAGCGTATAAGTGACGATGATTGAGTTGACTCCCTGATTCTTGAATGCAGGGTGGTCCGGGGTGACAGGGGTCTTAATTTTTTTTTGTTCTTGCCTGTACAAGTAAACTGCGAGGCCTCCTATGATGATGAACGCCCCAGAGATTCCTATGATAAGAGTGGCCGTAAGCGGTTCCATGGCCAGAAAGCGAGGCTGGTTGAAATGAAGGACGCTTGGAGCTTGATGTTCGTCAAGGATGTAAAGCGACTGATAGTCAGGAGTGGGTTGAGTACAGACAATGCGGTGATTAGAGACGCATGGTTGTGAGATGAGGAGGAGGAAGGCTGGTGAAGAGGAGGAGAGGGGGAGGAAGAAGGATCGAACAGAAACTGAAAATAAAAATCACTTTCCGCGGCAGTTTGAACTCAACAATTAAACAACAAGCATCACAAGAAACTTTAAAAAGGTGCGGCGTGTGCTGTTCACTATTGACACTTCATGTTTTGCCCTGGAGAGCTTTTTCTTAGTGTCTTTCATCTCTGTCCATCTGGTTTTTTCTGCTGCCATCCTATTGAGCAAATAATTTATCATGCAATGTCCGAATACGAAAAGAGGAGCCGACATCGAAGGATCAAGCATCAACAACGTTATGAACACTTGGCAGCCACAGGCTGTTGTGGCCGCGACAAAAAAAAAGACGTTAATACCTTTCTTTTTTTTCTCTCGCCCTTTTTCCTTATTTTTCACATTCTCTCTGCTCCTTGCCTTGCCCTATTCCCTCACCACCGCTTCCCTTTTTCTCGCCCAAAAGCCGAATAGGACACCTTACGTTATCTCTCCCACCAAAAAAACCCTCTACTACTTTCTTATTCTCTTCAACTTGTAACTAAAAATGGTTGTTATCCACACTGGCGGAAGCTCCGACACGTCCACGTACTGGACCTTGGGAGTCTTTGGCTTTCTCGGTATCATCGTTGCCCTCATCAAGCTCCAAGAGCGTTCCAAAGCCAAGGAGCTGGCTCTGACCCAGGGGTCTCAGGGAGGGCAACCTGTCCCACCAGCGAATCCGAACCACCCCATAATGACCCAGCAACAGCAGCAGCAGCAGACCTACAAGCCCGTGAGCAACACCAACAACAAGCAGACCGTAGCTTATGCCCCCATGACTCCTGCTGCCGCCACCCCCTATACACCCACCACTCCATATGCTGCTCCAGCGGCAGCACCGTACTCGCCTGCTACCGGATACTCGACATATCCTCCTATTAGTCAGCCCGGACAGCCTGTCTACAATGCTCCTCCAGCCCCCTTCGGAGGATACACTCCCCCTACCAGCTACCCTCCTCGGTCCCAGTAACCTAGTCAGCAACAACCTAGAATGAGCTATCTGTAGTAGTAGTCCAGTCTACTCCCCCATCACACATTTCCTTGTCACCCTCTAGCCCATTGTAAAACGCAGGGTTTGACGCCTATAGAGCAATGGCCTAATCTCAGCAAATCGTAAAAGCGAGGCACCTCTACTTCTTACCATACCCCATTCAATTAAAGTCGTTTGCAATGGATTTATATCTTTCAAAATTTGAAATTAACATAGCAGGAACCACGCAAAGACTTTCCACTCTGCAAGATCAACCCCTTGTGTTGTGATGCAAGATCCCAAGATCCATTCGCTTTCAATTAAAAATCGGAGAGAAGGCGGTGATCGTCACGTTCTAGCACGGGGTTCTGACTTGGACGTTCAGCCATAACCCGACGGTTGACAGCTTCGGGCTATTGCCTGCTCATGCAGGCCCAAATACCTATTATCCGAATGGACGATTCCTCTCGTTCAATTACTACAACAACAACATCTCATCAGTAGGGCAAAACTAACCTGCTTCACGACGGTCTAAACCCTGTTCATATTCCCCATTTGTGGGTGAACAATCCAACGCTTACTGAATTCTGCTTCAGTATGATAGGAAGAGCCGATATCGAAGGATCAGAAGGGGGCGTTGCTATGAACATTTGGCTGTACCTACAGGCAGAGGTCTAACCAAAAACAAACATCAGGCTAGACTTCTGTACATAGGCAAACCAGTCATGGTTGTGTATGCATAATCTTTTTTTGGGCACATGTGCACCATGGAGCTTAATTCGGACAAAAGTATCTTTTTGGGGACTTATTCGTCCAAGTGATCCTAAACGTTAATTAGGGCGAGGGTTCTATGCTAATGCATAAAAACGGAGGGTTATTTGCTCAGTTCCCTTGAAATTTTATTTGAACTCCATGTGCATTTCCTATCCTGGTGGTTGTGTCCATTCGACAAAAAAGTGCGGCGTGCGGCGTGTTAGCTTGTCCCCTCCCCACTGTCGGAGTTGCGCAGTTGATCGAAAAAAGGTTTGTGTGCTCTCTTCGAGCCTGCATTCCCCTGGAGAACACCTTTTTTTTTTTTTTTTTTTTTCTCTCCCTCCTCAATTCTCATTCATCTCATCCATTTTGTAATGTCTTAAGAGTATGACTGTGTAGTTCGTCACTTTTCAGTTGACTGTTATTATCGATCTTCTTGGCCCGATTCTGAGCTCTCTACTTTTTAGCCGTCTGTCTCCTTTTAAACATCATTATTCAACGCACGTTAATGGCCTTCATCTTCGCATTTCATATTCCAGCAGCAGCTTCTCTTGTGGTCTGAATTGAGGGCTGCTGATACAGATCGGCACATCGACTGGCTCGCAAAGTGGTCGTACACTTCGACTTGCATTCCACGGCATGCATTCCTTTCATTCAAGCATCGCTTGCCCCCAATTGCCAACTCATCATAACTACATGTGACCACTTTTTGCGCAGTTTTATTAATAATATTTCCGTACTTTTTGTTATCGATTGGTGGCGCCTGTGGTCAATCGAAGGTGCCATCTTTTCGTTTTTATCCACATCCGCATCTTGTTTGACAGTTCGTCACATAGTTTGGAAAAGATGGTTGGCGTCAATGCGTTGAAAACGCCAAAGTGCAGATGTATAAATACCTCAGGATTTTCCCACAGTCATCCCTTTTTTTTTTCTTTATCCAACCCATCGTACTTCACAGACCTCGACCATAACACTAACATCAACACTGAACAACACAATCAACACTCACCAACACAACACTCAGAACTAAATTATGTCGTCTGCCAACCAGAATGCCACCGCTGCTGCCTTCCGCGCCCTGCACCAGCCCGGCAACCCTCTTGTTGTGACCAACGTCTACGATGCCGCCACCGCGGACATTGTCTCCTCCCTGCCCACTTGCAAGGCCGTCGCCACAGCCTCGTATGCCATTGCTGCCACCGAGGGCGTTTATGACGACGACATGACCAAGGAACAAAACCTAACCGCGATCAGTAAGATTGCCAAGGTGGTTGTCCCCAAGGGCATTCCACTGACGGCGGACTTGCAGGACGGCTATGACGATCTGGCGGAAACAATCAAGCAAGTCATCGCTTTGGGTGTCGTAGGTTGTAACCTGGAAGATGTGGATGCCAAGAAACGCAAGCTGCGCTCCCTTGATGACGCTGTTTCCCGCGTCAAGATTGCGGTCGAGGCCGCCAAGGCTGCGGGTCTACCCGAGTTTGCCGTCAACGCACGCACGGATGTCTTGGGACATGGTGGCTCGGTCGAAGATGCGATTGTGCGTGGCAAGGCGTTTTTGGAGGCTGGCGCCAACACGGTCTTTGTCTGGGGTGGACCCAGTGGTCGTGGTGTATCGCGCGAGGAGGTCAAGCAGTTGGTCGCCGGATTGAACGGACGTTTGAATGTCATTCTGCGATTGGGCGAGGGCTACCTGACGGTACCTGAGTTGCGCAAGTTGGGTGTCGCCCGTATCTCGGTCGGCCCAGGCCTTTTCCGGATCGCGATGAACGCATACAAGCAGGCGGCGGAGCAGCTGCTGGCTGCTTAACTTGCCATTTCCTCCAACACTATCGATGAGGAAGGAAATGCGAAGACGAACAAGGATGGGGACAATCTTCTCCACTCATCTCATTTGTAAAATAAACTTATCGACATTTAAGGGTCACAATACAACGTCGCTTTGGACGCTTGGCTGCTGCCAGAATTTGATGCCCACGAGCAGGTACATCCTTTTCCCTTTGACAACATAGCTCACAGTTCTATGAGCTTTTTTTTTTTTTTTTTTTTTTTTTGGTTTCCCGAGGGCATTCGCTCAAATGGCATCTCTGGCGCTTGTCAAAGGACAAACAAAAACAACCAACGCGATGGATTCTCTCTCTTTCTTTTTTGTTCTGGTCGAACCACCTCCGTCACTTTCCACCTACATTTATTAGCCATTAGTTATGTATGTGGGTGGTGAACAGTGGAAGGGAAACCACCAAATTCGATTTCATAGCCGGGTCTAGAACCGCGTGGGATAGGCGGAGGTGGCGACGATGGATTTGTTGGAGTATGATTAGAACTGGTCACCTCGGGCGCCCGGATCCTCTGCGTTGCTGCAGGTGGAACAAACGGAGTGGGCTGCCAATCAGAGGAACTGGCGACAGTGGTATTGTTGATAGGCCGGACGTTTTCGACAGTAGGGCGGGGATGTTGTGAGAACTGGAGTGCCTGCTTCAGGTCCTGAACAGACTGGTGGTTTGATGTAGAGGTGGTGGGAGCCATAGGCAAAATGGTTGTTGGATTCGAGGCAGATGGCATCGATATTGTCGCGGACGAAAAGTACGAGCCACCGGCTGGAGTTGACATTTCGGGCTGTTGCTGCTGCTGGACATTTGATCCCGCTGGCTCAGTCGGTTTGCTATCAATGTTGGCAGGGGTGTCGGAAGCAGTACTTGCCTCAGTCGGTAACCTCTTCAGAGCTATCAGCAATCGTCTTTTCCTGCGGTAAATGAAAGCAGCCAAGAATCCAACAACAACAAGGGCAGAAATGGACACAACAACTTCTGCCGTGAAGGATGGGCTTGCTTTGTACGGATATTCAAGGCCGGAGCCAGATGTATCGTCGACTGTGATGTTGCCGATATTGATGGAAGGGTGACTCGGCCCGTCTAATGTTACGGCAAACTTTCCATTGTACGCGCTATAAACAAGAAAGCGGGGTTGTCCTGGTCCTCCGCCCACTGCAGCAAACTGTTGTCCACGGTAAACCTTAACCCCCGGTTCGAGAACCTCTGGTGTTCCTAGCATGATGTCGTTATCGGGATCCTTGATAGTGTAGAGCTCAGGGTTGATTGGACTTGATATCTATAGTCGATAATAAGCATGGGGAAAAAATTAGTCACTGCAATAAATAAGACCGCTACTCAGACTGTAGCCTGCCAATCTTACATACCGGTCGGACACAAATAAGGTAAAGAGTTTTAAGGACTGTGAATAAGCAAGGCGACACGGAGGTGGAGTCACCACAGGTGCCAGACGAGGGTGTCTGGTAGGTGTTGTTGGCCGGCAAGGTATTAGAAATAGAGGAGAGCGAGTAGCTGTTCAAAATGCCAAACGACAAGCTAGTTCGAAATAGAACGTAGAGATGGTCATTGCCGATAGCGATGGTCGATGGGTTTACATCGCCAAGGTTTGGCTATTATATGGAGGATCAAGAAGTCGAAGATTGAAAACAATGAGATAAAACGTCAAAAGAGCAGCCAGGAGATAAAAAAAAATAGGCGCACAAACTACAACGAGCCTTACAAGGTACCATGTCCCGACTTTTGAGAGGGTGAGAACGTTGCTCGTTTCTTCATGAGTGGCGATTTGGAGGGTGGTCCCGCGGAGTATGCAATGTACCAGATAAAGTCCTTTAGGAGAGCTGACATACCCGAGCGCTTGGCTGGCTCCAGCGAAGTCGTATAGTGACCCCCATTGGTAGTTTGGATCGACTTTGAAGGGCTTCCAAGTTCCTGGCCCCTTACTCCCTATTAACGTGTCCGAATCCGGAAGTCCAAATGGATCGTATCGAACTCCAGAGGGGACGTCTAGGGCGTCAGTAGTATAGTTTTGAAAGAAGAATGTGAAGACTCCGTCCGCATTGACAATACAAGTATGTTCTTTATGACTGAAGAGATTCAGGTCTCGGTGGGGATTCTCGAAACAACGGACCAGGTGAGGTTTGTTGGTAAGATTGGGTTGGAGTTGGATTTGAAAATGATTAATGAGGAGCCGTCTCTGTATGAGTTAGGAAGATCGTCGAAACTAGAGGCCTCGTCAAGGCCGTAAAACGTTGATGAGTCTGGGGTTGAGGTGAGGCATAAAAAGTCGAGGCGGCCCATCCTGGCAACGGCCGTTGTGTTTGTTGGACTGAGGAGTACGAGGTTTGGGAGGTAGGGGGGGGGGGAGGGGAATATGGAGAAGGGAAAAAAGAAAAGAGGATAAAATTGGGCAAAGGCGGGAAATAGGTGAAAGAGTAGAGGATGAAGAGGTGAGAGGGGAGAGTGAGGTGGATGGTGAGGCAGAGGATAAGCAAGTGCTCCGAAGCACTAGGGATCCGGTGAATACTTTCTTGAGTCGACAAGAGCACCAGCAAACAAACTTAGGCATGCACACAAACAGACAACTGAAAAGGCGGCGTGTTGGACAACTATAACACAAATTGGGCCGGGGGAGAGGGGGGAGGATTGAGCCGTTGCGGCCCTTGAAAAGCAGAGACAATATGTCACAATTCCAGGTGCTGAGGTTTATGATTGGTGGCGTACGTCTTTTTTTTTTCTTTTCGTCTTTGTTCTTTTTTTTCCTGCATGCTACTTACCCTGCCTTCAATCCCATTGCTTCACCTAAATGTATGCATGAGAGCCCTCTCCTTTCTCTGGATAAAAGAACTCTCTACTCTTTCCCTCTCTGTTTGCTCCAACCTTCTTTTTTGTCACCCCACTTCCTTTTCCTTCTTTGCAGGAGGTCGATCGACTCTCTTCGATTCCTCTCGTTCTTCTCATTCCTTTTTTCTCATTGACAAACCCCCACCTCCGTCCCTTCTCTAGTCGCAATGCCCATTCCTCCGTCACCATTCACTTCAATTACACCATGTGCTCTCTTGCTTCTTCCTAATTCACCATGGCCCCACTCATTGCAACTCACAGTCACCTCCACTCCTTCTCCTTTCTTCTAACTCATCTACTTTTCAGGACTAATTCTAACAAAGCACATGAATCGCCTAATATGTCAAGCAAGTTTCTTGGACTCTACCTTCAGCAGAGCCTTTCCCCTTCCCCTTCACTTCCCTCTCTATTTTTCTTTTGCCACTCTTTCTCATTCCCTCACTCGCTCTTCCTCCTCCTTCGCCCCTTCGCCCTTCTACCATCCTTCCCTCATCGCTTGGAGCAAAAAGAGAGAAAAAAACGTCAAAAAATACCCAATGTGGTATTACCTCCATCTCGATGTTTGTGAGGTATAGATGTGTGTTTTGATGAGACAGATGTGGTTTTTTATGTAAAAGGGGTCAAAATGCGCTTATAATAGGGGTGCCAAATGTAGGATCTGTCGTCACCATAAGGACCCCAGCGGCACTGCCAACAACATTGCCTGCTCCCCCCTCCCTTGCAGAAAACCTCAAAGCAAACAGCGCTAACACTGCAACTAGTGCTTCCTTAATTGCATCCATGTTGTCTACAAACACAATGCGAAAGCTGTCTGGAGGATGACGTTCAGTTAGTGAGATGTTCCTCCTTTTAATTCCTTTTTTTCCCGCCTTCCATCCAATTCGCCCCACCTATGCACACCTACAAGACACAGGGACGAAATTCAAAATCAAGTAGAGGACCGTTCCCTCTGTTTTAATACCACTAGCCTTACACTCCATGCAAAACGGATAAGAGAAGAGGAACGACAATGGTAATTAAAAAAAAGGGGTAACCAATGCCAGGCAAAATTGCTTCTATTTTTATTTTTATTTTCCCATTGTCTTGCTCTGCTCAATGTTACCTGAGCGCAAAACTACATGGTCAACAAAGCAGAAAAAGAGCTATTGTCCATCAGGAGCGAGTTGATAAGCATACGCAAGCAAGATCACCTTGGCAAGTTCCTCAATGGACGGGCCTGCGACAGCATCGCCATACTCATCGTGGACATTCAAGAAGGACATCAAGGGGTCCATGCTATTCTCATTCTGCTTGTAGTGCTCTTCTGTGGCCTCGTCATCTGCGCTCATTTCATGTAGCCCATCAGCAGGCTTGCCGCCATCGATTGAATGCATCGGCAAGTTGGAAAGTACAGCCGATATGCGTTGAAAGACATCGCTGATGCTCTTGAACCTCCATCCCGTCGTGAGTGTAGCCAGGTTGCGGTCCAGCACAAAAGGGTCCTGGACAATTAATCCTGAAAAGATCTTTTTCCGATCTTTGGTCTCAGTTGCCATGTCGAGGGGTTCGGTGGGCGGCGGGAGGAGATCGTCCCAGTCCTTGAATTTCTTGGCCGCGTAGTCAAAGAAATCGACGACAAGGCGGAAAGGCGACTTCTTGGTGGGGCTCTTGTCGAACGACTTGATCTTGGCCATTTCTTCATCAAAGTCGTAGGAGACAATCCGACGGCCAAGGAAGGATATTGCCAATCGCCTCAAGTCCAAGTCTTCCTCAGACCGAAGGGCAACGGGAGCGCGTGTGGTTTGGGCGGCTGACGGTGATGACTTCGACCTTTTGCTTCTGCTTCTGCTCCGGCGCTTCTTTCTCTTTGAACCTCCTGTGACCGCCACCATAGCCCGACTCTCGATACCTCGAACCATCTCTTCCTCCAATGCCAACCTCCCCTCGACCGGCCCCGAGTAAAAGTCAAAGTCCACCCGTGGACCCTGATGTTTCAACAGATTGGGTAGGATCTTCTCCTTCTGCAGGTAACTGATCGCAATCATGGCGACAGCAAGGTTGCTGAGTGTCTCTCGGGTGCGACCATATCTAGTCAGAGTTTCCTGGACAATGAAAACAAATGGCTCAACTCGCTCATCAATACCAGCATAAGCTTGCAAGAGCTTGCGCACAGAGGTACCAGCGGAATGATCGAAGGAGACTTGGCAGGTAAGGTTTGACGTCGGGTCAAGGAAGCAGACAGACGACGGGTTGGTTCCACTCTTGCCCTCAAAGTAGCGCCTGGAGACTTCGATGTTCTCGTACCCGGCTTGGGTGAGACTGTCTAAGAGATCCTCAGGGATCTCATTTGTCTGTGTGAGAGTGTCGTCCAACTTCTCAATTGCTTGAGGAAGGTTCTCGGGCTTGTCTGTCTTGATCAGCAGCTCCAGGTCGTAGTCAGAAAAGTTGATGCCCTTGGATGAGGAGCTATTGTTTATTGACGATGGAGAGGAAAACAAGAGAGTTTAGCGATTGCGTTCATGTGGCTTGTTGTAGATGAGATCAAATTCGTTGTGGTTTTTGTTTTGTGTGTGCTTACCTGAGCACCACAACATCAGAATGGGCCATCTCATTTAAAATATGGATGAAGTCTTGCTCTTGATACATACGGTTGGCACTCAAGGCTACTCTCTACAGTTGCAGAAAAGTAACATGAGGGAGGTCAAGAAGAATAAAAACATTAGATCATTTGTTAGGTCCAAAAGTCCCCAAAAAAAAACGAGCTAAGAAAAGCAATTATGAACAGACGGTAGCAAAAAAAGTAAAATGAACAGAGTAGATTACCTCCCTCTGCCACTGTGCATCACAAATAAAATCCTTCAGCGCATCTCTCGCTCTATTCGTTCCAGTATCTCTCAGAAACCCCTTGCACATCGCAACAAACTCATCCCCCGACGAACAAAACAATCCATTCCGTTGCAGCAACTCCATCAGGAACTCCACCTCCCCCCTATAGGATTCTGGCACTACAGTTGCGAACTTCCTCCTTGTGTCGACAATATCCTTTAACTGGAACATCGGCACACTGATACACTCTGGTAACTGGTCGCCACCTCCAGCTTCATCATCGAACCATATATCATTGGCGATGTGTTCAGGGATGACCTGGTAACGATGTCGAAAGCTGACGATGTAGTTGATGACTCCAGAGAGAGAGTTGAGTTTCAAGCGGTGGAGGATGGTGTCGCCAGTTTGGCGTGAGGTATCCTTGAGGGTCAGTTGGAGGTAGTAGTGGGCAATGTAGGCGAACTTGGAGCTGAGGTCCATGGGGATGAAGTTAGTTCTGTTCGCTGTTGTTGTTTTTGTCGTTGTGTTTTGTTGGAGAAGGATGATCTCAAAGAGGAGGCGTTCGTAGAGGTAGGCAATGAGGATATCGTCGACAAATGTTGGTCCTGTCGATGGAGAGGATGTCATGGTTGGTGAAGGTGAGTGCGCTTGAAGAATGAGTGAGTGCGTGAGAAGGAATGAAGAAAAGAGAAGGGCAAAATGTGAACAGAGGCTAAGGGAAAAGTGTAGAGAGACATACAAGATTGTGAGGAAATCTGGGGAGAGAGAGTCTGCGAAACCACAGAAGCCCATTGTTATGTACTTTTTCTCAAATTAGTAGTTTAGATGTTTGTTTGTTCATTTATTTTTTTCAAGTGTGTGTGGGACGGCCGCCTCCATTCTCTTCGCCCATCTCTTTACACGAATAAGACAAAAAATAGCCCAAGCCAAGATCTTGTGGTTTTTTTATTTTATATTTTGTCTTCAATCCTAAAGGTGCCTTGAAAAAGGGAGACGGGGTGAATGAGTGAGCCCTCTTCTATTCCCTCCTCGCATTGGCCATGCGTCAAGACGTTGTAGAATTGACTTTGAGCACAGCGGACGCCCTCACTCTTTACAACGCCACCAAGCTGCCACAAACAGCAGTTTCTTTCACAAAACCACGTGAGATCAACCTTATCTGAAACTACCCATTCTGGCTGTGCCTGCAACACGGACCAAACATCGTCCAATGTTTTAACTCTTATGCATGCCTGTCCTCACTCTGCATCTGCATCGATTCACTTCATGCGTCCTGCATTCTTTTCACTCCCCTTCCCTTTCTTATCTTTGTGAGGCCTACACGATCAAGCAAAGTAGCAAACGGGCTTTTATTGGATGACAATATGAGGCGAAGAAGGCTGTCCCCTCCCACCCATCTCTGGACTCGGCCCAGGCATATACCCAGGTCCGTAACCTGCAACTCCAGCAGCAATAACATCCTGATCTCCAAAATGTTGTGGCGGCTGAGGTCGAGTCGCATACGGGACTTGAGGAACCCGAGGCAGGACCAGTGGTGTCCCTGCTGGGGTATTATTGGCAGTAGTAGAAGTGATAGTCGCCCTTGAGGTATTGGCTGGTGACGAAGGTGTCGTAGTAGAGTCGCATGGACATGCGGGTGGGACGAATGGCTTGGGTTGCCATAAAGATTGAGGCATTCCAATCGCAGGAGCTGCAGCAGCGGTTTCATGTTCTTCGGCAGCGGTCGTAACGAAGGTTGGGCGAGGGTGGCTAGAGAACTGCAGGGCTTGTATCTGGTCCTGGTATGTTTGATGTTGTTGGGGCACAGGTGTAATGGGTGCCATAGGCATGATGGTTGTGGGTGCTGGTTGCCCTGAGGGAGAGGTGGTGACGGCAGGGTACTGTCCTGGAGGGTTGTAATAACTAGGTCCGCCCGGCTGATCTGGTTGTTGAGGGTGGACGTCATTGTTCATGTTGTTGAGTGGAGGGAAGGATTGCATGGGCTTGTCGGTGGCGGTAGTTGTGGCCTTCGCGGCCTTCGCGGTCTCGCCTCTCCTGGCGTACCAAACAATAAGCCCTACGAGGAATCCCACTCCAACAATCGCTCCAACAATCGCACCAGCTGATGAAGAATCGCCCTGCGAACTTGAAGAGCCTGTCGATGGTTTTGTGGGGTTCGGGTTCATGCCAACAGGGTCCGTGATGTTGACTTTGTTGATCTCGTGAGTGTACCTGTACCCATTGTCGTTGCCGAATACATACATTGTATCGTAATGCTTCATCAGCGCAAACGATGTCGGGCTTGTTCCATCTCCAAGGGGTACGAAAAAGTCTGTGTCGACAAAGTTGGTGATATTGGCGACGGGAGGACCTGTGCTGTTGGCATTGTCAGGGTTGTTGATTTTGTATATAGTATTATTGCCTAAGCCCTATAATGAAAAGAGTAATATGTGGATTAGAGGAGTATTAACAACAGTGGTAAGCTAACAACGCCGAAAGAAATATCTTTTGAGGGAACTTTTCAGGGCTTAGTAGAGTCTGCCACTTACTATTGGAGCAGCGATCAAAGTCAAAGTATTCTGGTAAGTGTAGAGAACTACTTTCGGACTCTGAAGGGGGTCGCCGACTATTTGACTGGCGTTGTACATCTTTCCGACTGGTGTCGTGGGACTGATGGTGGTGAGAGGGAAGCCAGTCAAGCAGAAAAATCCATTGCATAGAAACGTAGTGAATGGAATGAATTTGCCGAAGGCATAAAGTTGGTTGTTGCCAATACCGATTGAGGTGACTGCTCCATGTATCGTATTGTTCTAATCGAAAAGGATAGAGTCAGATAATAATACCGTGGAATAACATGAAAAACAGCAGATCGTCTAATCAAATGCAGAGTGAGAATGCGCCGTCTTACCAGGGCCCAAGTGCCGGCGGCAGTCAATGCCATAGTAGCCTCGTCCACCTTTGCAATGTAGATTTTGTTATCATCGCCGCTGATCATCGCGTGAACGAGGTCGGTTGTTCCACCATTGTTGACGTATCCCAATTTATGTTGGACGATAGTCTCTGTCCAGTTGTAAGCCTTGTCAACAGCCATGTTCATCCATGCTCCAGAGCCCTTAAAGTTGTACCTGGCGTCCATTGTTCCTGCAGGGTCGTATCGGACACCAAATGGTACTACCCTTCTACTGTTTGAGAGATCGCTGATCCAACCAAACATCGTGAAGACCCCCTGGGTATTAATTGCGCAAGATAAATGGACATCCTCAGTGAAGAAATAGGTCATGTTCAGGCTTCTGCTGCTGATCTTGGAGACCAAGGACCAACTAAGCGTACTTCCCGATGTAGGGTTGGCGTTGGACTTGACGAGAACGTGGTTGGTGCAACCGTCGATTTGGGGGCAGTCGTAGCTATTTGCGAATGCAAACCCATAGAAGGTTGTCGAGTCCGGGTCTGTAGTGAGGCAACCGATGTCGAGGACGCCCATTCTGGAATTTTGCTGGCAATAGACGAGTTTTGTTGTTACCGAATAAAGGTTGAGTGAATGAGACAGAAGTGAGAAAGGATGGAGTGAAGTCGACGAAGTAAGAAAAAGGAAAGGTTGGGGGAGAGGAGAGAAGTTCAGCGAACAAAAAAGGCAAAGAAATGGCAGCGGGTTTGCTATTAGGGTCGAAAAGAGAGCCCATTACATATTTGAGTAAACAAATACACGCCGCTTTTTCATTGATGTTAACAAGTCAGCTTTTCTTTGATGTAAACATAGGACCGATATCAAGCAACTTGGCCTGGGAACTGAACGAGGCCCCTGTAGTGCTTCAAGGACCTCAAGGTGTTTTTTTAGGAGATCAGCTGGCACCTAATCTTTAGTTCGACTGAGACTGATTAAGTTTGACTGATGACTGACCTGTGCCTGAAAGGAAAAAAATCTCTCACCAACGGTCACAGAGAATAAAATGCCCTGCATATGTTCATCTCTGTCCCATTAATATCCATGAGAAGCCTGCTACAGGACAAACAAGTAAGCCACGACCAATCAAAACGTATGGATACACTGCATTGCATATGCACACACCAGGGCATTTTCTAAAACAACTTTTTTTTATCGCAGGGATAGCAAAGAGTAATGGCAAGGATGAACTGTTGGTAGGAGTTCCAACGCTATTCTGATGCACTATTACTTGCGTATTCTGAAATGACCGTCCAGGTGCGATCGAAAATGCAGTCGCGCTTGGACTTGGAGAGTGACCTGCAGCGGGGGGTGACAATCCTGTGCTGCTGACTGGTTGTGCGCGTGGAACGAATGGTGTTGGCTGCCGTGCTGCTTGTGGTGCTCTTGACCATCCTGAATAGGGTATTGGTGAGTTGGAGGTTGCTGGCTCTGTGCTATAGGCTATTGTGACGATGTTGGGGCGAGGCTGGTAGGAGAACTGGAGTGCCTGCATCTGGTCCTGGTAGCCTTAATGCTGTTGTTTCGATACAGGTGTGATGGACGCCATGTGTAAAGTATGAGATGGCTGCTGCTGTTGTTGTTGCTAGGGAGGGAATCCATGACTGTTGGATCCATCTGGTCCTTACGATATCTGGCGCATCTGTGAAGCACTATGACCCTGCAGAAACCACCACCTACAAAGACCAACACCGCCGCAGCGATCTCAATAACCCCTCCCGCTCTCAATCCTCTCTCCTCCTCTTCACCACTACCATAACTAGGTTTCTTGGGATTAAGATCCAGCCCGAACGGCTCGGGGTTCGTCAAGTTTGCTGCGTCGACAATCCCACCAGCCTGGGGTCCACCAAGAGGCTTAGACCGTGTTACATATTCGTACTGCAGGAAGGCAAATGGGGCCGATCCGGGGGTGAAGGAAGTTGTGTTGGTGGAGATGTCTGCAATTGTGATCAATCCACTTGGCGATGCTTCTGTTTTTACCTATTTTCTCTCGAGTATCAGAAAGGGAAAAGATGTAAAAAGTTGAGCATTACGCTTATTCCTTACAGCTGTGTCCCCGCGCAACAACAATGCATCTTCCAAACTGTGTGGTTTCAAAACTTGCAAAAGAAACCTTACCTGATGTCCGCATGCGAGATAATTAACGTCTATAAAAACCGTCGAATGCAGACTCTAGTTCGGTGATTGCCAACAAGAAGTCAAAGTCGAGCTCGCATTGTAAGTCCCGAGGACAATTAGCGTTGTGGTGTTGATATTCTGAAGTGAGATGACACTCAATTGGGGCGTAACTCTGAGAGTCGCATAGAGATAAAATTCTTCTCCTGCCATCGCGATGCTCTTTAACTCGCCAAGGTCTGTGTTGCGTTCTGATAATAAGGATGAACGATAAATATGATAGCTGGGGGAGGTTAAGAGTTGAACTTGTTGCTCAGACAAAGCGTCATCAAAAAAAAAAAAAAAAAAAAAAAAAAAAAAAAAAAGGTGGTGAGAGAAGACCTCAAGAGAATTATTCTAATCGACTGAGAGCAATTACAAGCAACTTCATTAGATTGTTTAGTCTGCCCCTATTGTTGTTGTAAAGCAGGCGGGGCCATAGGAGTACACCGCACTTTAGATGTTCAGATGGGGATTGAGGGACCTAGAGAATGGCAGATAAACAAACGAGTATTCATATCAATAGTAACATATTCACATCAAGCATATAATGTAAAGCGTGGCACAGCAAAGAGCGTTGGTTGTATATGATTATTTTATTTATTCATTATTTTTCAACTTTTTCAGCGACGCGACCTATCTTTCGTACGCGCGCAAGTTTTCATATTTTTTTGAGTTGTTGAGTAACGTTTGAAGGTTATAAAATGTATGTAGAAGAAAATAAAACAAGAGTGGTATGGGCTAACAACAAAAAGACTACGCTAGTGAGTGTGTGTGAGAGGAAAAGTATACATAGTCTCATGTCAGGTCATAACAAAAAGAAGAGGGAGACTATGAAACCGCCAAGAAGCAGGTTATTGACGACCGGCAGAGATCATAAACTCTACAACGGCCTCAACCTCACCTCCAAAGTCACGGACAACCGTCCGGAGCTCGGGGGTGTCGGCAAATCCCATGCTCGTCAACATCTTGATCTCGTTCTTGAAATCGTCGTTGCTGGCGTTCAAACTCAGTGGTGCTGCTGGGGCTGCAGGGGTTGAAGGAGCAGCTGAAGCGGCAGGGGTGTTTGGCCAAATGCCGGCAAGACTTCCTCCTCCGATTGGTATGGCAGTAGTAGCAGGGGAACGAGCTTCACGGCGCTGTTGTTCTTGGACACGTTGCTGTTCCTCGTGGACCTTGCGCTGCTCTTTTTGAACCTTGCGCTGCTCTTCTTGGACCTTGCGCTGCTCTTCTTGGACCTTGCGCTGCTCCTCTTGGGCTTGACGTTGTTCGATACGGGCCTGGCGCTGCTCGTGGAAGGTCTGGCGGCGCCTCAACTTTTCATCAGATCCAGACTCGGCGTGACCCTCCTCAGCAGACTTGGATCCAGAGTCTCGGCGGTGGTGGCGGTGGTTATGGCCATGATGGTGGTGGTGATCAAAAAGGTGGCCGTGGTGCTCAGGGCCATGATGTGTATGAGGTCCATATCCGTGAGGGCCGTGTCCGTGGGGACCACCATGGTGGGGACCGTGAGGGTGGAATGCAAAGGGATGACCGCCATGTTCGGGACCTTGCATGTGGAATGCAAAGGGATGACTGCCGCGAGAACCGCCACGACCTCGGAAGAAGGCAAATCCGCCACGACCGCGACCGCCACGACCTCCACGTCGACCAAAGTCAAAGGTTCCTTGGGGACCATCCTGTGTGGGCTCGGCCATCTCTTCGTCAGACTCGACGTAAATAGGAGCAGGCTCGGGGTTCTCGACATCACCATTCTCACCACCGTTCCAGACCCAGCCGTACTTGGGACGAGACGACGACGACAAGGGCTCGGCTTTAGGGTCGGCGGCGCCAGTGGTCTCGTCAGGGAGTAGGGTCCAGATCCAGCCGTTTCCAACCTCGGTCATTTGAGGCTGCTGTTGAGCTGAAGAGGACGACTCGCCTTGTTGCTTCTGGGTGGTGGCTGTCGCTTCATCGGAGGAAGAAGAGGATGCGTTCTTACCCTTGTTCTCGGAGCAGGAACGACGCATTTTCTCTGAAGATGCGGTGTCGCATGCAGTGGGGCGGTCACCTTTGAAACGGAAGTTGTTTCCTCTCTTGCAGCTGCCGGGGGCACCAAAGTGGAATGGGAATCCTCCAGAGAACGGCGAAGGCTTCGTGTTTGGGACAGAGGTGCCCTCCGAGGGGAACATACCAGGCATACCGGGCATGGGTGGCGTAGGGGGCATAGGTGGCATAGGAGGCATGTGAGGCATACCGGGCATGGGAGGCATAGGGGGCATAGAAGGGAAGAGAGAGCCAAAGCCCCACTGATGTCCAGCTCCTCGGCCGAAGCAACCACCACGGCCGCCACCGCGACCACCGAATCCACCGAAGCCGCCACGACCACCGCGATGATGATGTCCGGAGAAGGGGTCCTCATGACGACCAGAGAAGGGATCCTCATGACGACCGGAGAAGGGATCCTCATGATGTCCAGAGAAGGGGTCCTTATGATGTCCAGAGAAGGGGTCCTTATGTCCGCGACGACCACCAGACCGACCGCGGTGGTGGTGAGCAAAGAAAGGGTTCGACAGGAAAGGGTTATCAGATCCCGAGCCACCGAAGGGGCACGAGCGAGTTGCCTCAGCAGCGGCTTCATGGGCACTGGTAGCAGCCTCCTCGGCTGAGGCCTGGGCGTTACGGGCTGCCTCCTGGAGATATGTAGCAAAGGACTCGACGTTGACCTGGACGTTGGACAGAATCTTGTTCATGATGCTGCCAGCGATGGTGACTAGCTGAGGGTTATTCTGGATGACGTGCTGGAACTCCTGGATCAACATCTGGAACTGCTCGATCAAAGCACGGTCGCCGTGAGGGACAGCGGGCTCTGTAATTTCAGGCTCAGCTGGGTCGGCATGAGCATCGTTGTCATCCTCAGATTCGCTGTGGGCCTGAACAGCAGCAGCAACATCCTGGGCATGCTGCTCAATAGCAGAGGCGACAATCGAATCCATGACATCGGGGGCAGAATCCATGCGGAGAGCCTCAAACTCGGCAACAGGGACCATTGCGGGGCTAGACGACTTTGAGGAACGTCTGGAAGATGACTTGTTGGTTGCTTCATCCTTGTTAGTTTCCTCGAGATCCATGGTGGTTTCGTACGAAGTAAAAGAGGCGGGGAAGAGAGGAGCCTGAAGCTTCTGGGCCTCGATCATTTCCTGCTCCTGACGAAGTGTAGCCTCATGGAGATCCTCCTGAGGGTAGGCGATAGGCTGGTTCAAGGCAAACTCGGTCAATGTGGCGGTTTCTTGAGCCTCCTCGAATTCAATCAAGGATCCATCGTCACTGTTGTCGTCCGAAGTGACGGTTTTGGAGCGCTCACGCTGGGGTTGAGGCTCGGCAGGTTGGAGAATATTGTAGGGCTCAACAACATCAGCAGCAGGGGCAGCAGTAGTGGTGTCGGGAGCAGGGAGATCCTGACCGGATCTGAGGAGGACATCGAATCTGACGGGTGCGATTTGGGTGAAAAGGGCGTGCGTGGCGAGGACATCCTCGAGTTCGCTGTCGGTGTTGAGAGAAATGACATCGCCCTCTTCGTCCTTGTACTGGACGTCGATGACAGCAGAGGCAGGCAGGCTGTAGACGTTGCGGAGCTAATTATTGAAAGAAAGTAGAAACAGATGGATGCGGGGAAGTGATGGTTAGCTAACAGTCATTTGTATTGAAGGAAGCATCGTGTAAAAAAAAAAAAAAAAAAAAAAAAAAAAAGCATGGAAGCAAAAACAAAAAATTGGTGGCGCTATGGGTTGTGCGCCAAGCCAAGAATCGCAGTCACATAGTCGCCTCTTGGCAATTACTCGACAACGAAATTAGCACGGCACGCAACGTGGCAATGAAGAGAGGGGTCGGTATATACCTTGTGCTCAAAGTCGGACCAGACGGCAGGGCGGGAAATCAGGAATCGTCGGAGAGACCCGTTAAAGTTGGCCTTGCAGGGGCTGAGGTTCTGGGAGTCGGCCATAGTGGACGAAGTTAAAGGTGGTGAAGGAGAAGGGAGTGAGAAGGATGGGTGAGGGGAGTGAAGTGAGTGAAGGAAGTGAGTTGACAGTTAGTGAGGGGTGAGGTTTGAAGGAAGGAGAGAGAGAGAGAGTAGAAGAGTTTATAGTAGTTTCGCGTTTTGAAGCGTAGATATAGAGAGAAAGAGAGGAGAAGGTTGAAAGAAGAGAAGAGGAGTTGGTGTGAAAAAAAAAAGGCAGGGTTTGCCCCCTCTTTATAAATGATTTTTGTTCTTGGCATCACTAAACAGTCACGCCAAGACCAAGAATTGCTTCCAAGACTTGGTTCTTCTTGTTTGCATACGAAATCAAATATTGTCGCCTTGGCCAAGAGAGAGCACAAGAAAGAAGGAGCCAAACGACCCTGTCTTGTCTCCATTTGGAAAAAGAACTACATACGCACTCTGTTCTTCTAGTGTCGGAGCATCATTTCATTTCTTAACCGCAACACCATCCTTAAGAGCTTGGCCTTCCACAGGTTTCTTTATTTTTCGTCATGGCTATGTATCACAAACAATTGGTGAATAACAAAGACTATCTGCTCCCCTGAAAGATACCTCTCTCTCTCTCTTTCTCTCTCTCTCTCAGACTCGACTCGCCGTCGTTCAAGAAACAAAAAGCACACATAATAAAACAACAAAATCAAACTGCACAGAAGCTCTAAGCAAATGTGCTTGGCGATGGATCGAAACGCACACCACCACAACCCTTCCCCTCTCCCCAGGTCGGATAAACTGTAAACCCTCTTCCTCTACTCAATGCGCGGTAGATTGACAGACTGGGTGTGGGTAGGATATGTAGTGATGGCGATAAGAAAGAAAACAAAAGAGTTCTCGAATGCTGCGAAATAGAAATGATCTTGGCATCCTCCAACGCATAAAACAAGTAGAAAACGAAAACCAACTGGGTTTGATCCTTCAAAGTTACCACGCCTCCCTCCCTTGGGGGAGTTATTGTTCCCCACTCTTTGCCTTTGCCAAGGGAGAAGGGAGCGAAAAGGTACTCGTTTGTTGAACCAATCACCGGCTGTGGTGTTGTGTAGGGGTGTAAGGTGCCGTAGCTGGTAAGGTGCTCATGCTATCCATCTGTCATCGTCGGTACGCCAAGGAGTTGAAAAGCTTGGTTGCCTGGTCCGCCTACAAAGACAAAAATGAAGGTTCAGCACCAATGTCAGTATCCATGACAAAAAAGGAAGTTTTCATAGTTAGTTCTAACTTTTAGAAGGAGTACCGTTGAGGTTGGCACGTCTGTCAAGCTGTCAAAAGTGAGGTAATTTATCCCAACCAATCAAAAAAATCCCTCACTGTTGACAAGCTCACCCCTCTCTCTTTTGTCACCCCTTTTCCCTTCTAACTTGCATGCATACATGCATGAATGTTCATGTGTTTGTTTGCTTACTTTGAGTTGATGATAGCGTTCAGAGTGAGCCCTTGTAGCAGCCAGTTCGGGCTTTTGACCATATCTAGATTGATTGATTGAATTGTGTTATTATTATCGACATCAAAACAAAGCGAAACATAAAGTGAATACCTGCTCACATTTCAACCAAAAGAAAAAAACTAATTACACAAGCAAGCATCCTGTGGGATTGTGTGTTTCCTGTAGAAAAAAGAAATCAATCAATAAAACGAAAAATAGGACACTTACAGTTCCTCCATGACTTCGTCGGTCTGGACAAAATCCTGAATCTTCTTTTGGACGAGATGGGCGCACCGCAGCGAATACTTTTTTCCGCCTCGTCGGGGACCTCTCTCCCGAGGTGCTTCTCCCCCCGTTCCTCCGTTGCCATTGCTGTTACCATTCCCGTCTGTGCCTCCGCCAGCAATGCTCACGCTCTGCAGCTTGTTGCTGATTGATTTGTCTGTGCTGGAGTCATCCTGTTTTTGAGAAGGCGCGGCACTATTCCTCTTGCGTGTTGATTTGTTGTTGTTGTTTATCCCGGGTGAATTGATCGAAGTAATACCCAATGCCTCACACACTCCCAAGTATCCTGCTAACCACTGCTGCGACGAAGGGACCTAGACAAAGTCATTTGTAGGGCCAACCGTCAGCGTTTAGAATACTTTGTTCCGTTTTCATTGGCTCAGTCTCTTATACCTTCATTAAGAAGAAATGCCAAGACTTTTTTTTTTTTTCCGTCTGTGTTCTAGAGCACTTTCAGGCACAGAACCTACCTCGACTGCTCCAATATGTCGCCTTCCTACGATGTTTCCATATCCTCCAGGGCTCGTCACGCTTTTCAACCATCCATCTACAAACTGCCTGAGCAACGGTCCAGTATAATCCAGATAAAGACCACCAAGTGACAGCTGTGAAGCATCATCGGCTGCTGATCGTCCTCCACCTCCTATGATTCCTGAAAGAGGCTGGTCTCTAGCCTGGACGGCTGCATCATAGATCTCCCGCAAGGTGGGATTTCCAAGAGCGAGGATGCCCTCGTCTGCAGTGGGACGAGCAGCTGCCTTCTCACGATGTGACTTGTTGGGCTGAGACTTGGCGTTTGATCCCTGCTTCTTGGACAACTGAGTTCCGCCAGCAGTAGTCCTCAACCTCTGTCGCATGACAGCAGCTGCAGGGTCCAATACTTCGTTCCTGTTGCCGTCCGAATAGTCCAGTAATGCCTCGGGTAATTCCAATTGTCCAATGAAGTGGGGGATGACGTGTACAAAGGGAGTTGATGATGGGCTTGGCAAAACAAAAAGCTGACGCCTAGAGTCGACAAAAAAAAACATATATATGTAAGTTTCGGCGTTCGTCGCTTGCGTTATTAACCGTTTTTGTCGAGGTTTCTCATCGCGAATCCTAAACATACCCATCAAATGCTCCTGCAGAAGAATCCATACTTTGGACGAGTCGACATGCTCTGAACAGATATCTCAGCCTGGTCTGCATGGCATCCACTGATTTCTTGAGTAGGTTATGTTTCAATTGCTATTTTTGCGGATTGCTCAAGGGAATGATTCAAGGTTAATTGGTTGTTGGTTTGGAAGGTAGGGCATATATGGAAGCCGTGCAGTGTCGGAGAACCCCACCTCGACAATCTGGGTTTCGCTTGCTCCAGCGTCGTGCCACGGCGCGATGATAGGCACCCGCTCGATCACAAAGATCAACACAGGGACACATCGTCCTGGCGTTAAAATATTAGCCAAGGGGTTTGATCCACGACCACCACCGCCACTATTGTCTGATTGACTGCGTTCATGGTCTGGAGGTGGCACGCCAATTCGATCCCAACAAATCGCCATGAACCGATCCAGTTCCTGCAACATCTGTCGCTTGATCGTTGAAAGTGCTGACAATATTGATATCATTCGTGGATCCAAGTTCATATCTGGTGAAGTAAGCTGGTAAAGCAAGGACAATCCATAAGCTGTAGTCAGTATTAACATCAAGCAACTCTGGATCATTACAGCCTAAAAGGGTTGCGGGTGTGAAACATACCACGGCGACGTGTGAGACGAGAAACAAGAACAATAATGCTCGGTGACTCTCGTATTCCTGGTCGTGCATCCACTTCATCAGAGATGCTCTCTAGTAAGCGAAGTTAGCCGAAAAAAGTATTGAATGTTGTTAGATTGTGTGTAATTGAAAAGTACTTGGTTGTTTCAAGTCTGACAAACGCCTGACATACATCCTTGGTAATGGCGTCGACAGATTCCAGACAAGCGGACAGCATCTCCTGGGTGTCAAAGAGATATGCATGTTGGAGCATGAGCGTGTTCTTTGCTCTGTCCACGAACAAGTGAATATCGCCTGTCTATCGTGTGGTTTTGGAACGAAAATAACCTTGGTATTAGCTACGTTGACAATGCGTTATGTCTCTCTCGGCACGCTGCGCCAATGAAACAAGAATGCGTTGCATTATCCAAAGTTACCGTTTTCTGGTCACCAAGTCCTAGAGTCCAACCACCATTTTGGAGTCCTGATCCCTGTTCTTGCTTCTGTCGATTCTCTGGCGCGTCACGGCATCCGTCGTAGTAAACTGGCATCCGCTCGTCATCTTCAAAGGAGCCAATGCAAGACGATGTCTCATAGGTACCGTCCTTCCTCCTGACAGCTGGCGTGACGCGTTCAAACATGGAGAGATCCCTGCAGTGTCCAAAAAATCCAACAACATGAACCGGTTGTCCAGGTGTAAGTCCAAGAGCCGTAATCCAATCTAAGATGGGTACAGGTCGATGATGGGGAAATCAAAAAATTATCAGCCTCATTGTTCAGAAAATAAGCAATAAGAGAGGTGGTACATCGACGAGGCTCTGTAGGCTTACTGTCAAGATCCTCTTTCATGGACTGGTTGATAATCCCGTCGCCCATACCCATGGCTGCAGCAGTCGCGTTGGCACCACCTGTTGTTGCTCTGTCGGTGCTGGACTTATTAGTACCATTACCATTAGAACTTGCGGTGGTGCGTAAGTTGTTGTTGTTGTGTCCATGGGATGTTGGGCGGGTATGAATGGGGTGTTGGTTTGTTGACTGCTGTTCTGAAGAGGCAGCTAGAGAGGCTGCACGGAAGTTGGTTCCGGTGGATGAGAGCTCCGTGTCCTCATGTAAATCAGCCTGAGCACTGTGCGCAGGTGAAGCTGAAGCGGACAAAGCTGTTGTTGCTGTTGAAGTATTAGAGTGATCTCGTTGTTGTTGTTGCAGTTGTTGTCGGGTGGTCGACTCTTGGTGCAGTGGGTGGTACATGTCCACTTTTGTTAAGAGAGGAATCAAAAGAAAAAGAGGGAAGGGCGGCCTCGGCAGGTGTCGGCAGGTGTCGGCAAGTGAGTGTTCCGTGGGGCGGATCAACAAAAAGGTGGTTCGTTTCCCTTGCTCTTTTGCTTGACTTGTCCAGACTGACTGACTAACTGACTGACCAAAGACAGACGTAGGTGCGAATGTCCATCGCCCTTAATAGACACCTTCAGAGAAGAGAGAACCTTAAGGACATTGACCAATCGGCACCCGTCCAGTTGGCCTCGATCTTCCCTTGCCTGCCATTGGTGTATTGGCATATACGATGGTGTGCGTGTGCTTCTCTCTTGGACAATCATATCCTTCTCTTTGTTCTTTTTTTTTTTCTTTTTCTTCTTCCTTGTCCCTCCTCTCTGGCTGTTGGAAGAGTAATACTTTAGGGTTGAGAGCACTTTCTCAACAAATCTTACACTTTGTGTGCCTGACTGACGACGGATCATCATCCTTCTTTTACCTTCCTTCTTCTCAGGTGGTTGGTTGTATATATGCGTGGCTACACACAACACAACAACAGAGGATGTGGGCTCGTCCAATTGAACGAGGACATGAAAGGAGAACCATTGAGAGCAAACAGCAACAGACAACGAACGAACCAAGGCCTCAAGCAAAGCAAGAGTGTATGTGTATGAGTGTGTGTGAAGGCGTGAAAAAAAAAAAAAAAAGCTAAAGAAAAAGAAAGAAGTCGTGTGTGTGTGTGAATTTCATCCGTGAGAAGCAAAAAACTTTCTTTTGTAAGAGTGTCTACTTCTTCCCCTTCCCTCTTCGCTCCTTCTTCCCTTTCTTCTTTTCCCTCTTCTTCTTTGTACTTCGTTGACCCTCCATCCCCTCACCCTCACGCCCTTCTCACCTTCCTTCCTCCCCTCTTCCTCTCCTCCTTTACTTCCTCCCTCTCACATATATATCCCATAATGTTTGTCCGTGGAATCCTCTCCGCTGCTCTGGCCATTGCCGCATGCTCATCCACCTTCCACACTGCCGACGCATCCGCTGCCTCCAAGAGTCTCACTTCCGCAGACTTTGACGCCGCCATCGCAACCGGCGCAACGTAAGTCGTTAAGCCCGCCACCGCTCACCGTTTGTATTTCTCATCTCCGAAAAGTGTCGATTCTTCTTCGGTCATCCGACCTCACAGATTCTAACCACCGGCGCTCCTGTTTTTTCTTTGCTTTTGTTTCTGCAGTTTCGTCAAGTACTACTCCCCTGACTGCGTTCACAGCCAAAAGCTCGGTAAGTTTCTATCACTTCATTTCCCGGACAATCATACATCGCGGAAAGCCAACAAGTAACAATTAACTGACATTTATCACTCATTCCCTGTCCCGCTTTGCATGGAAATAGAATCAACATGGGAAAAACTGGCAGTGGAGCACAAGGACTGGCAGCGCACAGTTGGATTCAAGTTTGCCGAGGTCGACTGCGTGGCTCAGGCTGACTTGTGCGAGGACAACGAGGTTGTTTCCTACCCTACCATGAAGCTGTATGTTCAATCTGCACGTTTCACCGCCGCCCTTGTTGCAAACATTTCTTATTTTTTTATCTTTGTCAACGAACCTTATACCTAACTTCAATGTCACGGTTCATCTTTCTAACAGTTACCACAGGGGAGAGCAGGTCGCAAAGTACTCAAAGTCGAGATCATACAACGCTCTGGATGAATTTGTCAGTGCTATGGCTTCAGAGTACATTGAAGTGCCTAAGGGTGTCAAGCTCGAGGAACTCCCCGAGATCAGAGTGAACGCATTAGGCAAGGTCATCAACTTGAACGCCGAAACCTACGCTAGCAGAACCCCCTTTGGCCCTTGGTTAATTGAATACTACGCCCCTTGGTGCGGACACTGCCAGGCTTTGGCTCCCGTCTGGGACGAGCTCGCTGAGCACTTGAAGGACAAGGTCAATGTCGCCAAGGTCGACTGCACAGTCAACAAGGAGATCTGCTACCACCAGAGGATCCGTGGTTACCCCACTATCAAGCTCCACCAGTTTGGCGAGTCTATTGAGTACAATGGCTTCCGGTCTGGCCCCGCCTTTGCCGAATTTGCCCTTGAGGCCATCGTGTAAGTTACTGAATATCTTTTCACTTGCTAGGTTATGTTAACGCCTCCAACGAATCACAGACTAACAAGATATGTTGTCCGAATAAAGTCCTTCGGTCAAACCAGTTACCTTAGAAGCCCTTAACGACATCAAGGGCTCAAAGGATGTCACCTATATCTACACCCATGACGACAACACCAGCGCCGAGATCAACGGTTTGATCGACCGTCAGTCCCAGATCTTTTACAAACAGATCGGCTTGTACGGTTCAAATGACCCCACAGTCGCCAAGAGCCTCGGTGTTTCGACCCCCTCTTTGACCGTCTTGAAGGATAACCGTCAATTCACATACGAAGGATCTCTGACTGACAGTGACGCTGTGAAGGCCTGGATCAAGGAGGTTCAGCAACCCCTCGTCCTCACCCTCGACGGCTCCAACGTCGGCTCGTTCCTCCAGACTAAGGGCTGGATTGCCCTCGGTCTCTTTGACCCCAGCAGTGCCGACACTGCTGCTGCTCGCAAGGAATTGATCGAGACAGCCCACGCCTACTACAAGGCCAATGCCGAGTCCAACGCCCAGCACGATGTCCTGGGCAACGCCCTCAACTTTGCCATCTTGGACGCCAAGGAGTGGCAGGCCTATGTTCGCGGTGCCTATGGCTTGGAGATTGATGCCCTCCCCGCTGTGTTTATTGTCAGCGGAGTTCAGGAATTGTACTACGCCCACGGTTTCGATGGTCGTCGTGTCCCCGTCGAAAAGGACGCCCTCCTTGCTCACATTGCCGACGTCGAGTCTGGTTTGTTGACGCCCAAGTCTCAGGTCGGAATCGTGCAGAAGTTCTTCCGTGAGGTCCAGGGCCGGACAAGACCCTTTGCCCGCTTCTACCACCAGCACCCTACTATTGCCATTGCCATTGCTGCGGCCATGGTTCTTGGAATGATGAGACGTTTGGCCCCCAAAGAGGACCCCAATGCCAAGAAAGATGATGAGAAGGAGGGCAAGGAGATTAAGCAGGATTAGAGCAAGCAACGACACTTTTGTATATTTTTCACCCATCATCATACTATTAAACCCATCCTAATTATCTTTTGAACATTTGGCATTTCCCTTTGGTTTTTTTTTTTTTTTTTTTCTTTTGTTCGCGCTTTTTTCCTTCCTCTCCTCGCAAGAGAAGATGCATTGGAAAATCCTTCTTTGATCTTTGTTCACGTATGATGACAACGACCACAACAATACTGGCAGGTGTGGGTTCATGGTGCATTCATGAAATTCCACTCGCTCGTCATATAACATCTTGACCATCGACCTAGCTGACACTTGAGTGTTCTTAATTCCGCCATGAGCAATGTAGCAGCCTCAAGCTTATTTCTTATACCCGCTAGTTCTTACCAATGACTCTGTGCAGCTCAGGAACAGAAAGTCAGGGCCAGGAGGGGAATTGAGTTTAACAAAAAAAAAATAGAGATACAAATAAAAAAAAGGAGCCAAAAGTCGACCAGAACAGTTGGAAATCTCGATAAAAAGGGGCAATGCACAGCTACACAGAGGTGAATGAAAATTCACGACTGAACAAAAAAAACTTGACTTAGCAACAGCCCACTTTTTTTCTTTCTTTACTCCTTTCCTTCTTTTCTTCTTTCTTACTCCTCACCCTCATTTCTTCTTTCTTACTCCCCACCTTTATTTCTTCTGTGAGAACGATCCCCCTCTTTACACGCACACGTACTTGTATAAAAATGAATCACAGACACTTCCTCACTCCCACAACTTTTCTTTAATTGCCTTTCTCACATTCCTCCAGTCAAAAACACAAAATGAGCACCCAAAAGCAAGGAAAACTGATATTGGATTGTATAGCATCCTCCCCAGACTCAACAACCCTCTACGGGATCGCCAATGCCCGTTCTTCCTACGACCCTTATAACGAATACACCATCCTCGTCAAATCCAACAAGTCCAATCCCGCTACTGTCTCTGATCTTCAATGGACAGTCGTGTCGATAGTCAAGATCTCTGAGACGGCTTACAGGCACCCGGCCGCAGGGACTGTCAACTGTGCGGTTAGTGGGGCTGAAGAGTTTACGGCGTTCTTTTATGACCCTGCAGAGTATGTTATGTCAGGGAAGAATAGTGTGATGGGACCGGTGTTGTTTCCTGTTGGGGTGCGGTTTGATTCTAGGAAAAAGGAGGTAGAGGGAGGTAATAGTGGGTGGACGGATATTCAGGGGTCAAGTTTGTTCTTCGGAGAGGTGAAAGATGGCGGGAAAGGGTTGATGCAGCAGTCGTTTTATGTTGGGGAGGAGGTCGTGCTGCTGGTGACGGATGAGTTGACAACGTTGATTCGGTTTGGTGTTGTTGATTCAGGGAGTCGTACACTTCAGCTCGCTGGTATCTGGAGAAAGGTAATTCCCATCGCTCTGTTCCTCGTTCGCCTTCAAATGACGTTCTAGACTATTCCATTTTCTCCTTCAACCAGCGCTTAACTTACCTTGTTTTTTATTACCTTAAATGCGCTATCATAGAAAGACGATGGGACGTATGAAAAAGGCGCGCTAAATGACCAATTCGACCGCTCGAGTCTCGGCTACCAATCTGGAGTTATCCCCAGTATAGGATACACGGCCGCTCGCCGGATCGCTTATGGAGATGGACACCTTTACATCACAGAACACGAGTACAGGCACGTTAATACGAGTGACGGCAGGCTAACGATCTATCCATTCGCGACGAGGAATGCCGCATTGAACAATCCTGCGACTGAGGTTGTACCGGTTCTAGAGTCGGGAATGTCTAATTATGTGCATACCTTCTTTGGTGTTCAGGGGAATGGCACGTACCTTGGTGGACTTGGCTATAATAGTGTGGTACGTTTTAACAGTACAACTAGTATGTAGTGCATTTTCGAGTAGACGACGTTCAAGGACTAACACAGCGCTTTTCATTCCATCCCTTATTATTACTCCTTTGATCGCATAAAAACATAGGCCCTGGCGGACACCTATGAGCCTCAATATGCTATCCAAATGATCCAGAACCCATCATCGAGCAGCTCTAAAAAGTTCGTTCCCCCTCTCCAAATGACAGGCGCTGACCCCCATAACGGAACACATTATCCACTTTCACGGTTCCAATCTCTTGGCGGCCACGTCCCCGGTCAGGCGCCCTTTGCCGTTATCCCCATGACCGATGGTCTCTACTCCGTAGCCCTCTCCGGAGTCGGCGCCATTGGTGCTACCGCAACCACGGTTAACCTGACAGGGCCCATTGAGGTTCTGATCATGGCCGATGAGTGGGTGAACACTTGGCCAAGGGTGTACCGCGAGTCAAATTCGTCGAACATCAGTGATGTTGGTCCAGTGGTGCTATATGTGGTTGGGGCTGCGGCGGTTGTGGTGAGTTTGGGGGTGTTTCTGTGGAGGCGGAATCGGCGGAAGATGAAGCGTTATCAGCGAAAGAAGGATGAGAAGACTGCAAGCATGGAAGGTGATGGTGGCGGAAAGGCGTATATAATGGGTATGATTCCTGAAACCCAGACTGCGCCCGAGGCTGGGATCTATGTCATTACAAGTGGCAATAGTCAAGCGGGTAGTTCTCCGTCTACTTTCGCAGCCTCTGTTGCTGCAAGTTCACCACAACCGAGCTCGGCTCATACATACCAGGATGAGATCCAGGGATTGGAGTTTTCGAGCCATCCTCGACCTAGTGTCGTTACTTCTGTTGGCGACCCATGAAGGAAGAGCAGAAAACAAGATACCCCCCTCTCAATTAAATGTTTACCCTTTTTGCAGATCGTTTGTGCATCGATTCATTGGCAATGACGAGCGAGGCTTTGGCCGGCTCAGATACACACGTCGACCAAGGAGCATGTATGTGTTTTCGTTGCACACAGTCTCTTCACTTAGTGTATGGGCTCCTGTATGAGAGTGGGTTCTGTCTGAAGGGCCCCGCATGTACCCTGTTGAAGTTGTCAAGCATTTTTTTTTCTTCAGAACAATTTTGCTCCCCAGAGCCACAATCATTCTGCCGTTGCCCGTATCGTTCCTTTCCCCCCCCCATTCTCTCTCTTATCGATACTCTTTCCTGTTCCCTTCTCACCTTCACCCTCTACTCCCTTTTATCAGCATCGCCGCCACCGTCTACAGCTTTACATCTACCACCACCACCGACCCTCGACATCATCAATTGCCTCCTCGGCTACCCTAATATCTCAGGTCACGCAGGACCGGAGTTACCTTGGTTAGCGATGAGAAGTACTAGCCAAGCTGTCCAGGTTTAACTGGCGACTGCGATGTTCAAGGTTTACCATTTATTTCTTGTCTTTTCTTCGGCGCCTCTATTTTGAACAGAACAAAAAAAAATTATTTTCAGGAACCGTCACTGATCAATGATTATGCTAAATTGTCTCCGCTCGTAATTCTTGTTCGCTTCCTTCTTCCCCTCCTCTTGTACAGAACAATCAAACCTCTAGTCCTTGAATAAAGCGGCGCAAGGATCGCCTTGTATATATCAGTCAAGACAATGAGTGTCGAATGAAAGATGTTGTTGTTGCACGCAAAGACATATGAGGAGAAAGCGACAGCAGAAGAAACTTTTGTGTGTTGGTGAACGGTTTGACTTGCAATATGCGGTGGGAACAATGTCAAGAAAAATATAAAAAACGTCCTCACAATCTTCCTGAAAGGAAGGAGAAACGATGATTGTCAACCGCCTTCTTTCATGGCGCAAGGCTCATGAAGCGACATGGTTCATACCGCCTGCACTGCATTTTTGGCCGCCTAATTAGAGTTTGATTTGAATCTTTTTTTTTTTCTCTCGTCTCTCTCTCTCTGTGTTTTGAGAGCAACATTCGTTCGACTTTTTCATGTTTGCTTCCTCATTTTTCAACTCTTTCTTTCTTTCTTTCTTTCTTGCTTCCCTACTTTTTTCCTCCCGACGATTGCCTCGCACGCTCCACAATCCCTATTCTACTCCTCCTGACACGACAACCACGACAACCACCTGCAGTACCCTTCCACTTCCGTCTTTTTCAGTGTCGACTCACTGTCATATCAAAGACCTTCCGATCCATAACACCGCAGGAATATCGACGGTGGAGTTATGGAGGCGGTAGGAGATGTGAGCTTGGATTGTATCGCCGCCGACCCGTATTCAAGATTCCTTTACGGAATCGGAAGCGCAAACCCGTTTACGCAAGAGGACAACCGCTACACCGAGTCGACTATTTTCCTCCTCAGATCTAATGCCAGTCCCACCAACCTCTCGATGACTTCATGGACAGTGGTGTCCAGTGTCAATGGCAAGGACTTCTCATACAGCTACCCAACTTTTACCTCCGTCGACTGTGCTACAAACGGTCGAGGAGATTTCACGGCGTTCTTTAGGAGTCCTTATCGAACCGTGTCCCCAGCGAAACTTTTGCCAATGGGGATAAGCTACAGTCCTGACTCTGAGAGCTGGACGACCATTCAGGGAACTTCGCGGCATGGATGGACGTCTGATGAATACCTTCATAAGTCGTTTTATACCCACCCCGAATCCCCGGACGTCTTTCATCTCTTGACGAACATGGCATCTTCTCAGCTCATATTTGGGGGATTGGACCCCACAAAGAAGCTCTTCATACCGGAGAGCTCTCAGGTTTGGGTAAAAAAAAACTGAACAGTGCCGACGGGTTATTATTGTTGTTGTTTCTGGCCTAGGCACTACAAAATCACATAGCAGTATGCAAAAAAGGTGGGGTTACTCATCATTTTATGCGATTTTTTTTATTTCGCCCACCAAAATCGTACTTCGCCTTTTAGGGCAGTGACGGCTTCGTACAAGGCAGCGAAGACGACAGCATATGGACCCTGGATAGCTATGACTACACCAAACGAGGATTCTTCTCGTCAACCGGGTCTTACTCTTCAAAATTTATTACATATCACAGGAACACCTTTTACATCAGTATCGACCAGATCAGAGTGGATAACATCGCCTGTCCATTCATCCCCACATCTTTATCTACTATGGGTCGCCTCGGCGAGTCTTGTATGTTCCAACGTCCACCGAAGAATGGACGCGACGATGCACCGACAACTCCACACCATATCTTTGGTGGTGATCGCAACGGGACGACATTTTTCGGAGGCATTTACGAAATCAACAAGGTATTTTATTTTTTTGTCAGCCCGCATTTTCGTTTGCGTAACATTTCTCTCAATTTATTTTCGTTGCAGTCGCGCGCAGTTACCCAATGACACATTGTTCTTTCGACACCATTTCTTTTTTTTTTTTTTTTTTTTTTTTTGCTGTTAGGTTCTCAAGATATACACGACAGGGAACGCGACGGGCAGGACTTTCCTCGAATACAATCTCATCCGCAACGACATTTCTTCTGAATTTGTGGTGGATCGGAATTTTCAGGTCGTCGGTGGACTTCTCCCGGGCCAAGAACCTTTTGTTGTGGCGTTGACTTCTGCAGGACTGTATCAATTCACCATCTTCGGGCCAAAAGCAGGATCAATGGATGGTCCCTACAAAGCTAAGATCAAGGCTTTTTTCTACAGTGCGCCCCAGAGAGTTGTCAAGAACATGAAGGATAGAACTCCTTCCGAGGGAGAAGGGTTGAGAAGATTAATTGGAAGCGTGACTGCAGCTTTGGTGGTCTTGATCATTGGAGGTCTGTTCTGGCGGCGGCGGATCCAAAGGAGGAAGCAGATTCTGGAAGACAAGGAGAAAAAAAAGGAGGAGAAGGATGTAGGGTCTGACTCGGAGGATCCGGAGCATGCGTTTGTAGGGAAGCACGAGGTGCACAGTATGGGCCTTATCCCTGAGAGCGAGAGCGAGACATCGTCGTCGATACATAGGACTAGTCAGGAGAGGAAGAACGAACAACCCACCCCCACCGTTACCACCCCAAGTCAGTCTCGAATGAATTCAAGGCGGCCTGGTTACACTTATCAGGACCACATTCGGGATTTGGACCTTTCAAATCACCCTCGACCCAACGTCGTCATTTCTGTGGGTGATGCTGAGCCGTAGCCACGTCGAGTCGATCAGGATTTCATTGGCAGTAGCGGCGTTCAAGGCTGTACTCCTCGACATTTATGCGATTCGGATTTAGTGGAATACCAGAGGGACCCTTCGCTGATCAGTGACAATGCTTAAGTGTATCAGCTTTCTTTCTTATTCATCCCTCCTCGTCCTCTTGGAGAGAACAAAGAGAACGCTGGTCCTAGGAAATAAAAAGCGCATTGGTCCGTTGTGAATCTCAGCTGTGGAACGTGCCAACCAGTGGGTGTCCTCATAGGAACAAAAACGAGTGCGGATAAAGTCCCTTTACCTTGAGCACGGCGTGCAATACAAAGTGTGGTGGGGACATCATCAAGAACAAAATAAAATCAATCGATCTATGTGTACTCCTCATACATGTGGGGCACCGAAGTACAAAACACAACCATCGCTGTGGCCGTCTTTTTTTTTTCCATCCAAGTCGCAAGGCGCAAAAAGAGGCGAATTAACTCCGCGCCGTCTCCTAATTAAAGTTTGGTGCACAATGACTGGTACATTTTTTTCTCATTATTTCTATTTGTTTTGAGAGCATGGGTGTGTTTCAACTCTTGCTTTCCAAAATCTATCATTCTTGTTTTCCTTCCACTTCCTCCCCCGACAATCCTCTGACGCACCTTACAGTCCTCGCTTCACCCCGCCTCTACCCCCCATTTCCACCTCCACCTTTGTCCCCCTCACCGATATCTCATAATCTCATCTCACACTTTCTAGTCATACACGCCGCAAGGATATCACGGACTGAAAAATGGCCTTTCTAAACAAAGTCAGTCTGGATTGCATAGCCGCAGACCCTTACTCGCGATATCTCTACGGAATCGGAAGCGCCAGTGATATTCAAATGGCAGATGACCCAGTGTCAAGTGCGTATATGAACCCGTATCTTGTCCTAGTTAAATCAAACGCCAGTCCAACCAATCTCTCGACAGTCTCCTGGACAGTCGTATCGCGTGTCAGAGGAAACGACTATTCTTACAGCTACCCGACCTTCACTTCAGTCGATTGTGCAACGAATGGACGTGGGGATTTCACGGCGTTCTTCAGGAGTCCTTATCGAACCGTGTCCCCAGCGAAGCTTTTGCCAATGGGATTGAGGTACAGTCCTGACTCTGGCAGCTGGACGGCCATTCAGGGAACGTCGTTGCATGGATGGACGTCTGAGGAATGCTTTCACAAGTCGTTCTATACCCACCCTGAATCCCCGGACGTCTTTCATCTCTTGACGAACATGGAACCTTATCAGCTCACTTTTGGGCGGCTGGACTCCACACGCAACTTACTTTTTCCAGAAAGCTCTTTGATTTGGGGGGTAAGAACAAAATCAAAGAAAAAGAACAGCATTGATGACTGCACACCAGCTCCATCAAAATGAAAACACACGCTAAAAAAAAATTCTTGTGTTCTTATCCTACCCAATTAATTACTGTATTTTATTTGTAGGAAAACGGCGGATTTATACAACCAGGCGCAGGCGACGCCAGATTTAACTTGAATCCTTATGACTACACCAAGCGAGGATTCTTCACGCCCATCGAAGTGGTCGGTCCAGCAACTATGGCATTTCATAGGGACACCTTCTATTTCATCGGGAGCTACACGAAAAGATTCAACATCACTTGTCCGTCCATCACTACATCCCTATCCACTATGGGTCGACTTGGCAACTCTTGTACATTCCAAAGCCCACCTGAGGAGGAAATTCAGGATGGAGATATTATTCAAAACTATATCTTTGGCGGCGATCGCAACGGGACGACATTTTTCGGAGGCATTTACAAAATCAACAATGTAATGAGAGGATTTCTTTCTTTATTTGCTCAACGTTCGTTGGTATCACTGCCTTTTTCACTTCCTTGCGCATATTGTGTTTACGGTACGACTTACAAGATGTTTTTTTTTATCTCCCTCTGTGATGGTTTTTACCTTGTAGGTTCTTAAGATATACACGACCGAGAACGTGAAGGACAGGGGATACGTCGAATACAACCTCATTCGAAGCGATACTTCTTCTGACTTTGTGGTGGATCGAAATTTTCAGGTCGTCGGTGGACATCTCCCGGGCCAAGAACCTTTCGTTGTGGCATTGACCTCTGCAGGACTGTATCAATTCAACATATTTGGACCGGGAGCAGGAACAATGGGTGGTCCCTACGAAGTCGAGGTTACCGATGAAGTCTACAGTTACTACAGTTACGCCCAACGAGTTGTCGGGATGATGAAGGATAGAACTCCTTTGACGACAGAGGAAATTTCGAAGGAAAAAATGATTGGTGGGGTCGCGGCTGCAGCTTTGGTGTTCTTGGTCATTGGAGGTTTGTTCTGGCGGCGGCGGACGCAGAGGAGGAGGCGGATCCTGGAAGACAAGGAGAAGGAGAAGGAAAAGGAGAAGGAGAAGGATGTAGGATCTGACTCGGAGGATCCGGAGCATGCGTTTGTAGGGAAGCATGAGGTGCATAGTATGGGCCTTATCCCCGAGAGCGAGTCATTACCCGATGTTGAACGGAGTGGCCTAGAGACAAGGATCGATCGACCTGTCAGCAACACCATTCCTCCAAATCAATCTCCTCCGAATGCAAGGGTACCAAGGTATACCTATCAGGACCACATCCGGGACCTGGACTTTTCGAGCCACCCACGACCCAACGTCGTCATTTCAGTGGGCGAAGCAGAGACGTAAGCCAGATCATTCCGGGAAGCCGTCGTTCTTATTTTCATATTTTTTTTTTTTTGTGGTGGACTTTTCGATCACTTTTTGTACAATACACAACAGCGCCCGCTACTCCCTCATAACCACTTCGTGTTGTGCGATCTTTGGAATAGAGTGGACCCAATGGAGGCCACAGCTCCATATATAAGTTTTTGAAGAAGTCGTCTTGTCGGACTGGACACTGCCTAAGGAAAAAAGAAGGGCGGCTATGATAAATGCGACAAAGGAACCCTGCAAAAACTCGCAACGGGACTCAAAAACTTACACAACAAACAGCTCCCAACAATCCCCTCACCACCACACATACACACATACAACCGTCAACAGCGCAAGCACAGTTCCCAAAATGCCAACACACATAACGCTACGTTCTGTGCCAAAACACGCTACTTCACCAAACTCAAAATACCCTCCCCCGAACCAGATACATGATGTAAAGCACCAACGTCGACAAAAGATGGAACGCGTACAGGAATAGGCGTGCAAACTAGGACCAGTCCCTAAGACAGATAGAGATCGTACTGGCCACTAACAGACCAAACGAACCTTTGATCCGGAATCTGTCCTGGAGGTCGATCTTTTGGTGCAGTCGTGAGTGCATGTGACAAAGCCCGACAGCGACGAAGATTTAGGCTTGTAAGTTCTAGGAAGAAGTCACCGACTCTGAAAAAGTAGAGTACAGCAATCAACGGCATCTGTTTGTTTGTTTGTTTGTTTGTTTGTTTGTTTTTTGCGGAAGTGGTCGTATTGGTGATAATGGCGGAGGGTTTTACCTCTTAACATGAACAACAGAATGAAGAGAGAGCGAAAAGGGCGGAAGAAGGAAGAGTGAAAAGAAGAAAAATGGCGAAGGCGGACGTAATGAGTTTTCCCAAGAATCGACAGAAAAAATAAAACGGGTTGGAAAAAGGTTTTTGTGCAAATCAAACACAGGCGAACTGCGCTCGTGCGCGGGATGGGTTATTCCATGGCAAAACGGCGTCAACATAGATAACCCTAAGAGTTCCAAGCTCCAACTAAGTGTAACCTTGGATCCAAGCTATCTCATCTACACGCGTCAAGTTGGACGGAGGGAGCAATGTCAAAAAGTATCGTTACATTACGAGTTCGGATTTAATATACAACCTGATTCATCTAAACACACGACCAGGTCCCTACGTCCTCACACAACCTTAAAAGGCAGAGCTCGCACCAGCGGTCCAAAGATCTACAACCACTGCTGCCCCATATCGCACTACCTCGATCATGCAAGAGAAACCATGTTGGACTTTTGACTTCGGTCAATCTGGATCAGGTGCGATGCCACAAGACTATATACCGCCTGGACGCCTAAACCTTCTGCGCTGCCTCTCTCAGCAGCCTCCTTACTAATATGATCCTTCAAATCCTGTAACGGAATAGAACCTCCCGATTCCCGAATCATTTGCAACGTCCTTGCCGCAAGGATGACCGAGATTGAGCTTGGTGGGTCGTTTTCTGATGTTGATGGATCTGCACAGCCGTCAATGATATTCGAGCTGATTTGTCTGAAAACGAGTAAAAAATACGAGAATGAAGTGTTAATACCTTGAGGTGTGAGTTGGCAATGTGATTGGTGGAATTAAGTTTTTTGATTGGGTGCACTTGTTCTTACTGGAGAATGTCCATGTTGACGATGTGACGCTGGCATCGAGCCACTCCATCAAGGAGCCTGACCAGTCTATGGTAGGCCTCTTTGATTCCCTCCACGTCCACCTTTGCATCGCCATCCTAATTGAGATACAATCAGAGGAGATATTAGTCAGGTATACAGTCTCTCGGCTTGTCTTTCAAAATAACATGGCTTCCTGCAACAACATTAATGACGTCCTCCGTACCTGTTGACTGGCCTTCTCCCAGAGGTGCATAATCTCTTCAAAAATAGGACTCGTTTGCTCTTCCTCTGAAACTCCAGCGTTGCCCTGCTGCGATGATGACAGTTCGTCGCTTTCCCGCATTAGCTTCTCGTACAGCGCAACTAATGGTATGAAAATGTAGAGTCAATACACATGCTGATGTTAGAAAGCCATGTCTTTAGCGGCGAATAATGACGTCGAAGAGATAGCAAGTGCGCGAGCAACTTACTCTGTTCTTGTTCACGTTGCTTTTGTTCCTGAATCTCATTCTCCAGGTACTCGATCTAATGGACATTGAAAATAAATCAGTCGATTAGTATCGTTCCTTCACGTAATAGTTCAGCGCCAACAGCCCTTCACATCATATCTGCAAGCGGACGAAATTCAAATTTGGCTATCTTACCTCCAGCTTCTTGGATGCAGCTTCAGCTTCCACTTCCATAATGTCATCATTTGCTTCACCGCGCTCATCCTGGTCATCCTGATCCATAAACTCCTCATCAGGAATGTCCGTCAGTCCGTCCAGCTCTCGTTGCATGCTGTTCAACTACGATATGCAAAAGGAAAGAGTGAGTTTTAGTAAGCGATATCTCACGCCATCGTACTGCCTAGCAGATCATCTTATTTTTAACGCGACAAGACATACGACTCCTATTACCAACACATACCAATTGACGCTTCTCGCTCAACAACTGCTCCAATGCAAAGATCTCTCCTTCTTCCCGCATAATATCAGTCATGATCTCGCCTCCTTCTTGTCGGGGTACTTCCTGAATATCCTCTGATGAGTTTGCATCCTGAAGCTATAACGATCAACAAAATTAAACGGTCATGTTAGATTCTTTTTTTCAAAACGACAGGTGTGTCTCGCTCAATAACTGAATTCGGAAAGCCCTTAGCCACTGGTCGCGTTCATAGTTCATCTTTTACCTCTGCAAGTGTTGCGCTCAGTTGTCTTATCGATGCCTGGACATCCTCATGTGCATCCGCAACCTCGTCCAGACGCGCCTGAACCGCCTTGTTTTGACTATATCATCAGATGAACAAAAAATAGTGGTGTAAATATCACCATATTCAAAAAAGTGTGTCAAGCAAACAACCCCTGAACGATGCGAAAAGGCCAAATGTCATAGGTATTTACCAAATTTCGTTGAGTGCTGTTGCGAGCTCAAGTGTCGTCTCAAACTCATCCGCGCCCTCCCTCGTCATCATACTAGTTTTTGAAATGAAAAACACGAAGTCGCTCTCGTTAGTTTCACGCCTCCTGTGTGTCCGTTCATTTGTAACGCCTCGCGATCAGATCACCGCAGTACAAACAGGCACATACATCCGCAAGGTCTCGATACGATTGGGGGAGAATAAGTTTTGTTCAAAGGACTTTGCGTTTCTGATGGGCACCGCTTGGTTCTCGAGGAGTAATGAAGAGTAGAGCCGGGGTGCTGTAAAGTCGACGGACGCCAGCCGCCGTGAGGAGGCTTCTAATGCTGCGAGTCTGTCGTTCATCCTGTTCCTTGTCTGTTATTTTTCGTTTTTCGTTTCTTTGCGTCTTATTATTGTTTGGTGTGCGTCGAGAGGCTGATGGAGGGAAGGACTGAGGCCGTGGAGAGGAGATAAGGGAAGTGTGAAAAAGAGGCAACAAAGAAACGAAGGCGACAAACAAAAACAAGAAGCATTCAGGAACAAGTCACATGACAAAAACGCGTCTGCGCTTTCAACGATCCATTCTTTTTTTCAATCGTTTTTTTATCTCAAACAACTGTGTGTCTAGTAATTAATAAGAAAGGGCAATAGGGGTACGAGGAGCGAAAGAAGGGACAAAGGGGGATATATCTATTGGAACTGGCAGAGGGTAGAGATGACCTCTCCGTTCTGGAACTCGGCCTCGGCCTTCAATTCGGTCAATCCAAAGTACATCTTCAGCGTAAAAACAACAGGCGTACCAGGTGCTGCACCAGGCATGTGAGGAAGAGGGATAGTAAAGTCGCACAGCTTCTGGACGCCAGGCGAGTCCACAAAGTCGGGCTGGTCCTCTCCATTGTACACATACAGAGGCGACGACAGGGGCTCGGGGTACTTGTGTGTCACATACTTTTTGCTGATACACTCGTTCACAGAGATCGACTGGCCAGGGCGAACAAAGACAGAGAATCCATCGCGGACACGGTACTTGCCATCCTGCATATACTTCTTCTCAACTGGGTCACCGGCCTTGTACAGACGCGTGGTGTCAACACCATACCAGCGACGAGCAACACGAGCCTGGATGGGCTGGTGGGTCAGACCGTGGTAGACAGCACCACGGACAACGGCCAGATCAGGACGGGGAGGGTAACGAATCAAGGGGACACGGTTCTCAAACTCCTGCTGGACACGCTTGTGGAGGTAAGGAGAAGAACCGAAACCACCGACCAAGAAGATTGCCGCACACTGCTGGGCCTGGAAGAGCTGTCCGTCAATCAATCCAAGAACCTGGTTGACCACAGGGTCAAAAACGAGCTCACGCATCTCCTGTGCAGAAATTGCCAATAGACCATCCTCGAGTCTCATGTCCAGATCGACAATGTTGGCCACCGAGGCAGGCATCGAGATGAAAGAGTCCTCGTCTCCGTCGAACTGGGGCTTGTGCATGAACACGAACTCTTCCATGATCTGAGCCCAGGCCTTGGGCTGAAGGTCGTAACGCTGCAGCTTGTGACGAACGAGCATGGAAAAGTTCTCGTCCAAGAATCCAGATCCACAACTGGCGCCGGATCCACGGGTCACCTCTGTCAACGCACGAGTTCCACTGCTGTAATCAACCTGGAAAACAATCAAATCAACAGTTCCACCTACAATTCGTGAATAATGTTCACACAAAGTTGAAAGCCGTTAGCAAGTGCACTCGACGACAGCATTTCTTGCACAAAATCAAAAACATCAAAGAGAAACGGAAACGTACCACCAGCATCACAAATCATGAAACGGTCTCCTTGCTGCAAGTTAAACTGTTCGCACTTGCGCTCGCAGTACATGGCAGCAGCTTCGGGCTCAGAGACGAGAAGGAGACGGTGAGGAGGGTCCTGGGGCTGGATGAGACCAGCCTCGATGGCAGTACGACGCATGACACCCTTGGCAGCATCGGTCCACATGGCAGGGACAGTCAAACAGTACTGGATGTGGTGCTGGGGGTCGATCATGCCCCCTCCGCCGTTCTTAAGGATCTCAGCAATAGCATGGGTGTGAATGGCGCGGAGATAGTCGCTGATGGCGTTCTGGGGGTTGATGGTGCGGGGAAGAGGGGGCAGGTACGGGGCGAGGTCGTTGTCCAGGAACAGCTTGAACTTTTGCAACAGATCGAGGTTGCGTGCGTTAGGGGTCAACATGGCAGCCTTAGCAGCGTATCCCCAAGAGTGCATCTTATCGTTCTCCTTGCTGTATGCGCTGACGGTAGGGACCTTTCCGTACAAGTTAGCCTGGTGGGGCCTATTTTATGCAATATGCAAAACAACGTCAACTCCTTTTTTTCTTTAGAGAATAATTGACTTCATTGAGCAAAAAGCCAACGTCGAGTGGGTCTTCCAAGGTCATTCAATGGCTCCTACCAGGTGGTCATCTCCAGAACTTCGCCGTTCTGCTTGAAGGCATAAGCGACTCCCGAGAACGTGGTTCCTATTGTTCAAGACGACAGAGTCAGATATGTTTGTTGCATGCGTGTGGTTTTAGTTCACACCTTTTCTAGTTGACTCCTTTCTGGACAAGTCATAAAGTACACTTCTTCATCCACTTTTCGTGTGTTGTGTAATCCTGCTCATGACAGAGATCCTGCGCCATTAACAAAAGGTTCTCGATAGTTCATCGTGCCCTAGCGCAAACTAGCCATCTCTCCACCTGCTGTCTCCGTGCTCGTTTGTCATCCAGATGATTCCCTGCTCAAGTCCTGGGATTGCCATCTATTGCAGAAAATTAAAAAAAAGCTCTCGGCAATGCTAATCGTCACAAAGCAAGGTCATGGTGGCTCTTACCGAAATCGATGGCGACCAAGAGGGGGTACTCGCCGCCGACAGCATTGGGGTGAGGCTGCTGAGCAGCAACTTGCTGCTGCTGAGAAGGAGGAGGAGCAACCTGACCAGGCTGAGGAGGCTGTTGGTAACCCTGCTGCTGCTGGTGATACTGTTGCTGCTGGTCATAAGGCTGTTGCTGACCATAGCCACCCTGCTGCTGTTGCTGGTACTGCTGCTGTTGCTGGTACTGCTGCTGCTGAGGATCAGGCTGTCCATAGGGGTTGTATGCACCGCTTGGGGGAGGGACAGGTCCAGCATAAGGATCGTTAGATGCGCTCTGTCCGTAGTAAGGCTGCTGCTGTTGCTGGCCCTGACCCTGGTAGTACTGCTGCTGTTGACCCTGCTGCTGGTATCCGTAGCCGGCGCCCTGGTTGGGTGAACCATAACCGGGCTGCTGTTGTTGTTGCTGTCCTGCGTTCTGCTTCTGCAAAGCGGCATGGTAGAGCTGACGCTGCTGGGCAATGTGGGCGGGAACGTCAGACATTGCTTTAGTGAAGGATGTTGGGTGTGAGTGAGAGTGAGAAGGTGATCTGCGAAAGAGTGAGAGACTAGAGACAAAGGAGATGATGAGAAGAGAGAAGAAAAAAAGAAAGAAGAAAAGCGTCAAGGGGCAACAGGGCGGGGGGGGAAAAAAGGCACTCAAAATCAAAGGTCCAGTCCCTGGGAGGCTGGCCAGGGGGCTGGGTGGGTGGGTGAGTATTCAAATCACTCATGACAACCTTATCCGAGAACAAGAGCGAGAGTGAGAGCGAGTCGATGACCGACTCTCGACCCTCGACTCTTGGTCAAAAACATGGATATGAATGAATGAATGCTCATCTCCAATCCATTTTTCCCGCTCGCTGCTCATTCCTACTCAAACAAATATCCGCTCTCAGTCCCCATTGTTCTCCCATTAGCCATCTTTATCCTCGGCAGTGCCCCCCTCTTTCCTCGACTATGCAATGCACTGCCCATGGACCAAGCAAGGTAGAAACGAAGAACGATGCTTTCGCACACAGCAAAGAAAAGATGTCAAGATTGCATGCTTCAATCGCCCCTGCTATACCACCTTGTCCATAAGACGTACCATGCAATCCAGTCGCTCGCACATATGATCCAGAACCATCCCAAGAAACACCAACGCGGACGTGGTCTCGAACGCGTACCAAAATATCAGTTGAATGCCGATTGACAATTGCGAACAGAACTGCGCGCATTCGATGCAATTGACCGTTGCCCGAATATCCATGTTAAATGGTGAACTGGAACACTCTGACGTAACTGCCACCTTTTTCATTTCCTGTTTCTCTTCCTCCTTTCTCTTTTCATCGTCTCCCTTCTCCTCTCCTCTCTTCTCTTCTCCTCCTCTTTTCTCGCAAACCATCCTGCTTTCTTCCCACGCTCTTCCTTTATTCATCTACTCTCACACCACAGACTCTCTCACACTTTCACGCTCTAAACACTAGTCCAGCAAAAATGTCCTTCCGCCTCCCAAAGTTCCCAATGCTAACCCTCTTCCACAACCCCTCCTCAAAGGTCTCTACCCAAGCCCTGTCCCTCCTCCGCCAAGCATCCGTCACCCACAAGTTTGACATCGACCTTATCGACTCCACAACCACCGCCCCCACCCACCAACAAGTCTCTTCCATCGTCGAGTACCTCGGCGGTGGCGCAACCGGGTGTGGACAGATCTTGGACACGGCACAGGGAGCACCCAAGGCATCCACAGTCGGGGAGGTACAAAAGATCCTGGATGCTAACCCGGGTTACTTGAGACGGCCCCTGGTGGTTGATTGGAATAAAGGCAAAGCTGTCATCGCCGATGTAAGTTTGTGTCTTTGTTTTTTTTTTTGTTTTGTTTTTTTTGCTTTGGTTGTATGGTGGATATGTGGGTGATCATGCTGTGCATGGTCTCCGTGGGAGATAGAAAAGGCATAACACTCAAATACATATGAAATGCGCATATCCTTGCTCTTTTTTTAAAAAAAACAAAATCCTAATTTCCTTTTTCGATGATGAATAGCCCGCGTCAAGAGTGAACGAAATGGTTAAGAATGTTGGCGATGAGGAGTAACTTGGGAGTAGAATTGACTTGAGAACACGACCAGCAACAACAACCAGCAACAGACCAAGGACAAGAAACGACAAAAAAAAATCAAACAGCAGTTAGCAAACAAGAAGCAACCATGGCAATTAGAATAAAGAATGTGCATTGGATAAATAATGAAGTGATTGTTATTATGATTTTAATAATACTGTGGGTGTAAAACTATGAAAGAAAAGGTATACAAAAAGGAACTCGACAACAGAGGAGACTCAAGGACATCTAAAAGAGGTCCAAGAGACTTACTCGGCGTCAAAGACGGCGGCAAAGCTAAAGCCGTATTCTGAGGTCATGTTGACAATCTTCCACTGACCGGGTGTCAGCACCTTGGTGATCTCGAACAGACCAGGCTTGACCTGAGGCAACCTCTCGGGCATACCACCATCGGGTGCCTGCACAGCCAGCGCTGGGGTAACTCCCTTTTGGACATCAAAGACACGGACACGGATCACCTGGGACTGGTTCTTCTTGACCTTGGCGTACAAGGGCTCCAGGACAGAGAAGGCAAAGCCTTGGACGACATACTGCTGCAACAAGGGCTTTGATGCCTTGCCAGGTCCATCGTTGAAGACACGGAATCCCAAGATCTGGGGACCGTTCTTGGTCTGGTCACCGCCTGGAGGCCATCCAAAGACGTTCAGCTCCCCAGACCCACTCGAGGGGCACCAGCACTTGATGACCATCCAGACATACTTCTCGTCCTCGCGGAGCCACTGGCAGACCACAGGCAGAGACTGACCCTTCCAGTTCAAGCGGGCCACAATCTTGCCCGTTGCTCCATCCGATGGACGCTTCTTCAAACGAATCTCGGCCTCGACATAGTCGTCCTTGGTGCGGATCACCTGACCACGGTTGCGACCAGCCAACTTTATACCAAGATCCCAGGACTCGGGCTTGATGGCAGGGAGGGTGCGGAAAACGTTCTCGTGGATTGGAGGGTCCAAGAACTGCTGCTCGGGCTTGTTAGGCCAGTGAGTATAGATCAGACGGTTGGGACGAAGCAAGAAGAAGAAAGGTCTGAACAGCTTCTTGAACGAGCGGGTTCCAAGGTCGCAGACACCAGCACCCCAGGTCGAATCGATCAAGAGGTACTCGCCATGGATCCTGACAGCATTCCAGGCGTGGGGGCTTCCAAGACGGTCATCTCCAATCTGGACATCGACACCACGGGCAACACCAATGACCTTTTGAACCTGAAGACCAGCAGGCTCGGCAAGAGCGATAAACAGGTTGGCGTAACCCTCGCAGACAGCCTTGCGGGAACGAAGGACATACTCGGGGCCTTGCTCACCATAGCGTCCACTCATAAAAGCGGGAACATCATAGGCAATATTGTTAGCGATCCAAGTAAAGATGGTACGGAGTTGCGAGATCTTGTTGCCCTTGCAAGGGGAGGTCAGGTAGTGAGACAGGCTGGCAATGGTCGCTGCCTCGCCAGCGGGGCAAGCGCGCGCATGGTTGTCCTCGCGAGAAAAGTCAATATTTTCGGGCTCCAACCTCGTGCCGCTAAAGGTCTCTGCAAGCAAAGGCTGACTCTTCCTACAAATAGAGATATCATACAAAATAGCGAAAGAGCGTAGGGGGGAAGAAAGAGACGGTAAAAGGAGATTAGAATAAGAAATCAGGGAGGACTGACATAGATACGAACGAAGGTCGAGAACACGCAGAGAGAGTGGGAAACGGGGGAGGGATTGTACACGGAAAGTGTACAAGAGGCGTAAAACGTGTGGGTGCACAAAGGGCAAAAGGGGAACAGCAGGTCGATCGGGGACAAAAAAGATGTGTGTTTTTGTTGTTGTGGATGGATGCAGTTGTGCAGCTTTGTTTTAGTGTCACACTTACTTGAGCTGAGCAATGGCATCGTCGGGCGCATCGCCTGAATGCGTGGTGGTCTGCTTGACAACCTTGCCGTTCTGGGATGTTGTAGTAGTAGTGGTGGAGGAATGGTGCTCCACAGGAGGTCTGTTCAGGGTGGCCTGCTGCATCTTTTCGGCAAGACGGTCCAAGGGACCATCATCACTCTCGAGGCGGATGGTTTGAACAGGGACTGGCAGTTGAGGCGCCTGTTGTTGGGGTCGCTGTTGCTGCTGAGGAATGGGAGCGGGGATGACGGTGGGCCGCTGCTGCTGTGGTGGTTGCTGGACAACAGGGGGTTGCTGTTGTTGAATGATAGATGTCCTCTTGGGGGTATCGTCGTTACGGAGGACATGCTTCTTCAATGTCGAGAAGAATCCGCTCTTGCGCTTCTCTGGTGGGTCCTGGGTGACTTGAACAGGCTGAGGACGGGGCTGTTGTTGAGGTTGACTAGGTTGGACTGGTTGGCGGTTGTCACTAGCAGGCTGCATCACCGGCTTGGTAGTAGTAGTGGTGGTGGTGACCCTGGTGGGCTGGCCAGGGGCGGTGACGGTCGTGACGACGGTGGTGACTCCGTTGACGGTCGACGTCTTGGTGGTGGTCTTTGTTCCGGGGATTGGGTTCATGGTCGATGTATTGGTATATGCAATGGGTCGTCAGGGACGAGATGGAACGCTGATAACGAAATGGGTATATGTAGAAAAGTAGAAAAGGAGGTTAATGTTTTGTCTGTTGGGAAACAGAGACCATCCTTTATATACAAAAAGGTTGGTTCTTGTCGACACCATGGAAGGATAGAGAACGCCCAATTGACTAATGCAATGCCTCTCTTTGTCATTCTCGTCATGGTCATGGACAAATATCTTGCATTGCAGCGACCATCGTCCGTTTTGCTCACTCAGCACACCGGAACAACCACCAGCGAACAGTAACAGTGGCAGTTGCAGCGAGAACGTGTATGGGATTGTCCATCCTGCGTCATATTTGCCCTTTGCCGCACTCTTCCCTCTCTCTGTATGTCTCTTTTATTCATCATATCCAAAGAGCAGGGTCCTCTGTTCATATCTCCCTGTTGTCATAATCATCATCATCCACATCATCATCGAGGCTGGGAGACAAGGGTCGTTTGTTTTAGACCGTTGGTCCGTCATAGAAAAAGTAACTTCTCGCACGTTCTCTCTATTTCTCTTTTTTTTTTCCCTCTCTTTTTGTGTTGTCGATTATTTAACACCCTTTTTTTCAATTGTACCAAATTGAGTGGCGCGCTTCCAGTACAAAGGGAGTATTGAAGGGGGAAGGAGGTCCAAGGGTGAAGGAGGAAGCGAAAGGGTGCAAGAGGCTAGTAGGCGGTCCATCACTGACGGAAAGTCTCCTGAAAAGTGGTTGGTCGAGGCGTAATGAGACAATGGAAGGCTACTTACTGGGAAGAACCTGAGTGAGAGGGAGAAGGTGAGTGGTGTGAGAATGAAAAAAGCTCCGGCTGTAACTGAGAAGGAGAATGAAAAGGAAACAACAAACAGAAATGAGAGCTGCTGTAGTGAATGGTATACAAAGAAGGAAGAAGGAGGAGTAGGGGAGGAGGTATGGAGTGGACTATGTAGTAACGAGAGTGAAGGGAGGAAAGGAGAGGGGAGGGGTATACAGTGAGTGGTAAAAGAGAAGAAAAAGTAAAGAGAGGAAAAAGAGAGTCGGGTAGGAAAAGGTGAAAGTTGCGCGAGAAAAAGAAAAGGTGAGCGCAAGAAAAAGAATAAGGAAAAAAAAAAAAAAAAAAAAAGGGCGTGGGCGAGAACGAGAACGAGAGACGAGAACGAGGGAGTGAGAAGAAGAGAGAAAACAAAGGTAAAAGTGAGAGCACCAGAAAAACGAGGAAGGGTAAGCAACAGTCGGAAAGAGATACAAGAGTGGGAGAAGGATAAAGGAGGAGAAGTATGTGTAGGAAGTAACTGAGAGCAGAAGGGTAAAAGCCAGGAAGAGTATTCGAGGCAGTATGAGGGCTAGGATGTTGTTTATTGTTGTTGTTGATGAAAAAATGGACAGAGGGGATGGATGTCCTTTTATACAAGGAACCAAGGCACAATTGAATGCAATGGGGGATTGAATAGGGTCAATGGGAGGATGGGCAATGCTATTCGTGCAATGTCCAATGGTTGAATTCAAAAAAAAAAGGATTTTTGTTTGAAAGAGAGTAAACCCCCATGGACCAGCATCTTGAACCCATGGTCTCAAGGGTCTCAATGGCGCCGATGATGCTCTCTTCCACAATCGATTGCATGCACAAACAAGGCAGGGCAAAAGAGAGCACAAAACAAGGCAGGGGGAAGAAGCCATTCATTCATTTGTCTCCCATTGTCTTTCTCTTTCTCCCTTTCGTTTCTATTTCTACCTTTTGGACCACCACCAACAACAAACGAACATACTGTGTAGGCCATCCCATTGCCGCTCTTTTTCTGTGGAACGTGGTCCACAACAACACTCTTCAACGCATCCGGAGAACGAAAAATGGGCAAGGCCCTCTCACTCTCTCTTCTCTCTCTTCTCTCTCTTCTCTCTCTTCTCTCGTCTCTCCTCTATCGCTCTCAGTCACTTGCTGACACTTGCGAAGAAGAGGAAGAAGGGCGCAAACAAAGCAGCAAGATCAATAATGCGAACAAAACCCCCCCTCTCTCCTCCATTCATTCATCGGCATTTGTTTACTTAGTTGTAAAATAGAATTGAACAACAGAATAGCACAACCCTTTTTTTTTTTTTTTTTTTTTTTTTTTTTTTTTGGCTTGGTGTCTCTCCAACCATCCATGCATGCCACAGCACAACACAGACATGGACATAGACATCACACACCCACACACAGACGACTGGTCTTGAAATCACCACCTACATCGCGTCCCATGCTGCCTTCTCTCTTCCTCCCCATCCCACCTTGCGTCCAATTTTCATTCGTTCATTCGGCCATTCATTCATGCCAAAACCCTTTTGTTTATGCTTAAGGGATCGGGGTTCAAGGTCCCTGGGCATTTTTTTTTCTTCGTACAAAAAAAACCTATGATGTCGCCTATGATGAAGGAGTTTTGTTGCTTTGAGCATTGGAATACCGTAGATTGCGGAAAGTCGGTGTGATGAATAAACTACGAGTGGTTTTTCTTGTTCCGAGATCTCTTTCGCGACGTCCGTGGTCAAGGTCGACTGTCTTTACATACACGCCTGTGCCGACCATTTCATTTGGACATGCAATCTGACCCACTCTCCCTTCTTCTCCTTCTTTGTTATCGTAGTACAGTGCATGCTTTGCTTTGCTTTCATGAGAAAAAAGCCGGAGTTCTTCTTCCCTTTATATTATATTTTCTCCGAGGTTGCCTTTGTTTGAACGACTAGTAGCCGAGATGGATGTGTACGATATCTCAAGGGACAACGGGCTCCCTTTTTTTTATTTGTATCTCCTCGTACTACAGCCTCGTTACCATGCGATGGTTCTATAGCACAATTACAGCGAACAAGGAGGTTCGTTTAACATGGAGTGATAGAAGAAAAAAAAGAATAGGAGGAAGAAGAGGAGGGACAATGCTATCCTGACCTATTGAATAGACCTACACTGCAAAATACAACAGGACAAACAGCCAATAGAGTCAATCCTAAAACTTAAAATACAACAACCAGCTTACTCATGGTGAACCTCCTCGCAACATGCAAAAGAAATCTATGAACGTGTTTTTCCTTGCCTCTTAGTTCGCTCGTGTTCATCGTGGCTCTTTCAGGGTCTTCAAGTACCTTTTTCCCCCCTCCCTCTTCCCCTTTTCCTTCGTACTCTATTCTACTGTTGATGGAAGATTTTGTTCGTTATTTGATCGACTCATCCTTTATCGTCCTCTCTTACATAAATACATTTTCCGTAATTTTTCATTCAAGAATCACAACAAAAGGCATCGAAATCTGAATGTGCATGGTAACATGCAGTAGACAAGGTAGGACAGGCCTAGTGGAAGCATAAAAAGTCGACAGGAAATTAGGTACAAGGACTGGGCGACATGGACAAGAAAAAGGAATCGAACTAATGGGAGTGCGCGGTTCCTTTTTTCTATGTGTATGCGCATTATTATTGACGACCCTTTTTTCATTTCAGGAACAAGCCAAGGAAGGGCAGGGTGTGAAAAAGGCAGGGCTCAGACATGCCCATGGTATTAGGTATAGGGGGGTAATTAGGGAGGAAGGGAGTAAGGCAGCAGCATCAGCGGCAGGCAGGAACAGAGGAAATGAAAAAAGGAAACGAAGGAGGAGAGCAGAGCACGGATCAGGGACAAGGTACAAGGTAGTACAAGAGAAGGGGCAACATCATCGTCGTCCTGAATACCGTCATCTTTTGGACTGGGGTACCAATCAAGCCCTTTAATGCGTTCATTTCGCATTTATTTTTGTGAGAGAGAATAAAATATCACAAGGCAGAAGAAAGGATGGGAGGCACAGCTCGTTCTCCTTCGCGTAATTCCATTCCGGTGTCTACTTTTGATCACTGATCACTGATGAAATGATCACTCTGACTCGCGATTCGTGGCTCCCCGTCTGAATGTGTCTCTAGTCTTGTTTTGATCACTGATGAAATGATGGCGACGGGTGTGTCTTGGCCGTCATCTGTGTACTGGATTTTTGGGTTGTTCGGCATAGAAAACCGCGGACCAACTGATGCTGACCTAACCCTAGAAAAACACCTGTTCTTTTCTGTTGCTGCTCTTTGCTCATTTGTTTGGGACCAATTCCACACAGAAAAAAAGAAACCTGACCGCTGCACAGAGAGCATGCCTTGTAATAACCGCAATCGAACCCGCATGAAATGCTAGAAGGACATGGCACTGTCCTCTCTTGCTTCTCAGTTTGTACTCCCACAACCCTCAAAGCACACAACAAAATCGATCTCTCTCGACACGAGTTCGTTTTATATTCACTTTCTTTTCTGTGTCATGTAACCCCATGGGGGGGTCGGTCGGTCGGAGACTGCAACAACAGCAACCAACCGTCTCCCTCCCTTTCCTTCTGCCTGTCCACATCTGCTTATTGATTGTGAAGCACGAAGAGTCTGGCCCTCATGCTGCCTGTTTGGATCAAAGAAACATCAGAAAAAAATCTTAACTTTTTTTTCTTTACCTTGTTTGTCACTCAGTCAATAGTACGTTACTCATCTGATTGACACAATGAGCAATTGAAGCCTTGGTAATCTCGGTGCACAATACCGTGCTTTTTTGATACTACGTTGTTCCTACTGCCCTCCAAGGCAGCCGTTGAACTTTTTTTTTCCATCACCCTCTCTCCCTCCCTCTTTGTCGTGACGACAAAATAACACGGAAAAGGTGCGGAGATACTACTGAACTCCAAGTCAATCGGCCTTCCTCCAGTGTCCAAACCCCTCGTTTTTGTTTTTTTGTCAGCGGTTTATATTTTGACCAATCGCCCTTTTGGTCCCTTTGGAGTGAGAAAAACAAAAGAAAGCGCGCGCCTCCCTCTTTCGCCTCTTTGTTGAAAAAAAAATGAATTGTTAGCTAACTGTCCAGGACCAATTGAAGACGACAAAGACGAAGACGAGAGAAACTAAACGAGAGTGAGAGATGGAGAGAGAAAACACTCGAGCGCTTCATTCTGTCCCGCCTATTCCGTGATAATCGCCCTACTGCCCAAACCAAAACACAAAGACACAAGAAACACAAAAGCGACATAGGAGGAAGAGGCGCTGTTCACAAGGTTAAAAGTCCTCTTTTTCTGTCCCCTTTTTGCTTTCTAGTCCGTTTGGTACGGACTGAACAAGCAACAATCCTTCCTTCCCAGCAAATCATGGGTTTCACCAGGAGTGAGAGCTATCCCTGCTTTGTAGAAAGAGAGTTGCGCGGGAAGGAGGGAATTCTCTTTTGTCTTTTTGGGTCTCGCTGCTTTATTTCTGTTACGCTTTTTGTTCTCCCCCCTCAGTTGGTCACCAGATGATCTCGCGCAAGAAAGTATCCGAGGGAGGCAGTAGAAGTTACACAGAGTACACATCCCATCCACGTTCATTCCTTCTTCATCCCCACCACTGCTCTCTTATTATTTTTCCCTCTCCCTTGGACTCTCTTCTTCTCCCCTACCTTAGACTGCCTCGCTGTCTTTCTCAATTTTTTTTGTCTGGTCCTTATCGTACTCGTTCGCATGGTACTCGTTCGCATGGTACTCGATAGCATGGTACTCGATAGCATGGTACTCTTTAGTTTCTCTTTCTTCTTTTCTTTCTTTCTCTCACCCCTTCTTCCCGTCGTGTCATTCGCTACTTTGTCTTTTGATATTCCTTTTGGATAACCGAAACTAGACCAGCCCATCCCTTTCCCATCCTTCTATCCATCCCTGTGCAGCCCCCCCTTTGTACCTTCTGTCGTACAAAAAAGAAAAATATGCCGAAAACCCCGGATGGACCTAACAAAAGAAGGGGCAGGGAAACATTCATGGCCTAAGGAAAAAAAAAAAAAAGAAATGTAATTTGCTCAGTACATGCAAGCAGCCCTGCGAGGACAGAGGAAAGAGGGACAAGGAAGAGGACTTGTGATACCGAAGCCCTCGTCATGGATGTAGGGGGATAGCAAGTAGGTGCATGTATCAGACATAAGTTCACACAAGATGGAAAGAAAGAGTCTGGGTTGAAATATTATTAGGGGTGAGGTGCAGCAGCAGCGGAGGAGGAGAGGAGCATCAGGAGTATCCAAATGAGCTAGCCGTAGGATTCATGCCTTCTCTTTCTGCCTTTGCCATGCTCTCGACTCGTCCATGTCCAATGCCTTGTTGCTGTTCAATATAACTGCTTTGCTCCTTCCATATGTAATAGGATGACTAAAGACTATTCCCGACCAGAGCCAGGGGTTGAAGAAGAATCCGATCGCAGTACGAGCCAACTAAGCGATCATTTTGGTAACATGAACGCAGTGAACCAGCAGCTCGTTTTCTCTATCCCGTTCGTTTTCTTTTCTTGCATGCTCGCGTTGCTATTCAGGAGGGGATCACGTAGGTAGAGCGAGGGGGAGAGAGAGGAAGAGAGGAAGAGAAAAAGTCCTAGAAGTGCGCCACGAGGAATCTGCAAAAACGTGCGCTCTAGGACGATAAGCGCGTTGAATAGGTGGGTGTATAACGACCTGGTGTTGGACGTGTTGAACGAATGAAGTGCCTTACTCTTCGAAACCAATCATCAATCCGAACGACAACACACAAACCAACCCAAAAGACCATCGAGAATGCTAAAAAAAGACCACGCTAGCGTATCAGCCACTCCGTGGCCGTGTCTGTGCGCCTTGTCCCGTCCGCGCCCTTTGTCGTATTTTTTCTTCTTCGATAGCCCTCCTCGATGTCTCTATCGCTACGTATCGCAAATCCACATATCCTTTTTTTTTCTCCGCCCCTCACTAGTCCCTGGCCCATCCTCTCCTCTAGCCGTGAAATGGAGTATTTGCTGAACCAATGGTCACTCATCCGACACATCCTTAGCATTTCTAGCCTAATGGAGACGACCCGCTTTTTGTTTATTTTTGCATGGTCAGTGGATGCTATGCAAGTCTGGATACATACCGGCACACTCACCCTTTTTCAGACCTCAGGGAGTCTTTTCCCATTCCATTCTGCCTAACCACTGCCTCCCCTTTCTCCTCCTGACCCCTTCCATTTCTATGTCATAAGTGAACTATATGAAGAAGTTTGTACCTCCCTCGGTGACCTTCGTCTCTCTATGTGTCTTCCCCCTCAATCTGCCCTTTCGTCTTTCTCTTTTTGCCCTGCTTCTACTTCTGGTCTCGCTTGCGTGCCTTCTCGTCCACCTAAGCAATTCTCGCAACCCTTTTCTCGAGCCCTTATATCTTATCACCCTTCATGTGCGCTAACGCGACTGCTTCTCGGCAAGCACAGTTTGATTGAACCACTCAGAGCCATCACCACAACCCGCACCATCGTCAGCATCATAGATCATATGGGCGACCTGGGTAACGTACCTTGTTTGCTTGTTTGTTTGATTTCGATCCAAACGTATTTGCTCACATGAACGTACCCACTGCATGGAGACATCCTAATCGCAGCATTTACATGAGCTGGGTCTTCCTGTGACCTTCTTTTTCTTCTCGGAAAAGTCGACAACATCGAAAGAAGGTTTGTGCAGCCCTAAATTTGTGTCCTCTCTTTTCCTTTATCACGTTCATAATTGATATGCTGCTTTATGCTTGTTCATGCCTGCTGCGATTGGGACCCTCTCCTCTGACAGTTACGAGCACATAGTCTGTCGACCATGTTGGTATTGTTGTTGTGTGTGTGTAGTTTTGGGTTATCTGGAGTGCGACGGAGTGTGGGCAAGGTATTGAGGTGATTCGCCACCCCTCTTTCAAAAAAAAGTGTTACTGCAGTCGTTGAGAGCGTTCTTTGATCAACTCGATGTCATGAAGTGAAATCAGCAACGAATAAGGTGCCGGCATGCATGATAAATTACTTCCATTGGTTCGCATGATCAAGTGTGGCGGTGCACTATTCTTTCACTTTGACCAGCCACACCTCAGGACCGCCTCAACATACCTCTCGCAAGTGCCTCTTTTTACCTTTCCCAATAGAAAACGTCGCTCGCTGTCTTTCCTCACACTTTCTTCCTTCAGAAAGCTATGCCCCTGCAAAAGACCCACTATCACTTTGCTAAGACTAAGAAAGGAGCGACAACAACACGAAGACATAGACTCAGATGCTACCATAGACACAAAATGTCTCACTCTTAACTCTCTTCTCGTCCCCCCCCCCCCCCAAAAAATTCTCTGTTCATCACACAACACACATATTAAACAACAATCTCATGAGACCCGCATTGCTTATCCTTTCTTTGTTTGTTATTTATTGTGCACCCCTCTGTTGATGGCATATTTCTTGTCGGCATCCTCTGAACATTCGTATTCTCTTGTCATCGGAAGCGCTGCTCGACACACCCTCTTACATCCTCCTTGGGGTTTCGCCCTTTTGTCCTTTGCGGAACTTCTAAACAGAAGAACGCCATGGCTGAGCCCTTGTCCTCTCATGTTTTCAAGTTTATCTTGGTGCCCTTTTGTTGTTTGTGCTCTCAATAACAAGAGCACCTACCTACCTCCATGATCATGAGAAGAATGAGGGAAATAAGAAAGGTGAAGGTTAGGAAGGAAAATTCAATTCGGTCGACTTTCATGCCCCGGAAGTAGTGACCGTGTGCAAGAACGAAAGGACTACTTAAGAAAACGCCTGCTTCCTCGATACTCTGCCCTAACAACACCACCACAAACAACAACAACCCACACAACCACATCTCTCACGCTCACACTCACACTCATACATACCATATACCCTCACTCACTCACCTGTACAACACCCTACCACCACTACCTCCTCTACTGCTACCTACACCTAATACACGATGCCAATGCCAAAGTCATTAAAGAGATTCTTTGCTGTCCTGGAGCCTGGCTCCAACGCCTCCAAGTACCAATCGGAATCCTCCTCCTCCCAACAACAACAACAACATCAACAGCAACAGAACGTCTTCCCACAGGACAAGAAATCCCCCACGGGTAAAATCATCCCTCCATCGACGTCAACAACAGCAACAAACCAACCTGCTAAAAAGCAACCAGACGCCTCATACCTCTTACCACCGGCCAAGCTGTCGACCACCCAGGCCTTTTACCAGAGTCAGGGTCTCTTTAGTGACGTCTCGTAAAACAGCGATGTCTTGTATATATGTGTGTGTAAGAAAGAGAGAGAGGAGAGAGAGAGGGAGAGAGAAAGGGAGATGGGAGGAAGGTTTGGAAGGAGTATAGGCTTGGCGTTGTTGTGGCGTGGTGGACATCTTCTTGTCTACGAAAGCATGCTAGGCAGGCCTAGAGAAGCACAGGACCTCAGTTAGAACACGCTATTTAGACTTTGATACCATTCACGCCTCCCCCTCCCTCCTTTTCCCTTTATCCTTTATCCTTTAACATATGTTTTCTATATCGCCATCCCATTTTCCCTTCGTTAGCTCATTTATTAAAGTCCACCGTAGCGATTCGAAAGCTCATGTGACGAAAGAGAAGGAGGGGTGACCCAGGACTCTAATAAAACTCTAATTGCAATTTGTATTGGCATTTGGGGTCTCATTTCCCTGGGTTGTGTCAAACTAATACATAAGAAAAATGCCTTTTTGACTCACCCCAGGCATTTAGTTTACAGGGATGAATGTGCTGGTCCAGGACAGTCAGGCAAATACCTTTGTGTCTGAGTAAGTGTGCGATCCTCAGGTGTTGAACACACTTCCCAGGATGCGTATCCTTTACCGGGAATGCAATAGAAAAAAAAAGATGGGTGAGATTGGGGGGTGATGGTAACTGGTATTTTTCGAGATAGCCCTTTTCATTGTTAATTTTTTTGGTCCCTGACACTGTTGATCACCCCTGTCAAATAGGGGCGAGTAAGAGATGAACATGCCGGGAACAGACCAATTGGTAGGGAGAGAGGGAGAGAGGGAGAGGGTGGTAGGGTATGAAACAACTGCAGGTGCTTGGCCGGGTAAAAAGGGTGCAGTATGACTATGACGGTAGCGTTGGTGGAAATATCTCGCGCACATCATTGTCGGGAAGGAGAAAAGAGAATGCAGCAAAACAACAAAACCTCTGTCATTATCCATCATCCTCTTTAGGCATGCTCATTGTTAAGAACAACATACCTCGGGAAGAAACAAAAAAGTCCTTCAGATTCAGGAACAGGGCATACAGCAATTGACATATTTTTCCTCTCCCCCACCCCTATCTCTATTTCTCTTAACCCGTCTTTGAGCCTGTTAAAAGACAGGATGGGAGAAAGGGAGGAGACAACTGCAATGAAGCAAGGAAAATTTACCACAATTTTAAACATGCAGGCTTGTCCGCCCCCATTGTCCATACCTGCACCATGTCGTCGGTAAACAACAACGGGAAAAAAGGTGAAAGAAACAAACAAACAAGCATCATCATATACAGGTAGGGCATTAAGACCATGTTGTTTGAAGCAACCACTCAGATCAACAGAATAAAGAGTGTGTTATAGTAAGAAGAGACGAGCCGCTCTTTCACATTCTCTTTGTTCTGGACAGCAACAGCATCCTGACAAACATTTACATACCCGGACATTTTGTCTCTCACCCACTCACTTCTGTCATGCACTGCACCCTCTTACTAGTTTGACTTTCAAGTGCTCTCGAACTTGCCCTTGCTAGATCGGATCGGTGGTGGCGCGAGTGGAGAGGTGGTCGGTGTGGTTGCTATAACACCGTCCATCGGGAGTTCAAGCGAGATTACCACTCTTCATTATTTGTAAGGTTGATGTAAACCAGATTGCTCTCAAGACGGTGCGTCTGTGTCTATGTGTAAATGCGTTATGCCTTTTGCTTTGTTTTTTCCTGAGTAACCCTGGAACCTGCTCAGAAGAGCAGCCAAAGTGGCCAACGCACCACCAGAGCCCGACTCGTTTTTGCTACCTCTCGCTGTGTGCGTATATGTGGGTTCAGATAAGTGCTGTGTCCAAGGGGTGAAGTGGGTGTGTGTGATGTGTAACAGAACACTTAATCACCCGTCACCCCTTTTTTCTTCAGCCTTCGTCCCTATCATCCTTTCCTTGTCCCTCCTGCTCTCCATCTCTCCATGCGTTTCCCGCATGTTCCTTTTTCTATCCCTTCGGCAGAAACAATCTACTTTTCTGTTCCACTTTAATTAAACACACCACAATCGCCTGTGCCTGAATTTTATTTTCTATTGCGTGGTCAGCAGGAAAACCTAAGGGAAGGAACCAAAGGCAGAAGTAATAACGAGGGTTCGTTAGGACGGGTCATCTTGACAAATGGTAAATAGCGAACCAAATTACACCTCGGGATCCAATCTCGCTCCTTTCGTAGTCCTCGTCGTCGTCGTCGTTGTTGTTGTTGTTGGTCTCTCTGACGAAATGGCTGGGTCTCAATTAACATAGTAGTGGGAGATCTGTTCGGAGAAAACAAGAAGACGAGATCAAACAAAACACGGGAGGAGAGGGAAATATCGAGATCCGAATTTTTTTTTGTTGTTGATATTGTTATTGTTCACCCTTCATTTCCTCCTTCGCCCTTTTTTTTTGTTCCTTGCATCCCGGGTAATTTCAATTAAATTACAAAGAAAGAAGGACAGGACATTCCATTGCTTTACCTGATCCTCCTTTATTGTTTCGTTTTTTTTCCTCGCGTGAGTGTCGCGCTGCCTAGGGTCATGGAAAGCTCTCAAGGAGGGTGTTCTGAGGGACCCCTTTCATTTCTATGTCAATTGTAATCGGTTGTGGCGTGGGGGCATGCGTAGACTAGATGGAGTCTGCTTGCTCAATTGGCTTGGTTAGGAGACGTTTGGTGTTGCAGCATGTTCGATCGTGTTGTTTTTTTTTTCCCTATTTTCCTATTTTCCTATTTCTTTTCCTTGAGAGCAAAAGGCGCTTGTTTTGAGCCATATGTTCCATATAGATCCACCACTGCGAGAAAGTGAGAGAGTATGTGTGTTTTTTCTTTCCTCTTGGCTGTCGCAGACGCCGCAGGACCTACAACCCCACGACTCTCTCCACAGGTAATGTAGTACGGGATAGAAGCGCAAAGCGCGAAGGAAAAGATGCATGAAGCAAAGAAAGAAGTGAGAGTATGAGATCGAGTGTTGCACAAAACTTGATAATGTGTAAATTAGAAGTGATCGGGGCATGCTCTTCCTCTCTTCCCTCGTTTTTTTTCCTTCACTTGCACTCGCACTTTGTGCATCCTCATTCCCACTTGCAACTGTTCTCCTCCTCTACAACAAACATCACGTGTTGATACATTGATAGAGAGTTGGCGGTGGGCGCACACCCCGTCCTAGATGGACATGGAACATTCGTACGATGTGTGAGCAGGCGCAGGATGAAAATAAAAGTGGGTGCGAACTGATTTCTTCTTAAAATGTTATATTGCATAGTTTCAGACAAAAACGATCACCGACTCTTATAATTGAGGATGCAAGTGCGAACGCCTTTTTTTTTGGTGCGCAGGCTAAGGAATGGGCGGTGGAAGGGAATAGGTAGGTACATGCACAAAAGGTACTGTACTACATACTCTTATTGGTATTATTTTTCCTCACCGGTTAATTGTAGAGTGCTGTACCTTTAATCCCTCAGTGTCCTCCTCCACGCCCAACTTCACAGCCTTCAATGTTTGTGGCAAAAGAGAGAACTAAAAAAAAAAAAGGCAAAAAAAAAACAAGATAACGGTACAGCTGTGAGATCGTAAAATGATCGAGTGCAATAATTGGGCCTTGCGCTGACCTTAGAAATTAATAATATCTGTGTGCTTTTCGTGCCAATTGTCGTTAGTGTCCTTTTGGTTTATTGTGTGAATATCTGTCTGTCTGTCTTTCTGTCTGTGTGCTCTTGGATCTCAGCCTTCTTCTTTGTTCGTTAGTTCTTTATCCTTCCGTGCTTTTTGCCGTTTAATTAACCATCTCTTGGACCGGTGCGTTCGTGCGGGAAAGAAAAAAAAAGGCAAACACAGTGTGTTTGTCTCACGCATTCTCAAAATATTAGCGAGTGGAGAGGGAAAGGTTGTACTGGTGCAAGGTGCCTCTTCACTTCCCATTCACCTTCAGTTTATCTTTTTAACTGACGACTGGCTCAATGTTTTCCAGCTCCTTGCCACACTAGCTTGTTTCGTGTTGACCTCGCTCCTTTGGGATAGGAGTGGTTGTCTGTCTGCTTGCAAGCCGTTTTGTTTGTGTGCTCTCGATGAATTTTTCTCCTGCCTTGCCCAGGCAGGCATGTAAGCAGGGCTGGTGACCTCAATTCCTCCTTTTCCCCCTGGCTTTGTTTATCCTCGATATGTGTTCTTTGTTGTTCTCAGTCAGACAGCCCTAAGAGTGTCGTTCGTACTGTTTGAATGGAGGACAGTCGACGGACAAATTGAGGTCAAAGTTTAAATGAGAACTGATGGTCACGAATGGAAAGAGAGTGAGAAGGCGCGCGCCCATTCTGAGGGGAGAAGTGCCAGTGGTCCAACTGCTTTCTCCCGTTGAGCTGTTTTGCTGTTGTTGCTGACAGACAACAACCACAGTGTTCAAGACAAGTTACAATACATATCTGCGATTCAATTATACTTTCTCAGAACAGAGTGCAATCAGAGCAAAAATAGGGTCTGGGCACCCCTCTCTTATCCTCTTGATTCGTCCGAGAGTGGGTTGCGTTGCCTCTTTCACTAATTCATACTCCCTCTACTTCTTTGAATGCTTCACTCGCCAGGGCTGCAGTACCGTAATTTCCGGGTCCCTTCCTCTCTTTCAACTGCCCCTTTGTTTTAAGTAATTCATTCAATAGATTACTCCTCGGACTTTCTACATCCTCCTTTTTACTATAAATGCTCCAACCATTCCCACCAATTCTCATTTTTTTTTTCCTCATCGAACTCTCCCTCCTAGCTATTGCCATAGCAAGCAAACAACAACTCCCCTCACCCCCCACAACCCCTACACTACACCACCACCCACCTTCATCTTCTCTCTCGCCTTATCACCGAGTTAAACCCCCAACTCTTCTACAAACAACTCCATCCTCTACACTCAACCCTACCCACACATTAACCAACATGGTTTTCAAGTCCACCTTCTCCCTCGTTCTCGTCGCCACCTTGGCCGTCCTCTCCAACCTCGCCCCCCAGGCCGAGGCTCACTCTTGGGCCGACTGCATTGACTGGAAGCCCGCCAGCAACACTAACAAGTGGACCAACGGCAAGTGCTTGGGATATGCCCGCCGCTACCCCGTCAAGCCCAAGTTCGCCTCTCTCGATGATGCCGATCCCAACCGCCACTACCAGCAGGCCCACAAGAACATCAACGGCCAGCCCGCCTGCTCCGACGGCAGAGTCGGTGAGGAGCCCGGTGCTGACGAGACCCGCCCTGCCAAGATCCCCGATGCCTACTATAAGACCTCTGGCAAGAACTCTGCCTGGGGCAAGATGACCGTCACCACCGCCGGTGATACCCTTTGCGTCCGCTGGCCCGCCAAGAACCATGCTGGTGATCGCGATGGCGGTCGTGTTCTCATCAACTGGATGAAGGATGACATGAAGAAGAACCACCCCCAGTCCGAGTTGAACAAGCACCAGTTGACCACCCTTGATTACTCTGCTTGTGACAAGGCCCGCAACTCTGATGTTCGTCCCTGCGGTGGATGCTTCAAGGTCCCTGCTAACGCCACCCCCGGCATGTACCTCCTCCAGTGGCGCTGGCGCCTCAACTCCAACGAGTGGTACACCTCGTGCGCTGACGTCCAGGTCAGCAAGTAAATCCTCCCATTTCCTTCATCATACCCTCCTCCCTTCTCCCTTCCTTTTGCTCATTCTCTTCTATTCGCTTTTGTCAACAAAATCTCCTCCTCTCCGCCCCGTAGTGTACACCAGCTCAGAATGTAGTTCGTTTTCGAAAACAAAAAAAAGTAATGAGCAAAGCTTTCGGAAATTGTACAAGTTCTTCACCCCCACCCTTTTCAGTTTTTACTCAAAAATAAAAAGTATACCTTCATTCTCATTTGCAATACATACATCTCTCCTTCTCCTGCACTGGTACTTGCGAGGCAATAGCTCCAGTGTGTGTATGTCTCCACTTGAAAAAGCAGGTGCAATTGTGTCTCGGCTTGTCTACAATGCAAGCTAAAAAGGCGGTTTCATTTTGTACCTCCTACTCGCTTCAAGTACATACATACATTTTGATTACGATTTGTGTTTGTACTTTGCGCCCTTGTTTTAAATTATCTATTTTGCCTTTGCATTCGAACGACTGTTGCTGCTGCTTACTCTACTTTTCTACTTTCATATCTCCACTCCGCTGGCTGGCAGTGGAATTGTTTGTCTGAACGGCCTGTCGCCTGTGTCAGAGTAATTTCCTGTTCCCCTGCGCACTTTTTTTTTTTTTTTTTTATCTTTCTCTTACGCCCCCTCTCACACTTTCTCTCAATGTCCGACATCAAATGACGCGAAAACAAAAAAAGGAAAAGAGAGTGTCCACACTACACACACATCCTCCCCTCAGCCATGCAATTCATTTTGTCCTGATAGGTGCCGTGTCATAAATTAATCGATGAAACAGGGGGGAGGACAGGGCAGTGATGGGAGTGATGAGATGGACAGAGGTGTCAATTTCAAGGAATGCGTGGTCCTTGTTCCTTGTTCCTTGTTCCAGGGGTTCAATTCAAGACTTTCTTTTCCCCGGGAGTTAGCTTGCTACTGCACGACTGACTTACCTGGGTAAGGATAGAGAAAAAAGGCACAAAGGCAGGATAGGGGTAAGGGTTGAAGCGAGATCTCTGTTGGTGTCAGCAATAAACCACCTCTCCTTTTTGCTTTCCTTTTGGTCTCTCTATTTCTCTGGTCACTGGCTGCCCCTGCTTTCAATTTACTCTACAACTGTTGTCTGTGCCACTATTACTGACGCCGAACCTCCTTGCAGTCTAGGTGTCGTGTGGTGATCAGATGAGATATTGTGTAGGTGGTCTTGACGGGATGAGTGTTGAGTGGTGACGGGGGAGAGATGAGTAAGAGTAGTAAGCCTTGTAAGTATAGCAGGCTTAGTCAGTGGTTCGTTGTTGTGAGTGGCCTTGTAGTGTTGAGTTGCGGTGGGTCTAGTAAGTGGTACATTGTGGTGGGTGTTGTAAGTGGTGCGTTGTGGTAGGTGTTAGGTATAATTAGATAGTCTGGGACCCGCACATAGTCAGCCGTGTACGTACACACCATAACCACAAACTACAAACCACAACCAAAAAAAATAAAATAATCAAAGGGGTACCCAACGCCTTCTTCAATCAACCACAACAACAGAACGCATGCCGTTGACACAGCCCCCGGAGGGATGAAAGTTACCAATACAGATAAAAACAGATCGGACGGAGACACCGTTGTAGTGATGTAGGCTATCCGAAAAGGATGACGTTGTGTAAATAAGAGCAATGGGCAGAGCCCGTCTGGTGAGTTGTGGTGTAATGGCCTTTGCACTCCCCGGCTGCTCACAAGTAGAAGGAGTCAGTAGGCCACCCTTTCCCGTTTCCCTCTCTTTCCATGTCCAACAGCCAAATCTAATCTTAGGCTAGCGGAGCCCATTAATTATCCAAGCCACGCACGCCAGCCCTCCTCAGCCACTCTCCAATAGTCGAGAGTTTTGTTTTGTCTCTTTTTCGTTCCATGCCTCGCTTTGATTCCATCTCCTTCTTTTCATGGCCCCCCTCCTATGCCGCAAGAGATTTTAAGCCATAAAACAACGTGGCCGCAATGCACGCATGCATCAGGAACACAAATAGGCTATTTGAACCATGCACACCCCCTCGTCATGGTTGGGTTGCTTTGGCCCATATGAAGAGAAAATTCATCTCCGCTTTTTCCGTTCTCCCCTTGGTGCCTTGGCCGCATGTCCCTTTTGCCCACTTTACCACACGCACATAGAAATGGATCGAGCGGGAATACGGGGAAGAAAATGAAGGTGATTGGGAAAAGAGAGTCGGAAAAATGGGAGTAGGATGAGAAAGAGTCTATCTGCCGTTGTGTTTAATGCTCACAATCAAAGAAGGGCATGGAAGGAGAGAGAGCGGAAGAAGAGAAGATAGGAGGATGGACATGGGCTACGTTATGTTAATTTACTCTATGACTAGAATGAATTCGTCCTTGGACGAGAGAGGATGGGAAGAGAGAGAGAGAGAGAGAGATAGAAAGGGACCCGTTCCACCGTTCCACAGAAAGCCAAAACACACAGATAAATTGACATGCATGCTTCAACCAATTTCCCGTTTTGTTTGTTTATTTGTTGTTGTTGATGCTACAATTGTTGTTGGTGTTAGTAGTGGTAATAAACAAAGTTTTCCGAGACCTCGTTGTTTTTCCGCGACCCTTATATACATGGAGCTTGTGGGCACTGAAGGCAGCATGTTGATCGACCTCATGGCCAGGGGTACTCCTTCATCCATCCAGGGCTGTGTGCGTTTGTTTGTTTAATTGGCAAGTGTGTGTAGGTTTTATTAAAATTGCTACCTCATCGCGGTAACAATCTCTGTTCTTCTCGTGAAAAAATGATGCCAATCGTGAAAACATGCTTCTCGAGATCTGCGGAATTTCCCATACATAACAATCCTCGGCAGCATGGCATAAAACAATAAGGGCACTCAACAGGAGAGGAGGGATCTCTTGAAAAGTTCTATCAAGATTGCTGCTGGAGAGTAAAGGGGTCCTGCACTCTACATCCTCTACAGAGTTGAGATATCAGCCTCGTATGCGCGTCCGTCTATAAAGGGTTGAAAGACACGAGTGAGTGATACCAGGCCTGTTATTGATCGTCACTTGCTCTACCTGTTCTTCTTCAGTATGCAGTTCCTGGAAGTTAGTTATATCTTGTTTCCTGTATATCGAGTCGAGCGCGCTTTAGGTGCGCTGAAGTTGGTGAGAGGATAGGACAGGAAGGTAGGATTGTGTTCACTTTTTGGCGAAAGTAGCAGTTACTTTTCAAAGCTCTCGTGATGAGAAGAAGGAGACTATGGTTTGAGCTGAAGGAAAAAAAGGTCACACATAGGCTTTGTCTCAGCCTCCGGTATACACCTTCCCTTCAAGCTTTGCTTTCTTGCACGGCTTGTGGCAGTGAGTTAAGCTCGGGTGTTTGGCTTTGACAACAGGGAAGGATTGGTCTTCGATCTTATTATACTGATCGTTTGATCTTGGTCAGTATCACGTACTTCTCCTGTGGTTTCAAATCGAAACCCCACCTTGCCCCTCGCTCCGAGAGTTTGAAACCAGGCAAACCAGCTTGGCACTCTTTGCGGCTGTGCACGGCACCAGTTCATGAAGGGGTTGCACGAACAAGCAGTTTGTGTTAAGACAAAAATATACGCTCTTCCCTTTCCCGTCATAAAGGTAACTCATGGAAACTGTGTGAGGTCTCAATGGCGATCGTAGCCCTGAAGGAAAGCGCTGTTTTTTTTTTTTTTTTTTTTTTTTTTTTTTCAAGAGTAAGAGTCTGGTTTTCGACTACGCCTACTGAATTACTTTCGCATATTTATCTGTTTGTATTCTGGCTGGCCTCAATATGTTTTTTTAATGCTTCGCTGATGTAACGTTACTTGTCACTGCACGACTATGAAGAACTAAAAGCAGCTAGGACAACATAGCACTCGAAAAATTGAGAAGTGAGCTAAGAGACCTTGAAATGAGCGAGCGAAGGATGGGTATATTTGAAGAAAGAAATAGGGCCTCCTTTCTTATGGCGATGTTCCGGTCCTTTCTCCGACATTTCATTTTCTCTTGATGAACGTTTTTTTTGTGTGTGTCGTACAGAACCGGTTTTCTGTGAAGGACTTAGTTCTTGGTTGGTGTGTTGAGTTTTGACTTGGTTCTCTGCTCTGTGGCGTCGCTCGTCATTTTTTAATCCGCCTCAGATTGGAGTGCAATAAGGATCTTTCATGACAGTCAGTCATGGAAGAACTCCATGCTCCTATAAATGATCGAGTCGATGAGTGGAAAGACAGAAGAACGAAGAAAACGTTTATGGAGTATTCTGAGTAGGCTCGCACCATCTCTTCCTTTATTGCAATGGTTCTTTGTAACCTGGACCAAAAGAGGACATGGGCGGGGCGTCTGTTTGGGTGCATGCCTTCTTCTTCGACTGCATGGCACTCCAGGATCGGACTTTTATAGCCCATCGCAGCAAGAAACAGAGAGTGAACAAAAGAGAAGAGATACGACATGGTTGCATACGATCGAGTGGAGTTCATTGGGGAGAAGACAAGCGGACGAACAGATAAACAGGGCTCAGTGGTTACTTTAGCGCAATCGGGTTACATTGAACAACTTGGCACCCCGCAAAAAATATCGACATCGCTGTTGACTGCATGGACCTATTCCTTTCTGTTTTCTTTGTGGGGCCGGGAAGGAGTTGAACACAATATGGAATAGAAGTGTCCCACGCCCTTTTGAAAGCCAAGGTTTTTGTGTGCGTCCAAATGGTTACTGTAAATGGTAGGCAACGAGCGAAAGTCAACCTTGTCCAGGCCCCAGATTTTTTGCGTTCATAAAAGAAATCATGGTTGATCGCCCTTTTGGAGTGAGACAAAGTGACCATCTCAGTCAATGCACCAATACCTTGTCTGAGAGGGAACAGAGGCGTCGAACTGTCCCTTGCATATCCCCACATAAAATGGTCGTTTACCTTTTTGCAATTGCAACTAAACTGCCGAGACGTTATAAGAGATCGAGCAAAAGAGATCTTTGGGTGGAAGGAAGGAAGGAGGGAAGGAAGGAAGGAAGAAAGGAAAGGTAAGCGGTATCGATCCCTGCATCATCCGTAATATCAACAGGGAAGCAAGCAGATTGACGGATGATATTTGGAGATAGTTTTGCCAATGGGCTGGTCGAGCAGGCAAGGTTTCCATGTCACGCTTTTCCTCCCTTCCTTCCTTTACCCACTTTTTTATTTCTCCCTTCTTCACCCTCAATCAAAGGCAGACTCAAAGGCAGGCACACACTGCGTTTAATTTCCCCACACTTTTTTTTTTTTTTTTTTTTTTTTTTTTTTTTTTTTTCAGTTTTCGTTTTCGTGGTTGAGTCGTTGACCGGAACATTCCGAGAAATGGATCGCGTGGCCTCCGAGGCAATTCTCCTCCGCATTGTCGTCGTGGTCCGGCTTTTTTTCTTTTCTTCATTCATGATAAACAAACGCTCGAGCGACAAGACTAATGAGATGAAAAAAGAAAAGGGTGGGGTGAAGGAGAGAGAGGGAAGGGTGTGCTTGTGGTCCGTATTGCCAATTGAGAAAAGAAAATAATGCGGAGAAATCGAGAACCCTCGTTTTTCTCACACCCCGAGGTTAAGGGAGGAAGAAAAAGGATGAAAGATGGGGTAAACGAGTCATTAGGTTCGCGTAACTCTGTTCCTCCTCTTTCCGGAGGAACTTGCTATTACTCCTCCTCCCCCCCCCTCCCTCTGTTTTGCGTGACCTTTTCAATGATGATGAGGTCAATGAACAAGTGCAAAACAAAAACAAGTGCAATGCAATCAGTTTTCGTACGACCGTGGGTGATACCCTCCGTCTATCCCCTCACCTTTCTCTATCGGCTGTACTCTCTTCCTCGTTTGAGGAGAAGAGCAGCACCTTAGCGAGATTTTTCTTGATTTCAAATAAACTGATCATTGAGCGGCGTGCGCACTCACTGTGGGAGCTCAGCTAGCTTGCTAGAGGCTGTAAGAAAAAGTAGATCGTGGTCACTCGGGGATCCAGAAACGTAGGGGTTTAGACGAGGACGATTAAATAAAAACGAGTTTTTACGAAAGAGAATTAACCAAGTCCACAAGGGCTAAATGCGACCCCGGAGCTCACCGTTTCTCAATTTACGTCTTTCGTTGTTCCTACACTTTATTCCTTTGGTATGAGTTGAATAAGTGAGTGAGCTGAGTAAGAGTGGGAGGATGATGAATGGACGATTGAATGAGTGTATGAGTTGCATGTTGACCTTGAACGACTTGTTGCAGTACCAGAGTGACATCCATTCAAGCGGCATTTGAGTTCAACTCACTGTCAACCCTGTCGATGCTCAAACTCTCTTTTGCGGTTCTCTCAACTCCTTAATCACCATTCTCGCCTGCAGGGGATGAGAGAGAGAGCCGATCTTTTTCTTTTCTCTTTTTCTGCCCTGACCATCTGAACATCGATTGGTTGGCTGAATGAATGGCTGAATGGTTCATATGTGATATATGTGTGTTTGTACTGGTTTACTGGGCGAGCAATTGATCTCGTAGTCTCTACCTCTTAATCTTCGGGTCCCTTTTCTCTTTCTATAACGTCTTTTTCCTCTTTTTCCTCTTTTTTGTTTCTGTTCTTTTTGCTTTTTTTTTGTTCTCCACCCTCACAACTCATTCCTTTTTGTTCATTCGTTCTGTTTATGTTGTTTGGTCATTTCATTTTGCATCCCATTGTTTTTGCCTTTTCTTCATCAATATTAAAAGTAATCATCTCTCCCTCCTCATCGACGCCATTACTTTCTCTCAAACGCACTCGACAGCCTTACTTCCTTCAGCAGAGTGTCCTTCTATCCTTCTACCCCTTCTCCACGTTTTATATTTTATTTTTTATTTTTTTATTTTCTCCGCACACTCTTCCAACCTCTCTCAGTACCAACCAGACTGTACCCTTTCGTCCATCTCTCTACATACCTGCCTTGTCCTTTTTTTTGCTCGCAGCGCCCTTTGCCTTTCACTAAAATCAACCCTCCTTCCTATCGGATCATATTTCAGGCATAAACTCATCTCAATTCAACCTTACGCCCTCCTCTCTCGAAAGCACGAAATCTTCACCATCGACAGTCGTTCCTTCATTTTTGATTTCCCTCGTTCTCTCCTTTGTCCAACGAACCCTTGTTTGGCCCTTTTGTTGTTGTTGATCCCTCTTCATTAATCGTCAACTCAAAACACAACCGACAAAAAAAGCACACAAACCCAACCTTCCTCGACCAACAACAAGCGCCCATCACCTGGAGACCCCTTCTCCAGCCCAACTCTCTTCCACCACCCCGGGGACTATCACTATTTACCAAGTTAGCAGACCCCCTTCTTTTGGTCTCTTTTCTTCTGGTTCAAAGTCGTCCTACCCTCACACAACAACTCCCTCACTTTCGGTTCTCTTCAATTGCACAGCTCTTTTCATTCTTCTTACCTGATCATATTTCAACATGACATTCTCGGGTCTACCCAGTCTTCGCGATCCCAAGCACAGTCTCAAAAACTCAAACTCGGGGTCGTCGGCATCTTCTTCCCCAAGCTGCTCACCCAGTTCATCACCCACCACCAAACCGGTTTCTGGTCAACAACAGCTCCAACAACAGCTTCAACAACAGCAACAACAGCACCAACAGCAAGGTGGAGCTACTGTCCTGGGTACTACCGGTCATCCTACAGTCAATGTTGCCCCACCCTCAACTACAACTACGTCAATGGCGGAGATAGTGCCACCCGTCGTCATTGGGAGCAGTAGTGGGGCCGCTATGATGTCGGTCGTGACGGCCAATGCCCCGACAGAGACTACATCTATCCCCACAAGCTTGAACGAGAGTTCGTTCCAGGGACTGATCCAGTCGTCCTTTGGACATGTCCTCAACTCTCTCCCTCCTCAGGGGATGGTGGTCTCTCAGCGCAGCACGAGCAGCTCGAGCACGGTGGATCTGCACCAGCTGCAGGTCCAATCACCTTCTCCTGTATCGATGCTTCTCCCGCCGATGGCTGCATCACCGACGCCCATTGTGACCAAGAAGAAGGCTACCCCACAGAACCTGAGCCCTGCCCACAGTGCAGCTTACCGCAAGCGGCTGAATGTTAATCAAGGTACAGTACTCCGCATAACCAACATACCCGTCTTGTTTTGTCCTTTTTCATCTAGTGTACCTTTTGGCAGATACATTGGAGACCTATTCCTTGCCCTCTGTTTCTCCTAGACCCTCTCGCCCCCGCGTCCCCTACTTCAACCTTTTATTTTATATTCCCTGAGTGGTTCATCCACTAGATCCTTTTTTATCCGCCCCACAATCCCTTTATCCCACAACAAAAGAGATAACGAAATAACGAACAATGAAATGAAAAAGGAGAGTGATCGACCTATACGATCTGCCAGAGTACCCGTTCTTTTCATGATCTTCCTCCCTATTCATTCGCTCCTCTCTCCTCGTCGTCCGTCATCTGTGAAATCTCCGCCCCAAGGTCTGACCAATCGTATTAACCATATAACATCTGTCTTCGTTTGTATTCTTTTGTTCTTATCGAACACACACACCCACACTCTCTCTCTTTCTTCTGTACCTTTCCATTGATCTACTCTGTCTTCCAATCCTATCCAGTCTGTGACTGGTGCAGGTACAGGAAAATCAGATGCGATCGCGAGTCGCCCTGCAACTCTTGCCAGCACTCCAAGCGAGAGTGCATCCGTACTCCACCTTCTGCCCTCCTCGCCAACCAACAACAGACTCCTACCGAAGACCAAGAGCTCGCCGTCTCTTCCCCTGCAAGCTCATCAGGAAAGACGAAACGCACCCGTGCCACCAACAAGGATGGCAGATCCCGTCGTGCCTCCAAGTCCTACCGTGGAAGCAGCATTAGCTCCCACCATAGCTCCTCCTACACCTCCTTCTCATCCGATAACGACGGTTCCGATGAGGGAAATGAGGATGAAGATGAGGATGAGCAAAAGTCGACCAGTGGTTCAAGAGCAGGCGACTCGTCTGTCTCGCCTGTGGTTGGGTCCTTGACCTTGGCTGGCTTGGGCCTCTCCAGTTTGGGTTTGGGCCTTGGTGGACTTGAGCCTAACCTTGGTCTGGAAGCAAGACGTGAGAGTGATTTCCAGATGGCGAGCCCACCTTCGTTCGGTTCCAGCATAGCCTCCTTCCAAGAGAGTACCATGTCTCAGCAGATGAGCCTGCAGGATCAGGAGCACCTCGAGCGTATGCAACGGATCGAGATGTTGCTATCCAGTGTGATTCCCGGTGCTGCCGAGTTCATCGCCAGCGGCTCGCAGGGCTCTTTGCACGTGCAGCAGCAGCATCACCAGCAGCTCCTGCAACATCAACAGCAACTGCAACAACAGCAGCGTAATCCCTCTGTCGCGGAGAAGAAGGGCTTATCTCTTCTGACCCACAACCTTGACCTTCATGAGCAACAGTCTCAGCACGATCGCATTTTGTCCCCTCAAGAGCGCTTGGCCAAGATGGCTCTTTCGTCGCCTGCCATCAACACCACCATGGCTATGCCTTGGTCAAGATCTCCCTCTGGCTTGTCTTCTCTCCGGGAAGAGAACGAGCCCACTGAGCCTTCTCGGTCGTCCTCTTCTTCGTCGTCACTGCCGTTGATGTCGGGACCTGACTACATTGAACGCATGAAGAGAATCGAGATGTTGCTTGGAACTATTCAGGATGTTCCTCTTGCCAAGGCTTTGATCTCTCAATCCCAGGGCCAGACTCTCTCCAACGGATCATCAAGAAGCAACAGCGTCGATGTCGTTGACACTAACAAGTCTAAGAAGGTCTCTAAGGTAAGCACCCCTTTTGTTGATAATTTGGTAACGCTTTCTTATTATTACAGAAGTACATTTTGCTAAGACCCTCCCCTTGCATACCAATCTTTCTCTATCTTGTAGAGGGACCTGAAGAAGCAGGGCAGGAGCGATGGTAACAAGTCAAACTACAACAGTGACGGTACCATCATCAAGCGGCCTCACGTCGCCGCCGGGTTCGCCGGACAGAAGCCTCCACCTAAACTCCCTCAGGCCATCGCCGAGGCTGCTCAGAAGAAGCAAGCCACCCGCAAGAAGCGAGTTTCTGCCGCCGCCGCCGCCAAAGCTGCAGCAGCAGCTGCTGCCTCTGCCTCTGCTGCTACTGGATCTGGATCTGAGACTAACAATGCCTCATCTCTTCTGTCGTCAGTCTCGATGCCCATGGGTGGGCCATCTTTGAGCACCGTACAGTGCGCTGATGGGATAAAGATGGACTCGAGAATGATGACCATTTCGACAACGGCCTCCCTTGAGATCCCATCCACCTTTGATAACGAGTCCTTGTCCTCTTCTTCCTTTGCGCACCAACAGCAACAGCAACAGCAACAGCAACAGCAACAACAACACCAGCAGCGAATGTTAAACATTCAACGGCAACAGCAACAGCAGCACCAGTTGCAGATGGCCCAACACCGCAACTCGATCTCTTTCCAATCACAAAACCAGTTGTTTAACTCCTATCAACAACAGCAACAACAACAGCAGCAGCAGCTACCTATGTCTAACGTCAGCTCAATGAGCATCCCTATTGCGGACTCGATGTCCTCCTACGGATCCTTGGTTGTCCCCGCCTCATCCTCGACAAGCTCCTCCCCGTCCTCATCACCCAATATATCAAGAGCTACCGCCATCGGTCAGGATGATAGCATAGGAATGTCCGGACAACAGCACCTTCAACCGCAGCAACAGCACATTTCTTTCTCTCAGACCCAACTCTCGGGAAATTTCGAGATGGGTTTTGATATGCGCCAAGGCATGTCCTCTGGCGCCGTTCCCCAGGCAACCAATGATACCCATATCCACCCCTTTGTGCAATCTGGTCAAGAGCAACAACAACAACAGCAGCAGCAACACCTGCACCAGTGCATCCAGATTGACCAGGACGGGTTTGCGGATTTCGGATTGAACATGGACGAATCGTTGGAGGGTCTGATGAAGAAGAGTATGGGGTCGTTTGACCGCCTCATGGAGAGTTTCTCGAGCAATTCTCCTTCGCTCCTGGAGCACCATCATCACCCACTTCATCAACAGCAACAACAACAACAGGCACTCGCACCCTCGACGCCCGGTGCCTCTGTGGACCAGTTCTCGTATTTCCAGAACTTGCAGCAGACTCCGACCCCACAACAGCAACACTCTCAACAACAGCAGCAACACCAGTTCCTCCACAATCAACAACAGCAACAGCAGGCTCAGCAGCAGCAGCAGCAGCAGGGACATATGAGTTTCCAGGAGATGTCGAGGACGATGTGGATGCCAAACCATTCTAGAGGAGCCGCATCCTTCTCCGTCCCTACCAACCCCGATTTTTCTTGGTCGTCTCCTCCACCACACCCACAAACACCATCGCAGGCACAACCTCAACAGCAGGGCACTATGCAGAGTATTAACATCTCTGCTAACGATTCCCCACAGGAAGAGTTGGAACTGGAGTTGGGCCTTGAGAATCATCAGGTTGTGCAGCAACAGCAACAACAGCAACAGCAGTTGAGTGCACATGCAATGTTCCAGCAACAACATCAAGAGCAACAGCGTCGTCATATGGAGCAACAGCAACAACAGCAGCAACAACATCACAGGGCGTCGATCCAACACCAGCACCAGCAGACCTTTTATATTCCACAGATGCAGGATGATGAGGATGAGGAAGATGAGGACGAGAGCAACGGTGGGCTCCCAGATCATGTATGACAGGACTCTACAGCGTCCCTTTCTCCTCACCATTTAACCGGCCCGAGACCTAAGTAGTGTACTCTTTTGTTTTCTCTCCTTTTTACTTTTCATCCCCACCGTCCTATCCTCACTTGTATCATAGTCAACCCCACCTTTCCTTCTCCCACTTCTCGTGTGCAATATTAAATAATTATATTTTATTCATCGCACTTTTCGTGCCATGGTTTGATCTACACCTTCAAGAGGCTGTCAAGAAAGACGTAAAGTACTCATCCACATCCGCCCACGCGGGACTACTAACACCCGAGACTCGGAACGCGATATGAGTATCTGGCCGCAGAACTACGATCCCTCCTCCTTGAACTAGAGACGCGGTCTTCTTCGTCGGCGGCGTCGATGAAAGACCTGCGAATCCAAACCATTCGTGCAATCGTCCTTCTTCAGGATCGATGTAGACCTTTCCATGGCCTGCTGTCCTGTCCGCCATTGCTGTTGCTGTTGCTGTTGCTGTCTCGTGGTTGTTTGACTCTGAGAACGTGGCGCTGGAGATGACATGGACCATGAACTGAGGCGTCGATTTGTTCTTATTGCTCATCATTGCCTCTGAGCTCGAGTTCGAGTTCGAATCCAACACGCCTCGAAGGCCTGGCCACCTAGAAGACCAAACCCGCTGGTAGTGCTCGATATCCTTGGATAGCCTCACATCCAGATTCTTCTCCGTTGCCAGACGATCCGCCGCAAAGACGAGGATATGGAAGACTCCTGGGAAGGCGAGGATGTCGTACAATCGTACTTCATTCGATGGTTCGTTGGTCGTTCCATCCTCTAGTTCCGCTAGCGACTCTGATCTTGGTACTGATGTATCTACAGGTACTGGGGCGAAGGGGACAATGACGTCGTCGGGGGCGCGTTGGCCGATGGAGGCGGGTCCTGTCGGTGGGTAAGGATGAGATTTGTGCGACTTGTTGATTGAGTTCTGGTGGTACCTCAGTCCCAACTATGAAATACAACGATTCTCAGTTAGACCTCCCATTACACGCACATCAAAATCCCCAAAAACGAGTAAAAACCAAACCAAAAAAAAAAAAAAAAAAAAAAAAAAAAAAAAAAAAAAAAAAAAACATTGTAAGGTGCTGTTATGTACCATGGAGTAAGGAGTCGGGCGACCGCCACCCATTGGCAAATAACGCATGATATACGGCAACAAAATAAGCATCAACTTTCTCAGATTCGAGGAGATCCAGCCTTGATAGACACCATTGTCGAGTGTCGTAGCAGAGTATTTAATGATCTCGTCAGCGATCGGGATGCGTTCGTCATTGTAGGTGTCCAGGAGTGAGGGGGCTGCTGTACCGTTGAGGATTAGGGCGATCTTCCATGTTAGGTTGTATGCATCCTGCAGACCTGTGTTCAGTCCTATTTGTGTTCCCGGTCAACATTGTGTGGCAAAGTGAAGATAGCTTAGTTTAATATGTGTGATACAATGAACACACAAAGGCAACAGCAAAAGGGGTGTAACATACCTTGACCACCAGCGGGGGAGTGACAATGAGCAGCATCGCCCGTCAAAAAGATGCGCCTCTTGTACCCAAACTCCTTCGCCCTCCGCTCATTCACACGATAGTACGTGATCCAGTTATAGCTCAAGATCTTCATCTTCAAAGTGCCCAGGGTTTCCTGGAGGAGGGTTTCAAAGTACTCCTTGTCGACGGTTTTGGGTTCTCGTGCTTCGAATTGGGCTTGGGTGAGGAGGCCGTCGTCGAGCATGAGGCGGACGCGGTTGTCGCGAATGGGATACATTGCGATGGAGTGGCGGTTGTCACCCTTGATGAACCTATTTCGGACAAAAGGTAGGGGGAGAGGAATAGAGATAGATATAGAGATAAGGGGTTGAGCAAAATGGGTGTGGGAATATAGATGGGAAAAAAGGTCATGCGTTTAGGTACATTCTTGCAATACACAAATTGGTCAGGGTCCAGATTCAAAAAGTACCGATCAGTACCATGTCGCTAAATAACATCAGAGACTTACGAGACATTGGTGGTGGACAGATCGGTCTCTACATGTCCATCAAAAAGGATCAAGTTGTAGTCGCGGGTGCGGCCTGGGAAGGGGATATTGAGTCGGTGTCGGACCGTTGACCGGCCGCCGTCAGAGGCTATCAGGTACTCGGACCGGACTACCTTGATCTCATACTGCTTGTCTTCGTCCTCGTCCGCCATGTCAACAGTGCCCAGGACAACACTCTCGCCTTTGCGCTTGTTAGTCCCTTCGATTGCTCGACGCATCGTTGTCTCAACCCACGAAGTCGTTGTCGTCTTGGCCTCTTCCTTTATTGCCATATCCGCCGCATGGCCCTGTTCTTGTTCCTGCTCTTGTTCAACAACCCTAGTATCCACCAACTCCCATCCTCTCTCCACCCGACCCAACCCCAATTTCTCATACTCCTCCGTCAAGATCTTGACTGTCAAATTCTGCTCCAACATCCAAGGAATCCCAAACTCAGAATCCTTCGCTTTCCTCGGCCTAATCTCCGCCGTCAGCTTGCTCCCATAATAAAACTGCATTGAAGGGCTAATCCAAGATTCGGTTTTGAAGCGCTCATAAAGTTGCGAGTCGGTGAGTTTGAAGATCTCGAGGGTGCGGGCGTGGAGACTGACGGCTCGGGAGTCTGGAGATGGGGTATGGTCGCGTTCGATGATTCGGCTGGGGATACCGAGTTTTGAGAGGAGGAAGCCGGTCATGAGTCCGGAGGGACCTGCGCCGGCGATGAGGACCGGGATATCAATGTTGGATAGGGTACTTGAGGAGGAGGCGGTGGTTGTAGTATTAGGAGTGGAGGAAGAGGAGGAGGATGAGCTTAAAGACGTTGGTTCTGACGCCATGGTTGCACTTGTTGTTGGTCTTGGTTGTTGCTTGTAAAGCGTTGTGTGGAAGTGGTGTTTATGTCCGTTTAAGTTTAGTTGCCTTGTTTTGCTGTGTGTTGAGGGTAGGGAATGAAGGTAAGAAAGAAAAAGAAAAAAATGGATGCCCCTGTGTGGTTCTTTTATATGTCCGTTCTTTACACCTTGAGGGCTGAGGGAAGAAAGGGGCCATCAACTTAATTTGCAGCCCCTTCTTTTTGTCTACAATTCACAAAACAACTCCCTATTAGCCAACCCTGACAGCGCTTATGATTTGCTCGCATCATTTTCTGTTGCAAGGTGGCGTCCTTCATCACATCCTCTACTTTGTCTTCACTTCTCTCCAGCACATTTTCCTTCACTTGTGTGGTATGCAAACGTTGACTCGGGCAGCTGGCAGTCGAAAAGGGAAAAAAGTAGCACTTTTTTCTGAGAGTGGACACGGGAAATTGTCTTGCATGGAAGGTGGATTGACATGAACATCCCTATTTCGGAGTAGATGTGTCCGTTTTGCGAGATAAGGATGTCGAAACAATATAGCTCATTTTCTTGACTGGTAGGCAAACTTTTACCTAACATTGTTTACCTGAATGGTGTGCTGCCTGTTGTTCATTGCTGGCCAATCCGTAGTGAAGCCACAAAGAGCAAACTTCCACAAAAAAAAAAAAAAAAAAAATACGTTCCTTCCAGGTCTGAGCGTGGACGCAATAAGTATAAATTAACGTCGACTTCAATTTTTTTGGACCATTTAATTTGCTTGATGGTTGTTAGAACCATTAAGCAATTTTTACGCCTTTCTGCATATCATAGACATTCCCCTCCAACACACAAAACTAACCAATTCGACTATTCTTTTCGTTTTTTTTTTGTTATTTATTTTAGGACAGGAATGTGCTGCTCAGCCGTGACGAAGATTGGCGTTGCCATGGTGTTGTCTCAACGCATGAGGGCCAAGGGTCCCCCTTCGTAACTCGGGTGACAAACCTTGATGATGTACCACCCGGAAAGCCCTCTCTTCATCCTCGTCATCCTCGTCGTTTTCACTGCCGTAGTTCTCTTTGCCGTCATTGTCATCGTTGTCATCGATATGTGCGTCATGACCATTGTTGCTGTAGTTTGTAGTCGACATCGCAAAGGAGTCCTGACGCTTCTGTAACCGGGACAAGATATCGTTGATGGCAATATCGCCCTGTCTCTTGACGTTCCCAGGGACCACGAAGGAGCCTGAGTTTGAAGATGAGGAAGAATGATGTGACTGGCGGTGCTTGTGATGCTTGGAGGTTTTCCTTGTTGAAGATGAGGAAGATGATGTGGAGGAGGTAGTAGAGTCTGAGTCCGAGTCAGGGGTGTGAGCTAAAGGGAGAGGCGTCTCGCAGGAATCTTGATTGGCGAAGGAGGGGATCTCTGACTCGTAGAGGACTGTGGTATTGCTTGAAACGACGAAGTCGACACTGTTGGTGTGAGCGGGGTGTTGCAGCTCACAGGGGTGAAAGTGTGTTGTTACTGTTGACATTGTAGCTGTATTTTCTATATGTACAAGGATGTGAAATGTTGTTGTTCGATGCGTGCTTGTGTGGCGAGGAGCTGTTTGGTCGAGAGCGGATGATAAGTAAGGTGAAGGTGGAGGTGAGGGGCTGTCCTTCTTTCCTTATATACTGAATGGTTCTCACTGCCTCATGGGAGGGGGAGAGTATGTTATCCATCTGAGACCTTTCTTCTTTGATCGAGCAAGGATAAGCATTGATGTGAACTTGCAGAGTCTAGCGGTGGCAACAGAACGGCGAAAGAAATAGTCGATCTAACAAGAAACCGACCTTGTTCTGCGCCCTGTTTTGTTTAAGGTTCTGCTGCGACGTCAAAGAGGACGGGAAAGAAGGAAAAAGAAGGAAAAAGAAGAGCGCTCACTCTCTGTCAGGAGGAGCAAAACGAAGAAAAGACAGTGTCAAATTACAGTGACGGTACCCAGGGGTTCCCAATTCTCCGAGGAGGTGCAGCAATTGAAAAGAAAAAGACTTGCTTGTCACCTCCCATGTGCTCGATTCCCCACCTGTTCCACTGTAGCATAAAAACAACATTGGCGAATGAGTCAGGCTGACCTTCATCCACGCAGCGATATGAGAATGACTTTTTAAAAAAAAAATGCCTGCGGCAGCCTCTACCGGTTTGTTTATTTTCTCCTGAAAAATTGCTAGTCCGCTTAAACGAGCAAAGCCCAGCCAGTGGCATCCCACCATGCGCCAAACCCAAAGCAAGTGCCTCCGCCACCGACTCCAATGACCTGACCTCGACTTGTGTCCAGTGCAGTGGCGTGTCCAACCATCACCAACTCTTTGAACGCTGACGCTCGAAGGTACTGGAAGATACTCTCCCTTGGCCGAATCTCGACCATCGTCTCCTGCCACTTGAGCAGTCCTGGCGCAGAGACTCCGCCCATAATCCATACCCGATCGTCGTCCAGCGCAATACTAGTGTGTCCGAACCGTGGTGGCAATGGGTCACCCGAGTCAGTCCTGATATCCAACTCATTGGCCTCCACCCAACAGTTAGGTTCTTCCTCACTCACACCTAGGCTGACTCTCCAGACCGTGCTCATAACCTTCTCATCGCTTCCTCGGATACCGCCCACTACCAGTAAACTGTCTTGGTTGTTGGCATCAGGGATGACGACAGCGCTGTGAGAAAAGATGCCAGGGAAGGGTTGCTGCTGTCCGTTTTCGAGAGATCTCCACTTGAAATGGCCCCATTGACATTCCTGCAGATCGAACGCCCAGACTTGACTGTTGGTTTCACCAGTGTCGAGTCTTCCGCCAAGAACAACCATCATTTCCCTGCCACCCACCGTCATCATGCTGGCGGTATGTTTGAAGAGCCCCTTGGGTACCGGGCTCTCGCCCTCGTTGCTGACTCTTGCCCGCCACAAGGGATCCCATCCGCCATTAAGAGAGTAGCGCCAAACATCGTTGTGAACCTTGCTGGGTCCGTCCCGACCCCCATAGACATAGATGGCTGATCCATCCAGAGAGGTTGCAGCCGAGTGATGCATCCGAGGAGCTGGCCCGTCGCCTCCTGCAGCAAGAGTCTCCACAGACCCGTCGATCAAGTTGAGCCGCATCATAGTGTTCAGGCGCGTCTGCTGTCCTCGAGGCTGAAAGACCTTTGCGCCCTCTTGGTGATCCTCTGCATCCAGACCGAACCCTCCGAAGACAAACGCCTCATCTCCGAGAATCGACAGGGTGTGGCCCTTCCGGTTGATATCCAAGTCCTGGAACGGACTTTGCTTCGCCCAGTCAATGTCAATGATCAGGCCCGAAGAAATGGTGGCGTCAGTGAATTCATCATCCAGATTTGTGTATGTCTCCTGGTCTATATGATGAGCTGACAACGCTGTGACATCCTGCAGTTTGGATCTCAACCCGATATGCTCAAGCACGTCAGGACTGTTCTTATTTTGAGCCGACGAGGATCCAGGACCCGTTGACGCAACAGCGATAAAGTAGTATGCTCCAATCCAGTACAGCTCATCGTGCTCGTCAAATGGCTCCAACAAAGACACTCGCTGGTGCTCCTCCGCTGTCGGCATGGTAACATAGTCTGCAAACAAGTTCATGTTCAGCAGGTCGCACTTTGACCAGCCTAGTACCTTGAACCGCTCCCGATGATCCTGTAAGCTCCTGTACTCCTTTAGCGTCTTGAGTGGGGTCATTGTCCTCTGGAAGTGCCTGAACATTGTCGAAGCGAATGGATGCAGGTTCTCCTGCTCGTCGTCAACATCAAACGTCGGGATGCACTGTTCGTGTAAAAGGAAGGTAGCTATTGGTATGTAGATGCAAGCAACGATAATTAGCATATCTCGCCGTTTACTTGGGTCGCCGCCACCTTTTAGAGCAATGACAGATGGAGCCAACATTAATTACCATCGGGATATGCTGCAAAGAATTTTATCACGGCATCAGACTCAGCTGCCTCGAGGTAGGAGAGGACAACCTCAGAGACGACCAAAACTGGCAAACCAGGGACAACTCCAGCAGCCTCAAGTCCTTTCTTGAGCATCGCCAGGTTCCTCAGGTCGATTCCCAAGCACGAGTAGGTGTCTGACACAATCTCGCCCACATCGTCGACTGTAGGGTTCTGTGGGAGCAAACTGCGAAGGGTGTCCTGGGTCCTGACCATATAGAGTCGCTCGGTGATGAGTGTAGGGTAGTCGATGTCGATGTACTTTAGCTTTGTCTTGCTCCCCTTTGCCTTTCCCAGAGTCGCCAATCGAAAGTACGTCGGATCACTATGATAAACCAAGTTGGCCGTTAAAGATATTACGCTTGCAAGAAGGCCTCATTAATCAATTGACAACATAAGCAGCGCGATTCCTTATTACTTACAATCCGCATCCAAGGGAGATGACGGCGCACTGTTCAATGCCCTTGGACTCACACTCCTCGATCCATCCCTCAACCAAGACGCGGATGCTCTCTGTCCGTTGATAGTATGCACGATTGATAACGGGCGAGCGACGACTGGGCTTGGGGACAACATACTTGAACATCAATGGCGAATCCTGCTCAGTCACGCCTGGGACGTGACATGGATCTAGGTACCCTAGACGCTCAAGACTCCGTTTCGAAGTGATACTTGAGGTGTTGGTGCCTAAGTATGAAGGAGTCCCTGTGAGGATGGGAACTTGATGTTGCGGTGGCACATTGTCAATCCTCAGATTAACAATATGTGGATGAATCACACACCTTGAATGGCGAGATCCGTAGCCTGGTCCTGTCCTGCGCTCATGCTGTCCTGGCGTCCTTGCTGTTTTTTTTGTTGAATGAGTTTGTTGATTGTGCGTGAGGTCAGAAAGGGGTGGTGGTTTGTTTTCCCCCCTTCTTTGCGCGCTTCCTTAAAGCGCGACTGGACAGAGTCGTCACAGATCTGAATTACCGCTACCTAAGAAGATGTTCACGTATTCGTTCCAACCCATCCTTCTTTCCTTGCCTCTCTCTTCTTTAATCCTTTCTATTCTTTGTTACTCTCTTCAATTCTTTATCTATTCCAATTGACCTTCGCTAGGTTTGTCTATTGGAGCTGCATGTGAAGTAAAAGAGAAATAGTTCGTCGCCTGAGATAGATGTTTTTTCCCATCTTACGACAACCGTTTTTATTATTTTTTTTTATTTTGATCAGCTAGTGAGACAGACAAAGTCATCAATGATGGTTCCTGCGTGGAGATCGACCTTGTCTTGGCTGGTAATTTCTTAGGGATGAGAGCCATTATCTTTGATATAAGACATAAGTGGGGATGACCAGTGGCAAGTGGAGTTGAACAGTGATGGCATGTACTATCACAGTCAACCAAGAAGATGAAGAGGGAGCACGGTGACATGACATATAAGAGGCAATTCACCACTGTTACAGCGTTGCATGGCGAATGAGACTCAGTCTGGTTGATTCTTGGTTTTGAGTGATATTGATGCAAAGCGAGACAAAGAGTAGATAACCATCCATCATAATCTACCCTCTTCTTCTTTCTAAACGCGTCGCGATTATCAAAGAAGCTGAGGTTGGTTTTCTCGCTCTTCATACCAATTGAACTCTTACATCCTTGTTTTTTTTTTTTTTTTTTTTTTTTTTTTTTTTTTTTTTTTTTAACATCCTTGTGTACTTCCTGCGAAACTCACGAGACGACAAGTCGCTTAAGGGTTTTATCAATAGCACTATGTCAGCTTGTCTCCTTTGGTCTTCTGTGCCTGAAAAAAGGCCCATGCGAGATATTGGGGGAAGAAAAGATAGGGGACATATCTTGCTGTCAGCAGTTCTTCTCAATATAAGCTACTCTTCTTCTTAACTTTCTTGCCCCTTTGAAGTTGCCTAAAGTGCATGACCAGCAAGATGATCTTCCCTGCTCCTTACAATGCTCCGAGGCACAAGGCGTGTCGTAAAAGAAGAAGAGGGAGGAACGCATCATCAGGGCGGCGCACCCCGCTCATTATATCAGAAGTGGAGGGGCGCACACACACGCACAGTCAAAACAACGCACATGCATGTATTGTTCTCTTACAAACATAAACACAAATACATGGCGGAGTGTGTGCTCGAAGAGGGGTGAAAAACAGAGAGTGTGAAAGGGATGAAGGGCGAAAGACAGTAAAGTTATGCCGGCATGACACGATATTCAAGGAGTAACAGCAGCACGGGTGCTGCAGCAACATAAAAAGGGTAACAGCACAGAGGTCAGAGAACCCTGCGAAGGGTTTATCGCCTTGTCCTCTTTTTCCTCTTTTTCCTCTCCTCTCCACTTCTCTTCTCTTCTCTCCTCTCTCATTCCCCCTCTCTCGCTTCTCTCTTCCTTTTTTGTTGTCGTCCCTCCGTCCTCTCTTCCTTCGCCCCCTTCATTCCCGCTCCCTCTTATCCTCTCTCACTCCACCGTCACCTCTTTCCTCAGCACCCGGAAGCGACTTCAACTCCAAGGCCAAGATCGCTATTAACGACACCGTCAGCCTACCCTCTTCCCCTCTTCAGGAACGAGAATGCTGACCCAAAGATAAAATCCACCTCCAGCCACAAAAAGGTATCCAACATTCCATTTACCTTTCCTCCAGACCATTTTACGCTGAATTCTAACAGCTTCTCTGCTCCGATCGGGTCGATACTAGGACTCGACGACCCCTCCACCACTTTTCAAAAGCCAAAGTTTCCCTCTTAGTCATGGAGCATGCAACGAACAAACACAAAACAACAATAGCAACAATGGGCAGTAGGAGTAAAGACAGACGATCAAACTCGACCACATCGTCCTCTACGCGATCACCCCGATCAAAGCTAACTTCTCGACTCGTTTTGGTCTCGCTCCTCCTGTTACTACTGGCTTTGGTATCATTGGTAACAGCTCTCCCGACCAACAGTACCTTGATCCCTATAGGAGGAAACGTACCCTTAGATGTCGGGCAGAGGGTCAAGCTGTCGAAGTTGAACTGGGGATTGGGCGTTACACTCATCCTGTTTGGGCTCATCGAGGTCTTCTATGGCTTCAAGTTTATTCGCCTCTCGCTTGTTGTCACCGGTTTCTTATCTTGGGGTAAGTAAACAAACAAAGGACTTTGTCGTTTATCCTGTTCACATTTTAGAGGTGCTGCTTAAAAGTAAAAAAAAATGAAAGGCGTCCAACCCATCATACACTAAAATACATTTGTCTGTACTCACTCGTGCCCTTCAACTTATTTAGCAATTGCTGCAATGATCATTATGGTGGCCATCCGGTGGGACCTCGTGTTCACTACATTCTCTGTCAAGTTCTACTACTTTTGGGTGTGGCTGGCGGCAGGAATAACAGGGGCGACCCTCTCCTTTCGGTATTGGGATCTGGGCGTCACCTTTTCGGGTGCCTTTGGAGGTTTTGCGGTTGCCATGGGGATCATCGCCATCGCCAACATTGCCATCGGCAACGCAGGACGCTATGTGCTTCTTGCGCTCCTCGTCCTGTGCGGAGCGGCATTTGCGACGTTCTTTGAGCGAGTCTTTATCATCACGTCAACCAGCTTTGGAGGCGCTTATGTGTTTATGTTTGGTGTGGACCAGTTTGCACAGGTGGGCTACCGCGAGATGATTGTCATTTTTGACTTTACGGGCAAGACTTTTACCTACCACCCCAGCAGGGATGTCTACATGATGATTGGCTTCTCGGTGGTTCTGGCGGCTCTCGGGATTTTTTGGGAGTTTTGGCACCATTCGACACCTGTCCTCATCGACCGCAAAGCCGTCTTTCGGATCTATGGGCGCCCATTCGGAAAGAGACCTCGGAAACTGGTCGGTCAAAAAATTCACCATCATCTCAAGACCAAATCGGACGTCTATGCCTACATCATGGGCTGCTTCTGCTTCCAGCGCTGGACTATTGATGATCTCCTCTACGACGAACATATACCCAGCAATGAGGTGGACCATACCGTCCCCGTTGCACCTTCGATCCCAACAGGACTTCCCTGTCCAACATGTACTGTGCACCCCGAACCTGTCCCTGCCAAACCGTCTCAACCTTCTCCTGTGCGTAAGCCCTCCCCGCCTTCTTCTCCAAAACCCAAGCCAAGCACTCCCAAGAAGGAGAACAGCAATGTCCCTCAAAAATCGGCGCCGATGGAGAGTCGACCGGGATCACCATTGGGCGCAATTGTCGTGACAGAGACGTACACAGATATCACCGATTCCAACACCGAATCGGCCATCCTTGAGAGGCAAAACCGATCTCGCTCACAACCAAACCCAAGCTCCGGCGCAGGCACCAACACTCCTAGTCCGGCAACAACGGCGACCGCTACTACAACGACAACGAACAGGTCGAACCATACCCATATCCAGCATTCTGAAACGTCCTCAAACCAAAGTGAGACCCACCACATCACGACGCCCTCGCATTCTCCGTCATCGCCGAGTCCACTCACGAGTGCTGTTCCAAGACCACCAATCCGCCCCGAGCCACAGCATCCGCTGTTCACCCAAAATCTTGAGGAGCACACAATGGATATGCTGCGATTGGTCACGGACGACACCAGTCCAGATAGCACTTTGCCCCCAATCTTCCCCTTCACCCCTAACCATCGTGCTTCTACCCAGACAGTGTGGAGAACAACCGCCCTACAATCGCCAGCCTCAAGCACTGCCCCAATACCGATGGACCGCCATGTGTTTGATCTGATTGAGGACATCGAATCCTCCCACGGTCACGGATCTGATCCTTCGGAGGAGTCAATACCAGAAGATGAGGATGAAGAAGATGAAGAGGATGAAGAATATGGAGAATATGAAGAATCAGAGAAGCCGACGGAGTCTTCACACCATTGGCCCCGGCCGCATACAGGTGACAAGTAGCTATTTCGCAATTCCTAAAAATATTTCACATAATACACATTTGAATGTCTCGCCCAATTTTTTTCCCTTCCCTTTGTTTATTTTCTGGCTGTTCTGTTCTATTCATGACAACGACAAAGTCAAAAAGAGGAGGAAGAAATGCCGGTGGAAAGTTTGAGGAGGGAGGGCGGGGAGAATAAAAGATAAAAATAAGGAGTCTATTGACAGTTGACTTAGGGTTTCGACCGGTCCCTGTCAAAAGTGGTCATTGTGGAGAGCGGGAGAGAATGAGCGGTAGATTCCTTTAAGGTCTACCCGGTCGAAGCTATCCCTCTCCCATTCGTTTCGTTTTGTCCGTGGGCCTATTCGACGGGCGGTGAGGTCGTCGTCTTTTTTTTTTTCTTTGGGTTCATTTCATAGACCAGATGTCGTAATCTTCCTTCTTTCTTCTCCTTCACTCTCTCTTCCTTCTTTACTCTCACTCTTTGCACACCTTCACCCTTGTTTCTCCTTTTCTCCACAAACCAGCCCATCTAAACTAAAACCTCGCACCTTCTACACTCACAAGCCAAAGGACCACTATGTCCATCCAGCCCTACCCCACACTTCTCACGCTCGATCATACAAAAACTACAACGTCTTTGTCTCCGCCTCGGCCTACAACCACCGCTATCCCAACTCATACTGCTCCAACCGTCTCAAACACCAATACTAGCTCCATCACCAATTCCACAACCCCTGTATCCTCTTCTTCAAATAACTTCAACAACCCTACCATTCACGCACCCAAAGCAGGTCGACGCACCTCCTCGAGACAAACTACTCTTGAGTCACTCCTTGGCCCAACCCTGCGCCTCCCTATTCCATCCAAAGCCAACAAACCTTTCCTCCCAGAGATCAAGGATGGAGCTTTGAGAGATAGTTATAGTTATAGCAGGGACGGCAGTAGCGGCAGCGAAGATGAACAGGATGCGGAAGCTGATGATACCTACGACGAGGACAACGACGACTATGAATACAACAATGGCGACCAAGAACAGGATGGCAAAGAGGACGACGGCGAGGATGAGAACGGTGTGCGCTCCAAGGAAGATCCTCTGGCATCTCAGGTGTGGAAGATGTATTCCAAGGCCAAGGATTCGTTAGATGGACAGCGGATGGAGAACATGACATGGCGGATGATGTCCTTATCGCTGCATAAGAAGGACACTGCTGCCCAGAACACACCCAACCAACCCAGGTTAGTTCTCCTTTTACTTTTCTCTTTCTCTCCATTCTAGCACATCTGTGCTCCCTTTACCCCAACAGACATGTTTTTGATGCATACGCATACACATGCAAATTTTACTTCCCACAGTCAACTACTGCACACACATTTGGGGAGGAACGAACGGACTTGATAGCTTTTTCTTGTTATTGTTGTTGTTCGTGTTTGTTTCCTGTTGTTTTTCTTTTTGGGGGAGGGATATCGACCCCACTGTACTTCTGTCAAGTACCTACCCTTCCTGTCGACAAAAATGACTGAATATCTCGTCTGAGATGAAGAACAAGAAAACAGGAAAACAATACCAACAAGGAGAGAAAACAACGTTTATTTCTGCGTCAATTGTTATTCCACCAATCCCTCCACGCACGCACACTTTCAAAAAGAAAACAAAGAAAAACGGCATTATTACGAGGATTCGTTTCCTGCAGGGGGTAACATGAGGGTAAAGCAATTTGGACAGGTGAGGAGAAGGAAGAGTGGTTGGTGGGCTCAAAAAGATGCATAACGTCGAGCTTTCTCTCTCTCTCCCTCTTCTCTTTGTTTTGTGGAGAGCTCTAGGAAGATGGATGATGTTTCCTCCTTGGGCGTGTTTGTATTTCCTCTCATATTCTCGACAAATTTGCCTCTTTTCATTCTCGTTCTCATGATCCTTCTTGGATTGCATAAAAAATGGCTGTCCACGGAGTTGATCGAGCTGCTCTCCAGCCAGTCGGTGTTTTCTTGTGTTCCCACTCTACCTACCGATTCAGCGACCGAGACTCCAAAAAATATAATAATTAAGAGAGCCAACACCAGCTTCTTACTCATGCAGCCAGCCAGCTACTTATTTCTTCGCTCTCGCAGTCCATTTTCTGGACCATGTGCGGCAAATAGGGAAAAGAAAGGGCTACACGAACTCAGTCCACAGACACACACAGACACAACTGGACAAGGAAAAAAAAAGAAAGAGAGATGGGAGCGGAGTAGCAAAAGGCAGGAGGAAAATAATGAATGATAAGAGAGGAGCCCAAGACCTTTGGATACGAACGAAGTAATTGTCCGCATTAGGGTTTGGCGCTTTACGCTTTGCGTTTTTCTTGTGTCTTTTCTGTTGGTTGTATTCCTTTCTCTGTCTTGTTTTGTGCGCCCAATGGATAGACAGGTGTTTGAAATGGACGAGTGTGGGTGTATTAAGGGACGAAGAAAGATCCCAGTTTGTCTGAATAGTTGTGCGGGCAGGGATAAGGAATCTTCCACCAAGTAGAGTTCAGGCAAACAGAAGAAATGGCCAATCCATTCAATCCGTCTCTTCTATGCCTCAACATTAGTTATTTTTTTACTTCTTCCGTCCCTCCCTACTCACTCCCTTGCCCCTTATGCCATTTTCCGAATCCCCAACCACTGATACCCCTATCGGACATTTCCATTCGATTTTTTTCTAGGCCCGCAGACACAGTCAGCAGCTCTCAAGGAGCTCCTTCCACGTCGTTCAGCCAGCACCCTCCCTCAGTAGCCGCGCTGGCCGACACTCACGAACTCGCAAAATCGTTCCAGGTCGCCATCTCCATCACAAGGACCATCCCGCTGTCGGAACAGAGGACGACCATCTTTTTCCGGGATCGTAAACTTGACAAGCACAGCGGCGCAGGAACTGGACGATCCAATGCCAACAAGGACTCTACCGCGGCGGGACAACCACAACGGAAACACTCTCCTAATCATCATCTTCAACAGGAACGACCCAAGACGACGTCTCCTAAGAGTACCTCAAAGATTGGTTCATTTATTGACCTGACAAAGTCAGGTAAGACAACTTCGTCTTGGCTCCAGATTTGCAGAAATAACCCACCGACTATAAGGAACCTCGATCTGACACAAAAGGTTTTATCCTTCATAACATTTGTAGAGTCACCAGAACCAACATACTACAGCAACAACAATAGCAACAGCGTGTCAAAGGACTTTTCGGTTGCAGGATCTATCGATCATCACCAGCGCCATGTCGAGTTCCCAGGAACCGCAGCTGGCGCTTCCAGGACGACAGAGTCATTATCCCCCATTGTCCAGGACAACAACAACAACATGGACCAGGATACATTCCAGCAGCTGGATGACCAGTCTTTCGATCCAAACATGGACATCCTGAACGACAACAACACCCTCTCTGTCGATTTCGGAAACATCTCCTGGCACCAAAACCAACTTATCCCTTCAGCTACAGCAACAACAGCGCCGTCCTTTGGTGGGAGCGGTTCAGGTGTCAGCCAGTCGTTACCGGCCTTCAGTCAGGAGGATCAACAATCTGTCGAGTTCAGGCAGCTCCAGGAACATTATGCCCAGCTTTTGTTGCAAGGCTTCAGCGACATGGTTCCCAACAATACCAACAAAACCAACAACTCTAATAATTTCAATGCCGGGCGTTCGGGACTGGATAGTAGTTATCTGGAGATACTCGGTAATGGTGGCGTGGTTCAACACCAACAGCAGCAACAGCAACAGCAGCAGATGAATTCCCAGCAATATACCCACCAAAACATGCCTCCTCGGCCTTCTTCAACAAACGCCGTTCACCACCAGCAAGGTCCTCAATTGTCCGATGCAACATTCACAAACTGGAGGGATCCATATCCATCCGAAACCCCAGGATTCGTCTCGCCGCGGGTGGTGACCCCACCCGAGAGTCCACATCAACTGCGCACGTTCTCCAACCATTCAGTACCCCCGGCCTTCGACCTCCACAAAAACAACATCCCTCAACATCCCATCCAACAGCCACAGCCAGTTGTTCAGAACCGCTACCCACTCTCCAACCACTCGGCCTCCACGGATTCTGTAACAGAGGACGATGACGGCGAAGGCTCCGAGACCGAGGATGACGAGCCATCCATTGCTGCAGCTGCAGCGGCGGCAGCGGCTGTGGCGGCAGCAGAAGCAGCGTCGACTCAGTGTACAAACTGCAACACCCGGACAACACCCCTCTGGCGCCGTGATGCAGACGGAAACCCGCTTTGTAACGCCTGTGGGCTCTTCTTGAAACTTCATGGACGGACTCGACCTCTCAGTCTCAAATCAGACGTCATCCGGAAACGCAATCGTGGTGGACTGAACTCCAAGGCAAACCTTGCGGGCGGCGCCCCGGACAAACATCGTGGCGGATCCAAGAGCAGCGCGGAAATGAACAAATCGGCAATACTTATCACTAAGGTTGCGCCGACGCCCTGCGGGAGAGCCACGGTCGTGTCCAAGGACATCGACGAGTCGGCTCAATCACCGCTCCTCCCAGATCCCTCCGGTCGTGGACCCGCCATTGGACTGTTTGCGCCTCCTCCACAGAACTCGGCGACTAACCGGAAGCGCCGTCCTTCGACGGATGTGGAGGTCTTGCAGTCGGGACCGGATGCGGTTGCGGCGGCTACTGCTGCGGCTGAGGCAATTTCTTGTATGGATGCGAGGGATATTCAGGCGACCATAGATGTGCTTGAGCAGGCAGGGTTCCAGGCCCCGGAGGTGATTGGGTCTCTACTGCCACCAGAGTTGCAGTATAACCCGGCGGCGATTGAGGAGCTTCATCGGTTGATGCAGCAGCAGCAGGAGGTACATCCCAAGCAAGGACAGGATCAAAGGGAGCATGGACAGCAACAACAACAGCACCAGCAACAGGAAGCCTATCGTCAGAACATGGCATACCTCACACCTCCTGATGACATGCTCCTCATGGGCCATTTTGCACCCCAGCAACAGCAGCAGCAGCAGCAAGAGCAGAGGGGAATACAAAGCTATAACGGACCGCCATTCGCCACCATGGTCCACCACCAACATCACCACCATCACCAACAACACCAACACCCTCAGACCACAGCTCAGTTCCCGGCACAAATGTTTGACGAGTCGTCAATGGCGGCCATGAACCAGCTAATGGGCACGGATGGCCTCCCATCCATGGCAATGTACCTCCTCTACAATGACATGATGTCCGTCACCGGTCCCCACCAGCTTCCTCAGTTCCAACAGCAACCGCTCCAACCACAACAACAACAACAACAGTTTCAACAACAGCTTCAACAGAATCATCTTCAGCATCAGCAACAGTTTCAGCGAGAGGCAACCCCCTCCGATATTGCCGGTCTCCTCTTCGGGATGTCTCCTGCTCCTGCTGATCACCACGATGGCGACGATGACGATGGGGATGGCGATGAAGGTGACCATGAGGATCACGGCAATGCAGGCAACGTGGCATGGATGCCTTCAGGATTGGATCCTGAACAACAACAACTACAGGCTTTGGCGATGCTGATGGGTCAATACCAAGCGTCCAACGCCACGCTCCCTTCTGGTCGCTAGTTTTCCCAGGAAAAAAATAAAAGAGCAGTGCGCTTTATATTTTTTTTATTTTTTTGTTCACTCCTTGCTGAATGGAAGGAGGAAACTTCTTGGGTTTTATTCGATAGATGTGTTGAGGAGGACAATGATACATGTTATGGAATGGGAAGATTACAGAAAAGAGACGGATGAGAAAATAAGTGGCAAAGGTAAGGTGAACAGACAAATGACGCAAGAAACAAAACAGATCTAGACAACAACGACGACAAGAACTACAGCAAAGGACGATGGAGAACAAAGGAACAAACAATGGACACGACGAAAATTAAGCAGAGGAATGAAGACAAACTGCAAGGAAGAGAAGGAGGTAGATTTCAGTGAGAACAAAGCTGGCAAGATCCTGGCAAGATCAAAGAAAAGAAGCAAGTGGGATTTGGGAGAACGATGGGTATGAGTGGGAAGGAGGGGGCGGGGGGCATAGTTTAGAACCCGGGCATTGACATGGTCGACCGGTGCTTCCAGTGAGACTTGCTCATCAGCTGGCGTTGATGCGTCTTAATATGTTGAGCTATTCAAGCATTACACAGAAGATATGGTCAACAAAGTTTGCCCTGTACGATAATTCGAACATATCACAGACAGCAAGAAAACTAAACTTACAAAGATTGTCGGACCGGGAAAACCGCTTGTTGCAACCAGAGTTGGTGCACACAAAGGGACGCTCCAGAGTATGAGTCTTGGTATGTCGCTTCAGATGTTCCAACCGCTTGAACCGCTTCATGCATCCAGGGACAGGACAGCAATGGTTCTTGGAGGGTCCACCCAATCCGCGGACATGACCTGGCGCGTGTTGTGAGCCACTACCTCTACCACTACTCGCGTTTCCTGCTCCCAGCATGCGATGCTGTTGTGGGTAGTGGTGTGCGCCAACAGCCATGCTGGAAGAAGACGTGGCCACACCGTATCGAGAGTATCCTTGAGCGCAACTCGTTGAAGCCTCAGTATGGTACGAAGAGCCCTGAGACAACGACGATTGGAGACGAGGTGACATAACAGGCATACACCTTCCAGTCGACGACGAAGGACCAGGACTGTAGCCCGAAATGGAGTGGCGATGATACGCACCCTCGCCAAATTCTTGGATCGGGTTGCCATCCTCATCCAATACCATTCCAGAAGTAGCATACCCTTCAGAGCTACTCCGGATCGGGATCATGGGCGATGGCGAGACAGACCCGTTCATGTGGTGGCGGGGCGACGTGAGGTTGAATGACGACTGGTAGGTACCCATCATCTGCAGCTTCTTGGCCCTCAACGCGTTCTCGGCAACCTCCTCCTCAACACCTCCATCCATATCCTCGTCATCATCTTCTTCTTCGTCACCAAGCTCCTCATCTTCCTCATCGTGATCCAAGAAGCCTCCTCGGTCCTGCCGACTGCTACCACCGCCGCTCTCGTGACCAGCCTCCATCGGCATAAAATGCGACGAGAACCCAGTCGAGTTTCTTTTGAAGGAAGGTGAGGATATTCTCTGCGGTGGTAGTGTTGGAGACTCGCCGTTGGGGTTTGGGTTTGGGTTGTCATGGCTGCTGCCAAGCATCACTCTATGGTGAGGATGTTGCTGCTGCTGTTGTGACGTATCCAAAGACCCATAGCGGCGGTGGGTTGTAAACGACGAACGCAATGGTAATGGACTCAGAGATCTCAGGCCATGACTGTTATAGCGCGCATACGGCGGACCCTGACTCGAGCTGTGACGACCAAACTCGTACTCGTGGCGGCGATCATCATGGGAGCGATGGTAATGGTTGCGATGTGGGTAGTCCTCATCGTCTTGGTAATGGTGACCGTGGTGGTTATGGCGGTTCAAAGACTCGGATTTGACGTTGTGTTGGTTGTGGAGGTGGACGTCGTCGGGATTGTTGGAGACGGCCTTGAGGTCGATTTTGATAGGGCTGAATTTGGGGAGGGCAACTGCAGGTTTTAATAGGTGTTGACTGGACACGGTTGTAGATGCTTTGGGTGATAGGGATGCTGCTGAGATAGTCGAAGTGATTGAAAAGGTGCTGTTGTTCTTTGTAGAAAGGGTTGAAAGGGACGATGAGGATTCTTCCCGTTTTGTAATTAATGATGATGCTGTTGTTGTTGGTTTAGTATCGATATCGTATTCCATAAAATGGCTGAATGGTCCGTCAAGGGGATGGGCACCCAGGGATGGGCTGCGCCGGTGATGGTCATGGCGGTGCTTGCTTAGCGAGAACCGGTGGGATGGAGACGTTGGGGGTGATTCCTCAAAGCCCTCATAGTCAGGGCCTTGACCACCGTCGGCTGGTAAGGAGTACGGGTCGCGTGATGTTGGCCTATTAAGTTTGGAAATGGGATTGGCCCCATGGTTGACATGGACTACCAACGCATTATTAGACTGTTAGAGCGAACAGAACACAGCCACATTGCAACATGCTCATCGTAACAAGCAAGCAATAGCGATTAAAGAATGACTGAAGAAATAAATTACCAGAGTCAAGAGAGCCATGTCCAGTTCCGATGGCCTGTGCGTGAGGTGGTTGAGGTAATGGTGGAGAACGACGCGAATCGTGATACTCGGGGTACCCATTCATGCTTTGGCGGTAGTGTGAGGGCTCAGCCGAATATCCGCGACCATCATCATTTCCCCCGACCACACAGACCATCCCATTGGCAACCATGCCACCACCGCCGACATTGGGGTTATTCACTGGCATAAAGCTGTTGTTGGAGTCCATCATCAAGTGGCGATCAAACTTGCGCATGTGCATCGACTTCTTGGTATGTGTCCGCAAGTGGGCCGAAAAGTTGTCTGACCGACTGAACGACTTTTCACAGCCCTGAAATTCACACACAAACGGCCTCTCCTTGGTATGGACCAACATGTGTCTCTTCAAATGCTCGTATCGCTTGAAGCTCCAGCCGCAAGTTGGGAACTTGCATGGATGTTTGTTGGCAGTCGAGCTGGAAGAGTTGGAACTTGCGTTGGATGAGATCGAGTTGTTGCGTTGCTTGTCCATCATGGCGTTTCCAAGTCGCATATCCATGTCGCTGTCGAGATGCTCACTTCTAGGTACGCCTACAACTGAACCGTACCGGTTATCATAAGCACTCCCGTGCATGGCATAGTCTCCAAGGTCCGAATGATGGCTGTCGTGACCACCCTTGAGATGGTAGTTCATGCCATTGTCGGTGTGGTATGGATGATGTACTCCTGAGTGCTGATATTCTGCATGATCGTCGTTATAGTAGCTCGAAGATTCGTGGTGAAGGGGGTCCATTGACGAGTCGTGGTGTCCGGCCCACTCGGTGTGTACGATGTGCCCGTTCGAATACATCTCCTGTTGGCTCAGTCGACGTTCTCCTGAAAGGGCGCGTTGGCGATCAGAGATAGGCATGGAGTTTCGGCGAGGAAGTTCTGTTGGTTAGAAGTCCAAAATAAACAGCAGTAAAGGAAGCCAAGAATAGCCAAGGAGAAAAGAGAGGAGGAAGTAGGAGTTAATTAAAGGAAGAAAGAGATGAGAAAAAAGAACCAATATTGAGAACAAACGAGTGAAGTTCACTCAGGGGGGGCAAGGGTGACGTCGACACAAGGGTTGGTGGGGTGCAAGACAGAGAACGAGGATGGACGGGGGTCAATGAGAGAAAATGTCAGGGGGGGGGGCGACTAATATCAACAAGTGAATCTTCAAGGGTGAATCATGATTCTTTCTGGGCCTAAAATGAACGGACAAGTCGGGGTGCTTCTTGAAGTAAATGAAAGGGGTGAAGAGAGGAAGGTGAAAGGAGGCAAGGAGGAAGGGGTGTGCAACAAGGAAGAGCCAACAAAGAAAGGGATTGAAAGGAGAAAAAAGGAGGAGAAAGCGAGAAAGAAGGAGGGACTATTCAAAACTGACATGGCCAGCCGTGTGGCCTGGTAAAGACGATGGAGTGGCAGGAGAGGAAGGGAAAAATAGATGCGATGGTGCTAACAGGAAGAGTGGGAGTCGGACCAAAATGTACCGCCTGGGAGGGGTGGGTGTTGGTTGGATGAGGATTGCCTCGCCCCGAGTAATTATTATCAAAGGACATTTCCCATTTTCATGCGCATTATTCGTCAAACTCATTGTTTTTGGCAGTGAATGTATTTTTGTCCTGGCGTCGGGATTGGGCGACGTTGGGAAAAAAAGGAGAAAGGCATACCTCGACTGAAGTGAGAAAGTCCAACGTGAGAACGATCTGGGGATGCTGCCATTGCGTATTCGAGTGAGTATGTGTAGAGGCGGGCGGATGTCCGAGAGGATATGCAGGTGTGTGAACGCGTTCGATGGACTGGATGGTTTAGGATTGGGCTCTTTCGATGAAAAGGGTAGGCTGTTTGTCGTACAAGGAGGATTGAAGTATCGTATAAGATGGAAGGCAGAGGAGATGAAGGTTTAAAAGGAACAGCCGGAGTTAGTGAAGGAGAAACTGGTAGAGGTGCGACGATGGTGGTGAGATACTCAGGGATCTTTCCAGCATACCTCTTCTTTCTTCACCAGCTTGATCAAGCGAGAAGCAATTGAAGAAATAGATAGACGTCGATGCGAAGATGAATAAGAGTTGCAGTGTCAATATCAAACCACGATACAATTGATGGGAAGAGGAGAAGAAGAAGAAACGAAGATAGAAATGGAAAAGAGAGAGAGAGAGAGAGAGAGAGAGAGAGAGAGAGAGAAGAGGAAGAAGAAAGTGAAAGACGGCTGTTCTTGTTGTCGAGGTCAAACGCGATAATAAACCTTCCCAGCTTCCTTTTTTTTCTAAACGTCTAACCACAGCTGTAGGGGCCAAGGCGGACAGGCCAAAGTTTGTTGTTGTTGTGTGCTTTTCTCTGTTCTTTGACAAAAAAGGAGCCACGAATGGAAAGGGGAGGGGAGACGGAAGGACGAGAAGGAGGGGGAGAGAGATAGTGAAAGAGAAGGAGGGAGGGAAGCAAGCAAGGAAGGAAGGGGGGTAAGGGGAAAAAAATCAGGAGAACAAAGAGCTACAGGAGTAAGTAAATAAAGAACACTTTGAGAAATCAAGGAAGGGAGGATGAAGGGTTGGCAACTGGTTTTTTTTCTCTTCTTTAAAGGACTGAGCCCATGAACAAAAGGGTAAAGTACAGAGATGAGAGGAGAGAAATGAAAGGAGGAGAACGAAAAACAAGGTAGCGTTTCCCTTTGTCCTTTTGTGACATTGATCGAGTCAGCTTCTACTTGTCCGCTTCTCTGTTAACTTTTTGATAATTTGTAGTCGTTATGTCGTTGTTGGTGTTTGTGGAGGTTGGTGGGTGTTGCTTTTGTCTCGAAGGTGTGGGTTGTCCTTCCTTCGGTTGGGGGTGTTGCTGTTGTTATTGTTGATAGCTGTAGTGGAGATTGTAATTGATGGTAATTGTTGCTGAGGAATAAGGGCGAAAGAGAATCGGACAGCAAAGACGTAGAAGTAGGGGGGATGGTGATAGCTAAATAACAATCGGTTCCTTTCATTGCCGTTGTTGGCCTTGCCGATTGATTGAGTGCTGTTGTCGTTGTTTTTTTCAAGGGGAACATAAAACAGTGAATTCGCTTTCGGCACGACGACAATATTACATTCAACACTACTCCAGGCAATATCCGTAAGACTCTTATCCCTAGAAACTAATAGATGGAGTCTCGTTCTTTGAGTGAATAGAAAACGAAATGTAGAGATTGAACAAGTAGAAGGGGAAGGGGTATCGGTACGGAAGAGGAGGGAAGGACTGTGGTAGTTCAATGTAATTATAGTATGTCAATGAGATACAAAAAAGAGCTGAGCACCCAAGGAGGTTCACGCGTCAACAAAATGAAATGTTATTTTTTTTAGCACATCAAACTTCAATGAAAAAAAGTGAGAGATGTTCGCAAAATAGACGAGCAATTGGATGCTCAATTGACAGAAATGAGGATTGAAAAGGAGAGTATCACTTACCTACTTTGTGTACGAAAGGGGAGAGTATATGACGATGGTGAGGGGTGGAGAGTGGGTGTGAAGAAGGTGTGGAAAAAGGAAGCGTAACAAACAAGGACGACGAGAAAATTGAAAGCAAAGCGAGCAAGGTTGTATGGCAGAGTGCGTAGATCAACGGAAGAGGGTTCAAAAAAGGGATTGAAGAAGAAATAATGACAAGGGGAAGTGAGGGTAATGCTGGTAGAGAGAGTGAGAAAGAGAAAAAGAGAGAGAAAATTAGGGAGGGAAACAGTACAATGGACAAGGACTCAAGGGGAAGAGGGGTACATATTAGGAGACAGAGACACAGGCATACTTTGATCACAAACAACACCCGTCAACAGCGCGGTATAGGGTCTAGGGGCACAAAGGAGGGAAGCAAGAAGGAAGTGAATCCAAAAGTCTGTCGATGTCTACGGGCAACCGACGAACATGGGTGGACGGACAATTGATGGAGAACGGTGGTTATTGCTCTTGTTGCTTTCAGTTCCCATCTCAAAACAATTAGACCAATGGGTCGAACGGAGCAATGCAGAGGTGTATAGGGAATACAATAGATGGCAGATAGCGAGAACGACCATGATGATGGCGAAAGAACGAGAGTGAATTGGCGTGGGCGTGTTATGTTTGGTAGTTGTTTGTTTGTATGTTTTGTTTGTTTGTTTGAAGGTGCGCGAGAAATGTTCTGAACTGTGAAATGTTGAAAAATGACAACACGCGTGTGTGTATGTGTGTACGACGGCGACACGGACAGACAAGATTTGCACACGCACCCCAACTTAAACCGCCTATTTCATTGTTGAAAAGGAGAAAACATTGTCGAATTCAGGGGGGTGGAAAGGGGATAGAGAAAGAGGAGGGAGAGAGAGAGGGTGAGAGAGGATGAGGATGAGGGTCAGAAAGAGAGAGATGGGGAGCAAGGGATAGAAAGAGAGAGCGAAAGAAAGGGTGCAAGGAACCTAAACCAAAAACAGAGGCAAGGGTCATAGCACCCTTGTGGAGTGACAGATATATATTTTTTGTTCAATGGCTATGGTTGAGCAACGAATAAGTTATGGCCCTTGGATGAAATGAGATCCACGAGGCACTTTTATTATTCAATTCGAGCGACAAAGAAAACAAATAGCTCTCGTCTCTCGTTTTCTATATTGGAGGTGGTTTTTCTTTTTGCACATGGATTAGGATGGGATGCATGCGATGGAGACGACGCTTGAGAGTAAGAGAGCAAAAAAAGAATAGCAGATGAAACGGAGGTCGAGGTTGACGCGAGGCAGAGTGATGGATAAGTCTCCCTTCGCTCTCTCTCTCTCTTTTTCGCGTCATGATCTGTCCATCTATCCTCGCCTTTATTTTCTTCTCCTTCTGTGAGCGATGGGATGAGTGTATGAGGTAAACGTACATTGAACACGCTGTCTTGCTCGAAACCTGCCCGCTTGCTTGCTTCAATGAGTATCTCTGAAGGCCTCCTTCACCCCCCGCGACTCCTCATAATCCACCTCCTCTCCCCCCCCCCCCCCCCCCCCCCCCCGCTCCTTCTCCGTCTCTCAGGACCAAAAGAGGACTGTTGCAGGTGAGGAAATAGAGTAGTCCTTGAAAAGCATAGATCTATTCGCTCTCTCGCCTTCTCCCTCCCTCTCTTGGACGTTTAACAGGAAAAGGCAGCGACTACACGAGAAAGAGAAACAGGGAGCAAGGAGAGCGTCAAAATGCACACTCTCATCAACCCAAGTCAACCCAAAAACCCGCCACGCATACACCTACCTACATTCAATCTCCTTTACGGTACTTACCGTCACAGTACATTTCTCTCCCTCCTCTCCGTCCTTTTCTACTACTCCTCGATTTCTCCTCAAGCAACCCACCGATAAACTAATTTCTCAATTGCTACTCTTCTCCTCCATTCTTGAACAACACTGCCTTTAGGGAGACAAGGCAGAAACAGATCAGTTTCCTTTTTTTTTTTTTTTTTTTTTTTCTTAATTGCTTTGGCCATGTCAACAAACAAACAAACAAACATATAAGCAAAACACGTCCTTGGGCGGAGGTATTAGATTGGAAATTGTTTAGCCCCTGGATCTTGGGAAGGAGCTGTTCTCTTTTTTATTCTCCTCTGTTCTGTGTCCATTTTTTTTTTTTTTGTTGGATGGATGCACCCCTAACTTTTCTAGCCCTAGGATCATTGTACACACACCCACATAAACAATGTGGGTCATTCTTTGACCACATACACCTCCTTTTCGTTGTCTCTCTTCTTTTTTCCCCCTCCCCTCTCGTTCCTTCTCACCTTCACCCAAAACACACACAGCAAACCCAAAAAAAAAAAAAAAAAAAAAAATCGGCACAAGGCGCGCGTATTTTTTCTTTTCCACTCTTTACGACCTTCCCTCCTATGGGACTCTTATTTTGTAGGAAAGCAACTTAGATTTAGATCCAACAACAACAAAACCATTCCCTCTCTTCTCCATCCATACTTCCGTCCCTTCCCAACCCTTTTTTTTATCTATCCTCTCCTCTTCTTCCCACCTCTTCTTCCTCTCCTTCTCCCTTGTGCCTCTATTACTTTCCCCTGCCTAAAACTCCCCTCGTTCGTATTTCACTTCCGTCACTCTTCGTAATGTCTCCTTGCATTTAAAAAATATCCTATCACATCATTCGTTCAACCTACAGGATACTCCACCATCCATCCCCCGATGGTGAGAGTAGTAAATTGACAACTTGACCAACCATGGAACAAACATTAGGGAGAAAAAGAAAGGACCTTGCGTTCAAGGGGACAGGGTTACAAGACGAGAGGTACTGTACCAAAAAAAAAGAGATGGAGTGTGTACGAAAATGAGAAGTATGAGAAAGGAAGTAAGTGCGGATGAGAGCGATTCAAGGGAGGGAAGCACTGATGACAGAGAAAAAAAGAAAGGGGTAGGGTAGGGGGGGGGGGGGGGGGGGGGGGGGGGGGGGGGGGGGTCAAAAAAAAAAGATAAGAAGGGGGTGAAGGAGGAAACAGAAGGGATGGAGGGGGAGGACTGGATGGATGAGGGGAGGATTGGACCTCATATTCACAAGAGGGGATGAGTGTATACATGCGTGCGTGCATGCTCACTTGTTCTATTCTTGTACACGAGATAAAAAATCCTTGATCTATCATTCTTTCTCGCAGTTGAAAGAGGAGGAAGGCTTTATTGACCAAAGAAGTTGGTTTCTGCCAATGGACAATGGTCAATGGTTTCTGATGCACCCCACCACTCAAAAAAGTTCTTGTCCCAGCTCTATTGAGATGCGATCATACACGCAAGAGATCTTTTCGTTAGAAGGGTTGATGTAAAAATAGACTCGGCTGTGACACGAAACGAAGACGCGTCTTCTTACGCGACTGAACAAAACAACTCAATCTCTATTACCTGAAGCATGAAGTAGCAGAGGAGTCCGCTAAGTGCCACACCAGTGTCCATGGCGGCAGAGGTGACATAATTATACCGTTTCCACCATCCGTTATGGTATCGCCGAATGTACCACATAAAGATGAATCCCAGTAAGATGCCGTTCGGATAAAAGTACGCTTGTGCTGGAGGCATGTTACTCGTGGCAGCGAGTAGGACTGGGAAGTGGATCTTTTTGAGCCACTTGACTCGTGGGTATCGACGGCATAGCCACCAGACTGGAAGGGGAATGAATGCGCCGATGACAAACCCCCATTGGATTATCGAGTATTGGGTCCCCAGGCCAAACATCCTTCCAGGTCCGATCACTCCCCAGATCACCGACGCCGAGTAGAATGCTAATCAGTGATAAAGTCGATTTGATCAGCCATAATTGTTTTGAATCTCTATCCACACAGAGATCGCTGATAGATGATAACATAGAACCTACTGTTGGTGTTGCGGCAGGTCCAAGGGTATCCGGCCTTAGTGCAGATATCCGGCTGGACCCTCAACAACCAATCCGTTGTCGCCAGGTTAATGATCCCCGCGATCACACTCGAAATCACCTGCACCCAAAACATGATCCTCGGCGGGATTTTCATATAATGACCCAACTTCAGATCCTGCGTAAACTGAAGCGCTTGGACATTGGTGATATATCCATAGGCCTTGAAGGTCACATTGGCAATTGGGTGACCCGGCATTAGGTATCCAATCACGTACTCTGTGATTACATTCAGACCTGGTTGCTGGTTCGTCACGGCTTGGACGATGCCGACGGGGAGCGCAAAGATGAAAGCGATGGCGAGCGAGACGAGGAGGTAGTACCAGGGGAGGTAGTGCCATTTCTCGACGCAGAAAATCGACAATGCCAATGAGACCAGGAACAGCGTCGCGTACCACCTATGAAGAAAGTAATGAAAAGATGTATTCAGGTCAACCTCTGTGTTGTTCAACAATGGTAAAATACACAAGGCGGCACAAAATGAGAGCAGACCCTTAGTGCTTTGGACCACACTTAATAAAACCTTGCTTTTGTTTGTGTGTATGTGTTGTTTGTTTTGTTTTGTGGGCATTCGTATCGTTGTTGATGGATGTTTAACACAGACTAAAAATCACCACCCTTGATTGCTCATTCTATACACGTTTTTGTTTGCTAACTTACCATTGAGGAACCTCCTTGTATTTCATCATCATCCGGGAGTGAATATCTTGGTCCTTCATTGCAATAGCGGCCTTCCACTGGTCACGGATTTCTTTGCCATGGTACAAAGCCACATGTGTCAATGTCGCCGTCAGCCCGGCGAATCCAATTCCGTACCTACGGGAAAGCAAGCAAATACAACATGGAAGCGAGTTGTCATTTTCTTATTCACCGTTCGCCTTAGTTCATTAGAAAAAAAAACCACCTCCGTGGACATTTTAAACAAAGAAAAAGTAGCTTACGTGAGAGCAAAGAAGGAATCCATTCGGAGAGGTCCATACGCCTCATACTTGACAGGATCCAGCACATTGTTCGTCATTACCATCGCCTTATCATAAGGCGTCCCATCCTCCCTAAACAACCCCGCCGTCAGAATTGGGAAGTTCTTGGAGTTCCACAGATTGGAATAATACGCTATCGGGGCAATGATCCACGCGACAATCACAAACCCAACCAGAATATTGACCTGCGCCCACCAAGGGGTTACAAGTGGCGAGAGAGCAGAGGTTGACGTCGCCCAGTCAAAGGATAAGGTCCCGATCCCGAGGCCGTTGGATCCTGTTAGTTGGGAAAGGATTACGTTCTGGGGGTTGATCCAACAGAGGATTGAGAATGCTGTGAGGGTTGGGAAGATGTAGTTGGGGAACCAGTACCAGATGAACGAGCCGAGGGAGACATAGGAGAAGAACCGAAGACGGCTCATTTTGAGTTTCTTCCTGATTCCGCCGACGCGTGACAATGCGCTGCTTCCTTGTTTCATCTCGTGCCCCTGTTCGCCTTCTCCTTGTATATGTTCCATGTCAATGATGTCATCTTCATCGCCTTCCTCGGAGGACTCGTGCAGGGTCCTGAATAGCGCCACGGTGACCAGGTTGGCGGGCCAGATCATGCTTGGAGGTCTGACCAAGAATTTTCTCAAAACGCCACTAACAGTGAAGAATAGAAAAATTATCAAACCATATTAGCTTCTCTTGCTCTGCTTTTTGTTTGCTAAATCCCAGCCCTGCAACCATTGAGCAAGAACAAGCAAGGAAACGATTGCTCACGCTAAACTGAAACCGGAGACCTGGGTAGTCAAGACCAACATGAACCCTGCCATAAACCCTTGATCCTCGCCATAGTACTTCTTCTGCAAGATGACAATATCGACTGCGTACGCGGTCCCCGAACAACACGCGACCGCCGTCCCGATCAGCGCATGCTCCTTGATATTAAACGGCCCTGGGTTGAGCGACACGAGCGGTCCACCAAGAGATCCGAATATCCGGAACTTGGTTGTAGGCAGGACGCGGGCGAATAACCTGCCGATGGGAAGGGAGATGAGGGAGACGACGGTGTAGGTGATGGAGACGGGGTTCTGGCGGAGGTAGAAGAATTGGTTGACGAAGGAGACGAGGAGGGTGAAGAAGAGGGCGAGAAACCACATCCGGAATGTGTTTGTTGGCATTGATGGGTCATCCGTTACTAATTGGATGTATGCGTCGAACATTGAAATGAAAGTCGTTAGCGGATTGTTTGTTACCATGGGGTTTAGGTAGCAACTGAACGAGATAGCAACATCATTGGATGTTGATTTACCTGGGACGATGGCGCGTACTTCCTCAATGGGCGAATAATCTTCTAAATCCACTGGCGTGATCTGCGACTCCACATCTCCTCTCTCACGTTCATCGTCATCAGTCTCCTTCTCCTTCTCACTAAGACCATCCGTGGCAGTACTGGCAAGAAGAGTCCGTGAGGTGTCAGAGTACGTAAAAGCGGCACCTACACCTTCAGGTCCACTGTCCACTGATGCAGCTTCCTTTCCTTCCCCTGCCTTCTCATTAAAATCGTCATTGTCCTGTATAAAGGTGTCGTCGGTGCTTCTGCGTTGTACAGCCGTCTCTGGTGCTACCCTTGTCCGTGTTGGTGTTGATCCTTCTGCTCCTTCTACTGCTCCTTCAGTGTGTGAGTGCTCCTCCATGCGAAGTTTGCTGAAAAGGATGTAGAAGTTGTGAATGTGTATGTCGACGGTGCCTCCTTTTCTGCTCTTGTCGGAATGGAAAAAAAGGCGGTGGAAAGAAGGGGTGAGAGTGAATAGGTGAGATTTGATTGCTGGAGAGTTGATAAAGGAAGAAATGGAGGATGCAAAGAACACTACGATGGCAACACTTTACAAAAGAGGGCCAAAAGTAGGATCATGGTTCATTTTCGATTTCATGGGATGATTCCAGGGATAAGGATAGAGTGGCATCCATAAGGGACGATATTCTACATACAGCAACCACGTTCACATCATCCCCCTGTACTTAGTATGTCATGTCATCCTAATGAAGGATCTGAGATATATACGATTTGTTTATTGTTTTGTTTTTTGCTAGCAATGCTTGCTATATGGTAGAATGCAGGGTAAAAAAAAAAAGAAAGACTATGTACAAGTGAGGAAGAAAAAAAGGGTAGGTGAAGGGGTATCGAGGGTTGTTGAAATAGACATGAGAGAGGGAGCGAGTCGTTTAGAAGCCAGAGTCGGCCATGAGGCTCTTGAGCTTGCGCTGCTTAACAGCAGTGCTTTGGAGGATCTTCTTGGCAACATCGACCTCGGTGGCGACTTTGGAGGGCAATGGGGTAACAGCGGGTGCAGGCTCCTCCTTTGAGGCCTTGCTGGACTTGCCTAGTCCCAAAAGACCACCGCCTTGCTTGCGAGTCTTAGAGCCGGATGTGGGGAAGATGGAAGAAGAGGCCAGGAGAGGAGAGGACGCTGGGGCATTGGCAGAGATACCTTGATGCTCTAGGATACGCTCGGCCATACGCATACGCTTTGTCTCGCCACGCTCGCCCTTCCACTCGGCCAGAACAGACCTGCACAAATCCTGAGCCTCCTTTGAGGTCCTGGTCTCGCTCAGGGGTGCCTCGACAGCGTTGACAGCATAGGACAAACTCTTGTGATCAGAGCTACCAAGGTCAGTCAAGAGGAACAATTTCATGAGGTCGACACGGAGGTAGCGAGCAGTCAGGCCGAGAGCATTGCCCTCATGGTGTGACTCGATGCTCAGACTAGCCTCACCCTTCTCGCGCAAGAGGGTGTACAGTTCTGATCCAGCAACAGAGACAATATCGCTGAGGTTGGCGTTTTTGATGTACTTGTGGAAGGGAGTCAATCCGCGGTTGTCGGCATCGTTGACACTGAGCTGGCACTCATGCATCAAGAACTTAGTTGCCTCCAGAGCCAGGTTGTAGTTAGTCGCATGCTCAAGAACAATGTGGAGAGCATTTTGGTTGGTGAGGGTGGTGTATTGCTGCATGTTGGCGCCGTTCCTCTGAAGAGTCTTGAGAACATCCATGAGTGTCTCTGGCTGGTAGAAGCAGGCAACATGCATGGGCGTGACCTCGGCAAGCATAGAGTAGGCGGGAAGCGAGACCAGCCCGTTGGGGTTTGCTCCATTCGTGAGGATGTACCACTCTGCAAGATCGGCATTGCCCTCCTGGCAGGCTTCCCAAATGTTCTGTGGGTTGCGCCTTTTTGGAGGAAAGGTGTACTGAGGGATCTCCTGGGAGTGGAAGGAGTTCATGGTCGAGACGCGACGAGCATCCCGGGCAGGGATAGCAGGTACACCACCACTCATAATGGACGAACCGCTAGAGCTACCACTGCTTATAGACATGGATCGGGATGAGGGCGTAAAAGAAGGCGCGACAGATGCCTTGCGACGCTGAGAGACTGGTGGTATGGGTGGGGGCACTGGTGGCGGAGGAGGGAGGTAGTCGGGCTCGCGTGGAGACAATAAGAGCTCGCGCGACCGCAGAGAGGTTTGACCGTCGCTGTCAAAAGAGGGCGAACGGCCAACCTTGATAGACACGGACCGATTGAGGATTGGAGGAGAATACGGCGCCACCTTTGGCTCGTCATCTGCGAAAGGAATGAGAAGAAAAAAAGTGTTCATGGTGAGAAAAATGAACCAATGAACAAAAAGAGAATGAAGACACAGAACTGCACAATAAATACGGTGAATAAGACATACCCATGGTCAATTCTTCCAATTGGCGGAGGAAAGTGCTGGAGGGTTGCTTCAGCAGGACACCGAGGGTCTGAATGACCCAGTCGAGCGAAGGGCGGTCCTGAGGGTTGGCCTGCCAGCAGCGGGTGTAAATATCCTCAAAGATAGGGTCGGTGCCTTTGACAGGACGCTCGCGTCTTCCGGAGACAATGTTTTGCGCCAATGAGACCAGGGCGCCGTTCTGAATATTCTCAGGGGTAATGAGATCCTCGAAGGGGGGATGACCGCTCGAGATCTCCCAAAAGACCACGCCAAGCGAGTAGATGTCGGCCTCGTTCGCATAGCGCTGTCCGTTCTTGGATAGCCGCTCGGGGGCCAGGTAGGCCATCCTGGTGATGTGTTCCCTGGACGATGCGACATCTGAATCCCTGCTGTTTCCAAAATCCGAGAGCACTGCGGAGCCATTGTCGTCGATGAGGACACTGGCCGAGTGCAATTGGCGGTGGCGGATGCCCTTGTGGTGGAGATAACGAAGTCCGAGAGCGATATCCATGGCAAGATTATAGCGATCGGGCCAGGTGAGGTGGGGGTGGAAATTGAGGAGGTACGAGTGGAGGGTACCATGTTCGTTGTGGTTGAGGACGAGGTAAGGGATGGAGGATTGAGGGTCGAGGGTATATCCGTGGAGGTGGAGGATCTGAGGACACTTTTGCAGCTTGGTGAGGAGGCGAATTTCCTTTTCAATGGCCGCGAGCTCACCAAAGGGTTCTCTGAGTTCAATATCGTGTTCCTTCCATCGGCCCGTATGCACCAGACCAGACCGGCCGGGGATGTGGTTGTTGTAGGACTGCCGGATGATCTCCTCAAAGGGGATATATTGGGTCATTTGTTGGAGGATCGACATGATGTCGTGGCTGACTGGTGGTACTGCAACTGTCATGTCTATGTGGATATATGTTTGTCGTATGGCTGTCGTGTGGGTGAGTGTGTGTCCGAGTGCTAGAGATGAGGAGTGGTGGTCCCAATCGAGGTCGTTAGTTGTTTGTTTATCGAAACTGAGAAGGGAGTGAGGAGGGGGTATGAGCGGAGCAAAATTAAAAGAGTGTGGAGAGAGAGGAGGATGAAGAGATATAAAGGGGAGGGAGGGAGATATGAAGAAGGATGGAAAGACGATCGAAGAAGAGAAGGAAGAGTGGAGATGAGGAGTGGAGAAGAAAAAGGAAAAGAAAAGAAAGGAAGAAAAGAAACAAGAGGGACGGTGCGCGTGAATAATTAAGAAGGAAAGACAGACAACAAGACAGAGAAGGAAGTACCCTTAGTAATTTGGTTTTCGCCTGTTTTGTCGTTGTGGTGGATTGGTCCTCTTTACGCCCGCAACCTTGGCGAGGCGGGGGAAGGAGTTGAATGAATGAATGAATCGCATGAGAGAGTGGGGGTGGGGAAATGTCAAAAAGAACGTACAGAGCCTTTTGCTGGGCAAGAAAAAAAAAAAGAGAGAGCCAGTCAGCTACCTGACCAGTTAACAAACTAAACCCATATCATATAATGACACAAATCCAACCAGCCTGGTCATTGAGAAGAAGACCGCAGTTTACAGTTCAAAGAGAACGAGAGCAGGACCCGGTCGATCGATCATTTTTGTATGTCGAGTGGAGAAGGATAAAGAACGAGCACGATTGAAAATTCGATACCTCAAAAAAGTGGAGGAAGACGAGTCAATAGAATGGAGAAGGGTCGACGAATGAATTGAATATAGTGCTGTTATGACCTGTGGGTCATGTCAGTGGTGGGTGAGGAAGTGGAGACAAATAAAGTTTGCACCTTCTTTTCATCTTCTCTTCTCTCAGTGCTCTCTTCAACCGGTCTAACAGAGTGTGTGTCCACTTGGCCGAGGCCCGGGGCCATTTTCCTTCATTTGCAGTAGCTGGTCATTGTTGTTGTTGTATTGCTCCGATCATCAAAATGGTCGAACGAGCTGATAGTCGCTGTCGTTGTTTGTTGCTGTTTGTTGCCGAGGACCCTCTCTGATTCATTTGGTTCACCAGATGACATTCATTCAAAAAGTATCCTCTCTCAGGTACCCCTTTTTTTACATCTCGCTTCTTTTTTTTCTGCACGCTACTCCATGTTGCTTCCACAAGTACACACACAGACCCCTGGCATTGTTTTGTTTTCATCGCAGCATCAACAGCGTATCAACCAAAAACAGCAAAAAAAAAAAAAAAAAAAAAAAAAAAAAAAAAAAAGAAAAGAAAGGGTGACTTCTCGATCACCCTTTGCGCGAGTGTAAGTAAGCAACTGCAACAACAATTGTCAATGCAAAAAGCGCCGTAACAAACACACTCAGCACTAATACGCTAGCGCGGTAAAAAAAAAAAATTGCTATCGATGCCATCTTTTTTCTTGTATGATGGGAAAGTTGTCCCTTGTTGTTTGTGTGTGTGTGTGTGTGATTTTTTTGTTTGTACTTGTTGTTCCAAATAAGCATGTGCTAAGGGAGTTGGAGTAGGGGAGGTTGAAGAGTAAAATGTGGAGTTACAAGAGGCAGAGCTGATACAGGGGCAGGGAGTCAAAATAAAGATTCAGGAACAAAGATGAAAAAACGTCGCGCCTGTGTCTTGGAGTTGAGGTCTCGCCTTAATACTTACAGTGCGGGGCGGGATTGTGCACCTTAGGTAGTTGTGATCGGTGATATGAAAGGGAGAGATATGAAGGAGTTGAAAATGAAAAAGGGATGTATTGATAAGAAAACGGACGTCGAAAGGAAGAGGAACAAGGTTCTACGGGTAGAGGGGTCTCTAGAAAACAATGGCGCTAATGTAATGGCAGTTTGCAAACTAAGACCACTGTGGTTGGTGGAGATGAAGGAGGTGAAGAGCGAATAAGTCGTTGGGATGATGAGATGACAGGAGGAGTCAAGGAAAAAGGGCACCAAGTGTTCGGGATATGAATGGAAGGAAAAATAATTCAAAGAGGGGAGGGGAATATACAAGAGAGAAAGGGTAAAGAATACCTTTTGATAACAAGAAAAAAAAACAGGGGCAGGTAGGGCTCATTTATGGAGGAATAACAGCAAAAAATCAATGGGCCATGGCCCTTGTTTTTATTAACGAGCATTGAAAGGGTGAGAACATGGAGGCGGAAGAAAATGAAATGGTCATTACACACTGCCCAGACATTTTAAGGTTCATGCGCTGTCGTGACATTCGATGTGAGGATGGACAAAGGAGTCGTGGAGAAGATGCGGACAAAGACATATGCATACTCTCACAAATTGAAGAATGGGTCAAGTGAGTGTGAATGAATGAATACAAAAAGAAGGGTGCGCCGCGACCAGCACAGGGCAGAAGTGGAGAAGAAGTTGAAGTGGGTTGAGCAGAGTACAGTACACAGACACAGACAAACAAGACACAGACAGACAGACAGACAGACAAGACACAGACAGACAAGACATAAACATGCACATGAAAGAGACGGATATGAAAGGGGAAGGCCACAGAGGGCGTCGGGTGTCATTATCATCATTATTCATTCATCCTTGTGGAACCAGCGTCGTTTTCTATCGAAGGTCAGTCACTACTCTCTTTTTATCAGCCATTTGGATTCATGCAGAAGAATAAACCTTCGGCAGGATAAAAGACAGAATAAAACGGTATAGATACTAGCTCAACCACTAATTCGACTCCACACCCTTCCGGTTTGTTGTCTACAAAGACGCAGCCCATTTTTCCTGTATACACTTACAAAATGGTTCGATAAAGCATACATACAGCCTCCACAGAACCAGCAAGCAAAGGAGCGCAAACCAAGCGAGAAACAAGAAAACCCATGAAAAACAACGTTCTGCTGCTGTGTGTACTCTTGCCATGGTACTTAATTGGTTCTGCTGTTTGCTTTTTCTCGAACTCGCATTCCTGTTACGCCACAGACATCACCAACGACGACTAAGGATGCTCGTTCATTTGTTCTTTTCTTAATTTCCCTTGAGCATCATCGCCTTCTCTGACTTTTTTTGACTCTCAATCAACGGAATATCTTTTTCGTTGCCCGCTTCTACGTTCGTGCTGTTAAATTGTTTGTTGGAAACTCAGCGTGTATACGTTCAATTGAACAAGACAGACAAAGCAGAAGTTTTCTGTTCAAACGCTTTGGGAGAATATGGTGAGGCTGTTACGCTCCAAGGTCCGCAATGGCTCGTGATACAGCCTCCTTGGTAGTGACATCTCAGCAAAGATAAAAACATTAAAATGATGCGTGTCAGTCCCTCTCGTTCCTTGCTCTCTCTTGGACCTTTTTCTCTTTCCAACGGGAAAATATGTGGAGAGTGATAGAGGCGCTGCATCTTTCATCCACACGGGTGAGAAGGCTGGGGTGTGTGGTCGCTGCAGTTTGTTTATTTGTTTAGTCCAGAGGAAGAGTCCAGACACGGCCCATTTTCGTTCTCTTCTTTCTTGACTTGGTATCCTATTTGCACAACGTTGCACAAATACAAACTTGAAAAGTCAGCAACTTTACAAAACAAAACAAAACAAAAAAATAAGCGAAGCAGCTTTGTGGAAATGAACAACCCACCGAGAGACATGAGATGTCTCCAACCTACCCTTCAGCAAGACAACAAGAAACAAATAACAGTCAACAGTCAACACCTTACAACAAAGCAGAGTGTGCATGCATCAACTAGACTTCGGCAAGCTGGCTGACGGGATTGCAGAAATATACTCGCTTCCTGCAAGGAGATCCAAGCGTAATATCTTCTCCCTCCGATGGCCTGATCATATGTGATTCTTTCTCCACGGCCCTGTTCACTTCATATCGTCCTTCGAGATTCGTAATCATCGTCATCAAAGGGCGCGTGCCTAAAATGACCCTATTCCTCGGATTGTTGTCAAAACGCTTAAGAAAAAGCGACGAGCAGACCGGTCAACTTAGTGAAAAGGAGGGGCACCCTTTTTTTACTATGCAAAGTTACCGATCGACAACGAGCTGCACCCTTTTCCCCTCCGTTTATCAGTCGTTTGTTGATAGAAAAGTGTGAGAAAAGAAGATAACAACAATAAACAGGAGAGAAGGCTCAGTTAGCTGCTCTTTTCATTCCTTGACTTTTCGCCCTTTTTCCTCTCTCTTACTCTTACTTCTTGCCTTCGACGACTTTTGGCTATGGGAGCCCGCACTTGGCTTGTCTACAAACATTCATACACGAACACGAAACTTGCCGGACCCGCAACATATGCAAAAAAACACAGTGAGATGTGAATGTAAAAAGAGGGTTTGAATGTGTTTTTTATTTCTTGTGTTCGGTGAGACTGGCTGGCGGGTAAGTAGGCGAATAGGTGAGGGTGGATGCTTTGTTGGGTGAATTGGCACATGCTTGGCTCATGGTTGAGTTGGGTTGAATTGGTTGAGTTGAGTTGGATTTTGTTTGGCGCAAAATAAAAAACCTTAGCATTCGAAGACAGACACATCTTTCAACAACCTTGGCCACTTTCCAGGAGAAACGGATATTTTCTTAGTCAAAAAAGTCGCCTCACTCTTCATAAATCTCTTCTCCTCTTGCTCACTCACATGGCCTGCAAGGGACAAATGCTTAGATGGCCTGTCTGGTTGCTTCGTTGGCTGGGCTGGGCTGGTTGGTGTGCATCCTTTTTGAGCCCGCGAATATCTTGCGTGGTGTGGGTGAGTGAGGCTATGGCAAACGAATGTCAATTGCATTTCATGTGGAGAAATATATCTTTCCTCAGTAACTATCGTGTATGTGCCTATGGTGTCTACAAGGCACTTCACGCGCCAGTGATGTAGACGTCACCGTATTTCAATTCATTTGTCAGCGGTGTCTTAGCTGCGCTCCAGAAGTCGCAGGAGGAAGGGACGGCTTTGAAATTGAAGCGAACGCCCATGCGTTCTCTGGCATTCACTTCTCACTTTTGACAGCATCATCTCTTTCGTCCCAAAAATCACAACAACTCTCACTTCAAACACACACATACAACGACCCGGCAACTACAACAACAATAACCATGGGTAAGGAGGACGCAACGCAGGAGTCTATTATACCAGGAACACCACACAGTTGCGCATTCACTACAGGCGTTCCATCTTCAACCCACCTTGAACTCTGTAGTCTTGTCAGCCATCTACCACCTACCAAGGCAATTCGTTCAAGGGGAAGAAAAGAACAGGAAAAGCGGAACCACATCACAAGTCAAGGGTTTGTCGAATAGCCAGGCAGATGAGGCATCAGCTATCTTTAACATCCCAAGCAAAAGAGATTCAGGACTCTCGGCTTTGTCGCAACAAAAGCGCACACGCCAACGTTCAGCTCCATGGAGAGAGAGAGAGAGAAAGAGAGAGAGACACACACACACACACACACCAACAATATACAAAGGAGGCACAACAACGGCACCTCCTGTTTGGACCCTGGGCCGATTTATTAATTATCCCTCCCTCCTCCTCCCTTTGTCCTGCCCACTCTTCTTCACCCACTTTTGATTTGCCGCATTTTAATTAACCGCCTCTTCCTACTTCGTTTTATTCTGCTTAGGCTCGATCTTTTCTCGCATTCTTGGAAGGCTTTGGGGCGATAAGGAGGTCAGAATCTTGATTCTTGGACTGGACGGAGCAGGAAAGACTACTATCTTGTACAGGCTCCAGGTCGGAGAGGTCGTAACAACCATCCCCAGTAAGTTGCTTCTCTTGGATGAACACAGGATTGTGATACGTTATGAAAAAGGATTTGGCCAGAGGCCACATTCGTGGACTTGCCGGTTTTACATAGTAATACAAAAGAAGGGCAACCAGAGCGACAAGGATAAGACGATTGAGTAAGCGACTGGGCTGCTTGAGAAATGAGAAAGGGAGCTGAAAGGAGGAAAAAGTAACGGACACTTTTCCTTTTATTTCAAGTCTGACGCGAAGAAGCCGCACCTTTTTGGACTGCTATCTGCATGCGGCTGAATTGTCGACGCCCACTCTGGAGCAGTTGAGCCACAAAGGCACAGCCTGCGTATTGCTTATTGCAAAATCATCTATGCCACCATGTCGCTAATCTCTCACAATATCCCTTCGCAACAAAAATAGCCATTGGATTCAACGTTGAAACGGTGCAGTACAAAAATATTAAGTTCCAAGTGTGGGATCTGGGAGGACAGACATCGATCCGCCCATACTGGAGATGCTACTATGCCAACACGGATGCTGTGATCTACGTCGTCGACTCTGTGGATCGTGACCGTGTATCGACCGCCAAGGAGGAGTTGATGGCCATGTTGGAGGAGGACGAGCTCAAGGACGCTTCATTGCTTGTCTTTGCCAACAAGCAGGATATGGCTGGCGCCATGACCGCCGCCGAGGTCTCTGATGCCTTGGGACTCAGCACGTTAATGAACCGTCAGTGGAGTATCTACAAGACGAGTGCTGTCAAGGGTGAAGGTCTCACAGATGGTTTGGACTGGTACGTTTTCTCTTTTTTGTTTTGTCATTTTACTTGTTTGTTGATTTCATGTCATGATAGTGTATATTTGCATGTGTTGGCTGGATGGTGCCCCTATTATGTTTACAATATCCACTTTGGACAGAGCCCGTCTATTTTCTCTCCTTCCTTCGCATGCATATTTAACTCTTAAATGACTGAACTGACCTTCACCCACTTTTCCTTTCTCTTAGGCTGATCAACATCTTGCAGAAATAAAAATCGCAACAAAAAAGCAGGGTATCTCAATCCCCTTGTCACCATTACTCGTCCTTCGCTTACGCTCACATAGAAACCCTCCCTCCCTCCCTCCAGCCTTCTCTTTTTCTTATTAATACAAAACATCAACTCACATACCCCTCAAAGTATAACAAAAAAAATCGGCATATCCTCTTTGGACGATCATGCATGCACTGGTGAAGAAGTACTCTGCTTTAGGTATCTGTCCAACCGCCTTTTGTCACAATGTACACCTGATTCTGATGACGAAGAACGAACAAGGAGCGTCAGCATTCCTTCCTGGTGACCCAGGACGACGAGGACGTTGATGATGATGATGATGCCCGCGGCTCTCATCTCACCCTTTTTTTTTTGTTTGAGGTTTTATGTATCCTCCGTTCCGTTGTTGTAGTCTCGAGTATTTAAAGAAGGAGAAAAGGAAGGGTGTATGACAAAGCTATGAATAACAAACACATAGACAGAGTGTACACCCGGGCCAAGTTTTTTTAAAGATAAGAATGTTTGCTTGTTTATTAGGGCTTTAGATTGTTTTTTTTTATCTTGTAATAGTAATGATATGGTACAACCCGTTACACTCAAAGTGTGCCGAGTACTTTTGGGAATAAGGTAAAAAGATGTGTGGGTCAAAGGAGTAAGTTGTGGTTTCTCCTGCTTAGGAAATGGGACTACGAGATGGGAAATCCGTTCTGATGGGACTGCCCGCAGAATCGGTCCTGTTAAGCTTGGATCTGGGCGCAGACTGTAAGAACTGCTGCTGTTGTGGAGACAATGCCAGCTTGGGAGGCTTGGGGTGGTCAAACCCATAGGTCAACCTCTTCTCTCGACTCTCAACACCGTTACCACTGGCACCACTACTGTTGCTGCTATTGCTGGTGTTGTGACGATGGCCGCCGCCGTTGAAGCCGCCCATGGGGCTAGGACCGGGGCCGGGGCTGAGGGAATCGAGGGTCAGATCCTTGCGGTGATCAAGCATGATCATCCCCCCACTGCCGTAATAATCGGCGTTGTAGTACGAGTCAGGGCGATTGCTGACGGTTTCCTGGTCGGATGGATAGAAGAGGGACGAGTTGCATTCCAGGTCTCTGACCAAGACCCGACTGCTCTCGACTGAGAGGCCACGATCGCGCGACCGGGCCAGCTTGAGGTTCTTGTGAGCTGGAGGAGGTGGACTCGTCGTCGTAGGCATGGTTATCTTGGCATCGCTGCCCTTGCCGTTGCCGTCGTAACGGTAGTGGTTCCCCGTCCCGGCATCAAATGATGCACAGGCCGCAATCGCGTCGTTAATCCCGCCACTAGAGCCGCGATCCAACCTCGACAGTGCATGCTGGTTCTGGCCACCACCACCACTACCAACCTGGTTTGAAGAATCATACCGCGTTCGGCTGTCAGTGTTGGAGCTGCCAGATCCGTTGCCGTCACCACCATTCCCACGATTGCCGCCCTTACGCCAACGATTTGTCCACCGGTCACTACTGCTAGTCTTGTTGGCGCTGTTACCCCGGAACTGTTTGAAATGGTTCCGGTAGAAGCGTATTAGCATCTTGGGCGCAGGGAGGAAAAAGATGGGTCCGATGGTGATCCGCAGGCAGAGATCCAGCGCTTGGATCTGGGGCTTGTAGATCAGTTCGTTGTCGAAGACATATACAATGTTCAGAACAGCGTATGCCTATGAGAGGTAACACAATGGGGAAAACAATGGAGGGGGTTGTCAATTGGGCAGAAAACTACGGAATACGAGAAAGAGTTGAAATGGCGTGTGAGAAAAAAAAGAAAAAAAAAACGATAAAAAGTGAGACACTTACGGCGGCCAACGACATAAGACAGGTGAGGTACCAGACACCAATAGCCATCATGTCACTGTCGACAGAACGGCCAGCGGGGCCGTGGCGATGGTTCTTGACCAGGGGAATGAAGAGATACATGCAGACCCAGACACAGGTCAGGAGCATGAACACCTGGTGTCCTAGATAGAATCCAAGAGCGGGCCTCATGTAGTACGTCTGCTCCGGCATCGAAAGCTGGTCGTAGCTGGCGGCACCGTAGATATCGGTATTGTTGGGGATGGAGCCAGTTGCTATATCGTACTTGATAACCCTATTGAGCCTCCATTCTTCAAGGACACCCGTCCTGACAATATCAATTCGTAGTTGTTTGACTTGCTCGGGTGGGATAAAATGTTTGACGACTCGCTGTTGGACGTAAACGATAAAGGTGCCGAGGGATACAAAGGCGTAGAGAAAGATGACGACGAATGACATACGAGCATACATGCTCCGACCGCCTGTTATGGGGTAGAAACCCGATCCCACCGATACAATCGCGATCGCCAGAGCAATGACGGCAAGCGACTCTGCTAGGAAATTCCAAGCCCAGTAGATGTTGGGCAAGACAGTGTTGTTGGCTCGGAGATAGCCGACGACGGCAATGGTGAGGCCTGCGAACGTAACAATCGCGGCAATGACCCGGAGCCGGGTCATGTTCTTGAAGCACATGATGAGGGCGACGAAGCAGAGGAAGGAGAGGTAGCAGGTCGCGATCACGTAGGTCACCATCGAGTCGGCATATACCGAATTACCATCTCGGTCGACGTTCCACCAGCCCGAATGGTTTCTGTAGCCGTTAAAGTTGTCATCGTCGTCGTGGTAAGACCAGTTGCCCCTCGGCCTGGTGCCGTTCCATAGACCGTCTCCGCCAGTTAGATTCCGCCCGGGGCTATTCCACGACGGATTGGCGTCTCCCATTATTTTGGAGGATTGTCGAGAATGTTGTGTAGGTGTTGGCGGGTGTGAGTGTGTGAAGTGGTAGAATGGTGAGAAGGAAGAAGGAAGGAGATTGAGCGCAACAGTGCCTGGAGCAGCAAGTAGGAAGGGGAGGAGATAGGGCGGAAGGGAAGAGAAGAGAATGAACGTCGGAAAAGGATAGCCGAGGTGTTTGTCTCTCGCTGTTGCTGTTTGATTGCTTGCTTGTTTGTTTGTTGGAAGTGACGAGAGAGCGAAGGGAGAGGTATTTGTTACACGCGGAAAGTGTGAAGGAGAGGGAGAGGCGTTGAAGGGGAGAGGATGAAGTAATATATTTGTTCCTGTGTGACCAATTAAAAAAACAAGCGCAAAGAAAAATGAGTGGAGGTGGTGGAAGGAGGGAAAGAGGGAGGTGGAAGGGAGGGGAAGGAGATTCGAGTGATCGTGATTGATCAATGAACAATGAAGAGAAGAAGAAGGACGAGCTGATGAGGAAGGAGGGAAGGAAGTGATAGAACTGAAGTGAATGAGTGAAGCGAATGAGGAAGGGTGGGTGATGAGTGAAGTGGAGGAAGAGGAGGAGCGAGGGAAGGGAGGAAGTGCACCCGCAAGGGTAGAGAGTGGAAGGGAGAGGAGGAGAAGAGAGAGGAAGCGAGCAAGGGAGTGAACGAAAGGAAAGGTGAGATTAGTAAAGGGAAGAAGAAGAAGAAGAGGGAGACGAGAGGATTAAAGCGATGGAATGGAGTGGAGAAGAAAGAAGAGGGGGGAAAGAAAACAGCCAGACCGGCAACTGGCAGGCAGATTGTTTGTTTGCACTTTGCATGGATGCTCACTTCCGTGGTCAATATCAATCACCCTCCCACACACCCACACCACCTCAACATGCAAATACTCTCACACACGTATACACTTTTTCATACGCTAGTGCACTCCCTTCCTGGACTTCTATGCCGTCCTTCCTCTACTCCCTCTTTCTCTCCTCTCTCTCTTTTCCTCTCTCCGCCTTCCTCTGAGGGTCCAACTCCAATCGCAAAAATAAATAAATCGATTGCATGTTGCCAAGGCACTCAAACTCTAAACCGTTGACTCTCATTGTTTTTTTTTTGTTTTTTTTTTTTGTTTTTCAGACCAGCGAGAGTTTTGAGACTTGACTTATGTCTTTACCCATTCAGAAGTACTAGGTTATGTCCGCCCTGCCCTGGCTGCAGCCACTTGATAAATTTGCATGGGACAGATGACAATCCCCTATCCATGCAACTCCACTCCGAAAGGGAGTCATGACAATGCACACCAATTCCGGCCAGAAGGGAAATGAACGTTAGTCCCTTTTCACAATTCAGGTGCCGCTGCCTCTTCTAGCCTTGCAATGAGAAGAAACAAATATGGTATTACAGGTTTTCTGCAGAAAACTCTCCTATCTTTTCATTTCGGAGACTATCTGCTTACATGGTAGGTAGACACACAGACATCTACACGCGATGATGTGCATGCCCTGCCACACTCTTAAGTAACACGAAATCAAAAAAAAAACGCGAACATAAGAAAGAGAGTCGAAGATTTAGTCATCAAAGGTCGGACGAAATCAGCCGATCTCCTCCTCACCGTCCGTTGTTTGTTACATCTATGTATGTTCATGAAAAAAACATCAACATCTTGTTTTTTATGCACCTTATTTTTTTTAGACTTTCTTTGGGGGTAAATCGGGACATGATCTCTTCCTCCCTCTCCCTCACCTCCCTCACTCCTCCACTTCCTCGCACACACACACACACAGAAACAGTGACCGTAGTGATTTTCTAGTCTTTTCATCAAACGCTATTTGCCTTTCGAGTGCTCGGGCTCGACACAAAAACAAAGCCAACAACTAAACCCAACTCTCCAAGAATAAATAGATCCTAGAAAAACATAACAATATAGCAAAAAACCCAAAACAACAACAACAAAAAAAATGCGCAATGCTCAGGTACCCTGCTCTGCCTCCACCTCTCCATTTACCCGCATATTATACTGCATGATCAACCTCTCTTCTTTCCACCTCTCCACAAAAGCAGAAAACAACAAATAAACAAGAGTGGGCAACATCAACAACAAAGCTCTGGCCAGGAAAAGTAAATTGCCTTAAGTAAACTGCTTTTAAGTGAGGGCTGAATGTGGCGTAGAGGAGATAGTGGGGGGGAGGTCAGCGCGTTTCATTCGATCAATGAAAACAAGGAGAGAGACAGAAAGAGAGTTATAACAGAGAAGCTGTCGATTGTAACATCCCATCTTTACTACAGAAAACATATCGGATGAGCAAGGATTGAGGGGAGGGAGAGGGGGGAAAGCACATGGGAAAAAGCCGCCGTCCGTCGGTCAAAGAGAGAGCCCAAGCCCCAGGTAATAACATATTGAGAAAGATAGAGCAAGCAGCTAAGGACAGGGAAAGAGCGAGCAGGTGAAAGTGAAAGTTGGTAACCCTGTTTTTCAATTGGCACTAGTGGCTCCCAGGCATTGGACGCTAGTGCCTTTGTTCAAGAAAGAAAACCGAAAGCAAAAAAAAAAAAACAAAAAACAGCAAAAGGGCAGCACATGAAGGATGGTTGAGACGTGTTGACGAGCGGTCTGGGTCCTTTGGATTCATGACCCATGGGACGTTCTTTGTGTCAATGAAGGCAAATGGATATCACGGGGTTACTGACGTCGTCCAAAAAAAGCAAGATATAATGCATATGCTTCACCCCGCCTTACATGCATTGAAGTACCTCCACGTAATAAGATGAACATGCAGTTACAAAGGGTTGTACTCTTTTTACCTAACGGGGGTTCTCAATTAAAAGTGGCACTGACCCATCTCACTTTTGCGTCCTTATGTGGGTTGTGCAAGTTCATAAGTTTTCATTACCCTCGCTTGGTTCGCCATCTAAAACAGAGCATCTCCCTCGTTCACCTTTGTTTATTACAGCCTGTGATACAAGTGCAGAGTACTTTTGTTTAGCTTATTATTGCTGGTGGGGTGGGGCAACGAGAGGGGGGGGGGGGCAAGTGGAGAGGAGAGAGTAACCAAGTGGGAAAGAGGTGGGAAAGGGATGAAGGAGGAGGAAAAGACTTCAGATATCAAAAGAAAAGACGAAATTCAAGCCAAGTTTATTCTACGACGTGTTCGCGTCGCTAGACATGATCTATGAAACGAAAAGACGCGTTGGTGATTATTGAAAGCGAATGACCACTGATCAAGCCTCCAGACGACGCGTATGTTTGTTAGTCTCGGTGGGTCTCTGATCAATTGATCCGTGAAACTAGTTTAGCTCCTATGGTGATCGTAGTAGTTCGTTTCCTGTTTCTCCTTCTCTCACGACCTACTCTTTCAATCCTATTTGTTGCTCTTTTGGTCCATCCTGTTCTCCTTGTCTGTCTCCCTTTTTCTCCTTCGACCGACGTGCTCCAAGGATCCTGACAGAATCGATGTACTTTCTTTTGTCATCCAAGGATGGTCCTTCCTTCGTTTACTCGCCCCTCTAATATTTGAAAGGAATGAAAAAGTGTTTCATATTTATCCTCAACGCGTCCTAAAAAACAGTATCCAATGAGTTATCTCACTCCTTCTCACACACACAGGACAATATTTCCCCATCCATTACTCCGTACCCCTCTTCCTGTCCTTTCTTCCCATCCAGTCACTTCCCCTCCCTTCCTCCGGCTCATTTCACTTTTTTTTTTTTTTTTTTTTTTACGTGAGATAAGGTATCTTATTGGAGGCACGACATAGAAACCAAAAAAGACTAACATCTTTCAAAAAGGGTAGTCAGTAAAGGTAAACAAACGACTTACAAAGAACCAAAAAGGGAGCGCGAAGTATACCGTCCCCGTTTCTCTCGCCTTTCAGCTTGTATATTTTGTTTCTACTTCATGTCGAACTCCCTATGTCTTTCTCTTGTTGCTCTTTTTTTTCCCCTTCCCTTTCCCTTCCCTCAATTTCTCTGTCTCTCCGTGCAGCCAGTACCCTCGCGCTTTCCACTGGTCTGGACTCACTTTGTGCCAATTGCTTTGATGCAGCATCAACAAAAGACAACAACGACAACATCCTCGTACCCTCGAGAATGTGTACGCAAAAGAAAATAGTAAACAAATGTGCATGAACTGCAGCAGGGTTAGATTGGCCTCCCACTCTCTTTTTTTTCCCTTTTGTTTGTTCGTTCGGTCGTGCATAGATAGATGGATGAAGTGCGCTTTTTGTTGTTGTTTTTGTTGACTCCAATGGACGAGAACACACACAAAAAAAGACGACCTCGATGTTGTGTGTATGTTGGCTCGAGGGTATGCACGTCCTGCGTCACCCTCATTGGACGAAAAGAAAGTTTTAAAAAAAAATGCTGAATGCAAACGACCACCAAAAATTTACGTGTGCTTGTGTGTTCAGGCACCCTACATAGGAGCGCATGCATCAAACAAAAAGAAGTCGAGGACAGGAAGGAAGGCACGGTTCGCCTTTTTGTCTTTCTTTGTTACATCTTCCACCTTTCAAGTGGAGAGAGGACCAAGACCTTGTGAAGGTGTGCCACCTTCCCTTTCCTTTTGCCCTCTTCTCTGCCTCCCGTACCGCTTTGTCCTTTGCCGTCGGTTCCAAAAACAGAAAAGGAGATCATCTACCTGACGAAAGTACACTTTCTCGTTTGCTTTGCGTTGCGTTGCGTTGTATCGGGTTGACTTCTGTCTGTTCAATTGAAGTTAGTTTTCCCATCCACTCTCTTTGTTACAGACAGTTAAGCCTAAACGGATCGAATGTCACGAAAAAAGACAAGAAGAAAAGGAAAGGGAGGAGGGGAAAGAGTGAGTTGCGCACTCGTTAGATAGAACAAGAGGAAAGCAACGCAACAACACACCTTCCTGCCTTGTCTGTGTGCAATTACGTTTTTCGTCGTTCCTCTATTTTTTTTTTTTTTTTTTTTTAGCTCTCTGTGTACTATACTGGAAAGGAAGGGAAGAAAAGGTGCAGTTACCAACTAACCAACCAGCCAACCACTTACCCCCGTCTTTCAAAAATGCTTCCTATTCCGTGTTGATGTCTGTTCCCTCTGCCTTTATTGTCACTATGGTAGTCTGTTCTCCTCACCCGCCGCCCTTCCCCTTGCCTTTTTTTGAGTGTGGTTTCTTTCGTCGTAGTCACACCACTTTGTGTTTGCTGATGTTTGTTTGCTTGTCCCAGATATTCTTGTGCTGCTATGTCCTTCCCTCGTTCTCTTCGTTGTCTCAGTTCAACTCTCGTCTCTCCATCCCCTTTTCTGACCGTTTTCAATGCATGCCGCAGAAAGGACAGAAAGCACAGAGGGAAAGGTTACGAAGACGTGGGCGTGAGGCGAGGGGATGGAATGATAAACTTGAAAAAAAGTGCGTTCGTCATTCACATCAGCAGTCAGTTCTACTTTGTTGTCCTAAGGGCCGAACCACTCGCATCGCCTCTCTTGCTCTTTCCCTCCTTGCACATCGCATGTTTTTATTCCATAGGTACTGGACGTTTTGTAGTTATTTGTTGTTCTTTGCTGTTTTTCCTCGAGGATCTTGTTACTGTTACCTGTTGGTCATCCTCTCTCAATTTTCTTTGTTTGGAGCGACGTGATGCCTTTTTTGGCTTTCTTTCTTCTCAGCTTTGCGTTAGATCAGGATACGTGTTGCATTGCTTTATCGACTTTTATCGTCGTTAGCAAAGAGTATACCCCGAGATGGTAGCTCGTGATAGATGGAATCGCCGAGCTGGAATGCTCGATTGTTGTTGGAGCAAGAAGGCAAAAACAGCATCTGTTTATGCTAATGTTTATATGCAAAAATAAAAATAAACTCGAGTGCATGCAAACAATGGGGGCAAGAGCGGGGATGTGCAGAAGAGATTTTTTTTCTCTCGTACAAAGTTTTGCATCGATGCACGAAGAGATGGGAGGGACGGGGGCAACAGAGTATATGTGGTGTGTGGTGTGCGTATGATTCTCTGAAAGCAAAAATAAATGGTTGCATGGATCAACCAAATTAGTGATCAATGATGACTGTAGCGAAGATAGAGTGGAGGAGAGGGACCCAATGAGCACGTTGTAGAGGTGATTGCTGATTACTGATTGGATTGAAGACGCGTCGCAGCCAGTCGTCGCGTCTCGTTGGTCGTACCATACCCCTGTTACTGATTTACTTGATCAAATTGGCTTCTTGAAACTCTCTCGACGTGTAACAGTATGGCTCAGACCATTTACACGGGCCCCTGCGTTAGAACTCGAACTGAGCAGCGGCAGTAGAGCAGCCCGATAATGGATGTATAGATTATGGGTACCCATCTCCTCAAGGAGTATAGAGGGTAAATGTGAGGAGAAAGTGAGGGAGCAAGCGAGGAGTACATCCAAATCGTCCTTGGGCTTCATGGTCCGTGGGGCATAATGTACGATGAACAAAAAAGGGTTCTCATCTTCATTGATAAAAATACACGGATATCGTTATTGTGCTTCTTTGTTGTTCTGCGATGTTACTTCTGGTATCTGTGCTTCATGCTTCCTGCAAAGTACATGTAGTACATGTATGTGTCGCCTTTTTGTGTCTCGTAGATATGTAGTTGCTGCTGCCGAATGATGTCTCTTGGAGGTAATGCTGCTATTTTTTTTTTTTTTTTTTGCGCGCGCATTGTTTTATTTTGTATCATGCCTTCCTCTGCTGGTTGGTTTTTTCTTCATAACGCCGTTTTTTCTTGTACTTTCGTCTTACTTGTATGTTTGTCTCTCTGCATGTTTGTACTTGGCTGCTGTCTATCGCTTCGCCCGCCGTGTGTCTTTGTTGTTTATTCTTGCTTCCCTCTCTTTTTCTTCCCTCCCTCCTTTCTTCATCACTCCTATGTTTGTATCCTTTTTTGCTTTTTTCATTGCGCATATGCTTGGCTAGATGCATGTGTTCCATCGCATAGCAGCTGGTCTTTCCTTTTCCTTCCCTTTCCTTCAGCCTTTTTTGCTCCGATGGGCATCCGCTTGCATGACAGGGCAAGAATGTTGCACTTGCTTATTTTTTTTTTGTTGTTTTGCCAATAACAAAGCAAAGGCGAGAGAGGGGAAAAGGTCACCCTAATCAACAACAATAACAACAAACACCCATGTGCGCGCGTAAAAAGTTCGCCCAAAGAGAAAAGAGAAGAAAAGTACTAATGGACGATTGGCAAAAACAAAAACAATCGAAAAAGGATAGACATGCGGCGAGTAAAAAGAAAAAAGAGAAAAAGAAAAGCACAATGACCAAAGGCTAATGCAGGATGCAGGCAAAGCAGATGCAGCAGCAAACTGAGGAAGTAGCAGTGCCTACCCTCTTGTGTGTTTGCCGGGTTTTTTTTGTTCGCCTCTTTGGAACGTCACCCCTTTCTTTTAGGCGGGATTTCTCTCTGTGAATGTTTATGCTTGCTGAACTTTGCTTTCGTTTCTAACATATTGGTATGTTTACAAAGGGCACGAAAGAACAACCACAAAACAACGCGTGTGTATTCATCCGGGGCGCTTTACTTTCGTAGCTCACTGTTCCTAGAAAACCAGATGCCATTCATGCTCAAAGTGCGTACAATAACAAAGAAAGAGTGGGCGAAATAACGAAGCAGATAAAAAATAAAGAGAGCTTTGATCCAGTCATCCAGTCCCTGTCATTACCATAGTTGTTTTTTATCCACGACTTCTAGTGCTCTGTCTCCATCCCTCTGTTCCAATGGTGCATTTCAATCTGCTCCGACAACGCGGCTGCTTTTCTTTTTGTATCCTTTTGGCTGGCCTTGCTCCTTAGCCCATCCGTCTCTGTGTGTTGTCAATTTTGTTTTCTGTGTGTTGATATGTGCTTGCCCCTGATTTTTTTTCCCCTCCTACGTCTGTCCCTCTGTGTGTTCTTTCTGTCCCATGGTCTTATATCTCGTATTTTCTACCCTTTTTCTGCGAAGGGTAGACGAGAAAAAAAAAGAGGGAGCCAGAAAACAGAATGAGAGACAGAGACAAAGAGAACAGAAAGAATAGGCGAAAAGAGGAGGCGAACATGAGGGTAAGTTGGGTGCAAAACAACAAGCAACAGACGCACAGAATCTAGCCTTCGGTTATTATTTGTCACTGCTCGTTCGTTTTTTTTTTGTTATTCTCAGAATAGGATAGACTGGAACAGGGAGGGGGGTTGCAATTCGCTCAAGAGAACAAGAAAAGGACGAGAGGTGAGTGCGGAGGGGAAGAGCGAGAAATTGGGGGAGAGCAAGGACGGGAAGAGAGAGAGAGTGTGTGAGTGTGTGTGTGTGTGTGAGGGAGGGAGGGTGAGGAAAACATGACATTCAATGCCCATTAGAGTCCATGGCCAATGGCATCCCCACCGAAGGAACCAACCCAAGGCAATGCTTTTTACTCTACACCCTTGTGCCACCTTCATTGCAAAGAACATACCTTGTTTATTATTCTATTTTGATGCTCAATTGTATTGTTCAGACATCTTCATACTTCATCTTCATCACCATCCCATGTCGAGGTCTCCCCCCCCCCCCCTTTTTTTTTTTTTTTTCTATTTACGAATAAAGAATAAAACAAAAGAAAAGAATAGAAGAATAGACCTGGTAGTGGTTGCCTTTCTTTGTTCAACTGTGCTTTGCCTTCACCCATACATATCCTTATTGACCATCGTTCCATTGCCCAGTGCCAATGCCTATTGACATTGGACCCCATTCATTCAGTGCTACCATTACTTACCTTCGAGTCTTATTGTTAATTCTTTCCTTACCATCCCTCATAGCCCCACTTGCAAGCATCATCCTCGACCTTCATTCACCATCGTCATTGTCCTTTTCTCCTCACTATTCCAATAGATCCACGTCTATACTCAGTGACAGATAGAGAGGCGGACTGAATGATTGACTGGCTGTCCATTGGTATACATTCACATATCAGCCCAACTTTCCTTGAAAAAAAAAACCCTCGTCCCCTCCCCTTACCTTTTTTTTTTTTTTTTTCTTTTTTTTCTCTCACTCTGTCCATACCCCCTTCTCTCTCTCCTGTCCTTTTCTCTCTCTTCTTTTTCTTCTCTCACTCTCTCACTCTCTTTCTTTCTTTCTCTCTCTGCCTTTTGTACATACATTAGGCATCCGTCCATTTACCCACCCACTGACTAGCAACAGCAGCTTCATTCGATTCAATTCGATTCACTCTTCAATTCACTCCTTCTTTTTCTTCTTTTTCCTGTACCGTCTTTACTTTTGATATACATCTGCATTACTCAAAAGTACATATATCCGAGGCGGCTCTCCGTTCCAACCCCGGCTCTACATTTCCTCTCGTGTTTCTGATCACGGTTCTCCCTCTTCTCACTATTTTTTTTTTCATCGTCAATTCTCCTTGCAAATCGACATCTGTTCAACTGCTTCTTGCAAGAACAGAAAACGTCTTCCACTTTCCTGCTCTCTCGCTCTCATCCTATCGTCCTTTGGCTCCTTCGATCTCTGACAAATCCAGGTCCCGCACCTCATCCCGTCCTCTTCCAGCCAACCAGCTAACCAGTCAACCAGTCACCCAGTCATTGAGCCGGCCCAGCCCAGCCCAGCATCCAGATCCCATTGGCCCCGTCGATCAAGAATCAACAGCACGACCCATCAAGGAAACCACAACCTTTCCTTTGCACCTCGTGTAAGCACATAAGCATCATCATACCTTTGCTATCCCTTTTCCGACATCGCTGCTCCTATCTCTCCGTTCGCCCTCTTTTGTGTTTTTCTATCGTAAGATTGAATGCTACAAAAACAATAATAACATATTCAATCAACGAAACGAGTAGTCGTGCCTCTTTCTTTACTCGAGGACATACTTCAGTCATTCCTATTATCTTCTCTTTCTTTTCAACCGCTGTCCCTCTTTCCTTTCTTTCTTTTCTTCTTCCTTCCTTCATTCACATTTCCTGCTTTACTCGACACAGTTTGCTCTCTTCTTCCTTTTTCCTCTCTTCTCTTTCTACTTCTTCACCTCACTATTTAACTCTTTCCCCTTCATCCTTGTTCTTGCTCCCTTGCACCTCATTATACATATTCCTCCCCTGCACCCCTCCCTTCTCCTTCAATTCCTTCCTTTCTTACTTTCTTACTTTCTTCTTTTCTTCCTTTCTTCCTTTCTTCCTTCTTCCACCACCATCACCTCCTCGTCTTCTGCCGGTTCCTCTTCTGAGCCTCTCCTGTTGATTTTCGAGTACGACGTCTCTACCATTAATACTACTCCTACGACACGCTGCCTGTGAGTTTGTACCCCCACCCCACGAGCCATGATCCGTCCATTTTCTTCCTTTCCTCCCTCAATTGAACGATTGAATTGAGTACTAGATTTTGTCCTCCTCGAACAACCACAACTGGTTCTTGTACCTTGTCTTAACATGCTTACCTATGTGTAGAAGAATGAGGGTGCCCCCTCTTTTTCTCATGTTGGGTTGCAGTCTTTCGCCTTCCTTTTTACGTCCTCCCGAACAACAGCATCAACAATAACAAAGAGGTGGGCCTGAGAGTCGCCTTAAGATCCCATCTTCTTTTTAACTTTCCTGGGCTCAGCTTCATTCAGCTGAGATGCAGGACATTGTGTTTTGTTGACCTTCTTTCTTTCACTCCCTATCTCGCGAACTCTTTTGTCTGCAATGTCTTCTGACGTGTTTAAATGAACCACTTCGTATTTCTCAATTGGCATCAAAACACTAAAGAACAACACGAAAAATATCAATGATAATAACAAAAACAACAACAACAAGAGATACACGCCCTATTTTCTTTATTTATTTTGTTATCTGTAAACATCCTCATCCCCCTTTTTACAAACCAAAGAAAGAGAAGCAACAATCCGTGTGTGTTGCCTGTCGTGACTTTATCGATTGTCTTTTTTTCTTTTTTTCTTTTTTTCTTTTTTTCTTTTTTTTTTTCTCTTACTCTCATTTTTGCCCCCGAAGAGGATGCTATGCCAACCCCCATGTGTATGGGCACACAGGGCGTTTTTTTTCCTTCTTTGACAACATGACAATCACAATGAAGATTATTATTTTTTGTTTGGTTATCATTTTTATCCTATTTTTCTTTGTCACCCCTTCTGTAATCAATGTTACGCCTCTGAGAGAAGAACCACCCTTGACACAGCCTTTTTTTCGAATCCCGCCATCCCATGGTCATTCTCATTGTTGTTGTGTGTGTGTGTGTGTATACATATCGAATCATGTCGATGTCTCTTGATGGGTTGTTTGTTTATTTTTTGCCATTTCCCCCACCTTACCATTGCATTGTTACCTTCCTTCCCGCAAACCACTGCACTGTCCACCCTTCAATGCCTTCGCTCTCTTGGTCAATGTTTTTTCTTTGTGTTTGTTTGTTTTGTTTGCATTTTACCCCCGGCTCTCTCTCTGTCTTCACTCTGTGCTCTTGAATGATTTAATATTGTGCCGTGCATACACTACATGGACGATGAATGGTGGATGGTGGACAACCAACAAACCAACCAAGAGGAAGAACAGAAAAAGAACGTCGTCCAGTCTGTCTTGTTGTTGTTCAATTTGGCACTAACGCACCCCTTGTATGTCCTGTCGTAATCGACGTTTCATGATTCACTTCTCTAGTACCATTGCTCGGATATCTCTCTCTCTCTCTCTCTCCCACAGGACCCTCTCTTTTTTTTCTTCTTAAATTCTTTCCCTCTTTCTTTCTCTCTTTCTTTTTTTCTTTCTTTCTTTCTTTCTTTCTTCTTTATTTTTCCTCCTATTTCTCTCTTCTTCATCTCTTATCTCTTCTCTTCTCTCTTCCTTAACCCGACTCACCCCTCAATCCAATATCAGTCGCCTCATCGTCGTCGCCCATCAACCCCACGCCTTCTTTCGTATCTTCCCCACTCGGCCTCGACTCCACCCATTCACATCCATCCAGTAGGATTTCCATAGCCTTGTCATATAAGCATGGCCGAAAGCACTGGTAATAACTCTATTGGTTCTTGGTGCAACCTTGCATACAACTATCACATGCGGTCTTCCCAATATGTTTATATATCCTTAAAGTACCATGGGAACACAGACACTAATGTGTACAATTCTGCCTTTTTTGTTATCGATAACTCACCCACACATAAAAAAACACACACCCACATCTCTTTCTTCTTTCTCTTTCTTTTTTTTCTTTCATTCTCTCCTTCTTTTCCTCTCACTCCCTTTGGTCTCTCTCTCGCTAATAGCTATCGTTGAGTGTAGCCCCTCCATGGATGCGACGACCGAGAATAACCAAAACAATGCGCATTGCGCCGACAACTACCCCAATGAAGCAGGTCACCATCCCACATCCCCCATGGAAGATATCAAGCAAGAAGACATGTCCATGGCCCCACCCACGCCTCTGAGCTCTACTCCCAAGCAGAGGCCCACCCCTCTCAAGGGCAGCAAGAGCAGCAACATGCTACGCTCCGTCACTGCCCCCCACCCCCTCTCTCTCTCATCCAGCCACAGCTCCCTCCACCACTTCCAAACCTCCGGCAGCACCATGTACACAACAGCCCCCACCTCGGCCGGATTCACTACTACTAACAGCGGACTCACCAGCACAAGCAGCAGCAGCAGCTCTATCTTTACACCCAGCACACCCGTCGGCCCTCTCTCTGCACCTTCTTCACCCTCCTTCCCCAACCCTACCGCCTCTGGACCCACTGTCCCCTCATCTTTTATGGCGATGAATGGTCACAACTCCAGCCTTTATGAACCATTTCGTCGAAACTCTGTCCCCATCCTGACGGTTGACCAGGCCGAACACAAACGCAAGGCCTCTGAAGAGAAGCATATGCACCGACAAGGATCGTGGTCAGCTTTGACCTCAAACTCTCCCTCTTTGGTCAGCGGCCCCATGAGTGGAATGGTTGGCTCCCAGCCGCCGCCCGGTCTCCACCACATCGATGCCGCCCACCTGGACCCTGCCACCATGCACTATTACCGGACACAATTCTCTCAACAGAATGCCCTGCAACAACACCAACAGCAGCAACTCAACCTGCAGCAACATGGTCTCAACCAGGTGATGCCTTCATCCCATTCGTCCAACTGCCCCTCACCTATGCCCGATGGCTTCATGACTGGCGGCTCCATGCACAGTGGTCACCCCAGTTCCGGATCGAGTCATCACGGCAACACGACAGGTGCCATCCGTGGAAACAGTGCCAAGGTCAAGCGCAACAACTCGATCTGCTCGACCACATCGGTCTCCTCGACCGGCAGTGGTTCCAACAACAAGCACCCATGCAAGTTTCAGAGCTGCGAGTGGAGTTTCAAGAGATTCGAGCACCTGAAGAGACACATGCTGGTTCATACAAAGGAACGTCCATTCCAATGCGATTTTGCTGGATGTAACAAGTCGTTCAGTCGCTCGGATAACTTTTCGGCCCATCTGCGTACCCACTCCAAGAAGGCCCTGGCCCATCGTCGCTATGACAGCCGTGGACTCGAGACGGGAGGAAGCACCGGTATCAAGCAAGAGTCCCAGGATTCGTCGTCGGCGGAGCAAGGTTCTGGGGGAGTGGCTGGATTCATGCCCCACCCATCTCTCCACCTCCCCAACAGCTACAGCACCGGATCCATCAGCCAAGACGCGTCTGAGTATGGCCGTGACTACTCGCCCCCACTTTCTCCTGGCGGCACTCCCATGGGACGCCCTTCCTCAGCCATGGGCACATCTTCTTCGATGAACGACGATGACTCGTTCGACATGATGGGTCACTCTGGCTACTCGTTCGGCAACAGTTCGATGTACGCATTGGACCACTTGGACCATCTCAACAGCATGGTCCCCCGTTTTGACTCGATCCGTCTCGACCTCAAGTCGGTCAACCCTGGTGACATTCACAAGCAATACGATGATGCGAACCAGTCGGAGGTACTACTTTCGAGCTCGAACCCTAACGGAGAATCACCTCGCGCTTCGCCCATGCCCCAGTACGAGCACTTTTCCTTCCCATCGTCGATATCGACCCACTTTATGCCCATGATGCCCCCAGGATTCTCGGCCGACTCTGGCAACAACAACATCCAACAGCAGCACTCACAGCACCCGCACAGCACACATCATAGTGGTGGATTCGGTTCTGAGCCCGACTTCAAGTCGCTTCACTTTTCGCATGGCTCTCATGGGGCTGGTGGAGATTCTGACTTGCACTATTCCCCATCCCCTCCATCGAACGAGGACAGCTCACATCTTCACCATCCCCAGCCCTACCAGCACGCTTCATACCAGGCCAAGGCTGCAGCCACGCCACAGATGCTCCATCATTCGGGTTACGGCTCCCTTCCTCCACTGTCGACGTCGGCTGCGTTGCCTCCTCACCCGTTGATGTCCATGTCCTCATCCCTCACTGCTGGTCTTAATGAGGCTGCATCCCGTAAATAGGATGGATGGATGAAGGCCCACATTCCACAATGGCAACGGGGAGTAGTATAAAAACAACAACAAAGCAGCGCACCTTCGCTTTTATTATGTAGCCTAGTGTTCGTATGTTTTTTATTTTCTGCCTTGACCCATTACGCGACTTGTTGCACCCTTCCACTCCTTCTTTACTTCTATTTATCCTTTTTCTTCTCTTTTAAGATGATGCTGCCTTACCTTTCCTTTTTCTTCATTCTTTTCTCACCCTTTCGCGGTGTGTATATATCCCTCTTTCTCCCTTTTTTCTTTTCAAAAACTTTCAGCATTGGCCCTTTCGACCTCAACCTTCCTAGCCTTTGCTTTAGACCCTCCATACTTTTCTTTTCTCTCCCTTCCTTGCTAGCTTTCTGTTGTTTTCAGTAGACCATATTTTTTTTCTTGCTTTGTTGCTTGCTCCTATTTTTTTTTTTTTACTTTGTACCTGTTGTTATTGCCCTTGATCCTTTTTTTTATTTTTTTTTTTATGTTGTTGTCGCGCTTTGCTGTTTGTGCACCTAGAATTTTTCCGCTTCTCTATCTTACTTATCTTCCATTTTCGCTTCTTTGCAAATCTCTCTTTTTTTCGATAATAAACAATAATCAAACAAAAAAAAAAAATATGCGCTATGGTTGTGGAGTGTGGCGAGACAAAAATGGGGTTTGTGGAAGAGGGGGCGGAAATACTTTGACGAGGTGTAGCTTTTTTTTTTTTTTTTTTTTTTTTTTTTTTTAAACGTTTCTTCTCATGGCCTACCTTTCACGCAAAAACTTGATCAAAGGTAGTTGGTCCAACATTCAACATGTTGTCAGTTACTTTGCACATGCCAGAAGAATAGAGTGTGAGAACCAGATCCTCTTCTTTTTTTCTCATCTATGGAGAAGGGGAGTGAAAGTTAGAGAGTGTGAGAGGAAGAAAGGAAGGCATAAATGTATGAGAGTAAAGTAAAACAGCATGTTTGTTTTTGGTCGATCCACAATCCATCGTTCTGTTTCCCACACGCTCTTACATCTCTCCCCCTTTCTCTCCCCCCCTTGAACAAATTGACTGAGTAAGTAAGCGATGCGAGGGGACACCAATTGGTTGAGAACAGCGAAAGGGTTGAGTGGGAAGAAAAGAAAAGGAAGACATGTAAAGGGGAAAAAAAGCAAGAGCTGGAAGAATCCACTTTTTTGAATCAGGAAGAAGGTGCTTGTATATATATGTTGCAAGTCTAGAACGCTTCTTGTCCCTTCTTAATGTTATCAAAGGTCGATCTCAAAAAATGAAAAAAGCGTCAACAATAGCGATTATGTGTGAAAGTGGGTGTCTGTCAGTCTTGTAGTGGTACAATCGAGCGGGCCATCTTTTTTCTTCTTTGTTCACTTTTTCCCTTTGTTCTTTGTCCTTTGGCCTTGTCCCAGGCCCGCCCCTTACTGTCTGTCGAGTCAGTCAAGGATGACCAATGGACAAAAAAATAAGATACTTTGTTCCCCTTGTTTCTGTCTTCTTTGTCCTTTTTTTCACTCTTCCACGTCCATCAAAGACAACAACAGCGTCTTCTCTCTCTCGTTCTCATACCCCGTCCTTCTCGGTAAGTTCATCCTAGCTGCACCACATCCCTCGCAGTCGTAATCAACACCTTGTTATGCATCTCATAATTACACGCCCTCTCATCACCTTCTATTCTCATTCGCCACCTCATCCTGACGACACGACATCTCTTTCGCGTCGTCGACTCATCGCTTCTCGAACTGACCTCTTCCTCCTTTTGTTTTTCTCCGCCTTGTTCACTTTGTTAGAAAAAGAAGAAAAAAAAAATGTCCGACAACCCTGAAGATACCCTCTACCCAGTCCCCGCTCGTCTGCTGGACAAGGCTCAGTGCCCCGAGCCCTACATTACCTCTGTCGAGCAGTATCAAAAGATGCACCGTCAGTCCATCGATCAACCCGAGGAATTCTTTGGCAAGGTACTGTCGTCTTTGCTTAATGAAAAAAGAGTTGTAGCAGTTTTTTTACAAACGCAATAGCTCAAAACTGGAGCGAATTGCACGCCAAGAAAAAAAAAAAGAAAGAAAGAAAGGGAACAAAAGAAACACCAGCATATGCACTCGTTTCTAACTTATTTGGTGCATCTTTTCTACTAATACGATTGAATAGTTGGCGACGGAACTGTTGTCGTGGTCAAAGCCGTTTCACACAGTCCGCCATGGAGGACTTGATCATGGCGATATTGCGTGGTTTTTGGAGGGGCAACTGAATGCTTCTTACAACTGTGTCGACCGCCACGCCATCGCCACCCCCAACAAGGTAAATTTTATTTTTCTTATCGATTCTACATTTTGTCAAAGCCATAAAGCCATGCTGTCTATTTATGATACTATTGCTAAACGTACTAAGACCATACCCCCACTGACCCCACTGTTCATATAAAACACTCCATAAAATAGGTGGCAATGATCTACGAGGCTGACGAACCGAACCAGTCAGAAAACATCACCTATGGAGATCTCCTCCGCAAGGTTAGTCAGCTCGCAGGAGCCCTGCGCGCCCGTGGAATCCGCAAAGGCGACACTGTCGCAATCTACATGCCCATGATCCCTGAGGCCGTGGTCGCCTTCCTGGCCTGTGCTCGTATCGGCGCCTTGCACTCTGTCGTCTTTGCTGGCTTCTCGGCTGAGGCTCTTCGTGACCGCATCAAGGACGCCAACTCTCGATTGGTCCTCACCTCGGACCAGGGCAAGCGTGGAGGCAAGACCATTGAGACCAAGAGGATTGTTGACGAGGCTCTCAAGTCCTGCCCCTCGGTCGAGACAGTCATTGTTTGCCAGAGGACAGGCCATTCGGACGTGCCCATGACTCCAGGAAGAGATGTCTGGTGGGGCGATGAGGTCTCTAGACAGCCCAGCTACATAGCCCCCGAGGCTATGCACTCCGAGGATCCTCTGTTCTTGTTGTACACTTCTGGATCGACTGGACAGCCCAAGGGTGTCATGCACACAACGGCAGGTTACCTGTTGGGAGCTGCAGCGACGGTCAAGTATGTCTTTGACTACCACCCAGGAGATATCTTTGCCTGCATGGCCGATGTCGGTTGGATCACCGGACATACCTACATCGTCTATGGGCCCTTAGCCTTGGGAGCAACGACAGTCTTGTTCGAGTCCATCCCCACCTACCCAACTCCCTCGAGATACTGGGAGTTGATCGCCAAGCACAAGGTGACCCAGTTCTACACTGCTCCCACTGCCATCCGCGCTCTTCGTCGATTAGGCGATTCCTGGGTTGAGGGTCATGACCTCTCCTCCCTGCGTGTCCTCGGAACTGTCGGTGAGCCCATCAACCCCGAGGCTTGGCACTGGTACAATGATAAGGTCGGCAAGGGCCGCTGTGCTATTGTCGACACCTACTGGCAGACCGAGACTGGATCCCACATTGTCACACCTCTTCCTGGAGCCATTGCAACCAAGGCCGGCTCGGCCACTTTCCCCTTCTTTGGAATCGACCTGGCGATCTTGGACCCTGTCACTGGCAAGGAGTTGGCTGGTAACGATGTCACAGGAGTCTTGGCTGTCAAGAAAGCATGGCCTTCGATTGCTCGCACCATTTATGGTGACCACAAGCGGTTCATGGAGACGTATTTGAGACCCTACCCTGGTTACTACTTCACAGGCGATGGCGCAACGAGGGATAAGGACGGTTACATCTGGATCCGAGGCCGCGTCGATGATGTGATCAACGTCTCGGGCCATCGTCTCTCGACGGCCGAGATTGAGTCTGCGCTGATTATGCACCCTACCGTCGCCGAGGCGGCAGTCATTGGTGCTACCGACGATGTCACAGGACAATGTATCCATGCCTTTGTCTGTCTGAAGCCCGGCATCTCATCTCACTCCACTGACTTGTCGAAGGAGCTGGTTCTTCAGGTTCGCAAGGTGATTGGACCTTTTGCGGCGCCCAAGAAGATTTATTTGGTCGAGGATTTGCCCAAGACGCGGTCGGGCAAGTTGATGAGGAGGATCTTGAGGAAGATTGTGGCTGGTGAAAAGGACTCTTTGGGAGACATCTCGACTCTTGCTGACCCCTCCGTTGTTGCTGCCTTGATTGTTAAGGTCGAGAGCTCGTGAGGGTTCAATGAAAAAGGGACGAGAGGCGTTGAAAAAGAAGTCGTAGTAGCTTTTATTATCAAAAAATAAATATACCATCCAAGCGGAACAAAGAAAAGAACGCTTCAGGAGATGAGCTGAGGAGAGTTTCAGGGGGGAGGGTCAATGGTGCGAGCTCACAAAATGGAAGCGTCGTTCAAAGGTAAATATCCACTCAACTCGATGTCGTGTACATTAATCTTCAGAGAATGGAAGTCACCTTCTTGAGAGTAGCGGATTAAACCATGGTATCTCCTCTTTGCTGCCTTACTTTGGAGCCACCACTAACGGATGGCATGCAGCATGTCTTCCAAGAGAAAAAAATGCCAGGTAAAAGGGTGTTCCTCGTCCGCTAAGAAAGACTTGGATATCCATTTTCTTTTTTATTTTTAGTCACAGCATCTAAAGCCTCAAATATTGAACATGTTCACTCCGAAGTCGACATGTCTATGATCCATCCACCTTCCATATGCAAGGAAGTTTTCCATGTTAACGCTCAGACTTGCTGAGGCGTTCATTTTTTTTAAGCTTTTTGCTCAGTTGCTAGACATTCATTTTTTTATTATTTATTTTTTTGTGTTGCTTCAACTTACGAGATAGCCCAGCAAAGAATAACGAACCCCGCGTGTTTTCATTCAACTAATGCTAGGAAAAAAAAAAAGGATGTGTAGATTGTTGTCAGCTTTTTTGTGTGCAGCCAACCAAGTGACATTTTTAACCTGACTGGCTGACTAGGATGTCTCTTTGTCAAATGGCAACAACCCCCCCTCCCTCCCTCCTCTGTCATTTCTTTCAACTCAGCGCCGCGCGCTACGGCTATTTCAAACAGTGGCGTTATGGGGAAAACGCAAAAGACGTACTGACCTTGTACCATCTTCACCGGACACTTACAAAGTCATGCTAAAATACCTCCTTTGCGTGCATGAAGGGATAAGGAAAGGAGGGAGGGGCTACATCGCGCAGCCTCACTCATCACCATTTCCGCGCACCCGCAAAGAAGAGTAGAGAAAGGAATATTTATTTTGCCTCAACTATGCCTCCTTTTCTTTCGTCCTCCTGTGCTCTTGGCATCATAATTCCCTTTCACTTTAATGCCTTTTGGAGTTGCTGGAGCAAAAGGTAAGAAGGCAAGAAAATAAAGGAGGTTAACGAAGGGATGAAAGGATGGAGAGGGGGATCAGCGTCGGGAATAGGATATGCCGTTGCAACAATTGTCAGGAGGAGAAAATGGTAGTGAGATCATTCACTGCGTAACATACCCATTTTTTTTTTCATGCATTGTGGACATAACAATGTTTTGTTGCAATTGAATGACAATGGATAACAAACAAGGAACTGACGTCCAATTCCGATGAACCCTTTTACTTCCTTCCCTCCTTCCCTCTTTGCCTTTTCAATGGCGTCGAAGAAAGATATAAAAAGGAAACATTTTTTTGTTTGTTTATTTTTTCTTTTCTCTTCATTCCCATCCTCACAACACCCACGAACACGGACGCACGCAGCTAATAAACCTAAACGGGTATAAACATTGCTTCAACAACAACAACAACAACAACAACAAAGAAACCACAGCAAGCAAGTTCAAACATGGCTTCAGAATCATCTTCTTCATCATCGAGTTCACCTGCTTCACCTGCATCTTCATATTCCTCCCTCACAGAACCATCACCACCTCATTCTCCATCCCTCGACGCCACAACATCATCCAACATCGACATTCCCGTCCTTATCTCGGGTGCTGGTCCAACAGGTCTCATGGCCGGCTTCCTCCTCGCAAAGATGGGCATCCGTAGTCGAATCATCGAGCGTGATATGGCACCCACTCCTGACTCTCGAGCCGTTGGAACCCACGCACGAACTATCGAAATCCTCAAGCTTACGGACAAAGCTGTGTATGAGGAAGTTGGAAGCCAATCATGGAGGTCCGAGTCGATGCGATTCTACTTTGGAAACAGTCTGGTAGCAGACATAAAGCCGAAACCAAGTAATGATTCAGAGTTTCATGTCCCCTGGATGTTGGCGCAGACTGAGACGGTCAAGATTCTGACGGATGCGTATGAGAAGACGGGGATGGGGAAGGTGGAGCGTGGGTGGGAGCTGTTGGATACCAAAGTTGTTGAGCAAGAACAGGAGCAGGTTGAACACCAGCAGGCAGAGGATGGAACGACACAGGATGTGAAAACGACGACTAGAACGACCTCATGGGTGGAGACGACGATGCGAAGGGCGATCGAGGGAACCAACAAGCGCAAAGGTGAGAGTGTGGTTTTGGGTACTGTTGACATGGCAGGGGAGGACGAGGACAAGGATTATGAGGTCAAGGTAGTCCGGTCCGAGTACTTGATTGCCTCTGACGGTGGCCGCTCGACTGTCCGACACCGACTCAACATCCCGTTCCCAGGCCGCACCCGCGACTACAACTTTATTCTATTTGATGGACATGTCGAGACCGACCTGTCCACCTCCCATATAACGTAAGTTTACAAGTTAATTTGTACATGATCCTCTTGTCCCTTGTCTTCTTGCGTATCTGCGAATATGAATCATTGACCCCATGTATCAATGCAACATGCACAAAGGATGATCGTTATTTTTGTATCTTCTATGTTCTAAACCCCTTGGCCCCTTCTTGCCTTTTCGCCCCCCTCATTGCCTGTGCTATGAAAAATAGGTTCATCAATGGAGATAATCGTCATTCAGTCGGAATGTTCCCCATCCGCGACAACAGAGTCCGCATGATGCTCGACGACGGTACACTGACCCAAGAACAGTTCAATGCACGCGAGCCCAAGACTCCGACCAAGGAATACTTTGAAAAGCTCCTTGAGGAGACACTAGGCACCCTCAAGCTCAAGGTCCTCAGCTACAACTGGTTGACCTATTATAGGGTCAATGAGCGTCGGGCTGCAGAGTTTACTCACAAGCGACGGATTTTTTTGGCTGGTGATTCTGCCCATTGTCATTCCCCTGCTGGTGGCCAAGGTAAGTTATCAAGAGTTATGATGTTATGTGTATCTTTTGCTGGGAATCAAAATGTTTGTTGCCCTTGTGCCCTTTCGCGCTTTCTTGCATTATGCATCAAACTAACTAAATACGCGCGCGTACCTTTCTCATCGTACTACTTGTTACACATACGGATGGAACAAACAGGAATGAACACGGGTCTTCAGGATTCATACAACCTGGCATGGAAGATCGCGCTGGTTCTCAATGGAACAGCACCTCAATCGCTTTTGGACTCTTACAACGAAGAGCGCATCCCTATTGCTGACGAGATTATCAAGTTCTCGGCCAAGACCCTGGACAACGGTGTCTATCAAGGCTGGTTGTCGTCTAATATGAAGCGAATGATGCTCTCAATCGTCCCCTTTCTCGTTCGTTACTTGCCCAATGGCAGGAGCCGTCCTCCCTTCTCCATGGTACGGAAACAACACGGGTGCATTGTCTTTTGTTTCGTTTTTATTTTTTTTTCTGTCATGAAACCTTGTGGGAACGCAGCGTTGTTTAACTTTCTTTTTATTCCGATTTTCTAAATGCAACAATAGCTGGGACTCAGGTACCACGAGAATTCGGTCAACAAGGCGCACAAATCTCAGCACTACCCTGTCACAGGACCTGCTTCCATCGGGCAAAGAGCCCCCGACGACATCCTTGTCCCCTTTACAGCACCCGCAGATACATCGGTACTAAGGTCAGAGTCTCTGGCTGAACTGGAGGAAGATTTGACTGATCAGCCCAAAACAACACGACTCTACGAACTCCTTGCCTTCCCTGGTGTCTTTCACATCCTCGTCTTTGCAGCCAATCGTCTCGCGAAGGAAAAGGACTTTGATTGCTGTCTGGTCAAGGATGTTGACCATTACCAACGGGTATGGTCGTCCAGGTGGCCAGGTCTCAGAGGAGTATTGGAGTCAAACGCGACCTCGGAAGCGATGATGTGCAAGAAGATGAAGTCAACACCTCAGTTCATGGTCCATGTCATCTCTAGCGCTACACCCTCCTCCTTCGAATCAGATCACAATGAGACAACGACAACAGTATTGGCTGACAGGGAGGTAGGGTTTGGAAAGGTGTATATCGATTGCGAAGGAGGGCGATTGCATGAGCGGTATGGATTCGCGAGAGTGTCGACTAAGAAGGCCGGAGGAGGGATTGTTGTTCTTCGCCCTGACACGCATATCGGGTTCCGGGTGTCGAATGTTGAAAGTGCTGCGTGGGTGGAAGTGGATGAGTACTTTGGGTCTATCTTGGTCAATTAGGATTTTACTAGATTAAATGTGCAGAAGTCTTCTGCTGTTTTGTAGAAAAGTAAACGTATAGACAAATGGATTAAAGAGCGTGGTTCGACTCGACGCTTTTCTCATCGCCTTTCCATGATTCTATCCTATCCCCCTTGTTGAGCCGCCCGATCCCTTGTTCCACTTTTTTTTTTTCAATCCCCTTCAACTTTCATCCCTGACTTGATTCTTGATCCTTGGGGCTCGCTCCTTTTGATTTTTTCATCTCTTGGCGAGCCAGGAGCTCGTTTCACGCCTTGTCTCGAGTTCACCTCCACTGTTGCGCTCTAGATCTCCCGTTGTGTTTTTTCATCCTGCCCACCCTGCATACATCTCTTACCGTACTTGGCTCTTCTCTCCCACCCATGACCCCTCCCTTTCTTTTCTTTTCGGCTCTCCCTTTTATGCCTCTTGGACACCTCCGTCGTTTCCTTGCCTGTATCCAATTACATTCCCGCAAGTTTTCTTCCATCTTCTGTATCGTTCTCATGTAAATCAAGTATCCTTCTTCTCACTTCCAATGCTATGTGGCGTCTACTTCTTAAAGAATTGTTTAAAAAGAAACAAGCAACACTTTTTTTCGTTCGCCATTTTTCAATTCAGAACACTCCTTCCATTCCTCTATCCTCCCTTTCTCCAGGACAAAAAAAAAATAACAATACCTATCATGGTGCCCGTTAATCCCCTCGTTTTCCTTGTTATTTATTGCATTGCAAACTTTGCAACCGTCCGCGCCTCTTATTGCCCTAATGACTTTCCCATATTCGATATTGGCATCCTCCCTGGACAAGAAGTCGTGTACAGTCATAATAGACTTCGCCGCCTTTTAAATGTCCCTCCCTTGGTTTGGGATGAAGCTTTAGCGAGGAAGGCCCAAAACGCGTTACTGATTTGTGATATCAAACGTGGGGGGGGGGCATTCGTTGTATATTTTTGTGGCATGAAGTATCTTGATCTTCATTTGCCGATGGCCTTATTCACACCCTTTATCTTTCCAAGGTCGGAGGTAACACATATTTTGAGTTCTATCCTATTCCATGGTCCACTGGATTCAACATTACAGAAGCTGTTGAGGCTTGGTCGAATGAATGCCAACGCTACATTTATGGGTCCACTTCTACGTTACCAACAGGTAAGGTTTTGCTGCATGAAAAAGGGGTGGGGGGAGGACGTCTTTATATTTTTTCAACCTGATTCATTTATTAATGTTCAGTATCAATGGTCGCCCACTCATGTTTCATTACTTTTCTGCAAAAAACACATCCAGAACACTATACACAGTTAATGTGGGCTAAATCCACACACGTTGGCTGCGCTGCAATATCTTATCAGCGCGTCAAAGAGTACGATGACCTAAAACGTAGGTACGTCAGGAGTTATTATTGTGCCTATGGTCCTGGCGGTAATCTCGTCGGTGAGCTTCCTTATGTTGCCAATCTCAGACGTCCCGCAGGCTTCTGTCGTCAGCCTATCTCCGTCTGATCAAATAGCCTTTTCTGTCAATGCGAAAATCCCTTTGCTCTCATTTTTTTTTCTCGTCGTCAACCCCGGACCCCCACCAAGTGCGCCTTGTTTTAGTCGTACTCCCCGTCCCCCCTCTCGCTGTCCCTCAAGAATATACAAATAAAAAGGGTATCCATACCACCTCCAATGCTACATTTTCACTCCCATGGAGCATTCAACGAGGAGATTGGGCATTCTTTTTTTTTTTTTTTTTTTTTTTTTTTTTTTTTTTTTTTTTTTTCCTTGAAGCTTTCAACGAGAAAAGTGAGAGAAAATGTGGGAGAGTACGTGGAAGAAAAAAACGCGGAAAAAAAAAGCGGGAGAGAAAAGAAAATATTCCTCAGGAAGGAGAGTCTTAGGCAAGACAGTGTCAATTTCTTGCTGACACGGTTTGGACGATCAACGGGACGTGTTAACAGGAACCAGCATGAGGACTTGAAGAAGTTGAGGATGGAGGTCAATGTTAAGAGGTATGCTCTCAATGCAAAGGCAAATGGCTGTAAAAGTAGATAAATCAATACGGAAATACGCGAACCATTGTCTCATTTTATTTTTACACGGCGCGCCCATGGACACGGACGCGGTAGAGACAGGTGAAATCGGGATGGCCCCAGTTTGACAACACTCGGACGACAATACCATAAGCAGGCACGTTCTGTTTCGACAGCGGAATCGAGAACCCCTGCACCGTCTCTATCTCCGTCTCTGCCTCGCCAATCCTATCCCCGTCCTTGCTACCGTCACATGTCCCGATGGGCTGTTGCTGTTCTTGCTGGTACGTGATAGTCGTAAGGAGCGAGGCGCCAGGGAAGGGCGATCCAAACTTGTACCAAGTTGCCAAGATCGGAGACTCGCCCGCATTCCCATCATTCGTCATCCTCCTTTTCTCTCCATCTTCCTCAGTTGAAGAAGAAGAAGATGGATTGGTAGTAGGAGCAGCTAAACGCCAGATCTCAATCTCTCTCGGCGCAGTCCCCCGATGGAGAGTAATTCTCGGATCCACATGCTCAATTACAATCTCCGTCACCACCACTCTCTTCGCCAACTGAATCGCAACCTGACCCCACCCACCCTGCATAGGCCAACAGTCCCCAGGGTTCATCTCTGGTTGGATCACCTTGTTCACCTGCTCTCGGTCACTATCCGGAGATGATGGAGGCGAGGGAGGAGGGATCCAGTTCTGGAGTCCAAAGAGTCGTCCAAGAATGGTGGTAGGTTTGTAGCGGTGGTAGGTGTGGGTTGTGAGGTGAGGGATGATCCGGCCGCCCGAGTTGTAAAGCGCGTAGTCTGGTTGAGCGTCGATGTGGCGATGGATACTTTGGCGGGTGTGGTATCGCTCAATGGCTCTGTCGATCATCTCTGTCAGGATCTGTTGCTCCACACGCGACACGAACCCCTGGACACCACCACCACTACCACTACCATCATCTAATTCCCGCTCCACCCACTGCGCAAGCTGTCGCTGTACAAAAGAATCCACCCTCCCCTGAAGACTAGCCCAGACAGCATTCGACTCTGTCACGACCAGGTACAAGAACTCATGCCTTGAGAGCACAGCAGTCCGTTGCGAAAGCTTGCTATGAGTATCCGATATCAAACTGCTGATCCTGTTCTCATTCTCCTTCAAAAACTCCTCCCACTTACCTTTCTCTCCTTCCGCAGTCCTCCTCATCTCTTTCTGTACAGCTGCAGAAAAGTACCCACCCTTCGCCTCCAACACTTCCCTAACCGCATCCCAGAACTCCTCCGGAACCCGAACCCTGCCCGAAATAGGATCCTTGGCCAATACCAACTCAGCGGGGAGCTCTTTACGGATAACCTCCATGATCTTGTCCTCAATCCACCGGCCAGATCTCAACTGCTCGTGGATCAACCGGAAGTCGACATTCCTGTTCCTCTGTGATTGCTCGAGGTTCGTAATCCTCCGCACGAGAGATTCATATTCCGTCCTCCAGTCCATGTCCACCTCGCTGGTGCTTAGAGATCGATCCGTTGGTGATCGAATTGAGGTGGGATCCAAAGCATCATTGGTCGGTGATGGATGAAGGGGATGCCTGTCCTTGGTGACTGATCGTGAGGTTGAGAAAAAGTGTGTTGGCAAATGGAAAGCAGAGCTGGTACGAGTCCAATGAGCCCTCAACGACGATCGCCATGACCCCTCATCTCTCCCTCTTACTACCCCCCTTCCTTCACTTCCTTCTCCTAAGCCTACTCCTCCAGTATCAACCACAGTAACAACAGGTATCCGCCAGGGGAGATTCAACCTGTCACAATAGCGTGGTGTCGAAGGAGAATGCGACGGCGACCCGTCTCGAGGAACGATAAGGCAGGACATGACCGTCATGATCAACCCCATCAAGAGGCTGATCAATATCCATTTGATGATAGCCGCCTCATTGTTGTAATACGTTGTTGCCACCTTGTCGATGTTGTAGTGGTGGTGGTGACGAGCTGTACCTGCAGTCGCAACAATAGTGGTCTCCTCTGGGGTGTATCTGCGTCTTAGATCCAATCTACGACAAAGATCTCGAAACCAGGACCACAGCTCCGTCACAATATCGGTGGTACTCCTTCTGGTCCTGTTCTTGTTATCATAGTTGTCACTGCTATCTCCTCCATGATCTGTCATCTTACTCGACACCCGACCTGGACGACGCCGATACAACGGCGTACTCCTCCTGGTCGTCCTTGTCTCCTCAGTAGGATTGTCGCTCGGATCACCAACAAGCAAAGGAGGAGGAGGAGTAGTAGGAGTAAGATACGAGACACGAACTGTAGAAGGGTTTAAAGACCGGGTCCTCGCATACAACTTCCGTCGTTTTTCCAGCAGTTCGACCATCATGTTCTCCTCATGGTAATCCCTGCAGTTACTCTCCTCGTCGTCATTATCATCATCGTTGTCGTCGTGGTCGTCCGGTGTTGGCGTGGTTGTTTCGGTACTGGGTGGAGGCTCTCGGTAGTCGGTGAATAGGTCTTTAGAGGGGATCGGTGTCGCCGGTTCAGTCATAGTCGGTCGTAGTAGGTAGCAAGGAGGAGGAGGAGGAGGACGGGAAAGGAAAGGGGGGGGGAGTTGTTTGCTTGTCTGAATTTGTGGGAATTTGGTGGCGCCGAGTTCTTCTTGTCGAAGGGGTGCACAAAGGAGAGGAAGGCGAGAGAAGGAGGAGCAGTGGCGGTAGATTCTTGAAGACTGTGTCGCCGGGTTTGTTGTTTTGAAGAGAGAGGAGTGTAAAGGTGAAGGAGTGTTTTTATTTTCAGATAAGAAAAAGGTGATAAGCAACCGAAACGACAAAGAAGCAAAAAAAGTGGTTGCTCCTTATAAAGCAACAAGAGAAGGATCGTGGGGTGGGGGGTGCTTAAAAAAGGTAGAGGAAGTGTGGTGTTCGACGAAGGAAAGGGGTTACCACGAAAGAGAGTGGGTGTTTAGAAAGAGTCCAATGATGCGGTGATCCACAGCAAAAAAAGAGTCATGTGCAACTTGACTTAATGTATCAATCTGCTTCATTGAAAACAATCATAAACTGTGGTATTTTTTTTATTCTTTATCTTTTTTTTTTTTTTTTTTTTTGGTGGCGCTTAACCTTGTCTTTTTATTCCCTTGAGGGAATGTGGTATCCACGGTCATTATAAATAATATATAAATAAATAAATAGTCTCCACGTCCTTTAGAACACAAACACTGCAACTGCACCAACAGCTGCAACAGTCAACGCCTGCAACCCTGACAACAACCGACCAGCGCCATTGGCAATAGCGCCGCTACCACCATTTCCACTGTTACCGCCATTTCCGCCTCCAGTGTTTCCAGAGGTTCCATTGCTTCCTGCTCCGGGTTGAACAGTTCCGACTGGTCCAGTTCCAGCGTTTCCACCAACTGCCAACTGAGCAAACCCGATCCTTCCTCCAGGGACAGATGGGTCAAAGTCATAGATCGAGTACATGTTCTTCAAAAACACAGCTCCCAGCAACCAGTCCTATTATTTTTTTTGTCATACATTCATAGGTGAAGCACATAGTTAATAATTGCCATGGAATGAAGGTAAATCAAGGTAGGAAAGAAAAAACAAACAAACGCGTATTAATTTGTACCTTGATGGGGACGGTGGCACCCATGGGGTACATGGCAGAACTCAAGCAAATGACGCGTCCAGTGTTGAGCGTGGCATAGTTGTCCTGGATAGCAAACGACTTGTACGGGATGGTTGTCACAAAGTTGCCGAGGGTGATCGTGATGGGCGTGGTGCCATCACATGGCACGAACCAGCCATACTCCGCCTATATCGACATATCCACGAAGAGAGATGGGACCTATTAGCGACCATACTGTTTTCCTGTGTCATATCCATTCACCCATTCCCATTTTGCCGATAGAGAAAAAGAATGTGGATCTCTCCTTTGCGCTTACAGTTTTGAAACTTCCGGGGATGGAGGCGTGAATAGAGTCGGCAACGGTCTCAGGGACAACCATGAGGGAAGTGCCTGTATCAATAGTTGCTTTAGCGCCTCCTGTTGCGATCGCCCTTCCATTGACATTCATCGCAGTGACAGAAACCTATGTTCATTTGTCGCGTATGAAAGAAGCGTTGTTTTGGTTAGCAAGCATATATTGAACGAGTACTCCTAGATATGTTCAACGTAGCCAGAAGTAATTGTAGTACCATCCAGGGGGTATCGCCGACACAGTTGACATATGTGATGGGTTCCTTGTAGCGAGCAGGGTTGGCGCCTCCGAATGTGATCTCTCCACCGGCAGCATTGTGACGCTGAGCAGCCTTGGTGGGTGGATCGTTTGCCTGGAGCCACACACCGATCTGGTTCTTGGCCAGAGCCTTAGTTGTCGAGAGGACTTTCAAAATTGGAGCGTCGCCTACAGTTTTCCAAACAAAGAATGAGGGTTAGAACTGTCGCATGCAATACGTTTTCAGGGTGTGTCATGACTAAAAACAGTCTTTTTTAGCTTACCAGGTGCGGTAGACCAGAGACCCATAATTCCATCGACAGTGGGAGGCAACGATGCCTGATTGACATTAACGAGTCCAGCAACGCCCTTGAAGTTGAGGTTTCCAATGCCATATTGTTCCTGTAATATGTTCAAAAAAAATGAATGTTAGTCTGTTACTTTGTTTTCTTTTGCCATGAGAGAGGATCAAGGTCAGTTTCATCATAATATAATAACTTACAGTCATGTAGAAACCCGAAACCTTGTCTCCACTGACATACTGAGAAGCGAACGGGACTGTCGACACCTGTGCGGAGCTATATATCAAACAAACAAAAAAAAATATATGAATGTCAGGGTTACAAAGAGATTCAGTTGAAAATAAAGTGAAGAAAGCATTTTGCCCAAACTGTAAAAGAAAAACGACGTGAAAGTCAAGGGGAAAATATAAAGGAAAAAAAAAAAAAAAAAAAAGTCTGGCTTACGCGGAGAGGGCGGGGTTGAAGTGGTTGGTGATGTTTGCACATGCGCCTGCGATGCAGTTGCTGGAGACGACCCAGGTGACATAACTGCCAGTGTCGATGGCCAGATTGAACTTTTGTGGAGGGGTTCCCAATGTGATTGGCACCGCTAATAAAGGAGAGAGTAGGGAATGACGATAGCATTTATATTTCCTCGTTAGCGTTATTAAATTTTTTAGTTGTACCAGGAATAAACAACGACGAAAAGAAGAGAAGAGACGTACTGTAGAGGACATCGCCATAGACACTGGTGAGGGTAATATCCGAACCAGCCTGTCGCTTTCTGAGGAAATGCTTTGTTGCTGCGAATGAGTTCCTGTTCTCGGGGATGTTGTGGAGCTGGATTGGGACACTATTTTTAAAGGGGGGGGGGGGGACGAGGGATGATGGTAAGTGATCAAAAAGGGTTAAAACAAACCGACGACCGTTAGCGAGAGTGTTGAACTGAATAAAGGGGAGTTGAGTGTAGGGTGGTAAAAGAAATGATTGGAGCTTCACCCGTGCGCCAGTCTTTTTTCTTTCTTTTTTTTTTTTTTTTTTTTGTTTCTTTTTTTCTTTTCTTAGGTCAAGAACAAATAAGCAAGCAAGTACGACCATGCTTCATAGAACGGTCACTCCTCCTCCTCCTAAGAGGACTGGACCCTCTAATCATTCAAAGCAACAATTAAATCAACCAACTCCCATGACTGTAACGAAATGAGAGAAAGTGAACGAACTCTGTTCTGACTCTCCAAGCGAATCTCATTCGTCGCAACGTCTTTCATATGTCGGGTCGTGGGGCTGGGGTTCCACTGTAAGTTTGTTGTATGGAAGGGAGAGGAGAGGGGTTGGTTGGTTCCATGATAAAAAGGCGAGAACGTACGTGAAGACGGTTCCTAGGTCGGTTCCTACTACCGTCTCTTCTTCAGCGGCGACAACCGAGGCGGTTGCGACGAGGACGACTGCGGCCGCCAGGGAGTATTTGATGAACATTAAAGTCAGAAAAGGAAGGGAGAGAAGGAGGAGGGGAAGGGTGTCGTAAAGAAAGCGAGAGGAAAGGAGGAAAGGCGGAAGAAAACGTGGAGAGGAGGAAGAGGAGGAGGAAGTGGGTCAGTGCAGGGATGGGGAATAAGGAAGTAGGGGTAGGGGGGAAGGGGAAGGGAAAGGGAAAGAGGGTGTAAGAGGTCGATAGAATAAACAGAAAAAGTAAAGGGCAGACCGGAGGTCCAGGTCAAGAATAGGGCATGAACCATGAATGAATGAATGAATAGGAAACAGACGCTCTGAATCATCTTCCGGGGGGAAGGGGTCTGGGCATGGGCAGAAAAATGGAACAGAGCAGACTCAGCAGAGGGAGCAGGGGGGCGTCGGGTCTGAAATGGTCATCATTGGCTGGCCTAAAGACAGAGTAGAAATATTACAGTTTGCCACTGTTGAAGAGTGAGAGCAATAAGCAAAGCGAGCGAGAGTACTAAATGCGCCGCATATGTCAACAAGGCAGATGGCTCCTTGGTTTGAGAGGGCGAGAGGGAGAGATCTTGGAGTTTACAAATAATGATACAGAGAAGCAGAAATTAAAAAAAGGGTGTACTCGTTTCTTGTTCCTTCCTTCTCTCTCTCATGGCAGAAAAAGAATGGATGCCACCGACCATCCCCTTCTTTCATTCTCTCTCATCTCCCAGGCCATGATGATATCAAAAAGAAGATATCAATATGAGCAATTGGTCGATTTTGCCACTGCCTCAACTCTCAGTCCAAGCGAGGAGATAGCATCTGCAATTGGAATAGAACATGTTGACAGGGGGACACCGCCACTCATTCTTTGTTTTGTTATTAGAAATCACATATGAACCTGAGGTTGGGTTTGCGCACATCCAAAACAAACACAAACGCAATGGTCCCCTCCTTCACACACCTTATTGCCTTTTGCTCCACATCCTCGCCACCGATATCATAGACAAAAGTAAAATAACGTAGGCGTTTGCCCGATTTTAGTGATATATGTACATAAACGTCTTGTGTCTCTTCCTTTCCCCTCTCCTCCCCGCGCCCTTGCTGAAAGTTGGCATTAGGCGAATGTAACCACAGCAGCAGCAACCACAGTCAAGGCCTGAAGCATGCTCGACAGCATTGCCACTCTACCTCCTGCAGCATCGTTACTAGAGTTATCCATCGAGCCGTGGCTGCTGCTGCTGTTGCTGCCGCCCGAACCAAGAGAAGCAAGGCCAATCCTTCCCTTGGGGGTGCTGAAATCAAACACCGTGTACACATTCTTCAAGAACGCGTCTCCCAACAGCCAGTCCTATCGTCAAAAAAGAAAGGGTGGAGAGGTTAGTTCAGCCAAACGAATGTATTTCAAGTGGTAAAAAAAAAGAGAGAGAAGCAAACTTACGGAAATGGTGGCGGTGTCACCGGTGGGGTACATGGCAGCACTCAAACAGACTGTTGAACCATCGTCAGTGGTGGCGGTCTGATCCTGAACCGCCAGGGCAGAGTAAGGGATCGTGACCTGGCGTGTCCCGAATGTGATTGTAATAGGGTAATTTCCCGTGCATGGCAAGAACCATCCCGTCTGTGGCTAATTCGCAACAAAAATAAAATGCGACAAACGGAAATACCATTAGTAAGGCCGCATAAATCCAACGACAGAGGAGGGGGGCAACGCAACGAAGGAAATTAACAAACGAGCTGAAGAAGATGTAGAAAACTTTACGTCTTTGAGAGCGCCAGGGATAGCGCCGTTGATGGCGTCCGAGACTGTTTGGGAGACGAGCATGAGGGAGGTGCCGGTGTCGAGGGTTGCCATAGCGCCCGAGGTTTCGATGGTCTGACCGTTCACCGTCATCCCTCCCACTGGAATCTATTTTCAATACAATGAATTATCCACGGAACATTGTTAATACACCTCTTACAAACATGCGCATGATCGCCAATCGCTATCGAAATTTCAACACACAAGCAACAAAAAACAACAGCCCTGTTTTTTTCTCTCTCGTTCGTTCGCCAACGACAAACTTACGGTCCAGGGGCTGTCACCACCACAATCGACGTACGAGATATCACCCGAATACCTCGACGTATCTGCGCCTCCAAATGTAATCTCTCCACCAGGCGCATTCGCCTCTGACGAAGAACTCTTGAGCCATACTCCGATTTGAGGCTGAGTTAGTGCACTAGAGTTCTTGAGGACGTTCAGGATAGGTATTTCAGATCCTTGAGGGTAGTACCAGAGACCCATGATACCGTCGACTGTTGCTCCCATTGCCGAGCTGTCGTCTGACACTAGGCCGACTTCTCCCTTGAACGATAATGATCCTAAAGTGTACTTCTCCTAGTAACATGAAAGGACGAAGCGTTATGTTTTAGCCGGAGATGAATGTGCATAGAGATCAAGTGGGCGGGTAATTGTGAAATGGGTGTACTCACGGCAATGTATGACCCTGCAACTTTGGAACCATCAACGTATGAGATGTTGAAAGGCGTTGACGACTGTTGACACGATCTACGATGATGAAGCAAACACAACAAAACGGTCAAGTAAGTCAAGCGGTGTCAAAAAGTTAGACATGAGCAAAATGGCATTGCCTTTGTAGACACCGGGAAAAAAAAAATAATCACTCCTTTCAAGAAAAAAAAAACAACTTACGATGATGCGGTACAATCGAAGTGATTGGAGACTCTACTGCAAATACTCGAGACACAGCTACTGGCGACGACCCAAGTGATGGGACTACCGGTATCGATCGCCAGGTTGAACTGTTGCGCAGGTGTTCCCAGACCCAAGGGAACAGCTAGTTGCATTTTTTTTTTTTTTTTTTTGCGAATGGGATGCGATATTATTCGTTAAATTTCATTTTTGTTTTTCGTGTTTGTTCAATTACCAGGATATGGCACACGGCACATAGCAAAGAAGTGTTATCCAACTGTGGTGACGATAAAGCAAAAAGGAAGAGGGGAGGGGGGATCTTACAATAGATGATGTCACCTGAGACGCTGGTTAATGGGCTGGTGGAGGTGATACCCCGCTTATGGAGGTATCGCTTGGTGATGGAATCAGCGTTTCTGTGGGCAGGGTTTGAATGCCTATTCATCTGCACGCTGGGGGTGATCAAACGAGGGTAAGGAAGGGAGAGTGTCAGTCAGGTACGATCAAATGTGATCAGGGATAGTGAGATGAAGGGATGATCAGTTGTATAAGAGGTGACGAGATCAAACGATGTCGCATATCACACACGTCGAGTATCAATCACTTTAGTTGACGAAGGAGTTGGTAAGGAGAAGGAAGGGAAGGAGAGAATGGGTGAGTGAATGAGCGAGGTAGGAGAACATACGTGTGCAAACCTGCCGCTGCGACTGTTGTAGACGCATACAGCAGTGCAATCGCGGCAGAGAAGTTGAGCAGCATTATTGGTGAAGGGGGTACAAGAGACTAAAGAAGCAAAGGATCTGGGGGGAGAGTGGGGGATGGGTGGGGGATGGGTGAAGAAATAAGGAGGGTGAAAATATGAAAAGAAGAGAAGCAAGAAGAGATGAAAAGATGGTGTAATGAAGAAGAACAGAGTTAATGAAGAAAGGGCAAAAAGGGTCCAGGGTATTTAAAGGGTCAAACTAATACGGAGCAACCCTTTCTCCGAAGTCAACATGACCCTGCCTCAACGTTCTATTTTTTTTTTTTTTTTTTTTTTTTTTAGTTATGTGGAGTACGTAGATGAATATTCTGCTTTTGGGAGAAACAGCGTCCGCTGGACGAATTGAATCACGCAAGGACCACTTGCTCTGGTTTTTACCCTTCTTTTTTTTCACTTTGAATCTTCGAATGACCGGCAAACGAAAAAAAAAAAAAAAAAAAAAAAAAAAGCACGGTCATGACACCCTTGATAGGCCTTCGTTTCAATGAAGTGCCGTCATCTATGACCAGCCTCTCTTCCATGCCAAGAGATGCACTGACATGCTGACAAGAAATCCCTACTTATCTCGGTAGTCCAAGGGTAAAAGAGGAGAGTGTATGCCCTCATTTCTTCTCCTTTGGTCATAAACGATTTCATTTCGGGAAAATGCAAAATATCGTGGCTTTTCGAAGCGAAGTATTCTCCGTTCTCTTCTGGCCTAGAGGCCTGGAGCCACCACAGCCCATAGGATATAATTCCCTCTCCTTTGCTCTTCCAACAGTATAGGAAGGTACATAGGTATCATACAGATCGTTCGCGTTTTTTATTATCTACAAGCTTACACTTTTTACAAATACAATCGCTGGTCCTTTTGCAGTCCTTTTGGTCTTTTCAGCTGAACAAAAGGTAGGGTGGAGTCAGTCAACTAGGGAAAGGGTGCCCGTTGTGCTGATATCAAATCCTTGCTCCAATTAGCCTGCTGTGAAGTGCAAGGTATTGCTGCATATATTTATGAATCCGCCTGTCTGTCTGCCTTTATGACCCAGCATGTCAGACTTACACTGCGCCACCTTGACGCGATAACTGGACGACCGTAATAAGACCGAGTGCTATGGCCTCCCAACGAAAACCACGTCTTTCTGTCCGTCTGTCCTATATGCACGGGTTAGGAGAACTCCACAATCTCCTCAAGACCGTTGTTAATCCACTTGGGACTAGGCCATAACTAGAAAACAAAAGGAGTCAAGCAGTTAGGACAATTTGGTTGCAAAGGTATTGAGCAACTAACAACAGTAGCAACAACAACAGCACACGGACGTAAGTTAGCCTAAGTGAAAATAAAGTATGGTCCGTCCAACTAACTTACCCGTGCAAAAACGCGCCCGAGAACCAATCCTCCACTAACAGGACCATAGGCACGAGAGTCGGTCGAATTGCTCAAGTTATCTCCCATCAGCCAGTAGTGACCTGGCGGGACCTATACACAATCAAAAAAACAAAAGGCAAAAAAACAATTGAACTTGGTAAGTACAATAGTCCTGAATCGTCTCTTGGCCTTGTTCTGCAACCCCCATGACCTGAACAGAACAAAAGCAATAAGTGCAATGAACACTTACCGTGATATACTGGCGGTGAGGAGAGACGGGATCGATGACGACCTTATCTCCAGGGACACCAATGATCCGTTTGCAGACGAGCTTCGAGGGGTCTGTAGGGGAGACGGCCACGACCAAGTCTCCGGTGTCGAGCTTCGAGAACCTTTGAGTCAGATGTTCAAAGCCTACGATGTCCCCTGTCATGTTGAGTGTTGGCAGCATTGAGGGACCAAAGCACTGAATGGGTTGTAAGGTGTCGAGGGAAGGGGAGGAGTGTTCATAGTTCAGAAAGAAGGAAGGTGTTAGTATGTTGGTTGAGGTGGATGAGTGAGTGTTGACTTTAGAAGTTGTCAAGAATGTTGTGAAATGGTCGCGTGGTGGGTGCGGGTGTGAGTGGAGAGGAGAGTGTTTTGTGCAAAAAAAAAAAGGTACGAAATAGTACAACAACGTGTTCATTCCGACGAGACCAAAAAGTGAATTCAAAAGGAGGGCTTGCTCGCAATGGGGTTTTTTGCCTTACCCAGGTGAATTCAGCGACATAGTTGTTGAAGAGCTGGACTCCGCAGGCGACCTGGAGGACCAGGGCTGCACTCTTGAAGTAGTTTGACATGGAGCTGTGGTGGGTTGGAGGGGAAGGTTAAAGGGAAGCAAGGCAAGTGAGAGCAAAGGAAAGGAGAGAAAGGAAGGGAAGGGCAGACGACCACTAGTCGGACCACCGGCCAGGGCAGGGCACACCCACAGGGCACCCACTCCCCAAGAAAAAAAGGCCGCATTTTTGGCAAAGGGGAACAGAACGTTACAAGGATTACCTACACGTGATTACTCGTGACGTAGAGATTCCGGCCAGGGGAGGCCTTGACTTCCTGCAGCGAATCATCTCACCTTCCTCACCTACCTTCTTCATCAACCAACAACACATCCAACCATGGGAGCTGAGTACATCGTCTTTGGCCGCGCCATCCCCACCTACAAGGTACTTGTGGCTACCACCTTCCAAGAGCTATGCTTTTCAGCAAACATACAGTAGCACTGCCAGTACCCGAGAGCAAGGACCTTCTTCCGACAACGGCCGCAGGAGTAGATCGGATGATCAGCATCAAGGAAGTCATAGCTGATCAACGTGGATTGCATACCCAAGAGTTGCGACGAACAAAGGCGCTAGGAGTAACAGTAGATATGTTTGTTATCTTCTTTGAACGGAGGCGAGCACTGATACTTAAAAGGAGAGCAATTGACCTTTTACAGGACCCAGAAAGGCAACCAGGGAGGACATATCATCAATTTTTGGCTAAGAACGCCATACATACAAGAACACTCCAGGAGAGGTGCATTTATCACTGTTTGAAGGAACATTCGCCTGTTCTCATCCCTTCTGACAGTGCGCAACCCAACCATTGACTCTCATCACAACAACCATACCCGCGACTAATCAGAATACCTACGACCAACACGTACTACGCACACATTTGCTAACCGCCTTCCCGCCCTCCTCACACCTGCCCACCCACCCAAATTAGTTGGCTCTTGCCACCTACGCTGCCGTTGCCGCCCCCATCATTCTCATGAAGGCTGGCAAGAAGGAGGCCCCCGTCAACGTCATCCAGGCCGCTTCTCAGGATGAGGAGGCCTTCATCCGCGAGTTCATCAAGGCCGCCGAGGAGGAACAGCCCAAGAACGTTTAAACTACATTCAGGAACTGGATCGACACTAAAAAAAATCATACAGCCATCACACGCCATTACAGGATTTTCGTAACACAAAATAAAAAACCGACACTTTTTTGACGGGAGACAACTCAAGCAGGGGGGGACTATTTTTGATTGAAAAAAAAAAAGCTCTAGGCAGCTTTTTGTTCAGAACAAGAGGAGCGAGGATTGGATTGTTGGAGTGCGTGTTGCCGTTTCTTTTTTTAATTTTGGGGGAAGGAAGAAAGGTGTGAAAAAAAAAAAAAAAAAAAAAAAAAAGGTAGAAACCTGATTGCTTCGCTAGACATGGATGGCGCAACGAGAAAACAATGCAATTTTGTTTGTGTGTTCAAAACATTCAAGATGGTATTTTTAATGATGTGTTGTTACAAAGAGAAAAGGCTTAAAGATAAGAAGGAAAAGAATACCAAGAGAGAAAGAATGGGGGTATGTGGATGTATGTGTTTTCTATGTACTATGAATAATGTGAGTGTGTGGAGTGCATGCACGTGCATGTAAGTGTGATATGAGAAATCAAGGTTCCTCCTCCCCCTTTTTTTTTACCAGGCGAGCTTGGCAATGATACTCCTGGGGAAGGCGCGAACAGCAGCCTTACGCATCTCATCTAACAACAAGACCGCAACAGCGCAGGGGATGGGCAAAAGCCAGTACTTGATAGGAACTGGGTTGGTCAACATGACCTGATTGATCCATGGCACCTCCGTGACAAAGATAGCCATCAACAAGGAGGCCAACATACCGGCAAACAACCACAAGTTCCTGCGCTCGGGACGGATAGGATCAGCTTGAAGGATCGACAGACGACGGTTACGGATCGAGAGGATGTTTCCCCATTGCATGATCACCAAGGCGACAAAGGTGACACACTGGCCGGTGTTGACGTAGTAGTTGTTGAAGTCGGCGTCGGTGATGCCATCGAAGCGGTTCTCGAAGTTGGGGGATCCGAAGGTGAAGACAAGGTCTTTGAAGGAGACGCCGGTGTATTCTTTGATGTACATGTAGAAGAGCATGTTGGAGAAGAAGGTCATGACGGAGCCGATGAAGATGTAGGACTGAAGGTAGATGCGGCCGGTGATGAGGTGCTCCTTCTTGGCGTTGCGTGGGGGGAGGGCGAGGAGATTGAATTCTTGTTGTTCCATGACCAAGGCTGTGCAAGGGAAGGCGTCGGTGAAGCAGCAGATGATGATCATGAGGAAGGAAGACAACGAGAGAGGCGTGCCGAGGAAGGTGTTGATGAGGACAGGGAAAATCTCAGACCAGGAGCCGGCGGGGAGGAGGTAACCGATGACCTTTTGCAAGTTCTGGAAGACCAAGCGACCGAGACGCATGGCGACAGGGATAGAGTCGAATCCTCCGAGGAGGATCAAATCGGCGGCTTCAATGGCGACATCGGAACCAGAGACGACAGCGACACCGACATCGGCAGCCTTGAGGGCGGGGGCATCGTTAACACCATCACCTGTGACGGCAACCACGCCGTCGCGCTGCTGGAATTCGCTGACAATCTTGAGCTTTTGTTCGGGCGAGGTACGGGCAAAGACAATCTCCTCGTAGGCGCAGACAAGGTTCCATTCGCCAGGGCTCATCCTGGAAATATCTGAGCCAGTCAAGACCAAAGAAGAACCTTCACGGAACTGGGGGCGGCCGAGCTCATACTCTCCGAGATCATCAAAGTTGCCTTCAGAGTTGATCTTGTAGCCCTTGCGGGTGGGGTCGACGATGTCCTCGTAGGTATCGGGTTCGCGTTCAGAGGAGAAGAGACCGATCTGTTGGGCGATAGCAGCAGCAGTGAGTCCAAAATCTCCGGTGACCATGAAGAAGCGAGCACCGGCACCGCGGCAGGCAGCAATCGTGTCCTTGATCTCGGGGCGAGGGGGGTCCATAATTCCGACAAGACCAACAATGCAGAGCTCCTGAAGACCCTGACGAGTCAACTCTTCCTGGAGACCAGAACCCGAAGAAGCAGTAGCAGACTTGGCGAAATAAGGTACGAAGCGGCCCTTGCAGAGCATCAAGACACGCTGACCGCGGCGAGACCAGGCCATCTGGATCCGAGAGAGTTCAGCAATCCATTCAGGCGACAGGTTCTGGGGTGTGTTGGTGGCAGCGGAGAGGAAGGAGGTACAGTAGGGCAGGAGGACATCGGGGGCACCCTTGACGAGAACCAGCTGGGAATCTTTCTCATTTCCAATCGAGCCAGCGCTCATCATGTCAGAACCAAAGAGAGCCTTGATAGTTTGGGGATTTTGTGCCGATCCTTGATACACAGCCATCATCCACTTGTTACGCGAGTTGAAAGGAATCTCCTGAGTCCGCTCAAAGCAAGGCTCCAAAAGCGAAGCATCCGCAACCTGAGAACCAAACCGTAAAAGAGCACTATCAGTCGCATCACCATGGATCTTGCGCTCAGCAATGGGGAGGTTGAGGGTGTCGTTGTCAAACTTGGCATTATTGCAGAGAAGAGTTGCCAGTTGGAGTTGACGGAGGGCAAGTATCGAGGCAGAGTCATCAGATTGAGGGAGGGAGTTGGGGCGGGTTTCCTTCTCGAGACGGCTGCGGGCTTCTTCAGGGGTGGACTCGTTGTCAAGGAAGGCAAAGTTGGTGACAAACATCTTGTTCTCGGTCAGAGTACCTGTCTTGTCGGAACAGATGACATTGACGCAACCGAGAGTCTCGACGGTGGTCAAGGCCTTGGGGAGGATGTTGTTGGAGCGCATGCGGCGGGCGATCATCATCAACGTCAACGAGACACACGCAGGCATTCCTAGATGGCGAAGGATGAAAGTAGGGAGACTGTTTAGTTGCCTTTGTCCTAAAGAGATCATGCAACGCATTCGAAGTGAAAGCTTTTGAAAGAAAAAAGAGTAAAGGATCGACGAAATGGCAGCAAGAGTATTTACCTTCAGGGATAAAAGCAACAACGCAGCCCATGAGGGTGACGAGCATGACCTGGGTAGGCATAAAGTCCGGGAACTTTTGATGGAGCCATGCGATCCAAACGACAAAGATCAAACCCGCAAGCAAGACAGTAAGGCAGACAATAATCCGAACGAAACGACTAATCTCTTGCTGGATAATCGTCGGCTTCTCCTTGCGACCAGTCGTCAGCTTGTTGATGCGACCCATCAAGGTATCGTTACCCTTCAAGATGACAATACCGACGCATGATCCCTGGACGATATGAGTACCCATAAAGGCAATGTTCTTGGACTCCAAAAAGTTATCGTCAGTCGCGGTGGTGGCAGCTTCGATGGCTTCAGATTCACCGGTTAGGACGGCGCGGTCGAACCGGGTGTCGTTTGATGCCTGGACGAGACGCAAGTCGGCGGGGACTTTGTTGCCAAGCGAGAGATGGACGCGGTCACCGACAACGAGAGTTGAGGCGGGAATCTTGGTGAGTTGGCCGTCGCGGTAGACCATGCAGTCGGCGGGGATCATGTCGAGGATAGAAGACATGACCTTGGCGGTTGAAAAGTCTTGGAAGGCAGAGAAACTGGCTTGGAGCAGAATAACAAAGATCTTTATGAAGCACAAAGCGTAAGATAGTTAGCATTTCCAATTCAACAAAAACCATGCTTCAAATGCAAACAACAAAAAGGTGAGAGGATAACGTACGACGAGGACGGCAAGGGCGAGGTTGGTATCGATAGGATCAGGCTGCAGAATCGGCCGCCAGCAGATGAAGAAGGTGATAACACCAATCCACAAGACCGAACAGAACCCTCCAAAGACGTAACCAAGGATCTTCTTGAGGTAATTAGGCTTGCGAGAGACCAAAGTATTTGGCCCGTTGGTCCTCAGACGACGCTCAGCCTCGACCTGTTCAAGACCCAGAGCCTCATTCGAGTTGAAGCGAAGGTTGATCTCAGCAGGGGTTAGCTTGTGGAAGTCGACGGTGGCAAAGAAATCGGTCTCGGAGACTTCGTCCTTGGAGGCTTTGGACTTGCCCTTGGAGCCGAAGGCGATGGTGGTTCCTTCCTTGTTGGAGCGGTGGGTCTCGGTGACGTGGATAGAGAGGGTGCGGAACTCGATGGGGAGGGCGTTGCCCTGGGCGCGCTCCATGGTCTGGGTGCGGACTAGCGCAAGCGACTTTCTGTTTTCTTTTTCAGAGGCCATTTTTTGTACGGCTTTCTTGGAGTGGGATGAAGGGGGAAAAGTGGGCGCGATGTGTAGTTTGGGAGTGAGAGAAAGAGAGGGGTAGGCAGAGGGAAACCTCAGGTGCCTAGATTGTAGTGGAAGAGTAAGATAGGGGAGAGAGATCGCCAGACGAGCTTTTCTTGGATGACAGCGAGTTTGGTGAAGAACAAGAACGAAAAAGTGGCGGCACCCCCGGAGGTATTTATTCAAAAGGCAGCAAAAAAAGTAAAGAGATGGGCGGAGCAATCATGGACGGCGAGGGTATTTTTTCTCTTTGGTGTACTGTGTTGCTGTTGCTGTTGTACATTGTGCTTGTGCGAGGTGTATGAAAGAGAATGTGCCTGAGTACGAAAAGAGAACACTTCGATCGGTGGAAGCGAGAAGGCTTCCTTTCTTGTCTAGTGTGCATCTGGACATCATCATGGTTCGTTAGCAATGGGAAGGGAGTAAGTTCTGGCCAGTGTCAAACAAAAGATAACGACAAATAAGTGAGGGATTTTTCTTTTTGGTTCGTTGTCTTGTCTTGTCTGCTCATGAAGATAGTACGTTCAATCAACTTGCCGCCACACTTTGAGCACAATTGAACTTTGGTTCTTGCCCCTGTTCTGGTCTGGTCTGGCCTGGTCTGGTGGGGAGATGAGCTGGGTGGTTTGAACAAAAAGTCCTCTCTGCCTCCCTCAGTGGTCCTGTACGTTACAGCACCAAGAAATAAGCGAATTGGATTTGGGCGCTCCATCTTCTTTTTTCACCTGCAGCTGCAATCTCAGCCCTATTTTTTTTTTTTTTATTTGGTGAGGCATTATTTTGACTGGCGTAGAAGTCCAATAAATGCGCGATTTCTTTTTTTCGAATGTTCAGAAGAAGAGAAAATACAGGCACAACCCACGTTGACGACAAAAAAAAAAAAGGTACCAAGAGCACAAACAATTATGGTGCATATTGATACACATGTGGTGCACAGGACATTTTTTTTTTTTTTATTTTCCTTCTGCTACTTCTTCAGGCCTGGATCACAATACATAGCCAGAAAGCATATTGCAAACAAACGCAAAATAATTCCCTCACTCCTCCTCATCAACGTCATTGAGCACAACCCCCACCTCCTCCTGTGCACCATACGACAATCAAAAACAAACAAACTTCACACAGTACATGCGATGGATGCGGGGGTTAGGGTGGAGACTGTAGGAGCAAAAGATTAGAGCAATTGAAGACAAAAGAGAGTTTTTGTGAGGGATTTTTTCTCTAGGCGCAACTAGGATCTTTCTTTGGAAGACGAAAGGGTTTTGGGTGTGTGTGAGGGGGCTGACTTGTTGGAAGGGGGTTAATTTCTTTGGTGTTGTTATCAAGCAAGTGTTTCTCTCACGCGTTCTATTTAATTGATAGTGTTGTTTTGTGAGGGAATATTTTTTGGTCGCAATCGAAAACAAATATAAAGGCAGTGATGAGTACCTTCAAGGGTTGTGAAAATAAGACCAAAGACGACGAACAACGAAGGCATGAGCAATAGAAGGGGTATACTTGTGAACAAGGACAAAGCAAGGTGTGAAGTCGAGTTGAAGCAATTAAATGACCAGGCTGATATTTTATAATGTGAAGCGGAGGGGGGAAGAAGGCGGAGCGTGAGTTCTTTTTCACCACATGGGTGCGCAAAAGTTCATCCTCACCTTCTCAGTGTCTCATCTAACTCTCCCCTTCTCAACTCCTTGCCCCACTTAGTCCCTGCCTCGACAGTTGAACGAGCAAAAACTTACCTGCATGACATTTGTGGTTACCTTGAAATAAATCCTTTCGGCATCATTTTCAAGCGGAAAGAAACCGCGGTTTCAGCACGACAGGGGGTGAAGTGGGAGGTGGGTTGGTTGGTTGGAATGAAAGCTTCTTGCTGAAGGAGATAGTAGAGGTGAGATGAAGGAAGAAGTGAAGGAGTCGTGAGCGCGATAGAGTGGGTTTGAGAAGTGATGATTATGTTGGAGAGGCTAGTGAAGGGATATGAAATGATGAAAAGTGAACGAGAGACTGAAATCTCAGGCAAGATGAGAAAGATGTTGATGTGAGGCTGTGGAAAGAAGTGGGAATGAAGGAGAAAAGCGACGAGAAGAAAAAGAAGAAAGGAAAAGAGAGAAGCGAAAGGAAAAGTAAGAAAGCAAAAACATGAAGAGCGACAAGTGAACGACCATGAAAAGTGAAAGAAAAGAGAATGCACCTGAGGGATTATCGTGCGAGCCTAGCGACGTTGCCCAATGGGTGAAAACATGAGCATGGATGAATCACAATAAAAAGCGGCACGTCCGTCAGGGTTCTCACGAACAGGGGCTCCATACAGTGGTTGAACGTGAAGCAGAAGCGAAGCAAGGACAGCGAGAGAGGTAGTGCCCGAGATTGCATCGATAAGCGAAAAACAGCGCACGGAGCTGGGCGGCTCAGGGATTGGCAGCAGATCAAATGAGCGCATCCGACGGAAAGGCAATTGGTGGAGTAGTAAGGCGTAGAATGAGGAGTAGGAGGAAGGTACGAGAAGGGGATGGAGACCAACGGTGGTAAATCGTGGAGGTAAAACGCGAATCCTGGGTAAAGACTGTATCGGCTCAAACAAGCAAAAAGGTGGGAGAAAAAAATATGCGCGCATTGTAGTTGTTTTTTGTTCGATGTCAGCGCGAGGATACAAACTGAGCTCTTTCTTTTTTTTCCTGCAGGCGAGGACAAATGGCGTTTTCGGTAGACGTGTCAAACTCTGAACCTTGTCTGCATGCCTGCTGCAGAATTTAGTGCGGGGTGCTGGGGAGGGGGGAGGAGGAGGGTTTTGACGTGATGGTATTTGCAGGATCGCCAAAATAGTCTAGCAAGGAAGGCTGGAAGTTGAGAACCCCTCGAGCTTAAGCGGACAATGATAATTGGGAACAAGACGCACGGTTACATTTTTGTTCTTTCCAAAGGGGCCGAGCACCGAACTGACAATGCGAGTCGAGTCTTCGCAAGCGGGGCACTTATTTCAATAGCTTATCGTAGTTGTTAATGTGAACGGTTATCTTATTATCATTTCAAAGTGATTGGCATGATATCTGGTTCCCATTCATCACCAAGGAACCATCAGGGATCAAATGCTGATAGGTCGGCGATGAACAAACATACGCCACCAATTTCTGAGACAAGGAACAAGGAATAGAAAAAAATTCGATCGAAAAAAAAAAAATAATAAAAAGCGGGGGAAGGAAAGGAGGGGTGAACAAATACATGTGCATCGCAAACATGTTTGTATCTATATCCGATCGTTTGTTCTTGAAGCAATTGACGACAGTAATGAAGGGGCGCAAGGTCCTCTTTACCATTGTGCGAATGGTATTTGTTTGTGTCAGCGAACAAGCAAGTAAGGAAGTAGACACAAGGAAAGATGACCCTTTGCGTTCCTACGTTCCTACGTTCCTACGTTCTTACTTCCTTCCTTGCTTGGGTTGAATTGTACAACTGCTCTTTTTTTTCTTTCACTTTCCTTCTCTTTATTCGTCTTCCCTCCTTCGTTTTATCCGTTTTGTCTGTCTGTCTGTCCTGTCCATTTGTCTCATCCTCTCTCCGTTGGTTGTCCCATCGCATCTACTCTCCTTCATTCTCCATATCTACTTTTGTTTGCTCTCCCTCCTTCAATCTCCTTTTTCTGTTTTCCTTTCCCTTCGCTCCTTCTTTGGCTCTTTTCTCCTTCTTTATCTCTCCCTCCCTTTCTCGCTGCTTCTCTTCTTTGCTCCTCTATCCCGCCATCCATGATAAGATACCCTTTGGCACACATACCTTCGATACCCGCAGCGTAGAACACTCTCTCCTCCTCTTCCTCTCTCTCTCTACTCTTCACACGCAATTCACTCAACCCCCACTTCATACTCTCTTCCATTCTACTTTACTCCTCCCCTACTCGCCGTCAACATAACAGCAATAGCATTCACCTTGCCTTCTTCCTTCCTATTCACTCGAGCCTCATTCTTACCATGTGGCCGATCGACGAGTTCCCAGAAATCAATGTAAAAAGTCGACAGCGTACTTCAACTCCTCACAGACAATATACCGCCTTTCCTTACAAACCGGGGATCCCGACGATCTCAAATGAAACCTCTCTTTATTTCGACAATGAGCTTCTTTCTCTTTGGAGCTGACAGTTCACCCGGGGTTGTTCCTCTTCCTTTCCACTCTTTGTAGGTCCACTCGTACATTGGAGTCATCATCGCCATCTCTGGAAACGTGAGTAGCAACAAACGTCGACCGACATGAACGAACGCAAGGGTTGCCTCATCACACATACACCTTCTACTGTTCAAAGGACAGTAGCAGCGGACACAGTTCAAGGAAGGAAGCTGACCTAACCTAACAACATGGACTTTGACGCTGGGACAATTGACTGACCTTTAGCTTGACCCTCTTGTTTTTTATTTTTTTCCACACCATCGGGTTCTTGTCATGGGACAGATTCTTATCTCGGTGGCGCTCAATATCCAGAAATATGCTCATAACCAACTCCAGCCAGGCGCAGGGACGCCGAGCACAGACCCAAAACTCGTCATAGTATCGACTTCTTACCATGCCGAGGATCAATTCGACACTCACCACGATACCCAGGGACTTTCAAGCACCTCCAACCCTTCATATCAACACCACCATCATCGCCATGTGGACAGCGACTGTGCAAGTGTACACAGTTATCAGAGCAGCCATAGTAGCAGGAGCAGCGTCCACTCTGGCCGCAGCAACCACGACAGCGATACCAGCGAGCAGAGTGACACCTTTGCGACGGCACCACAAAGACCCGGACAGGACGACTGTAAGAGCACCGATTCTGGCTCCGACACAGCCTATTTGCAATCCAAGGCCTGGTGGACTGGAATGATTCTGATGATCCTCGGCGAGTGCGGCAACTTTATGGCCTATGGTTACGCTGCAGCATCCATCATCGCACCCTTGGGCACCGTTGCCCTGATCAGCAATGTCATCCTCGCACCACTCATGTTACGGGAACCCTTTCGACGCCGAGACCTCTTGGGCGTTGTCATTGCCATCATTGGGACTGTTGTCGTCGTGATCAACTCAAAGGAAAACGAGATAAAGGTACAGACAGAAGATGGCTGTGTTCTTGGCGCCTTTTTTTTTTTTTTTTTTTTTTTTTTTTTTCGTTGATTGTTGTTGTCAAGAGCTTTCTTCACAAGACAGTCAGGGGAGAGAGCGTGCACTTCCATTATTAACAGCAACTTGTTACCCCTTCCTCTTTTGCCCCTCTTTTCGATCATTATTAACAGTTGACCCCCGAGACAATGGCCGCGGCCTTGTTACAGACGCAGTTCCTCGTCTACTTTGTCATCAGCTGCGTTGCCCTTGGTGTGCTTATTTCACTCTCGGACACCATTGGAAGCGAGTATATCTTTATCGATCTCTCTGTTGTGGCCATCTTTGGTAAGGAAAAGGAGAAGAGAAGAAAAAAAAAAAAGCCTGTTAGTGGATTGGAGAAGATTGGAGAAGCAGAGGGATATAAGAAAGGGAAAAAAAAGTGGCGGCGGACATTAACATTGTGCTCTCAACTTTTTTTTGTGTGCCTGCATCTCCAATATGTCATAGGTGGTTACACCGTCTTGGCAACAAAGGGAGTCTCGTCTCTGCTGAGTCTGTCATTTTACAAGATGTTCACATACCCAATCTCCTACCTACTGGTCTTTGTACTCGTCTCCACTGCCGTCTTGCAAATCAAGTTCCTCAATAAGTCTCTCCAGCGCTTTGACTCCACCGTAAGTGCCATCTCGTCCCGTATTCTAACTTCCACACCTTTGAGCCTTGGCTTCAGCTAACATTTGATGTCTACTATTGCTTCTGTCGACTTTAGCAAGTCATTCCTACCCAGTTTGTCCTTTTTACAACCAGCGCAATCATTGGATCAGGAATTCTGTACAATGACTTTGACGAGATGGACTTCAATAAGGGGCTCCACTTCTTGACAGGCTGTTGCATGACCTTCCTCGGCGTTTATTTCATCACCTCGCACCGTGACAAGGATGAGCCCGACTCACCCATCATCAATCCAGACTGGACCGTGGCTTCACAACAGCATTACGTCCCTATCCCACAGCGCTCATCGTTTGACATGTTCCCATCCAACAGAGTGTTATACCAACCCGAGCACAGCAGGTCGGATCTTTTCCTGGAGCAAGGACGAGCACAACCTCGGGATATGAGCTATGGGATCCCACCACACCCCAACCGTCCTCTGCGTCCGACGAATTCAGGAGATTCATTCGGTCGGGATGCCTCTGTGCCACTCTTGGGAACGTCTGCAAAACAGTCAACGCCAGTGCCCAGAGAAGGAGGATTCTCGCTGACTAGCGTGCACAATGTCCTCGCTGCCGTCGGTTCTCGCCACACAAGCTTGCTCGGTCTAGGTACTTTCCGTTTGTATGCTGATGAAGCGTATGTTTGTTTCATACTAAATGAAGGTGTGGTTGCTAATATCTTATGTTGTACTTTACGACAATAGAAAAAGTCATGGAGAACTATACCCACAAGGATGAACGGCGCGGGAGCATACACAGTCTCAACCAAACAGCACCTCTGCAACCACCACGACCCGGACTTGGATCGCGATCGAGTTCAGCATGCAGTGGCGTCTTCCCTCCACCCTCTATTACCACATACCCCTCGACAACGTCGCTCCTACCCTACGATACCAACTATGGCAGTTCATACCAGACACATCTGCAACAGCAACCACCTCAGCCTTCGCATCTCCAGTTCTCACGCCCAACTCAACCAGGGGGTGGCGGTGGTGGATCCATTGATCCACGGTTTCATGCTCCTCACCTGCAGGAGCGCTCTCAGTCTCAGGACGGAAATTACAAGCAACCTCGGCGCAAGATTTCAACACCCATGCTGAAAGAGAATAACAGCAACAACCACAGAGAAGTACCTCCATTGCCACCCAAGATCAAGACATCCGCAGGAGTGGCAGTTCCAGGACCTCCTCCAGGACGGAGAGGAGACCGGCACGCGTTCCCTTCGCCAAGCGAACACGAATTTTTGACAAGTGTCGCTCAATCAATCGACTCTGTCTCGTCTTCGACCCCTCGGGCGTCTTCAAAGTTTCCTGTAGCTGGAGGGGTTTTGACCGCCAGTCCGACTAAGCTTCACCATCACCCGGCAGGCGAAGGGTCAGCGTATTCGTTCCGGACTCTGAAATCACCTACAGGATCGACTCACCCGCCGTTGTCGTCGTATGAGCAAGATGGTTGGGTGTCGTCGTTGCCGCCGTTGCATCCGTCGTCATTAACTGAATCAAGTCAACATCACCCTCATTCTGCCCAGCGACCTAAAAAAAAGACTGGTGGTAGTCTTAGTGGATCGGCTATTGTTCAGGATGTGGATTTGACTATGGTGTCACCGACCCAGGCCAGACGCAAAGGCAGTGTTCCTAAGGGGGATGATTCATCTCGTCAGCAACAATAAAGACATACCTTCGCTTATTGGGATCTTTATGAAGCAAATTTGACGTGCGCTCAACTGAATGTGTACGAAGTGGATTGGTTTTCTCGGCCATTTTTTTATTGGGAGGGTGGGTGGGGGGGAAGCGCCAAGACTACGAACTACTACGAACGAGATGGATACACATGAGAACTATGGTCCTTTTCGGTTAATGATGCTCGGTTCGGAGGGAATTGGGGAACGGTAATTTGAAGAAAGAAAAGTGTGGAGCTGGCTTATGACCCTCGAGGAGCTGAGTTGTGTGAGCGTGTGAAGAAGGCTTATTATTAAGACAGGGACCTTTGTTGGTTTTTTTACGCGGGTGTTCAAAAAAGCACATGGAAGCAATTCAGTGGTGAAGAGACAAACTGAGCAGGAACGAGGGTGCCTGACTCGTTTTTTATCCGGTGCTCGTGTATCCATGAAATGCGGGTGCGCCCTCGTTTGCGAGGAGAATGTACTGAATATGAATATGTACACCCACGGAGACAAACAAAGAAAAGGAGGGGTGAGAGTGTGAAGGGAGTACTAAGAAGCAGAGTGATGCAAGGCGCAATGGTTCTGTGAACATGTGAGAGCACCCTGGATAAAGAAAAAAGGAAAAGAGAATTTCTGAGGGATGAGATGCATTGCCAAAAGAGGTCAATTGCGCTTTGTCAGACATTCTTCTTGATTGGGAGTCTGCGCTCCAGTTGCCTGTGAACTATGTTGCATTTGTGTAGGAAGAAGAAAAGAAGGGGAACCAGTTAGTCGTTTGCTTCGGTGCTCTGTGTTCTCCACATCACTCTCTATCTCTTTCATGGACATTGAAAGCGAGTACAAATAGTTCGGATACGGTGCTTTAGAAAACCTTCTTCTCCACACCCTCTTTTGCCCACCTCTCTTTATAGAGAAAAAAAAAGTCTCTGGTCACACAACCTCTTCTTTTTTTTTCTTGTTTTCTTTCTCTCTCTTCTCATTCCTGATCACGTCTTCTCTCTTACTCCTCTTTCTTTTCATTTCAACTCATTCATTCACCACCAAGAACAAGAAAAGCAAGAATGACCGCGTCGTCGTCCGAAATGTCGTCCGAGTTGAAGCATGTCGATCCCGAACAAGAACAGGACGCCTCTCTCCCAGACGAGTGGGGTCCCACCGTCCTCCACTCCACCAAAGCCCTCTTCGAAGTCGGCGACGTCTTCTTCTACTCTGTCGTCATTGCCATCTTCTTTGGCTCCCTCCACACCTACGGCGAGCAGTTCTGGTCTCACATCCTTGCGACCTACTCAAAACCCGTAATCATCCTCGGCGGATCCTTCATTGTCTCCCAAGTCGGCTTTTGGTTCTGGGTCTCCCTCCTCGCCATCCTCGACCTCTACCAATTTCCAAAGTCTTTCTGGAGGTATAAGATCCAACCCCAGAAGGTACCCACACAGGAGTGGTATTGGAAGGCACTTTGGGTGGCGTTACAGAATCAGTTTTTTGTAGGAGTGCCAACGGGATTGTTGTTGTACAAGTTGATGGAGTGGAGGGGGAACCCGATTGGGATGGAGTTCCCGACGATGTTGGAATTTGCAAAGGAGATGGTTGGGTTTTTGGTGATTGAGGAGGTGGGCTTTTATTATGGACATCGGTTGTTGCATCTTCCTAGGTTTTATAAGAGGATTCACAAGCAGCACCATCTCTTCACTGCGCCCATTGGTATCGCCGGTAAGTTCCTTTGCTTGTTTGCTTGGATGGAATTGGGTTTATGCATTTATACATGGTTGTGGCATTTGAAATTGCTGTGTTTAGTGTGCCTAGTTCATGTTCTAACAGCTTTGTTTTATCGTTTCTTTGCGATTGTGATTGTGTGATTAGCGATTTACTGCCATCCTTTGGAGCATTTCATGTGCAACTTGTCGCCTTTGTTGCTGGGACCTGTTGTCATGAAGTCGCATGTCTTGACCCTCTGGCTCTGGATCACCATCGGTACGTCTCCCTTGCTTATTGTCACTTCATTCAAAGATAGATCCAAATTGACAGATGCCCTGGACTAACCCATTATTTACTGCTTATATCTTTACCTTTTGTTAGCACAAACGAATGCGATCAACTCTCACTGCGGATTCCAACTGCCATTATTCCCGTCGCCCTTGGGACATGATTACCATCACGAGGTGTTTAATAAGAACTATGGTCCTGTGGGCGTGCTGGACTGGTTTCATGGAACAGCAGGCACTCGGGAGATGGCAGAGGAGAAGAAGCGAATTCGTGCCGCTGCTGCCGCTACAGCTGCTAAGAAGCAACAGGCTGAGCTAAAGCAGGAGTAGCATAGGAGTTGAAGATCTGGGGAAACGATTAAAAGAATACATGCAATTCAGATACCATTAAGAGAACGTGACTTGTGACCAATTGGGTGAGGGAAACCATGGGCAGGCATGGGTAGCATCGTATGGATTACATATGTCCAGGAAGGTACCCTTGCACAATGGCAAGCGAGCAAGCTTCCTTACGTCGTACATCGATGAGACACGACAGCATTGTGTGTGCTGAGCGTGTGTCGTTAAGACGACAGCAGTAGCCTACAGGAAGAGACAGAGAGAGAGAGAGAGAGGCAATAATTCATCGTTCTCTTTGTGTACCCATCCCTCTTTCTGTTCCCAAGCTTCCTTTACCTTCCAGAATCATTTCTACACGACGTAAGAGAGAGGTGTCAAACCACTCGCAGTGCGTCGCCTCTTCCATATACTCTCTCTCTCTCTCTCTTAGCTTCACGCCCCCGTGCTTCGCCGCTTCCTCTTCAACTCATTTCTTGTCTTTTCTTTCTTCTTCCCTTTCTCCCTTCACTTTATTCCCCTTTGTCACCCACACCATAGTTGCTGCCTTTTCCTTCCTTCCTTCCTTCCTTCCTTCCCATCCGCCACATCACTCCTCTCATCTTATACACCCCCACTTATTGCTAACAGCAACCATCACTGCGATCCCACACATTCTCTCACCCCTACACTCGCTCATACCAATACTAATTCCTCTTTTGAACAACAAGAACTAAAAAAAAAGAAAAAAAAAAAAAAAAGATCACATCCACCCACCCGCACACACGACCAACAACCATCGCCACACTCTTTTACGCAGCAAACAACAACATTAGCAGCAACTAGCTCTATTCACCCTTTATTCATACTCTTAGAACATACTCCTGTTCCTTGCTGAATTCGTCATTCACTTGGCTTGCTTCGCCATACCTTTTTATCGCCTCTATTCTTTTTATCTTCCTCTATTCACCCTCTCTTTTCTTCTGTCTTTCTTCGTTCCTCCATCCTTCTCTCTTCCTTCCTCTATCTCTCTCTCCTCTTTTTCGTTCCAAAAGCTTGTCTACAACGACTTGCACTGACGCTGGCCTTGAGCTTGTGCACCAACATCACCTCCTTTCACTCGTCATCACACTCTTCTCACTCTCTTTCTTCATTCCTTTCTTTTTGTATATCCAACAGACTTCCTTACATTTCAATCTCAATCTCTGCCATCGACACCCTCTTCCACCAACAAGGAAACAAGGACCAGATTAACTAAAAGCACAACTCCCAGCCTCGACATTCCAGTTTCAACCTTCGACCCTTCTTTTTCAGACGACCCCTTGACCTCGCATTATTTATCTCCTAGTCCTTAACTCTTCGTCTCCTATTGTGTCTCGTCTGACCACCGTCGGTTTTCGAGATACGCTTGCCTGGACATGAAGCTCTATCGAGCAGAGACGGGCAAGCGCGTGGTTATACCCCAGCTTCGGCCCAATGACGGGTAAGCCATCATGCTTTATGATAGACTCTGAAGATCTTTGGTTTTGGTCTCGTAACTCGTCAACTCTTGTGTTGGTTTGCATTTTGCCACCATTTTGCAAAGAAAGGACCCTCTCTGAGGGAGAAAGAAGGGCCTCTTCATTTCGTTCACGAAGTGTGATCTATAAACAGTCTTTATTTGCATGGGTCCTAGCCCCGATGGGCAAAGGGAGAAAAGGGGACCCTTGAACAATAGGGGTAGAGTCTGTGTGAAAGTGTTTATTGAGAGAAAAGGGAGAGAGAGAGAGCTAGAGACAGGGAGTGACAAAGAGTGACAGTGGAGATACGAGCGAATACCCCACAACAATAGCGACCCAACAACACGGCCAACAAGGATCTCTCACATCGCTCTCTGAATAAGCTGTTCTCATGACTGACTGACGTTTTTTTTATATTATTATTTTGTCGTTCGTTTCGTTGTTTCCTCCTTTATTAACATCATCCTTGTTCACGTATAGACTCGACACATTGCGCCTTGCAATTGAAAGGGCGACCAGGGTCCCGCAAGGCTCTCAGATCCTGATGACTTCTGATGGCCTACAACTCAAGTCCGATATGATGTTCGACGCCATCACATCAACTGGCAAGGTAAATCACACATGCTGGCATTACAAGGTGTATCATTGGGCGAATGAAGAAACTTTACATATGGACTTGGCGAAATGGACAAAAGAAAACAGCCATAAGGTGTAAAAAAATGGCGCATATGGTGTATTTCTTTGCATTACGATAATCGTCTGATTCCGATATCATCTGTGCCTCATTAATGTCGTTGGGGAAGGAAGAAAGGCTAGCAGGATATTTGATGGACGGAAGGAGGCGTCGATGAGATCGAAGGAGAAGAGGTTGGGTCAGTGGAGAGGGTGCCCGAAAAAGGAGGCGCAGGATACCAAGGCCAAAGAAAACACAAAAAAAGGTTGATTTTTCAGGAACACCCACCATATATTCGATTAGTTGCCCTTCTCTGAGTAACCACACAACGCAATGCGGGACAATAATTGTTTGATGACAATCCAAAAGAGCACAAGCTAAAAAGCAGGGAGACAATGTCATTCGTTTTGCTGTTGTTATGTTATATTGACTCAACAGTCATACCACCCGAGTCATCCTTTCCTCTTTCTCTACTTTTGCGCTGGTTTCTTTCTTTTTCGGACGTTTTCGATACGCACGTACACCGTGGGTTTGGAGCAAAACATCGACAATAATCAGTTACGATGGCACAAGCAGGATAGAACGAACCAACAATATCAAGGACACACACCTATCGACAAGAGGATGATACGACTCAACACCAATGGCAGACGACCCGTCTTGACCCCCTCTTTGCAAAGCGCAAAAATTAATTCCCCTTCCGGGCGCATGCAGTACAATAGGACGACATCACATGGTTCTAAACAAGAGGGGACAAAACGCAAACCCAGGGGACAGGGAGGAGCACAGAAGACCAACGAAAGAAGTATAAAAAGAGCACTCAGATGACTCGGGCTATCAACAATAACAATAAACAGGACGCACACCTGCTTGCGTGGGTCCTCAATTCGGAACACGGGCACACGCGACCATTTCTCTTCGTTTCACGTTCTGTCAAACCAACCAGGGCATACGTGGTATCCAGACGACTAATCGACTCATTTTCCTGCCCTTGCTGCGCCTTAGGATGAATACACCATTATGGTCTATAACAGGGAGGTCCTCACGACGGACATCTCCAGCAGCATCCTCACACTTACTGAACAGGCACGGACAGAGCCAACCATTCTCCCACTCACTGCATCACAACTCGAGGCAACATCAACTCCTTCTCGACCAGAATCACCTTCGGCGAACAGGGCATGGGGTAGTCGGTTTCAGCGGACCTTTGAGGCTTACGTCGACCATGTTATGGCTTATTACAAGGCCATTGTGGCTCATGCTGGAGTGTGCGAACGGATTATGGAGGAGCTGAGGATGCAGTCCTTGGCTGTGCAAGTCGCCTTGACCAACTTGGACGCTCACAGTCGGTAAGTGTGTCAGGACATCTTGATAAAGTAGAACCTTAATGGCACCGTATGTTTATAACAGGAAGCACATGACTAACCGTTTGCATATGTGTACATAGGTCTGTACTGGAAACGTTTGAAAAGTTCAATGCCTTTGCTACCAAGGAACTTACAAAACAAGCGCGACTCCTTCAATCGTATGTTGGCATTTTCCGTGGTTGCATTATTTTGTTTTTATGTTAGTTTGCATTTGCATGTGCTAACATTTTGTCCGCACTTCTTTTTTCACAGATTTCCTCGGGACATTGAGGCCCTTCGGCAGATCAGAGTCCACCCCGCGCTACTTCCACCTGACTCACCAGAGCGATACATCTCCGACTTTATCCCGACCGACAAACTCATTCTGTGGGCGGAGCGCTGTCGAGAAATACACGAGGAGCTTCTTCGGGACGGAAAGAACCTGTCCAAGTCGATCAAGGAGGTGCAGGAAGGCACGGTTGCCATTCGTAGCAATAGCGGTATCAAGTAAGTCTCCAACCTATGGTTCAATTTGAGCCGCGTAGTGATATTCTCAATTGGGCGACTTCTGACCATGGTGCATTTCTCATTCACTCCAATTACAAAGTCTTGCACAGCTAGAGAGCGCAATGGAAGATATCCTTCACACTGTTGAGCAACAAAGTCAGATCCGACAACGCGCCGAGCGAGGTATGGACACCTCTCGTCTATTTACCGTAGTTGCACGACAGTCGACTCTACAGGGGCTATGCTAACTCTACATTATTACTTTAAAATATGCTTAGATCAATCGCGAGTCAAGGAGCGCGTTTTGGAGATCTCTAGGCCTGAAGGATTCTCAGGATCGGCATCTACGCTGGAGGCACTGGGACAACTGGCAGAAGTCTACAAAACGGATTACATCGCTACGTCTCGCCAGTCGGACGAAATGTTGCGGGACAAGCTTAGCATTTTTATTTCCGCAAAGCGATCGCAAACCGCCAACCTTATCTCTCAGTTGATGCACATTTCCAAACTGCAGTCCACCATCGCCAGTATACCGCCCAATCTTGCCAACTTGGACGATGCACTTCGCAAACGGGATGCTGACTTTAGCCAGCTTGTGTATGTTCAGCGGATCCCGATTGCATACGGTGCCCTTGTGGTCGAGATTGTACGTCGACGGGAGTACGCAAAACTCCTTCTCCAAAAGTCCCAGCAGCTGGCCGAGGTCATGTCCCGATTCAGACAGATGGAGCAGCGGCGGCGGGACTCATTCCGGACAGAGGTCGCCAAATTTGTACCCGTCGTTGTGCCAGGACTAGATGATGTACCACCATTCTGCGAGATCAACGCTCTACACACTCGCGACCGACTCCCACCCTTCACCAGAGAACATGTGGCAGAGTTCGAGCGCCTTGTGAATCAGCTGAGTGTCGGACTGGGTGGACAGGGATTGGAAACCGCCGAGAGTCACGTCTTGGGAGCCGACCAATCCATGGCAGGAGCGAGTTCCATCAGTGGCGAGTCCAATCAGGATGCTCTGTCGAAACTGCGGGTAACCCTTGTCAAAATGACGGCTCAGATGGATGTTATGAACGGCGAGTTTGACAGGATTCTCGAGAAGAGCTTCTTGACGGAGAAGATCCAGAGATTGGAAGAGGACAATGCCAAGCTTCGTGCAGACATGTCGCGCGTTGATATCCAGCAGCGTTCAGGAACTCCTCAGTTGACCCAGCTCCCATTTCCACGTCATAACACACCAGTGGGAGGTGCTGGTGGCTCTGTCGGCGCAGGATCTTCAACGGCTGTTACTATTGGAGGGGCATCTGCAAACACACCGACCTCGCCCAAGCTGAGTAGACAGCCTTCGCGAGGAGGAAGCAGCAGTAATGCTGGTCGTGGCGCGGAGGCTGATGACCAACAGCCAGTCTTGCAACAACAAGTTCAGCAGAATCAGCGCCTCACAAAGGAGAATGGCGAACTCACAAGCAAGATCAAAGCTTATGAGGCTAGGATTCGGTCACTCGAGGATTTGCTGTACCAGAACTTCCGTACTGGATCCAGTGCCGATTCTTCGGCTTCAAGCAAGGAGTCTCGCAATCAACTGTCCATCTCTCTCAACTCTGACCAGCCCTGGAAGGACCCAGAGGAGATCCAAGCCGCCCGCACCCAATCCCAAGCCAAGGAGCAGGAGCGGAAGCGTGATGAGGAGCGGTTGGTGAGTCTGGAACAGGAACTGCAGGACAAGACTCAGCAGTTGGAGCAGGCAGAGGCGAAACTCCATCACGAGCGCACCCTCAACGAACAGGCTACCGCTGTCAACGACGAGGTATGTTTTACTGACTCCTCGTTACATATATTACAATGTCATTTGCGAGACTATCACTACAGAACTCATTCTAACTAACGAGTCTATTTTTATTTCAAACCAAATACCTGCAGCTCCGTCAAGAACTTCTGGAGCTCAAGTTGCTTTCAGCGACGTCTGAGGAAACATCGGATGACAAGTCTGTCAGCATAACCGCAATCCAACTTCGATCTGAAGAACTCGAGCTGGAGCTGAAGGGTATGATAACCAAGTACGACCACCTCCTTCAGCATCACGAGAAGGAGACCGAGGCTCAGGCGATTGAAACAAAGGCATTCAAGGAGCGAATCGAAGAACTCACCAACCAAATGGCACTGGAGAAGGAGATTCTCGAGGGTCAGCTTGATCAGGCCAAGCGTTCCGCAGAAGAGGCCTCGGAGAGAGCGATCGAGCTGGAGAATGAGCTCGACGTCGTCAACGAGGAGCTGCAGAACAAGGTTCTAGAACTCGAAGAGGAGCTGGAGAACCACGCTGCGGAGCACAAGGACGTCACCGCTCGCGCAGAGGAGCAGGAGAGACAACTTGAGTCTCACCGTGCTGTCCATGATGATATTCTGGCCCAGTTGAAGGATCGCGAGAGGGAACTCACCACCGCACTGGAGGATGGTCAGGCGGCCAAAGAGGTCCATGCCAAGATGCAGGAGGACCACTCTAAGCTGCAAGACACCCACGCCCAACTCGAAAAGGATCTTGCGACTCTGTCCGAATCTCTTCAGGACACAAAGTCGTCTCGGGATGAGCTGGCGCAGCAGGTCGAGGCCCTTCGCAAACATGTTTCGGACCTGGAGGCGCAGCGGGAGTCATACAATGTTGATGTGGAGATGCGACTGGAGGAGGCCAAAACGATGGTGCGGCGTGCAGAGGCGGACTGGAAGGAGAAGTCGCGGTTGTTGGATCAAATGGAACGCGCGACCAAGGATCTCGCCAATCCCCTCAAGCAGTGCCTTGTTGTTGTCGGAATTCAGCAAGAAGAGCACGAGATTTCCAACCTGGAGCAAGTTCGTGAGAGGTTGCAGGCGATTGAGAATGGAATCCAGGCCCTGATCAAGAAGCATGCTGATGAGCAAAAGGAGGAACTTGCGGTACATGAGGTTCGTTTGGCAGAGTTGCGCAAGGAGAACGAGACGAGCCAGGACATCTTGAACTCGACCATCAGCAGTCTCAAGAAAGCCTCTCAGGATGCCGCAGAAGGAACAGCTGCAGTCAGACAGGATATGGAGTCCACTATCAACCGTCTCAAGGAGGAGCTGGAGAATGTCAAGGTCCAGCAACGAGCGTCTGCTATCCCCGTGCCTCTGTCCACAACACCTACCTCTGGAACGCCAATGACATCGACTTCACCCGTTACTCCTATGCCCCCGACTTTGCCCCACGGACTCAAAGAGCCATCCGCCGTCGCGGATTCTGCGGTGGAATCGCTTCGCATCCGCGACCGTGTGTTGTTGAGCACTCTTGCCCTTGACTTGGGTATTTCCCTACCCACGCTCACCTCTGCAGACGATCAGGATGCTGCCTCTTACCCCACCTCATCAGTGCTTCTGGACCACTCGGAAAAGAGAGGCAAATCAGGAAGTGCTTTGCTCGCACCTACCCCAGTTGTGGCAGGATCGGTCGTGGTGGGCTCCAACAGCGGAAGCAGCCGCAGCTCAAGCACGACTGTGCCTCTGCCCAAGGATATTCTTCAGACTTTCGACTTTTCCGATCTGAACGTCCCAGAGGTCACAGCCCTCATCAAGAAGAAGCTGTTTGACACGGAGCATCTTCTCAAGAGATGGCAGCGGGAATGCAAGAACCTCAAGGAAAAGTACAACCGTGCTTCGGCCGAGGCCCACGAGAAGATTGCCTTCCGAAACTTCAAGGTGGACGACCTGACTTTGTTCTTGCCTACAAGGAACTCGATCTCCAAGCCTTGGGCTGCGTTCAACATCAATTTCCCGCACTACTTTTTGCAGATGACACCATCCATGTCGAACCAGCTGCGGAACCGAGAATGGATTGTTGCCAGGATCACGTCCATTACAGAGGCCGTTGTCGACAAGCGCTTGGCAGCCGAAGCGGCAGCAACGGAGGACGAGGCCGGAGGAACATCATCCAGCTCGAATGCTGTGTCTGCTCACAATCCCTTTGGCCTTGCAGATGGTGTCAAGTATTATTTGCTGGATGCGACGAGCTGGAACGGATACCAAAGTCACAGCCACGGTCATGGAAAGTCATCCTCGTACCATTCAAGTAGCGGGCGCGAGAGTAGCAGCAGCAGTAGCAAACTGCGACATCACTCTTCCACCTCGGCTTTGAACGAGTCATCATCTTCTTCTAGACGCGACCACGAGCGGACCCGAGACAGGAAAGAGCGAGAGCATGATTCTGAACGTCGCAAGCACCGCGAACAGGGGGATATTCAGGACGACGAATCTACGACTCGGTTGAAGACTCTAGCTGAAGACCAGGAGGATGATACTTCGTCTGTTCGTGGCAAGAAAGGGACGACGACTATTGAGGCTGCTCCTTCCAAGACCCCCAGCGCCAACCCTTCTCTTTTGAGTTTGCTCCAGCCCGGCGGCGGAAGTGCACAGAGTTTTGCTGCAGGCGAAAGTCTAGCTAGTTCATCGTCTGCAGCGACTTTGGCGTCAACATTGCCGTCATCGTCGACGCCTACCCCTGGAGGAGCTTTTGCAGTTGATATCCACAAGATTCCCGGTCATCAAGCTACTAAGCTTCGCCGACCCGACTCGATGCACTTTGATCCGACAGCTTCCTCGGTCCAAGAGAGTTTGACGACCGCTCATCTGCCTCCAACAAACCCTTCTGGAATATCTGGAGCAGGAAATCGTTCATCGCTGGGGGCCTCCATCTCTGGTTCAGCACCGATTTCGATTCCTTATCAGTCAGCTGCAACGAATGCCCTCCGCGCGATTTCGAGCTCTGTTGGCAGCACTGGATCGGGAGGTTCAGGATCAATTTCCTCACTGCTAGCTCAACAACTAGGGGGCAGCGGTGGTGGAAGTGGCTCGGCGACAACGGCGCTGGCCACCAACAGCCCTCCTCGGCCAATGTTGTTGTCGTCTTCGCCCCACAAGATCGGAGTGTCGGTTGTTTCAGCGATGGGTACGACTGTGAGTGTCAGTAACACGACTGCGACTGGCACGTCAGTCTCTACACATGGCCACAGTCACGGACATGGACCGGGCAGCCCACAAGGAGGATCGTCGCCCAACCTTGGGTCGTCTTCGGGAATGTTTGGGTCCTCATCGAGCGTGCCCGTTCACCCGAGTCGTCTTAGCACCAGCAGCAACCGGGATGACCTGGAGCAATTTGCAGTGTTTGCTACAGATGAGGATCAGGAGGAAGAGGATCGAGAACAGCAGCGTCAGCGTCAACAACAACAGCAACAACAGCAGCAACAGCAGCAGCAGCAGTCGCATCGAGGTGGATTCAATAGAACTTCATCCTCCACTTCTACCTGGCATGGCCATCCTGCTGGAGGCTTGTAAATAGACACCCCTTTTTTCGCCAAGGTTTACTTTATCATTTTTTTTCTTTTTTTTTTTCGGTTGTTTGCATCAATAAACATCCCCACCGGACACTCGAACGTTGTTGATCTTTACTTATCATCAAAGGGAATACCTTCCTTCACCCCAAGAGAAGATGGATGTCCGACGAAAGGGTCGGTCCCTTTTCAGGCACCACCTTTGGTTCCTTAATAGCGCTTCAATCGTTCCGTGCCACAGTGCGTGTAGTCTTCAGGTTTTCAGTGTATGATTGTGTGAAGGTCTTTGGGACTGGCGTATTCTCTCGCTCGTTGATTGATTGCGGTGGTGTGAAGTATCAGATCAGTCATAAAATTCACACGCTCCGAATCACGATATTTCACCATTGGTTTCTCAGTCTCTCTTGTCTCTTCACTTTTCTCCTTCTCAACCCTTCATTCTCCCCACATGCAACAACAACAACAACAGCGACATCCGCTCGAGATTCCCGAAACACTCGCCCTCGTTGGGTCCTTTCTTCACCTATGGAACCCCATCCATCCGTCCGTCGCCAGAGTTCGTTTCGAACCCAAGACCCTCGCAACCTGCATCCGGGTCTCCAAGCTTTGGCACAAGACTCTCTTGCCAATCCTATGGGCAGGGTACTGGTCATACATTCCCGAGATGCGGGACATACCAGCAGCAATACTTCACCACAACAGTCATCACCTCAGGATTTTGTACTTGAGTCGATTTACTGTAGGAGATGTCGACTTGACGCAAATCAACTGCACCAGCCTTCTTGACCTTGACATCTACGTGGAGGAAGCCGGGAAGGGATCAGGGGAAGGAGGAGGAGAAGGGGTAATACCACTACTGCCCGTGAAGCAACTTCTCCGGTCGAACCGTCAACTCAGGACCCTAAACTGGACTGGAGTTGGAAACCCTTCGCCTTTGTTGGATGCCGATGACTTTGCAGGACTTGTAGGTCTCAAGAACCTTACCGTGGACAATTGGGATGTCTCTAATGGACGACTGGGGATGGTCTTGAGAAACGTTGCAGGATCACTGAAGGAGCTTGCGATTGAGAGGATGTACAACGTCGAGCCGATGTTCCTCAATTCTGAAGAGTTCATGCTGGACCGACTTGAGTCGCTTGTATGGGTAGGTGGTGAAGGTGACAACGGAGATAAATCTCTGTCAGACTTAGTCAAACGGAGTCCCAGGCTCAAGACGCTTGTGTCATTTGCGAAGCACAGTGACGGAGGTTTACGACGTCTTGCCGAAACTCTCGGAACCTCTTGTCCTGACTTTGAGTCCCTGGAGCTTCATGAAGTCCTGCAGACCCAGGAACTGGAGACTCTCATCCGATACTGTTCACCCGGTCGACCTCAACTTCGTAAGCTACGCTTTGCGGTCCAGAGTCTAGAGGACGGCGATTATCAAGGCCTTGTTGCAGCCATTCTCCGACACGCTTCGACACTGGAAGTTGTTAAAATTTACAGGAGCAAGCATGGCATGGACACGTCTGTGTGTCTTCGCCTGTTGACCGAGTGTCCTAGACTGACACACTTTGCTTTTTTCGCAACGCATCCTCCTTTCGATCTGGACTTTCTGGAGAGGTTGAAACAACAGGATCGACAGCATCAACAGGCGGCATGGGGGTGTCGAGAGACGTTACAGGAGTTGAGACTGGATCTTGGGTTCATTTATTTGAACCGACGACAGACGGATACAGAGAGAGAAGAGAAAGAGGAGATACTTTCTAAGATGGGGTGGAAGATTGTTAATAAGGATGAGGAGGATGATGAACCGATCGATGGGGTTAGAATGAAGGAGGCTCTTGAGTTTGTTTGTTTGCAGAGGTTGGAAGGATTGCAGCTGTTGATATTGAACCAGATCAAGTTTCGGCGTGTTCCCTTTGTAGGTCCATGCATTTAGTTAATGATAGAGAGACTCGAACAATAAAAAATAAATCCTGAATTAAAAGTACGAAAGTGTTTATACGGACAAAGATTACCTTTCTTGTAGGGCGCGATTCGACGCCCCATCACCAACGCCATCACTTTGTTTCTGAGATAATTGTTCCAGGCACCAACGACCGTTGGGTTGATAGTCCGATGGTTGCAGTCGCACTTTGCAACGAGACGACGAAGGTTTATGTGATCAAATGTCGATTGATTATACGCTCCTTTTTTTATATATATATATTTTGTACCCGCTCGTTTTTTTTTTCTTGTTCGCCATCTCTCTTCTTCCTCCCCCCCACACTCATTACGTTTTCCTCCGCAATGCAACCACACCCACTCGACATTCCAGAAATCCTTGCCGTCATCGGCTCATTCCTTCCCCTCTGGGTAGACCCTACCCCCAAACCCACCTGCAAACGCAAGCGCAACCCCAAACGCAACCCCAAACGCCCTCCAGACATAAACGACCTAGTCTTCAAACCCAAAACCATCCTCACCTGCCTCCTCGTCTCAAAGCTCTGGTACAAGACACTATTACCCGTCCTGTGGTACAGCTATAGGTCAGGATTCATGGACGAGGTGCCTGATGCTGTTATCCGTCGGAATAGCCCGCATTTCAGGATCTTGAGTATCCTGCAGTGGTCACAGTGGTCATATCGGTGTTTTAATTTTGCGTGTTTTGAGTGCACTAAGCTTGTGGAGTTGGATATTTATTTGGATGAAGGCGGTAGTGGTGGTGGCGGTGGATCGGTAGAACAGGACGCAGATAAGGAAGAGGATGGTGGGCATGAAGAGACTGGGGTAGCTTCAGAATCAAGCACAAGACAAAAAGGAACAAGAACAGGAGAAGGTCATGAAAGCCGAGCAGTTGTGCCTCTACCGGACGCAAAGCGACTTCTTCGGACGAACCCACGACTCAAGCGTCTTTCCTGGACCGGACCCGTTCGCTCTACGACCGCATTGGATGTCGAAGAGCTTGTTGGACTCACAGGACTGGAGGACCTTAGTTTGGACCGCTGGGATTGTTCTGACGGACGACTAGATATGGTCTTGAAGAGCGTTGCAGGATCGTTGAAGGTGCTTAATATTGGCTGGATCTGCGGTGTTGAAACGGGACTCTCCTCGGCACCACTATCACCAATATCGTCGCCATCATCATCGTCATCATCATCATCATCACCAGCAACAATAACAACAGCAGCAACGGCACGGCAATCGTTACGGGAGAAAATCCGCAACGGCATGGGCAATGGACACAGCAATACAACAGACGAATTCTGGATGCTACCCCAACTAGAAGACCTTGTATGGTCCGGCGGCGAACTGGACGACGAGTATCTTTCGGAACTGGTCAAGCGATGTCCCAAGCTCAAGAGCGTGACCCTTTATGTGAATCACGGCGGATGGGACTTTGATCGCCTGGCCGCCAGTCTGGGAAGCTACTGCCCAGAGATCGAAACACTCGATATCAATCCAGTCATCGAGACATATGAAGTCGAGGCCATGATCCGTCACTGTTCACCCAACCGGCCTCAGCTACGTAAGCTCCGGATTGCGGTCAATGGGCCCAATGAGCTCGGTCTGGTCTCAGCGATCCTCTTGCATGCGTCGACACTGGAGGAATTTGATATTTACCGGACGCAGGATGAGATGGATGGACCGCTGTATTTGCGGTTGCTTGTTGCGTGCTCGAGGTTGACACGGCTCGCATTCTTTTCGAGGGCGGCTCCTTTTGATGTGGAGTTTTTGGAGACTTTGAAACAGGAGCGATGGGGGTGTTGTGAGACGTTGCGGGAGTTGAGACTGGATTTGGGGTTCTTTCACAAGTATCGGAGGCAGACTCGGGCTGAGAGATTAGAGACGAAGGCGTTACTTTCTGAGGTGGGTGGATGGGTGGAGGTGATGGCTGTTGAAGAAGAGAATGGTGGAGGTGGTGGTGATGATAATGATGAATATGAGGTTGAGCCGTTTGATATGATCAAGTTGAGGCAGGTTCTTGAGTTGGTACAGTTGCAGGAATTGAAGGAACTTGAGGTGTTGATTTTGGATGAGGTTGAGTTTTGGAGGAATCGTCCTTTATCCCAGCAATGTGCAATTGAATAAAAGATGTAAAATATGTGGGCGTGGTTCACCGTTTGGAGAGTGATACATGAAAAAAGGGGAGCAAGAAAGGGTCAGGCGACAGGAAGACAAGCGAAAGAGAGAGAGAGAGAGGGAAAGAGAGAGAGGGGGAGAGAGACAAAGTAAACGCGTCCTGTCCCCTGGAATGATCGTTGGGGAATGTATCAAAAGAAATAAAAGAAAAAAAAATCGGGCCAATGAGAGACAGCCAAGATGGGAACTCTTGCTGCCCGCTCGGGCCGGACACAGCAAAGTCGCATGACCAAACGAATATCCTGGGTTCACTTCCCTTCCCCCTCTTCGGTTCTCATTATGTAATGGATACAACCTCAGAAGGAATGCTATGGCACTGCAACACGCATTCAAGGTTTTTTTGGAGTCACGATTTTGTAAGAACTGCTGCTTCTGTTGCTGCTGGATAAGCCCATCCACGTCATATGTTAATAATCTGGTAGGTTGTCGAATGTTCTAATACAGTAATGAGTAACGACTATGACAACATTTTATGTGCGGTGGTGCTGCGTCTTGGCTTGAGTATATACCTTTCCTTAAGAAGGGTGGTGCTAATTTTGTTACGAAGATTGCTCATGACTACTGCGTGACCAAATCCTCTTTCGCTTTGCTCACCATGGGGTTCGTTTCCATTTTGTGAGCTCATAAAAATGGTATTATCTCGGTTTATTTGACATGATGAGGATGACGAGTAGAGGGACACGCACACACGCACACATTCGTACACAAGTTCATACACAAGTCCCTTGCTGTTTGAGCTTTGAAGAAGGGAAGACAAAAGACAGACAGTAAAGTGAAGTGACATGACACAATGACAAACGAGCTCAATTTGATAACAAAAGGAAAAGAGAAGCATTGCCCCCCCTCGGTTTATTGGAAAAAGTAGTTTACAGAAAAATACAAGGCTACATTGGTAAGCCGAAAGATAAAAAAAAAAAAAAGGAGTAACAGAAAAGAGTGGGGAGTTGTTTGCAACTGACGATTGCTTGTTGTTTTGTTTTGTTTGTGGAGAGGGCACCGTTTTGTTGTTTGTTGCATAGCTGTCGTGGTCGTGTGGGAGTAAAAAAAATCATCAATTTCGCGGCCGAGTGGTGTTGCCGAGCAAAGGTAAAAGGTGAAACCATCGTCGGTTATCGATTGCTGTCGTCGTTACTCCAGCTTCAACCCTTCTTCGTCAATCCTGCTTGCTGTTGCTGGCTGCCACTCTCGGCTAAGTATCGTGCAGCCGGCTTTTAGAAAACGCGGGCTTGGACAGAGGGGACAGAGGGTTTGGCGGTGGCGTTGAGGGGGTTAGCCTTGCCGATGATGGACATGATTTTGGCCATGGCGTTCTCTTGGGCGGCGGGGCGAACGAGGGGGACCCTGTGTCTGTGAGCTGCGGTAGGGATGTTGTAGTTGTTGCGAGTGCTTCTGGGGAAGAAGGTGCGGTAGTAGGTGAGTCTTGGCTTTTGGAACATGGTGTTGTGAGTTTGTTAGGGTATGAGTATGGGTGTGAGTGTGAGTGTGGGAGCGAGCGAGTGAGTGAGTGCGAGGTTGGGAAAGAAAGATGTGGAAACAAAGAATGACAGCGAACGGTCTTTAAGTAATTTTCGCAATGTATCAGTCGTGCGCTTTGCCCTTCACTGCTCCGCAGTATTTGCGATTAGCAATTTGCTTGGACACGTGAGGGAAGTCTGTTTTTTGACTTTTGGACGTTCGTTTGCGAAAAGTATGGAAAAGGCAAAATGCGGGATCATCTTTAGCTTTTGTTGTTGTTCTTCTTCTTTGCCTTCTCCCATCCTTCCTTCCTCTCTCTCTGGTCACCCCTTCCTTCTTCTTCTCTCTTCACCCTTTGTCCTTTTCCTTCTCTTTGTTCTTGTTCTTCAACAAACAAAGGAATCGACAACGTTTCTTGCCTTTCCCCCCTGGTTTACTGTCTGACCTATTCACTTATCGTCACTCAACTGCCAATCAGCAAGAAAACCCTTTCCTACCCCAACAAACAACCCAAAACAAAAATAACAACAACAACAAAAAAAAAAATACACCCGAATCCCCAGGAACCGACTACCCAAAGAGGAAAAAAAGAGCTGAACAGGAAGAGTACCTCAGATGACTGAAGATCCCCAGGCTCTGTGGTTGGAGCTGTATAAGTATGTCTACAACACTCTCCCCTACAACTAAAAACGACAATCACAACAAACACTCCTTTTTTTCTCCATGCCCAGGAGAATCAATACAACAACAGCAACAATCACATATGAGGATGATAACGAGGAGACGAGGAGACGTACCTGTCAAAAAAAAAAAAAAAGTTTCAATGCCAACCATTCAGCACCGTTTCCTCGCTTTATGAATCGGGACAACTCACACCTGTTGATTTGACAAACCCCTTCTTAACACTGTTTTCTCCACCGTTTCCTCAATAGGTCAACCCAGGCACAGGAGAAGAACCTGAAGGAACTATTGCATCATAAAGGAGTGCAGTCAGTCACTAGCGCTAGAGACAGGTAATGGCACCATTGCAAATGCAAATGCAAATGCAAAAAAAAACTCTTACTCTTGTTACGTTCCTTTTACCATTACTTTCTTGCGCAGATACTTGGCATGAAAAACAAAAAGAGACGAAGAAAGAGGGGAAGGACTGCGCGTATCTACTTCCGATTCACACCAATGGCGCACCATTGTTTAGCTGGTTTCGTTCATTGTATTGACTAATCGAGATGTTATCTCTTTTTTTTTGGTTTGTTTTCTTTTTCCTACTAGACTGCGGGAGGATTATGAACGTTTGATTCTGACGGACATTGTGCTCGCGCATTCCAAGGAGATCGAGTCAGCACTCTGGAAGCATGTCTTTTACGTCGTCATCGACGGCTACCGGCGCAAACTGGCCATGCTTAGTCGTCCTGACGAAGCCAACGAGCTTTCAAACCAGCAGCAGCAGCAGCAAGGACGACGAGGAGGCGGAGGCGGACGAGGTAATGAAGGTGGTCGTGGGGGAAATCGTGATAATGGGAGATCTCGCCCTCATGGTACCCGTGGCAACAAACCAGCGGTTCCCTCGGTTGAATATCGAAAGGTGTCGACTAAATTCAGGGCATTCATTCAGGAGGCGACCGGATTCTATCATCGGCTCATTCAGAACTTGGCGTCTTGCTATGACTTGAACGAGTCTGGTCACAGTATGCATGCGGTCCCTATTGGAGGTATGGAGCTACAGGACATTTTCTTTTTCTTTTTGCCAATTAGCGCCACTAAAATGAGTCCGTTAAAAGCAAACAAACAAAAAAAATTAGGATGCTAACTGCCGTTGTTTTCTTCCGTTCTTTATTCACCATTCTGGCTACTAGACAAGCGTCCATTGTCGGATATTACAGATGCCGCCCGAGACAGCGCCACCAGCAGCTGCCACAAGTGCTATGTCTACTTGGGAGATCTCTGTAAGGACAGACATAATACCACAGACGATATTGATATTTACCTGGACAAGGACTTACGTTTGCTTGTTGTGATCGTGATCCCTGTACAGGACAATTATGCATAATGCATCGATGTTTAACCAACCATCTATTGAATTCACCATAAATAGCTCGCTATCGTCAGACATTCAACGATTCCTTCAAGAAGAATTGGTCCGCTGCACGTGATTATTACAACGAAGCCAGGAACATGCTCCCCTCGAGCGGAAACCCTTACAACCAGCTCGCAGTCGTTGCAACATTCACTCCCAACAACTTTTTGGCGCTCTACTTTTACTACCGCAGTTTGGCTGTTTCACTTCCCTTCATGACGGCTCGCAACAACATCAAGGTCCTGATTCAAAAGATCGCTTCTGACCCTGAGAAAGGCAAAAAGTTTGTGAAGGATGAGCGCTACACGGATCGTCAGGCAATCAACTCGAAGGATTCTGCCCAGCTGGATGACTTTTTGTTGAGGTTCATCTTGTTGCACGGTGCGCTCTTCATGCGTTCAGCCGAGGAAGTTGATCACGATGTGATGGGCGATACGCTGGAGCGCTTGTTCGTTGCGCGTTTACTGGAGCCAGATTTGTTGCTAAAGATCCAGATTATCAACATGGCGAGCCTCTACACCATGACCTACATCCCCCTTCAGGACGACAACTCAGCTGCGTATCCTCAGCAGGAGATTGAGTCAGAGAGGAAAGCGTTGCAGTTGATTTTGACTTGCTTTGCTACCGTTTTGCAACACGCGACTACTGAACTGGAGAACCACAGGAACGGAGACCACAAGAAGAACGGACGCCCCATTGACTTTTTGCCCTCGAATGTTCATCGCTCGATGCCGACTTTGAGACTTTCGCTGAAATGGATGCAGGTCAACATTCACCATGTCAAGCGACTTTCGGAGGGCTTTTCTGATGCCGAAACAGAGAACCGATTCCATCTGCGGCAGATTTGGGAAGACCTCTCGACATTTTTGAACTTGCTCGTGCAAGCCTTCCCCTATACGGAGGGTGCGATCTTTTGTCGTGATGTGCTCAAGGAGGACGACGAGTTAAGGGGTTTTGCTGCGCTTAAGAGAACCATTGACGAGCGCCCCCTGTCGATCATTCCACCCAGCAGGATCAGCCCCAAAGCAGAAATGCAGATGCGTGTGGGCGATATGTTCCACGATGCCCTTAGCCTCGCCAAGATGGACTGGCCGGAGTTTTACGGAAAAGTCATTGAGGACGAGGACGACATGCAGACTGTTCGATTTTCTGTTGAGCGTGACGAAGACGGCGATTCGACTGCTAGCGCCGTTCAGTCCAACCTGAAAGATTCTGCCGAGGAGGATTATGATGAAGAGGTTGATGATGGAGAGGATGGCGCCAGAGAGGATGAAGACAGAGAGGAGAGCGATTACGAGCGCAAAGAGGAGGATGAGGATATGAATCCGTTCCACATCCGCAGGACATCGGTTTCAAAAGTGCAGAACACCCATCGTGATCAGGATATCGATCAGCGCCAGGCTGTCGCTGCTCTGCTCTCGGACGATGACAATGACCTCTCGCTTATTGTTGGCCAGGACGATGACGAGGAGGATGACGAGGAGGATGATGCGGAGGAAGTTGTTTTGTTCAAGGGACGCAGCAGCACTATTGGCGGCAAGCCAACTCCCAAGCCAGCCCACCTGAAGACCAGCACTGGTGTCATTGGAGCAGGAAGGCGTGCGTCTATGTCTCCCACAGGATCAAACCAGTCGTCCCCTGGCTTGGACATGAGCGGATCTTCATCTAAATTTGGATCGCCGGGAGAGATGCGCATGAACCCCTCGCCCACAGTCGACAGTCTTTTCGGCAGATTTCAGTTTGGCGTGGCGGACGATTGGCGCCACTCGATCAATTCACTCCGCACCTCGCGCACTACGGATGGCATTAACGGCAGTACCACTTGGGGTGGGCTTTCGTCGAGTGCCTTGGGAAATGGCATGATCTCACCTACTTCGTATGAGCCTCGGGATGCGAACGCGCTTGCAGGATTCACATCTATTCCGACTCAAGGACTTTCAGGAATCTCCCTTCCGACCAGCCCTATGGCTGCCAGCCCCTCTGGATTCAGTGACGATCCTGTTTTCCAGCAATATCAGAAGCAGCCTCGCCATGTTCCTCAGGTGCGACCCAAGTACCAGTACCAGCCTCAGGCGTCGCAGCAACCCCAGCACCGCTACTCGCAGCGGGACAGGAATGGCAGTCCACAGGCCATGGGAGATGGCGATTGGCGATGAAGAAGGAGAAGCATTGCTCGGCTGCAAGCGCGAGCAAACTTTATCTGGCAACAACCACTACTCGCACCTGTTATTATTTCAGAGTGACGAATGACAGACGCTACACCCCCCGTGAGAACCCCCCAGCCATTCCACCATCCACCACCGACTACCAAAAAACAACAAACAACAACCCAGCACAGTGGAGCTTCGAGGCATGTTTAGAGTGAGAGGCGATTTGGATCAACCATCAACTTCAGAGACGACGCAAGGCAAGCAGCAAAGCGACGACCCAGATTTACCGCCCAACCGACCGACACTCCTCTCTGCCTTCTCGAAGCAGGATTTTTCATACTTTTTTTCATGCAACAAAAAATCACCTACAGCAGGCGCAAATGCATTCTTCTCCCCATGTGCGTTCTGTTGCCCCTCCTATGTCTACATCTCCCAAAAAAAATGAGAATAACAAGAAAACAACAAAAAAAAAAATGCGTCCTAGCACAACAACGCTTTTCAATGCACGCACCCGTTTCGAGTGTGTTGCAGTTTCTCAGGAACAGCCTTGCATCTCACCTTTTTTTTTTTTTTTTTTTTTTTTTTTTTTTTTGCTTGCAGACCTTTCTTTTTCTTCTATTTTTACGACTTCTTGTTCAGTGTGTCTTTTACTTTCCCTTTTGTGTGTTTCTTTCTCTTCTCTTTGGACGTGTGCTATGTAGTATTGTGGTTGTGTCCCTTGCTTCGTCACTTGCTACGGCGTTCTCTCTTCCGTTCATCGTAGCTCCTTTTCAAAAGAATAAAAAATCCCCTATCCATCATGCTTCCTAGAATGTAACTTGATAGGACTGAGCCCAGCAAGAATGTGTTTGTGAGATATGATTGAACCCGTTGTCAATTATGGAAGTGCCGACTGAAAGTTATTTTTGTCGTGAGCCCTCTGTTCATGCAAATGGTCACCAGTCGGCGTTTCCCTATTGCGATGTGAAACCCTTTGTTGTTTTTGCAGCTCCGAAGTGAAATCTGAGTGAGGGAACGAATGGGCAGTGAGTGGGAGGGGTGAAGAGCAAAGCCGAGCGCCTTGATACTTTGTTCAATTTCTTACAAAGATCTTTTTTTTTCTTTCTGTTCCGATGCGAACAGGGTGCACATCGACGTCCGTGTGTTCTTTCTCCTCTCTCTACCTCCTCCACCCGCCATTTTGAAAGCTGGTTGTATTTTATCTCGGTCATTGCTCTCAACATTCATTTCTCTTTTTTTCTTTATTGTCATTTCAGTTTTTTGGGCCTTCGGGCAAACTTCTTTTGGGCGGAAGGCTTTCAGGCCTTCTCTTTCTTTACAACGAATGGTAATGGTCAGGCCATCGTTTTGTTATCTCTTGAATTTTTTTCTTCTTTGAATAAAGAGGCTAGGCTGGGGCTTTCATTTTGCCGCAAGACTTGGAGGTGTCAAACTACCGCTTGAGGTTGAAGACAAAGACCTGCTCCAGGTAAAAAGAATAGGGAACGAGGGGAACCAGCTATTTTTCGACAATGGGTTTGAGGCACCAAAACACACAGTGCAAGGAGGAGAGATAAACGAGTGATATGAAGAAGGGGCTGGGGGGAGGGGCGGAGGTTGGAGAGTCAATTATGTCCGGATTTGTCTGTTCGCGTTTGTTTGTAACGAAGCGAGTGTTTTGTCGGCATGTACATCCTTTTTTTTCATTTCTTCTTGTTTGCATACCCTCTATGTTTCTAGAGAATCCAATTGCTTTCTGTGTCTGCGAGGACAACAACCAGCATCGGTATGACCTCAACTCAATTGTTCGTTGCATCAAAAACCCGCGCGCCCGGGTTTAACAGATAGTTTCTCTTTTTTTTTTTTTTTTTTTGCCATGTTTTTTTTTTGGTGGAGGAGGAACTCTCGGAGGCAAAGCAGTGTGAGATGTGAACATGAGATGAAAGTTCTATTCTTGGGAGAGTTGGCACTGAAGAATGGTGGGCGTGCATGTGTTGTTCTTGTCTTGTTTTTTGTTTTGTGCGTGGGGGATTGGTGCATTTTGTTTAGTTGGGTACGAGGTTTTGGAGTAGAGTCGCACGAGGATAGAACTAATAATTGTGAGAGTGTGTGATAGAGGATGTGTGGGTCTGTGTATGAGTAGGAATGATGGCATTGGATATGAGGATAATGGGGTGAGCCAAATGAGAGTAGAGAGTGAAACACCGGTGTGCCTGGAAAGGGAATGGCGATGCGATGGGAGGGAGGGACAAAGATAGCACCGACACAAATAATGGGTGAGGGTGAGGAGGTGCTCAAGTTGTCTGTACATGCCTAAGTGCTGTAATGGTCAGTAGTTCGGGAAGGGGTTCTTACGCCCACTTTTCTTCTCTCTCAAAATTATATAAAAGGTCGAGAGGGAATCTTCGTTGTCAATTACCAATACCCACAACCACAACCAACAGTCCAACTTCCACCTACCTCCACTCCCTCTCACCCTCATCGTCAATTACAGATATCCTCCACACCCACTTCTCTTTCATTCTTTTATCATCAACCCTCTGCATACCCATCTAATTCGTCCAATCCTCCTATCCTCCAACCCTCCACTCCTCTTTCTTCTCTCTTTCCCACCATTCCGTCCCTTCAGTCTCTCGCTACTCGTTCCGCAGGCCTCACCTCCGTCTCGCTCCTGCAGTCCAACCCCGTCCCCCTCCCCAAACCAATCTCCCGCCCAGCCTACCCTCGCTTCCTCCTCCCTTCCACCGTCACCCTTGCAGACCAAGTCCCTCACTTTTATCTCCCTCGTCTCCTCCCCTTTTTCCTTCTTCAACAAAAGTCCCCTCAGTTCCTTGCCCTTCACAAACTCGACCTCCTTCACGACCACACCGAGTCCATCACCCCTTCAGCTAAAAACACCACAGCCGAGGTTCAAGGAATCAACAATCCTCTGGACGATATCGATCACCCGTTCGACCAACCCCTGCACCAACGCCATCCCAACGACAGACAGCTCCAATGGCGATTGTCCGAAAGCTGGGTCTCCTGCTTGCTGCCCTCTCAGTCGTGTCACTAGGCTTGATGGCCACGACAGCGGACGCTGCAGCCTGTAAATATAACAATGGACTGGCCTGTCCACAAGCAACGCCATGCTGCAGTCGTGTAAGATATCTATTCGCTTTTTACTTGACAAAATGTTCCACTTTTTCGCTGTCGACTTTATTCCTCCCCTTTTCTTTTTGTCATCATGGATAACAAACAGGGTCATGATAACAACAATGCAACAAGGAGGCGGTTGTTCGCAACCACGATATAGGAGGTGGTTGTGTGATTCTTTACTCTGACGACATTGGCAGTTATCATTCACCTCCTGTCAGCTTACTGTCTTTTTTTTTTTCAAGCATACAGCCTATCCTTCTTATCATTATCCCTCAAATACCTCCCAGCTAGCCCTGACTTTTTTTTTCTCAAACCTGTCGCAAATTAACACACCGCAAACACACAAAGCCTTGGAAACACTAGACAATTCCATTCTTTCCCAACTCACCAATTGTTTAACAATTCATTTTACATGTAATTAGCACGGACACTGTGGTAACTCTCGCCTTGCCTGTGCGGCCGGATGCGATGCCGCCGCAAGTTTTAACGGTCGCTGTGTGCGCTCCGTCGGCATAGCTCAACCGTTGACCAACGGCCCCGGTGCCAACGGAAAGCCCCGCCCCATCCCCTCGCTGCCCAAGGGTGCCTTCAAGGTGGTAGGCAACACTGGTGTGGCCGCACAACATATTGCCTTGGTGACGCCTACAAAGATGTTGATCATCGACAAGGCTGAGGCCAACCCTGTCAAACTGCCAAGCGGTCTCTCTGCCTATAATGCCGAGTATGATTTGGTGACAAATAACATTCGTCTACTTGATGTCTCGACCAACACCTTTTGCTCAGGTGGTGGGTTCTTGCCCAATGGTACCATGATCAGCGCTGGAGGTGCTGAAGCACGCGTAAGTGTGCCCCCTTTTAGTCCTTTAACCATTTCTTTCTTTTTCTTCATACCTTTCGCTTATTCTAACCGTTCTCGTTTGTTCTCCTCAATAAACAATAGAAATCACGCGCATTCCTCACCGATGGTGGATTCCAGTCTCTTCGTATGTGGAACCCTTGCGATGACGGAACTTGCGAATGGATAGAGAACCCCACAGACCCCGCCTGGACCATGACCGGAAACCGTTGGTATGTCTCGATCACGACCCTCCCCTCTGGCGAGCTCTTTGTCCTTGGAGGCAGTAACGAGTCCCTGGCGATCAACAGCCTTGCAACCAACAACCCCACCTGGGAGATCTACCCCAAACCCGCCAATATCAAGGCCGCTGATTACAAGCCCAACTTTATGCAATTCATGGTCGATTCGTTGCCCAACAACCTCTACCCGAACGTCTATTCCCTCCCCGATGGCAACATTTTTATCTTTGCCAACCAAAAGTCAATGATCTTTAACGTTGCCAAGAACGAGGTCATCAAACGCATGCCCGATCTGCCCGGTGGACCCCGCTCGTACCCCCTGACTGGATCGCATATCCTGTTGCCTTTGGACCCTGCCAAAAACTATGCACACGAAATTTTGGTCTGCGGAGGATCTGAGGCCAAGACCCAGAAGGCTAAGGCCCTCCAGTCCTGTGGCCGTATCAACCTTGCCGATGCCGATCCTCAATGGGAGATGGACGAGATGCCTACCCCTCGTCTGATGGGCGATGCGATTGCGTTGGCTGACGGCAAGATCATGTTCTTGAACGGATGCATGACTGGATATGCTGGTTTCCGCCACGGTAACGATCCCGTCTTCACCCCTGCCATTTATGACCCAGCTGCACCCCTCGGACAGAGATTCACGGAATGGGAGCCCAGCAACATTCCAAGAATGTACCACTCTGTCGCCATGCTCCTCCCCGACGGCTCTGTTTTTGTCGCTGGTTCGAACGAGAACTCTGAGGTCCGTCTGAAGGATGTCCCCTTCCCTACCGAATACCGCGTTGAGAACTTTACGCCCCCATACTTGTCGACTGACTTGGCTCGTCCCGAGATTGTGAGCAAGGTACCCGAGAAGGTGACCTATGCTCAGAAGGTGTTGGTGACGGTTGATGTCAAGGACACGAGCAAATATGAGCCCGAAGTTGTTTTCATGTTGGGTCATCGCGGGTTCGTGACCCACAGCACACATATGTCGCAGAGGATGACCAAGTTGGTTGCCAAGGCTACTCATACCGAGGGTACCAAGATTACGTATGAGGTTGTGATGCCCCCCAACGCCAACATTATGCCTCCTGGTCCTCATTACATGCATATGTTGAACAATGGCGTCCCCTCCGTCGCTGTCCATTTCCTCCTTAACTAGAGATTCCGTTTGTAGAAAGAGAGTAGTGTTCTCTTCGCCCACTTTCTGATCCCCTCTCCCTCCTTCCCATCTTGTAAATCATCATATTTTATCATAAAAATAAAAATAAACAAAAATCGAACGATCAGTTCATATCAGAACACGCTCTAATCTGTGTCAGTCAATGATCCGTTTTTAGTTTCGCGTTTCGCTCGCAAAAAAAATCTTGGTTTCTCGGGAAACGATCGTCTGTTAATCTTCTTTACTTTCCGCTTTCATTCTTTCCTATTCTCAGCGCTCATTTCTCTCCCTAGTTCTTTCCTGTCTTTCTCTTATCACATTGTTTTATTATTACGCCTTCTGCAAGACACGACACATAATACTGAGCAAGACAATCGGTATCTCAGCCCTCATCGTCCTCACAACAACGGTCGCGATCCTCGCTACCATCACCACCACCAACGCAGCATCTTCACAACAATCACCAGCTGTCAAAGCCTGGGAGACAAGGAAACCAAAGAACGATAGACAAGAACACCGTGTTGGACCGTTGCCATGGGCCGCAGGAGAGGACCCTATCCTTGAGAGCTATGCAGGAAATTTCCCGATCCGTCAGTGGACAAAGAATGATGGATCCAAAGCCGATGCAGAGATGTACGTTGTTGTCCTTAATTGCTTTATGTCGTTCGAGGTTGGCGCCTTTTCTGACAAAAGTGAGTTTGATACGCTTTTTAGGATTTTGCTATTACTAAAACACTTTCCATGTTGTCATCTTTGCATGTAGGTTCTACTGGTTCTTCCCAGCGCTTAAACCAAAAGTCAAAAACCCACCTCTTATCATGTAAGTCCACCCCGCGCCATTCTCATGCCACAACAAAAAGACCAAGAATACTCCTGCCCCTTCAAAACTACTGACCAACATCTTTTTTTTTTTTTTTTTTTTTTTTTATTTTCTGGCGAACATCAAAAAGTTGGCTACAGGGAGGTCCGGGGGCGAGTTCGATGATTGGATTGTTCTACGAAGCGGGGCCTATCCATGTGACTGAGGACTTGAGGTTGATGAGGAACAATAATACTTGGGCAAACGAGTATTCGATGTTGTTTGTTGAGCAGCCTGTCGGGACTGGGTACTCTTTTGTTAATCAGAGTGGCAAGAAACGGACGAAGCGCAAGAAGGGGTCGGCGCGTGGAGGTGATGGTGAGAGGAAGGACGATGAGGGTGATAGTGATGACGGAGATGATACTCTAGGATTCGATGCCGACAACGACGAGGAAAAGGATAGAGATGGCAGTTTTGAAGAGTTGGATGCAGAGTTGGAGAGGGACCAGGAGGAAGAAGCGGCCTTCTTTGCGACTCTTCCGTCATCTCTACCGTTCGATTTCAAAGTAGCGGCAGCGAGCAAGCGGCACGGAATGAGGACCAAGGCCACCAACAACACTGACGAGGACCCAGATGCGATGTACACAAAGTTGGGATATGTCAAGGACCAGCGGGCGGTTGTCAGGGACATGCTGGTCTTCTTGGACCAGTTCTATGAACGGTATCCTGAGCAGCAAAAGGCAGATCTGTATATTGTAGGACAGAGTTACGCAGGGAAGTTTATTCCATCGATCGCGCACGCCATCATGGAGCGAAACAGGAAGATCCAGTCCAAGTTACCTCAGAGCGCGAGAGGCGGTGTCATGGAGACCGAGACTGCGGCGGAAGAAACGGTCAAGACACAGGCGACTCCCATGCAGGCGGTGATCCCGATCAAGGGGATTTCGATGGGCAATTCAATGACAGACCCCATCACCCAGATCCAGATTCACGCCGACCACGCCTTTTACCTAGGGCTCCTCACCACCCTTCAAGCAGACCAAATGCGAGAGTACCAACGCAACGCTGTCAAGCTAGTCGAACAAGGCCGTTTCCTGGATGCGAACCGGTTCCGAGGCAAGATATTTAACCTCTTCAGAAACTCGACCGGACAACTCAACACGTTCGATATCCGAAAGGGCTCTCATGGGATGAACTGGAAGCCTATGACCGCGCTGTTGAATCGGCGCGAGATCAAGGATTCTCTGAACGTGTTTGGGCCCCGCAAGACGTACCTACTCCAACAAAAGGTGTCAAAGGAGGAAGTGGCACGAATCGAGCTGGGTAGATGGGATACCGAGTACCGGACAGACCCAGAGGTGAAACAGGCCATGCGAGGGGACATTATGCGGTCGACAAAGCCGTTGGTTGCAGATCTGTTGGATAATGGGATTAAAGTGTTGGCGTATCAAGGGATTTTCGATTTCAGAGATGCGCCGGTAGGATCCACGAGGTGGATTGAGGAAATGGAATGGAAGGGAAGGGAGGAGTTTGGTAAGACGGAGAGGAGGGTTTGGAAGGTTGGCGGGTTTACGGCTGGGTATGTGAATAGTGTGATGAGGAAGGGCAAGGAGGGGGGAGGAGGGTTGACGAGGGTTGTGGTGTTGGGAGGGGGGCATTATACGCCGATGGATGAGAGTGAGAATAGTTTGGTGATGATTCGGCATCTCATTGACGGCATACCTCTTGAAGGTTGAAGGGTAGATGTTCTTTTTTAATAGAGTGTTGTTCCCTGTGCGCATTCAAAAGTCACAAACTAAAGTTCCTGCTGAACGGAAGTCATCTCCACGCTTTGCAGGCATCTCCTTTATTATGCCCACAGCATGCTGTAGCATTACATAAACGAACCAAGATGCGCCTTGGTTCCATTTGAAGATAAAGATAGGGGACACAAGAAAGCTTGACAACCCTGAAAAAAATGGTGTTATTATTTAGGCATTCACACGGTCTACGGCGAGGTTATGTTTCTTCATAAGTCATGAAACTTTGACCGCATCCGCAAGACTCCTTGACATTTGGATTATTAAACACAAACTGCGCTGACAACTTGTCCTCGACATAATCCATCTCTGATCCAAGAACCGAAAGTAGTGCCTTGTTGTCCACCAGCACCGTTACACCTATTACATTACGAGGTCCAGGAGCAATGTGAGTACGAAACATAGCATAGCCTTTTACCAGCAGTCATGTATGTTTAGGTGAATTGTAGAAAACCAGATTATTTACCGTCTTGTTTGACCTCCTCATCGAATTTCTCTTTCTTGGTGGTGTAATCTAGTTGGTATTGCTGACCAGAACAGCCCTTGGTCCGGATTCCGACTCGGACCATCTTTGGTTCTGGACCCTCTGTCAGTGTGCGTAGACGTTGAACTGCCGTTGGTGTCTGTTCAAAACCAAAGCAGATGAAAGAACAAAATGAAAGAAAGGGAGAAGAGGAAGAAAAAAAAGAGATTGAAGGGGGGGGAAGAGCGGATCTGAGTTAGTGCTATGTATTGTGAGTTGGGCAGAGCAAAGTGAAAAGGACATAATGCAAGACCAAAATAATTCATGCGCAGTTCGTTGTGAGCAAGGCGAAGCACAAGAAAAAGGATCGATAGGACGTTACGAGGGTCAGGACAGCTTTCCGGGGACGCGGGTTCTTGAGTGCGGCTCCTTTGACTACTCTTGCTGCTAGGGACATTGTGTTGTGTACGAGTTGTTGTTCATGGGAGGGAGGAAGGAAAGGAATGTCAATGGCGGGCATCGCTGCTTTGTTGGTGGGCGGAAGGCATCACGTGGAATATGTGAAATTTGGTGGCGCGATTGAGCCTTGTCTCATGAAAGAAAGTATGGGCCGTCAACCCTCGAGGAGGATGGCGATATTACAGACTCTAGATTAAGCAAAAGAAAGAGGCCGTACGGTACAAAGCAGGAGACAGGCATCAAGACAGAGCTGTTTGAATTTGATAGAACGCTTGCTTTAAAGGGCGCGCCATCATATCGTTCAACGATGATTTTGACGGAGAGAGAGAGAGAGAGAGAGACGCGTTGGAAGGAGAGAGTGCAGACAGAATCTTTGCATTCAGTTTACTGATCAGAATCACTACGCGTTTATCTGGAGCCAATTGTCAGACAGACCCGGAACTCGGATACATTGATCCCTAGTTTGATCAAAGAGAGCTTGTCGGCGCGCGCTGTCAATGAATTAAGCTTACAGAGCAAACGGAATACGGTGACTGCTTATGTGTTCAAGGTACAGTACAAGCACAAGCTTCTTTGTCTGGCGCCTCTTGCTCCGCCCTCCTTATACCACTTCAACTTGACTACTTACTCATAACGACGGAAAAAAGCTGACCCATTGCATCTTCAGGAATACCAGCCCCGGCCGAGAAGAAGCACGATCGCACACATGCAACAACACCAAAAACACCTACGGCATCAACTTACATACACACCTCTCCCCCATTCCGTTGATTCAAAACAATGTCCACAGACGACATCAACTCAGCCTTAAGCAAGGTCACTCCCCAAAAGGCTGCATTCCTCGTCGAAGCCTGGCTCGTCCACCAAGCGATCCCCGACGTTTCAACCCTCAAGTTTATCGCTGCCATCATAGACCTCGACTTTGAAATCGTCCGCTACTGGTTCTATTGTCGCTCCAATCGCGATGGAATCAAGCGCGCGTTCGCCCGGAGTGCCGCAGGGGGGTCCGACGCTGGGATTGTGTTGCCGTTGCTCGAGGAGTACTACCTCTTGGACAGGTTCTCGGACGATATTGGTTGGGAGTATCAGGGCTTTGATCGCGAATCTCAGGAACATGAGCAGGAACTACCCTCTAGCACATCTGCAACGACACCGGAACATATACGACGCCAAAAATCGCCATCACCACAGCACCAGCAACAGAAAAAATCGTCTATCACAGCACCGCTTTATGACCTGACCAAGACAACAAATTTCGACCCTCTCAAGCAACCAACGAGCGGCACAGAAACCCACCGGAGAAAGGCGACGTGGGAGCGACAAAGAGGCATGGAGGGTTCTGATGGAGACGAGTATGGTGACGAGCAGGCGGGCGATTCTGAAGAGTTTGAAACTCTCGGCACCCGCTCACGAGGCATTGTTCGGGCTTCCGGGGGTCCTTCAATAACCTCCCGTACGCTCAAGGCACCTGTGCAAGAACCCAACGATAAACCTATCAGGAAACGAGGCCGACCTCTGGGAAGCTTCAAAAAGAAGCCCAAGCTGGAGCCAACATCGACCAAGGACCAGCCACCTAAGGTACCTACAACACAAACAGGACTACAACAACCGTCACCAGTACCAGTGCCTATATTCGATCGGTCACAATCGACAGACCCCACACAGACAAACATCAAACGACGATATTTGACACCGATCATCTTGCTCCCAGCACCGCGCTCATTGACAGTACCATCAACAGAACCAACGACAAATTTGTCTTGCGTAACGATACCAGGTCTTGTTGGGGATCCCGTGGCAGGGGCGGAGAGCAGGAAAAAGTTCTTGGAGCAACAGCAGAGCGTTGAAGCACAACAGCGACGAGAGCGAAATCGCGCGCGATCAACAGCGCCTTCCAGGACTCGAAGTTCAAATGGATCGAACGTTGCACGCTCGCGAGCGAAATCCAGGTCTAACAAGCGGAAGGTTGTTCATATGAGCGAAGGCGATGATGGCGGTCAAGACGACGACGATGAGGAGGATGCTGAAGACGAGGACGACTGCGGCTCTAAGGCTCAGGACCCCTCTTCTTCTTTGAAGAACGCTAGTGACACGAAGAGGGTGGAAAGAGCCAAGGGTCCCTCCTTGGGGAACCCACCGCCTTTTTTCAAGGAGTATGGCGCGCTCGTTGCGAAACGACGTGAAAAGCAGCCAGTCCATGAGCAACCGTCCGAATCTACCATCAACATTCTGGAAGTAGTCCTACCACCAGCACCAGGATCAGCTCTGCAGCAAGTTCGGTCGTCTGCAGCTATTCCGATGGTGCCTATCGAGCGGACCGCGCAACATTCTCTGCCTCCAAACCCAACAACGCCGACCTTGCCCGTTCAAGCACAGTTTGGTGAACCTAATGTGCAGCACTACCCGCACAATCGCCTACCACTCCATCTTGGTCAAAACCCGGGGGCGGCGTACGATGGTCGCGGGTCATTCACGGCTTACGCAGGCAGCTCTGCTGATTATGGTGACCAGCAGGCACTTGAACTGGAGAGGATCGCCAGTCGACAGCGGGATATGGACCGCAGGAGGGAGGAAGCCGAGCGTCACCGAGAGTATGACGATGACCAACGGTACAAGGAACACAGGAGCAGAGATGGGAACAGGACAAACAGAGGTCGTTCCGCGGATGAAGAGAGTAGGGACTGGTCTCAAGACAGACGACATCGATCGAATTCGCAAGGGTCATCACATAGACGTGACCAACCTGCGCCTGAGTCTCGAGGACGGTCACTCAAACCGCGCCCACTCATCCTTCGTCGGGTCAACCACGCAGTCACCATCGAGTCCAACAGCCCTCCTTGCAGGAATGACGGCCTTCAAAGCACCATCAGCCATGCGGATAAAATTCTATCGCCTCAATTGCATAAGCAGCATCGATATTCATGCGATGATAGCCACTCGCCGTACTCTCTAGAGGCTATTGATCCAGGACTGTTCGCAACAACATCTCCTCCACCCAGCAAGCCACTTCCTCATGTGGCCACTTCTCCTCACCAACCCCTATATACCCAGCCGGGAGGTCACTATCCGCTCGGCGATCGTCGACGCTCTTCAAGAAACGTTGATCTTGGCACCCACTGGGATATGCACCATGAGCATCAACGTGCCTCACAAAGTGTCAACCCAGGTACATGTTCATATCGTGTTCACTTATTGAATGACATGAGTTGCTTGCTTTTCTCGTAGTGCCACAAGCCCTGCTGATACGTCGTTTTGTTTCTAATGCATAACTTTTAAAGTTGATTCCATCGATATGACAAAAGTTCCGACCGCACCAGCATCATTCTTTTATTGCAGTAATCGCAACCGCAACTCTTCTGCCAACAACGACGACTTTACCGATGTTTATGAACAACCTCATCAGCCCTCTCTACCTGAGTTCTACAGTCCTCGGCCTGTTAATCTGGAGCTCCACACTTCTCAACGGCCACCACCACCCTTTTCACCATCCCGACCTTTCGAGCAGCCTCCAATACTTGGGGCCGTCGTCATTCCACTTCCGAATTTCAATTCTCGCGAGAAGCACCAAAACGACGTTTCACAGCGTGATAATTCAATGACAGTAAGGCCGGAAGGTCTTAGCCGAACATCGAGTGGTCGCAGCGTTGGACGCTCTCGAGACGACGACGATGGAGGTGAAAACAGGTCCAGTCACCAATCATCGCCCAGCAAACGTAACAAGGGTCAACACAGTAACAGCAGACGCCGCTCAACAGAGGAATTTCAGGGTTCGAACGGAGATCGTGAACACCGTGACCGTGGATTTGACCGCCAACCACAACACCGACATCGCGACAACCACAAACACCACCGAGACGAACATGATGGACCAAGCCCGAATGGTCACCGCCAACAGGTACATCAGAGGACTGGTGGCCAGGAACGTCATCGTGAATTTGAATACGAGGAGTGTGAAGTAGACACGTCCCTCCGCTTGGAAGACAGCAACCGACAACGCAGGGACGAGTCTTTGCGAGCACGGAGCTCGAGGCATCCATCGTCGCCAAGCGCGAGTCAGCAGGGTTACCATCACGGACGGGAACAGAGTCGCCGACGACAGGATGCTTCGCGGTCGCGTTGGTCTCGCAGAGGTTCCTCTGCGTGTGGATCAAGTACGAGGGATAATAAGCGTGATGAAGCCAAGGTCGAATGTACGATGGGCGAGTGGGAGAAAAGACGCGAGCAGCAGCGTGTCGAGTAGCCCCTTCGTACTTCCAATCAATGTCCGCTCTTTTTTATTGTGGCCCCACTTGTACTTTTGGCAGCGTTAGCCGAAAGTGAAAATCCTGCGTTTTTGACACACTTTACCTCAAATATATCTTGCTTTGTTTTGCATGATCATGTTGTCCTGGTTAGTGTTTGATCTTCTTGTCAATGCAAAGTGATAAATAGCAGCAATCACTTTTTTTCCGCCAGGAAAAATTATATGCTCGGTGGGTGAGCGAGGTGAATCAGTCCTCTCTCCACGAGCAAGCTTAGGCGCCTTAGTGTAGGTTACGTGTTTCTGTTGTTTTCGTTTTCAATTGAAGCTTGAACAGTGCCAATGATACTAGAAATCGTTTTCTCTTCTGACAATACATATATATATGTATAGGGTCCGACAGATCTGCATCAGACTTGCGATGTCTTGAGGGAAGAGGTGTTGTTCGAGATGCAGGGCTAACTCTGGAAGAACGAACGCTTAGGTAATTGGAGGGTCTATGATCTCAGTGGTGTTGAGGGAGGGTAATAAATGTAAAAAGTCAAGTAGAGTATGTGTGAGTGTTTGGGTTATGGAAAAATAATGAACCAAATGTCGTTTTTGTACCAACCCTGTCTCTCTCTCTCTCTGTCTTCTGTGGCTTGGTAGGACCAATGTAATATCCACTGATACGCTAGTAGCTTTGGCAAGAAGAGAGTGCATCTAAGCAACACCTTCTTTTCTGAATGATTTGTTCACAATAGCGCCGTCAGCTCTGGTTTTGGCGTACACCCTTACCTTCCTGTCCTTTTGGTTCCTAAATCGACACCCAAAAATGGCAAGCAAAGTTGCGCGGAGGCTGATCTACTCAATGATCACCAACCTATCAACGGCCTGCCCTGAATTGACTTTGTGCAGCCCACTTTGTCCTCATTCAGTAGGCCCAAAAGTAGGACTCGCTGATACAAACGTGAACACTGACAATCACAAACTTCAAAAACACTCGCTGCTCCTTTTACTTATGATGCCAAGATCCATAACCAGGAACGCTGCCAAGAACTCCAATAACAACCAACACCAACCAACTCTCATATTTTGCTGCGAGCCCCGTTCGTCTTCCCTGTCAGGCGGCTATTTTGGACTCACCTTGAACACGCATAGCCTTTATGGACCCTAATTATTGTTTGTCACCCTCCCGGACGAAAAGAAATAAACGGGCCAAGGCTAACCATCATGTTTATTACCTTCCGCTTCATCTCCTCGTGACGACTTCTAATACGCCGCGACTTGTAGGCATCATTCACGTCTTCTAACGGCACCTCTTCATCAAAATAATCTACTCCTAAACGATCTTCGTACACCGAATCCCCCCACCTGTCATACTAACAACTGCTGCGGAACTGATAATTTGCATAAATCCCATCTGGATCTCGGAAACCAAGATGCCCGACTCTTGAAGCTTGCGCTGTAAAGCTAGGTCGCTCTTTTTCTCCGAATATCTTTGCATCACCTCCTTCTGAGTAGTTGTTGTAGACTCGAGACCACCGTAGATTGGGAACCACTTGAGATTCATCCAGCGCAGGTTGTCAGGAAATTCAATATCGAGGCTGTAAGAGTCGTAGGGGATACCTTGACAGAGGTGACTCCATGCCAAGTCAAGGGCTTGCAGACTGGGGGTGAAGGACTTGAGCCGGCGGCGGAACTCTTTCACGTTGTGGATCTTGCGGAGGTACAAGGCAAGCTCTGCGTCGGTGTCGAAGAATGAGTTATGATTCCTATGCTTGTCCTCTCCTGCTCGGCCCCGTATTCAGCAAGGTCCCTAATCCCGATCGACAGAGTCTCCAACCCTGAACAGACCCACTCCGTGCCTAACAAGTCCTAAAGCTCGACATTTGTGCCTTAACGTCTCCTGCAACATCTCATGGGGGGCAACAGAACAAGAGTCTTGAGTCGCGGACAAGTGGACAAGATATCCGCGATGTAGGTGGATCGTGCGGTGGTGCCGTCTTGTTCACTGAGGCGGAGGACCTGTAGTGATGGACCCGATCGTCGCAGAAGGGTCGGAATGACGCGATCGAGATAGCCTGGCTCGATTGCGGTGGTGAACTCCAGGAGTGTTTCTGGCAAAAGCTTGACAAATCGGAACATGAGCTCCTCTGCGATCAGATTGTAGCCAAAGTTGATAGCAGTCAGGGCCAGACAGTCCAGCGCGAGTGTCGAGATGACGTTGCGTCTCTCTCATTGGAACTCGATCGTAGTTGATGGTAGTATTGAAGGGTGACACCGAAGGATATGTACAGTTCCTGGAGGTCTGGGAAACAGCTCAGTAGCGAGTAGAAGAATAATTTTAGGTTGTGGAACTCCAATTCGACTGTGTCCGCCAAATTGACCCAAGAACGTTCAAGAGCCGATGAGATGGAATCCTCTGCTGTTGACTGGCGGAAGAATTGGTGGAGGGGATGGTATAGTTACTGTTGAAGTAGCAGTTGTCCTTAATGGACCCGAGTCTTTGTACAATGAGTGTTGAGTCGGTAATATGCTGAGGGTAGTAATTGTACGGGTAAGGGCTGTGCAGAGTGAACTCCTTGAGGCTATAAGGGCAGTTCTCGACAGTGGAGCAGATATCTTCCAAGGGTTGGTTACCTTAGCAAACAAGCTTCGACGAATAAAGCTTGCTTCTGCTGATATTGATGCTGATGGATGATGACGACTGGTGCTGCCGGTGGGGTCGTTGAAGGGCTTGGAGGACACGGATCGTAAAGGACGGCAGGGTCAGATCGCGTGCCTGAGGATTCTAGCCAGACTGATAAGGATCCCTTCTTCTTCTATTTCCACCATGTGTCACTCGTAGTCCCCACAACCGCTACGGTTGCACCCAGCAAACAACCTTATCTTGATCACTAATTTGGCTGGAACTCTCTTACGCCACCAACTTATCTGGTTCCGGCTGGACGAAGACATAAAATACAATACATAATACAAAGTATTTAATGTATCACATTCAGGCGCCGGGAGTCTGCAGGGTGCTCTTAGTGCCGTCAAGACATGAGAGGAGGGGTGAAAGACATGTTTTCTGATCCTCAGAACCTCTCTCCGCTCTCACTTATGGGTAGCTTAGCCACCTGACTTTATTTTTTAGTGCCAATGTTTTCTCATCCCGCGCGGCTGTGAGAAAGTGCGAGCGGGACTAGAACATCGATCTGCCACGAAATCAACCGATCGATGCTGAATTGGGGGGGCATTTTTTCGAGGTACAGTACATCTTATGATAGCGAGATTCCCACGGAGAGGACTGGACAGATCTTGTTGTTGTTCTTACACTAGTCCTTTGTTTTTCCGCTCTTGGTTGTTGTTGGCCACATGTAATTGTGCTTGGTTGATTTGTTTACATCCTTTCCTTGAGTCATATCCGCACGCCCATCTTTCAACCACAAAGCCGCGACGTCAAATCAACAACAACAACATCAACGAGCTACACCTACTGCGGCTCCCCACGATCTATTTGATGGGCCACAAAGCAACGCGATGGAAAACAAACGAAGGTATATCAACTCCCTGTTAGGCGTACATTTTGCATTGCTTTGTATTGTTTTCCATGGAAAACCTCGGATATGAACACTCTCATTTACCTCCTCCTACTTTTACTTCCTCCTCAACTACTTCCCATCTTTTCTTCCAAGATCTCCTTGTCTCCTGGCACATGGCTGATCGGAGGGGCTCGCTTGATCGCCATTTGTTTTTCCACCTCCAAGATCTTTTAGTCTGCATATCCCCTTTCCTCCAAGAAGGGTCTACGCCACGCTTCTAGATCTACCGTACATAGCTCTTCTACATACATTAAATATCAGTCCCTGACTATCTCTCTGTCTCTCTCCTTCAACTTTCGATCTAGTCCTACTTTTCTTAACTCCTACTTACTCCTCTTTCTCCTTTTTTTTTTATTCCATTCCCGCATCCTCGGTAAAGACCGAGACGGGACTCGGAATACCGAGAGAGATCGAAGAATGGTAAGAGGAGGAGAGAGGTACAAAGTCGGAAGTCCATTGTCCATTTGTTTTACCATCCTCCAAAAACAAAAATCATAGAATTTTCTTTTCAATGGTTTGTTTGGTTGACGTTTCGCTTTTCGATGATTCGGCCTTTTCGAGATGATGGGAGGCGGACATCGATTTGTGTTGCATTTTTGTTCATCACTTTACATGCTGATGGCTACAGTCGTGCAGAGAGGATAAGGGAAGAAGACGTGAGGAAAGAGGAGGAGGAAGAGTTCAGTAGTCATTGAATTTTTTCAGCAACTTCGGGTGACACTGCCTGTTGGAGAGAGTTAGAGCGAAACGGTACTTCCTCTACCCTGCACACGGAACGCAGGAAACAAGACATGAGAAGCAGTGGCAAAGGAAGAAGAAAAAAAGTAGGGTGACCAAGGGGTGGAAAAAAAATACACATTCACACACACAAAGCTAACCAACCCATTGAAGCGAATGACAAGACGCAGTTTGAAAGCAAACAAGCAGCAAAAAATGCGCCAAATGTGATGTGCGGTGTGTGGTGTGTGGTGTGGACTTTCAAATCGGGTAGGAAATGTGCCTCTCGCTCTGGTTTCTTGAGTGTTACTGAATTGTCTTTGATGGGGGAGCGTGTGTTGGTACTTGCCCAAAGTAGCATGCGGGGACCCTGGGCCGTTTTTTTTCGTTGTATGTGCTGCTGTTGCTGTTATGTGTGCTGTTGCCCTTTGGTGATGGTTTTTTTTTTTTTTTTTTGAGTTTTGTGCTTTTTATACTACAGGTCCTATTCCATTCCGTTTTCGACTATAAGGGAAGACTGAGAGCGAAACAGAGAGGGAGAAGAGAGAGGGAGGGATAGAGGGATAGACAGACAGACAACAGGCAACAGGGGTCTGGGCTTAAAAAAATGCAAACACAAACAGAGAGGGAGAGACAAAGGGCAGAGGGACACAAGAAGGGCAGGGACATGGTTTTCTTTCTTCCTCACAGGCACAAGTCAGTACTAAAAGGGAGGATCTGATAAAAAAAAACATAAAAGGGATCAGATAAAGGCAAAACATTTTTCTCTTTTTTTTTTAGGTTTATGGCACGGGAGAATACATCACCAAATAGAGAACCATCTGATAATGAAAGCACACTGTGTTAATTGACTGACTGAAGCAATAAAAGAAGACTGAGATGTGAAAGAAAGAATCCATAGACTGCTAGGATTATAGCACTAATCTAATGTAGCAGATTGCAAAGGCGGGATCGAGGATCAGGTAACAAATGGGGAAAAGGTGAGAAAAGGAGAGGAAGAAGAAAGAGAGCAAGGATCGCTCGATGACATAAGTTTTCTTGACTGAAAAAACAGTGTCCCTTCCTTTCCTTTTCCTTTGTTTCTTCTTCCTTTTCGTATTACGCCCATCTCTCTTTCTCTGTCTGTTTTTCGATCTCAGGTGTGCACTCGCTGACCCTCTTTTTTGTTGATTTTTTCAGGTCCGTCACTTATGCCATTGCCCACTAACCACTTACCACTAAACCGACAATGGGCAAGTATATCCAGCTATACTCTTTAACGATATCTTACAGTCGCCCGCGCATCCGAGACACATACACACATACTTACTCAGTCCTTCATCCATTCAATCATTCACTTATTCACTCTCTTACTCTCACTCCAAAGGACAACGCCACAGATTGCATGACTCCTCACCTTCCTTCCTTCCCGGCCACTCGGTCTAGAACTCTCCGACAAAGAACAACTCCTCAATCATTCACCATCAGCACCAGTTGTACCTTTTTGTTTGTCCTCTCTCTCGTTTTTTTTTCATATTACGATTACTAATGTACCTTTGTGTGATCGTTTCGTCGGGACGCGGATGCCCGGGAAACCAGTATAGTAAGCGATGGAGGGGACTTGTTTATAAAAGAGGGCCTTCTCCCACTGTCGCATCTGTTCGTTGCTCAGCTTCACCACTGCACCACCGCCACTACCTCCCCTCCTCATTCAGCCTAAAAAATATCCCCATACCCCCATACCTTCAGCGCTGCTGTCCATTTCTCCAATTCTTTGTTCTTGTCTACAATCACATACCTTAATTTTTCACAACCTTTGACCACCTCTCCCCATATACCGCTTTACACCTACATACACAATGGTGGAATTATATAGGGTTGTCGCAGTCCTATTCGCACTGGTGCTCATTATCTTTTGGATTGGAGACTATAGCTGGCTCTGGACTACCAAGAACGTGGTCCTGGAGGTCTACTTTGTCGGTCTTCGCGACTACTACTTCTGGGGCTACTGCATTTCGCCGGCCATCATCTCTCACTTTGTTACCATCTGGGGCCACTACTACCGCGCCGATTCGATCTTCCAACGAAGCATTAGCCAGGTCTCATGGCCGTCCGCCTTGACGTTGAGCGAACGTGTTGCCAAGAGGTTGAATCAGATCTCGTTCTGGGAGAAGAAGGATGGTTACTTTGGGTACACGGTCAAGTACTGGTTCCTGTCGTTCATTGCCTTTGCGGTTAACATGGTTTGGTTCATTCAGCCCATCTCGCACAACATTGGTAAGGCTCTTGATGAGCCAGGCGAGGACAGTCCTCTTGCCATCTGGTCAGGTACGTATTCCCTACAATTGGCCATTCATCTTGAACTATAACCGCGTACTTTTTTTGCTGTTCGGCAACATGATTCTTTATCACGTATTACTATTCGTCCTCTAACATCACCTCATTTTATCCTTCCTCCCTCCTTCCTATACTAACTAGCTTACATTGGATTCGGAAGTGGTTACGCTGCTATGGGAGCATGTGGCATGATCTTGCTTCTGGTCCTTCGCCGCTCAATGCTCCACGCACTAGGATTCACCTATGCTGATCTCCTGCCTCTCCATCGTGGAATGGGCTTCGCCATTATTTTCTGGTCCACTGTTCATACTAGTAAGTTTTTCTCTTGTTCGACTTCAACGTGGTTGTAATTTTTACCTATGGTGTCAAAAAGACGCATGCCCATCTGTTTTTATGAGCGTTGAGCTAACGTCTAATTTGTTTTCTTCTGTTCATCACCCTATCAACAAAAACAACGCACTTAGTCGGATACATGATCCATATTGGCCTTGACAACGCCTTGGCTGCTGAGATTAACTTTGATGGCGAGACCAGAGGACCTCAGAACATTGTCGGCTTTGTGGCTTTGGTATGTAGCGATCAAATTCATGCATACATACATATTACAATAATTTCATTACTTCAATGGTATTCAGGATCAAAGAACTAACATATCACATTACTATATAACTCTTTGTTTCATCAGGCTGCGATGTTCGCATTGGGACTGTTGTCGCTTCCCGCAGTCCGTCGCCGCGGCTACTGGTTGTTCATCGTCTCTCACCGCTGGTTGACCATCATCTCCCTTGCCGGTACGCTCATGCACTACCCTTACTTCATGACCTGGTACTACGTCGTCCCCTCGATGTGTCTCTTCCTCGCCGACCGCTTCATCCCCAAGGTTGTCCAGGCCTTCTCTGTCGGCCGTGATGTGATCTGCTCCTTTGATGAGCACTCGGACATCCTCACCATTGTCATCACCTCCAGGAATCGCTTGGAGCCCCTGAAGCCTTACTACCCTGGCGATTACATCTCGCTTCAGTTGAGATCTTTGGGAGAGATCTATCACCCCTTTACCATTGCTTCGTACTGGCCTGAGGATCCTTATTCGATGACGCTGTACATCAGGACGTTCGGTGAGAACAAGGATAGCTGGACTGGTCAGTTGGCTGGTCTCTGCGGCCAGAGCGGCAAGTCTGTTGTCCTTCCCATGAATGTTGAGGGTGTCTTTGGAGACCGTATGCATGACTACCTCTGTGCTGATGAGATCGTTATCTTCTCCGGTAAGTGTTATTATCTTGTTACATTCGACCATCAGTGAGAATAAGCCTAGCAATTGAGTAAGTAACTAAGCAAACCTCTCTATTTTCTTTTTCTATCCTAATAGCTGGTGCCGCTATTACAACTTTTATGCCACTGATCAAGTCGATCGCTGCCCGCATCGACGCCGAGGCTGCTTCGGGTGTCCCTCAAAAGACTCTTCGCATGTACTTGATCTGCACATTCCGTTACGAGAGCGAGCTCTATTCCTATGGCGACTTCTTGCACCAGATCACCCACGACGTTCGCTTCACCTCCTGGTTGAGAACCTCGATCCACGTTTCGCGTGCCGAGAAGACCCCCCGCGTCATCACCAGCTCCAACGACAGCAGTTTCATCGATACTAAGACCCAGGTCGGTCAAAACTCGCAGCGTCATAGCGGTGATAACATCCCTCCTACCTCACCCGTTGAATCAATCGCAACTGTCGCCCAGGGCGAGCAGCCTCAGCTCCTTGAAGATGCCAAGAAGTCTGTGCCCATTGCTTCTGGTAAAATCCTTGTCGACGACCAGCAGCAGCGGTATCAAGGACGTCTTTTGCCTACTTTTTTGGCTGCCGACTCTGCACGCGTTTCGACCATCCACGCCACTCGCGACTTGCTCATTACCGCCGCCATCTTGTTGATCCCCTTTGCCGCCTATATTGGAATCCGCTACACGCCTATCGAGGGTTATGGCGAGGGCAAGTGGTTCTGGTGCCAGACCACCCGCATTTATGACCAGAACATGACCAACAAATGCATGTGGAACTATACCATGACCCCCGGAGTTGTCCAGATCTGTGTTGCATCAATTATCGGATACGCTCTGATCTACTTTGGTCGTCGCGCCACCCGTCGTGAAGCCAATGCCGCCAAGACCGCTGCAGACGATGGCGCCACCTCCGGCAATACCCGCGCCTACCTCGAGTCTGTTCTGCGCGCCCAGATCATGGATTATGACGGTACTATTTCCTTCAAGCCCTCGCGTTTGGATGTTGAGAAGTATATCGTTGACCTGATGGCCGAGGATGTTGGAATGGGCAAGACCAAGACTGTGAAGGCTGACTCGGGCAAGAAGGAGATGGTTGGTAAGACGACGACAGTGTTTGTGGGTGGTCCCGATGGGTTCTTGGACACTGTCGAGAAGGCCAACAGGAAGGCCAAGTGGTCGGTTGACTTCCATCGTGAGACCTGGTCCCCATAAAAGTGTTCATGGGCTGGCTATTTCTTTCTTTCAATTTCATTTCTTTGTGTAAATTTTAGTAGCATTAGGAGAATAGTTTCTTGTACAATTTTCATAATAACAACACCAACTGTATTTATTCTTTCAACAATCTATCCTACTGCCTTGCTCGTTCATTTACTTTTGCGACCTTGAGCGTCCTCTTTGCAACCTTGGTTGTAGCCTTCGCCAATGCCATGAAAGCCATCACGTGCGAGACTGATAGAACTGATTGAGCAATCGCAAAGAAAAATTAGTGGCGCGCATTCATTAATAGGTTCGGCGAAGCAACATCGGATTGGTGGACTTTTAAGACCGGGGTCATTGAAAAAACGTGGGTCACTCCAGTTACTGGGTCTGAAGGTGAAGGGACCACATGGAGAACACGGGTTGAAGGAAGAGCGCATGTTAACCCCTGGACAAAGGAGCAAACCCCACTTTTTTCTTCCCGAAGAAACCCATTATTTAAAAATGCGGAGAAGTGGGTTTCATCGGAGCGGATTTTGAATGCGTTCTTTATTGTATTTTTTCATGATCAAATCGATGAAGATATTTTATTTTTGAAATGCTTTCAGCCTTTCTGCTCTTTTTCATTGCCGTGGGGAGGGTTGGCAAAGGAAGGATAATATAAGATGCAAAGAAAGAGAGGAAATAAAGAGGATGGCGAGCGATAGAGAAATTGTCGTAGGTCTTGTTTGAGCTAAGAATGGCACAATAAAGAATATGCATTCGTATATCTTCTTTCTTTTATTCCCTCTCTCTCCCTCTTCTGTTACGACGCCTTCGTGTCCATCGCTCGCGTGTGTGTATGTGGGTGATCTCTCTACACTGATTTTGCAGTTTATGGTTCACAAAGTTGTACCGATCGTCATTGTGTTTTGCTTTTACTTTTGCTTTGGGTGAGAAAGGGAGAGGGAAAATTGAACAAAATAAATGATTTTTGTTTGTTTTGCTTTTTGTTTGTTTTTTGTTTTTTGTTTTTCTATTCCCTCTTCGGTGTTAGTTTCCTTTACAGGATGCGTGGGAGTCCTCCTCTGTCTCTTTAACGCTGTCACCCATGGCAAACAACGCAAGGACCTTCCTTTTTCTTGTTCGATGTTCCATCCCTATTCATGACTCATTATTGTCTTCTTGTCCTCCCTTGGCTTGTTGTGGTGTAGTTGTTAACACATCGGTGGACGAGTTCTGATGTCCATAGTTCTTCCTTTGACAACTGCCACGTTTTTGTTTCTCCCTTACAATATTCCTCTCCGCCCTCTTTAGTCTTTGTTCGTTCCATCATGGCGCAATCTTTTCTCTCAATCCCTTCACAGACTTCACAGCGTTAGTACCGACAAAATCAATGTCCACTGCCTTCCCACCCCCTGAATCGCTTTGACAATCGGAGCGAGGTATAGTGCATTCTTCTCTGTTTTTGCATTTTTGCTCTCTTGCAAAAAAAAAAAAATTACAAGTAAACATCATTGGATGGACGTTCCTTCTCCGATAAACATTTCCATTCGTCTCATTCAACCCTTCCGAGATTCCCCTTCCTCCTCCTTCATCCCTCCATTCTCTTGATGTCGATGCCGAGAAGTGTTGAAGAGGTACAACGAGAAGGTAGAAAATAAAACGAAGGACTCGTAAAAAAATAAACAACATATGAAATGACGAGTTTGCCTTTGCTCTTACTCCTCCCTTCCTCGTGCACCCAAGACAATTGTACTCACTGAAACCTTTTTTGCTTCGTCATGGGTGTGGCAAATCTGCATGATCATACCTTTTGTTTGTGTATGTGTGTATGAGTATATAGCATGGGTTATGCATTTAGGGATATCCGAGAGGAAATGTCAGCAGGATAAAAACAAGAAAAGAGGGACGTGCAGAGGGAGGTGTTTACTAGCTTGGCCTTATGAGATGCACAACGGACAACCAAGATGAAGGTACATCTAATTGACCACCACATCCCTTCTCTGTCTTGCATGAAGATGTTGACGCCCTAGCTCCTTCACTTCAATAAAAAAGGCAAAACTCTCCCCGGACCAAGTTCCAAAGACCCTTAGGATCTGAGAATCCCGACAATATTCGTTTTAGATTTGAACCGGCCTCTTCTTTCCAGGGTTTCCATTGAACATAGCACGTTGACGAATGGGAATGGATGGAAATGGGGTGCGGTCATGGTGTAATGTTTCACAGTCGATTTTTGTTCGATCCAGCAACATGCTCGTCCATGTTGAGACCGTTGGCTCCTGGACTTGTCTTGCGTTGGAGGAGGGAAGGAATGAAGAGAAGTACCGGAAGAACGAAAGAAGGGGGACAGCGAGAGATGGAGCGTGAGTGTGAAGAGCGATGGGAAATGGTGTGGAGTGGGAATTGTACCGAAAGAATGGTCTGGGCTATTGTGAGTATCGGGTTCGTGTGAAATAGTGAACGAAAGGAAGAGGAAGAAAGGCAAGTTGAGCATTGACTGACGACAAGTTCCCGTTGACCGAGAAAATGAATAAATAGAGTGCACTCACCCGCATTTTTTTTTCTTTTTCTTTTTTTGCCCCTTTTTCTTTTCCCTTCAACGCTCTAAACCTTTTCCTTTTTACCAACTCATTTCATCATACCTAATTCTTTTCTTCCTTTTCGCCCATTTTCACTGCTTCTTCTCCTTTTCATATCCCGCCTTGTCATATACTATCGCCTCTTCTTTCATTCTTTTACTTGCAATTCTACCCTCACTCAGATTCTCATTTATTTCCATTCCCTCACGCTTATCATTTCACTTCCTTAATATTTCTGTACAAACACCCATTCCATATACCCATAACAAAAATGACAGCAATCGCACAACAAGCATCGTACACGAGTCACCTCCTGTGCGACGACCAGATCAGCCCCCCTGGCTCCCCTCCAGACTCGCCCCCCTTCTACTCCTCCTCCTCTGTCTCTGCCGTCGACGATGCAACAGAAATCCACTCGGATGACTTGCCCCCAGCCTTCAGCTCCGTGGGCACCACCCCCGCCCCCTCAGACGACCACTCAGACATGGTCTCACACCACTCTGAAATCGTTGTCGTCGACGAAGAGTCCTTCCACAACATCCGCCATCAACCTTCATCCACTACACCCACAAGAGCATCCTCGCCTGTTCCTCCGAGGACAATAGCGACCGCCTTGTCGGTCGTTCACAGGACTTCGCCCCTCTCCAACTCTTTTACGGCTGCAGAGTCCGAGGTCATGCTCCCGTCACCCGTAGGGGAATCGTCTTCTTCGCCACGCGATACCCGGTCCCTTGCGGCTGCCAACTCAACAGTGACTAGTTTCTTTACAGCGCCTCCACCAGCTGTGCATCATACCCGCCACGACCACCATACCATGCCCTCTCCCTTTTCGTTCTTTGCACATACCCCTCACTCTCACGGTGACCACCCTGCTCCTCAGCATATCAAAACGCTCAGGATCGAACTGGCGAATAAGGAAGTTGTTCTCACGACAGGAAAGACTGCTCTTTTGGAAGGCACTCTCTACCTCACTTTGCAAAAGACTACCAAGATCAAGACCTTGAACCTCGAGTTTTCTGGCCGCTCCTCATTCACCTGGGTCGATGGTAAAGCCTCATCCTGATTATTGTTCTATCGTGTTAAGAAAAGATGTTCTACCTTTTTTTCTTTTTCTTTATTTTACTAACATTATGTTTTTGTTGTGCGACGATAAATAGATAATGCATACTCGCCGGCGACACGATTTGTGAGCGCACCACACATCGAACATACATGGCCATTGATCGTACACCAACACAAGCAACCCTCAACAGTCTTGCAGGCCGGTCAACACGCCTTCCCCTTCTCTCTGGAACTACCTGATAACCTCCCCGAGACCATGGCGACCACTCACGGAAAAGTCTCCTACCGCCTCAACGCCAACCTCACCAAACCAGGAATCTCTTTCAGCACCACCACTGGTACTGCATCGGTCTGTATCTTGCGGCGCTATGTTGCTGAGGGACCTCTATCGCGGGCGTACCAGCGTGGAGGGCGGTTGGTGAATGAGATTGATGACAAGGTCAAGTACAGGATTGCACTCCCTCAGATCCGGTTCCCACATTCGATGAAGATTCCTCTCCAGGTCGCCATCACATCCCCCAGCAACGAGGTTGCAGTCCAGGTGCTCCAGGTCGGTCTGTGGGAACGAGTTGTCTACCGTGCAGATGAGCGGAAACGAGTCGACATGCGGTTGGTCAAGATCCAAAAGTCTGGCGGCTGGCCACACGTTAACTCTGAGGGGCTCCCCACAACAGAACCCGTCACCTGGAACAAGGTCCTGCTCTTCGAAATGCCTCAATTGGGACCCGAGAGCACCAGCCAGTGCAACCCCTCGGGTGACAATGGACTCATGAAGGTCACTCATCATTTGCGGTTTACAATTCTCGGATCCGACGGCGTCAAGCGGTTCCGTTTAGAGAATGAGTTGGAAGTCAAGGTTTTGGCGTTCGAAGACGAATCGCCTGCATTCTCAGATGGGTTGGAGATGGAGGCGTTTGACGAGAGTGGGGAGCCCTTGAGTGAGTTGCCTTCTTATTTGACGTCGTTTTCGACCCCGCGGGTGTCGTTTGATGCGGAGCGGGATGCTGTGCCGACGGAGGAAGATGATGATGTCTTGGGGGCTCTTGTGGCTCGGATCCATTTGCCGACGTATGCAGAGTCGGAAGAAGACACCCATAGCAGAGATAATAGCCGGACTGGCAGTCGTACCGCTAGTCCTGAGCGCTCTCCGTCGGCAACGACAACTAGTTCACATGTCCGGACGCAAAGCGTCGGCAGCAGCAGTAGCAGCAGCAGCCAGTAAACAGCTCCAACAAAATCAACCAGAAGCCATAGAATTAGAAAGATCAAGGCAAACCCTTCTGTCCTGGCCTTTGTGTACATAGCCACCCAGCATCGACATGATATGATAAAAATTGTACTTTTAATTGTTAACAACGAACACGAAAGACTGAAAAAACTGTGGTATTTCTCACTGATGGTGTCACTCCCATCTCCAACTACAGTTCCCACCGCGTACCTTCTTTCTCTTCTTTTTCCCTCTTTCTCTCATACTCGCTCAAGGCGTGCTCTCGACTTACTGCAGTCGGTTTAGATGACATCCCAATAAAATCGGTAGTGACACGGAGGAAGGGCGATTTAATTAAAAAAAAAATGAAAAGTGTGGTATAATTGATCTTTGAGTTCAATAGTTATAGCGGAATGACAAATGATCATCGCCTTCATCCTTTGTGGTCTCGTTGTAATGCCTCCAGTCCTCCGAAGTCCAATCCTTTGTTTTTTCATCACGTTTCCGGTTAATATACATTAAATGATATCGTTGGAAGATGAATAGCACAATTGTGAGCAAGAGAGCACCAAACAGAATCCAAAAGCCCCGAATAAATCGGGGAGCGTCTTCGTCGCGGAAGAGGTTGACAGAGACCATGTCGCAGGCGTTGACGGAGATGATGTACATTGCCAGAGCAATCGAGCGTTTTCCGACGGGTGCTGTGTTTCCTGCGATCCATGCCGCCTATTAATTTGGTGTATGTCGTTAAGGGGTGCGGAATGTTAACTTCATGTTCCACTACGTGCGAATTAACCACATATCACAGGAAGAAACGAAGAAAAACACTTACGTTGACAGGGTGCCAGCAGGTTTGGCCGCCCATGGCAAAGATGAGCGCAAAGTAGAGCATAAACTTGTTGGCGTCGGCAGGGAGGGTTGCAAGGGCAAGGATACAGATCGCATAGTAAGTCGAGGCCAAGGCACCATGGAAGGCACGCTCGTTATGTCTGTCAGAACTCCAACTGACAAATGTCATGACCGACAAGGAGATGACATACCCAGGAATGACCAGGAGATTGGAGACCAAGGCAGGAACACCAAGGTTTAAGTTCTTGATGATCAATGGAGAAAGGATGGTGAGAGGAGAGAAGGGGAGGAGACCAAAGAAGCCGATCAGGATATTGGGCCAGATCTTGGGGGACAGAAGAGCCTTAAAGAAATGTTTCTTGGAAACAGACTTCCTGCGGGTGTCAGCCTTTGTGGGGTCATCACGGATCAGACGGGTCATAGCGATCTGTTCCTGGCGAGGGGTCAAGTACCCGTTATGGCGGAAGAATCCCTTTGTAGCAGTGGGTCCGCCGGGGAGCATGAGGAAGGACAACAGACCGATGATGACTGTGGCTAGACCTTCAAACAGGAACAACCATCTCCAACCAGCCTTTCCTGCAACGCCACGCATGTGCAAGATACCATAGGCCAGGACACCAGCGATAGAGTTGGCGACTGCAAGGGTGGACCAGAAGATGGAGAGTCTGACAGCCATTTCTGAACGCTTGTAGTAGGAGGTTAAGTACAGGGCGATCCCAGGGATGTAACCGGCTTCAAACATTCCGACGAGTGCACGGCAGATCAGGAAGGTGACTCTGTCCTTGAGGAAGAACTGAGAAGCGGTCGCTAATCCCCACAACACCATAAGGAATGGAATCTGTTTGAAAAAATATGATAAGAAATGCACGTACGTGTTAGCCTCCTCGTGCTTACAAACACAGGATGTGTACTGTATCATACAGATATATAATGTCTAGTGAATACAACCCACCCAGCGCTGAGGACCAGCACGGACAATGATGATGTTGGAGGGGATCTCGAAAAGACAGAAGGTGAGGGTGAAGATGGTTGAGCCGAGGTTGACAGTGTTGAGCGAGATGTTGAGGTCCTCCATAAAGTTGTCTGTCAGTGCGTTGCCCATATTTCCGCGATCCAACTGCATAAACAAGACTGTTGTGAATGTTCCATTAAGAGAAAGGGAAGAAAAAAGAGAGACACTGTTAGCTCGCAGACTCAATAACCAAAAAAAAAAAAAAAAAAAAAAAAAAAAAAAAAAAAAAAAAAAAAAAAAAAAAAAAACCCCAAAGAAAAAGGATCCTCATTTGTTTGTTTACGAATCTGTGCGCTTGATTTGTTTAGGCGTTCTTAATGTGAATGTGAATCTGTTTTGAACGTACACATGAGGGCGATCCAGGAAAGGACTCGGAAATCAAATGTCCGAACAATCTCCTTTTCCTCGGCAGGGGTCCAGGTCAGGTCGTGCACATAGAATGGGTTCTTCTCGCCTTGAGTCCGAAGCCATTCGTCACGGTTGAAGTCACCGTCATCGAGGGTCGAGTTGTCAAAGCTGGCGGGTCGATGGTGGTGCTCGAGGTCGACCTTGTTGTCGTTTGCTTTTAACGTTGACATCTCGTCAGGTATATGTGTCCAAGAAGGAATTAATTTCGGGCCGTAATCAAGAGGGAAAAAAGGAAGGAAGAGAGAGGGAAAAAAAAGAGGAAGGAGGAGGGAAGAGGGAAGGAAGGGGAGAAAGGGAGGCTTTAGAGCAAGGAGGTATGAAGGGAAGTCTTGCAAGTTAAAAGAACAAAAGAGCAAAGATCGAGTAAATAAAAAGGAGAGGAAAGAATCGTCCTTTTATGTTATGTTCACAAAAAGAAAAAGAAGCAAGATCAAAGGAGAAAAATTGACAATGTTCAAGCACCGTACGACGCACTAGCTACAAATCCATTCGGCCGCCCAAAGAAAGGGAGCAGCGGAGTGGGATATGTTTCTGTCGTTTGTTGACGACAAGAAAAGGTACAAGGGGGCGAAAGTAGGGGGCACCTTGCATTTGCATCTTGCATTGCGGCTGGTAGTCCCTTGGACTACGTGTAGAGAGAGGTGCCTTAAAAAATTGACGGATGATGAAAAAAGACGCGATCCTACAGAAAAGTGATAGCATTGGGCGTCAGTTGTCTCCATCCGACGATATCCGGCCATAGCAAACACTTTTTTTTTTCTTCCTCCGACGCGATGACCATACCGACAAGGCGATGATGGATCGTTTTATTTTTGTTGTTGTTTGTTTGTTGGTTGGTTGGTTGGTTAAACTGCTTTACCCTGGTGTGGGAGCAGTGATAGACGAGGAGAAGGTCGGTCATCTTAAGGCAAATAAGGTTCGTCAGCACAGCGGGTAGGCGGGAAATAGCGACATAACACCAATTGCACGACATGATTTCGAGAAATGGTGCGATCAATTGCCTAGTTGTAGCACTAAACACACCCTTGTTGTTACGTGCTCAGATCAAGCCAATCGTCGTTTTTTTTTTTTTTTTTTTTTTTTTTTTTGTTTGCTGTCTTGTTTGAACATCAAAGAGAAATTCGCCGTTTTTTAATGCCACCTAATCCTTTTCCGTCCCTGTAAAGTATATTGCTCTGTTCTATGAAACTGTGACTAACAAGGCGCACCATAGAAAAAGGGGACGATGGACATTTTCTTTTTTTTTCTTGTCTTACATACACATGTCAATCGAGTGATGTTTCGCAATTTATTCTTTTTTTTTTCCTCTTCTGATAAAAAAAAGAACGATTCCTCAAATATGATCGCGTAGCAGCAATCTCAACCTCCTTACTGTCCCGCTTGTCCCCCTTCGTCATGGTGGCTGTCAGAAGTAAGGAAGAGAGACACATGACAAAAAATCCCCCGCCTTTCTATCATCGTCCTCTTGCAGTAATTCGACATGGCTGCTTCGATTTCGTCAACTGCTTCATGTCCGCCATGAGAACAGAATAAGAAAAAGAAATAAGGAGAATAGGAAAAACGTAGTCGCTACTGTGATTAACAATCTGCTGTTATTTTCGGTCGGGGCTTTGACCTGCGGGCGGCTAAAACTTTCTCTTGGTGTTGTTTCTTCTCTTATCGGATTATTAGATCTCCAACACCCCCTACAAGGTCCGCGCAACAATCGCAACAGCGACAGCGAGTACAAACCATAAACCATGGAGGCTACTAGCCTATCAATGACAAGAGTGCTGGAGTAACGCAACTCCATTCAAAACTAGCAAATCACTAATAGAGCCTTCACCAGGGCCAGAGATACTAATATCAGACTCTTCCTTTTTTTTTCAATTGTTTGAGCGACCCCATGATGCTAACATATTTCCTGATGCAACGCATCCTGCTCAACTTTTACTCGAGCAATAGAATAAACCAAATGACCAGTGAAAAACGCTACAAAAACTGAATCGGCTTTGTAAGTTAAAATGAAACGCGCGAAATAGGAAAGGATGAGAAAATGATCGCCCTTGATTACCTGCATATGCCTCCGGAGAATCGTATAAAAAGCGCTTTCCCGCCAAATATTTAATGTTTTCTTTTCATTCCTTCTTATTCACTTGGAAACTTTTGTTGACCCATGCTATACCAATCGTACGAGCTGGGGACGTAGTCACCTAGTACGTGGAGGTAGTGCTTGATGACTTGCTAGTAAGCGTGAGTTGCTGATTCCCGATCGACGAGGTCGAATCGAGTGACGAATGTGACATGTTCCTCGCTTTTGGTACAGCTTTTAAGTCATTGCAAGTGCGACGGAGGTATCGATCACCTAAGAGATCTAACCATGGACCGGAACAACTAAGCTTTCGAGAATATTATTAGTAACAAGAGCTGTGTTGCAAGCCAAAAAAAAAAAAAAGTAAAAAGCACCGTGCTTAAAGGCCTCATGGGTGCTGCTGCGACCACTTCTCCACTCGGCTGAGCCCAGAAGTATATCTTCTGGAGTGAAAAGAAGCAGGCTACTTATCACAGCCTAACTATGTCCTAATAAAGACATTGAGTCCTGAACTCACGGTACTTCAAGCACACTGCATCGTGTCCAACCACAACGATAAAGTGTATGGCGACTGCAGAAAAAGAACTAGACAACTTACCTCTAGAGATGCCCCCAGACGAAATGAGCGAACGTGTTGCAGTGATAGAGGAGCGGTGAAAAATAGTGAACAGTGGTTGCCGCCCAATCTAGTACAATCGAGAAAAACGTAAACACTGATGATCAAAGGGGGAGGAAACAATGCGAGCGTGAGGTGAGTGAAGATGCATCTACATAAGGTGGTAAAAGTGAAAGAGCGCTTAGGAAGAGAAAAGATTGAGTGAGTGAGTGAGTGTGTGAGAGAGAGAGAGAGAGAAAGAGTGAGAGAGTGTGAGAGAGAGAGAGAGAGAGAGAGAGAGAGAGAGAGATAGAGAGAGAGAGAGAGAGAGAAGGATGGAGAGATAGAGAGAGAGAGAAGGATGGAGACGCGAACAGCAGTTATGGAAGAGAACAAAAGGATTGATGGAGAAGAGGAGAGTGAATTGATCGATGAGACGCGGGCATGACAGCAGGGTTGGGTAAGGAAAAGCTTAAGAGAACAGCTTATAGGAAATGAATGCACGTAAAAGGAAGGATATACATGCTGCCATTCGCTAGTGATCAATCATATCAGTCATCAGTTACAAACCCGTTTCTAGCGGCAAAGCTATGATATGATATTCGAGGTTGGTCGTTTTCTGTCGTATGCTTTGTTCAATAGGGCAGTAGGGAAGTGGGGTGGGATAGTGTAACATTTTTTATACTAGGGGCAGAGGGGGAACCTTCTATCATGAGCTGGACTCTTTTTTATGGTGAATGCAGTGCTCCTTACAGCAAGTCTATGGAGTGCAGGGACCAAACGGTGTTATGTCAATTGGCGTCAGACAATAGCATTGACATGGAATGAGCCTCACATGGCAAATTAAGCAATAGGTAAGGGCCCCCACCTCCCAGGAACGAACGAACAGACCGACAAACCGATCGAAAAGTTCTGCAGGTTGTCAGGGGACTGAACATTCGATAGTTTGTCGTTTTATTTTTGTACAGAGGGAAGGAAGAATTGGACGGGAATATTACAAGTCTGAGGCAAAGAGAGAAATGAGTGAAAAACAGTGAATATGGAAAATGCTCTCAAAAATATCTTTAGGGCATAGTGTTGCCTTGATGAGATGTGGGTCCCAAGCCATTGTTTGTACGTTAGTGGATGATGATTGAGAGACAGACAGGCACGAAGCTCCTCTTAAATTGCAATTTAGCAAAGTGTGTTGCCTCCTTCTGACCCGGAGCATAAAGAAGAGCACCGCCCCTCTTTCCTCATTCTTTTTCTTATTCGAATGCACCCGCACCAGCCCGCTAGTTGGGCTTTCGGGTCAATTCGATCATCCTACAGTCAATTAGAAGGGACCATCCTCACATGACCATCCTTTAGGGATAATGAAGGGGACTGTTCACTTTTTTTTATTTTTTATTTGCAGTAGTCCTTTGTTGATGGCAGCTTGCGGGATGATGATTACTTGTTCCTTTTCTTGTTCTTTGTTCCTTTTTGAATCACCTCCTAGCACCTCTTTTCTTTCCTCTCTTGACCCTTTTTTGTTTCTCTTCTCTGTTGTCTTCACATCTTCTTCAACGACGTCCTCACTCTCTTACCTGCTCCCGCCTTACCCATTCATCTTGCGATTCCCCCTACCACTTCCTTCCCTGCCCTTCCCCTCCTCACACCCCTTTACCCACTTTCCTTTCACTCTCCTCCCTGCCACTTTTTTCACTTATTCGACCCGGCTCTTGTCTATCCCAATCCCAATCTCACTGTCTCACTTCCGTCACACTCTCTCGCTTGACCCCCTCCCTCAAGTTTTCAACTCGTCTCACTCTCTGTCTGCCCGTCTGTCGTCCCTTTAGCCGTCAGTCTCCCTTTTTCATGTCCTCAGTATATGCGACATAAAATACATTGTACAAACCACACACCCCTTCTCCCCCCTCACTCCTCAACCTCACCTCACTCTCCGTCTTAATTGTGTCTATATTACTCTGTCAAAGGTACGTTCCTTTGCTCTTTTTTTGTCCGTATGCGCATCGGATGTGCTCCCATTGAAAAAAAAAAGAAAGAAAAACGTCATATTGAGAACAACATATGCTGGGCGAATGCTCAGGTCGTCCGTCCTGTACGGTGTTGACTTTGTTGTCCTTCTTTTTTAAACCACCCGACTCAGCGCTTACCCCTTCCCTCCTCAATCTCACTCTCTCACACTCTCTCCACAACAACTAGCCTTGGCGCTGACTCCTTTTTCTTTTCTTCTCTCTTTTCCTTCTCTTCTCTCTCTCAATTGCTTCTTTCTCCCCAATCTCTACCCTCTCATTCTCTCTCTCTCTCTCTCTCTCTCTCTCTCTCTCTCTCACACACACACACACACACACACACTCACACCTCTTACTTTCTTTGCTTATTGCTCATACCTTCTTCCAGTGTCCATCCATACCCTTCAACTGCACCCCAAACCCTAACGACCTAACGACCACACCGAGGACACCTATCACCACTCACTACAACAAAAAGATACCACCACCATGGCCCTTGTCTCAATGCCACCATGCCACTCCGCAACCGGAGATGCTGTCAACACCGAGGGCCTCCTGAACAAGAAGAGAGCCTCGATTCATTATCCTGATGGTAAATATCAACCTCTCACCTACATACTCCCATCCTGCTTTAATTCCATGCATAAACAGGTCAATTGCATGCGCAATTTATCTCCTCACGCACACACCTCTCACGCATTGACATCTTTTTTTTTCACAATCTGATAGATTCGACGGCAGCAAAGAGATTGTCACTGCACTTTGGCCATCGCTGCCGCTCCTTGTCAGAATCATGGTCATTCACATCCACAGAGACTGTCCCCCCAGAGTCTCAGGAGAAGAAGATGAAGAAAGCATCCAACTTGGTTTCGACTTCAAGCAACACCGGCGCACAGGACGAGGAGATGGACGAGGAGCTGCTCAAGACGCTTTCGTCGTTTCTTCAAAGCCAAGGGCAACCAACATCGGCAACGGACAGCAACAGCAAAGGCAGCAACGACAGGAACCCCAAGGACAGGTCATCAACTGTGTCTACCTGGGATGACAAGACGACAGACTCTGGATTCTTTCCCTCGGCTGGACCGGTACGCAAAACCCTCCCATTAGTTTTGTTTTGTACCATGCTCACTCGGCTGTAAAACAAATGCCTTTCCGACCCCTGAAATTCTCACAAGATCTAATGCATGGCCTTCTCTCACTGACCCTTTGACCGCTTGGCCCTTTGTTTCTCCTATCTTTTCATAGAGCGACAGTCAGCCAGAGAGTTGTGATCTAGGTATGATCCTGCAAACAAACATGGTCGAAAAAAAAAAAAGCAAGACATTTTGTTTGTCGCACACGCGAAAGGGTCTACCTTCAAAAGAAAGAAAAACTAATTATAAATATTGCCTTTTCTTTCATCTTGTGCCCCGTAATAATAGTTGTTACCGTCCGCGACTTTGCTTATGCAAAATCACATCCTTTCCATCGTGGTGATTACCCTCCCGAGCCGGTCTACGAGGAGTCTGACATTGAGGAGGACTATGATGAGGACTTTGACACCCGAGGTGAGAACGAGGATGATGACGACGAGGAGGATTGTACCCAGGGGCAGGCCCGTGGACTGTATGACTTTGACGCTGAGAATGAGAGCGAGCTCAGTTTCAAGGAGGGCGACATTGTGTGGATCCATTATCGACAGTTCCCAGGCTGGTTCCTGGGCGAGAAGGAGGGCAAGTCTGGCCTTGTCCCGGAAAACTATGTACAATTGCTTTAAGCTTGTGTTGGAGACTCTGCCTGGTGCAGAAATCTCCAGTGAGCGACAAAAACGAGAGAAAAGAAAAGTGTGCGTCTTTGCTGGTCAAGGCATGCATGCATAACAGTTAATAAAAACAACTATACCACAACCTTTTCAGGTTCAACTAGTTATCGTCTCTTCGTCATTTTAGTTCTGTTTGGTTGACTATGGTCTTTGTCGGGTAAGAAAACTGTTAGGAGACTATCATGGGATCCTCTCGGTAGATATGGCCTGGTAGAGGATAGCTGATCTCAACGCGTCAACCGGATGAGACTGACAGACAACAAAAGGTCAGGTTGTTCAGCACCCAGTAACAAAAACACAACTACCTTTCCCTGAAAATGCGCGCACAGGACCAACGATCGACAAAAATAGTTGCCCCTTCCTCCCTACGAGGACAAGAAGAAAAAGAGATAAGACCCAAGGACAACAAAAAGCCTGTTGTTTCGTCTTATCCTGCTTTATTGTTCGAAAGCTGGCCAGCTGAGTCGAGCCCGAGTCCGAGCGTTGGTATCAGGAGATAGGTACATGGTCCAGTGGGGATGGTGGGAGAGGAGAAAAATGGAGGGAAGAGAGAGGGGGGAAGAGAACGGGAAAGAAGCATGCAGATGTACCATCATCGGAGGTATCATCAATGGATAATGTCAGGGCCTACTAACGCCTTCATAACAAAAGGCAACAATCACAAACACGAGTGGTGGGGCATTCCAGAGCGACCATGGATCGTTGTGTCATACATCGACAAGAAAATTGGAAAATGCAGGGAGGGTACGGGTGCCAGTCTATTTTTTTACTGTTGTCTCTTCTTTAGGAACATCCGACAGGACAGCGTCATTGACTTCTTCGTCCTCCTCACCTCGCCCTTGTTACCAACAAACAAACGAGGTTATCATTGATAGGGGCTAACGACGGAGCAAAAGAGAGAGAGGGAGATCACCAGGGTTGGTTATGGTTTAGAGGACTTGAGGAGGCGCGACAATTATGTCCCTTTCGGCAAAGCAACTACAATCAAACAACCTACATACCAATAATAGCGAGAAGAATCAGCAAGGTGGAATAGGCCTTCTACACCAAGTGCATGAACAACATTCTTACTGAGTAAGTAAGCGAGAGATTCCTGGCCCGTTTCTTACACGGCCAAGCTATCTTGGATTGGATAGGCACATAGGCTTTTAGCATGGTCAGGTCAGAGAAGGAGTGTACAGAATGGCGGGCTACAATGGTTTCCAAATGGATAGGGAATTCAAATGGTTTAATTGCTTGTCTGCTGAATGTCCGTTGAGTCCTTCTCTCTCGCTCGCTCTCACTTACTCATGCGCTCATGCACTCAAACAAGCACACTCGAGCACAATTGAACGAAGAGGTATTCCTTCCTCTCGCGCTCTCTCTACACTTCTTTCGCCTCTCACCCTACTCTAAACCTTGTCCGTCTTCTAATTGTTCATGCTGTAAAGACTTTCGTTCCTGACGCCTAAATTGCCACCCCTGTCTGTGCGTGTGTTCAATTATGCATGCTTCATCCACTTTTTTTGCCGCCCCTTTGACCTCTGTTAGGTTGATAAAACTAGGGCCTGAAATAACAGATACTGGCCATTCTCAATCCTTTCAACAATAGAAAGGTATTTTTACCTCTCACCCCTACTGGCACTGGCAAGCAAGCGACAACAATAGACCCATCCACCAACAATCAAACGTCGCCATGGACTTTGCTTGCTTCTTTGGGGTACCCAAAAATAACTCAGCACCCATGCTCCCAATGGGGCATGCACCCCACTCAACTCATTGGTTCTCCTAAGGTTTGTTTGGCGAACATATAAATCTTCCACATCCCGCCAAAAAACTGTCATTTTTTTCTTTTTGCTTCTTTTTGATGGTCACTTCCCCTGCCTAGCAGCCGTCCAACCTCGCCTTACCCTCTCCTCCCTCCCTCCCTCCCTCCTTCCTTCTCTTCCTTTTCCCCAGCGTCGCAACGCAGCACGATGTCTATTCCTACATTTGTATCAATGCTCCCTGGATCGACACGACAATTTCTTGGAAACCTCTTCCACAAGAAGGACAACGGCCTTCGAGTTCAGCAGCAACAGTCTCAGGCACCTTCACCCAACAACCCTACCTCCACCTCCACCTCTACCTCCACTTCCTTTGCAAATAATAACAACAACGACAACAACAACAACCACATTAATGACTCCATCGCCGCCAACAACAACAGCTTCAGAAACGAAAAGGTTGTTGAATCACCCCTTCCGATCACGTCGACATTTTTGGAAAAGTACCCCTCCACCCTTGGCTCCAACAGCACTTCTAGCTTGTCGGTCCTCCTCCCACCTGTTTCGATCCTTGCCGATAACTTTGATTACAACTACCACAGTAATCGGACCAGCAACACTAGTAGTCGTGGGAATGGGATTGGGACGCCACTTGGTGAGAGTTCGTCTACGATGCCGATCCCGCCACCGCGGCGGTCTTCTATTGGTACCAATACCAGTAGTTCTTCGGCTGGTAGTGCTACTGCTCCTTCTATTGCTAGCATTTCTGGCTCTGGTTCTAGTGTTTCCCCTGCTCCTACTCACACCCACATTGGGCCGAAGAGCCCCTCACCTCTATCTCCCAGGGGTGATAACAATACCTCCACCCGGAGTCATGTTACCGTCACTTTTACGAAATTCATCAAGACCCCCACCATCCCCGTCCATGCGCTCACCATCTCCACCGCTCCCACTATCACCACCACCACCACCACCACCGCCAACAACAACAACAACAACAGTGGATTCGATTTGTTCATTGTGAATAAGGATGACTCGACTGAGGACGTTGTTTTGGATATGGAAGTCATGTCGCCGACGTCGAGGAAGAAGAAGTTTGACCACTTCCCTTTCCGTCGGAGTAGGGCCGCTGCAACTGCGACCAATGGAGGAGGACGTGGGAGCGGTGGTGGTGTTGGTGCAGGATCGATCCTCGGTAACCTGGCATCCTCCTTCAAGAAGCAGCATAATAACAATACTACCAGAAGCAACAGCAACAACAAGAACAATAACCATTTGCCGTCGAAGCATTCTGTTGGATTCACACCACAACAGCAACAGCAAGCTCAGCAACAAAATCATCATCAGAAAATCAAGTGGCAACAGGAGCAACAACAATCTTATTCTCAGCCCCCACAGCAGCAGCAGCAGCAGACGTTAAAGTCGCCACGCTCACAGCTGTTTTCTATTACAGGACGTAACAAGAAGGAGTCTCTGCGCCCATCAACATCCAGCAATGTTTCCTCGAAACGGTTTTCTTCCTCTTCACCATCCCTCATCCCCAATGTGCCCTCCTTACCAGCGACGGACACAAAATTTCCCGCCGCCACTACAATTCCTATCACCGTACCAACGACCAAAACGGCCGCCTCCAAGATCTCCTACATCACTTCACCTACCCGCGCGACAGCCGCCTTGAAGAAGAAGCGCCTCTCCAAAAACCAACCTAACATAACAACGTCCGTCGCCACAGTTACCCCTACCCTTGTCCCTGCACCTGTCCCTGTCACTGTTACAAAGAGTGACATAGTCCCGTCGCCGTTGTCGATGATGCACTGGCCAATCTTGCCTGAGGTAGTAGAGATCAGTAACCTCCCCGAGTACATCCCCGACGACAGCATTGGTCTCAATGCCAAGAGGAACGAAATGTATGCCCGGGCTCGATTGGTGGCCCTCCGAGAACATCAACAGGTCCTTGTTGGACTCTTGTTTGACCTCTTGGCTCTAGACCGGCAACGCAGAGAGCAGCAGTCCATGTTCAAGGATTCCGCACACTCGGTCGAGAAGGCGACAGTGACAGCAGCCTCACGGAAAAATACACATGCGTTAATGTCGGCTTCACAGGCGGCAGCATTGACGACGAACAACCGCAAGGGCTTGAAAGATGCAGAGGCAGCGATGGCTGCAGACTGTGGGTGCGACTGTCAGAAGCGTCGTCGTCGTCTGATTCAGAAACACGATTCTGCGATCCGGGCATACCAACAAGCGATCCTGGATCTCTGGCAAATGGATCAAAACTTATGTCACTGGCTCAGTCGATATATCCGCACGACACGCCATGTCGGTCGGGGACTGAACTACATGCTGACGGCGATGGCCGAGAACAGCAACAAAAACAACAACGCCACCACTGTTTCTGTCTCTACTTCCTCTCCTTTCAAGTATCCTGTGGCCTTGGGTATGACGCAAGAGATCGGCAGTGGTGTTCGTAGCATCAATGTTGAGACATCAGGAAATGATCACCCCAGTTTTGGTGTCTCTGGCGTCTCAAACCCTGAGTTGGAGCGGATGGGGATCCTTCAGTCCCGACTGCTGAGTCACTCGACGATCGATCGTTCTCTCAAGAAGAGCGGCCCTGGTTGTAGCGAACACCGATCGCCTCCAACGTTCAGAGCCACGGTCTCGAGAGAGTTCACCATGGAGTCAACAACCCTTGGATTAATCGACGCCGGATCGCCGTCAGTGCGACCCTCAGATCAAACGGTCCCAGTCATCAAGGTCAACTCGCCCGAGCTCTTGCTCAAGCCCTTGCCCAAGCTTCCTGAGAACAATGATACTACCAGTAACAGTCGCAGGACTTCCATTACCTCTATGACACCAAGTTTTATCACTGCCGACGGTTTCCCCAGGGGTGTCGTCGCCACGATGAGGAGGAGAAGAACAATGAGGGAGAACAGACTCGTAACAGGACCGATACTCTCCCAGGCGATCAGAGAGCTGGTCACGTCCTCGGCACCCATTTCTCCACCCCCCGCTATCCCAGCCCCTAAGCGTCCCAAACCCCCAACCTTCCCTATCAACATACCTTCTTCGACCAGAACAAATGCTGTCGCCGGGATCGTGAGCACTTCGTTCTTTCCCACGGTCCCTTCTCCTCCCACTTCGTCAAGGATCGCCCATTCCCGGACCCGACCTTCTTGTCCTACCCATCTGGCGTTTTCTGCTCCTTCGACTACATCGTCTTCTGAGGCGGGAGTTGTCAGGTCGTCCGATTCTTTACGTAGTCCGATCTCGACCCTGGCGCCTATTCTCGAACTCAACCAAGGTGATCAGCAGAGTCAGCCTCTTTCCCTCCTTCAACCCTGTGAGTCTGATCCTTCTCGTAACTCTATCACCTCTGGCAGCGACCTTACAATCGTCAATACTCACACCAAGGAAGTGAAGGATAACATCAAGCCTCGATCAGCCACGGCTACAAGTACAGTCACAACGTCCGCAACGACCCTGGCTCCAGCTCCAGCTTCATCGACATCAACCACCACGATGCCCATAAACACAACACAAACAGATAGCGCAACAATAGAGGCGATAATGATGATCCCCGACACCGATGACTACAACGAGATTGAGGCATCGGTCTTTGTAGGCTACCATCTCCAATCGCTCTCGAAGGCAAACGAGTTCCTGAAGCAGTTTAATAAGGAGTCGCTACGATCGCATGCCGTCCTGCAGAGGTTTGAGGCAGCGAAACGGGGTTTTGAACGACACGTCCTTGGTCGTAGGCGTGGGATTGGTGGCGCTGGTGTTGGTGGAGGCGAGGATAGTGATGGCGAGATGTCGGGTCAGCACTGGTGATTTATTATATTTTTTTTATGATCACGCTTCTTTTTGTTATGACTTTTATACTTTTCTATGATCTTCTCCTCGTCTTCCGCTTCTCTTCATTTCGCTTCTTACATCCACTATTCTTTCCAATTATTTCTTCTCGTTCTCTCACTTCTTTCCCTACGAGATATAAAAATAAAGCGCAAAATTGACACACATTCCGGGCAAGAAGAATCAGGATATACTCCTCTCAACAGGTACAGTTCGACATTTTTCTTCCTTTATACAAGCTTGTAGGAACAGTCGAGATTCGAGAGTGTGCGTACATGCGTGTGTGTGAGCCCAATTCTGAAGGGTCGATTTTCTGGGCTTTCTCTTTTTTGTTCGGGCACAAGAGAAAAAAAAATGATAATGGATTTGGCAAAGTATGGCAGGGGAGAGGTTCCTGCCTTTACTCTGTCCCCCACTACTCTCGCAGGTATGATGTTCTCTGATTCTGTTGGTTAGTTCATACAACTCTTTTTTCAGTTGATAGCAGTTGTGTTTTTGACGCAGCCTTGACCCCAGGATGACGATCCCACCCTTCTTCCTGCAATGCAAAGACTAGATGGCCCACACACACACACACACACACACACAAAAAAAACCAGAAATCCTGCCAACATACCTGCTCCTGAACCCAACGGGGCGGGGGGTTTAAGCCTCTTGATGGTCCGACAAAATGGAAGCCTGGGAAAATCTTTTTTTGTGCTTGTACTCTTGAAGTGTCTCATAGACTCTTGGGCACGACCACATGCACCTTTCATGACACATACACCCACCCCCCGTACACACTAACGCTTAGGCAGCAGAAATACCAAGAAGAAATTCGTCCTTCTCACTAAACCATCATTTTTTTCTCTTCTTTTTCCACGATCTTTCTTCTACTCGTCTTTCGTCAATCCTCTTTCTTCACCTTCTATCTCATCCTTGATCCTCTCCCCCCTGATTCTCTCCTCCCACACTCTTTCTCTCTTACTTTCTTCTCTGCCTCTCAACCTTCCAACACATCTGCACTCACACGCCAAAATGTCAATAATAGTCGACAAAGTTTTTATCTACAGCGTCATCGTCGTCGTGCCCCTGACCATCATCCTCGTCTTAAATCTTTGTGGACGGTGGAATTGCTTCCGAATTAGAAAGTCTCGCAAGTCTATAGCCACAGCTACCACCACCGCCACCGCCGCCAATACTACTACTACCGCCACAGCAGGAGACAGCGTTGTTCCGGACTACAACCACATCACTTTTGACAATAATGGCTATGATGATGCAGATTTGCCACCATATTCTACAACTATCGCAATGGATACTCTTCAGACCCCTCCGTCACTACTGCCGCCAACGGTTTCAAACGAAGCTACTTCTGATGCTACGCCTGCATATGTTTCACGGTCATAACCTTTGTGCATCATTATAAGCACTCTTGTGCTCACATCACCTCGTTGTATCATATCCAACCCTTTCTTTCGTAATCATTCTAATAAAACCACTTAATTCGGCCATTCCTTTTTTTTTTTTTTTTTTTTTTTTTTTTTTTTCTCGTTCGCATTTAATTGAGCGGATGTAATTCTGTCTGAGATAACTTTCTCCGAAGCCAAGTGGTGAATGACAAGACCGTCGGCGAATTGGTAGAATACCCTTCTATAAAGAGCTCAACTCTCTCCAGCTTTGACCAGTTCTCCGCTATCCACACGACGTCCTCATTAATTACAACGACCGTTACCTGATCTGATCACCTCTCAGCAACTCTATAACTGTTAAAGGGGGGGGGGGGATTATGAAAGACTGAAACCCATCCACTTCAGGTTATCCACGGTCAACAACTCGTCCGAGAATGAAGCCTTCTCGCTGACACAAAGTGCCATCTGGCAAGCCGGGCTCCATCGCAAGTCCAGCGCTCTTAAAAATGGTAGCGTCTTCAGTCTTTTATAAAAATCCGAGATACTGCGAATCTCCTCGCCTCCCACCGCCGCAAAAGCTGTCTCAAGATGCTCATGTAGTGTCTCCGACTCGGGTGCTACCGCTACCGTGAGCTCACTGATGCTGATCGACAGTGTCTCCAATCCTGAACAGATCCACTTTGCGCCCAACAAGTCCTGAGTTCCAATCTTGGATGCTGGCTGGGCCTTGGGTAGCACAAAAAGAGTCTTGAGTCGGGGACAGCAGGCGAGGATGTCGGCAATGTAGCTAGATCGGAGATGACTTTCATCGAACCCCAGCTCGGCCAGACGGAGATGCTGGAGCGTTGGTCCTGAACGTTTCAGTAGAGCTGGAAGGACGCGGGTCAAGTAGCTTGGGGTGATCCTTGCAGTAAGTCCCTGGAGACTGCGCGGCATGTACATGATGAACCGGAACATGTGATCCTCCGAGATCAAGTTCTCGCCAAAGTTGACTATCGTTAAGGCCGGACAGTGTGTGGCGAGGGCCGGAATCAGAGTCGAGCCTCCATCGAGTAAACGAGATGTAATCTTGGGCACGGTCATATCCTGCAGTGAGGGGAAACAGGCCAGAAGAGGGAACAAAAACTTCTCCGGATCCACCAGATTTATCTCCTTTCCATCAAGTACTGAAGAATGCCAACTCAAATCTAAACGTCGAAGTGCTGGTAGATGTTGTTGAAATGAAGTGTTGTCGTTGCTCTTCATCCAGGTAAAACGCTGGTCAAGGTTATCACTCCATCCGGTCGAGTAAAAGTTGCCTTGTTTCGTCCATGCCGAACACTGCACAGTCAGTTGTTGTAGGCTAGGAGGGCAGTTCTCGACCACCCAACAGATATCAGCAAATGACATCCCGCCGAAGATATTGAGCTTTAGCGAGTGCAGTTTGATAGCGCTGGCGTTGGTGGTGGACTTGGTGATGGTGGTAGACGATGGAGATCGGCGGGGTTGAAGTGACTTGAACAGCAGCTGATGGACAGGATATAGAATAAGCGCTCCAACTACTTGATGTGTGGGAAGAGAGTAAGAAACCTCGAGGTCACGTAGATGTGGGTGCGAGGATATCATATCCAGCACTCGCTTCTGTAGCAGTACCTCCGCATTGAACGTTCCCACTGTGCCTGTAGCTGCTACAACGATCGGGTCATCCTTGTGGTGGCCCCGACAGATTACACATAGTCGTGTCAGGTTGGTAAACGACACGTCCAGCAGGTTGTACGCCGAGTAATCTACCTTCAGCGACCGAACCCGAAAGGCGTTCCTGTAGATCAATTCCTTCTGCTGGCGGGAGATGAAGGGTGAACGGCTATTGGAGTGTTTGGGCTGGTTGCGGACGCATTGAAACACGCGGGCATTGACTTGTTTATCTCTTGACTCCCACCATTGGTTAGGTGGGCATCCAATACCGCCGCGCTGATAGATGTAATAGTGAGAGATGGACTGCCAATGATACAGTTGGAAAAGGGTGTTCCAGTCCTTGCAGACAGCAAGACAGGCGCATGTGTCTGAGGAGTCGAGATGGTGGAAGATGAGGTCGGCAATGAGGGAGTTGTTGAAGGCGGCTGTCGAGGCCGGCGACCGGTTTGTTGACGACAGGGTAGAGACTGGCGTTATCCCTGAGGGCCGCGAGGAGATTTGACGGTCCATATTTCCCGGCTGTTGACGAAGTCTGAAGTTGCGAAGCAATTGAGAACAAAAGTAAAAGGAGTCGGTGGTGCTGCAACTGCCAAATGTGCCTGTGACCGTTTCGACCAATGTTGTGTTTGCAAGTTGCACATAAGCAAGGAGAGTGAGCCTTTGCTTTACTCACTTGTTCCCACTCTCTTTCACGGACCAGACCGACCGACAGCCAGGACGCCAAAAACAATGTCCGCGACGATCTTGAACCAACATCTCCACAGCCATGGACTCGACCTCATCACCGACACCCACAAGTACCGCAAAGTAGTAGCCCTCCGACCTTTCAATAAAGGCTCCGTCGTCATCACCTCCCGTCCACTCTGCAATCCGATCATCTTCCCCACCCATCGCGCCCAGCACTGCGAGACCTGTTTCAAGACTAAGGGTAGCAACAGTAGCACGTCGGCAACAGTGGGAGGATTGGAGCTCGAGAGATGTTCGGTGTGTAAGAAGAGATACTATTGCGACAGGGATTGCTTCACGGTCGCATGGAAGGGCTGGCATAAGTGGGTCTGTCATGACAAGGATATGGAGGACCTCGATTACGAGATGCTCAAGATGGTCGTCATCTCGATCGAGCGACTGCGGAACGGCGCTTTCAAGGAATCCAAGCAGTCTGGAGTGGCAACAGCAACAACAGCAGCAGCGGGATCTCATGGAACGGGAGAGCAGGAGTCGCTTGCTCTGACAGAGTATGTCTTTTCGACACTGATGGGGCACGAGGCGATTGCGGATCCGGTAGAGATCTCAAAGTACAAAGAGATTGCCACCAAGATTCGGGAACAGCTCATTGTGGCCAAGTTCCCGTTCAAGAGCGAGAACAGCCGAGGAGAGCCGCCCTCAGTTGCAGAGCTGATGCGGTACCTGTGTCGATTTCACTGCAATAACTTCTCGATTCATGACTCACAGCTATTTACGATGGCCGAGGGGACCTTCCCCGTTGGTGCCCTTTTCAACCATTCGTGTCGGCCTAACGCTATTGTGATGTACGAGGGGCAAACTCAAGTGGTCAGGACTCTGGAGGATATTGCAGTTGGACAGGAGGTGTGCACCTCATACGTCGACAATGGCGTACAGCGAGCGGAGCGGAGGCAGCTGTTGAGAGGAAAGTACTACTTTGACTGTCTATGCCCACGGTGCGGAGATGAGAAATCGAGCGAGACGGCGGAGAAGGCAGGGTTCAGGAGACTGGATGACTTGATCGAAGGCGACCAGGATGGTGAAGATGGCAAGAAGGTGGACGGTGAGTGGTTGACCAAGCAGTTCGAGACCATTATCCTCCCGGGCGCACGATCGTTACAAGTTGCAGGACCTTCTCTCCAGCCTCCAACTATGATCACCCGGAGCTCCTTCACCAGCTATCTGATCCACTCGTTAGTACCTCTGATTCAAACTGGGGCCACAGAGCAATCGTATACGGAGCGACTCTTTGCAATCTACGACGCTCTCCAAACGACACCTCATTGCACGCCTAAGCCATTCACCACCACCGTCATGACCAACGCGACCTCGTTTTTCAACACATCTCTCGAGCACCAGTCCTGGGCGTTGGCCTCCAAGATCGGGACTTTTATTCTGGCACTGTACTTGATGATCTACCCAAGGCATCATCCTCTTGTCGGGCTGCATTGTTTTACTCTGGCCAAGTGTTTGTGGAATGATGTGGAGGGCGGCATGACATCAGTCCGGTTGTCGCACGAGATCCTGAAACTGTCCCAGAATATCTTGACGGTTTCTCATGGACGCACAGGACAAAACGCTAGCTTGGTCAAGGAGATTGAGACGTTTATGAGGACTGTTGAGAGTGAACTCGGGTAAACAATAAACTGGAGGGTATGAAACTATTAATTGTCTCTCTATTATGTAAAGACCGAGAGTCTAGGGATATATAGAGATGTGAGAGCTTAGCTAGCTACCTGCCATTAGTAAAGCGCAGCTGCGGTTGCCGAGAGAGTAGTAGCATCGAAGAGTTTGCGTAGTTTAGGGGATCAATTGGGGCAGCCTGAGGAGGTTCAACGTTCATCCTGGATTTGAAAAGCGAGCTGCTCAGCCAACAATAATAAAGGACAGGGGAATGCTAATCCTCCGTACTTAACCTAGCCCCTTTTTCCTTCAGTTTTCAACTCTGCTTCACACCTCCTACTCAATGCCCAGAAAAAAGAACCTATACCTTCCGTCAAAAGACATCGCCGCTCTTCTCTCCCCTCAACAACATCCACCCATCCCACCCTCTGCATCAACCATCCAACTTCCAAGCTCAATATCCGTCTTTGGCAACTCCCTGATCGTCGACCTCATCCTCCAGTACCTGTCCTCAAAGGACATCGGCACCTACCAAACAGTCTGCAAAACCTGGAATGCCCTCGCCCAGCCACACCAATGGCGATCCATATCCGTCTCTCACAGGCTATACGGCGAATATAAACTCGAATTCGATTCATATTGGTCACTACCGAATTTATGGTGGCCGAGCTCAACAGCAACAAACTCTACGATAAAGTGAGCTACTATGGCCGTGTCCACTCGAGGTACTACTCCAATGACAGCCCATCACCTAAACAGTTTATCTCCACTATACTGAAGGACCGAGATCCGTAAGAACGTCTTTCGTGTCCGGAGTTTTAAGACTGACTACTCCGGGCACAGTCTTCTCGACCTGCCTTTTACCAACTTGACGTGTTTTTGTATGGACTGTCGATACGAATTCATCAGATACCCAACACATTATGGAATAGTGACGGTAGAGAAAGTTCAACAGTTCAAGGAGGCCACCCTGCAGTTGATCGCGCACAACCCTCGGTTGAAGGATATCGACATTTCGTACATCAATAACCTGGAGAATCCTCATGCACGCGATCCGATTTTGCCGTCCTTTTGCAATCCGTGTCCTCTAAGCCCTTCCACGACCCCACCAGCAGCATCAATATCACATTTAAAGGGCTCAATAGCTCAAGGTGATCCGTTTTAACTTACATAAATCCAGGTGAACACCTTATGGTCTCGTCGTTGTGACAAAAATAAGGTGCATAGGGAGGGAGAAGGAGGGTTGTAGTGCAAAAAATAAAAAAAGGTACGAAAATCGGAAATGATTAAGGGACAGTGAGAAGGAAGGGGAGGGCTCTTTTTTCCTTACTTTGCACATTCCTTGATCGACACCCTTCACACCTCCAGCCCTCCTTGCCCTTCCCCCCCTCAAGGCAGACAATTGATAGGAAGGTAATCCACTTTTGAATCGATTCATGAACCAACGCGTCAGAATGACCTTCCCTATCTCCTTGTCCTCTTGAAAGAAGAGCAACCCAACCCATGCATCTTTTCTTCCCTTGCGCCATTTTAGGCCTAAGGCAGACGTATGTTAAATTATGCACCGTTCCAAGCCACGAAATAAAATTAAAGGGGGGTCTTCGTTGGGACGTTTCTTCTTTAGAACGAAGTGGAAGGTAATCTCTTTCTTGTTAGATCTCAACTCTTCATCCGATTAAAGATTCCCCAAGCCCGTACCTGCCCATGCCGCCCTTCGTGTCGTCGACTCCCGTCTCCATCATCACGGACACGGAATCTGCCTCGGCCCGGTTCTTTCAGACTCCTGAATTGGTTCTCCTGGTCGTAAGGAACCTCATCCCGAGAGACGTGTCTAGCGTGACAAAAACCTCCCGACTCCTCTACACCGTCGGCGAGCCATACCTCTTCCGCAGGCTGTTGCTCCTCACAGCTCTGCTTGAACCCTCACGCGACAATACAACCAAACCAGCGCGTAGTCTAGACGGCGTAGCTAGGAACGCCGGTTCTGTCACGACCATCGTATTGGACGACGATAACCTCTTGCGCCAATACTACATCTGTCTCTGTTCTATCGCCGGTGATAGAGAGCTCCTGCCTCAAGTACCAACAACAGAATCGCAGCCAGAAATACCAATGGCATCGTTCAATCAACCGCAGCAGCAACAGCAGTCTCTGGATTCAGCATCAACTAGGCTCCGATGGTCTCTCGAGGATCTTTGCGCAAAGGCGATCAATCCTGCTCGGGCGCGGTATTGTCTCCAGGCCAGTCCTCTTCTCACAACTCTCCGTCTTGACAATATCATGATCCCTAGCCGTATTTATGCAGACTACTGGGCAGTGACAATCTCAGGACTCGGGATGCTTGAGACACTGTCCATGAATTTTGTTACTCCTGATGCGTCTCGGCCGGATGACCTGTTCTCGATCATTGTCCACTGCATTCCTCCCTCGCTCAAGTCGTTATCGCTCGGAGTTCATCGCCATAAAGGTGCCCAGCATCTCTTCTTCCACGAGGACCCAGACGACGATCCGCCCTTCAAGCTGCTGTTGAGCGCCCAGCCCAGCGGACCAACCATCACTCGGGATAAAGACTCTGTCCTTCCCAATCTGACTGAATGGAACGTGTACAGCCCCTACGTCTGGGACTACCAGACCTACCGCGGTATTCTGCGACGACTCCCCAACCTCGTCTCAATGGAGGCTCCTAACATACGTCTGAACACTCCTGTGAACAGTTTAGCATACGCCAGATTTATTGTCAACACCTGCCAGGGATTGCGGAACCTCTCCTTCAACGCCCGAGTGAGCGGCGGGGAGGCAGAGCCGGTGCTTGCCATCATGGGAGCCATGCAGAAAAACACTCTGGAATCGCTCGACCTTCATGGATACGACTATACGCACAACGAGTTGGCATCGAGGTTGACCAGGCACTATACCTCACTTCGACGACTTGAGTTCCAGGGCAGTGGGATTGGCGCTGGGCTGCTTCGATTGATCCTTGTCAATTGCACAAACCTTGAGGTGCTGAAGGCATTGGAGATTCCGGTCCGTTTAGGGCGCCTGACTCAGGAGAGGTGGGTATCAACCAGGATCCAGGAACTCCATATCAGTATCGACACAGGCGAGACTCAGATCCCCATCCAACCAAACAACCGGCGCCATTTTACCTTGCAACACAAGGAGAAGGTCGAGCAAATGGAGATACTCTACCGACAACTGAGTTTGCTCACAGAGCTGAAGGTGCTTGACTTGAGATTATACACGTCGACTGGTGATCGTCACTTCAATGTCGATCTTGGCCCACCACCCTTAAATTACACCTTGTCGGGCCTGTTGACATTGAGTGATGAGGGCAAGGGCGGTGGACTTTGGGGTGGCCTTCAGTTGCTGTCAGGGCTCAAGAACTTGACAGTCCTCAAAGGCCTGTTCGCATTCAACGTTGCCACGTTGCCAGGTTTTATCATGAGAGAGAAGGATGTCGTTTGGGTCGCTGAGAACTGGCCAAAGTTGGAGAGGATTGAGTTTTATACAGGAGACCATGCCGTCGACTCCGCTGAGATCATGTCCTCCGTTGCATGGCTCCGATCCAAGTTGCCCCACGTAGAGTTCGTCCCCTTTAACTATTTGCGATCAGGGTGAATATCTTCCACGTTATTAAACATACATCTCCATTTTTTTTTCCTTCCGTTCCTATTTTTTGCTCTTCAGCAACTTGTTTTTCCGAACAAACACACAATGATTCAATATCAAATTCACTTTATGCTTATCTTTCCAGTGCTTGGCGACATTCTTTCTTAGTTATGGCGCTTGGCATCAGAATTGGAAGGAGCAGCGAATATTCTTGGCTTGTGTGCTTGAAAGTGTCGGCGCGTGTGTCAATGAGTTTCCACATTAGCGCCGATTGAATGAGAAAAAGGCGTACGAGGCAAGAGCGTTTCTAGGCAGGTCATTGATAGGTTGGTGATATTGATCGAAATTAATCTCAGCGCCACTTTGCTTGCCATTTTGGTTGTCGATTCAGGAACCTAGACGAAACAAGAAGGCCTAGTCCTACTTCTTACCAAGGCTACAGGCATATCTATGTGCACACCTTTTGTATTTTTTTATTTTTTGTTCTGGCTGCCACACCCCTCACAGTCTCTCTTCCTCCCTTTCGCATTCGTCACCGTCCTCCTCCTCCTCCTCCACCACCACCACCACCACCATAGACTCTTCCATCACTCGAGCATTCGACTTTCCCGTGCTGGCCTTGCATCTAGAACCTCTTATCTTCCCTCGAGGCGTCGCAAGCCTGATGCTGTCCTGTCGGACTCTATACAGTACCTTCCTTTCTGTCGACTTTACAACAGACCTCACACGCTGCATAAGGTAAAAACAAGGTGCTGGCAAACGTTATCTCTCGCGTTGACATCGACCCGACAATAGGGAGCTATAACCAACCATGATACCATTGTCAACAATGAAACCCTTCCAGCTCTTCATCATGTAGAATGATGCTCCCCCCCCCCCTTCAGACTTATGCTCTATTCTAAATTTCTTTTTGATGCTTTACTGCTGTTTCTTTCAAGTTAGCACTATCTATTGGGTGCTACTATCATCTTCGCCCTAATCCGCCCACCCCTTTACTTCCTCTTCAGCCTCCAGTGTTCATGGTAGCTCCACCAATTCACAGAGCAGCGCCACCAGACGCAGTCAACGACCATATAAAAGGCCCGACAAACATCCTCTTTCAACTCTTTATCCCTCCTCCCTCACTCCCCTCCTTCCTTCCTACCCTCGTCTCACATCACCTCACACTCAATGCCCAAGAAAAGAAACCCGTACCTCTCTCCACAAGACATCGCCGCCCTCCTATCCCCTCCACCACACCTCTTCCTCCCCCCACCCCCTTCCCCTACAACCATCATCGCAGAACATCAAAACCCAATATCCGCAGCCTTCGACAACACCCTCATCACCGACAACATCTTCCAGTACCTCTCTCCAAGGGACACAGCCACCTGTCTAACAGTCAGCAAAACCTGGTACACCGTCGCCCACCTACACCGCTGGAAATCCGTCACGCACTACTATACCCACCAACCCTGCATCTACGACGGCGACCCTTTAACAAATCCACGCTTCCAATGGTGGCAGCCAACCCGAGACGATCGGTTCTTGGACGCCTTCGGGAAAATTCTCCCCAGCTGGCCTATCCACTCTCACTCCCCTTCTCCATTGATGTTTATTTCCGCAAAGCAGAAGGAGTTGATTTGCAGGAACGCCTTTCGGGTCAAGAGTCTAAGGATTGACTACTCGGCCCAGAACCTGATGGATGTGCCGTTTGGGAACTTGACACGGTTCTCGTTGAACTGTCGGTACATTTTGATCAAGGACCGAGCCGTAAACCCAGGCGTGGAGGATGAGAGGTTGAAGGAAGTGGCGTTGGAGGTGATTGCCAGGAATCCGAAGTTGAAGGAACTCGAGTTGTCGTATGTTGAATCCCATCATGGTTGGTATGGTTGGTATAGAGGCGACAACTCGCCCCCGCCGCTGTTCGCGGTGCGTGTCCTTCAAGTCCTCCAACGTCACCACCACCAATCGTCATCAACATCTACTATCAACACCGACAACAACAATAACAACAACAACGAAAGTGGCCTCTATTCGCTGAAACTCTTTTGTCAGGGCAACTATAAAATGGATGACCTCTGCTCGGTCATCGAGAACTGTCCTCCCAGCCTTCGGGAACTCACCTTCCACGGCTACTTCGAATACTATAATGAAAGACCCTTTCCTGTCGAACAAGTCTTGCTAGACCGGTTTACCGCCATCAAGAATAACAGCATACACAACAACTACTATGCCTCCGTTTCCACTACAACTACCAACTCTCTCATTCGACAAAGGACACCAAATCTTCGACTACTAAACATCGGCTACTTCTTCCCCGATCTCCGACGCTATGAGGACAAAGCCAGCATCCCAGAAATAACCCTTTCCCCTATCCTGTCCTGCTTCCCAGATCTACAAGACCTCTTCTTACCCAAACTCTCCGACAACTGGATCTCTCTCAATTGTCCAGAATTGATCTCCATTCTCACCATATCTTGTCCTAGCTTGACGAATATCAACTTTGGAAACAACTTCGTCCCCGAGGAGCACATGCACCGCTTTCTCTTGTCCCTGCCAGAAGGCCAACTCCAGGAGATTACAATGACGATCCGTCCAGATTTCCTCGAACGCGTCCTGCCGATCCTTCTGGAAAGATCAGCATCGACACTTAAAGTCATTCGTCTGCGAGAGCTGAGCTCCGAGCAATGCGACATCCATCTGCAGCGGTCGAGTTATGTCCTAGAGATCTTGACCAGTTGTCCACGGCTCAAGACCCTTGCCATTGTACCCTCCCCCACAGATCCGTGGTCTCCTGAACTGCATCTTCACGACTTGTTGCAGAAGGACTGGGTCTGTTCCGAGCTCGAGGTCTTATCCATCGGTGTCCTAGATCTTGCCACCCCTTCAGAATCCAACGTCCTCAACAATGACAAGGACACACAGGAAGACACAGAGACCACATCGACGGATAACCCAGAACTCGCCTTATACAGACAAAAGATCCAAACTCTCACATCCTTCTACCTTCACCTCAAGTCCCGCCTCCCACGCTTAACCACCCTTGACTTTCAATGGTCCAAATCCTGTAAAGACATTCCCTACGACTGCGCGGTCGAGTACTCCAACTCCCTCCTCACACTCGACAACCTCCGCTGGATGGGTCTGAGATGGTGGGCGATTTACGGCCTCAAGACTACAGCAGTCCGAGAGGCGCTCGGGGCACTGTCCAAGAAGGAGACTGAACTGTTTGAGAAATACATTTGGCAAGGAAAGGGGATCTATGTGTGGAATGACGAGGACGAGCGACGGGGCCGGTGGTGGGGCCAGACATATTGTTGCTCATATTGTAGGGACATGGAAGAGATGTGGTCACCGTGGGAGGATTGGGAGGAGGAGGAGGGTGTGTTTGAAGACTTGCATGATGCCTACAAGTCGCGTAGCAATAGACGCCGACACGGCGATGCCAAATGGAAGAAATAAAATATTCATCGCGCTCTTCCTCCTCAAGCGATATTCTCATCGAACAAATTTGGAGATCTCAAGTGCATAAACTACAATTATTATTATGTTACAAACGGGTGCGTTGCCTTGGCAGATAGAAAAAAGAGAAAGTGAAATAAGAGACAGGTAGACCAATCATCCAGACATCCCATCGTCCAAGAGAGCCCTCCTTACACGGTTACTCTCCTCCTCAAACCGCTGGATCCAGGCCTCGGCAGCGACCTCAAGTGCCAGCACTTGTTCAGCCATGCAAGCCCGATGGAACTCCTCAACAGTCATCTTAAGCTGCGCCTCCGAGAAGTTGGCCTCCTCCAACAGTCGTGTCCGCCGCCTGTGTTCCTCCGGGTCTGGATGCAGCCTCCTTCCCTTGGTATCGCCTCCCCCTCGCTGTTGTTGTTGGAGATGGCGAGAGAATTCCTTACGCGACGAAGAAGCAGTAGTAAGTTCCAGACCAGAACCAGGGGCTGCCTTCGCCGTAGATGCAACAAAGCCCTGTGCGCCTGCGGTTGGTTCACTAGCAACAGGCTTGATCTGACTTACACTAGACTTGAATGACGTTGCCTCTGCTATTGGCGCTGGCTGTGCTTGAGGCTGAGGTTGAGGTGGCTGCGTTGGTGGTGGCGGCGCATGAGTCGATCTGCTTGCCGTAAAGTCCGGGTCAACATCCAGATCCTCGTCAACATCCAGATCCTCTAGGCGAAGGAGGTCCGTCGTCGACTTTTTCACCGGCGTCCTGACAAACGGTGACATGGCTGCGGTTGTGTTGTTTCGACGAGATGCCGCTCCAATGGCCGAGAGAACGCGCGATACAGGCAATGCAGAAGGCGTCTTGTTCGGAGTCGTGGGGGTAGTCGAGTCAAAGAGAACCCTCGCCGTCTTCTTGGCCGGTGTCCGCATGAAACTCATGTCGGGGTCGTCCTCAACCTCAGACACCTCTGGGTCCTCAAAGAATGTATCAGCTTCCGACCTCCCAGTGATCTCCTTATGCTTCAATATCGGTGCCGCTGTCGCTGCTGCCGTCCCCGCCGCCTGTGTTTCTGCCTCTGCCTCTGCTGCTATTGCTGCTGCTTCTGCCAATGCTGCTGCTTGTCTCCGTTCCTTGTTCTGTGACCGACGAAGCTCTTTGACCTCCTCCCTCAGCGCATGCTCCGCGACGACCATCACTTCCGAGTTGGCATTCTCGTGCATCAAGGTCTCAAGGCGATCAATCAACATGCTCTGCTTCAGCTCTGGAGGAACTTGGTGTGATCTGGTCGCCTTCTTAGGACTTGGTGACGCGAGCTGCGCAGGTTTACCCAGCCTGTCGCTGTGACTAGATCGCAGAGGGGACTTGACGTGTGCAGTACCAATGACATCCTTGATCCGCTTTTGACGAGGCGTGATCCCGCGGAGAGGCTGTGCAGGCGTGCGTTTGCCATTGGGTGTCGACGTCATGAGACCTGCATCAAGATGCCACTGTGAAGGCGAGACAAAGGGGCTTGTGAGCTCAGATGCAGTGCTGTCACGTCGATCCTCGTCCTCCCACCCTTCAATATCCATCCGAGAAGCTGCTCGTCTGACTGGGGTTGAAGGGTCGATAACAACAACGTTAGCATCCTCAATGTCCTCAAAGGTGACGGCTTGCCTGCGAGCAGGGGTTGATGGCATGCCCGTAGTGTTGCGGCTCTGGCGGAAGGTCGAGTCAGATTTCTGTCCTCGAATAGGTGTCTTGGCCGTCGATGGGGTGATGGGCGGTGGAGTAGAAGGAGGGGCGTCATGAGGGACAAAATGTGGAAGTTCCTGAGGGTCGTTGTGAGGGTTATCGTGAGAGGGATCGTGGAGGGGATCCTGAGTGACCTCCTCAAGAGCATCCTCAAAAACATCCTGAGGGTCATCCTGAGTGTCGTCATGGGAGACATCTTGCGGGTTATTATGAGGGGCATCCTCAAGGACATCCTGAGGGACATCCTGAGGGGTATCCTCAACGACATTCTGAGGGGCATCCTGATGAGCATCCTGAATATCCTCAGTTTCTGACAGAGCCGCGCTCTCCGCGGGAATGGGTAATGTTGGTGCTTCGGCTAGGATGTCTTGCTGATCGCCTTCGGTTCCATTGTTGCCATTCTCCTCGGCTTCAAGCATATCCACTGAGGCAACCTCCCGCTGCTGCTCCTTCTCGTTCTCGGTCTCGTTCTCCTCCTCATTCCTCTTCTCCTGCACTGGCTCTTTCTCCATAACCACATCGACATCTGGTTGCTCGAAAATCTCAATCAGCGGCTTGGTAGCCCGCTTCTTGGATGACGACGAGGAAGTCGATTTGGCAGTACGCTTCGTAGCCTTTGCAGTCGCCGCTTTCTTTTTCGGTTTGGTCGACAGCTGCGATATACTGTATTCCTCGTCCTCCAGCTTGATCTTCTTGAGTCGATCACGCTTCGTCTTTGTCGGCTGTGGTGAAACACTCCTAGTCGACGAGCCCTTCTCAGAACCTTCTGAGGCATCGACTTCGGGTGAAGAGCGTCGTTGCCGTGTGTTGACTCTCCTCTGTCCTTGCACACCTTCGATGCCGCCTCCCATACCGGATGGACGCGCGTGGGCCTCACTCTCCACATCGCTCATCATCTCGCCCCACTCCTCTTCATCGGCCTCTTCCTCGTCGGCTACTAAAAGTTTCCGCCGCTTCTTGAGAACTGCTGGAACTTCCTGTTTTTTGCGAGATTTCGTGAGGTACAGAAACTGCGTATCGTCGACCAAAGACGGGTCCACTGAATCTTCGTCGGCGCGCTGGTTTCTCTTCCGCTGCGACTGCGACGATCCTGCTGATTGGTTGGATGCTATCGTTATTGCCGAAGTGGAACTGGCTGAGCTCATCTTACTTTTGGAGCTTCCCGTGGTCTTAGAGCTCCCGGCAGTTTTGATGCTCGATGCACTCCTTGATGCGCTCTTGGCACTCGACGTACTTTTGATGTCCTTTTTTGAAAGGATAGAGCCGAGAGGCTCGTTCTCCTCTTCAGCCTTGATCCTGGGAGTGCCCGTCCGAGAAGATGCCTTTGCTGAAGCCGCTGCCTGTCGTTTTAACCCTGCTTTTGGTGTCGCCTCACTACTGACTTGCATATCGAAATCAACGTTGCGTCCTGCAGGAAGCGCGACGGTGGCGTTTGATGAGCGACTGGATGCTGATTCAGATGCTGCAGATTTTTGAGATCGACTGCTCTTCGCAGACTTTTTAGTCTCTGGTTTTGTTCTTCCTGCGCTATGCGTCGTCTGTAAAAATGAATATATAAGCGAAAAGTTAACGACCGCTTTTCAAATAAGCGTGGGATTTTATGCCCACAAAAAGGTTGTGAAGAAAACCAAAAGCGGAAACAAGGAAACTAACCAGGTTACTGTCTGACTCTGACTCTTCACCATTAACATACTGGGGTTTCCGCTTTTGTTTTGCAGCTTTGGCCGCTGAAGCTTTAGTTGGTGCTGCGGCTCTAGTCGCAAAGAATGGGCAGTTGGGTCGTCGTCTCTGATGCTCGTGCACTGGATCGTCCTCTATTTCCCATCCGTCAAGAGCCGTCTCACAGTATGGACACTGCACATTGTCGTCCGAATCATCTGTGGGTGCATAGATGAATCCAGCGTTCGCCATCTATGAAAGATTGCGCAGTATGTTAGTATGCACATCCACGAATAATCTCTCCTACGCTGTCACAGATATTATATACGCGCGAACTGACTCACCCTCTTGGTAGTGCCGAACCACCCCTTTGTACGTTCATGAGGCCACCATTTCCCAAACGTCTGAAGCCTGGCCTTGGTCATCCTCTCGCCTCTGGGTAAGTTTTCCTCGTCATCCCAGTGGAAGGGGAGCCCATCCTCGACAGGGTAAATAGATTTGACAATAGCCCAGCAGCAGTTTCTCGAATGGCTCAAATGCTCCTCGAAAGGGTCGTCGTCTTCGGTCCAGCCATCAAGAGATTTCCCGCAGAGAAAGCAGACCACATTGTCTGGAGAACTTGAGAACGGCTTCCAGTAGAATCCTGCCTCTGCAAGCTACGATAGACACAACCAAAGATAAACGACGTAAGCTTAGTTTCCAGCTGCAATACTGTGTCAGTAAACAAGGCTGTATTTTCAGCAATACACCTGTTGATGCAAGTGGGAGCTTATGTCGTACCGACGAAGGCGTAGCTCGAAATGTCTCGGGATGAGGCCAGGACCGTGTTCCTCGAGTGAATGAATCGATCCTTTCATCGACCGTCAGCATCGGCGTCATCCTGTCCTGACCGTGCTTGTATTGAAGAGCGAAATACGATTCCGGGCAAGTCTCGTCGTGTAGATAATAACGAAGAAGACGCGATCTTGTTCCTGGGACGACTTGAAAGGCAAATGAACAAAAGGCGAGAAGGTGGTGGAAGCACAACAAATAATATGTGCTGTAAGGTGGAGGCATCACGTGCAATGTGACGTCGATTATTTGCTTTGGTGGCAACTTGTAGCAAAACTCGCAGGGCAGGCTCTTGCTCTCTTGGCTGCTTGCATCAGGACGCGAAAGGAATATGTGTTCTGGCAAAAAAGAAAAGAAAGGAAGAGGAGAGAGAGGACAAAACAAATCCAAAAAAACGCGCACCTTCGCTGGTAACCTGGAGAAAATAGTAAACAAGAAAAGCATCACCTCCAACCCCGAGTGATTTTGTTTTCTACCCTTCTGCTGCTCGGACCTATTCATGTTCGTCTTTTCCGGTTTTTTCTTACTGCCAAGTTGTCAAGCCTTTGTCTTTGTTTATCTCCATAACAGAATATAGAATACATGTTACGCCATTTTTTCTTTCACCATCAAGTTTAGTGTTCATCTTTATCTCCCATTACATATTCACATATGCTGAAGTTAACTTTCAAAAGGGAGATGGTTTGTGTAAATTATGAGTTCACTTTTTTTATTTTGCTTTTCTCCGCAAGCATTACAATGATGACAGGAAAGCAGGCAAGGAAACAAGTTTTTTTGTTTACATCCCGCACTGTTTGCCGCTATACCATGTCGTAACAGTAACGCCCATCCCTCTTTCCTGAAATAGTGTAAAATCCCGATGCTAGTTAGTTTTCAAAGAGTGGGACGAATCGGAGAAGGACAAGCACGACGTTCTAGGCAGTGGGTCTTTTTCTTTTTCTTACTATGAGTTCTCTCACCTTTGTCGCAGCGAGTTTGGCCCCTGTCAATTGAATGGACGCAATATGGCTAAGAAAGGGATTTGGTAAGGAGCAAGGGCCTTTTAGTTCAGAAGACAACGACCAACCAGCCAAGGAAAAAAAATCAGGAAGTGTAAAAATAAATGGATGAAGGATCGCCAAGCTTCGAAGCACTTGCCAGTGAGAAGGCCTCGGGAAGGCTCCACAAAGCATTCAACCAAATGCATGCTTGCCTCCTTGTATTGGTTTGTGTTTGTGAACAAGAGGCAAGCTAGCTAGCGAGGCCAGAACAATCATCCATTATTTAAACAAAACTACTGTACGTACATGTAGGCATGGGGGTATGGCATTGAAAACGCTAGGCCGGATCTGGGTAAGAAGGGACCAAGAACAAAACAAGCTGATTGGTCCATTTCAGTGGAAGGCTGAGAGAAGGAGGAGAGACGCGCGCAATGTTGCGCATCGACTCCGACTTACCACAACCCATCCCTCTTTCCCGCCCTTACTCCCCTCCTTTCTCTCTCCCTTCCCCTGTCTCCCTGCTCCTCCCCTTTCTTCCTTGACTCTATTGTTCGTGGAAGGGAGAGTTGATTATATGACGATCGGATGACCAATGGACTGGGTTCATATGCCTTGGAGAAGAGAACGAGGTAGTGAGAGAGAAGAGGAGAGATGAGAAGACGTGAAAGAAGAAGTGAAAGGAGAAGAGGCGTGTGCGTTTGTGTTCCCGACCTTTGTTCATCAATCACTGTAAGAAGAATAAAAAGGACGGGAAAACTGGTTCTTTCAAACAGCTTTTTTTCTTTCTTCTTCCATCTCTCTCGTTCACACTCATCCCTTTGTTTACCTTTTTACCCTTCTTTTTCATTTGATCGCCCTTACTTGCCTGCACCTGCACCTGCACCTTGGACAGTCCCTTTTTTCATAACTTCCCCCCTGCTTTGTGATCCTCTTGTCTGATTTGATCTTCCCTTCTTTTTCCTTCACACTTCGCTTTTTTTTTCCTTTCTTTGACAATCGATCTTTTTGCCCTCTCTGCAAACCGTTATCCCTGCAACTCTCTGCTAAACAAAGTTGTTTTCCCACGTTCAGTACATCTCTCTCTCTCCTTCTCTCTCCCTCTCTCCCTCTCTCCCACGCTCTCCCACCCCTTTCTCCACCTGCACCTCCATATTGTTCTTCTCCCACAACACCATTCTCAACCTTTTCAAACTTTCAAAACAGCTCCTGCATCGTTTCACTTCTTTTCTCTCCACAAAAATCATTATTCTTCAATACAACAATCAAACGCGTGTCCAACAAACGACCACTCGTAGTCAGATCAGCATTCGACTCCACTGTGAACTAGGTAATGACCAACATACATTCTATACAAGGTTACAATCTATCTTTTTCTTTCACTTTTCCATTCAGAGATGTACCCCGATAAGGCGCGCTTACGACCCAGCGCGGTACGACAGGACACTCTCAGCCTCAGCCGTATGGCCTTCCATGTATCTTTCAATAATTGAGGCAAAATACAAGTGATGGATGGCTGTAGGGTATCTTACATGCGGCATCAAAAGAAAGCTGCGTGAGGAAGAGCTAAAGTCGATGCAAAACAAATACGCCTCATGCATCGCCTCCTATTTAAGGTGTCTTATCTTTACATCTATGTTGTTGTAGTGTGTTCAGGGTCACCGAGAGAAAGACATGCAGCTCGCGGTAGCATCGACATGAGGGCAAGGAAAGAGAGAAAGGACCATTAATGAGGAGGTGTTGTTGGTAAGCAGTGCAGCCCTGGAAGTTGAGCAAAAAAAAAAAAAAAACAAATGAAGGAAAAATAAATGTGGTCTACTTGGAGGCGAGTGAGACTGTGAGCAAAACAAAAGAAGGATCGCTACTCCAAACCCACGGCCACCTTCAGTATTATTTTTGCATGCGACTCTATTTTTTTTGTTTCCATGTATGTGTATGGGTATGTGTGTTCCACTCGGCATGTTTTTTATGTGTGCATTTTGGTCTGGGACCCTGCTGTTCATTCGCCAGGCAACAGCAAAGTAGCCAAAATCACCCCTGGTCAATGCAACACTTGCATTAATGTCACTTATTTTGAGGGTTTCACCCCTGATCTACCAGAATCCGTGCAAAACGTCCAGCGAGAGAGAGAGAGATAAAAAGGCGTACAAGACGTATAAGAGGGACCCAAGCGTTATGCAAACTAGCTGATATCAAGAAAAGAATAAAAGAAAAAGAAGAAAGGAGGTGGTGCATGGGGCGTGGGGGTGTTGATTGTGAATCGGGCTGGGGAAGGCCAAGATAGAGAGTGAGTGTGAGAGCAAGAGGAGAAGGGCGAGAGAGTTCTAGTTCCTGGGCGATAGAATTGTTCGGCTTCCTTATCGAGTGGGATGGTGGGTTGGGTTGGTCGCGGTTCGAAGTCCATCGAGTTCCTTTCAGTCGGCGCTTGGTTTTGCCACTATTTTCTGTGTTGTTGTTGTGGCTCTCGTTCTTTCACCACGTTTTTTCATTTTCCATCTGCTCCGAATTGCAATTTGCGCCCAATTTACTCTCTTCTCTCTCTCTGTCTGTTTCTTTTGGCCCGAGGTCTAGCTCAGCCTGGGGAAAGGATAAGAGTAAAAGTGAGAGAAGAGGTAGGGTAGTCTAGGTTTAAGGCGGGAAAGGGTCAAGTGTGAGCAAGAGTAGGGAAGATTTACTTCTAGTCTCTTTTTCCAATTTTTTGTTCATGTGGCAGAACACAAACGAAATAATCTTCTATCTATACCCACCCCGCCTGTTATTTGTTCACTCTATCGCGCTCTCCCCATCTACTCCCACCCATCTCTCTTTTTTCTCATGGTGAGCTCGAGTTCCTTTCGAAGGATTGTGGTATTGTTCATTTCGGACTAAGACAAAGAAGCATGCAAGAAGAAAGGAACCAATGTTCTTAGAGAGTGGACAGACAGGAAGTCCTGGTCATTTGATCCCAATTCCACTAACCAGGCGCATTTGTTTTTCTTTATTGGTTTCCCTTTGGCTCTCGAAGGCAAAAAAAGAACCAGGGTCGATACATAAATTGGTAGGCACTGTGGTCAACAGGCATAAAGCGGTATATTTTTTTTTATCTTTTTTTCTGTCCCCTCTTCATCTTCTTTCACTAATCGCATTATCGTATTAAATTATCACACTCGACTCAACGGCCCAAACCAAAAGGTAAAAGTCATTCATTTACACATCAAATTGATCTAAAAGAACATGTTTGTAAGATGAGGCGTTGGAAGTCTGGGGTAGAAAGAGGTAGAAAGGGGAAGGAGAAAGGGAAAGAGTACACCAGAAAAATGTAGAATTTTGTTTGCGCAGGTTATGCAGGTGTTGAGCGGGATTTGGATTTTGAGGGGATGGACCATGCTCCATGCTCCATGCTCCTTTTTTGTTTTTGTTTTCGTCTATTTTCCTCTCTCTTCCCCTCTGTTTGTGGTTCTCTGTTGCATGCATGGAACCATCTGTCGCGTCGGATGTTGCATGGTTGTGTTTATTTGGTATTTCTCTCGTAAACTCTCTTTTTTTTTTTTTTTTTTTCTTTTCTTTTATTTCGTACACATCCCCCACATTTCATGAGATTTTTTTTATTTTTTGCTTGCATTGTCCATTCCACTCCAAAAGCTTTGGCAAATAACATAAATAACAAAGATATCGAGGTACAACGACAAAACAATATGGACAGCACTTTGTTATGAAAACAGCAATCTCCCGCAAATTGACTATCGCTCTCCATCCCTCCTCAGTTATCTCTCTTCGAGTGCTCTTTTGTGGCATATTACGGTATATTGGAACTAGCGCACCATCATGTTTCCAATCTTGTCTTCTGTGTCAGATACTTGAATCCGTTATACTCTGTTGATCTTGTTGTCGGCAATGTTTTTTTTATTGCCGTTGTTTGCTTGTGCAACCGGCGAATGGGTCGAAGAATGGAGTACAATGGAGCATTTAAAACAATCAATTTGTTCTGTATCTTGGCAAAAAAAAAAAATAACGGCCACCCTGCCTGACTTCTCTTTCCAATGGCGCTGTCGTTGAATGTTTTTTACTTCTGAATGACAATGTTTGTGGTACCGACAAAAAACAAAATTCATGGCTATTTGCTTACTCTCCTTCTTGTGAAGTATTTGTTGGTTCCAATTGGAGACAAGGAGGAGTTCATCAAGACATATAAAGAGAGAGGTTCTCGCCCTTTTTTTCATTCTCTTTTTTTCTCTTCATTTGTTCTCCTACTACTCACATCTTCTCTATAATTCCAACAGTCGATTCTATCTCTTCTCTTTATTTTTTTATCATTCATCTCAAATCACTTATTACCCTCCCTCCATCGCCCCTCACTCATCAGTCAAATCGACTATCAATTTTTGTCTTGATCTCTATCACTCACTTGTTTCATCCTCTTTTCTCTTCTCTCTTGCTCACAACCAGCCACTTCAACTCGTTTTAGATCTCATTATTTTATTTTCTTGCTCAATCACCCTTACGACCTGTCTCCTTTCATTCACCCATCCCAACCATACGCGTCCCAATCATCCAACCTATCAATCTCTCTCTCTTTCACGACCAAGGAAACGACGTTCTTTCAACTCGAACCAACCATCAACAAAACACCAATCAACACACGTTCTTTTACACCTCTCTCCTACCAGCAGTAACCCTACCTTCTACACATACAAACCTCTATTCCCCTCACCAACACCCTTTTTCTTTACCCCTGTCGTCTCCCATCCGCCACACATACCAGCCCTTGTTCCTTGACCGATTGACGCCAACGAACAACAAACATAAACAAATGTCTTCCAGTCCATCCGGTAAGTCTGCCATTTCTTCGAAAGTCCACTCACAACACAATAACTTTTCTTGCCCTTTTCAGAAAGAAGAGAGAATCTTTTTTTGAATTCACACCCAGATACAAAAGATTCGATCCAATCGAGGGCAAAGCACAAATAACAATAATAATAATAATCGGCGAACAACGAACGAAAGGAACAAACGAACAAACACAAAGGAGCAGAAAAAAAATTTCCAGCCTCCGTCTTTGCTACACCCACTCACTCCTTTGTTGTTTGTTTGTTGTCTGTGGTTCCTTTCTGTCTCTAAGTGCGCGAGAATGTGTACGAATGTGTGCGTATTCGAGTGTGTGGTATATGTGTGAATGAGTGAGTGCCACATCATCATCCCCAACAACACCTTGCGTTTCTCATTTGATCCTTCAATCCACACATACACCCCTGCCTCCTCTCTTCTTTCCTTTCTGTTTCTGTTCCTGTTCCTTGATATGTGACCCCGGACCCTGATTTCAACGGGAACCTGTTATATCTCTTTCTCGGAGCCTTTCTATTTTTCTTTCATATGCAAAGCCGTGGATTGGACGCACACACACGTAAAAAAAGAGTCAATCAAGTGGTGCCTGAGACGAGCAGAGTTTTTTTTTTTTTTTTTTTTTGTTGTTTACATTTTTTTATTTTTTTTTATTTCGCCTTTTCGTGTTCGGTAATCGGAAGAATGGAATGAACAAGGGAAGAATGGGGCGTATGTGTGTACCTTGTCCACATCCCCTCCTCTTTATCATTGTTACTCGTTCTTGTTTTTATTTTCTTTCTTTCTTTCTTTCCTTTCTTCACCTTCTTCGCCAGCAGCACCCTCCATTAAATCCAACGTACCGTTCGTTTGTCAACCACCTTCGCTCCTTGTCCCAATCCAAATCCACTCTATCGCTCCAATCGATCTCTCCTCTTCTTTCTCCACCCCCTTCCTCCTTCCTTTGTTGATTGTTCCCCGTCCTATTGTTCCTTTCTTTTTCCTCCTCCTCTATCCCTTCCTCTTCGCCTCCTCCCTTCTTTTCCTTTTCTCTTTTAACTTGTCCCTGCATCTCATCCAACAAAAAATCCATTTTCTTTCTTCTCCTCTTTTCTTCCTTCCTCTTTCTTCTTTCTCCCCTTCCTTCCTTCTCATCTTCTCTCCCATCGTCATTCGTTATCCTCTCCACTCTTTTTTTTTTTTTTTTTTTTTTTTTTTTTTTTTGATATTCTCTCCTCCCCCTACATCAACAAGCACGCACACATCCTTCTTCTCTCTCTCTCTTCTTTTCACCCTTCACTACACCATCCATCCTCCTTCCCTTCCTCCCTTTCTCCTCGATCCTCTCTCTCTTTTCCATTGACTACTGCGATAAACGACATTTTTTGTAAACTTGTATTCCTAACTCAATTCCTCATTCTTCTCTTCTCTTCTTCCTTATCCTTTTCCTCGCGTCCTCTTTCCATCTCATCCATTCCCTTGACTTCGTGTCATATCCAATCCTCCTCCTTCGCCTTCCCGTCACATACCTATACACACACAAACAGCCATAGTGACAATGACAGCAACCACATTCACAAGCTGCCTGCCCTCACCGGGTTCCCCCTTCCCCCTCCTTGACTATAACTTTTCGCCCATCCCCGCCGGCCCTCTCTCGCCCGACGCCCGTGCCCAGCTCCAGAACGAGCTTGACCAGATCCGGAAATGCTCCGCAGAGTCTCAGACCGCCTACAATGCAGCTCATGCCTCCATTCCTTCCTATCAACAGCTCGTCCTCACCACCCACGCCCAGGTCGCCGCAGCCAAGCAGGCTGTCCTCAAGGCTAAGGGCCTTACGCCAAACTCCTCCTCGCCCCCCTCTATCGCCAACTCGACCTCCTCTTCTTCATCGACTTCGAATGCTTCTTCGCCACCCTCACCTCTCTCCCCCCTCAACCACATGCACCAGGACCTCCTCAGCGGCATTCAGGCACATGGCCAGAATCTTGAACGCCTCGAACAAGAACACGTCGAACTCGGTCTGAAACTGTCGCAGGTCCTTCGGGACAAGGCCGAGGCAGAGGAGACAAAGAAGCGCCTGAACGACTACATGATGCGAGCAAAGTCAAGGATCAGGGAGATTGAGCAGAAGCTGAGCGAATGAGAATGAGAATGGGAATGAGAATGAGAATGAGGAAAGAAGGGACCTTGATCTGGTCCGAACCTTCCTCTCTTCTTTTCCACACTCTCTCACTCGCTTGACGCGGCGCCACCACTTTTTTTTTTTTCTTTCTTTTTTTCTGTTTCGCCATACCTTACCATACCACAACATACCAGCACTACATCACACCGAACTACAACAGCAACACGGTCAACGATAACGACAACGACTACAACTACAACATCGACAACAGCATCAACAAAAATCAAACAACCCAAAAAAAAAAAAAAAAAAAAAAAAAACCACCATTTTCACTTGCTAACTCGACAACACCCTCATACCAATGTACCAAACTGAGCAAATTATCGGCAACAACAACCCACAGCAAAAACAGAAATCAACAACAGCTGCAAACCACAAGCTGCTCGACCTCCCTCAACAGCAAATAAAAAAACGGGATTACAGGGCAACAGCGGTTGGAAGAAAGGAAGCATCCATTTCGGACTAAACACAAACGAACAAACAAACAAGCAACAATCAACGACTCCAGAAAAGTATCACCGACAAATCTTTGGCGAGGCAACCAAAACAGAGCACTACTAGAACGGATGAACAGACAAGGAAGAGACATGAGTAGGCCCACGGACATTGCGGTTGGCAACATATCCCATCAACAACAACAACATCCTCATCGTCGTCGGCAAAGCAACGTGCCAACTCTCGCTCCTGTGTGGCAGCACACAGCCTCGGCCCTTTGACTCGTGCCACAACCAATTCCTCGATTGAATGTGAAGTCGACAAGCCGGCAAACAAAAAAAGGCGCTCTCTTTTGATTGTCGATACTCCTCCATCTCGCCAAGGGCGCATTGGCTCCATCATCCGCCCTGTCTGTCTCTTTTCGACACTGTCCCCTCCTCTCGGTCCTCTGCCTCGCCACGCCCGTTGTCTTTTCTTTTTACTTTTTCTGTTTGCCGTCCACATTTGGTTGTCGACGCCTGTCCTCCCTTCTTTCCTTCCAATTTTTACTTTACCCCCTACTCTCTTCTTTCTGCATTGCTTGTACTCGTGGCACTGTTAGGCTGTTATTAGTTTTATTATTACTCTTTTGTGCAGCAGCTGTTTGTTTTTTCCTGTTCATTTTTTTTCTTGTTTTGCATAATACCTGTCTGCCTCTGTCTATGTCCTTCCCGTCTGCAACGACCCATGGATCACGACATGCGACATGCTCTTTTCTTTCATCTCTTTGTTGTTTGTGTTTATCTCTCCTTCATTCATTCATTTTTCAGGACCATTGCAACAATTCCTTTATGCATGGTCATACTAGACATGTCATAGCATTTGGTCAGGCACACGCGGTATGAAAAAAAACAAGACAGAGCAGGGAGCGAGAGGGAAAAAAAAAAAAAAAAAAAAAAAAAAAAAAGCGCGCACCCCTTAGAGTGTCAAACAATCTCTCTCTCTCTCTGTCTTGCCCTTGTGTCTCTTTCTTTATTTCTTCCTTCCTTTTTTTCTTCCGTTTTTTATTTCTCTCGCTGCTTGTCGTCGATCTCTTTTGCCCTTGTGGCTCCAAAAGTTTTTTTCTTCATTCTTTTTTTTCATCTATTTTTTTTTTCTCACTCTGTCCCTTCACTTGCATTTTTCTTTTCTATTTTGCTCTTGTACAACCCCATCCCACGTTTTTTTATCTCCTTTTCTTTTTTCTCTTCGCATACCATATTACCTACTATCTCCTGCATTTTCTTTTCTTTTTCTTCCAAGTCCAACGTGACAATAATAAAAACTCAATAACAATAAACCACAAACAACTTTCCTGAACAAAATAACGATGAATGAAGGGGCAGTTTCGTGAAACGACAACCCTTTTCTGTGTGTGTGTATGTATGTGTGTTTGAGCTGCACATAACTTCGACCCTTGCTTTCGTGTCAGTTGTCACCTGGCTATGCAAGAATGCTCCTTCTAACGTCTTTCTTTCATTTTGTAGGAAAGAGTGCAAGGAGAAGGATTCGGGGAGGAGTAGTAGAAGATCTGAGGGGGAGGGGGGATATTATGATAAAGAAGATCATAGTGATATGAGGCCTTCCTTCAACCACACCTACTTGTTTGCCCACTCGTGTTTTTCATTTTATTTTTTTATTTTTTTCCGCGCGGCCTACGGCGAGTCGCGGGTTTACTTTTCTTTCCTTTTTTTTTTTTTTTTACCCCGCACTTGCGCGTGGGGCAAGATATCGTCGCCTTTCCCTTGGAGTCTTGACTGTTGAATGCGCGACCCTTAACAGAAGTAAAGAGCAGTCTCGATTGCCGTGGCTTAGAACCTGGCCTGGCTCATCTCCACTCACTGACCCTCCCCTTTCTTCTCTCACAAAAGAGGTCGATCTGCCCCTTCCACAGCCAGCATTTCTTTCTTTCTTTTACTTCAACTTTTTTTTTAACTACTTTCTTGTCTGGCCCTAGGAGACTTTTTTCTTCAACTGGGGAATCTTCCAAAGTCGTATTTACTGCACCAAACAAAAACCTTCTCTCCTTTACCATACCTCGTTGCCTATCCCCTTCCACACGCACGCACAACAGAGCAAAAGGGAGCACATACATCCTACTACGCCTTCCTATCCCCTTGGCTAGTCTCCTACGCACCTCTTTATCATTCCTATCCTTCTATCTCTCTCTTTCTCTCTTTCTTCCTTTGAGTACACTCTTCAAGGCCTACAACCCTACTTGCACTCGTCATCATCGTCCCGCTCATTTTTTTTTTCACCTTTATCCTCCGCACAAGCACACATACCTCGGATCACATACCGCCCCGCGCCATTTTTCACAGGATCATCACATCAAAATAGATATGGATATCGAGGACAATCATCGTGACAAGGTAAGTCAAGAACAATCTTGTTTTTTTTTGGATGCGTTGAAAGAGCATATTACGTTTTATATGATAAGATGAAGAAGAGCCTATCTAGGAAGAGTCTGGTTTCGGAAGGAAGAGCGAAAAGGAGGAGTAGGAGGCGGCTGATGTAAAAGAGGAGAGTGAGTTGTGAATGAATGCGTGGGTGTGTTTTGCATTCAAAAACAGGAGTTCGCTGTGTTTATGATGGGTAACCTTGTTGGAGTATGGGGGACGAGTAGGAAGGAAGGGAGGAGGAAGGAAAGTTTGAAAGTTTTGGTTGAACGAAAGAAGGGTAAAAAATAGAGGGGATTTCAGTCCGTGTGCCGTCTGCGTGCGTGCTGCGTGTGCCACTGAGTTTGTGGGTGTGTCGGTGAGTCTGTGTGAAATGGGGTGGGTGTGACCTTCTTTCTCTTTTTTTTTTTTTTTTTTTTTTTTTTTTTTTTTTTTTGAATACCATGCCATCCGTACATTGTTCTTCATGATATTAAGAGGAGTTGCACCTGTCTGCGATTGTTGGAACGGCTTTCGTCGCGTCGGTTGAGGATGATGATGGATATAAATATGTGTTGTACTGCAGCACGTTGAAAGGCAATGGAGCTCCTACTTTCATTTTAGCCGTTTTCCAGGCTGAAGGAGGTGGTCCTGGTTGGTTTGAGGTTACGGTGGTGGTTCAATTGTCTGGATCCCTATTTTGCCTCCTTTATCCTATCTTCATACCTCACCTTCCCCCTTTTTTTCTTGTACTCGTGGATACTCGTCGATGAAACAAGAGAGTTAAACTAACAGCATCTTTGTTCTTTGCAACGACTGTTTACATTGGAAAACCCAAAATAGACGACAGTCAGTCTTCTGGTCGGCATGAAGATGGCTATGGAGCAACACAGTAAAGGGAAAATGGCTCGTACCATCACCGACGCCGACTCAACGACAACGACGACACAACCATCTGCTACCGACAGCCCACTCGGCCAAGCCGCCACCGCCTCTTCTACGAGTACCACAACCAGGCCTCCCAACAAACAAGGTAGGCAAATCATTGAATATTAGTTAATTGTACACTTGCTCCCGCTCTATTCAGGGAGTTTTGTGACCATAGCAAAGACAAGCCTGTTGGTGTGTTGTGTATGTATGTGCACAAAGTGAAGCCATGGTATTAGACCACTAATCATCCATCTTTTCTTGTGCATATTATATCCTGAAATAGCCAAGGTATCGGCATCGGCAAGAACTCGACCCGTCATGGCCCTGGAAACTCCAGTTGGAGCTTTCCCGATCACAGGAATCAACAACGCTTCTTCAGCAGCTTCAACAGCAGATCGCCCGCCTCCAGCCAGCCCCGTCTTGCCCCACAAACAAGCCAATGGATCCACTCTTGCCCGCTCATCACAACAATATGTTTCTTTCAACAGCAATAACAACAGTGCTGCTTCTACTGCCAATGCCATCAACAACAATATCAACAGTAATGGCGTCACGAATACCAACCTCAACAATATTCTTACAACTGGCGATCAACAGCAGCAGGCAGCACCGATCCGGTACTCGTTTGCACACAGAGCCACCAACCCACCCGACGCAGCCACCAGCTGGAAACCCACAATGTCTTTGGATCTCATTTCACCCGGAGCTAGTCCTTCAACATTGGCTACGAGGGAGATGTTTGCTATCCGAGAGCCTCTTCCTGTGTTCTACTTGGAAAAGAACTACGTCGTCCGAGCCAGTTTACCAAGATCTTTCTATATGATCATGGCCCAGCATGGTATCAAGCACTGCTGTGTATTTGATTTCCCTGTTGGCAGCAAGTGGTGGAGCGAGCTCTCTGGACTGAGAAAGGTATATATATATACTTCAACCCAACCCTTGCTGCGTTGTCTGTCGTTTTGTTTGTATTTCATTGAAGTGGTTTGAAGAAAAATACTAACCGTGCGCAACCTTTTCTTTTCTCTCCTTTATTGACATACGTAGAGCACGTACGTTGATATCAGGGCCGAGAACTCGTCGGAACGGTGGGAGCTGCACCTGAAGCCATCGCGCGACCGAATGTAAGCCTTTCCTTCTTCCTTGGTTGTTTTTACTCGCGTGGGCATACATTGTACACATGCGCATTGATCAAGCGTTTTCTAACATGACTTACCTTGTTCGTTCATTTGATAGCAACATCTTTGGATATATTTGCAAGCACGATTACTTGGCAAATGTGATCAACGGACAAAAGATGAACTTGCTTCATAATAGGAGACTACCACTCGTCCTGGATCTGGATGACACTCTCGTTCGGCTCATCGGCAACGAGCGCACCCGATATGTTTCTGAAGCTGATGCTATGACCGGTAAGAACGTGCTTTAATATTTCTTTTCCTGTCTCCAAGGAGTATGGGTATGTATCCAAAACGACTGCGTTGACTGACTTCGTGTTTTTTGCTTTCACTCTATTGTTGTATAGTCCCTACAAGAATCCGCAAGTTGAGAGATGGACGACAAGTGGTCTTGACAGACCATGTGGAGGAGTTCTTGGAATGGGCTTGCAGATTCTATGAGATTTCTGTCTGTTCACTCGGGTAAGTGTTACCCATCATTCTATTTTGTATTTTGCGAAGGAGACCAATGCCATTTTTCTTACGATCGTAACTAACTAAATTGTTGTTATTTTCTTTTCGATACAATTAGTGAGCAGAGCTATGTGGAACAGGTGGCGGATGTGCTGGACCCACTGAAGACACGGATACGGGGACTCAAGTACTCGGCGCGCCAGGAGTATGATTTCTTGAACCCTATTGTCGTCGTGCCACCTACAACGGCAGTATCCCCTGCACCGCCGGCACCCGCACCAAGTGGTGCTCAACCTAACGGGCAGATCGACGCCACTATATCTTATTCGTCTACGGCATCATCATCAACAACGGCGGCTGTCGCATCACCATCAACATCAACATCAACACCATCACCACCAGCAGCAACGACAGCGGCAACGACATCGACGACGACGCCACCCTCGCCAGTCTCAGTCACTGGCCTTTCGACGGCAACAATCACAGCAGCCGTTATCGCAGCCACACAGCCTCCAACACCACCCAAGGACTTGCTATCCTTGTACGCCTTCTGTGCTGCGAACAAACCCCCTACGGATGGGTTACCCGATATCGGCACAGGGTTCTCGCTCCCCCTTATCTTGGATGATCTGACCCAGATGTGGCCTCCAGATCAACACGACAATGTGATTGTGGTCAAGGAACAGCGCGGGGCTTCAGTCTGGACTGTGAATCTGTTCCCGATGGTTCAGCATGTCTTGATGGCGGTTCATTCCGAGTTTTTTAGGGCTTATGATCAGTGGGTTCAGGCTCGACAGGCGGCTGTTGCGTCGATTACTATTGGTGGCGCGCCACCAGCTGCAGGACTCTCGGGGAGTGAGGCAGTAGGTGGAGCGATCGATTTCACGGCAACGACGGCGGCTAAGACGGCGTTCCTGAACATGCCTGTTCCTTCTCCTATTGGGTGTTATAAGGAGTGGTTGAGGGGGTCTTTGAGCAATCAGATCAGCTTAACGTATGCAGCTCCTCCGGCCCATTTGGTTACGCAGGTTGCTCAGCAGCATCAACAGGCTGCTGCTCAGCAACAGCAGGCCCAGCAACAGCAAGCCCAGCAACAGCAAGCCCAGCAACAGCAAGCCCAGCAGCAAGCCCAGCAGCAGCAACAGGGAGGACAGCAACCCCCTCAGCAGCCTCAAGCCTAAGTAGTGCGTGGAACCTGACGTTTGCAGTTTGCAAGCTTCAAAACGTCTCCAAGAAAAAAAACCAATAAGACAACAAAAAAAAAAAAAAAAAAAAAGAAGCTGAACTGATATGGAATGGATGTGTCTTTTCATCGCGGCAAAAGAAGCGGCCAAGTAATGGTACGATGATTGTTCATTTCTGTGGAAGAAGAAGAGAGAGAGAGAGAGAGAGAGAGAGAGAGAGAGAGAGAGAGAGAGAGAGAGAGAAAATCATCCCAGCATTGCAACATTGCAGCGTTTATGCAACGCATACATTTCAAAAGTTGTGTCGCTTGAACCAAAGAACAGAGTGAAATTTCCCACGTTGCTCTTCAGGAACTGCCAGGCACAGAAGGGAAGTGTTCAGACAGTGTTCAATTTGGCTCTGAGAGAGTCCAGAGTGGGATGATATTTTTTGTGAAAGAAATGCTTAATATTATTTTGGGATGAGAATTGAAATACAGATAAGGAGAAGTGATAAATGTGCTTTAAGCAAGACGCTTGGGGAGACCGGCGGCGTTCAAGAGACCATGCTGGGCAGAGTCGAGGGTGCGAGGGCCGTCATCGGCCTTGGTGTGCAGGATCTGCTTGACGGCGCCCTGGGCGAAGACAGGCGAGATCCGTGCGTCAAAGTTCTGAGGCAAACCAGCGGCAACCTTCTCAGGGTTCTCCTTGACAAGGTTGAGGGAGTCATCAAAGGCAGCACCGGGGAAGTAGTGGGAGAGGATAGAGTAGATCTCGGCCATGTTCTCCTTGGGTGCGTAGATGACTGCATTTGGGCCGGCATCAAAGGTATAAGCGGCCTTGACGCCATCCTTGTTGTACTCTGTGATAATGCGGATGATGGCGCGGGAGATGTCGTTCATGTAGAAGATAGGGGGGTAGGTGTCGAGGCAAACGGCGTGGAACTGGTTGGAATCCTGCATGGTCAACTCTGCAAACTTGGGGAAGTCCTTGGCGTGGATAGCGGCGATCATGTCGTCCATGCGCTTGGGGACGACGTCCTTGATACGGTGTTGGAGGAGAGCAGAGGTCTTGACGGTCAATTGCATACCCTCGGTAGAGGAGGTGCCCTTCTTCTCGTCCGAGACGACACAGATCATGGCCTGAAGATCGGGCCAGTGGGTCTCGGGCGCGATCTGGACGGCTCTGCTGTCGGAACCATCGGCCTTCTCGCCCATTTCCCAGGCAACAAATCCTCCAAAGAGACTCCTGCAGGCAGATCCAGACCCCTGACGAGCGACGACCGAAAGATCCGAGGCGTTCAAGGGCAGCTCGAACAACTTGGAGAGCGTGTAGACCAAGCAGGCGTATCCAGAAGCCGAAGAAGCCAATCCAGCAGCGGTAGGGAAGTTGTTCTCGGAGCAGATATGGATCTTGAGTCCCGCAAGCTTGGGGAGGGTTGCGTTCTCGGCCTCGAGGGTGGCGCGGAGGGCACGAGTCTCACGGAGACAGGCGACGAGACGCTTGTTCTTCTCGATGGATTCCTCGATACCGTTCAACCAGAGGCGGTCGGTGGTAAAGTCAGCGGAGGCGCGAATGGAGGTCTTGGAGTGGAGCTGGTCCTGGGAGAGGGTGACGGAGAGGGAGGAGTTTGTGGGGAGGATGAGCGAGGTGTCACGCTTGCCCCAGTACTTGACCACGGCGATGTTGACGGGAGCGGTGCAGGTTGCTTCAAAGATAGCTGCCATTCTTGTTGTTGCTGGTTGGTTGGTTTTGGGTATTTGGTGAAGGAGGGGGGAGGTGTGAGGAAAGAAAGGGGAGGAAAAAGAAAGAGGATGACGGGTCGAAATGTAAACGCCTTTCTTTATTTTTGTTGTTGAAAGTTGAAGGACAGCCAGCGACACGATAAAAAAAAAGTGGGCAGATCAGGGCAACGGTGGCGGCTGATTGGCTGGACTGATCATGGCTCGATTGATGAGAGGGGAAGGGAATGAAGAGGAGGAGGAGTAATATTTCTGGTCTCATGTGATCCTGACAATAGCCGGATCGAACAACTCCATCATTTTGATCAGAGGCAGAAAGAGAGAGATAGTATGATACAGGAAGGTGCCAGGCTGGCAATTGATCAAGCTGATCAGTGCCGTCATTGACAAGGATGTTTACGCTAGGGTATCAAGTGTATGTAGTACAGGAGCGGGATCTCTCTCTCTAGCTAAGGACAACTAGAACTGTGTGCTTTATGATGTGTGGGTGGGGTGGGTAACATTTGCTTCTAGACCAACAGAAAAGAGAGGACATGCGATTGTCCTCTGCAGAGAAATGAAATTAGGATTCTCTTGTCTTCGTCTGTCGTTTGTTTGAAGGTTCACAGACGAGAAAATGCTCCCTTGGACCAGTCGATTGGCCCGCCGGGCAAATGAAGGAAGAAAACGGCCTCCGCTTCCTATTTGCTTTTTTCCCCTCACCCTCAACACACATAATATCATATCATACCTTGTCTGTCTGCCTGTCTGAAAGTCTGTCACTCCTACCTCACACGCATGTATTATTAGCTCCAGGGACAGTCAATTGGCCACACGGGCTTTGTCCTTTCTCTTTTCTCTTTTCTCTTTTCTCTTTTTCTTTTTCGCACCCTCTGAGTTCCCCCTTTCCCGTTCTCTCCATCACTCTTTTCTTCATCCTTTCCCTGGTTCGCCATCATCCTTTCATTTCCTTCTCTTCTCATCTCGCTCTCATCCTTCCAATAGCATAGACACGAGGAAACCTTTTTCTCTTTTTTCCCCTCCTGCTTCCTCACACCTTTCTTCTTTTCTCTCTCTCTCTCTCTCTCTCTCTCTCTCTCTGTCGCTCTCTCCTTACCTTGTCTCCTTCCTTCCCCGTCTCTCACCTCTCTGCGTCTCCCTTCCGTCCCCTTTGGCCCACTTTCTCCCATCGTTGTGCTTTATCTTTCTTCCTTCCTTCTCTCTTCCTCTCTCGCCCTCCCTTGTTTATCTTGCCTTTAGACCCGACCTTGGCATACACCCTCCCCACTCTCTCTCTCTCCCTCTCCCTCTCTCTCTCTCTCTCTTTTCTGACACTCTTACACTCCCTCTACTCTCCTCTCCTTCCTTTTCTATCCTTCCATTATACCCAACCCATCCCAAACAACTGGACACATATATATATATCTAGCTTCCACCATGTCAAGGCTCCTCTCATCCACAACCCCGTCCTTTGCTCAGGCTTCCTACACTCCTCTCCGGGAAACTAGACACTCGACAGAATCCTTCCCAGGCGAAGAAGACGACGATCTCGACCCTGACTCTATATCTTCTCCCCAAAGGGAAAAACGTACAAGGCAACATAGTCGACGCAGTAGTCGATCCATCGTTAATATGACCTCCGCTACCATTGAACCCAACAATAACAGCAACCATGTTCTCGCCAGTGACTCTGACTCTGAGAACGAGAACCAGCAGGATTACGATCTTCGCAAAGATGGTACCGCTGACGGTTCAGGCGACAACTATCCAAACCAACAACAGCAGCGACAGGGGTCGGCAGACAGCAGCAGCACCATTGTGTCGATTGACTCGAACGCAGACGATGCACATCCACCCAAGTATGCACGCGAGAGCTTTGAGTATTCGGAGCCGGGCCACGACAGGGAGTATGGCCAGGGTCTACCTGTGGAAGGCGGTGGAGACGCTGGAGGCCTACGCGGAGCCATTGAAGGCGACGCAGACAAGGGATTGTGGATGCAGGTACGGACGAACGAACGACCCTCTCACGGTTGTTGTTTTGCGAGCGTTTCTTTTTTGTGTCCAAGACCGTCAAGCTTGGAACTTGGATGCTGTCTTTGGGTTATTTTTCAAATTATTAACCCTTTTTTTTTTCTTTTCAACTTTGCCCCGGTAATTGCGTTGTCAATACATTATTGGTACGAATAGGCATTAACAACCTTGGTCATTGCCGCCAGTGGATTGATCTGTGCGGGCTGGCTTCTGGATGCTGTTCAGGTACGAGGAAACTATAACGACTATTTGGAATGACTTCGGAATGTGTTCTGTCACAACTGCGCTATTTTTTTTGTCAATTCTTCGGTATTATTTGGTGCCGGTCGTCCGACCCTTTCTCACTTGAGCAACAGTTGTACTAACCCATGGACACACGGACTTCATTTCCTCTTCCCCCCCACTCCCGAACTCCCCCTCCTCCTCTCTCTCTCCTGTTACCAACCAACGCGCCCCCATGTGATGACAATTTTGTAGCACTGGCCAGTTTTCCTAGAGATTTCAGAGCTCATTATTTTGATACCCATCTTGCTCAACCTCAAAGGAAACCTGGAAATGAACCTTGCCAGTCGCCTCTCCACAGCCGTAAGTTGTTCTTTTGCAGCGTTTCTGTAGATGACTCATCTCAAATTGAGCCGCTTGCTTCAACTTTGTTCCATGGTTTGCTGACTATTTATTTCAATTGTGCATGTCTATAGTGCAATATGGGATTGCTGGATACGCCCACATCCAGGAACGCATTCATCAAAGGAAACTTGGCATTGCTGCAGTTGCAGAGTTTAACTGTCGGTTCAGTCGCTGGATTGTTTTCGTTTGCGCTGGGAATGATTGTCCACCCAACGACCAACAACTTGGAGGAGATTGCTCTCATGATCTCATCCAGTATGCTCTGTGCCTCTGCCAGTAGTTTCGTCCTCGGAAGCTTCATGTGCGGGCTTGTTCTCATCTGTCGCCATTACCGTGTCAACCCTGGTACGAAAAAGGAGCTATTCGGTTTATTGCGACGGAAGGGACGAACATATCGATGCCGATCGATGCAAGATTTATTGACCGTTCTATGATTTCATTGCTGATGTCTCAATAGATAATATTGCAGTTCCGTTGGCCTCTTCGTTTGGAGACTTGGTTACCCTGGTCATTCTCTCTGGAATCGCAGTTTTCCTTGCCGATTATATCCGTAAGTGACATGAGCCATGTCTGCATATGAATGAAGAATCCACTCCAAATGCATGCAGTAAGATTCGATTTTCTCACTTTTATTTTGCTCTCATATTTTACCAACCACATAGAAACGCCATTGTGCATCAGTTTGCTGTTGATTCTGCTGGCATTGATTCCAGTGTGGCTCTACATTGTTCGCAAGAACAAATATGTCTCAGAGGTGGTCAAGGAAGGATGGGGACCGGTCTTTTCGGCCATGGTGATTGCCAGTACTGCAGGATTGACACTTGAACGGTATATTAACCAGTTCCCAGGAATGGCCATGATCTCACCCGTCCTCAACGGACTCACAGGCAACATTGGATCGATCTATGCCAGTCGTATCAGTACTGCGCTGCATGCCAACATTCAGGAGAACTACCGGTCGACGGAGAAGACACTGTTTTTGGTTCATATCCCGATTGAGGTCATGTTCTTGGCGGTGATCAGCATTTTGGGATTGGGCGATGTCCAATGGAGCTTTGGTGTTGTTGCGGGCTACACGGTTGTCGCATTGACACTGGTCACCATCTCGTTGGCCCTTGCCAAATGGATCACGCGGTTGTTCTGGAAGTGGGGCTATGATCCCGATAACTATGCCCTTCCCATCCTGTAAGTCACTGTTTTCTGTGTTTCTCGGTGTCTACTTTCAAGGATGTTTTGCATTCTAGAGGTAAACGGCATTTGATAGATTTTGTGTAAGGTCTTCACCGCTAACCCCTCTGTTTTAATGTCTTTCCTCTTCAATAGGACCTCACTGATTGATGTGCTTGGAACGGCGCTCCTTGTTGTCGGCTTCTGGGCATTGGGATATGGCAAAAATGGCGCCACTCCTCCCCCCGGTAACGCGTAAACCCCATACTCGTAGAACCAGTTTACTACATAAAAAAAGCACCCTAATTCTTCTCGTTACAAAGACGAAAAACTACTCCTACTTTTCATCTCAAGCAACGAATGGTTCACTAGTTATTGATTAAGGAGCTACCGAGGTACTGCGCGAGACTCTCCATCCTCGCGTGGCAGCATCCTATCAACATTACAGGATGGAAGTATTTGGTGAACCTTGTTGTAAGACAGGACAACCTCTCCAATTGAAAAATCTGTGTAGAGGGTATAAATTTCGGTGGGCCGCAGAGCTTTGAACCGTCTCTTTGAACTGATTGCCCTCACTTCGAGTTAAACTACTTTCATTTCAGAAGGTGCGACATCCATCCATTTCGCTGTGTCGATCGACCATCCATCGATCGATGCATTCACACATCAGGAACCCAGCTGTCGACATCCATGTCGTTGAATGATCTTCAGGAATCGGGATATTACGTTGAAACTGCCTGGCCGTCTGAAACGATCCGTCCAGATGGTAGAAGGAACCGGCGACTCATCAGCCCATGGACAGAGGGAAGAATGAAGTGTGTTGGAAATGGCGAGAGAGTAAATGACAAAAAAAAGTCCATGAGGAACCCATCATCACAGAGAGTCGATCGTCCAGTTCAACTTTGCACACCAGCCCCGAGTCCCAACAAACCTCACCCACCCCCTGCAGGAACCAGGGACCCTGAACCCTACACTTCTACACACATATTTCAAGTCGGGTCCAGTCCTAACGTTTCTTTTTCTCTTTACACTTTTTCAACATCTTCAGTCACCATGAAGTACCTCGCTGCCTACCTTTTGCTCACCATCGGTGGTAACGCCGCCCCCTCTGCCAAGGACATCACTGCCCTCCTTGCCACCGTCGGCATCGAGGCCGAGTCCGAGCGCATCGAGTCCTTGATTGCCCAGCTTGCCGGCAAGGACATCAACGAGGTACATACTACTTCTTTTTACGCTTTCCTTCTGGCAACAAGGACATTGGATAAGGCTTCTTTCTCAGGATACAATTCCAGCAACACTATCAGGAAACAGCGCGACGTATCGGCAAAGAACGATGATACTGGACTGACACTAAGTCCAACAGCTTCAGTTGAGGACATTTTTTGTTGCACCAGGAGCATAACCTTTCCTTCAAACAACAAACCAAAAACATCTACCCAACAATAAGAACGGCGACTCAACCAGGATAAAAACACAGTTCAACACTCTACCAAGCAATGACGCTAACCCATCATCCTCCTTTTTTTTATCGTTCATATCACATAGCTCATTGCTGAGGGTACCTCCAAGCTCGCTTCCGTTCCCTCCGGTGGTGCTGCCGCCGCCGCTGCCCCCGCTGCCGGTGGTGCCGCTGCTGCCGAGACCAAGGCCGAGGAGAAGAAGGAGGAGGCCAAGGAGGAGTCTGATGACGACATGGGCTTCGGTCTCTTCGATTAAACAACAGCTCCACCAGCAACTCCAACAACTCTTGATGAGACTATCGGCATTTTCGTTTTTGCAAAAGAATAAAAAATTGCGGCTCCCTTCAGTCTTGGGTTGTGTAGTTCGGGTTTAATCCTTAACCTCCCCCTTTTCAAATCACTGCTCCCATACTTGTCATTGTTTTCTTTTGATTTTGCTGATGTGCCATGCATGGTAACTGAACCCACCAAGAACAGGAGTCAAGCACCAACAATGACATAAAACCCAAAAATGGCGCATTGAATATCTTTAAGTATTTATTATTTTGCTGATCTTCAAGCCTCCAGAAACGCCCAAAAGAGCTTTACATAACGATCTCGTTCTCACAGGAGGACTTGAGGTCCTTGTGAGGCAAGACAATGCAGTTCCGGATGATGGTCTCGTCCTTGACCGAGACCTCCTTGCCCAAGATGGTGATTGACTGGATCTTGAGGCCAGACTTGGTCACTGCTGTGCTGTTGTGAGCCGCCGAGGGCGTGCCCTCGACACGAGACCAGCATCCAATCTTGGAGTTCCAGCCAATGATCGCGTGCAAGATACAAGCGTTCTGCTTCACATCCACGTTATCCAACACAATCGAGTCGCGGATACGGGCACCCTTGCCAATGAACACATTAGGGCCGATCGAGACATTAGGTCCAAGCTATTATAGGCATGCATTGTTCAAGAAACGGTCAGCTACCTACATTCAAGCAAGGTGAAGATAGAGACGGAAAAAATAAAGGCAGGTGGGCGTACCTTGGCCTGGGGATCGATCTGGGCGGTGGGGTGGACGTAGACAGCGCCAACAATCTCGGGTCCTCCAGGAGTGTTCTTGGCAAGCTTCTCAGGGTTGGTCTGCAACAACTGCTCCAAGTACAATCCGTTCACAGGGACAGCAGATCTATCATTTTTTGCATTTCCCAAAAGTAACATTTGATGTGAGCGCCCTGTCATGCAAATCAAGGCTGCCTTCCAGACGATTACAGGTTCCAGAGACCAATGCTTACCCGGCGGTCTTGATCTGTCTCCAGAAATCCTTGGTCTCGTAGACAAAGAGCTTGCGGGCTTGAGCCAAAGGACGGAGAAGATCTTGCTCCAAACGCAACTTGTTGCCATCCTGGAAGACCTCCCTGCCGTAAATATCGGTCTCAACACTAGTAGCAAAGAAGAACAATTGCGTCAGCTTCAATGGTTCAATTGACTACTGCAAGAAAAACACAGGGGTAAAGGAAGCGTGACGAACAGATAATATGACAACAAAAACAAGATGAAAAAGATCCCATGCTCCTTGGAAATAAAAAACTTACTTTCCCTTCTTGTTCTCGAGAGATTTGCGGATCTCGTCAAAGATGGCACAGTCAAAGAGATAGACACCGCAAGAGATCAAGTTGGAGATGAAAGACTCGGGCTTCTCGACGTAATGAAGAACCTCGTTGGTATCGGGTTTGGCGACGAGGCATCCAAAGTTGTTGGCAGAGTCGCGGGGGACACGGGTTCCAAGGATCGTGCACAGTCCACGGTGACCCTCGTGGGCCTTCTTCATTGCGACAAGGGGGAAAGTGCAAGCAACATCGGCATGGAGGACAAAGACCTGATCGGGGTTACCACGCAAGATCTCGTCACGGAAGTGATAAAGACCTCCTGCTGTTCCGAGGGATTGATATTCACGGAGGTAGCTAGATACGTGAAAAAAGTCACAAACGCATGCACACACGAGGTTGCGGCGTCGGATAAGGGGAAAGAAGAGGTGAGTAAAGAAGGTACAAACGAAGCAATTGAACAGGCAGAAAGGTCGGTTTCTCGCTGGTTCGCTCTAGGTTGGCGAGGGGATGTCCTGGCTGTTGAAAACGGTGATAAATCACCTACAGCATGTACGATATCCGATTGACGATAGCAAAAAAAAAGTTCGACGCTGTCCTCAGTAGCCAGTGGATGAGTCCACGTTGTTGTGTCGCCAAACCAGGTCATATTTTCCCACCATCGCCCTTTTGCTGATCTGTCCTGACATGCATCCTCAATGCTCATCCAGCTCCTGGAAAAGAAGAGAAAGGGTGACATACCGGATGTGAAGGTTAGGGTATTCGCGAGCAGCATCCTGGAGGAAAGAGGAGAAGACAGAGTCTTCAAAGAAACCGATGAGGAGAATCTCCTTGAGGTCCTCAACCTTGGAGAGGGCAGCAATGTGATGGGAGATGATGGGCTTGCCCGCGACGGGGAAGAGGGGCTTAGGCACGTTGAGCGACAAGGGGCGGAAACGCGTGCCGCGCGAGGGTCCGCCGACGAGGATGATGGCCTTAGGGTGCATGGTTGTTGTTTGTGTGATGGTGAGTAAAAAGGGGAAAGTGATGTGTGAAGAAAAAAGAAAAAAGTAATAGGCGTTCAGGAGAAAAGGTTGAATGCCAGGCCTGTGGTCAGATTGACTACCAGAACCAAATCAATTATAAAAAAAAAAAAAAAATGCTAATTATAAATTGGATGTGCTCTGCTGCACCCAAATTGGCTGCGACTTGTGTGAACGTGGACTCGAACAAGTACATCCAGGTGCTCAACCATCGATGGATGGTATCAAACATACCTCCCTTACAAGTCATAGGTCTTTTGTTCAGTAACTCTTTATTTTTCTTTTCTTTGTTCGTTGTGCTGTCATGTATTGACGCAATTGAAGCTATGATGCGTTTCTTGCTTTTGACTTTTGTTTAATCGACGGTTGTGTACTTTGAAGAGATGAAAATAAAGATAATAGCACTAGTTAGAAACAGGCCACGAAGCTAAATCATAAGGGACAAAACGTACGAGTCTTTATAACAATGAACAACTTTGAGAATGAAAATCTCACCTCTTCCTCGGGGTGCTGAGGCATCTCGTCCTGGATCATGATCTGTCGCGCAACCTTTCTTGCTAGAGCCTTGTTGGGTTGCAAATTCTCTAATGCAATAGGACGGTTGCATCCTACAATCAAAATAATATTTGAGCAATAGATTTCCATACAATGTTGGTCAATGATCCAGCCAAGTAGTCACTCAATCAATTACTTCCAAAAGAAAACAAGGCAGAAAACATACCATGGACGGGGCAGACGGAGCGGGGACGGGACCTGATTAAGGCGTGGATAGCGGCACTCGAGAAACTGTGCTTGCATACCGCACTTGTCACAGGGTCCTCCAAGAACTGCGTTGTTAACGGACACTTCAGACTCTGCAAGTTGTTTCCATCTCTCGTCACCATAATTTCCATATCCTCGTCATCCTCGTCTTCACCGACGTTCCCAAAGCTAGATGTAGGAACCGCACTCGTGTTGTGGTGAACCTCCCAGACCTTGGCCCGGAAATCCTGTAGATCCGGATTCATTCCCACCGTCGCAATTGCCTCTTGTTTCCGCCGAGCCTGGATATGTTTGATTTCTCCTTGCAGGATATGTGCATACGACTCCTCGAGCTTGCTCGCCACTGGTAAGGCTGCTCCTGCTGCGATAATGCTTGTCAACCGCTCCAAAGCCTGCTTCTCGGCCTCCATCTGAAGCTGAAACTCCTTAATCGACAACAATGCGTCCTCCATCGCATGAATTTTGGGATCAGCACTGAACGCCATCTGGTCAGCATATGCTGCTTGCACAGCCTTCGCTCGGGATGTGGGCGGCCTCTTGGTAGCGCCCGTCGGTTCCTTGGCTCCTGCAGTCTTGAAGCTTGGACTACCATGAAACTCCTCGTATTCGAGCGTTGCCTCGGTGACATACTGGAGTCCCTTGGCCAGTGAGTCGTTATGGGGTGTAAAGGTCGCAATCGCAGGTCTGAGACTCTGAGCCAAAGTCCGAGGAAACTCGAGGGGTTTGGGTTGTGTCTCTGTCAGTACTTGTGAGGAACTGGCCTCTGTTTCAACAGCCATGGCAGCATCGTCATGGTTATTTGTATTGTTGTTCCTGTTGCTTCTACTTGAAGTTGCATCCTGTGTCTGTCTGCGAGACAATGACGATGAAGCCGTGGCCGGTGCTGATGATCCTGAGGCTACCGTCATGTTTGTGTCAAGTCCGATGGGGAAGCAGAGGTTAAAGATGCTCTTTGCCCTGAACCAAACTAGTTGTTGAAAATGGTGGCAAATTGGCGCGAAAGGGGTGAGTGGCTTTGCCCTGTTTGTCCAGCCGCCAATGAAATATACCATACTATCTGTCCTGTTGGGACCATGTAGATGCTTAGAATGTATATTGTATTTGGATATCTACGGTGTTTGGTTAACTATTGCGACTTCTTGTCCAAAGAGCTCAGCTCAATGTCGCCCTCGTCCTTGCTAATGCTGTCGTACCGGGGAGGATACTGCTGGGGCTGACGCTGGGGCTGTGGCTTCTCGGTCTCGCGCTTGTCCATCGTCTCCTTCAACTTGTCCATCGCCAGCTTATATCCCTGGTCATACACCTTCCATGCAATCGTCTCGACCAAGCCCAGCATATCAAGATACCACATCGCAACCATAGGAACTCCCACCATTGCCGCCACCATCAAGTACAGTGGGTTGGTAATCACTGCCAAGAACTCATTCCATCCCAAGACAATCAAGGCAACTCCCACCCAGTAGGGCACCTTAGCCTGAGTAGCAACAACCGACCGTTTGGCCTCCAAGTAAAACGCATCTGACTCGCGCTTGAACTTGGTTGTGATCTCCTGCTGACGCGTCTCCGAAAGAACCTTGAGCGACTGGTCGAAATCAAAGTCCTCTGTGGGCTCCAGCTCAAACTTCTCGCCCTTGGCAGGGTCCAATGTGTTGATCTTGGCGAATAATGGCACCAGCTCAACGGTCTATATGCATAGAAACAATCAATAAAACACATGTGAGTGGGTTGTGTTCCAATAGTTGGATATATCAAAACGCACATCATGCGCATACAACATCTCAAACTTGCATACCTCGTCGCGAGCCTTGCGGAAAGGGGTGTCGATATCATCATCAGGCTTCCAAACACGGGGAAGACCATGTTCGTCGTACCGGAACTTCTCCTCGAAGCGGTTGCGAAGCTTCAACAACATCATTCCATCGACCGATTCCTCCTGAACCTTCTTGGTCATCAGAACCCAAGCCTGGCGGCGCAAGTTGATAAGGAGCTCACCCTGCTCGTCCTGGTTGAGATCAAAAGTGCGTGCCTTCTTGTGCAATAGCTGCTCGCCATCCTCGACCGTCCTCTGGTAGATTGTGATGACACGTCCCCACATGCCAGGGCCAGGGTTGTTGAGGGCCAATCCAACAGGCTCGTCCAACTCCTTGCGCAAGTGCTTCTCCAAGTTGTTCAACATCTTGTTGAGCTCCTTCTCGCGCTGAGCAGTAGCAAAGTCCTTCAAGCCCTGCTCCAACTGGTAAAGCTCCTCATCGTAGGACCACTCGGTTTCCTCCAGCTTGATAGCCTTGGCGCCCTGCAAAAAGTAGTCGAGAACTTCCTTCTTGGAGCTGTTCACCACAACGGAAAACTCTGAGCCCTCAGTGCGAAGAGCCTGCTGCAAGTTGGCCGAGAACATGTTGACGGCCTTCTTGTGCAAGTTCTTGAGCTGACCTAAGAAGTAGGCCTCGAGCATGGTGTTCGCCTTGGTCAACATATCCGAGCGCTTGCGCTTGTAAACCTCGGCGTGGTAGCGGGAGGCATCCTTGTCGAACGATTCTATGAAACAAAAGTGATGAGATTGAACAGAAAAGAGTTGCGGGTGTTAATGAGAGCGCCGGGGGAAAATAGAAATAGGGTCAACTCAACATGAGAGCAGATGAAAAAGATGCCCCAGCTTACTCATGGCAACTCCGCGAATCTCCTGCATCTTGGGGCCGAGATCCTCCACAATGTTGCCAGACTCAATGGGCTGTCTGAACTCTTTGATCTTATCCTGGAAAATGGCAAAGGCAGTGTTGGCGATCTCGTCGCAACGGTACTGGGCAAGCAATTCCTGCTGAGTGGGGAGATCCAAGTCCTTGTTGGTCATAATCTTATCCCAAATGCCTCCTGCATAGAAGTGAAGACCGTCAGCAGGAACGCGTCTGGAGTACTGAGGCTGGAACACATAGTTGGGGTCTGAGGGGTTGGTGAAACTGAAAGTAGAGACGGGGAAGATCATTACGATCACAATGTGGTTAGATAATTGCTCAGCTGCTTAGATTGAGCATATTTGCATTACCTTTTTTCCTCCCTTTTGGTTTGAGTGGTGTATGCATGACTTACCGAAGACGCAACTGGTCGACATCGCTTTCAAACTTTTCAGGCTGGAGCAGCTTGTGGGCCAATGTGGTGAACATGAAATCAAAGTAATCCGTGATCTTGCAGTCCTCAAGACCCTCGGGCTGTTCCAGATGGGTTCCAGATGGGTTACAGTTACAAACATAAAAGAGAACAGGTTCGGGGTTAGTCATTGCTCATCGATGTTCAATCCTAAAAAGTTGGTGATTTTTAGCGTACTGTACCTTTGAGAGACCGTGCCAGATGCGCTCAAGATCTGCCTTCAGGGTGTTGGACAAGTTGGCGAGGGGTGTGGCTCCAACATGATCACGGATGACAAAGAGCAACAACGTCTTTTCCTTTCTATAACGTACAAAAACGATTGGGTTAGTGGGCCATGCATATGTGAAGTTGCCAAGCCAAAGGCAATAGAAAAGGGAAAAGGAAGGATGAGGGATTGCCGTTGGTGTCTTTTTGGTGACAAAACACACCCTGTGCCATGGGCGAGTATCACATGCAAGGGGTGTTGAGAAGCCCAGCATTTTTTTTTTTGTTGGTCCATTCAAATTAATAAAAAGAATTTCCGTGCCTTAAATTGGTCCACGTCGTATTGTTGTCACTTCACACTCCTTCGTTCGGTCGGGTCACCCTTCCAAGTCTGTCTCTCTCTCTCTCTCTTGGCTTGTCACACACATGCACATTGACAAGTCTGAAGGGCAGACGAACACATGTAAAGTCATCCAATAGGTAGGTACATGAATAAGAATAATGAATAATGAAATCCACACATGCTCACATCAAGTGTTGCACTTACCCACGGTTGCCTCCAAACAGCTGGAGGTTGACTTCAAAGACAGTCTTGAGAAGACCCATGTTGGCTCCGTTGTACAGACCGACCTGGTGTTCCCACAAGTTCACAATCAAAACCTCCGAAGTCGCAACCGAGAACAATGCACTTTTGCGCTCGAAGTCCTACAGACGAGAATAATCATAAAGAACCATTAGTTTCTTTTGCCATATGACGATAATGTACCTTTTCAACCAGCAACACCTGAAAATTGAAGTCATGACACAACTTTTTTTTTATCTTCCATTGCCATGCAGCTTGTCCTTACCTGGTCTTCACCGCGCTCGCGACCGTCTGTTCCCTCGACATCCATGATCAAGACTTTCATGTCCTTGCCCTGACTGATCCAGATACCCTTGGTTGTCTGTCTTCTTGCAGACTCGCTCATGACATCAAAGCTGGTACCAAACAATCTGTTCAACAATGTACCTGAAAAATAAAAGAGAAACAACCATCGGACGAAGGCAGATTAGCAATTGTTGTGATATCGTCAGCAAAACCTCACATCTCTCTCTCTCTCTCTCTCTCTCTACATCTTCATTATACACAGCAAAAGAGGAGGCGATCGGCTGAGGGTCCAGGTCCTCATTGGTTTGGAGTAGCGTAATAAAACAGCAAGGAGTATGAAAAAAGTGAGCCCCAGAGAACACCGGGAAACAGGGAGAAAGTTACGAGTAGAAAACAAGTGGAAGGAGTAAGGGTCAAAGGAGAAGGAGAGGAAGGAACTTACTCTTGCCGGTACTCTGACTTCCAAAGATGGCAGCGAGGTTGTAGTTGAATCCTGCATCCTTGAGTGTCCACTTCTCGTTGATGTAGGTCGACAGCTCCGCACTATGTTTGTTTCAACAAGAAGAGATGTATGCGTGTCAGGCGAAAAGGTAGAAGGAAGAAAGAGCGAAAGAACAACCCTTTCAGTTGCAAGTCGATAAGGATGAGAAGGTGTACCTGAACTTTTGCTCCTCGTCGATGAGATGGAGTCGCGAGAGGATGGTTGGTGTCTGTACTGTCTTTGTCGGAGAGGAAGGGGAGTCGATGACTTCAGGGACGACGTGGTCGTCGACTAGAGGGTGATCGACATCAGGCACGATGTCCATGATGAGAGTAGTTGTATTTGATAAAAGAAAGAAAGTGGTCTAGATAGGGGGTATGAGGTTAGAATAAAAAAAGAAAGAAAAGAAATGATGAACGAAGAGGATGTGTGTGATGAAAGAAGGAAAGAAGAGAAGAAGGGGAGAAGAGAAAAAGTAAAGTGAAGCAAGTCAAGGCAAAGGTAAAAAAAGAAAAAAAGAAGTGAAGAACAGGGGAAGGTGTCTTCTTCCCGTTCCCTGTCCCTGTCTTTGTCTATGTCTATGTCCCTCATGGCCCCCAACCCAATGGCACAAGGGCACACAGGTTTAAATGTATATATGTATTTCCCAGCCCAACACTTGCAAACAAAAGCAAGTCTCCATTCTATCCTTCCCGTCGGACTGTTTCGTGGCGTGGCGTCGAGGGACGTGATTCGCTCCCTTCTTCATTCATTCACGCTTACACTCCACTCCACCACTCCATAGATACAAAATAGTTGCAGACAAGATAGATACTCGACTCGACTCCACCCTGCACAGTCAAGCCGAGTTCCTCTTTCTTATTTTATTTCCATCTTCATCCTTCAAGATAGCTCATACTATCATCATCCATCAAAGGTATATGCTTTCGTTGGTTAAAACGCCATCAAGGCGCCAAAGACAGCGCCCGCAACTGCCATAGCCATCGTCGCAACAACCTGACCACCACTGCTAGTACCCGAGTGTAGCGATGTGACTTGACCATCGGGCGCCGACGAATCGCCCTTTGCCGAGGTCGAGGGTGAAGACGATTGATCAAACGGGTAGATGTTACCACAGGCCACACGGGTACCATTGTTGTGGATCACAACCGATCGGCCAGCGATCGTCGTTGTCTCTCCCGAAAACCGGATATACTTGTCGTTATATGACTGCGGTGGAATCGAGCCTGACTCTGTCGCCTTCAATTCACCGTGCTTGCCTAATATCCGCAAGAGACGGAGTATCGCCAATTTTTGAAAGAAAAAAACAATGACGCGAAAATGTTAGAGAGAAAAAACCGCGACTCGGAATGGTAACATTGGAGACATATCGCCAAATCAACCAACAAGAACAGAAAGAACAAGAAGATGAAAATGAGGAGGAGGAAGACAAAGACGATTAAAATGAACATGAGATCAAGAACACAAGCAAAAGAGAAAAGGTCACGTACCAGAAAGATCGCCTTCTTGGCATGTGTCGGGTTTAGCAGCCGTGCACTTGACAGCACCGACATTACCAGGATCCAAATGACCTCCGGTCGCCACACAATCGTTATTGGGGCCTACAGGCTTGACGTGGATGTGGTATTCGAAACCTCCAGTCGGCGAGACGGCAAACTTTTTCGTAAGCCCACTCTTGACCTCAATCCACACCTGTGCACCGCCATTATTCGCCAGTGGTGCAAACATAAAGTTCGCCTCGATTCCATCTAGTGTGCGTTTGAAGAATGAAACATGCAATGTAGGTGAGGAGATAGGGAAATTGGGAAGTGTAAAGAAGGAAGGTATTGTGCTGTGTCATAAAAGAAATTGAGGAATATGTTGCTGCTCAGTCTTTGTCCTTTGTGACACGAAAATATGTGTCGAGCAGGCGCAGGGCTAACTAAGATAAAGCAAGTGGTAGAGAAGGGCAATGTTGGAGATAGACAAAGTAGAGCAAGTGCATGTTTGAGTGGATAGGAGAGGAAGGAATAGAGAGGCTGACATACTCATGTTGATGACTGAAGCCATGATCTGAGAAGCCACGAGCTGGCTCTGCACCTGGCAGGTGTAGCTCGCAGCCGCGATCACAGAAAGTACGAATGAATATTTGAGGAACATTTGGTATTGAGCTGTTATTGCCTGTTGCTGCAGAGGTCAATTCCTGGATGGGGCGTTCGATGGGCAGGCAAGGGTAAGGGTTGTTATGCCTCCTGGAGTAGGGGTAGTCAGGGAGAGGTGTCGAAGTGTTAAGGCAGGTGTGAAAGGTACGATGGAGGTATGCGCTTGTCGACTAGGTGGACGAGAATTGTAGGGCGTGGAAATTTGGGAGGATGGAGGAAGTTGCGAGGAATAGGTTTTAAGATGGCGGAAATGAGAAGAAAAGAGAGGAGGAAGGAAAGGATGTAGATTAGAAGAAGCGGGGAGGAGGAACAAGAAAGAGGGAAGAATGAAAAGAGTGGACTTTTCTTGAGGGCAAGTAAAAAGGTCAAGACAAGAAGAAGAAGAGAAGAATAGGAAGAAAGAAAAGTGGCAGAAGTGGATGAGCAAAAAGAGTGAAAAAGATAAAGAAAGGGAGATAGAGAACATAGACAGAGAGGCGGGAAAACCATGTCCGCAAATGGGCGACAAGGGGAAGCGTGCAAAGGATTGTAAGAATGTTAAACAAACAAGGGCGGCTCATTTTGCGCTTTGTTCAATGTTCAATATCCATTCATCGCCGTTGTTGCTGTTACCTTCAGGTTCCCATCTCTTCCAAGTTGCATCCTCCAAAGGCTTCATTTATCATCGTCGATTATAACAAATAAATCAAAAAAGTTCATCTCTGTCAAGTCAAATTTACAACTTTTCTTCTTGTCTTCAAGGACCAACAAAAAACCGAAACGAAACGAAACCAAAAGAAATATCGAAGCTTTGGTATCCACACATCCATAACACATACACTTTTGCACGCAAGAAAAGACAACAGCACAGACCAAAATAAACAAGGGATATCAGGATATTACAAACTAGACAGGACCGAAAGACAAAAAAAAAAAGGCACGGAGACATAATCATTTCACTATCGATATAAAGGGAAGAGCTTTTTACAGACTACACAAGGGACGACGACGTACTGGACGGAGCAATAGATGAGGAGGGGGGGAGGAAGGGGGTGTGCCATCGTATCTCCAGGAGGTTTGGATATATCCTTGTCGCAACGAGCATCTCGTCTTTTTAACTCCTTTATTTTTTGTGATGGCGTCCCTTTTGTACACTGTAGCCGATGGTGGCGACGGCATCAACCACTCTGCAACCGAATGAACTAGCACGTCAAAAAATAAGGAGGTGGTCCCAGCAACAGCAGCAGTAGTCGCTCCTCTCTTCCATTCATCATTTTGGCTATGTAGATACGTAATATGAGCATTCACCCATTATATCGCTGTGCCAGTAAAACGGGTTATCATTCCTTCCCTTGAGAAAGTTGGCCCATCCGAGTAGGATAGGTTTAACCCAAAGCACACTAAAAACGCGTCTTATGTTGGAAGGACCGTCAATTCTTGACGCGTCCCTTATTCATCAATGCTCACTTATTCGGTCCGTCGCGTCAAGGTTCAAACTATTTCCATCACTCATAGTATCATAACCATTTTCGCTTACCTATCTTTCTCTTGGTAACATACTTCGCGTCTCCCAAGGGCTACGTTCCCTTGATAATGAGCCCAAACGACTACAATCCAATCAACTCGGCCACATGGTCGAAAAGCTCTGCTTTACAAATAAATACCTCGAGGCTGAAAACCAAGATCCAGGGAAGGCTTGTTTCACAGACCACACGAGAAAAAAAAGGTCACGTAACCTCCTTGACTCCCCTTATCCCCATTTTCATTCAGTCCTCGGCTCCCTTTCTATGTCATGCCTTTGATGAGAGGGGAACACGTTATTCTTTCGCTCGTTCTTGCGAAGGAACAAAAAGAGGGGGACGGAAGAAGGAAGAGCCCAGGTTCCTCTCCTTCAAGGACACACCTCTCCGAAAAAATGGCCTGAGCAAAGAGAACCTCGCTCGCCGAAGGATCGATCACCGTGAGCTCGATCGTTCCCTATCCTTTTTCGTCGTTTCTTGCATCCTCGTCTGTACACATCGCTACTCCTTTAATACTACTCCTACTTGCCCCCTCCCCTCCAAAAAAAAAAAAAAAAAAAAAAAAAAAAAAAAAAAAAAAAAAAAAGACACGCTCTCGACTCTTTTCTTTCTCTTTCTCCTATTTTTATTTGAAATCGCGGAGACCCATCTATGCACGTTTGTGCTCAAAGAAGAAAAGTTTATCAAACGAAAAACAAAACCGAACGTTAGTCCCATTTTGCTTCCTTCCCTTCCCTTCCATCTTCCTTTCACCATACATTCTCACAGCTTCCCTCTTTCACTTTATTCTTACTAAAAACAAAAAAAATATGCATACCAAACTGCCATTCCTCACGACTAGGACAATCGCCTTCGTCATCTTCCCCATCTTGTTCTTCTTAAGCCCTCTTTTAGTTGCTTCCACTTCAGTGGCAATAGAATATCCCGCCTCGGTATCTCAGCCGCAACCACAGCGTTATTCTTCGGTAACAGGAACACGGTCGGGACGGAAGATGAGGAGGCGATATGTGCCACTGGGAGGAGGGGTCGGGAGTTTTTATGCGAAGGACACACCCCAGAGTCGGTGACAGCACCTCTAGCAAGCTCGTTATTTTATTTCACGAGTCCGTTCGCACAGCATATAATTGCGACTGCCAACCTACTCTAATCCACCAAAACCAGCAACAAAAGTCAAAGAAAGTTACTCACGAGCAGAACGGAACAAGGGCTGCAATAACTCAACAAACGGATCCCTCAGCGTATCAATAACAGGCACCTTGGGAACCTTCAACGTCGCCACACCCTCCAACCCATCATCCCCATCCCCATCACCACTCAAACCAGTATGGTTCTCAAAGTTGATCATCTCCAGTTCATCAACATCCTCCTCCTGCAACCCGAACCCTCTCAACTCCTTCGAGACCCTATCCCGATCGTTCTTCAACGCCAACGCAATAGCCGCCTCATCCGACTGACTACCCGCACTAGCCCTATCCAACCCGGCCATCTGTCGGACCTCCTCTCGCTTCTTGTCTTTGACGTCCAAGTAGAACTTTTTAAGTGACTCGGCCTCCTGTCTCAACTGTTCCACATTGCCAGAAGCGCCAACGTGCGCCTTGAGGAACCCGTTCAGGTCGATCGAGTACCGAAGCTCTTCCTCGGTCTTGTAGTCAATTCGCGTGTGGGCGTAACCGGTCCGCATGAAGGACAGGATGCTCTCGAACCATTCCAGGAGGTCATGGAAGAGACCGTCGTCTTGCTTGTGGACAGAATGGACAAACTTGTAGAAGCTTGGGAGATGTTTCTTGACTAGATTCAGATAAAGTGTTGCCGTCGATGGCTTCCCACTCTTTCCATCTACAGGTGAAAAGAGCCATGCTTTGGTTAGAGATGGATGCTAGTAGTTAAACATGAACTAAACAGCCATGCAACGCGCAATAACGAGGAGGACGAGGGTACCATCGTCTGCATCGGCCTGTTCTACAATCTTGATCAACTCGTCAGCAAAGTCCTTGACATCCATCAAACTGTCAGCAACATTGGCACTCTTGTACACCTTGACCAGGGGCTCATAAAAGATCGCGATCAGCTCCTTAAAGATCTCGCCGGTCACTCCCTGGAAGACCAGACCCATCATCCTCTCCTTGTCCCGGATACGCAAATGTGTCACCAATAGTTGCTGAAGCAATCGGATCAAATTCTGTTGAGGCTGTTGCTCCTGGTGACCCTGAGCCTGTTCCTGTTTTTGCTCCTGCTTCTGTTGCTTCAGTGACCGGAGTTTTTCAGTCGCCTTGGCAAAGGTCTTCTTGGACGAGGACCGGTACAGCTTTGGTGGTTCGTCCACACTCGAGGCTTCGCTCTCGCTCTCATCGGATTCTGAGAGATCGTGAATTAACATGTGCTGATAGGCCTTGGCGAGTTGTTCCTTCTCTGTGCGGTCTTTTTCCAACTTTTCCTTTGCATCCTGCACACGATTGATCTGCTGTGCATCAAGCAGCGGTTCGATTTGAGTTGCCTGAAGAACATCCAGGACCATACCCAACTCCGTAATATCATACGGTTCTAATTGCAGCATGAATAAAGAATGTAAGCGTGTCAAATTAAGAACACACTTAGGTATATGCAATACAAAAGAGAAAAACATACCACTGTCGGGAAAGATGCTGGCGACGACATCCTTGGGTGCATAGACATAGTTATGAATCTTGTCGCAGAGTCCTTGGTCTCCAATGGAAGCCTCCAGTTGAACAATGTCCTTCTTGTACTCTGTGATCTCCTCCTGGAGATTGACCGAGATGATCCGCTGCATCAAACTGCTCTTGCCAAAGGGTTGAGCCAGGAACAAATCCATAATACCTTTCATCATTGCCATCGGGTTCGACACCTTGAGGATTCCCCACATGGTCCGGTAAGGCATCAAAAGGTGGGTTCGCTTGAGGTGTGTCAGGTTGAGAGTAGCGTCATCCGAGGCCGTGAAGACGTGGTACAAGGTCGACGCAAAGTTCATGCATCCCCACTCAAACACGGTCTGGTACAAGGGCGGCAAGTCGTTGACATTCTCGTACTGCCGGAAAGCCTCAAACAATCGCGAGACTCCGCCAGGTCGCAAAAGATCCTGCTTGACCTGCTTGAGATGTGAATCCAGTTCATGCACCTTCTTGGTAACCTCCCTCGCAAACTGCGCCTGCTGTTCCAAGCGGTGTTCGTCAAGTGCCATACGGACATGAACATCTTTGGCCTCCTCGGTCGTCAACGTGATTGCGTCCTTGGTGAGGAAACCGACAAATATGGTGGAGGTGACAATCTCGGGAGCCACCTTTGCGATGTTGTGGAGGTAGCCACGCAGGCTGACTCGGTCTTTCTCGCGCGCTGCCTTGACACCGGCCGATCCAGACTTGGCCGACACCTTAGCAGGTGGCAATGGAAATTCATACTGTGGATACTCATCTCTCAACTAGTAGACATAACATTGTCAAAGTTAAGCAAAGGATGACGCAGTCAGATGACCATAAAAATTACGCCGATCACATCCATGACTCCATGCTGTTGTATCTTACCGCGATGTAGAGCCGTCTGAATTGACCGTGGCGCCTCGCCACCGTCGATTCTATGCCGTCGGCCAACGTGCTGCTAACCAAGAACTCCTAAAAATAAGTATTAAAATAACGCGGCGAGTGAGTGGAACGGAGTGAAGCTGTTACATCCAACTGCGCGAAATATGCAATTCGCTACAGCCTTTAAAAGAACGCCTTGGCGAGATGTGCAGCAGCCCATAAAGCCATGAAAGGGAAAAAATGTTCAAAAGCACGTTCCCTATCGTGCCTCATCCAGTCGTCTCTCCCTCATCCCACAAGTGCATAACACTAAAAGTTGAAAGAAGACGTGTAAATGATTTCACTCACCGCATGTTCGTGTTCGCGGACATGTCGTCGCTGCTTGATGATTCGGATACCCGCAACATTGATACGGACTCCATGAATGACAGTCAAAGGCCCTGTCGTCGGAGCTGCAGCAGCAGGAGCACCACCTGAACTCAACGTCAACCCCTCCACTCCTTCCTCCAAACTCCTATCTCTCTTCTCTTGCTCACGTTGCTCCAAAGTCTTCACAGCCATCGAGTACATCAACACAATCGACCGCTCGCCCTTATTCTTCAACCGTCTCCTCCTCGCCATCTCCTCCCTCTCCACCCCATGGCCCGAATCGATCTTGGCCAGCTCCTCCAAGAAGAGCTGTAGTTTCGGCCATAACTCGCCCTTGTTTCCCGTGAGGAAGGGGAAGGGGACGACAATCGATTCAAACAAGTAACGGAGAAAAGGGGTTGTAGAGTTGGCGTGCTCGTCCTTGGGGTCAAAGGGTCCTCCCAGGTTGGGTAGTGTGTCGTAAGGGTCTCGTTGGAGTTGGTTGAGCTCGTTCTTGATGAGGACACTGAGGAGGTACTTTTTCACATAGTGTTCCTGACTCTGTGTCAGTACCGCTGTATTGTTGTCTGTTGGAGTGGAAGGGGAGGGTTCATGGAAGGAGGAATAGGATGGAGCAAATATACAAGATTGTCAGTGAGGATTATATTACTACTATCAATTGACGGGCATGGTACTGTGACTATGGATGTTGGGCCCTATTGCAACCATAGGGACGTGTGCTCTTACCAGTCATAGTTTGAATGAGTTTTTGGAAGGTGGAGAAGAAAAGGGAATGAATGAAGAAGAGAAAAGGAATGAAAGAAGGAAAAAGCATCGGCCCTTCTTTTCCCCTTTTGAGTGAGAGCGGATAAAAATGAAGGTTTCCTGCGTGACGCGCTGATCGGTCTCATTTTTGGCAACCCAAGGTCTCATGGACAAAAACCTGCTCTCAATCCCCACGCATTCGCATGGGTTTACGCGCTTGGGTGCTACTCGTTACAGGGCGCATTATGTCCATGCTCCGGTTCCATGCTAATTATATTGCCTTCCCACCTCTCAATTGATATATCCTCTCGTCATTTTTCATCTTTCAAAGTAATTTTATTTGAAGTGAAGGATATAAGTAGTTGCTTGTCACAATCCTATCTTTTTTATGGTGCAGTTGCTGGAAGAGAGTTCCTGTTCCCGCCTTCAAGAGCACGCCCCCTTCCGATAGCCTCAATTTCCTGTTCAAACTTCTTGCTCTTAATCATCTTCTCAGAATCAATCTCGTAGAATGGGTTGCTAGCATGGTTCACATACGCCGCATGAATTCTGCGGAAGATCTAGTTGTCCATACGGGAGAGTGGGGAATAAAAAAATTAAAAGTATGTCAGAAATTGTCGATAGCATCGGCCCTGGATATACGGAATAAGCGACATCTTGAACTGACACTGAGAGGACAAGGTAATTGCTTATAGAAGAAACGAGTTCCTTACATTCTTCATGTCTGTGTCCTTGATAATGACATCGGGCACCGTGAGGACTGTGATGAATTTGATCTTGGTGTTGGTCATGTATCCGTACACTGACAGGTCCTCCATCGAGAACAGCACTCCCAAATACATATCCTGCGTCTTCATCGCAGCTAGCGTTCAGAACAAAGTAACAAAACCAAATATCATCAGAGTTAGGTGAGTTCTCAACGAAAACATTGCTTCCTCTATATACAAAGCTGTCCGTAATTGTCCCGATATTATTTTAACGCCCCTGAATGACCAACTGAACAGGGGTCGGAAGAGGAGAACGGAAACTCACCTCGTTCTTCCATGATGTCGCATGATGTGTGGGCGATATAGTGGTATTTGAGGTCTGCATGTGATGGGTTGAAGTTTTTGATGAACAATGGGTTGTTCTATAGACGAGTATGAAAAAAGAAGAGCCCGAGGATATCGATAGGGCATGAAACCATTAGCAAGGAACGGTTCCTGACGCTCGTTGTCATCTCCCAGTTCCATCTGAGCCCTGCTTGTGCAAGCAAAAAAGAATGGTCCAAACAAGGAGACAAAAGTACATGCCTGTTTCCCGATGATGGCGATGCAGCTGATGTTGATGTTTGCCATGGCTGTGAGTGGGTGTGAGATGTTGAATTGCCCTGAAGTTGTCCTTGCTTGCTTGTCCTGCGAACGGGGATGGGTCGCTGTCAAAGTGTGATGGTGGTTGTCCTACCTCACTTTTCAATGAACTCGAAAAAGTCAAGTGGACTGCTTTTAGCCTTAAAGCCACACTCGCGAGGCGCGTGTTAAACGCGTTTATTTTATGATTTTATGTAGATGCAAATTGACAGTTATTTCGCCGCGACGATGCTCGCAAGAGACGTTCACCAGTCCACGAACCGATCGAGGGTTGCGGTGCTATCCTGGATCTCCTTCTGGACTTTCTTGCGCATATAGAAGATGGGGCAATCTTTACTCGTGCACAGAACCTCCTGGTGCAGCGATCCTTGGCATCGCTGGCACTGTGTCCAGAGTCGTGAGAAGCGCACCTCAAGTCCGTTAACGATGTTCTGTTGCTTCTGATATAACTCAGGCGCACGCTCCTTGCAGTTGGCGCAAACAGCAGACTCGCCCTTCTTGAGCGGCGTTTTGCATCCGAGGCACGTCGCTGTCCTCACCGCAAACTTCATCAATCCTCCCACTGAAGGAGTCGATACTTGAATTGTCCTTGTGTGATCACCAGCAACTATCATTGTTGAACGTCAAATAAAGAGAAACAAAGGATGTCAGCATTGTCACCCTTAACCTCCTTCGTTGCATGCTCAACCCAAACCAGTTACTGTGAATTCGAGGACAACTTACGTAGAGACTCCGCCTTTTCACCAAGAATAGGCTCAAAGATACGGAGCAATGGTTTGGACAGTTGGTTGTCCAAGTAGTATCTTGTGTCGATCGGGATATTGTTCTCCAGCACCCAAAGTGGATCCTCAGACTTGTCATACGCCGCCGTACCCTTGCCACCCTTGATGATGACATAGGCAACACGATCTCCCAACGCAGGTGCAGAACCTAATCGTACAAGAAATGAGTGAATCGATTAGTACGACTACACCGCTTTGGCACGCACAAGAAAAACCAAGTCAATCAGACAATTCACATACCTGCATCACGCTGCTTCATGCGCTCTGCTAATTCCACGTGTGCTTGCTTGTTTGCGTAATCTGTGAAGCATGCAAGTCTTCCGGTTAGCATCAATCTAGCAACGGTCTGTCTATCTGCTTTCATTCTCCCTCAGATACTAACCTGTCTTGCTCAGTTGCTTTGTGATGACCAATTGGGCCATATCGACCTTGTTCTGTAACAAATCTGCAATAATCTGCTTGGTGTACCTATTACGAAAATAAACAAACGCTGGTTAGATCTTACCGGCTTTTTAATGTTACACACAGCAACACCGTTTAAGACTTACTCTTGGGCACCAATGACATCGCGGTCGATCAAGATCTTTCGGAGGCAGGTATCGATAACACTCTGGACCAATCTGCAGTTGTCTCGACGGACAGTCTCAATTCCCTTGGTATCCATCTTGTCGTACTTGTCGGGTCTTGTCCAGTAGAGACCGGCATAGCGCTTCTTGTTGATCAACAGGTATGGGAAGTACACCTTCTCGAACTCCAGCTTAATGGGTTTCTCAAACTTTGTCGTTACAAACTCCGCTGCTTTGCGTCCTAGCTCCATGGCCTCTTCCAATGTTTTGACACCAAATTTGACCATGACCGAATCTGTATCTCCATAAATGACCTCGGCGGTGTGCGTGTACCCATTCTCGACTGTGAATGTTGCCTCGACCTCCTGCTTGGTTCTCTCAATCATGACACGACCATATGCTGTGACACTCGATGAGATCTGAAGACATGGCAGCTTTCCGACAGTGGCTCCAGTGAAACCGTACACAGAATTGGCACTAATCTGAGGAAAGTGGCACAAGAGGCATTAGTACAGTCTTTTCAAACCCATCAGTATACGTTACATTATGATTATCAAGCATGTACCTTCAAGGCCAACTGACGACCATCCAACACAGCGCGCTTGAAAGGATCCGTCTCCTTCTTGAGATCCGCCTTGGCACGCTTACGTGCATCCAGAAGATCTGTCAGAATAATAGGCAATAATCCCTTGCGTTTTTTCTCCATCAAAAAAGAATCTATGTCACATAGAACGCAGAGAGGTTATAATGTTTGAGCGAGAATTCAAAACTCTTCTCACGTAGACTCGCAAAATATGCAGTAAAACTTACCGTTATTGGGGGTAACCACATAGTCGACATCCTTGACGAGGTTAAACTTTTGGATGACGCCTGGGCTCAGCAGCGTCGTATAGCAGAGGTTGTGGGCCATCATAATCGAAGGATACAGCGATGCGAAATCTAGAGTCGCGATAGGCACGTCGTAGTAACCTCTGCGAGGCTCAATAACTGTAGCTCCCTCGTACTGCTCCTCTCCACCTATAAAAACCAAATGAAGGTATGTTTAGTCCCTGCAAAAAAAAAAGTAATGGTAAAGCTCATCGCTCGAGCACGCATAGTAGCTCACCTTGACTGTTCACGGCAGGGATAACAAAGTCCTTCTCGAGAGCTTTACGGAACAGCTGAGAAACGACCTTGATTTGCTGTCCACGGGCCAAAAGGTAATTGAAAGGCACTCCTGTTACTCTTGCCATCTCGATGTAGTTGATGAGGCACATCAGCTTGTCCATGAGTCGTTGTGGAAGGTATGCATCCTTCAAACAGTAAATCGCTAGACGTCGGCGGGTTTCCTCGTTTCCGTTTTGCAGCTCAGTAATGATCGAATGATGCACATCCTCCTTTTGTTCGCCTAATGTTCAAAATAAGTAACTAGTCAGTATGCAGCAATGTCCACGGTGTCATTGATACTATGGAAAGCCGGCACCCATAAATACCAAAGATGTCATCCATGGATGCCAGATTATCTACGAAAACTGCAGTGCGCACGTACCTAAAAACTCGGCACAGACAGAGTTCAGGGTATAGGATCGCAGCTTGTAGTCGCGCTGCATAACCTGAAGCATATCGAGCTGAAGACGACCCTCCATGTTAATCGACTTGCTCTCACGGTTTCCATACGCTTTTGACGAGAATTTTGTGTCTTTGATTTCTGTTCTGATGTCTATTTAACGGAGAAAAGTACAAAAGTCAGTTACTGCCACTTTGACTGAACAGTAAGAAAAACGGCACCTATAATTCCAGAGTGATAACATACCATTGAGGCGTCCTAGGTAGGGAAACTTGAGAACTCCGAGATGTTTGGCACGGTCCAGCAGGTACGGGAAATCGAAGTTGGCGGTGTTATAGCCAATGACAACATCAGGATCGACCTTCCTGACAAAGTCGCTCCATGCAGCCAGCATCTTATCTTCCTGGTCGAACGACATGGTATGGGTGCCGACAATATGCGAGCAAGTGTTGAGGACCATAACGTTCCGGATGAATGGCTTGGACTCCCCTTGGACAGTGACCATGGATGCGATCTGGATGACAGGATCGATCTTGGCCTCGGGGAAGATACCCTTGCGACCAGCGCACTCGATATCGAAACTCAAGATCCTGAGGGGGGCAATCTTGGACCAGTCTCCTTCAGGCTGGTGACTGACGATCTTCTCATAGTTGACTTGAACGTTGATCTGGGCATTCGAATTGCTGTCGTTCCTGTTCTGGTATGATCCTGCGGGCAGCTCAATCCAGCTTGCTCCTTTAATATGACAGTCGATCATAAAGCGCAAAAGGTATGCCAAGTTGCTCTCATATGTCTGTTCGGTACAGTCGGTGAATCCGGCAAACGAAATGCCTCGCTCCATGGCACGCTTGGCTGCCGCCATGTTCCTGGGGTCCTTGAGAGTGATCTTCAAGAATGGGATCTTCTCGCCTCCATGGTATCCGTAGATCGATTCTTTAAACGTCCACTCGATCTTAACAATGCTGTTGCCTTTCTCCATTGCCGTCTAGAATAGCGACAAAAAAAATTGCTAGTTAGTTCCTGATCGAGCATACATTACATGTGCCGTTATACGCACTGCGGAGCTGCCAAGTATTTTCAAAGTTACCTCCAATGCGTTCTTGAATGCTGGGATGTTCTCCAACTTGAACTTATTGGGTGCTGGCACATAGAAGTATGGCAAGAAGCCGGTAACATGACAAATGACGCTGTTCCCGGCCTAATGAGTACAACAGTGATTGACAGTCAGTACCTGCGAAGTACGGAGTTCAGGCATGCAGTTACATTTGGGAAAATATTAACAGAAACTTACTTCTGTGATACCGTAGAATCGGACGACGGGAGTGTGAGATGCCGCGTCTATGTATTCATCAGCTTCGATCTGCTGGAACACTAGAAGTTGAAAGTCATACCAAAGGTTAGCGCAAGAGTCGACAAAGGCTCTAAAAGAAGTAAAACAAAAACAAAGACCTGATAATAGGACTATGAACTTACCCAATGCATCCGTTGCGGCGTTGAGCTTGTTGCACGTTGGCCGTGCCCAGAGCAGCGATGGGTCATCCACTAGGATGTAGCAAACGGCAACAAAAAAAAAGGTGAATAAATACGGCTGGACTAAAAGTCCGAGGTGGCGGCAGAGCACTCACTGACACCAAAAAGAGAAGGGTTCCTGTTTGTACCTTTAGTAGCCTGGTTGGTCTCTTGAAGTTGCTCCAGGTCCTCCAAGAAAGAAGGCTGTGGCTCCAACTGTGATGCATGGATTCTGCGCTTCTTGGCGGTGTGTGCTTCCTGTGACATGGTGGCGTAACTTGTCAACTAAACTGGTTCAGGGGTTGTGTGCAATCTGGTCAGTCGAATGAGCGAATGTACAATCAGGAGTGTGATGGAGAGCGAATAGTGTGGCGGTTGTCTCCTTTGTTGATTCAGTCAGCGAAGAGTCGAGGAACAATTACAGGGGAGAGAGCGAGGAAGACGAACGGTGGCAAACGAGTCAAGTCAAGGTATCGAAAACAAAGCGAACGCGACTTCTTGAAAGTCTAAAAGGGATAAATTAACATAACAATGTTGTGGCTTAGATGCGCGTCTTCATCATTTCCCTCTCTGCAAAAGCGACGTTGAGGAAACCGTCTCCTTTTCTATGTGTTCCTAGGAAGTTGCTTTCTCTAGGAACGTCAATGCCAATGGCGTCTATCCTTCTCAATGATTGTGTTATGATCCCGTCATTCAGACCCCGTGCTCCAAGAGGTGTCTTGATAAGTAAGAAAGATTCTTCACAGTTGCAACCCTGTTGGATATCTTTAGCTTATGCAGTCTTGTACAAGTGATGTAATGGACTTGTAATGATTGCAGCAGACCGGTATAAAAGCGCCAGCGCCATCACTCGCTTTTTTTTCATCCTTTTTCACCCCTAACACAAGCAAATCTCTTACTATAACAACAAACCAACAAACCAACAAACCAACAGCATAACAACAACACATATCCACCATGTCCAACATCGTAGAGAACGTCTCCACCAAGGTCTCCAACACCGCCAGTTCCTACATCGGCGGTGCCAAGCAGACCATCGGCGAGACCATCAACAACCCTGACCTGGCTGCCCGCGGCGCCGCCCAAAAGGTCCAGGCCGACACTGCCCAGAGGGTCGCCGATGCCAAGATCCAGGCCGAAGCCACTGCACACAAGGCCGAGGGACAAACTCAAAAGGCCACCGGAAATGTCCTTGGTGACTACTCCCTCGAGGCCTCTGGCGAAGGAAACATCACTAAGGGAGAGATTGAGCATCGTGTCTAAGAGTAGAAAGTGTCGAGGATGAGTAGTATTTCTTTCCCACGCTCTAGCTCACTCGCTCACTTCCACGAACACATCTGTACGTTCTTCTCTTTTACACGGTCTTTTCTTTCCTTTTTGCGCCTTTGCGGCCCACCCTTGCACATACATTACATACACCAACCAACAACCCTCCTTGAGTCTTGACTCACTGTCGCTTCTACACCTGTATAAATAAAGTCAACCTTCCTTGCAATTTCAGCGTTTGACCAGCATCCTGTTTTTCTCTTTGTCATACATGGTAATATCGGAGTTTACTCTTACATACATGTGCGCATAGCTAGATAACTAAGACATAATGGTTTCGTGGAGCCGTAATCGCAAAGGGATGTTGCGCGCATGTGGTTGGATCGTACAGAACAAAAAATAATACCCAAATAGACGTCTCTCCTTCGTCCTCTGTCCTTTTACCCACCCTCTCAGCCTCCATTCCTGCGAGTGCTCCATAGCTGCGTCCAGCGCAAACGGTCTATGCCAAATCTGCAACCCGCGCCCTGACACTCTACACCCTCCGGAGCGAGTTGGGCCGGACGAGGCGTGTGGTCACATCTGGAGGCTGAGTGACAATACTCTCGTTGCTCTCGTTGTTCTGTTGTGACTTCTCAACAGCCAACGCTCTGCCCTTGAACACCTTACATGGGTCCATTACAGCTCCCAATGCACGGCGAAGTCCACGATCCATGTATCCCAGACCGACTTGGTAACTGGCGTTCATCCATCCAAATCCTTCTCGAGGAATAAACTTGAAGTCCACTCCAACGTTGCCGTACTCCACCTGGACTCGATGGGTCATGTTCACAACATCAAACTTCTCAGGCACTACGCCGTTAAAGTCCACGAACGATTTTGTGATGCTGACGAGGAGGGTGAAGGAAAAGTGTAGGACGATTAGCACATCTGATGATATCAAAAAATTACAAGTAAATTCTACGAAAAACTGCCTTCAGAGACGAAGCTGGGTGACTTACGTATACAGCCAGCGGTAACAGGTTCGCTTGGCATCTTCCATGAATCCATACTTTTCAAAGGCAATCCAGGCCATGATTTGGTGAGGCGCCCAGCCAAAGGGGAAATCCCATTGACGGTTAGGGCGGGAGAGGGTAATCACACCACGCGATTTCTCTGTTCCAGAGACCAATCCACCAGTGACTTCAAAGAGCGGCAAAGCGTTAGCCCTAATGAGCGAATATCAGGGAATGCAATAATGTGTCAATTCAAGTTCATGGTTCAATCCTCCAGACAAACAAAGTTCAGAAAACTACGCAATGATGCAGCAGACAACACTTACATCATCTTCTCTGCCTTTTCGCGATCGGCGAGTCCTGACCACATGGTGTAAAAGGTTGTGACACTCTCATAGGTTCCTTGGGCCTTTCGACGGGTATCGTAATCAAAATACATTCCGCGCTCCTCGTTCCAGCAGAGCTTGTTGATTCTCTCTTGGCGAACGCGGGCACGTTCGAACCACTCTGCAGAGGTGTGCACAATGGTCTCAGGATGGTCTTTCAATAACGAGGTATCGTACGAGGCAAAGTAGGGTGTCTCGAAAGAGTCGCCAAAGATCGACTGGATGGTCTCGGCAATGTCCATCTCGTATTTGTAAAGGAGCGAGTTCAAATCGACGGTGGCAATGTCGGCAGCGCAATTGTCGAGTCGGTAGGTGGTGTCGTGTCCTGATTCACGCACAGCACGGTCGTGCTTGAAGTAAGTATCCAGCTCGGGCTCTTCTACTAAGCCCTCGTTGTAAAGTCGGCTGTATTCCTCAACAGAGACTCCCTTGCGATCAGCGTATGGCTTAATGACGTGGTCAAAATGGGTAGGCTCAGTCTCTGGGGGCATTCCAACACCCTCGCTGTAGAAGCGGGACAATCCTGACTCGGGATCATAGCGGTGCTGAGACATCCAGACGGTGAGATACTCCTTGATCGCCGCAGTGAGAGCAACAGCGAGCCACTGCTTGTTCTCAATCTCGAGACTGTAAGGGAGGCGATCATAGACCTTGAGGACCATGTCGGTCAGGAACGGAGGCTGAGTCCTGGTGAGGTAGTAACTGCGGTTGGCGTTCAGGATCTTGCCATAATGCTTGATCTCGTAGACAAAGTTATCGACCATGCCCTTAGCCAATTCCAGACGACCGTCAACCAGTAATCCCAGAGACTCAAAGTATGAATCCCATCCGTACATCTCGTTGAATCGACCTCCAGGAACAACAAATGGAACACCCTTCAAGGTTTCTTGGCCCTCGTCGTTCAAGAATTTTGTCATGGCCAGAGCGAGAATTCCTGGCTTGTCGTTGATGGACTGAACATACTTTGGAGTAATCACCTCAGGCAGCTGCTCAACGTCGAGCTTGAGATGGGGCTTCTGCACACTGACGTTCTTGTAGTATTCCAGGACCTCGTCCTCGCCAAAGGGAATGTAGATTCTAGGCGCAGTGTTTTTGGATCTGTTCTTGGGGTCGTTGGCGATCAGCTCCAGTCCCTCTGCGTCGATGCGGCGTGTGAGTCCGTCCCAGAAGTGATGTCTGATCATGCGAGAGAGACGATCGACGGGGTTCTCATTCAAGCGAGCCTCATCCAGAACAACGTATTTGCGTCCATAGTCCTGCGCAAGCGACAGCTCCTGGAGGAGATTGCTGAGCATGTAGGTGCCGCGGATGTCGTACTTGTTGAATCCGGCAGAGTCTGCAGTACCGAGGGTGATAACCTTGGGACCGACATCGTTGACGGTGATTTGAAAGTCGCCATCCGTGTCCTCCTGCTCCAGAATCAGCTTTTGGGTCTCCTCGACGTCGATGAGGAAGCGTCGCGGCTTGGAGGCCTTGTCGTCTAAAGCATGAGAGGAGATCGATGGGATGGATAGAGAGATAGGTAACAAGAACGGGAATATATGGTCAGCCTCCTTCCTCTTTGTCAGTCTTTATCTGTCAATAACGTTGATAAAGAGAAATTAAAATAAAATTCCAGTCCGATAAGAGTTCCGTTTCGTTTGGCGGAGTCGTTATTTCTTTTTTCTCACTCCTTCAAAGTTCTTCCCGTTTGTTGTTCATTCATCGGAATTTCGCCTTTGTGTTCCCAAGGATAAGGGACATATGAGCATCACTAACCATGTGAACCTCGCCGTGGCCGCCTGTACTTTGTTGCTGCCTCGGAGTGTGCCATTGGGTCGTTGGGGTTCTGGGTGCTTGCAGACTTCTTTGACTATTCGTTCCATTACAAATAAACGTTAGGAATTGAGCGTGTGCCATTAGAAACAACAGGGTCCAAACACGCCATCAAGGATGGCTGTAAAAAGCAAAAAAAAAAAAAGGGTCAAGGGGTGGAACGGGAAAACCAAGATAAGCTCTTGTTGTGTTCATAAACAAACAAAGGACGTCGGAAGAAGAACGCACACGTTCATGCGAACATGGGCACACGACGATGACCAGACGAGGAAAGGAAACAGGGGAACACGCCGATAAGCATTGACTCAGGACAAAAATCAGACCATTGACGTTATACAGGTTAAAAAAAAAAAAAAAAAAAAAAAAAAAAAAAAAAGCAGGGCGATCTGGATCGCAATTGGTGCTGTCGCCGTTTTTCTTTCGAGGCATCATCCATTGTCTCCGTCCGTTGGCTATCTGACTGACTTCTCTTTCTTCCCTGTTGCCCAACGGGCGATCGATAACCAAAGAGGCGCTTTGTTGGTTTGACTCGTCCAGGCTGGCGCATTAACAGAAAAGGTCCAAAGTGAAACGGAAAAAGCGGATGATCCTCCAACCGAAAGGATAATCATCGGCGTCATCCGACCCACACATATTGGTATGCAGAAACACACTACACATTACGCCCCAATAAGAAAGTGGATCCTTAAGAAACAAGAAGAGACTTACGTTGCCGAGAGTTCTGTGGCGGGAGACATAGTTTGAGCTGGAGTAGTACTCGTTGGCAGGCACGACATTTGATGCGGGAGTGTGCTGCTCCTGAGCCGCATTAGAATTGGCGAAGCGAGGGCTGTCCATGCCTACGGTCGATGGACTCTCTGTGAGATTCATACGTGAGTATTTTTTTTTTTTTTTGGTTGCAAGTGTGAATGTATGAATGGAGGATGGGGTGACACAAAAAGGCAGGTGAACGAGAGGGAGAGCTGCAGCTGTTGTTGGAAAGGAATGTGTGTTGGGGTGATGAGGGAAGAGAAAGGAGGAAGGAGCGAAAGTGAATGAAGAAGTAAGAGAATGTAAAAAAAAAAAAGTTGAGGAGCTCAAGAGAAAAAGAAAAGGCGGCCAACCTTTCATTGTGACTTGCCAATAATTGGTCTCGGAGGATGGTGATGGATGGATGTTCCATCGGCCAATGGCCCGACTGACTGACATAACAAGGATACTTGAAAATGAATCGGTTGAACCTTTTTTTATTTGATGGCACGAACGCTACTCTTCCTGTCCCTGAGCACTCTTGTTGCTTCTTGCTTGTTACCGTCTGTTCGGATCCACACAAGCGCACTTGTACCTGTTACCAATGCAATGCAGGGTTACCTTCTCGTCCTCTCCTCTTGCTTTTGCTTTTGCTCGTTCTCTTCCCTTGTCATAGCCTCGATGAACGCAATACCTAATGGCCTATCTTGCTGCTTCAATGCTATACTGGTCAAATAAATAACCATTCAGCCGCACATCCCCAATCTCTCTGCAGTGTGCTTGATTGACTGACAACAACCATCCATCTACATCTCGTTTATGACTCTTCCAAATTGTAATACATGCAAATGATATTTTTGACCATTGCATGCAAACCTATGCTTGAGGTGAGCACGGCCAGCTCATCACAACTCCTCAGCAACTGGAATACAAGTTTACAAGGTCGTTGTTTCGTCTACTTTTGCTCTTGCTGCTGTGCCCAATTCCTCCGCAAACATAAAGCCTACTGAGCTCTCGATCTCCTTTTTCTTGCGTGGTTGGACCGTTCGTGTTTGTCCTGGAACCCAAAGGGAACCAAGAACATCTAAGCACGTTCCTGATTTTGTGGTACGTGTGCGTACTTGTGTCGAAATTAATGAGCCGTTGGAGCCCTTCCCATCTTACCGGAGGCGACTAGGAATCCGACTAGGAATCCTTCTTGATAGACATTCCCAACCACTCCATAGCCATCCGCGGTCGTCATCCAACCTTGTTCTATTTCTTTCATCCGGGTGCTTTTGCTTCCAGGAACAAGCATTAATTTCAGGACCATAGAACTTGTATTTTCTTCACACAAGTGCCCAAACGCTTTGACACTACTTTATTGCTTGTTTGTGAGTCAACGTGAAGAAGGGTAGGAACAAAACAGAGGTGTATGTGCAAGGTTGATGTTTACAACTTAGGTACAAGTATCGAAGACCGTGTCTGTCAGTAGAAGTCATTGCCCTTCTCGCCGCCCATAATGCGAGCCTCCTCCCAAAGTGTCGTGCCGCTGCAATCACACACCTTCTTGGCGTTCTCAAACACACCGGCCGAGCGGGCAATGATACCACAGATAATTCCCTTACCAGACGCGCCATCCTCCTTCGAGGCCTCGCAAGAGCCCTTTCCGAGGTTGTCGGCTTTCTCAGTAACAACCATTGAACGTCCAATAATATCCCAGACCTTGATCCTCCTAGACTCGAGGACCAAATCACCCCAGCCCTTCTCGTCGACCTCAATGTTGCCCAAATCTCCAACGTGACCAGTCAAGTTATCACCATGGGTAGTATTTGTGGGATTGAAGTGAGGACCAGTAGTGGCCGATCCACCCGAAGTGTCGCCGAGCTCGTGGATGTGAATACCGTGGTTACCGGGAGTCAATCCCTGGACGGTCACGTCGACAACGCAGGTCTCGGTATTGACCTGGAGGAAGCGGACGAGGCCATAGGGCTTCTCGGTGCCGGGGAGGGTTGTGTAGCTTGGATCATCGGAGTGGATGTCGAGGATGCAGACAGCGGCGCCAGCATGGGATCCTACAATTAGGCGTTATTCATGAGTGATCAAAACCTATCAGTCAGTTGGTGATATTTTTTGATGGTGTGACAAATCAAGACAAGGTACGATCAGTGATGGTTTTAAATGTTTTCCATTGTTCCAACTCCTACCCTGGGCAACACCTGAACCGCGCACAATCACGGTCTTGCCAGTATTCTTCAACAACCGCGAAATGGCTGATGGAGGCGCTATTAGTGTCAAGAGATAGTATCAACAGATGAACATATATCATCATCATAGAAGAGGAGGGTTAGAGCCTTGCAGAATACCAAATCGCATGCGGAACGTGTCGAATCAAGCTTCAGCGCAGCAATACCAATATGAGAAAGAGTAGAAAATCAAGACGCTGCTTTACCACCGCCTTCAACAACAACGCGCTGCTCCTTGAGGTTGATGTCGTATTTCTTGATACCCTCAGCACCCTCGAGGACATTCTTGACGTCGCTGACACATGACTCGCAGGTCATTTCGACTGCGAACTCGGTCTACGGAATAGAAAGGAAGGGGAGGGACGTGTCGGAGGATGAGTGGCATGAAGGAAAAGTGCATGGACAATGAGTTTTCACGGTGGTGCTAGAGCGGACAGATAGACAAACGTAGAGTAGTAAGTCTACCTTGAAGTCTGAGTCTGCTGTTTGAACCATGGTGTATAGGTTTAAGTGTGGGTGGTGAGTGTGAGTGAGGACGTAGGTGATGAAGGAGAGATTGCGAAGCTTTCACCGAGAAACAACCGCAAGGAAAGGAAAGACAAGCAGTCACGTGTAATGATCCATGGATGATTTCTTCGATTTGCCACCAAGCGGGAACAAGACAGGCAAAAAGACAAAGAAGCGAAGCCAGCCGGTGGAAGAGGAAGAGAGAGACAGCATACAGTCAATCAAACGAAGACATCCTCGCCTGCCTGCCTGCCATCCAGCCTACCACATTTCATGAGCAAGGAGCAAGGAGCAAGGCGCACGAACAATGGACAAAGGTATTAATGCTCCTCGCACTCGCACGAGCATTGCACACTGCACAGGCAGGCAGACCAAGGGGCAAAGTACTTTCAGATATGATATCGATCTTTCTTTTTGAACAGGACGTTTGGGCAGTGCACATTCGCACAGGAAAATAAAGGCAGTTTTTGTCCTTTCCCTCCCCTCCCTAGCAGATGTGCTAGGGGTGAAGATAGTATTTGGCCGCAGAAGCAACTAAACCTATTTTTACATCTTTCCCTCTCTGATAGCACCTGTCTTTAGCGGAGCGTAGGGTGTGAAGGGCTAAGGATATAAAAAGGGCCGAGGAAAAAGAGTGCGTCCCTTCCTCCCTTCTCAAGACCGACCCAGCACAACTTTCCCTCGCTTCCTTTATTATTTTCCCGTCTCTTGCTATATCTCTATCTCTCCTCCCTCTCCTCCTTTGTTTTCTTTTTCATTTTCTCTTTTTTCTATTGCTATTGCATTCGACCTTCTCCATTCCTTCACTTGAATCCGACTGATCCACTTCTCACTTTTTTTCTCAGGGCCTTTATCAATCCTCTCACATCTTTATCAGTCTCACATATTTCACCCTTTTTATCTCGCAAACACTTCTCCTCTCATCCTTTTCGATAATGTCACCGTCCATGCTCACAACTGTCGTCCCCGGGTCGAAGCTGGTCCCTTCACACCTCCAAAACCAATACAAATACCAGGAGCAACAACCAACAACTTTCAACCCAAACCGCCTTTCCCTCCCAAACGCCAATATACTTCGCCTCCAGCAACAAGCACAACAGCAGCAACAGCAGCAACAAAAACCCTCACACAAGCAACTCTTTATGCAGCAGCTGCAGCAACAACAACAGCAGGATCAACAACAACAACAACAACAAATGTATGAAAAGTCCACTCCAAAGCCTCGACTCAGCCTTGACACTTCCGACGAACGTCTGCAGAACATCACCTTTGTCAGCCATAACAACAAGCGGTACATGAAGCTGTTCTCTCCAAGCCTTGTTGATTCCCCTGTTACTTTTCTCGACAAGAAACAATTGCTCGACGATAAGAAGTTATGGGAAAACGGCCCCGATATGGCCTTCCAGAAGCAGCTCGAGACTGAGAAGCGGGAAGCTTGGCGAGGTAAGAATTACAACAAAACAATAGCCAGTACCAGGGTCCAAAAGAACCCTGTCAATTCTTCCCTTCTCTTCCTTTCACCCCTCCGCCACAATCATCCAGTCTTACTTTTTCCCCCCTTTTGATTGTCATCATTCCTTTCGTACTTTCACCCTTCCCCCTTGCCTTTCCCCTTTATATACTACTTCTCCCTTCACCCAGGGTTGTTTGGCTCTCTCAAAACAAAGGCGGATTATGTTATGTTTGCTTAAAGAGCTAGGGAACGATGGGTCTCCTCACCCTTTATTTTCACCCACTTGCCCGTTCTTCCGTCCTGATCTGAGTACCTGACGGACCTTGTGCCCTCTCCCCTTTGGTCTAACCATGGGCTTTATAACATCATCATCCATCCTTTTCTGCCTTTTTTTGTTGTTTTTTTCTTTCGCCTATACCTTTCCCCCCTATTTTTGTAATGCAGATGTCATGTGTGGATTTTATCGGCTCTAGCGGCCCATCGAATCACGGCAGGTCCAAGTGAAGGAGGGACATGCGACCCTATTGTTGTTTTTAAAAGTTGACGCTAACGAGTCCAGTATGTTTGTTCTAATGCCATTTATCATTTAGCGCGATCGAAGCAGCAGATGCGTGGATTCTTCATGGGTCTCTGGCTCGGATGTTTGATGGGCTTCTTGATCCTTCAATGGACTTCAGCAAAAGTGCTCTTTTGGAGGTAAGGATAGAGATTCGTCTCTTGATAAGCAATGTTTTTGTGGTTGATGTCATTGTTTGTTATTTCATTTTTTAAATGTTCGTAAGACATGGATGTAAACACGACTGTCCAGAGATGCGGGGTCCCCATATTTCTTTTTGTCCCTTGCGTCAACACCCACCACGCCTACCCAACGCACCATGAACTCATCATTGTCTTTGTGTTTATGCATCCCCTCACTTTTCATTCAATTAGACAAGAAAATTACACCACGTTCACACCTCTTGTGGTCATCCTTGTGCTCATCAGCTCTGCTGCGATCGTGCGCTCAGGCACACGGTGCACGATTGCCGCCGTGGCCACTTGTGCTGCGGTCCTGACCTGCTTTGCCACACTCATCGTCAACCAGAGCCACTACGCCCCCGAGTTCCATATCTATCGGAAAACGGCCACTGTCGTCACTCTGCCATAGTAACAATCACCAAGCCGCAGCGACCACCTCTCTCCTCCAAGTACTTGCGTAGCACGCTTCGCTTTGCAAAGTCAACTAAGCGACATCTAAATCCACTTCCGCCTTTTGTTTTTATTATCATTTTTACATTTCGTTTTGTACATACACGCCCGTCCCCATATGGCACCATCCTTTCTTACATAGTCTTTTCCTATTTTTTGTTGCTCTTCATGTATTCTAATCATAACCCTCCTAACTCCCTAACAACTCATACCTTTCAAGCATTCCAACAACACCCAATTGACGTTACATGGCTAATGTTCTCCCCTTCCCCTTATCTTTTCTGTTCGAAAAGCAAATCACAATCTAAAATAAAGATGTCCGAAGGATCCTCTTGTTCGATGTATAGCGAATCGGCGTTTGTGCCTTCTGCGATTGCCTTTGTTCTTTGCGCTTTGCCACCGTTATTCTCCTTGCCTCACCAATGACAAAAATGAACGAATTTTTTTTTCTTCTTTCGAACACGACGCCCATTGTAGACCTACTCCTTTTACTTTTACCTACTCTGTGTCTTTCTTGCGTCCCTTTCAAATGTGCGATTAAACCACAATGCTTTCTTTAAATAAAAGAATGAAAAAAGGACCGACACTTTTCTTTGAGTCACCACGTGCACTGATCAAGATCCTCTCTCGCATCCTCTCCATGTCAATTCTGGACAACCCTCTCTCTCTCGCTCGTATGCAGCAGCAAATGCTTTGTCCTTGCACGGCTCACTATGAGTCTACTCTCTTGAAGGACAACAACAAAAAATCTTTTTTTGGGTTGGTTGTTTTTGGAATCCGGTATTTGGCAGGGAACTGTTCTTTTGCCACCATCCCTCTCGCCTTTTTTGCTGTCAATGCGCTGAGGCAAACTTTCTCTACTCCTCAATGGCGAAGTGTCAGGTGTACCCTTACAAACACCTACTCTTTCATACTTTCATCCAGGTCCTAACCCCACGATACCCAACTGATAACTCTCCCACATCTTTTTACAAATGATCCTAAACTTCAACGCCTTCCATCATACTATCACAAGGCGTTAAGTCGTTAAAAAGCTTCACCCACCTTCTAGCCAAATAACCTAACGACTACAAAGGAAACCCCGTAAGAGCAGAGTGCAAACCAGCGTTTTGGAGGGTGCGTGCTTTTTGATAGCGAAGGCTCACATTCACGCTGTCCCGGCCATTATCCTTCAAGAAAGTTCTCGGTTCCTCGTTGGTTCCCCGAACTTGCTCACACTTTCCTTTCCCTCAGGAGCGCCGTCTTTTTTTTGTGTTCGGGTTCATCTGTCTTTTTCTTACTTCTTTGTGTTCGCAAGAAAGCTTGGCAAGGAGCCTTATTGGTTTCTTCCTGAGCCCATCTTCTCCCTCCCCCTATTCCTTTTGCAAACCCGAGCGGGCCAACAAAACAAACATGGTTATCTTGTTCCAAGTGACAGAACGTTAACTTAATTTTATCTGCTGCAGCATCCGAGTAAAAAAAAAAAAAAAAAAGTTTACCTTAAGCTGCTTGCTTTTTGAGTGTCACATTGATGACGAGGACAACATAGAGGTGGGAGCAGATCTCTGTCCGGTCTGTGATTTCTTGTCAAAAGAGGGATTCGGGAAGAATGCGCCTTTACCTCTGGCTCCCCCCTCCCCTGCGCCTCCCTTCGGTCTTGACATGTCTGCATCCCTGTCCTGTTGATCGGATTGTTGTTGAAGAGTGATCGTACCTCTTTTTTTTTTTTTTTTTTTTTTTTTTTGCTACGTATATTTCGCATCGAACGTCGTCATATTTTTCTGGCATGTCTTGAAAAACTCCCTCACTTCACAGCTCTACTATCGCTTCTTCGCTACACTCTTTGTTCTCGCACCTTCTCTACCCTACATGATCGCCGCCTCTTTGTTCATTGCCGTTCACCGTTCTTTTCACCTTCCTCCTTTAGGCAAAATGACAACTATGATAAAACTCAATTTTTTCTCCCATCATGGTTGTGGAAGGCTGAAGAAGCTTTTTGTGAAAGTTCAGAGATATAGTTTGCCTTCTCTCCCGCACGTGTGAAAAATAAACAGGTTTCTCTTTGTTCTCTCTCAGGTGCGTCAACCAGATACAAAGCTAAGAAGGGGTCGTGTGCACGTTGTTTTTTGATAGCTCGCTCACTTGGGTATCAAGGTCTCCTTCGTAACAGCACTGTTTACCGCACTCATAGGTAAAATGAAAGTTCGAGATACGGACTTACATGGGTAAAAAAGTACTACTATCATCTTCCCAGGACACCCTATTGGACAAGCATTTTATTCCTTCGTTTTTCTTTCCCCTTTTCTTTCATGACCGAGTAAATTGCACCTTTCACAATGCTTTAGTTAGCACAACGTGAGGCGCCCGGGGTTTCCCAAGTGACCGGTACTTGTTTAATTGATGCATGAACCAGTTTTCAGGAGGAGAATCATACATAGCTGAGACAGTAAGGAACGCTGAACCGGTTATATTCCGGTCAATGGACAAGACCGTATGGATTCTAGTGGAGAGGAGAGGCACCGGAGAGAAATAGTGGCCAAGGTGTAAATGCCGCCACCGTCATCATCGTCCGCGTGTAGGAAGTCTGCTGCAGCTATGTCAATGAAGTGAGTGGAAATGAGAAACGCTAAGAGAAGAAGAAAGGAAAGAAATCAACGAGTCAGAGAGGGGTGAGTGAACGAGAGGGGAGCAGTCCGCACGCGACAATGATGATTAAGAGGAAGAGGGAGGCACGAGTTGGGACGAATTCATTCGTCTGTGAAGGCAGACTTCTTCCCAGGAGCACAATACAACAATCGAACCATCTGGACATAAGAAAAGACAAAGTAGATAGAAACAATACAAAGAGAGAAGTGTCGTGATGATGATGATGATGATGATGGTGTTCATGACTAAAGGGCGTTTTTTTTACTGTTATCGGTCTCTTCCGCTCGCAGCATGGCATGGCTTCAGCCTTCAGTCTTGCATTATCGTGCTCTTTTTTTCGTACGTTCAATTGTTCATGCATTGGTGTCCACTGGCTCTGGACTTTAAAGAGACCACGAGATTTTTCGGCCGCAAAAGAATTTCGCAAACAAAAGAAGGGAAAGATCTTCGCCGTTTGGCCCTTCATTTCCTTTTTCTTTGCTTTGTTGCCTGTGGTAATTGTGCCCCAATGGGTGAATGTATGGAGACGCGGGGTCCCCTATACTTCCTTCCTTTGTACACCCCTTCTTCTTGGGAATCCTCATCAACAACAAAAAAATAAACGCACGCGTGCGCGATTTTATTTTGCGTCCGCGATAACCGTTTTTTCTCGATTCCAAATTTGTATTGAACGTCCATCTGAGAGCGCATGCAATTCATGCTTGGTTTGCTTCAATGACCATGCTCCTTTCCATCTGTCTGTTTTGTGCGCATCCTCTATCGCTTTTTAGCTCCTTCATTTTTGTGTCCAACGTCTCCAATCGTTCAAGAACACAACAAATAGAACCAAATGTCCTTCTCGCCCTTTTGCTTTTCTGACCTTTTGTCGTTCTGTCTCGCCTCCCCTCTCTCTCGGAGAAAAAAAAGATGGACTAACGGAAGAGGGTAAAAGAGGAACGATGGAAGTAAAAGGAGGCATGTCTGATATTTTTTCTTGTGTTCACTTCAGACGAACACATGGTGGTGGCAAATTTAGTCTGCCTTTTCTCCATTCCCCTCCCCGACTTCCTTCCTTTACTCCTTCATCCTTCACCCTATTTTTTTCTCGCGAGTTTTAATCTGTCTTAATTTGCACATGCGAGTTTGGGCGAAATCTTCAAACAATGGACACAACGGCAGTATCACGCGTGCGTGGATGTGGGTGAAAGTTTTGATGGACGGTATGCCTCTGACAATCCATCCATCTTGCAGGATCAATCATTCATCGACTCCTCTCCTCCCTCGCCTCACCCCTCTTCCCTGTTCCTCCCTTGTCGCTTCCTGACTCTTCCGATTCCTCGCGGACAAAACAAAGTGAACAAGCAACGGTGACCACACAATAATCCCTTATCTTACGAGTCCAGAACGAACACATACGCACTCATACGCACACCCTCGCCATCCAATTCGCGAAACAATCTGACTGACCTATGGCTGACTAACCTATGGCTGACTGACTGATCCTTACTCATTTGCCCCTTCTCCCTCTTTCACACTTTCACGCACACGCACACCTTTGAAAAAAACACAGTTTTGTACGTTGCAGCATTATTGACATTTCACTCTCTTCATCCTCTCTGTCCATCTTTTCAAGCAGCAATCATGAGTCGACAAAGCAGCAATGCTGAGTATTGTAACTTGCATTATAGCAATTTTCCGAACGGCTATTGCCCCTTTGCAAGTGAGAAAGCGATAGAGAGAGGGGGACAGATAGAGGAAGAGGAAGGGCGAAAGGCCATTCTGGGCTTGGTCACCACGGCATGGGACCTTATTTTTCATGGTCATTTATTCATTCACTCTTTAACTAAAGAATAAACAACATTAGTGTAGTTAACAACCATCGGTCTCAACCCTCGTTGATTTGTGAACAAATCGCATTCAAAATGGGAGTGACCTTCATTGACTGCGGGTGTGAGGAGTAGGTCATTCAAAACAAAACGACAAGCAGCAAAACAGCAGCGGCGTGTATACCTGCCTACCTTAACTACACTCGCCTACGGCCAGAAATGACTCACTTCCTCCACCCTTTCCTTGTGTCCTCGCGGCCCCCTATACTCGATATTTAGGTAATTTTTTCTCCCCTTCTCTGACTAAGTCTTCGCCATCACTCCCTAAACGACATCGATCGTACACGTTTCCATCCCTTCCAACCACACCCCCTTTCCCCTTTCCCCTTTACGCGTTGTTTTGCCATCATCATTACAAATTTCAAACAGCGCAATGGAAAAAAATGGAAGCAAATAAAAGACGGAGTTGTGGACAGGTGGACGTGGGCAGGGAGCAATTAACCTAGTTATGCCTGCCTGTGCCTGTTCATGTTTCCAAGAACAAAAAAAAAGAATTCTCTGGGCTGTTCTTTTTTTTCTTTTGCGTTGCTTTTTTGGTGTCTATGAGTCCATGTTGTTGTTGATGCTGTTGTACGTACATGGGATACCCTGCTCCAAAAAAAAAAAGGGGGGGGGAGGGGGGGGGGGGGGAGGGCCAGAGAGAGCGAGCAATGAGTAAAGGCAAATGAAGTGCGTGATGTCCCCCGGTCTCTTCTTACAAGAGAGATAGCAATTGAACCCATGTTGCCTCAGCCAAAAGAAGAAATAAACAAAAATTGCATTGCGTCTATCTGAGCTTTGGGCCCTTCGTCGACTGCTCTGACAGGCGGACAGCAAGAATTAATTTCTTTTTTCTCTTTGTGTATGTTTGATTTGGATTGACCTTCGTGACCCCTCTTTGGTGCGACGCTTGGCTTTGAGGCAATCCCATTGAAGCGTTGATTTTGTATTTGTCAGTGACCGGATGACAAGAGGGAGGGAGGAGGAGGGGACGATTGGTTTCTTTGTCGTACGAAAGGCTAAAAAAAGATTGGAAGAAAGAACGAACAAAACGGCGGTAACACTTCCGCACAGAATCACCCATAAAGTCTGGTAGAGAAAGGGTATCCAGGAAACCAGGGCTGGGGATGGAATGAGCATCCTCCCTCGAGGTCATTGAAAAAGGATTAAGAAGGAGAGGAAAGGAGGCCAGGAAGAAACGGTTCAATTGCATCCTAGCCTTGAGCAAGAGATTAGATCTAGGCCTCTGCATCGAATTCTCCGTGCTGTAAGAGGTAGGAGAGAATTTAAAAAAAGGGGAAGAAATAAGTGAGAGCTGCGCGCTCGTCATTTTGTATGTATGATGCAAGGGAAAATAAGACAGCGTGGCACTGTAGTCGAAAAACCTTCTTTTTTATCTCTCTTCTCTCTTGTTCTTTTTGTCTCTCCTCTCTCTCAATCCTATCCATATTTGTCCCCCTCCTTCTCCCCTTCCCCTTTTCTACAGGGCATAGAGATTCACTGAGCATTTATTTTGGCTGTCTCCTCGATATGCAGGCACAGCAAAGCAGAGAGAAAGTACGAGGGAAGGAGAGATCGAATGTATGTGTGATCAACGGTGTTTGATGTTTTTCTCATTCACTCCAAAGGAATCTTCAACCAGCAATCGTTGGAGCAACCATTAGGAATTTAATAATACGGTGGCAGTGAGAATCGACATTATACAATTTTGAATGCTATCCTCGACGCGCGGCGGCGAAGAGCGTAACATCGATGGAGGATCACTGGTAGGTAGGTAAGTAGGTAGAGGTCATGAAGGCAAAGCACAAATAAACCCTATGGCTCACGCGGTAACCTCCTTGACTGGCTGAAGTGGACCTGTCGGTCATCAAATGGTTGCTGTTGTAGGATGCCACGCTTTCATGATAAGTGAAAGGATTGGGTTGTACGAAACAACGGTTGACAAATGATCTTCTCCTTTTTGTGAGGGAGATACTTTTCCTTTGTTGCATGAATAAACACAATGAACGTTAAAAAAAAAGAGAAACAAAGGTGTCATCCCAAAAATCGACCACGCGTCAAAATGATACAGAGTACATGATTTTGAACTGGGAGGCGAAGAAAAAGAAATAATCCGTCATTTTAAGAATGATAAAAGAAGGGAGTGGGTCGGGATTGTTCTTTCTGTATTCCGGATGCGTTCGGAAACAAATGAAAATGAATTTCAATTGCTCATGATCAAAAAAAAGTAGACAAGGCAAGCGAATGGATGATACGCTTCGGAGGAGGAAAGGGGAAGGAAGGCAAGGGAGGGGTGAGAGAGAGAGAACAAAGCGTGAGCGAGTTGACCATGATGGAGAACAGAAATGCTATCGAAACGCGATAATAAGAAGAAGAAAAAAGGGAAGACAGCAGAGCCTCCGACAGAGCACACCCCCTGTCGTTCTGTCAATGATTCGTAGAAGATGATTCGCTGCGGTAGATTTGCCAAGCTCAAATGGATATGCACGCAGAGATCGCATGGCAAATCTATTGGCTCGATGGTTCCCTTTGTGCTCATGCTTGCTCTGCCATCATCATCGTTTTTCGTTTTTTGTTGTTGCACGGAGGTAATTGAGGTGAGGAGAAATAAACAACGGAAGGAGAGAGGGAAGAGAGCAGAGGAAAAGAGAGGCATGACCACCTAAAAAAATCGCTGTCGATTCTTCATCGGTCCTTCTTTCCACTGCCACATGAGGCAGCCATTTTTTTTTTTTTTTTTTTGTGTACGTTTTTTTTTATCTGAATGTTGCTGGTTACACTTGGCCCAGGGGTCATAATGAAATTTTTGGACACAAAGTGGCTATGGATTCCTATGTTCACAGCAAAAAATAACAGAATCAACAACAACAAACAATTTCGACCCTGTAGTAAACCCACATAGGCTGACCAAGAAAAAAAAGCAGGATGCTTTCTGTTTTGCTCACCTACCCTACTGGCCTTCCTTTACATCCCATCAACAAGCATTAACAGACCCTGTCCCTTGTGGTCGTGGCCGAAATGCCAATTGGCCCATTTCTTATCTTTGAACCCTTTTCCTTCTCTTCACATTTACTCTTGGACATTCTTACCATGGCCACGCTTCTTTTTGTTCTCAAAAGCATTGAATCTTGGCCTTGTTACCCCTCCGTTACCGTCCGTCTTTGTCCCATCCGGTTATACATCTCCAATGCACTCCAATGCCTTCTGCGGTCCTCTTTCATGAGGATAGAATGCCTTTTTGTTATTTTGCTCTTCATGATAGAGAGGGATACACGGTTTGATCAAATGTTACCATCCTCGTCGCGTTCAGCAGACAAATAATTTTGACGCGGCGCGGTGATGAACAGCCAACGTGCGTGGCACTGAGACTCCACGAATCAGTGAGTGAAACCATGGAGGAGGGCGAATACTTTATTTTAAATCCAGCAGAACCTAGCTCATCACTTCTGATGATGTTTGGCTGGTGCCTTTTTTTTTTTTGCTTTCTCACCCCCCCCCCCCCCCCCCCCCCCCAGAGCTCCACATTCCATCAATTGACTTGAAGTATCACAAACGACAGTCCACCGTTATGTCATTAAGAGACGGGTGAAGGAGGCGGAGCAGTCTTAGCACTCACTGCTAATTTTAAAGTCATAAAAGGGTTGACGCGACAAGTTAAAGGGGGTGGGTGGTTAGATTTTATTTGGCTGGTGGTATGCGTGAGTGTACGAAGGTAATTTGAATTATTGAGGCGAAATGGCAGAACCAAGAACCACCGCGAGAACACACAGAGAGAGACGATGCTAGATTTCTTTCGCTAGTTCCATAGGGGCCGTGTGACAAATAAAATGGAGTCTACGGGATATGAAGCGTTTCGATAGGTGAAGAGGGATTGCCATGCCTGTCTACTCTTTGATAAGAGACCATACAAGGAATGAATGATTACTTTTCGTTGCTTTGACCAGTTGACACAGTTTGCTGACCCTCGTTTCTTATCGCGAAACTTTGCACACGGATGCCAACATGAGAGAGTAGAAGGAAGTTCAAGGATAGAAGGAAGAAATAGAAGGGTCGTGAAGAAGAGTGAAGGGGGTGACAATGGAAGGAAGGAGGGAAGGAAGGGAGGGAGGAACGAGCGATGAAAGGATGAATGGAACAGGAGGGATTGGATTGATTGACAGCGATGGCCAATTGTTTGCACACGGGCATGGTTGATTGACGGAGTGACCACGGTTGAGGGTCGATTGACTGCCAGTAGGATGTTGCCGTTGAAAGCCCTGAGCGAATGAATTTTCATACTACCATGAGTTGTATATACAAATGAGCAGCAGCAGCAGCAACAGCAAAACGAAGAGAAGGAGCAGCGGCAAGACACAAGCAAGGGATGTGGTGCTCAATTGCAATTAAGTTAACTGTGGTATGCAATAGCTTACTTTTGAATCGGATAGAGTACTTTGTTACTTTTCGCAATACCCTATAAAAGGAGCGATTGAAGGTCCGCCTCCCTTATTTTTTTTTTCTCTTTTCCTCACCAAACAACCAACCACAACAACCAACAAACATACAACCCTCTGTCCCTCCCCTTTGTTATCTCAGCCAGCATCAATTGCCACCATTCACACCCTCTCCCCTCCTCTCTGATTCCCCCTCTAATTTTACTTTTCGACCCATTTGTTTACTGTTTTTCTCTTTCTTTTCCTCTTCTTCTCTCCCTTCCCTCCCCTCTCTCCTCTTCCCACCCACTGTTATTTTTTTTTTTTCTTTTTCCCATCCAGCTCCATCGCTCCTCTCGCTCCATCTCAACATCATCGCCCTTCCTTTTCCTCCAAACAACAACAAGACACACAAACAGCAAAAAAAAAAGAAAAAAAGAAAATAATAATAATAACACAAACCAACATATAACACAGCAGCGCTCTTTTCTTCTGTCGACTCCCCCGCCTGTTTATTTCATATCATCGTTCCGTTTTCTCTTCTACGCCCTTTTCTTTTCTCACTGTTTTGTGAAAGCAAGCAGCACCAACCCTTCTTACGACAGTAACGTCAATTCGGAAAACCAACGACGACGACCGCCAATCGGTTCCTCGGTGTCTTTCTTCCTCTTGACTCCTCTTGCGTGTGCAAACAACAAACTGCCAGCACAGGACTTGCCGCAAGCGTATTCGGGACTATCGGAGCAATCGCCCTAAACGGACACAATTGCAAGCACACACAGCTGCGCCATCATCCCCCCCTTTTCATAATACCGACCACGGCACACTCAAACAAACAAACACGCACAACAACTCTATCCTGTCGTCCGCCCCTTGCCCACTGTCATTTTTTCGACCCAAAAGACAACTCAGCACCACCCGCTCCGATCATCTCCTTTTTTCTACTCAAAACGAGAGCAGAGCGCTTTCTTTTTTGCCTTTTGAAGAGACATATTCTGTTTAGACTTCCATAACCCCAATCTGAGGGCTCAGCCTCGACTTCATCTGTAATCCAGAATCGCACCGCCTCAATTGTTGTGTCTGGAACGCTCCTCGGATAATATCCTTCTCCTTTTCTCTTGTACATAAAGGCCGCCTCCTCCTTCCAATTTCCACGTTTTCTCTTCAATTATCCCACCTCTTTCTCTTTTCTCAATTGCTCTCCTCAAAACCACTTTTGTTACTATAGCCCTTCCTTCTCCCTTCAACTTTTCCCACTTTTACACCCCACCCTCATATTATGCCAATGCAGGCCTTCGAATTTCAGGCTGATGCCTCAGTCAGTCTGTCCAGCCCAGCGGCCATCATTCGCAAAAGCTGTGACCACTGCTTCCTCAACCGCAAGACCTGCGACAAGGTCCGCGAGGACGCCGACTCCGGTGAAAAGTGCAGGCGTTGCGCCAAGGATAACCGTCCCTGCACATTTACCCCCACCGTCCATCTCTACCACATTGCCGACTGTGTCGGTCGTCATCAGTGCCGTGCCAAAGTTATCCAGGCCATGGGTGGCCGCAAGAAGGAGGTACAGCTCAAGACCATCGAGATCCCAATCGTCTGCGACATGGATTCAGCCGTCGATATGGCTCTATACGAGTTCATCAAGAGCCAGCCCAACTTGTTGGTCTACAACAACAGGATCAAGTCCTTTCTCGCACAAGATGTAAGCGAAACCCCCTATTTTATTTCAACTTGACTTCCAATTGGTTCTTTGCCTTTGTTCACTAACCATTACCATTTGATAACGTTGCAATAGATGCTCGGTGTCAACCCTGACCATGATGATGTGCCTCCTCTGAGTTTGGGTTACAACTACTACAGCCAAAGCGCAGCTGCCCCAGCCAATGTAGGTTCCTTTGGATGTTTTCATTGTTTGGTCAGCATATAGGCATTGGGCGAAATCCAAAACGTAATTAGATGCTAATATTCTCTCTTTCCTTCATCTAGGTCTTGTTCCCAGTGTCCCCCTCGAACGCATCCAAGAGATCGTTTGTCGGAGAGCCATCGTCGTTCGGCAGCAACGCCAGCCACAGCAACAGCATAACTGGATCGCCTTCTCAGGGACCCCAAAAGTTCAGAGTCTTGTCGCCAATCGACCCCCAGCAGCAGCAGCAGCAGCAGCAAGTTCAACAGCAGCAGCGCTCATTCCAGCAGGCTCAGCACCCACACCCATACCAGCGCCATCAAAAGACAACCTCGACTGACGGCGGACGCTCACCCAGGAATTCAATCAGCCCTTTCACTCAGGCTGCACAGATGCACCATGCTACCAAGGGTGCTTCCGTGGGCAACCCTGATCTCTCGGGGGTTTCTCCTTCTGGTCGCTTGAGCCCCGTCCCTGGCTCGGATGTATTCGGTACCTCGCCCAACGCAATGGAGAACTACTACGGCATGTTCCAGCAGCCACTTCAGAGCCAAACCACCGTTGAACCCGTTCAGAACCACCCTTATAACCAAGTTTCACCCTACCCTCAGGCTTTCTTCAACATGGTCCAGCAGCAGCAGCAGCCCCAGCAACATTCCCCTCAGCTGGAGTCCTTGTCCAACTACCGCTCTCCTCGTACTTACCCCACCAGCCCCAGCGCCAACAGCCCCTTGCAGGCGAGCCCATTGCCACCCAGTCCCTTGGAGCTTTCGATGGCCATCAACACCAATTTTGGATCCTTTGGCAACGGAAGCAACGGAAACCTCCCCAGTTTATTTGACCAGAGCCTGAGCATGGGATTGCAGTCGCCTCAGCAGCCAACCTTTCATCAGCACCAACGCCACCTGTCTGTCTCCAGCACCCACAGCTCCATATCTGGATCACCCATGTTGAACTCTGACAACAACAGCAACCTCAATAGCACCCCCGAGCCAGCTTCAACGGTTGTCACCACATTCAACGGCGATGGTCAAGAGGTTGGAGTCTATTATGCGATTCCAGACGTGAGCTTGAACCCTGGATTCACCGACTCGGATCTCTTTCAGGACATGCCCATGAGGAACGCAGTCGGCGAGGAGTTCACCTGGGTCGAGAATCTGTTTGAGGGCACCACTGATGCTGCTGGTGGTGCTGGTGGTGGTGCAGGAGGTAACATCACTAGCATCAACCCAAGCGCATTGTCGACGAGCAATCTGGCAGATCAGTGGTCGAGCCAGTATAGTCCCTTTGATAATGCCGGCAACGGAAACGATGGTGCTGGAGGCTTGAACCATTAGTGATAGTGAGAAGGAAGTACGATTAACAGGACGAGAGAGGAGTTCTTTTCCGCAGTATGCAGTACACAACACACAACATACTCCTCTACTTTGTAAATAGTTCAATACCTTTTTTTATTCTTCATAGAGTTCTTTTTCGCCAACAATACCATGGCCTGTCTGTAAACTAGTACAACATTCAACGACAACAAAAAAATAATCCTAAAAGTAACATATTAAAAGTAAAAAAACCATACACACGCGACTTTCCTATGTGCTCTTCATACATGTATTCGACTTTTAATCTATCGAGTCATTGACTACCGATCCAAGTGCAAGAATGAAGTTTACGCCTCCTTTCCTTTTTTTTTGTTCCTCTGCTGGGCAGCGGACGCAATTTATTGGTTTGTCCAGTAATCTAGAGAACCAGATCTTAGCATCGTTCCCAGCCAAAAGGAAAGAGGGACGGGATGTTTATTTCCCTTTTGTACTTCGCTCAGAGGTCAACTGAAGCTTATAGACTTTAAACTCATATGCAGGCCAGGTAAGCTTGGATGAATATCGTTGTTTTGGCTCTTTTGCCTGTCTGAACTGTACGTGGACCTAAACAAGACAACCATGTACGCCATACTCTCCATTCATTAGTCCTCACAACAAGAAATGCTACCCAAGTCACCACAAGGGCGCACAGTGCATGTTTTACTTTGACCAAGTTGAAGGCTGGCAATTGAATCCCAAAGTCCAAACCCTCCACATGTTCGCTCGGATGTTATTTTGTGCGTTTAGGAGATATTGTTGTCAAACCCTTAACTAATTCTGGAACTGCTTTGCGCCCATACACAATTCCTTTCTGATCGCCACTTCGAACCACCCTTTCTTCATTCTATACCAACACAAGCGAAATGGTTAACCCTTACACGAGCGAGGATAAGCAAATGCTGCGGGATGATGGTGGAGTCCAGACGCGGGTGCAGGTTGAGGAAGTTTATTCCAAGGCGTAAAAGGCGATTTAACTATTGTTTTATCGCTGTATTTTTTCTTTATGTATTGTACTTGACCTTTGTCATCTTTAGTCTCCTTAGAGCAAAGCAGACTTCTGAATCAAATGGAACGCGCCAATCGCGCATAAAACCAATTGTTAGCTTAAAAACCCATGTCACTTCAGCAGCGTGCGCATATCACTGCCCATAACGACAAAGATTAAGGGAAAATGGGCACAATTCATGTCTCTCTCTCTCTCTCTCTCTCTCTCTCTCTCTCCCTCGTCCCCTTTCCAATCATCTTTACACTACAACCATGGCCTTTCAATTGACCGCGAGGAGCTCGTTCTCCACCTCTCCTTCTCTTTTTCTTCACCCGTCGTCGTCACCTCTTTGCTCGATAGTTCTCACCCCGCATCTTCTTCACAACAATGGCAGTCACCTGTCCGCTGCTCAAAACGACACTTTCTCCACAACCTTACTTTCTCCGCCATTTGTTTGCTCTTTCACACCCTTTCCCTTCACCAAAAACAGCAACCATTCACCACCATCACACTCGAACTTACTCGCTACTCCTACAGTACCGACAGCGATATCAAGCAACCCTGAGGACCCTAATATTTGGACCCTCCCTGGATCAATTGAACAAGCAAACGCATATCAGGACTCTTTTTCTGCACAAATACGACACAGGTCAAAGGGCGACGATACACATCATCAACAGGCTCCTGTCGCTTCAAGGAAATCTAGACCACCAAAACATATACACAACACTCCTACCACAATGTTGATGATTGAAGGCCCCAAGTTCTCAAGCTTCGACTTCTCGTCTTCCTCGCAAGATGGAGAACCATTTGAAATCAATGGTCACCGGATAGTCCTGCCACCAAAAGAAGCAGGAGGAGACTCGACGAAAGACATCGAAGAAGGCGAACAGTCAGATCCACAAGACACAAAGGAGGTGCCACTACCACCATTATCCCATACTGCCAGCACCGCAAAGTCCGTCTGGGATTGCGTAAGTAACATACCAATGTATCCAGCCATGTAATGCACAATAGCGCTGTGTGGGAAAGAAATTTCTCAAAGGCAAGTGTTTTTCTCACGTTGTTGCACATCGTTTTTTTTTGGTCTGTTATTATTTGTAGAGTATTGTGCTGGGAAAGTACTTGGAAACGCTGGCCAACAAGACACAAGGATTCTGGACAGACAAACGAGTTCTGGAACTTGTAAATTTCCTACCTTCATCTTTCTCGCTTTATCTCAAGCAAAAACGAATGTTGTCATAATTCAAGCAAGTATCCCCATCTGACCCATATACTCCGCTTTTGTTTTAAATGCAATAGGGAGCGGGGCAAGGAATTGTCTCCCTAAGCGCAGCGGCTCTGGGCGCCGAACGCGTCATCATGACAGACATCGATTCAGCAGTGCCTGCCCTCCAACGCGGAGCTCGCTTGAACGGGTTCCAAGCGCCACAGGTTCAAGTCACAGCCCTCGACTGGACCAATCGCTCACAAGCCCTGCAGTATATCTGGAACGACCTCCTTGCCAGTTTGACGACGCCATCATCTTTAACAGCAGCAACGACGAGGCCGCAGCTGGACTATATATTGGCATCGGATGTGATCTGGGTCGATTATCTCGTCCAGGCGTTTGTTGAGACAGTCGCTGACCTGATGCACATCTCCAAAGAACGGCGGGACAGTGGAACACATCATCATGTCCAGTTGTCTTCTTCTCAGGACGAACAGACCACAACGCCGCTTCCACAACCACCGGTGCTATTGCTTGCGTACCAGTTCAGATCGACAAGAAGCGACCAGCTTTTGTTCGACTCGTTGGACCAACTCGGGCTCCAGAGGAAGAAAATTACTCTGGACGGCGACAACATTGACGATCAGGATTCTGTTTACATGGACTCCCAGTTCCGGAAACCCAACCTAGCCATCTGGAAAGTCTGGAAAGAATAAATCATTCTAACAAGTTTTTTTTCTGGGTTGTTTTTGGTTTATTTTTTGCATTTTTTTGTTTTTGTATTTTGTACACGAAGCAAAAGAGTTAGAAGCAAGGAAAAACGGGGAAGGTAGTGGAGGAAGTAAAGCGTCAACAAAGAAATGTAAAATCGAAGAAAGCAAAAACGAGTGAAGGAGAGCAAAAGTAAAAGGACTAATAATCGTACTAGAAGCAAATATGAGTACGATCATCTGCTTGAAAAAAAAGAAAAAAAGAGTGTTTTGGCTCGCAAATAAAAAAAAAATGCGAGTGCGCAGATCGACCCATGCATGCCCTCCTCTATCCACAGCTGTGCCTGCCTCGGTTTCGTCCCATCCATGTGTTGCTGTACTCACTCCCCTGCCTTTCAAGAAATCAAATATCGGGAGGTTTTTCCATTGTCCTTGTCTATGCTTGACTGGCACCGCGACCACCACGGCCACCACGCATTCCACCTCCGCGGCCACCACGATCGCCACCATTGTTGTTGTAGCCACCGCGTCCTGTCTTGTTATAATCTCCACGACCACCGCGGCCACCGCCACGACCGCCACGATCGCCACCCTGGTGAGAGTGGTGTCCTCCGCGCTGATCACCGCCGTTGTGTCCTGCTCCTCCGCGATTGCTGTTGCGTCCTCCTGCGACCCTTTGCTTGGCAGCATCCTCCTTGACCATGTCGATAATCTCATCAGGGACACGGAGATATTTAATCTACGAAGGATGTGTTGTCGAAAAACGAATCAGGTTAGCCATCCATTGTCTTAGGTTCTCTCGTGTTTATGCAAGCAGATATTTGTAAAAAATATGTTCAGACATACGGTGTTTCCTCTGATGTAGCATTCGGTCAAGCGCCAGAAACGATCGCCATCCTATCGAAACAATCAAAAGAACAGTCAAGAGGTTAGTTCAGTGTCTGGCAATCACACGTTGAGCTGAGCTGAACCACATCTTGGGCAGTAGGTATCCTGTTGGTACAATCGCACCAGAGAGCTTGTTCCTGCTGTGAGTTGTCGCTGCAGTGTGCTGCGTCAACTTGTACTAGGAATGTCGTTCAAGCGTTTTGTCGATAGTGCGCTGTCGATATATTTAACACCACAGCCGATTCAAAAGTGCGCCCGAACGATGATGGTTCCTGATCTGTGCCTACTGGTTTGCCCAACCGATGTCCGCTGTTGACGCCTTCATCATTGCTTGCTCATGCTCTTCTAAGCTCTCCTCCTGTTGTAAATGATTGACGACTTGTATCCAGAAAGGAAGCCTTACCGAGGAGGTCTGAATAACCTCTCTGAGGGTCAAGTTCATCCAGTTATCGCAGTTGACCAGATGTCCGTTGAAGGTCTCGCCATTTTTCAGCTCCACCAACTACGATAGAAAATAGAAAAAAGGAAAAAAAAAGGGTGAGCAAGGTGTGTTCCTGATCTGGTGTTCCATCCGTTAACAATGCAACAAGGTGGCGTCCTGAGGGTGTTACAGAATCGAGTCCTTACTATTGGGTGGGTCTGGGATGTGTTCAACAAGGATAGAGGCAACTAAAAAAGTAGAAGGAATAGAGAAGAGTGGGATGTGAATACTAGGGCAGGTCTGTTGAACAACGTGCACGTCCATGAAAGTGTTTCCAGGACGATGAGGTATGAGAAATCAACAAAAGATAAAAAGAGCGATTTCGATTCCCCATGTCGTATCTGCGGATGGGTGTCAAGTGTTGGAGTGTTGATGTTGCTGCCCGTTGGCATAGGTAATAGTGTGATGGTGCGTGTATGCCCTACCATGGCTGTGTGTAAAGTTGCTTAAACAAAAAAAAAGAAAAGTAAAAAGAAAAGTGTAGGGCATCTCCACTCAGCCGTCGATGCGCGACTCAAGTGAGCGAATGAGTGGAAGGGGGACGAGCGACTTGGAAGTCGCTAAATATGATGTCACGGTAGATAATCTAGAAGCGTGTTCTGCGCAACGCGAGACGAAAGATGAGACGCGAGATTATTTTTTTTTTTTTTTTTTTTTTTTTTTTTTTTTTTTTTTTTTTGGTAAGCTGAAACTCGAATGGTATTCAACCACAGACAGGCGAGGCATAGGCAAACAGGCCCCATCGCGCCTGGAAGAACAAAAAAAACTTTTTTTGCTACTTCGGTCTCAAGATTATTGATGACATAACAAGTCGAACGAAAGAGTGAACCGACGACCGAGCTGACTAGCAGAGATTCGCGTGATGAAATTCTTCACCTTTTTTTCCTCACTTGCCTTTTTTTGTGCCCACATTCCTTTCCACATTTTTTTTCTTTTCTTCTTCCTTAGTTCAACTATCGCTTTTCACTTCTCTACACCTCCATCATTTCTTTATTATCTCTCTCTAATTTCAACTCTTTCACTTCTCCGCTTCCAACAGCGACTCCTCTGTACTACCTTAATAGACCTTTCCTACATTCACAGCCGCACGACTACTTGTCAACCTAGTCCATTATGAGTTCACACGGTTCCGCTAAAGGATGGGCACTTCAGTCCCTCGCCGAATTTATCGGCACGGCCATGTACATGTATCTCGCTATCGGAGGTGCCGATGCTGTCACCCGCGCGACAAACGGACAATCGTAAGTGGCAAGGAGGCATACACAAATGTCGCTTTGACTTCGCTATCGCACTCGCCATCTAAACCAGCATTGAAGAACGTGCGAGTAAATTTCAAAAGGATATTTCTTTGCTGACAACTACTTTGATTGATGACGAAATAGTGGTGGTCTTGGACAGGCGTTCGCGTTCGGTATTGCGCTCATTGTCACCGCATGGGCCTTCTTCCGCATCTCTGGAGCCCACTTCAACCCAGCGATCAGTTTCTCGTCCTTGATCACTGGCCACCTTAATATTCCCAAGTTCATCATGTACTTCATTGCACAGATCTTGGGAGCTATGCTCGGAATTGCCTTGACCCGCGGTACCACACCCAGCAGTGAATCCATCGGACAAGTTAACGAGTTGGTAAATCATTTTTCGATCCACGCGTGCAAGCTTGACTAAGAACTGTGTCACTCAAAGAGGAGAAAAATGTGAACTGAAAAGTGAAATGGGCTGAGTGAAACATTTTTCTTTTTTTCCTTTGTCTCGTCACATCTTTAATCGCGCCAACTAGTGATCAACTTTGATTTGCCACCAATTCTTTTTCCATCTGACTGATCATCACCCTCCTCTTCCAATCAAATGAACGATCGCTACCCATAGGCCAATGGTCAAGGTATTGCTCGCGGTTTCTTCCTCGAGTTCTTCCTGACAACCATCCTCTGCTTTGTCTACCACATGATCGTCCACGAGAAGAACCGCTCGACTTTCATGTCTGCCCTCCCCTACGGTCTGGCCATCTTCTCCTGCCACCTCTTTGCCTACCGCTACACCGGTGCCGCCATCAACCCCGCTCGCGCCTTTGGTACATCCGTTGTCGCCCGCTGGTTCTCCAGGGACCACTGGATCTTCTGGTTCGGGTAAGCCCTTCTTCGTCTCTTTCATCCTGTTGATGCTACACAGGCGACAACTGCAAAGTAATACGCTTAGAACTGCTGCCTAATGCATCCTCCATACTAATTTTCGTCCAATGCTACATAGACCTCTCTGCGGTGCCATCTTGGCTGCCGGTCTTCACATTTTGTTCCGCTACATGGACTTTGATTACCACTCTGCCGGTATCGATGCTGAGAACCAGGCCCAGTACCAGCGTGCCCAGAACGCCGTTAATGGTACCCAGCAGACCACCACTTACGCCAACACCAATCCCAACAACGGTGGCTACTACGACCAGAACGTCAACTACAGCAACAACAATGTCAACCATAACAACAATGGTCAGCATTATACTACCACCACTACGACTACTGGCAGCCGCTAAAAGACGTTTGGTAGTTGGCACAAATGGTATCCACTTGCGGCTTCCGATGTAGATAGTTGTATAGACTTGGGACCCGATTCTTAGATATGTACATAGTATGTCGATAGTTTTTTTTATTCGCCTTCTTTGCCTTAATAATCGATAAAGGATTGACCCTTCCTAACCCGTTTCCTTAAATTTGAGTGTCTGAAGATTCCATTGCTGTAGTTGAAGTATCCGAGGTGGATACGCTGTAAAGATAAAAAGATAAAAGGATAACATGCATGCAAGCAGCTCCTCCCTTCTTTACCCACCGCGTCATAGCTTCTCTTCGTTCTATATTCTCTCCCGCGCTCTCTATCATGCGCCTCGTTTCTTGTATTGCTTGTTTTGCTTACGTGACATGGGTACCTCGCATGACATGGGGTCTGGCCTCCTAAATTACGGAGGCATGGATGGATTCATTTTACAGTTACCATGACAACCAAGTGAGAGAGGATAGAAGTGAGGAAGACTGCAGGAGAGAAAGAGACAGAAAGAACCCACATTGAGCAAAATTCCAGTCATCGCTAATATCGATTTGCTTCTACGTATTGTTTATAACCTTTTCCTGTGAGAGACTAGAGAAAGAGAGAAAAGTTGATACTTGTTCTCCCAGATGGCGTAGAAACATCGCAGGTTTAATTCTGTTAATGACACCCAGGAGGCCCCAAATGTCAACGCGGATAATTAACATTCTCTGTCTTGTAGTCAATTGCTGACGATTTTTTTTTTCACTTACCGCCGAATTCGTGGATCTGAAAAAAAAAAAAAATGAAATGTGAAGCAACTCCGTTCCTTCGTCCCTTTTTTCTCCCTCACTACGTTTGGCTTTCATCCCTTTCTTTCTCTATCACCATCTCTCTCTCTCCTCGATTTTCATGCTGCCGACCTAAGGATTGAAAGGTCAAGCGATAAAGAAAGGAAAGAAAGTGAAAGGAGGTGTTTGTCTTGATAACACCTGCCACTGTGCCTAGACGCCCACTGTGCCCTTGGACATCGCACCGAAAAAGGTTGTTTATCAGTAGTGCCTGTAGTAGTAATAGTGCCTGAAGTAATGAGCCTTTCTCTCTCACACCCTCACTGTCAAAAGGGAGAGAGTACCTCGTGGATCCATTTAGGCACGCTAATAGGTCTTTTTGATACCTTTCGTCTTTGTGCATTTTAGCGCCGTCGCCAGAACAATGGGCTAGTCGATGAGGTTAAGTCCCTTTGTTAAGCTCCCTTTCTGGGGTCCCACCCTCCTCTTTTTCTTCTCTCTCTTACAATCTTGCTCGCTCTCTTCTTTCTTTCTCTCGCCTATATCTCACGTTTTCCTCTCTTTCTGCCGTCTTTAGCCAGTTTCGTTTGTTTTGCGTTGTTTCTCACCCCACTCTTTTCATTTCTCCCACTCTATTATTTCCGCCTCTTCCTTCCGCCTAGCAACACATTTTGTTACCTTTCTATTCACGCTTTTTCATACCCTTGCTTGATTTTTCTTGAGCATCCCCCTCTTCACATAAATATCCGTCAACTCCCCCTCTCCCTTTCCTTCGTCACTCTCACCACTATTCTTTTTCACGCTGCGCCCTCAGCTCACACTACCGTCCATACCTACTCTCAGTCTCTCTGCTCTTTCACCACATCATCCAGACCTTTTGCCCAATCCGCGGACCTTTCGTTCAATCGCTCGTAACCTTCTCCCATATCTGTCCTACTCTTCAACTATCTACGTCGCGACGCTCTTTCCCACAACGGTACTCACCATCGACATCTACAACGGACCTCACATGACATCTAAACGACTCCAAATCTTATCAGTGCTTGCATTGGGCATCCTCCTATTGATGACCATGGCTTTCGAATCGACCGAGGCACATATGGCCATGCTCTACCCACCGCCTCGAGGCGGGTACGGAACAAAAGAGTTTGACTGGAGGATCCATGAGTTTATTGGCTACAAGGGGTTCAAATACCCCTGCGGAGGATACAGCAAAGGACCCAACACCAGTAAGTCAGCCTCACTTTCCTCTTACATTTGACCGTTAGGGTATCATAGAGTGCAACACTTGAACTCTTCTGCTGACGTATTGCTTTCCTTTCCCTGTATCATTGATTTCATTTTACATTACAAAATAAAACAGACATGAAGGCGGGCCAGCTCATCCCCGTACGGTTTTGGACGACAGAGCTGACAAAAACGGATAAGCTGCCCGCGAAAAAAGTTTCAGAGGCTCGACATGGAGGTGGCATGTGCGAGTTTTCGTTGTCGAACAATGGCGGCAAGAGCTTTCATGTCATTGCCACTTATACTAAGACCTGTCCTGATGTGATGTATGAGTGGCCGGTTAGAATCCCTGACAACGTTCCTTCATGCAACGATCCAGGTAAACAATGACACACACGTTTCTCGTGCGAGAGGAAGAATTGAGGATATAGATTATTTAGCAATGAATGCTAACGCGACATGGGTTTTTTTTATTGTGCCTTTAGGCAAATGCTTGTTCGCTTGGAGCTGGACCGCTGCCCTTGTTCCCCAATTCTACCACAAGTAAGTTTTTTTTTTTTTTTTTTGGCATACTATCCGTGGCATTATGTCGTTTGTCAAGGAGACCTACCAATGTCGTATTCACCATCTCGTTCTCTCGCTGATACCTCGATCTGACAGCTGCGCGGATGTTACGATTGAGGGTTCAGAAGACGGCCAACTGCCAAAGAAGACGATTCAGTTGTACGATTTCAGTGGCCACAAGAAGGGTGTCACATTCCCAGGCGATGGTCGTTCTCATGATCATGGTCCTGGTCCTATCCCGGCTGAAGTCAGGATTGCATCCAGTCGCAAGTCTCTTTAGTCTTCCCCCCCTGACGCTGTCCTATCGCCTCTCCACGCCATCCCTTGCATTGTCGCAACAGTCAATCTAGCATCTTGCATAAGACATATCCTACACACTAGCATAATAACAGTTTACTATTTTGACGCCTTGAAAGACTCTTGACACCTGAACACTTTGCCGATGTTTCCATTCCTCGAAGCTTTCTTCTTACGTCGCGTACTTAAGTCAATCGGTGACTGCTCCCACAAAAAAGTGATCGAAGGAAACGGGAATTATCACGCGCCGAAGCGTCCGTTGCCACTTTCACTCTCACGCGTGTGAAAAATAGAAAAAAAGAACAGAGAGCAGACAGCTGCCCTTTTTTTGTTTCCCTCTCCATTCTCCACACGTCCATCCCTTCTCTCCACTCTCTCATTCTCCTTCAAGAAAACCAACACAATACTCACAAATCAGAATGCAAAGCACACGATTCGCAAGCCTCTTGTCCAGGACCGCTGCTACCCGCCAAGGAATGATTCAACGGCAGGGATGGATGACACCCATGACTCGACCCATGGTACTCCAACAACGCTCGTTGGCTTCCTTTGCCAACGATCAGCGTCCTCCTTCGGTCAATGTGACCAAGCACCCCGAGTCGCCTGAGGTTGCTATTATGACCTTGACCCAGAGCGCTTTCAGCCACGATACCGCCAGGCTTATGATCAAGGTACAGCATTCTCAACACACACAGCAATCAAAGCTACTTGGTGTTTGTGTTGCAGGACGAATGGATGTATTTTTCAGGCCAATAGATGGCAAGTGACTTACCACGATGTTGAATCATTTCTCTCTGCTAAATAGGAATGGAGAGCAATGGAGCAAGACCAGTCAGTTCGTGCAGTGATGTTGAAGAGCGATCTCAAGTCGATCTTTTGTGCCGGTATCGATTTCAGCGAGTTCATGAAGGGACCCGAGAGGTAATGGCAACGCGCACACTCCTTGCGATCAATTGAGGAGAAGGCATATTCCCACAACCCGATTGAGAAGCAATTCCAAGTACCAATTGACTAACTTGAACTCTCTTACTTGCTCTCTTTCAAATAATAGTTTCGGCAATTACTGGAGAAGTATTCGTGAGGTGTTTGACGTGATCTACTCATCGCGTCTCAACACCGCCGCCGCAATGCACGGCCACAGTCTGGGACTCGGCTGTGTTCTGGGAATGGCCTGTCAGGATCGCTTCATGGTTGGTAACACCCCTAAGCCCGCCACCATTGGCTTGAACGAAGTCGCTGTCGGTGTCCCCGTCCCCCACTGGTTGGTCGAGCTCTTTGCCCAGATCACATCGCGTCGTCACGCGGAGAGGCTTTTACCCCTGGGTCGCATCCTCTCTGTCCAGGAGGCTGTCCAGGCGGGTTTGGTCGATAAGGCAGATTTCTCGAGCCAGCAGGAGATGGAGGAGTTTGTGGTCCGGTACTTGGTTGGTCGTAACAAGGCGCCTCGGGTTGCTCAGGCTGAGACCATGCGTGTGATTCGGTTGAACTTTTTGAACTTCTTTAGGGCGTCTGAGGAGGAGGATGTGGCAACTATTGTTAGGTATGTTCAGGAGGAGGAGGCCCAGTCGGTTCTGAAGGCGCAGATCGCTAGACTTGCCGAGAAGTCTAAGCGGTAGATAGGTTGACTGGTAGAAAGTGAACGAGAGAGAGAAAGTAGTCGTCTAGGTGTGTTAGATCATATTAGTATGATTCTTTTTTTTATGATCAAAGTCTCCCCTCTGCCCTATTGATCTTTGATGTATCCGTGAACTGGTGTGCGGAGACGAAAAAAGACTAGATCTCTTGAACCATTGGAGCCACGCACAAAAAAAAAAGTGAAGAAAGCAAAACCGCGACAACAAAAAGGACATTCTTTCTTCCCCCACCCCCAACCCCCTTTTGGATGTACCCTTTTTTTATATGTCTGAGTCTCTTTGCGTGTGAAATGAATGGTGTCTCTTCAGATTTTATTTCGAGTTAAATAGAAAAGAAAAAAATAGGTTTTTGTGCGACAGCGATCCAATCCTCATCCTATTCCAGGGAGGAAGGAAGTGACTCACCCATATCATCTTTTGAATGCCTTTTTTCTTTCTTTTTCGGAACAATTTTCAGGAACGAACAAACGGTCTCCAACCGGAGAATTGAGTACGAGAGAGAGTATGCATTTATTTTACAAATAGAGGGTGAGGGAGAGAGGGAGATAGATGTGAGCAAAAGGGCATAACTGAAAGGGTATGCTTGGTGGGGTAAAGGGGAGGGAATGGACGAGGAAAAAAAATCGATATCGATTGTTGGTTATCGCTTTAGGTTTTTTTGACTTCTGAAGAAACAAGGGGTATCTAAAGTTTGGCACCTCCAAGCTCCTTGGCGAGGGTACGGCTCCTGGCATCGGCAGCAGTGACACCCTTTTGGACCAGATCCCGGAACCCACCGGCCTCAAAGGCCTTGATTGCAGCATCAGTGGTTCCCTGAGGGGAGGTGACCTTGATGCGGAGCGTCTCCAGATCATCCGAGCTCAACTGGGCCATCTTGGCAGCACCCAGACAGGTCTGGATGGTCAATGCCTTGGCGGTAGCTCTGTCCATGCCCAGCTTGACGCCTGCCTCCTCCATGGCCTCCATCATCAAGAAAAAGTAGGCGGGTCCTGATCCCGAGATACCGGTCACAGTGTCGATCAGCGATTCGGTCTCGACCCAGGAGACCTGCTTCGAGACGGCGGCCATGAGCGACTCGGCCACCTCGCGATGCTCGGCTGTTGCGTCTGCGGTCGCATACATTCCTGCGGCGCCCTCGAGGACCAAGGCGGGAGTGTTGGGCATGACACGGATAACGGGGGGCAACTTGACCGATCCAGCGGCAATTGCGTCCTCATCGACTCCATCGGCCATGAATCGTGCGATTGCACTGGTTTCGATGCCGGCGGCAATCGAGATGACAAGGGGCTGAAGAGCACGAAGAGCAGGGGCAAGATCGACGACAACGTTCCTCAAGACCTGGGGCTTGACAGCCAAGATGACAACTTCAGCAGGGGCGAAATCGATCGAGGCTGCGGTGGCATTGACTTGAATCGATCCGTCCTGGATCAGCGATTGTGTGTTAGTGGCAGATTTGGATCCTTGAACGGCGAGGCGGTTGGCGTCGGGGCCAGAGAGGGTTTGGAGACCGGGGTATTTGGACTGGAGGAATTCACAGCGAGCTTGGATAGGTTCTGACACGACGCATTGAGAGAGAGGGTAGCCGCAGGCGAGGAGTCCACCCAGGATGGCCTCGGCCATGTTTCCACCGCCGATGAAGGCGAGTCTTCCTTGATGTTGTTGTTGCTGGGTCATATTGTTGATGTATATGTTGTGTTGAAGGTGTTTTGCGGTGGTGTGGATATTGAGTGCTTGAGATCGGATGACTGACTGATCGATCGATTGGCTTGGAGTGGGTAAGTTGAGCGAAAGAGTAAGAGAGAGAGAGAGAGAGTTGTGTGGATGAAGAGATGAAAAGATAAAAGGTGAAAGATAACAACTTTGCTCTTTTTATATGAATCAACAATTGAGCAAAAGAAACCAACCTTGGTATCAGACAATAAAGAGTGTACCACGGCAAATGGACCCAATTCAGCAGATCCGCGCACCAAGACATGCAAAATTGAACAAAAGGGCGATTTACTTTTGTTGTCTCTTTTCTCCCTTCTCTTTTTTTTGCTACAGTCTGCGGGCTGTGTCTTGGATGAGTCGGTCTTGTCTGCATCTTGTATGGAGAGCTGCGGGGCAAAGAAAAAAAGAACGCAGTCCATCAAAAAGTGGAGCGAAGGGTCACGTGCCCTAACGTCCCGTCTTCCCAGGTGTTCCAACACGTTTTCAAGATGTCGGCACTTGCCACTGAACCTTTTTCTTTGTGTCAGTGTTTTGTTACACTTCAACGCCCATTCCACCTTCCTCCAAGCTTCATGCTCACCTCCTTCAACTCATCGTCCTCATCCACCCCAACTTCCCCTTCAAACGACCATGACCCAACCATGGACACCAACAGATCCATCTCAGACAAGAAACGCGCCCGGCCAAAGGACGACACCACCCGTGCTCGTAAAAAAGTCGCCTCCGAGCTCATGGCATTTGAGTAACGTCCCATTTTTTGTCCTTTTGTTTGCTGAGGAGAAACAGTTCGACTCTCATAGACTGCACTGGACGAGTATCGTCGGCTCTCTTTTATTTTTTCGTCTTCGACTTAATACTACTCACAACTGTCAAAGTCCAGCCTACTACGTCCTATCTATCTATCTATCTATTTGTCAATCAAACGCAAAAGGGAAAACTCCATTACAGTAATGTGGTTTTTGGTGGCTAACGAACATACTCCTTTGTTGCCTCCTCCTCTCCTATCTAACAATCATAGGTTTGAGTCATTGTCATTGAGCAGTAGTAATAGCAACAGCGGTCCAACAAACCGAGTGGATTACGATGATGGGGCAGATAGTCCAAGCTTGCCTCAGCGGCATCCCTCTGTTCAGCGCCAGGTTGCTCTCAGCCCACAGGATAGTCAGGCGCAACGGGATCAGGAGCTCGTTCACTCTATCGCTCTTCACAGCCAAAACATTCAGCATCAACAACTACTTCATCAGCAACAACAACAAGAGCAGCAGCTGCGCCAATTACAGTCGCTTCCGCAGCGGGGTCGTGCAATGAGCTCTCCGATAGCTCCTGGTCGTGCAGTGCATGGCAAGTCGACAGGGTCCAGGCTCGTCGAGTCAAATCAAAATACAGCAGGATCGTCATCGTCATCATCATCGTCTTCGTCATCCAGTGCCAGTTCTTCTTCTCGCCCCTTAGATCAGAGGACAGGGAGACTACAACCACTCTCACAGTTATCATATTCGCCCCTTTCGCCACCAATGTCGCCCTCACCATTACCCCCATCGACTACGATAGATATCTCTATGGACATGGATGAAGGGACCATCGACGTTTTAAAGAAGGAGTCTATTGTCCAACACTCTGTGGCAGCAGGCAGCACCAACAATGCCTCATCTCAAAGTAAGGTTTTGAACTTACGACAGCGGAAATGGAACAGTGTCAGCAAAGAATGGCAGGAGTGGCACGATGTCCAGGCGACCCACGCGCCTGACCTACCCAGTCCTCCAAGTCAGCAACCTCAACCTCAGCCTCAACCTCCCGCTATAAACGCCATCTCAAGAACATCCGCCATCGAGGTTGCCGTTCTGGGCCGTCCCACCAATGGTAAACATCTATGCCATGTCACGATTTAGATCTTGTATCTGCAAGAAAGATGAAGACAGTGCAACTCATCACGACGATATTTTTGTTGGGTGTATCCTTCGTTCGTAACAATAGTACATACCTCATCAGGAACGGGAGCGGAGTCAGTAACGGATATGCAGAGTAGGATATCGTCGCAGCAGCAGATCACTTCTGGATCTCTAATCAACCACCTGCACAACAACAATGAACACCAGGGGAAAGATGGCAGTCTAGGCCGGCAAAGATCACTCAACGAGTCAAGAGACAAGTTCAATGGAGGACATACACAAGATGACTCCAAGACCTCTTTCGGATATCGAGCACGGTCATTCAGCGAAACGAACATCTATCCTTATACCCAATACCAAGATTACCAACATCAACAACAACAACAGCAACAGCAGCAACAGCAGCAGCAGCAACATCAGCAGCAACAGGGACAACAACACCAAAGCCACCAACGAGAGCAACAATTTGCACACCAGCAATTGATTCAGTTGTCGACATCGTCGTCCTATTTTCCTTCACAGCAGTGGAACAACGATGTTTCAGGGGCTGCTGATCAACTGCATCCGCATCCACGTCACGATCCACACGTTCAGCAGACTGTTCAGGATACAGGGCACCTAGGACATCCTCCCCGTCATCACAGCGACCACCTCTACCCGCACCATAGTGATGCTTGGGTAGGTCATGGAAGTATCGATAACGCATCGTCTCGTTTTGGTCATTCACCTCGGTTGCGTCATTCTGTGTCCGGCTCTTCGAGTACTGCACGTCCACAATCCCCATGGATGGATCTGACAATGACGGCGCTGGACGGGAGTGTGAACGCTCCAAACGATAGATTCTTGCGGCATGCGTCGAATACGAATCCGACTACTGGAGGAGGGCCTTCTGGAAGTTCATCACAAGGACACGGTCAACGACTTGAGGAGATGTCGTCCTGGAACCAACATTTGCACAAGACCCAGAGCGGATACCGAGAGGCTCTGGTGATTACCCGGCATGGCGGGTATGGCCGATTAAGTCCGGTGCAATATGGCCTGCATCACCTTCACCACCAGCACCACAGTCAGGAGGATGTGTCGATGGGAGAAGAAGCTGTCCGACTGATGCCATCGAGATCGTCATCCCCTTCGCCTTGTCTCTCGATGGCTCCTACTATCACGCGACCGCTGAGTATCTCGTTCTCGCATCTTACAGGCGCCAACATGTTGGCAGACCTTGCTGAACATGAGTGCGACGAGGACATGGAGCTCTGATTGCGGGCTGTAGTTGGATGTACATTATTCTTTTTCTTTATCATTGCTTGTAGATATTTGTTTCATTAACGATGCACGTAATACAATGTGTTGCTTGTATGTAAAGAGGTCGCGGAATGTGATATTGTTATTCAACGGGTAACATTAATGGCATGAGCGTTGACATAGACATCTGAACGAACACCACGACCAAACCGCTTCTTCAAATGTCTCGATCCCCCACCAGTCTCAAACTCTGCAGCCCTTCCAACAAACTCCCCCGTTCTCGAACAAGGCTCCAAACTCTGACTCAACAGATCGTCGGCTCTGGGGTTGAGAGGCCATTGATCCCCAAAGGAACAGTCGCCGATCCGGTTAGAGCTCCAGTACTTGCAGACATCCGTCCCAGGATTCGAGGCATCCCCTCCTTGCCAGACACGTTGATCTCCCAACGATCCCCTAGGTATTAGATCACTCCCACCCTGGACCACATAATCCGTACAGGTATAATACTCTCCGAACCCGGCTTCTGGTTGCCCATAATACACCCCACCACCATACCAGATCCACTGCAATGTCGCCTTTCCATCGGGCAAGTCTTGGGGGACCGTAAAGGTAGTCGAACAAAGCCCATCCCCCGGTCCATTCATATGCCCAAAGTAAGAATCATTAGGATCGTCAGGCCCACAATTGGATTCGTAGCAGGAAAATTTTGCGGCGTTGGCGGCGTTGAAGGCTGCCCAGTCGTCGGATTCTTCAAAGGGGACCATGGCGAGACGGACAAAACCTCCTGGGTGGTTGAACCGTTGCCAGCTGATGGTTAGGGTGTCGCCGCGGCGGATTGTTTGGACGGGGTAGGTTGGGTCGTTTAGGATTGGGGACAAGGAACGTTTTGAGTCGCAGGGGCCATGGCATCCGAATCCTGAGGCTATTTTTGAGAAGAGAGAAGATGGAGGAGAGGTGAGGAGAGGTGAGAAAAAAGGAGAGGCTTGGTGGAGAAGTGAGTGTTGGATAACTTGTATGAGAGGGGCGAATTACCACAGGTTCCCCACCATTCGACGTTTCCTCGCCCACGAGGGACGGTCATCATGGAGTGGGCGTAGGATTGACTGGCGAGAAAAACACAGCTGAGGAGTGAGATGATGGTAGACCTCATGATAAGATGGGCAAAAAATGAGAGGTATGAAAGACGAGGATGCGAGTGTGAGAAAGAGGTTGAGTGTGGACAGTGAGAGAGAAATGAAGGAGGAAATTGAAATGGGTCTTCTTATAGTACGCCTGGTAGACAGTGAGCGCGTCTCTATTTCTCCTGGCCACCCAAAGGGTCTTCCTGTTGTTGGTTACAAACGAGAGCCTTTGGCACCGAGGCAGAACAGGCATGGAGGCAAGTGTATTTTAGTGGCGAGTGAGGTCTATTTTTTTTTGACTATCTGGCGATGCTAAATAAAAGGATTCTAGTGAGACCTGGAAATAAGGATGCAAAAAAGAACCAGCCACATGCAATGCAAGTTTAAGGGTCTAGATTGATCGTTATGATGTAGAAAGTTATAACAAGGATAACAAAAAAAGTGGATCCAGTGAAGGTCAGAATTCTGGTAGTGTGTGGTGGATATTTGCCCTCTTGTTCACAGTCAAGGATCTTTGACGCGTTTTGTTTCATTTTTTTTTTTTATTATTATAATTATTTTCAAGTAGTCTTACTTCTTGGATTACTAAAGAAGCACCTTCTGTTTTGTCCTTTTTGTGTTTTACAGAAAGGAAGACAGGCGAGTGTTTTTCACATTTCTACGTGAACATGAGATAAACGACTAAAGATGACCCCACAATTGTACCTCCACCTTCCTTTTGCGTCATTTTAAACGCGCACTAGTTCGACATGAAATGGCGCGATGACGATGAGCACGATTGTCGTGTCTTTTATTTTTGCTGTTCCAATCGAAATTGCCCCTGAACTGCGTGGATGTGGTGTGTCCTCTGTGCCGTTTGTTTGTGTTAGGGGTGAGGATTGCTGCCCAATGCATCAATGTATCGAAGTGAGAGAGAGAGAGAGAGAGAGAGAGAGAGAGAGAGAGAGATAAAAAACGAGGAGACGCGTCCCCTGTCCAGCAGATGCGTGGGATCCCTTGAAAATTTGAAATACACACCTCCGAAAGACCGTGACTGCACTCCTTCCGAACACAAGGCAGTGAGAAGGGGCCAGAACAAAGACAAAGAGTCATCACTCGTTTATTTTCTCTCTTCTTTTTACACACCATCTCTCCTCAACTTCATTACATTCATAACTAGCAATGGGCGTTACCAAGACTATCATCACCCCCGGAGACGGAGTCAACTTCCCTAAGAAGGGCGACACCGTCACCATGCACTGTAAGTATTGTTTTTCAGTCCTCTGCGCGAGTCTTCTCATATCGTTAAAGGAATCAAAGCCATACTCACTAAGACCCTACTCTTTTGTTGTCCATCTCTTTCATGATGTCCATTCATTCTACCCTGGGTCTTATCGCAATCAGACGTCGGAACTGTAAGTCAATCTCAACTTACGTCCTCTGTCAAGCTCAGACGAGACGATTTTTTTTTGCGTTGCCGTTTGCTTGTTATGCTCAACTTATATGGCGATACTGTATAGTTTCTGACACCTACTACAACATTCATTGCTATTAAACAAAAATAGCTTGACGATGGAACCAAGTTCGATTCCTCCCGCGACCGGAACAAGACTTTCGTCACCCCAATCGGTGTTGGACGAGTCATTCAGGGTTGGGATGAGGGTACGTCTCATTTTATTGTTTTGTTCACAGAAGTGGAGTAGAAAGATGGCCCAGCTAGGTCGAGTCGCACATTACACGATTCTTTATAATGTTGAAGAGATTTGAATTGACATGCTTTGTTGAATATTATCGCTTGTAGGTGTCCCAACGATGTCTCTTGGTGAGAAGGCTGTCTTGAAGATCACCCCCGACTTTGGCTATGGTGCTCGCGGATACCCACCAGTCATCCCTCAGAACGCCAACTTGACCTTTGAGGTCGAGCTCCTCCAGATCAACTAAGTGTAGTTCTTCATCTGGATCCTTCTTTCTTATTATCAAACTTCAGACCAGTGTGTTTTATTTAAATATCGTTAGTAGTTACAACCACAATGACAACAAATTGTACTCTTGGAAGATATGCCTGCTGTCGTGTTTTATGAGGATTGTGGACACCAGTTGTTGATACCATATTAATCGTGGGAAGTAACAGCAAGGACATCGTTTCGTGTTCTATGAGCCTGTTTGTCTGAGTCGACACTTGCACTGCATTCGGAATTGCAAAAATTATTGTTGTTGGGTCACCTCGGGTGATCGTTTTTTTTCCTCCTCCTTTTCTCTCTCATTCTCCTCACTCACGCACAAACTCATCACCAACAATACTCTTCAGTCCAACCATGGCACAACCTCAGCAACATTCACAACTGCCACCGCAGTACCGTCAGGCGTTACTCGAACAGCAGCAAAGACAGCAAGAGGAGCAACAGCGGCAGCAACAGGCTCCACAGACAACTACAAGCCAAGCACCGACACTAGAACAGATCGAGAAGCAGTACTCACAATTACCGCCACAGTACCGTCAAGCTATCCTTGAAAAGCAACAGCGCGAACAACAGATGCAGATGCTACAACAGCAACAGCAGAAACTCCATGGACAATCACAGCAGCAACTTCAACAGCACCAGCAGCAGCAACAGCAGCAACAACCCCAGCAAGCACCCCAGCCCCAACCGCAACGACAGACACTCGCACCCGATTCTCGGAGACAGCAGTCAGCCTCTTTAGCCTCGTCGCCTGCCAGGAGCGCCACTTCGAACAGGACACGTGTCGCATCCGCACCCCTCACCAGCACATACCGACCAGCGGCAGTAGCCCGCGATAGCGATTCGGTCAGCACATACTCTGTCACCTCTGGACCCGGTCGAGCTCACTGGAAGGCAAGTCGAAGTCAACCTTCGAGGAGCAGGAGTGATCTTGTTCTGGAGGAAGGGAATTGCTTTTTTCGTTCATGAGGAAAACGATGTCTCGTTTTGTGCATGGTTGACAAGAGTCTTTTTACAAGAAAGAAAACAAGAGGAAAATAACGGTCCAAGTGAACGGACGATTGGAATCCAGATCGCCCTCGCGCAAGGTCAGCTTAGCTTCAGTCAGTTGATTTTGTGGAGGAGGTGAAATGACTTACTCTTTACACTATCCTTGGACTGTACAACAAATAATAGCCGGATAGCAGCACTCTTGTTTGCACATGGCCAGGTTGCCGCCGTGAGTTTGGTTTCTTTGACCGCAGACACCACTGCCGAAAGTACGACGAGGGACAGCCTTATTTGCTTCATTTGTGAATCTCCTTCAATTTCTCTCATACCTCATCGTAACCGAAACATTTTTTCATATTTTTTTACTTTTCTAGGTGCGGAGACATCTTTTGCTCTGCGCATTGTTCGAAGGAAGTTCCGCTGGATCAAGGATTGGACTTTAACCCTTCAGATGGAGTCATGAGTCGAGCATGTGTTGGTTGTTATGAGGCGTATGAGCAGTGGCAGGGAGTCATTCCCTCCCCAGAATATGACCAGACATATCTCCATTCGGCCTTCCGGGAATCACACGAGACAACACATCCCAACGCTCCTACTACTGCTGCTGCCGAATCCTCTTCCTCTTCCTCTCACTCTGGCTCCAGTACAAAAAGGAACACTGGACAGCTTCCTGAAGGATATCTTGGCAACGACGGTATGCTATCTATTCCACACCCGCGCGTCTGCTTTCTGGAGTGGTATAGTAAACAGGATATCACTGATATACTGACGAACCTTTTTTGATTGCTGACGATGGTGATCCCATAGAGCAATCCAAGGCTGAGACAAGCAATATTGCGATCAAGAGGCGTCCTTCTAAAGGTAATAGCGAAGAAGAATGACGATAGAGGGTCTTCACCGAGTGACAATTACATACATGAAGATGCTAACGTGGTGTCTTCTTCAAATGCCCTTAGATCAAACAATCATGCCGATGCCCTCAGTGCCCCACGATTGGTCATGGAGCACCTTCTAAGTTTGGCGTGATTTTTGGCTGCATTTTGTTTCCCCTGCTTCGTCATTGCTAAACTCTACATAACGATGATGACTTCATGACGCCGCCAACCCTCTGAAGCATTGAGGATGAAATAAAAAGCAGGCATTATCCTCACTCTTATATTTGGTTTCTCATTTTCCCATCCATCGACAACGACAAACAACACAATTCATTTTCACTATGGGTACGAGTAATGATAATCTATGTCTCCTCAATTTCGTTGTGCATGCGACCAATGGTGACCTTGATCCTGACCCTCTCTCCTCTTTTTTCCCTTTCATTGTCCACAGCTTCACAACACATTCTCCACAACACCCAAGATTTCGATAAGTTCTTAAAGGAACGCCCAGCACCTGAAGAGCTCGTCGAAAAGAACATCCTGAAAGGTATACGAGCCGGACTGAGAGAGAGAGAGAGAGAGAAAGAATATGTCTGCAGAGGAGAATGAGATTCGAATACTTTGGGAACTGGCTTCTGATACCATTTTTTTTAATGATAGATCCAAAGATCGCGCCTGCGTTGCAGCAACATGCTGAAGAGCTGAAAAAGTCACAGCTGGAAGATGCCCTGAACTCCAAGTTGGAGCATCGCCCCCCAGCCTCCGAGTTGATCGATCATAACATTCTCCATGGTAAACCGTCAACGCCCCTTCTCACCTCTCCCTCCATCACATCCGTCGCTTAGCGACGGTTTTCTTTTTCGTGAATACAGTAATGTGCTAATCTGCTGCCTTTTCCTCTTCCTTTCTTGCTTATGTTGATTGATGGTAGAATCGAATGTGGCACCAGGGCTACAGAGGCAAGCGGAAGAGTTAAAGAGATCGCAGTTGGAAGATATGCTTGCGGGTAAGCTTGAGACCCGCCCTCGGCCCTCTGAGCTTGTCGAGCAACACATCCTTCACGGTATGTTTAACATACAAAATGAGTGTCCCTCTTGTTATATCCGTGAGCCCTCAGTACAGTGGATCTTAACATGCGTCTTTTTTGTTGTGGGACTGATATAGAATCTGAGGTGGACCCAGCGTTGCGGGATGCGGATCGAACCTCTGTCGATACCTTGATATCTACAGCCATCGAAAATCTCCCTTCGCCCAAGACCATTGCTGCCAAACAACAGGTCCTTGTCTAAAGCCTTTGGCAATCATAAGATAACTATTCATTTCCTTTCCCCCCTCCTTCCCTTCTTTCGCACCCTTCCTATCCTCTCTGAGCAACCCCCCCTTTTTTTGCTTCGTGTTAAAGAAATGATACCTGAATAAAAAAAAACAACAACGGAAAACAAATCATCTTTGAACGTGCACAGGAAAAACAATGGTGCAGACCCATTTTTTACATTTCTCAGGAACACACTCAAGTTTACGCCACGGTCGCAGACTCAAAACTGTGGATTTGCATAGTTCGTTGGGCGTTTAGGTGGGTATGAGGTTTGGGGGGGGGGGTTTATATTCCTTGTGGTCGTTCCTTGTCTCGGGTTCTTATTTTGGAGCGTCAATGAGAACGGCAGCCTAAAAAACAAACAAGACACAACAACGAGAGGGAGAGAGAGAGTGAGAGAGAGAGTGAGAGAGAGAGTGAGAGAGAGAGTGAGAGAGAGAGTGAGAGAGAGAGTGAGAGAGAGAGTGAGAGAGAGAGTGAGAGAGAATGTGAGAGTCCTTACTAAAACACAACACAACACTTAGGTTTCTCGCCTCAGCCCTTACTTCCTCCACCCACTCTTACCCCAAACGCAACCGCCAACAACATACAACGAACAAAACAAAAAAATCACTTACAGGAGGAGTCCTCATGCCATAAATCGACGCAACTTTAGTAACAATCTGCAAATACTGCATCATCTCGGCCCAAACACAAGCCTTGTCGGGTTGCAAACAAGAACTCCAAAGTGTGTCCTTGTAATGTACTACATTCCACATCAACGAGACCAAACAGTCGAATGCGGGTGGGTCGCCGTTACGGAAATCGGAGGTGACGTTGAAGAGTTCGTCGCCGTGGATGAGTTTGATGAGGGTTGTGTGGGAGGTTTGGGGGAGGGTGGTGCAGTTTGTGACGCGGGGGATAGTTTGGACGATACAGGCATGGCATTGGGGGGATTGGGCGTTGGTGAAGGTTGTGGTGGGGGTGAAGGTGAGGGCAAGGAGGAGGGTAGTCAGGGCCAGGAAGAGGCCTGATTTCCAGGTGTATTGCATTCTGTATTGGTGAGGTTGGGAGGTTGAGAGAGTGGAGATCGAAAGCTGGAGAAGAAAGTAGGGGATGGTCGTCGGGTGTGAAAGTGCGAAAAGGACAAAAGGAAAACGGATAGAAATGAAAACAAAAGAAGGTCATTTCCCGGTAAGTTTCTTCCCCTGAAGTTACTCACCTCGTCTTCTCTTCTGCTGTGAGCAAAAAACCAAAAGGCCAGCGGAGCACAAAAGAACCCTTTCTTCTTCTTCTTCTTCTTCGAAGAACTGCCCTCGGTCAAGCATTCGAGACATACTGGTTCCTTCTCGACCATCCATGAGATGTTATTTTTAAACATCTGTCGTACACATGAATTACGGTTGCCTGAGAATTTAACGCTCCTCTGAGCGCCATGTTCACTCTTTGTTATCATTGCCATGTCTCGACTATCTTATCCCGCCATACTTCCATAACCAAATGCACGTTGCTCACAAACTACGTTCACAACAGATGGTTTTATTGTCAAACGCCTAAGGTGCAACCCAAATTTCATATCGGCGTAGGTAATGTAGTGACATTAACGTCTCTCGCTCTTACGCGGCGGCGAGCTGGGCACTCATGATGGCAGCCTCGTCAAGATCATCTCTGACAGTAATATTGAGACCCGATCGTCGCAGACACTCCTTGCCCTCCTCGACTTGGTTTCCCTGGAGGCGAACAACAATGGGCACCTTGATCCTGGGTCCCTCCGTCAAGGCCGTGACCATCCCCTCAGCAATTGTCAAGCAGGATGCAATTCCGCCAAAGATGTTCACCAAGATCGTCTTCACATTCTTGTCGTCTGTCAGGATTTTGAATGCTTGGCCGACCTGCTTGGTCGTCACTCCTCCTCCGACATCCAAAAAGTTGGCCGGCGATGCGCCGTGCAGCTTGATAATGTCCATCGTCGCCAACGCCAAACCCGCTCCATTCACTATCGTGTAACAAAAAATGATTCAATAAAACACAATGCGGTTAGATGCAAGAACTGGGGCAGTAACTGTGAATGAAATACCTAACATTTTTACCACGACCCTCGTGTGCCTACCGAGACAGCCAATGTTGCCGTCCATGCCGACATAGTTCAGTCCACAGTCCTCAGCCTCGACCTCACGAGGGTTCTCCTCCGTCGTATCACGCATTGCCTTCAGCTCAGGGTGCTTAAATATCGCATTATCATCAAAAGAGATCTTGGCATCAAAGCATACAACTATCAAAGTAGAAGGTAATTGAAAGCAACTGTTAGCAATATGTATTCACGGGAAGAAAACATGTAATAGCGAGCAAAACAAAAAAAAATCATCATTTGACGGTACCTTTGTTTTGAGGTGTCAAACCGAAGGGGTTGATCTCGACCTGAGTAGCATCGACATCCAGGAAGAGTTGGTACAGGTTCTGCATCTGCTCAGAAGCCTCGGCAACAGACTTGCCCTGGAATCCGAGCTTCATGGCCATGTCAAGCGTCTGCTTCTCTGTTGGGCCAGTTTCAATATCGACAATAGACTATTCCCATGGTCGACAAACGGCTCATTGGTCAATGTGATGAACTTGAAGCAATCAATCCCTTTCATCAGCAGCAGAAACTATATATTAAATGCGCATCGTACCTTGAAGATGTGGTCGGGGTGGGTGGCGGCAACCTGCTCGATATCCATGCCGCCGTCGGGACTTCCGACCATGACGGGCCCACCACTATCGCGGTCCATCAGAATGGCAAAGTAGGTCTCCTTGGAGATATCCAGAGCCTCGGCAATCATGACCTTGTTAACAATGACTCCATCCTCGCTCGTCTGCTTGGTCTTGAGCTTATAGCCAAGCATCTGCTTCACCAGCTCTGGCACCTTGGCTGGACTATTATTGTATTAGGGGAAGATAGTCATTGGTGAGCAAAGACCTTTGGGTGCCCATTTTGTCAAACCAAATCATGCACCTTGCACAGAATGAAGAGGATACTTACTCTCTGGTCAAATGGACGCCGCTCTTGAGTCCACTCGAGAACTCGCCCTTGCCTCGACCTCCAGCATGGATTTGGGCCTTAATGACAATCTCGTCCGCCTCTATTGACAAATTTCGAAACAGTGTATGCGGTCAGTATTTCTCTTTCACTGTCTACAACACTCTCATGCGAGTTCAGTTAGGTGCCTCCCGTCCTTGCATTGTATTCTGCTTCATTTTTCCTACTTGCAGTTTATTTCATCTCTCCACAACTTCTTCCGCAAACATGTGGGACCATGGCCCGTGAGAGAGTGTTAAACCTTTTTTTCTCACCAGAATAAAATCATCGTGTTCGGCAAAACAATCATGACATAGCTGTCAACTTTTCCCTTCACATCATCATTATGACTTACTCAAACCCCTGGCGGCGTTCTCTGCCTGTTCAATGGAATCTGCAATGGCAAATCGTTGGACGTTAACGTTGTGCTTGGCCATTAACTGCTTCGACTGGTATTCGTGCAGGTTCAAGTGGCGCACCTGACTGGCCATCAAGGCCCTGACAGGCATCATCGGAATCTGAAAACCATATTGGAATTGTGAGAAGTTTAGAAACCAGCCTTTGCAGAATTCTTCAGCAAAAAAAAAAAAAAAAAAAAAAAAAAAGAAGACACATTCACTGCTGAGGTTTTGCAATGGCGACACCTTGGAGTCATGGGAACAGGGTGGGAAAAAGGTAGTTAATAGAAAGAAAAATATGCTCACCTGTCGTTGCACAAGGAGCGGCTTTGACAGTCCACTGACAGCAATGGTTCTTTTGAATGAGTGCAGCATGGTCTTTGTTTTTTTTTCTGGTTCTCCGAATAAGTCTTTTTCCTATGTATGGGCGCTTTGTTGAAAGTGTATGTACAAGTGAGAGAGAGAGTGGGGAGTGTTGTTGCAAGTGAAAAGAAGGAGAAGAAAGGGGGGGGGGACAAAGAGGTTGGTCGCTCGGAGTAGGGGAAAAAAAGCGAACTGAGGGTGTGGACCAAGGGTCACGAGAGGACTGTGCGGTTGGGAAAAAAAGGCGGACCAAGCAAGCAAACCAAGCGCCTCCTTTTTCATCTTCTTTCTAATGAATACCACTCGGCATTGGAGCAAGTGTGGGAGAGAAAGTTGGGGTCCGTTCGCGTTTATTGAGTCTAACTTGTGTTTCTCATCCTACGGCATGTACTGTACTCTCGGCCGACTATCATGATCGGTGCGAGACAACAAAAGTATCCGGAACCAAGCCATCGTCCGCGTTTTGGGCGTTGGAGTGGTTGACATAGGGGTCGATGTAGTCGTCTGGTACTTTCTCCTTGCTCGACATGAATATCCTGCTCGTCAAAAGCACAAATGTTGCCGAAATAAAGATGGCCACTAGCAACAATTGAGGTCAAGCAATAGGTTAATATTAGTACCCCTGCCCATATTCCCGTCATGGTAAGTAATCGAAGTGATTCTGTGATAAGCACAACTGTCCTGCCAAAGAGCACTTACCCATTCCCTTGCGAGTCGTCTCCCATTTGGCAGCCTCCATCTTGGTCCTCATGTCACCCAACTGTGCCATATAGTGGTTACTCATCGACTGGATCCGGATCTCCAATGCCTTTTGCTCCTCCCGCACGTCACTCTTACGGCTGTTCATGTCGATCGCGATATCGTTCTTCAAGTTGGCAATGTCCTCCCGCAGTTTCTGGTTCAGTGAGTCGATCTCTCGTGAAATAATCTCTGTCCTGATGGCGAGTGCAGCGGCATCATTCTTGCGAAGGATCTGAAGCTCTGTCCGGAGTTCTGTCAACGCTGCCTTGAACAAATAGGACTCGTTCTCCAAGTCGCCAGTCGTCAGAATGTTCTTCCTGATCTTGTTCGTGCTAAGTAGAGTGTCCAAATACCAGGCAAGTATTAGCTGCTGAGTTCATACCCTTGGGATCCTGAAAGCAATTGTCCCTGATCCAATGTAGAAGAGACAAGATACAAATAAACGTACTGTCCTCCGAGAAGTGCCTTGATACTGCGCATGACAACCTCGGCCTGTCCGCGTTGGAAGCCATTCTTCTCCAGCTTGGTGACAATCCTGTTGGTGTTAAAGTTGTGGTTGGTGACAATACCACGTCTGAAGAGCAACGCTGAGAAGCCTTTGGGGTTGCCAAAGAGCTGGGTATAATGAGTAGGGGAGGAGAGGAGAGGGAATCCTGTGGAGGGTCTAAAGAGTTCAGTCTCGAGGGGGGAGGAGGTGTCGCTCCTGGATGCCTCCGAGCGTTTAGAAGAGTCTTCTTGGATAGTGTTCGCGCTGGTTGAGGTGTGTTTTTGGCGGGCAATGATGGCATTGGGACATCGCTGCTCCAGGTGTGCCTGTCGGAGGAGACCGGTAACTCCTACGTGTAAAGGTGCAGGCAGTGTGAAGGATGAGACACTGTTTAGTCCTTTCAACGCGCTCTGGAACAATTGCTGAGGTGCCCTAGGAGGATGAGTCGACGGTACCTTTGGAGATGAGATGTCTTGAGGATGCCATATTAAAGCTGTCCGTCTGCTTGTCTGTCTGTCTAGATGTCGATACGGCTCAGGCACGGGCTGTCGACTGGTGTTGGGAAGTGTGAGTGTGAGGTGTGGGAAAAGTGGTCTCCTTCTTATCCTTGCGGTTCAGCTTGTTCAGTTTCCTCGGCGTGGTGGAGTAGAGGTGAAGTAGTCACATCGGATGCAAAGCCACCTGTTTATCCTGGTTAGTCCCTTGTGCTTCGGGGACAGCAAGAGAGCGAAATATTGCCACTGATCACCTAGAGACTACTTCTTCTCCGCCTCTTGCTTCGAATCCTCCTCTCCCATCAACAACCATCAACTACCGACAATGTTCTCATTCACAAGGACACTCGGCGCTCGCTTGTCCGGCGTCACCGCAAGATTCGCCTCCACAGCCGCCAATGGTAAAATACACAGCAGGATTCAATCATTCTCCGAAAACGAGAAGGAATGAGTATTTCAGGAACAGGAAAGGCAACGCCCCTGATCTACCTGGAGACTAACGACGTTGCCGAATACTTGTATATATAACTTAGCCGCCAAGCCATCATACAAAGCACCAGCATCTGTCACAGTACCAACTCAGTTTAAACCCAACACCAAGGGACAGGGATTGATGCAGCTTATCGCCAAGGAGGAGGTCAAGCGTATGGGCGCCGACGGGCGCTCGAAACTTTTCAACAAGTCCCACCCCGACTGCCTCCGTCCCGGCGATGTTGTCCTTGTCGAGACCCTTAATTCGATGTCGGCGGACAAGACCAGCACATTCGTCGGCGTTCTCATTGCTATGGATCGCAGGGGTCTTCACAGCAACTTTACCGTCCGCAATGTTGTGTTGAAGGTCGGCGTCGAGATGAAATATATGCTCTACTCGCCTATGATCAAGTCAGTCAGGATCATGAAGCGCGGAGAGGGATTCAGGAGGGCGAAGCTTTTCTACTTGCGTGACAACCCAGGCCGTGCCTTCCGTCTGGAGGGTTTGGTCAAGCAGGACAAGGCAGCTCAGGCCAAGAAGGCGGCCAAGTCGGCATAATTTTTGCATGGAGAGAAGCACGAACATAGACGTTTCAGGAACATATCCGCAATACACATTATTATCATTACCAAACAACACACAGCGTCTTCGATGCAGCAATCTCGACAAAGGTCACTTTGGCCTTTGCTTTCGATGTAGTGTGTCTATCTGACCTTCCCTGTCTGTCTGTCGTTTGTCCCTGAGAAGGCTCGAAATCGAAGAGACAGGAGTGTGACGTGCTTTGGGCAGGAGAGCATGGATGGGTCTCCTTTTCTCTTCGCTCACTTTTTGACGTCTGTTCACGCGCACGTCTTCAGGCCGACACTCACGCTCTCTCTTCTCCTCCTCCCTTCCCCCCCCCCCCCCCCCCCCCCCCTTCTCGCTCTCACTTTACTCTTCCTTAACTCGCTCCACTCTACCATCACACTTCAACAAGTAACATTGCAAATGGTCATTCAGAACAAAGACGCCGTCGCAGAGGTGCCTCTCGCCCTCGTATCCAACCCTTACCTTGACGAACTCACTGCAGGCCTGAGAGCACGTCCCATTCCGTGGGAGGTACTACTTTACGCTCATTTTTACTCACGCTTCTACAAGAAAGAATGTTCATTCCCCATGTTCCCACTGTCGACTTTGGTTCTGGAATCACTGCACCTCTCAAAAGGTTAAACCGACTGTTTGTGGTTCTTATGATACTCAACGAATACTTTGCACACCATGCCCTTGCTTCGCTGGGTTCCTAATAGGGTTACCAAAGAGCCACTCTTATCACCCAGACGGAGCTGAACTACATCAAAGCGGTAGAAAAGAAGACTGGAGAAGATCTCTCACGCGTTGTCGACAACGTAAGAAGCATCAATTGCTCGAACTGTTGGGTCTCAATTGCTCTCTTTTTCCTACAAAATGAACCACGCATTGACAGTACCTTGATACTCGCATTCGTAGGAAGGGCCGGTTTATGCGGATTTGTTTGTCAGTCTCCTCCAAAAGCTCGTTCGTGTCGACACTATTCAGTCGATCCTCATCCTGATTGACGATCTACTCTTGGGTAAATATGCAATTTTACTGGTACTGTTCCCTACCTTCTATCGCTCTACAGTGCGCCTTACCCTCTCTTCCTCTTGGACTTCTTTACGATAGATCATGAGGAGCGGGCGACATACTTTCTCGACCTGGCCAAAAAAGACCCTAGCCTCCCTTACGCACCTTTGTTAAAGTAAGGATCAAAACTGAGTGAGAGAGAAACTATGCAAGGGTGAAGTCTATCTGAGTTGATCACGTATCATGCTTCAGTTAATTTGACGCTGACCCAAGGGACGTACTGTCAATAATAATAGGTGCCTGAGAAGTGAGGATGACTTTGTGCCATTGAAGGCAAGTAAGATCTTGACTACGATTCTGTGTGCTAGCCCAAAGCCAAGCACGGAGGCTGCAGAGGAGCTCTTCCGCTGGACCACCGCTCAGCTTCAGAGCAACAACCCCGCAGTGGTTGACTTGGCCGTCCAGGTGCTCGAGTCAGTTCTTCGACAGAGGGCAGTCAGACCCATCTACTGGAACTCGCCTCACGCTATGGACGCTCTTGTCAAGATATTGAAGACTGAAGCACCTACCCCTCAGATGCAGTATCAGGTCATCTACTGTTTCTGGATCTTGACATTTGATACAGAGATTGCTCAAGAATTGAACAGGTATTGAAAGGTTAAGGACAAGATCCCAAGATGCCATCTGTTCCATAGCAGGAAATTGAACCTAGAGCCGTCATTTTCTTACCTTTGAACTACCGCGTTACTTTTCCCATGACTCTGCATAGGAGATACGATGTTATCCCTCCGTTGGTCGAGATTGCAAAGTCGGCTATCAAGGAGAAGGTCATCCGTGTCATCATATCCACCCTGAGAGTAAGGCCATGGCTGCAACGTGGATTCTTTGATATTTTTACATGCAGCCTACATTTCGACGCTAACTTCGAGGCCAATACTCCCTGTGTGTGATGAAAATGTGACGAATCTTAGAACTTGGTCGAGAAGGCACCCGAGGCAAACTTGGCCGCCATGGCTGCCGTCAAGCTTTTGACCTTCACAGAGAACTTGTCAACGCGAAAGTGGTCTGACGGTGAGATTCTCGAAGATGTGAACTACCTCAAGGCAGAGCTGGAAGAAAATTTTCAAACCCTGACGTGAGTATTAATCCGCAATATCACGTAAGAACATATCCTTGGCCAATTCTTTTCTTTTCGTCTCCGATGCTCAACCTTGTCTATATCTTGCGTATAGAACTTTCGAGGTTTATCAGGCGGAGTTGTTGTCTGGAAGACTTATCTGGTCGCCACCTCATCAATCGGATCTTTTCTGGACAAAGAACTGGCGTGAGCTCAAGAAGGAGAACTATGCTCTTTTGAGGATCCTTGCTCGACTTCTCAGTACTGCAAGCGATCCTGTTGTCTTGTCTGTCGCCGCCAACGACATTGGACAATACGTCAAGCGTGATCCCAGCAGCAAAAAGTACGTTACCTCTCATTAAGACATGTTGAACGTGTTATTGCTGTTCATTCGTTAACCTTCATCCCAATTGATCTCTGTGTCGATAGGTTCTTGCAGGAGCTGGGTGTCAAACAGAGGATCATGGAGCTCATGTCACACCCTGACCAGGATGTTCGCTACAACAGTGTCAATGCCAGTTGGTCCCTGATTGGAGGCAGTGGGCGTGTTTAGGATGTTGACAGACTTCGCCGAAGTAGGAAGAGAACGCTTTCGACAGAAATAAATAAGGTATCCATGGATTTATTGAAAGTATATTGAAAGAGTTGAGACGTAGTGCGAAGGGTGGACCTAGATGCTACGTTGGACGTTGCCGATGGCATCGTTGACTTCACCCTTGGCGTACATGGTCTTGTCTCCGGTGAGCGAGCCGACCTTCTTTTGGGCTTGAGCTTCAACTTTGTGGCCGTGACCCTGGATGTGGGTCTTGGCGGCGGATTCTCTGAGGGCGTTGTCGGCTTGGGTCTTTTGGACGACTCCGCTGGCGACCATGTCCGGAGAGCCAAGCTTCTCGCCAAGGACTTGCTTGGCGCTGCCCATATAGGAACTCATGGTGTTTGCAATCTTTTCGGTGATACTCGACATTGTGGAGGTTGGTTGGAGGAGGTTGGATGGAGGAGGTTGGAGGAGGTTGGAGGAGGTTGGAGGAGGTTGTGTGAGAAAGGGAAAGGTAAAGTGGTGAAGTTGTGAAGAAAAAAGTGAAAAAAGTGATGGATTATATACATATAAGACGGTTGGCGAGCGTATCATGATGACCGAAGAACACGGGCCACGGACCAGGGGCTCAAAGATTGGGGCTCCCTTAACTTGCTGTTTGTGGAAGTTGATTTCATTGTGCATTCAACTGTAGCCCTTAATACCACTAGTGTTACTCTCTGAAGAGCCTTTTGTTGATCTCTGTTTGCTTTTGCATCAATCAAACCTCCTCTCTTCAAGAAAACGCTCGACTTCAGTAACCATGGACAGTGTGCTCGGTACGACAACAGGAAAACTGCTTGCATGGACGAATACACTACCCAATCTTAAACAATCAAGCGAAAAGACACTTCGGCGACATCGCAAATACGAAGTTAACATCTTTCTTCTCTTTCATAACTACCTGGGGAAATCAACAAATAGAGACTCAACGTCGCCTCCATGAGGAGATTGATCGCCTGGAGCAAGCCGTCGTCGACCAGTTTATGCTCAATCCCAAAACTGTAAGTTTCTATTCTCGTGTTTTGCTTCAGGTTTACTTTCTTCCTCCGAATGAACGCTGCTTGACGAGGAAGTGTGAACTCATACATTTTTGCGTTCTGTGGAACTCCAAACTTAGCTCAAGGAACATCTGTTGCAGGAACATACAGTGAATGGCTACTGGGACCGGATCAGCGCCAGGAGTGCGGATCTCGCAACAATTTACAAAGACGACGACGAGTAGGTGGCCCCACCTTCTTCCTAGCAGTTGCGTCACTTTGCAAGGTCAGAAACACTCTCTAGGATTACTTACAGCGCCTCCGATCTTTTTTTGAATTATTGGTAGGAGCCGGAAGAAGGAGATGGATGCCATCTCTGGAGCAAACGAGTTTGGAGAGTTTTACAACCGTCTCAAGAAGATCAAGGACTATCACAGGAAATACCCCAACGAGGCAGTCGAGCCCATGGAGATGGAGTTCATGGATCAACAGCCCACTGAGGAAAAGATAAGCGCATTGGACGACATGTTCTCTGGCGAGGAAGCAGGAGGACGGTACCTGGATCTGCACGAGGTCCATGAACATTATATGAACCTGAAGAGTCTCAAGCGGACAAACTACCTTGGATACCTCTCAGAGTTTACATTGTTTGAGGAAATTGAGCGGAAAGACAAGAACGCGGACTATCAGAGGTAAATGACCGACACGGTGCGCGCGCGCTGCGGGGTGCCCTTAAGTTTGTAATTACAGGACAATTCAGAGGTGTTGACACGTAATTATGTCCTTACAACACGATAGGTATCTGGATGCACTTAGCACGTACTTGGAGGGCTATTTGAAGCGGATCAAACCACTGACAAACATCGGAAAGATCAAGGAGGAGGGTCGTCAAGAGTTTGATAAAAAGTGGGAGGAAGGGTCGTTGCCCGGATGGCCCAAGCAGGAACAGGACGCCGCTCCTACGACAGACCTTTTCTGCATTGCCTGTAAAAAGCAGTACTCCAAGGACACTGTTTACAACGCACATTTGACAAGCAAAAAACATATCAAGGCAGCAGCACAACTGGCAGCGAACGGAGGCAGTAGCAACCCCAGCGATCAGGAGAACGTGGCCGAGGCTCAGTCCAAGGCATTGGCGGAAAAGGCCAAGCCAGAGCAGGATGCTGCCTGGTCCGAGTTCTTAATCCAAAAGTACGCCGAGATTTTGAAGACGCAGATCGAGGACACCAAGGAGAATGTCGAACGTCGCCAGACCCTGACTGGCCGTGAGCGTGATGTAAGTTGAAGCTTTCACTTTAATATCTATGTTGAATGTGATGTTGGTGATTTTATGTTCTTCGATCTAACCCTCTGATACATTTTCAATTGCAATTGTTATAGTTGGAGCTGGAGACGGATCAGATTGAGTTAGAGGACTCTGATTCGGACGACGAGGAAAAGATCTACAACCCATTGAAGCTGCCACTAGGCTGGGACGGCAAGCCTATCCCATACTGGCTGTTCAAGCTGCACGGGTTGGGCGTCGAGTACTCGTGCGAGATTTGTGGAAACCACGTCTACAAGGGTCGCAAGGCATTCGACAAACACTTCCAGGAATGGCGCCATGCTCACGGAATGCGATGCCTGGGTATCCCCAACACGCGTCAGTTTCATGAGATTGTCGGGATCGAAGATGCACTTGCACTGTGGAAGAAAATCAAGGGCACCAAGCCTGAGGGGGCGAAGAAGGACCAGATCGAGGAGTTTGAGGACAGCGAAGGAAACGTCTTTAATAAGAAGACGTATGAGGATCTCAAGCGCCAAGGACTTATTTAACTTCATCTCACTTGTGGGTTCTTTGTTCCCCAATGCTGTTCGCGACAAGAATTAAAACCCCCATCTTCGGGAAAAGTGGTGTGTGTGCCTGCCTGTGCGCCAGATGTGTGTCAGAGTGGCTTTTTTAAGATTGATGTGCCAGGAACCAAAGCATCCTTTTTCAATCTGCACACGCCCTTCTTTTTTTTTTTTTTTTTTTTTTTTTTTTTTTTTTTTTTTGGTTCGCACTCATTCTTAAAACAAAAACACAACCTCCAAAAAAAATGCTTCCATCTACCATTCGCCTGGCTGCCGTTGCTGATGCACGCATTCCCCTCATTCGATTCCTCGGTCCTCGCGAGGCGTTGTCTGATGGCAAGGGTTGTGGCGGACCTTCTTTTAATTTTCGTGGCGTTGAAATCTAGGCTTGTCGTATTCTTCATTACCAATTGCAGGCCATTTTTTCTTACGCCTCTCACTCGCTCGCGGGTGTACGGCTTTACCGCCTTTTGTCAAAGAAGAGATTGGGATGTGAGGCATGGAAGTGCGAAAGTGCGGATGGTTGACCAGCCGGACCCATTTTTTGGTGGATAAAGGCTAAAAGAAAAAAGACGGACGATCACGGATTTGGCTACACTCGGAGAGCGCGCAAACCCATCGGCATTTCTCGTGAAAGGAAAAAAAAATAATCTTTGTGCTTAGACATCGTTTCAGAGATGGATAAGGACATCGAATCTAGACATCGAACAAAACGCGTTTATGCATGAAATAAGACAAGTGAACATTGCACTGACATCGGCTGGTCCATTTTTGATACTTTAGCACATCATGAGGCAGGCCGCCATCCAGCAGCCCCGAAGGACGCGGAATACCCTCTCAAGGCAGGAACTCCTTCTATATTACCATCAAAGGCATCGGCAAAACAAGTTTCGAACGTGACCACAACTCCAGGACCCCATGGCGCGACGAGACATACGCTGGACTTTGCAGAGCTCCCTCTCCAGTATCGCCATCCCGTACTGACTGAAGCTGAGATTGAGGCCGTCGAGGTGAGTAGAATGAAGTGGATGTAATGCGACTTAAGTTGGAATGCGCTGAAGGAGAGCAAAGAAGGGTGACCGGCACTGATGAATGCGCTCTCACATTTTGCCGACGTTCTAGGCTGGCGGCGCGACCAAGTTCTACTGATGAAGTACGAGACTGGCATGGACGAGACCAAGCAAGCGAATGGTTAGAGTTTTTCGCGCACACAATGTTTAATTAAACCCTAGGTCTCTGAAGAAGGTTCAATTCGACAATGTCTTGCTTGGTGTTGAAGGGTCAACGGATTCAGTTCTTTTGCTATACACTTGCATCCATAGGCAACAAGGATACACCGCACAATGGTGCTAAACGACAATGCTCAAGTCCTGTATGTGATAGCGAAAAAGCATGCCCTGCGGTGAGGATGCGAACATTGTAGGCAATGGGTGTAGCGATAGATGTTATTAGGAGCACTGATGAGCATGAGCAATTGCCAGCTCGGACATAATGAATGTCACTGGAATGCAGGCTGTTCCTTTCGTTTGCTATTTGGAAGATCCGAGAGGAAGGAGATCGCTGTTTTGGTACGACCCTAGGAAGGCAAACTCTCAGCCTGGCTCCTTCTGTTTATTTACTCTTGAGAAGAGAGAGCAACAGACAAGTTGAGGACGTTGACTTTTTTTATCGCCGACACAAATGTCTTTGCGCCCTTTTTTTTACAAATTAGAGAAAAGCAAAAAAGACAAACGATCCAGCCCACTTTCTTATTCATGTCCTCCCTCCTCGCCTACCCCAAACAACAACGCCCTCTCTTTAACAACGCCTTTTTGGACTATTGCAACTGGGGCACCAAGAGGAATTTTGGTTGTTTTTTTCCTGCCTCCTATTGCTAGCTGAAGGAAAAAAAGATGCTAAATTGATTACAGTGAGCAGCGGGGGGGGAGTGTGTAGTTTTTTTCACGTACAAATGGCTAGCATCCATCCAAGATGACCCTCTTTTTTTAGGTACTCTTTGTATATAGTAAAGTTGAGAGCAGCATTGCATTTTAGGCCCTGCACTGTCGACTATTAATTTGCGTTATTATTGTTTGTAACCCAACCCAACCACCCCCTGGGTTGGTTTGTAGTTGTGCCCCCAGCGCCAACACATTCACGAGTATCCATGTACTCTTTTTTTTTTTTTTTGGTTCTTTCTGATACTTTTAATAGTTACTTAATACCATGCGTGGCGCCTCCTACCCTCTCACCTTACCTTCCCCAAAAAGTGGCCAAAGAAAATGAGATTGACTTTCACAACTGCAAACTTTTCAATCCAAGAAATGCATTGGAATGCAGCCTGAAAATAAACGCCTTTAACCCCATCTAGCTCTCATGTTTGACTTGGTCCACAAAAAAAGGCGTTGTCCTACCCAAGGATGAATATATGACAGTGTCAAAAAACATGCAAGCCTAGACACTCCCCTTCCTGACGTTCTAACGGTCTCATTCATACATAACGATCTGGCGAATTTTTTTTTTTACTGCTACTAGTGCCTGAAAGTGCTAAGGAGAAGGGGCAAGACTAGTGAAGATATGAAGGTGAGCAACCAGTGGCAGTAGTTCAAGGAGAAGGTAGGGGAGCAAAACCGATGAGAATTTGGCGCGAGGAGTAGGAAGAAGGGGTTGTACGGCCATTGCTCTTATCATTTGGGTCTTTTTACTTTTACAAAAAAAAAAAAAAAAAAAAAAAAAAACGAGACACTTGAACCTGGCCACTCCTTCCCTCCTTTGGACCAATCAACGGCAGTCGTTTCGCCATGGGTAATAGAGTAGGAGGCTTTGGCTACTCTTTTGTTCTTCGCAGGCTGTCCTTTATGTATACAATGCGCTTCTACATGACAATGATCATGGCGGTCACAGTTGTCGCCAGACGTAAGCAAAGGGTCAGTGATGTATATAAAGAGACTTTCAGTTCATAATTGATCAAAGTAGTCAAAAAACAGGGAGGGTTGATCACAATCAATCCAAAACGAAGTGCCTGAAATTTCATTTTCTCCAAACCTTGGCACTATTTGAAAGAAACGATGACGATGATGTTGTTTCGCCAGAGAGGTGGGGGACATGAGGAGAAAATGGTATACGCCAAGTAATCTCCTCTCCGAGGAAATGAGAACAACAGAAAAGAAGGTAGCCGAGAGGGACATGATTTATGAACAAACAGGAGACATGAGCGAAGAAAGGAAGGGAGGGTTTCGTTGTTCTACTCTGCAGTCAGCTCGAGTGAGTGAAAAGAATGAAATATTAATACATGGAGTGGCATACATGCGCATGAAGGATAGCGAGATAAATAGACAGTAAAGAGAGAAGTCAACATCTCACATCTCTTTTTTACTTTCATGTTCATTTTGGCTCGATTCTCTTTTCCAACACGATGAATGATATCTTATTTAAATTAGTGCCCAATTGGCCTATATTTTTGTACTTTGAACTGTCTTTGTTTTTCGTCAATTCTCGGCGAGGAAGAAGGCAAGGGCAAAGTCGTAAAAGAAAGATCGAAATTGGGCGGGGGGGTTTAGCGTCGATTGACAATGGTGTTCGAAGCTTGCTTACAACAATTCTTTTCTACCTCTGCTATATCGACGCGGGAAGTAGAGTTGAATTCCACGTACAGGACATTGTTGAGCTTTTCTCTTCTTTTGGTTGACCATCGGGGGGAACCCTTTGATTTTGCTACAGGTCTTATTGTGGCAAGCTCATAATCTTTTTTATTTTCAACACACATCATCGATATTTTCTTATGGCTCTCGTCTGACCTCGTTTTCTTTTCTCCGTCCCGCCTATAGTGCATTCAAGCCATCGCCAAGGTAGAGAGACATTAAATGAACAAGAGAGATTTGTTTAATGCCTGAAGTATTCTAATTGAGCATATTGTTCAGAACCACCGACCACGCGCAGTGTCTAAATCTGATCCGACAATTGACAATTGAATGAATGAATGGATGAAAGCTGTGTGCAATTGTAAGTGGTAGATCGTGGGTCTAAAAGGGTAGCAAGAGAGAGAGAGAGAGAGAGAGCATTCAGCGACAACAATAGCATTAGCATTAGCATTAGCTAGAGGGAGAGTGCCATGGCATAGCACTAGTTTATTGCCCTTATTCATGTCATTTGACTTTCACTCTCTCTCTAGCTAGATAGATAAACAGGTAGAATTGTATCCACACCCAGATTGAACCTTGGTGAAGGACATTGAATGAAATGAATGAAGTACGGTACTGGTATTGTACCTAATAATAAAAAAAGTCATTTGTCATATTTGACTCTTTTCATCCTTCACCCCATCTGGTTCCTGGTTCTCCTTTCCTCGTCTTTTCCTCTCTTTCTTTCTTTCTTTTTTCTTTTTTCTTTTCTCCTCTCCTCTCCTCTCCTCTCCTTTACGTCCGTCCACTCACGACCCTTCCTTCTTTCCTTTCTTCTCTCTCTCTCTCTCTCTCTCTCCCTTCCTTGACCTCTCACACCCCTCACAATCCTTCTTCAGGAACCCCCAATCCCCTCCTCTCTCACCCGATCCCTCTTAACTATCTCTCTCTCTCTCTCCCTCACACACACACGCACACACACACACACGTCCCTTTTCCCTTCACACCTCTTAACACTCCTTCGACACTCGCACTTCGCCATCACACCCCTATCCCGGAACCTGTAGCGCCGTGCATCAAAGGATCAACAACACCCTCCACTTTCTCTCCCTCCTGCACCCCCTATCACAACTTACATTCATTGACGACTACCTCTCTCTAATACAACCAACCCCAACAAAGACCATATACCAAGGTTACATACGACACAGTCAGCACCTCCTTGTTTTTCAGCCCTTTATATATATCGCCCTTCCTGGCTCTCGTGTGTGTGTGTGTTTCTTCCCCCTTGTCTCCTTGAAATAACACACATATAAGAGGAAACGGCAACAACAAAAGGTAACGAAGCACATTTTTCTTTCAAGCTTACGATTGTTGTCACTTGACATACAGTCAAAGCCCTTCCTCCTTTTCCTTTTCTGCGCCTTCCTCTCTCTCTTTCTCGCCACTCAAAGGAACCACATCACTATCAACAACCCGAAAAGGGGATCAGCAAATAGCATGCTTAATTTGTGATCCCCTAATTTTGGGGGCTGTCAACAACGGAACGGGTGCCCTCTCTCGCCCTCCTCTCACCATTCAAACCCTGTCCGCGTGGATATTTTTTCCTTGTGTGCGATGTTTGTGTGTATGCCCTGTAAATTCTTGTCCTGTGCTTTTTTTGTTACACGTCGTTTCGCCACCCTCGCTGGTTCATAAATAAACAAGAGCACAAAGAGGTTGAGTGGGTGACAACAATAGAGAAAAGATACAAGAGAGGCATGATGTTGTTGCATTAGGGCGCCCTTTGGTTCCAATTATTTAATTTGAGCCCTGTGTTCAAGAATAGCACCACTCGACTAGTACGCATGTGTACGGGCAAGAGATATGGGTCTACCAGTAGTAGTACCTCCACGACTCCATCTCACACAAATACTCTCCTTCCCTCCCTTCACACTGCGCCCTGCATCCCCCCACCCTCCCTCTCATTCTCCAACGGAGCTATATGCAGGCTGAGGTGTGACAGCAAAGGGTCAATTGCAGAGACAAAAGCTAAAAGAAAAAAAGGCCCGGGCTTGTAAAGGAGGGAGACAAATTGAGGACGGGGGAGGGAACGGAAACGACCCCGGCTTTGTTGACTGCGATAATCCGCATCAGAAACTCATACGAACAAGACATTGATTGCTAACCAAAACCTTACCTCCTCTTTTTTTTCTCATCTTCCCCTTACCCTTCAATTGATCATGTCCTTGCCTCCTTCGACCTTCCTTCAACTCTGACCCGACGTCCAACAACTTCTCTTTTTCCTTGCACATTTCACTTCCTTACCACACTTCCTGTCCACGAACATATCCACTTTCCACAACAAACACGACACAACTGTCCACTCACTCGCACCCTCCTCCATTCAACCTACGATACATTGGACTATGCGCATCTTCAACAAACGATACCATCAACATTGATAACCTCCAGGCGCCCTCTAAAACCAACAAAAAAAAACCAGCAACAACTATAAGTTACCCAACATGCGCTTGTTCAGCAGGACTACCTCAGCCTGGACGCTGCTCAACATGTCCATCCTCCTCAGCTCCTTCCTGGCGACCACCAACATCTCCGGTTCCTCATCCTCTTCTCTGGTCTCTGGAGCACCAGCTACAGGTTTCTGCGCTGAGTGTGAGACCTACGCGATGGTGATCCAGCCCTGCGGAGGCTCATTCACAGAGAAGGACATTTCGATCAACGGCGTCTACAGCCCCCCAGAATCGGACGGCGCCTGTGTGTGCAAGTCGGTCATCCAAAGATTGCTCTGGAACTGTGCCAAGTGCATCTCTTTTGGCACCGGACTTCAAGCAAAGTCTCCACCACCCCAGCAGTTCCAGATGACCTGCACTGCATGGAAACAACCCTTTTCGCTCTGGACCTCGGCCTACACTGGTCCTGTCGCCCCCGGAACCACGTCTCCTCTCAGCCCTGATAACAACAACCCTACAGGAACTCCCCCTCCCTCCAACCCCAGCCCTGGTACCACTGGAGGCAGTGGTAATAGCATGACTGGAACGGGAACTGCTTCAGGAAACCTTCCTTCAGGCACGACTGGAGACTCGACTTCAGGAGAGAGCTCAGGCCCCAACGGAACTGCGATCGGCATCTCGCTTGGCATCATTGGTATTGCTGCCGTCGGCGGAGCAGCTGCCGTCGTGATGATGAAGCGTCGTCGTCGTCGCCACACCCCTCTCGAGTTGGACGATTCATATGTCGGACTCGACAACCAGTGGGAGAAGCCTCCTCGCCCTCAGTCGCCCCCTATGATGCCTGCCCCCATCGCCTCTGGAGCCCGTGCTGGTGGCGGTGGCGGCGGCATGGGTCGTCCCTCGCCCTTTGAAAGCCGCCCCGGAAACGGAAGCGTTAGCGGAGGTGGCAGTGTGGTTGGTGGATACGACAATTCGCAATACGACCAGTACGACTACCACCAGGGCGGTGGTAGCACTGTTGTTGGAAGCAATTATGGCGACTTTGACGATGGATACGGAAAGCAGCAGCAGCATGGAGGATATAACCAAGGTTATGGTCACCAGGGTTACGGACACCATGATCAGGGCTATCCTCCCCATGATCATCAGGGCGCGTACAACCATGACTATGGCTACGATCATCCTGTCCCCACATCCAACGCTCCCTACCATGGAGGTCGGTAAATCTTCGATTCGAGGTCTTGTCGTAGGAAGTCCTCCTTCTTTTTCCTTCTTCAGTTCCTTCCTTTCCCACAAAAAAAAAAAAAAACAAAAAAAAAAGCAAAAAAAAAACAACAAATAGGTTATTGTAGACGCTTTCGTCAACAAACAACAAAACCAATTCCCCACACCCTTACCCCCATTCTTTCTGTATGCCACCTTCCATTTTGTCAACAACACCCCACTTCTCGTAGTATTCTAACCACATATTGCCCCCAAATATATAAAGAAAAAATCCAGATGATACTCCATTGACATTTGACAATGAAAACGATTGTGTTTTATCGTTCGAGAAAGACAAAAGAGCGGTTTATTATGAGACAAAAAAAAGAAAAGGTATGTTCGGAACATAGTTGCTACACTACTCATCCTGTGAGAGGATAAGCCAGAGCGAGACAACAAGAGAATGGCATACGCGCAAGCTTAGGATTCCTTGGCTTGGAGTTGAGCCTGAAGTATCCGAAGCTGCTCCTCCAACATCTCACGCGACATTCCCTCTGGAGGTTGTTGTTGTTGTTGCTGCTGCTGCTGTTGACGCTGTCGCTCGAGTTCAGCCTCCTGGGCAGTCAACCGTTCCTCCAACTCACGTTGCTTCCTCTCCAGCGCTTCCTTATCCGCTACAAGTTGGTTCTTCTCCTGGATTTCCTTCGCCCGCGCCTCGGACGCAGAGAAGCCCTTCTCCATCCGCCTCTCCTTCTCTGCTGCCTTGGCGGCCGCCTTTTCGTCCACTACCGGTGCTGGTGGTGGTGGTGGGGTAAAAGAAATATCCTGTTCTTCAACAACCCCCTCCATACCTCCCTGCTCACCCATGCTCTCTCCATCATAGAAATGACTCTCCCCATCCTCCTCATCAAAGCTCACAGTAGCGGTAGCCGCCGCAGCACGTCTCGCAATCGCACCATCAGGTCTTGCCCAAGGCAACTGCGATCGCTGACACAAAAACTTCCACCCCCCCAATGCCCTCAAACTCTCACACCGACTCGTTGACCCAAAGTCAGTCCCATACGCAAACGGCGCGAACTGGAACCACGAAAATATGACAGCCCCCATGAGCAAAATACCAGTCATGTATCGCATCCGGGCAGGCCAACGTTGGAGGGTCCGGTCGAGCCGGGAGACGAGGAGGAGAATGGAGAAGTAGAGGGCGGGGAGGTAGTGGTGGAGGGAGACTTGGCGGGACATGAAGAAGAAAGGGATGTAGTGGATTGCCCAACCGGCGTAGAATGTTCCTGACGCCACTGAGTAGAAAGGTGTAATGCCTATTTTATCGACAATAGTATGGTAGGGTAAGAATTCCAGAATATTGGGTCAGCAAATTAATCCAACGGAACAAACAACCTCCGCAATGCATGTAAGAAGTATGGTACAAAAGATCGAGAAAAAAAACAACAAAAAGGTATCTCTTACCGAAACGATCGCGCTCGATTTTGGTTTCTTGTTTACCCTTCAAGAACTTGACGACGCTCCAGGAGCAACTAAACATGTAGGACCCCACAGCAGCAGTTGCCGCCCACCAGAGGAGCGGGTTGCCCATGAAGAACACATAGTTGTTGGTCTCCTTGGATCCATAGTAGCTCATACCCCTGTTCAGAAGCGGCCAGCTCCAGGCACCACCCTCGACCAGGAGACCGTTCATGAGTTTATGCTGGTTTTGGACGTTGGCGGGGTCATCGCCGTGGACGGGGGCGCTGAGGTCGTGGTGGGTCCACCACATGACGCGGTTCAGTTCCAGGAACTTTTGGAAGAATGAGAGGGGTTGGTACGAAAGCGATTGTGTCGACTTTGGCACTATTTGCAGAACACGAGGGAAGAAAATTAGTGGACGACTCAAGAGGCAACAACACCATAGCCATTGGGCGAAACGTTTTTAAGATGCGAAAAACTTACAGTGAGGGTTGACGTTTTGGTCAATGATAAAGATGGTGTTGGCCTTTTGGCGCGCACCCTGGATACATCCGACCTCCTGGTAGGTAGAATAGGGCGCGCGGAAGACTTTGTGCGACTGCAAGTAACACTTTTGCTTTTCGTTGTAGAGTCGGAATCCCTTGATCGAGTGCCACTGCTTGCTGTGATCTCTAGGAAGAGGAGTAGGCTTGCCGTCGGGTCCAACGGGAATCTCATTATCACTTTCAGCAGATTTCTCCTTCAACTCTCTCTCCGCCTTCCTGGGTATTGTCCCAGTGTTCGTAGCAGCAGAAGCGGGTGGGTGAACACCATGATCATCCGCCAATCCAGGCACCATCCCCTCCGCGACCAACTCAAGCCTCCACACAGTCTCCTCGGTCGGCTGCTTTAGCCACTTGACCCCCCTAACCTCACGCAAATAAGTCTTGTTGGATCCCAAAGACTCGATATCGTTGGTGGCCAGTGCAATCTTGGAATAACAATGGCGGAGACGGATTTCGTCGCCGTCATAGATGTAGCCATCAAACTCGATCTCGGGGTTCACTTTGCGGTCCTGCTTATGTCGGTTGTGGCGTTGGCGTAACTTGGGGTCTGCGGGGTAGATCTGCCAGCAGGTTAAATCGTCGTCCCATTCCACTAGCTGGATCGCTTGGTCTAGTATGTTTTTTTGTTGTTTTTATGGTTGGAATGAAAAAAAAGGTTATTAGTTTGGTGGCGCCACTGAATTAGACTCTTGACGAGAAGCAGTAAGGATTGACGGAGGATGGTTACCTTTGGAGGCCTCCCGAGTGTACTCTCCGGGCATTGAGTGCACCCATCCACCGTTCGTGTTAGCATGTCGAATATGCACCTTTGAATCCCATGCAACATCTATCCTCACATTAACACAAAGCTCGTATTAGTAAATCACTTTCCTTTCACTAGGCTGCGTACGCATTCAAATACGGCAAACACTTGAATATCTTACCAGCCATGACCGGGAGCACGTCGTGTCCCTTCAAGGTCATCTGGAATTGAGGACTGACCCAAGCATTGCCCGAACCCGTATTCGAAAGTAGTCTGAAATCAATAACGTGGAGTCCAATGTAGAGCGTCGCAGGGAGGACCAGCAAGCACAAGAACAATGCCGTAAACTGCTTCGAAAAGTCCTTCTAAAGAATATCAAGCAATAGTAAAAGTATTGGAGAAGTTAACGGTATGAACAATGACCATCGTTGTCCTCTGTTTTCGCGCAAAAGAAAAAAACATATTTGCTTACGGTGCTGATGTAGAGGTGAGTCCTGGACTCCTGTAAGTACTTGAGCACGCACAATCCAATGGTCGCAATTGTGAACAGCCCGACCCACTTGACACTATTTCGATATCAAGGAGAAAGAGAGGGCATGTAAGCTCACAAAATTCCCTTGCAGCACAATGGAATTTAATGAGGAGGATACACAAGTACGAGAGATGTACTTTACCTGCTGGAGAGGAACAAACTGAATCCGGTCTGGATCAACCAGAACCACCACCCGCGGGTGAAGGGACGGTTGCGGTGGTTATAAAAGTTGATCCAGGCAAGCATCGTATAGCCCATGAACAGCATCATCGGCGCGTCCAGTAGGATGAATCGACTCTGCGTGATCATCGCGTTCTCTGTAAGGTTGATTGGTCGAAGAATACGTTTTTTTTAGTTTCATTTTACTGCTAGGAGGCTGTGCTCTTTTTCATTCTCGAACAAAAAGCAAGAAAGAGGCAAACAAAGGAAGGCATTTGTCTCTTATGGGTGTGTTCCTTACCAAATGTGACAAAGACGGCACAGAGCATGGCAGCTTGGGTTGAGTGTCCGGATCGCTTCATGGTCAGGTATGAGATGGGAATGAGTCCTACTCCACACGCGACTGCAAACATGCGCATTCCGATATAGGGGACATTCTTCGAGTACAGGCTGTATATTCATCGTTTCCACATAAACAAATAAACAAACAAGCAAATAAAATTGCGTGAGTGGTCTGCTTGATGCATTGTTGTTTAAGCATGAAAGCATGCCTTGTGGTTATTTCTTTCTTCTTCCAAGAAATAAAGGGAGAACTTACTTTCCAGGAATGAAGTCAAAGTTGCCGTCAAAGCCGAGCATGTACGCAACAGCAGCGAAGAGCATTTTACCCAGAGGTGGGTGGATGTCCATAAAGAATTCGCCCCGTAGGTAATCCGCCGCGAACCCTCCAAAGTGCTGCTCATCGAATCTGTATTGTTTAGACGGATGAAAAGTATGTAGTTGTTAGAAACCACCTGCATTGTGGAATAGACGATCGTGGTCATCTGTCCTTGGTTGCCCAGTGCTTCTACTCATTCGCTTGCGCCCAAGAGGGCACTCTGTTTTCGGTGATACTCCTTGTGTGAGTGAGTTACAACGCAATAGTTCATTGATGGGCAGGTGGACAGAACTAAGGAGAAAGAGACAGAGAGACAACAAGGGCTCACTATCATCCGAATCATGCCGTCCATGAAAGAGAGACTCGCCCCTTCTTGCTACCCTCCACGTCTTCGTCCACTTGTCTTCCCCCCCCCCTACGGTGTAATACAATGGACACTCCTGTCCATAGAAAACCCACCCCCTTCTTTTCGCAAGTGCGTCTCTGTTCGCCCTGTCTGAGTGTGCCTCCCCTCTCTATATATGTTGCCTCCTCTTTACTAATCCCTTACTCCCTTTCTTTCCCACAGAAATGAATGTACCATGCAGAGTAGAAAAAGAAATGCTCGCTTTCACAGGACAAAATAGAACATACACAGATCCCTTCCCAAAAGCGAAAATAAAGAAGCAAAAAAAAAGGCACAAAGAGTAAACTTACACGACAGCGCTTGGGATGGCGAGCTTCCAGATCCTGACAAAGATAGCGATGGTGACCAAGATGGTCAAAAGGATAGTCTGTCCCTTAGGACTCTCCCACCCCTTCTTGTTCAGCTGTCGTTTCTTGCGCCTCTCGTCCTCGTTCAGCTCCTGGTCGTCATAGTCATCGTCGTTCTCGTATGGGTCTGTACTTGGCAACAAAAGGTCCCAGTCGTTAAAGATATCCTTCACCCCCACCTTCCCTCTACCACCCTTCTGGTCGTTTTTCTGAGTACGCATCTTGCGACGACCTTGAGGATCATCATCATCACCGTTCATCACGTCGCCATCCAACCGGCTCATCGGGTAATCCTCGGGAGACTGGTGAGGCTCTGGACGGAAGGTCTTGCCGAACTTTCGATTAAAGAACCCTCCTCCACTCCCAGAATCGGAAAAGCTCCCGCGACGAGAGGACGAAGCACTGGACGAGAGCGACGAGGCTGGGCCAGGTGAATAAAGCCCCCCACTACTACCTGCACCATCGTCTCCCATGAGGCCAGTGTCGATATTGAGCGAGGTCTCGGACGCATTGCTGTGAGTCCTGGAATGGCTGTAGAATGTGGGGATAGAACTCGACACCGCCGTCGGAGATTCGTATCCGCTGGTGTTACTGTTGCCGCCTTTACCGTAGTGTTGCTGGCGTTGTTGGTTGGGGATTGGGGGTGTAGGCAGTATATAGGACGATCCCGAGGCTGGAGACGAGGCACCGGATCCGTACCCACCAGCACCGTACCCTCCTCCGTTACCGAAATAGCCTTCACCGGCGCCACCGACGGGTGTTCCTGGTCTAGACGAGTAAGGACTCTGGTAAGGGCTGCTGTTGGATTGTTGTTGCTGCTGTTGTTGGTTTTGTTGGTAGCCTCCACCCTGATTGGAGTGGACGGAGGAGACACTGCTGGTTCTTGAACGCATCCCTGCATTGGGTGTGCTGAAAGGGAGCTCGGAGGACCCGGCAGGGTTGTATCCTCCAAACGACATTTTGTTAGCCTAGGATCTCCTGGGATAAAAGAAAGGATGCGATCGTTTGTGTGTGCGGCTGTCTACGTTTTTTTTTTCGCTGCTGTCAAGCACAGATATGTAAAAAAAGAATGCGAGAAAAAAATATGGTGTAGATAGTTGAGAGATGTGAGATAGATAGAGAAGGATGCTCGAATCGAGAAGAAGAAGAAGAAGAAGAAGGGATAGCCAAAGAGAAGAAAAGAAAACGAATAAAAGAAAGGGTGGGCATCATCATCTACAACAACATTCAAAAGAAAGATAGGGATGGGTCAACAAAAAGGGGAGAGACATTGATGAAGAACACGAAGGTAGGACCTACGACTCGGCGAAAGGAAGTCTCATCCCCTTTTCGCTACTCTCCCTCTCGTCCACAATGCACCACATCCTGTCGAGTGGACCCTTGTCTGCTAAGTATACCCTTTTGTTGACGAAGATGCTCATGGTCTATTGTACCTACTCCATCGAGAACGAAAGGGAACTCCCAGCCTGAATTGAAAGAATGTTATGCGGGTTGAAAGGAGTTCATCTCTTCCTCTTTCTCTTTCCTTTTCGCCAAAGTACATCCCCTCGAAGGAATGTATCCTCCTTTCGTCTTCTTGACCCCCTTTGCCTTGCCGTCCCACTCCTGAGAGAGCGATGGTTCTTCCTTCGAACACGTAGTCGTTCACTCAGTCAGGGTCTTATTGTCCTTTGACAGCAAAGAAGAGAGATGTTGTGGGCCGGTTGAAAGCGGAATATTATGCTCGCGGTCTAAGAGTGGTTTTGTTTTTCGTATCCAAGTACCATAGCCACATTGACTCGAGCATTGATCCACGTCATCCTCCCCTTTTCTTCGGTGAATTACTCGCGTGTACTATCCCCAGTGTTCCTGCCCACCACCACCGTTTGACCGAGCCTTTTGGTCAGATACAAAAGACACGTTGTGTTCGCCTATTTTTGCTACCCCTCATCGCGCCCACGTTCGCTGCGTTGGTCGCGATAAATATCAACCAATCAATCCTTCCATCCCTCTTCGTCATTCACTCCAAAACTATGACAGGCAAGTGACAAGGACGGGAGGGGGATTGTGCGCAAGGTCTCCCACGGTTTAGCCTTCGATGGCGACATTTCTGTCCCGTCTCTCTCCACCTCCACTTTCATTTCTTGTCAAGACGTTATCGTAGATTCCGAAGCGATTACAGGACAAAAGAAAAAAAAAAAAAAAAAAAAAAAAAAGAGTTGGTGCTCGCGCCGCCGCGCTCAATCCACACCCATCCAGTTTTTTTTGCTCTCTATTTAATACTGAGTTGTACATTGTGTTTTGTTGTGTTCAATGAGAAATGAACAAAAATGGGCTGGCAAAGAGCTGGTCAGTGCAAGAGTGTGTGGAAAGGTGTGCGTGTTTATTTTTGTGCTTTCGTTTGTTGTTGTTTGGGTCGTTGCTGTTGTGCTCTTGTTTGTGTTTTTGTGTTTTGAGTAAAGGAAATGAGAAATAAGGCGAGAGCGAATAGCAGAGGAATGTGTTCGCAATAGCTGGTTTTGTTTACTCTGTCTCCCGCGTCTCAATTACCGTAGCCTCTGCAAGCCACCCTTTATACACAGTTAGTTGTACATTGTCGACAATCAGGCTGCCCTCTGTTGCCAGCCCACCTACACAACGCGAGGTACTTTTATTATTCATCAAGAAAAACCTCGACGCCACAAAAAAAGCCACTACAGTCAGTATGGAAGGAAGGCAAAGTATACAGGTGCGTGCGCCGTGTGTGTGTGATGGACAGACGAATGGAGTGAGTAAGCGGGCCGTAGTCACTTTTTCAAACTCCTTTTTGGTTTGTTGATCCTGCGCGTCCTCGTCCATTATTTTTCATTTGGCCATTATCAGCTTATTGCCAATGTTATTATCAACAATATGCCGCGGGTTGTTCCTGGAGCTACGAAGAGAAGGGAAAAGGCGGAATGGGAGAAGGATAAGGGAATGAGGGTGTCAAAATGGCTCACTTTATCACTGAGCTGATACAAACGGACGCGTATCAATGGCAATAGCATTGGTAATCTCGTAGCCAATTTACAATTTTTGCATGGTTGGATTGGAAAACGAAGAAGAACAAGTCGAAGGAAAAAAATAAATAAAAACAGGGGGCAACAAAAGTGGCGTAATGAAAGAGATCGCTGAAAACTTGATTTTGCTCGAGTATCGTCGTTATCCCGTATGAGCTAAGAGACTCAGGAGAAGAGAACGAATGCTATCATGTCCTCTCTCCTTCTATTCAATTGCTTTTCTCACCAAGCCGACACCGCTGTCGAGGGAGGCTTTGCATGGACTCGAGTTGTGTAGCGTTAGCAGAAGAAAAAAGTTCTATCGACTATCTTTTCGACAACGCTATCATCGTCTCCTTGTTATCCCCTATCTCTTTCTTTAGTTCAGTTCCAGAGTTCAGATGCTCATTTATTTTCCTCCCTTCTTTGCCCTCCCTTCTTGTGTTCAGGCCCAAAACTCTTTTGAATATCGCGGTCAAGTTTGCGCGGATGGATCACGTTTTTCGAGTAGACAATTGCTCCGCTTTTGTTGTTGTCCATTGTTGTTGGTTGTTTTTGGTTTATGACCTTGTTTGACCTTGTTGTCCCCTTCATGCAAGAAAAAGACAAAAGAAACCCAAAAGAGAGACGAGGATGAAAAGAACGAGAGCTAAGGAGGCTACGTATGCACGTTGGCAAGGATAGTTCAAGGGCCACCACTTATTCACTCAGTTCGAGTTGAACAATGCGCTACCCCGCCTGTTGTCGTTCTTCTACTCTTTCTAGTTCATTCCAATAATAATAATAATAATAGAGGGGACGCATACACACGCTCTCGTCACAATTTCTATCGGCGTTTTGGTTGTGTGTTGTGTGTCCTGTTCTCACTTTTTCTGCCGCCCGTTGGCTATTGCCTTCTCTTTGTCTCCGCCCCCTTCTCCCTATGCGTTTGCGTTCTAGGCTGGGTGGATCGACCGAGCGGAGATTGTATTCTTGCCTTGCTCCCTTAGTCCTCTTGCTCTCGTTCTGCCCTCCCTCGCCCATAATCACTCTCCTCTTCATTCACTCAGTCTTCTGTTGTTTTTCCCACTTGCAAGCCCGTTTTTTTGTCCTTCCATTCAAGGCCACTCAAAAGTAACCCAGCTGGTCCATACCTCTTACTTTTCTCCAGCTCTCAACAATGAAAGCGTATGCCGTTTAATTGAAATAAAAAAAATGAGTTTGGACTCTGGAGAAAGGGAAGGCTTGTTCTTTTCTCCAGAAAGGTCCCAAGTTTTCCAGAACCTTGTTTTTTTAGCGATGGTATGAGAAGGAAAAAAAATGACTCGTTGCTGAAGCTTGGAAAAATGCAGGGGAAGAAAATAACTGAGTGCGGGAAACGGGGTAATGGATGCGTCGAAGAGAAGCAGAGTAGAATGAAGAAGGGCCCACAATGCCATCGTATCCAATCCATCCATGGCAAACTTTCTCCGGGCGCACCGAGAATAAAAAGAATAAAATGAATCGAATTGGGCTTGGAGAGATGTAAGGTTACAAAGTCGAGAACTACATAATCTCTTTCCGTGAAGCAAGAAGACATCGGACCGGACCCGCCGAGGGAAAAATGAGGAAGGCGAGTTCACCCACGGTCAGCGCAGTAGAAAAAGAAGAAATAGGGAAAGACCAAAGCCTGCTTCTTCTCAAGAATAAACAAAAGTGGAAAAGAGTACAGGGGGTAAGCGAAGACGGAGAGTCCAAGCGTGCACCTGTTGTTTGCGAAAATATATCGCTCATCTGCATGTCCTGCATTTCATTCATTTACATTCATTCATATTGGATCCCCATTCTTGCTGCTTTGTTGTTGTTGTTGTGTTTTGATGTTAGTCTTGTGTATGTTCCCAGTCCGCTCTGTCCAACTGCAGTGAGAAAATGAGAAATGGGAGAGCGATGTGACCATGAATCGAATGGGCGATGTGATAATCTACTTTCGCCCTTTTCGTGCGGTAATTTCTCGTATGCTCCTCGCATTTCATGTGTGGTGTGGATCCCAAGGGGAAAAGCCCAAGTAGCTCTTTTGAATTTCCTCTCGCACTACCACACACTCTCTATCCGAAAAGCCCTTTTGGCCTTTCGTGTCCAGCGTGCATATCTACTATAAAAACAAATAAAGGGTATTCGTCCGTAGTACCTGGTCAGATGTACACAAGCCTGACTCTTTTTACCACCACTTCTTACCCTGTCGAAAACCATGACTTTCTCTTTTGATGTTTGTTGCCTGCAGGTTTTTGCATTGAGGCTAGACCAAGCAGAGATGCAAAAAAAAAAAAAAACAATAGACAATAGGCAGAGGTGAGTGGTTCCTTTTGCTATTCTCGTTAGAAGGTCTAAACAGGACATTACGTGTAACTGAAGTCCCTCCCACTTCCTGCTCATCATCGCCCTTAGTAGAGTCATCGCCAGAAGGAAGGGCCTGTCAATCGTCATACCCGTCCTTTTCCCTTGTCTTGGTTTGTTGATGTTGTTTACTGTCATGACTTATAAGCCAGGGGTAGGAAGAGAGGGAACAGAGAAAAGTATACGGCCGGGCAAAAAAAAAAAAAAAAAAAAAAAAAAAGAGCAAGGGGAAGGAAGGACATTGAGTGGGTGAGTGAGTGAGTGAGGGGTCAGAGTGATGTGTGCCCTGAAATGGAAACAGGGGAGAGAGGAGGAGATGCCTGCAAGGAAAGCAAACGATGAGGTACGAAGGAGGGAGGGGAGGATTGAGACACTGGTGGTCGATGCGCCTCTGCCCATGTGTCCCATGTGTTTAGATGCGAAAAGATAACGAATTCATTTTCATTTTTGATAAAGTGGTCCATTCTTCTTTTGAACAACAATCAATGGGCGATAGGGGATAGGCCAAGTAATATTCTTCCCTCTCTTTTCCGAATCCTTTCGATCGCCCTCACGCTCATACACACCTAAACACATACACAAAAGAGACACACGCTTATCCATGCGTCGCCGGCTCGGCCGTCTGTTCGTCGGGAACCGTTGCACCGCTTTGTCCGCGCGCATTGGCAGAGCAACAACAACTACAGTGGTGCAGTGCACGATGATTGCCAATACAACTGCAGCCGATTGGAAAAGCCGAAGTGGGGATAACAAACATGTCTCTAGATTACGGATACGGATAGAAGATATGGATACGGATATGGATTATAGGTTTGTGATAAGGGAAAGAAAAACAACTTATCGACCATGCATACAAACCAAGCAAAAATGCAAACAGGAACACTGCCAAGCAGGAATGAGATCAAGGCGTCGTGCTCGTTCATAAACTGACCGAGCAATTGGCAATTGAAAGAAAGTTGAACGACGCCTCACCCTCACACATCTACAGATTCAGACGGACCACGAAAACTGTAAGAGAGAAGAGCGAAGAATAAAGAGCAAACGGGAAAAAAGAGCCGCGGTTGCTTTCTTGGTTTCTTACATTCTGTTGGTCAGTACTTCATACACTGGTTTGGATTCATGCAGTGGTGTGGGGAAGAAAGTATCCCCCACCTTCAGATATTAAAATAAGTTTTGAAATAAGACCAGGTGAAGAGATTGAGGAGCTCACTTTATTGACTACAGTACTCTCTTAGAGTAAAAGGTTTCTACTGCACGCAGGGATCGCTTTTTTGCTGTTGAAATAGGAGTTCAGCGCGAGAGGTACTCGGGGTAGGGGAGGTGCGCGCACGATTGCGTGCATCGGCGGTGTTGGAGCAAAAGAAGAAGGATTAAAAGAAGGAAGGAAGGAAGAGGCGACTACTGTACATATTGGATGCGATGCAAGGAGGGCACTGTAATACGAGTGTGGACCATGAAATGCGCCATCGGTGTCCCTGATGACATTTCGTTTGCATTCTATTCAATGCAACGCAATGCAATTCATTCAATTTTTTTTACCACGCCTTTTGGAAGGAGGGTGTGTGCTCAATTGCTCAGGATGAAGGTCAATATTGGACGGACCTGAAGAGAAAACGAGTTCAAAAGGCTGCCTTCCTTCCTATCTTCATCTTTTCATATCATTGTTCAATGTAACGAAATAACGCAGCCCTTGAGTCAAGAAGTCATAGAAGGGTTATTTCTTCTTCTTGTTCCTGGCTTAATTGTCGTTCCTTCTTTCATCTCTTCTCTTTTCTCTCCTCTCTTTTTCTTTTTCCGTTCCCTTTCTCTTTCTCCTTCGCCTTCACTCCTCCCTCCACTCCCTCCACTCCCTCTCCACTCTACTCCCCACTCTACCCTCCTTCCTATACTCTCGACATCCAACACATCCCTACCTCCGCCACCGCCACACTCTTCACTCTCCTCTCTCAGTCCTCTCTATATTCACTCGCCCTACTGCACCCTACCCTCTGACCCATACTTCGCATACATTTCAATCTCACTCATTTCCCACTCTCACTTTCCCTCACTCCTTCCCACCCCTCCCGCCATATATCCCATCCAACATATACCTCGATGACCGTCCGGGAAGGGTAAGGCTATTATCCATCTCTCTCTTTCAACCCCTTCCCACTTTTCTATCCTTCTGCATTGCATCTGGGACATTAGCGTACAAGACAGCAAAGCATGCAACAACAACAACAAAAGTTCCCGCGTTGTCTTCCAACTGTGCCTCTCCCCAAAAATATTTTGACTCGGTGGCAATAAGAAAAAAAAAAAAAAAAAAAAAAAAAAGAGCAACGACTCGAAGAAAAAGAAGGGCAAACAAAAGGGAAGGGTTCTTACAATTATTGCTCTTGAACTAGAAGAGAAAAGCTGATCAGGATTCTCCATTTGACTCGGAGCAAAGAACATGCAACGGTCGAATGGAATGTGAAAAGTATAAGAGACATAGCAAGAGTACAACGGCGATAGACAGTGACACCGACACTGACACCAACAGAGACATTGGCACTAAGGGCGATAGAGAAGAGAGAGAGAGACAAAGGCACAAAAGGAACGAGTCTGAAATAGACAAGGGGGGTCAAGGAGGAGAAGGAAGGAAAGAGTGAGAGTGAAGAAGGAGAAGGGGGTTGCCTTGACCTTATTTCTCCACGTTTACTGATCAACTTTGTTCATGAGGGATGAGATGGGCATGAGGAGAGTCTTCTGTCTCCTGTCTCCTTGTGGAGTTCCTTTCTTTCTTATTCTCTGTCCCCTACACTCAAGGTGGACAGACGGCAATGACAGACATATTTGTCTTTCCTCTCCCCTCTCGTCATTTTATGCCCGCTTGACTTTTGGTACTCTCTAGACGAGTCTCACGTCTTCTTGTTACCCTTCTTGTGAGTGTGTGACCAAGCTATCATCATCGATGACCCTTCCTTGACTTTTAAGCCCAATGTTCTCTTTCTCCCATCAGGCCATTCTTCTCTCTCTCTCTCTCTCTCTCTCTCTCTCTCTCTCTCTCTCTCTCTCTCTCTCTCTCTCTCTCTCTCTCTCTCTCTCTCTCTTCTCTATCCTTCTTGTTCGTTACCATCGAGACCACTTTCTTTCTTTCTCTCTCTCTTTCTCTCTTTCTCTGTTTCTCTGTTTCTCTCTTTCTCTCTTTCTCGTCCATTCTTATTCGTCAGATCTCCTCTACCGTGCAACTATCCTCACCTCTCTCTCACACACACTTCACACACGCAGACACGCACACATTATCTTTTCTCTTCATTCTTTCTCTCTCTCTCTCTCTCTCTCTCTCTCTCTCTCTCTCTCTGTCCCTCTCCCTCTCTTTCTCTCTCCTCTCATACTCCGCTCTCCCTTTGGTCACTCATTCATTCATTCACCTCCGCACCCCTCTTCTCCACACTCATATCCCCTTCTACCCCTCCTTCTCTCCCTGTCGGACTTTTTTTGAGTAGTCCATTTTACTGGCGTCCCCTGTCCATTCCTCTCCTTCCTTCTTCCCACTCCACACCACACGCCTCCCCTTTCTCACCTTTTGGAGTGTCTTACCCCTCCTTGTTCCTTTGGGACCTTTCTCATTTCTATTTTGTTGCTCCGCGCGACCACAGTCCGCCTCTCCACCCCTGTTTCGCAAGTACATAGCCTCAGATCAAAACATCGAGTCGCCATCATTGAATCCTCGCCACTCAAAACTCCCTGAGTTGCCATCCTGGCAACCACAACCTATACCACAACCCATTGCATCCTAGCCAACGAGCTTTCTTGTTATATCTCACTTCTATCCCACTTAATACCCCTGTGTCTAGACCGTTTCTTACTTATTTCTCGGGCTTTGCCCTTTTAACTTTCTGTTCATTTTCAATTCGCCCATTTTTCATTTTCATTCCTTTTCTGTGTTTTAGTGTTTGTGCTCTTTTCTTCAACAACGACGACAACAGCACAGAAAACAAACAAACAAACAAAACAAACACCCTACAAGTTATATCCTTCTTTTATTCATAACAAGCACACATCACTAAATGCAGTATACTCCCTTTCTGTTGCCTCCACCTCCTCGTCGTCACGCCGTTCCCGTCACCGTACCCAGAAACCTCCAGCTAGAAATCTCGGGCATCCCCGCCGAGAATGGCAAGTGCAGGGTCGAGACGCAACTCAAGATCGGCCTGCATCTTCGATCTGGCAACTCTAACCCCGTTACAGAGTACAAGCAGCTCCGTCTCCCACGGCACTACATCGCCAAAGAGAAGCACCGCATGGAGAAGTTTAATGGTACTACACAAGCCATCTTGCCTGCATGCATAACACAGATTATCTCGTTTTTTTCCCTTGAAAAGAGAGTGAGAGGTTGTAGAAGAAAGAGGAGAAAAGCTAAAGGTTGATGTTCGATGGGAAGAAAAAGGAGAGAGAGCTGAAAGGATTAACGCCTAGTAGGAGGATGTAGAAGAAAAAAAACAGGAATTGAACTGCTAACAATTTGACGTTCATGATCTGCAAACCCCCCCCCAACATAGGTCGCGACAAACATTTGCAAGACTCCGAGATCTTGACGCTCGATACCAGGCTGGTGTGCGACCATGACATGACCAAGATTCTCGAATGCTGCGACAACTGCATTGGCCGAGAGAGAAAGCGCGCCCATCGCCGCAAGGAGACCCAGAAGCTCCCCGGCACCCTCGGCACCATCCCTGTCTTTGGCGCTATCCACCCCCGGAATGTCGACGCCGCCTTTCCCGCAGAAGACTCCAACCCACCAACACCAACAGATCCAACAGAACACCAGGCTTGGGAGAGGAGCAGAATCATGGTCTTCAGCAGCACGGAATACGTCGACATTTCGGCTGGCGAGTGTATGTTGCCCACGCGGATCACATGCTACTGCCGACACCACAATGAGAAGGTCGGCTTTCGGTAAGTTCTTTCTTCCTTCTAAAAGGGTTGTTTACGTTCATTTGTTCTCTGGCATACGAAGGCATGGACAGACCGGAAGACATGTCGAAAGATGCTGTGAATAAGGCATATCGGGAGAAGGGTCAAGGCACTGCACGAAACACGGATGAATGGAAGGCACAGGGACCATGGAGCTGCACATCCGGATGTACACGTAGCTTCAGCAATAGGGACAGCAACACTACCGCTTTTTCTCATTCCCTTTCCTGTTGTTCGTGAAGTCGCCCATTCATCAGGCCTTGGCAAGGAAGTCCATGACAGAAGGCTACACCAAGCCTTGTTCTTTCTTTTTTTCCATTTGCATTTTCAGCTGACAGCCAATTATACATAAATTATTGTGTCAATTTTCGCACATGTTACCGCCTCCTTTTTCCCTAATCCTTCTCTTTGTCTTCTGATGTGTATAGAATCCAATTCACAGCTCGGGATGCAACAGGGGCAATCGTCGCTTCTGTCCTTTCCAACCCAGTTATGATGATGGACGATCACAAGTCAGGAAAAAAGACAGCGCCTTCATCGGAGCATGCTAGCAGAGGTTCAATATCCATCCCAGCCTCACCTGTCCTGGTACCACTCACGCAACAATGGGACGGCCAATCAGGAACGAACTACAGAGGTATGGATGAGTTGGATTTGGAGGCAGGACAGTCTACACAGCAACAACAACAGCAACACCTCTCAGCCATGAAAATGGAAGCTGAAGGCGAGGCGGAGCTCTTGTCGGCGGATGTATTGTCTCCCTTAGGATCGACGGCGCGCATGGGCTCCAAAAGGCGAGTGAGCGATGACAACTCGATGGACGATGTCCAGCTTCAGCAGCAGTACTTTCGGCGAAAGACGAGCCACGATATCACGACCACCTCTGGTTTCCCTGCACCATCATCGCTCGGTTTCGCATCCATTAAGCGAGAATCCCTCTCATCGCCGTCGCCCTTTATGCCAGGCTCACCCTTTGCCACCGATGATGAGCAGAATGCCTTTGCGCCCTCATTTGCACAAGCCATGTCTGTGCACCGTGGCAGTCTAATGGACCAGAACGCCGCCGCCGCCGCAGGAAATATGTTCTCGCTCACCGACCGGAGTGGGTCCATCCACTCTCTCAACTCTCTCAACGACTTTTCGGAACAAGAGAGGCTGCATGCCGAATCGACGTCGATGTTGGAGAACTTTACCAACCTGGACGAATCCATGTCGTCTCCGTCCAGCGCCTTCCAGTCGAGTCTCCTTTCCATGGAGCACAACCCCTTGCTCGGCAGCAACGTGTTTCCATCCCGTGCCTCTTTTTCGATTCCCGGAACGACCTACCCTACCTTATCGGCGGCCTACTCTGTCCCGAGCACACCCGGCGTCATGGACGGACCTCAGTTGCATGAACTTTCCAACTTTCAAAACTCTAGTGACTTCATCCAACACCAACAACAAATGCTCATGCAACTCCAAAGAGCAGCTCAGCAACAGCAACAACGACAGCAGCATCAACAACAACAACAACAACAGAAGGAAGCGATGACGATCCCATGGACCAGCACTGAGTTAGAGAACAAGAGCATCATGCCACAGGCGACCAGTCCATCATTAAGCTCGTTTATCCCTATCCCAACCTCTCTACCCGACACCACAGGATTTGAACCCAACTTTCATGCGATCACAATGGCTGCTGTCAGTTCGACAGAGGCCAATGGTCCATCCACCCTTGTCTCTGCTGGTGAAAGCACCAAAAAGCGAGGTCGGCCACGCAAGAGTGTCTCGGTTGTACCGAACGCCACCATCCCCTCTGGCGCGAGCTCTCCAATGGTCTCGCCCAAGGCCCCCTCGACCAACATGCCACCCTCTCCATCACCACCTCCCTTTCTGACGCCCGCTGTCACCCAGAGCCTGACGGGCATCGGCAGCACCTCAGCCACAGCTGCAGCCCAGTATCTTAACTTTCAGCAGCAGCAATTGCAGCACCAGCAGAAGCAGGCTATTCTCTCGCGACACCAGAAACCCCGTGTCCAGAAGCTCATCCCTGCCAAAGGACCAGTCGATGGCGGAGTCGAGGTTACGCTGTTGGGCAGCGGGTTCTTTCTTGGGATGATTCCCACGTTCGATGGAGTGCCTGCGCAGAATGTGCAGTTCTATGGACCCGAAACCGTCATCTGCCAGCTGCCTCCCAGAGGATTCACTGGAACTGTCGTCGTCAAGGCACAGCAGAGTGCGAACCCTCCAGGAACCAGCCTTGCAAATGACGAAGTTCGGTTCACAGCAGCAGCGGCTGCATCGTCTAGTCTTGAGCTTGTCCGAACCATGCACCAGCTCTTGAACGGCAATGGCCCCAGCTCTACTTCCTCCTCCTCCCCCTCCTCACCGTCGTCGTCCTCGTTGTCGTCACCGTCGACCGCCTCTGCTGCCACCAGCTTAAACATGAGCAGCCAAGATGAGGACATTGGAGTGTTGTTTGAGTATGAGGAGGACAAGAGCGATCGTGATCTGATAGCACTGGCATTGCAGGTTGTCGGCATGAAGATGAACGGTCGTGTTGAGCCTCCTCACCAGATTGCCATGCGGATCATGGGCACAGCCGCAGCACAGCAGCAGCAATTGCAGCAGCAACATCAACAACAACAGCTTCAACTTCAACATCAACACCAGCATCTCCAGCAACAGCAACAACTCTTGCTCCAACAGCCACACCACCAGCAGCAACAGAATCAATACCAACAGGCTCAGCCACAGAAGCAACAGCAACCACAACAGCAACAGGCCAGGAAGAAGCAAACTTCTCCTGCACCACGCCCACCATCGACTACACGAGCGCTGTCTGCCCCTATTGTGGTGGCTCCTATTGCCAGAGCTACCAAGATGACGCCCACTGCAGCGACCCCAGGAGCATTGACGCCCATTCAGTTACAGTCGCCTCATTCCCAGATGTTCCAGCCTCCTTCAAGATCTTAGACTCCCTTTTTTTTTCTTCTTCAATTGTTCTTTTACATTACTTTGTTTTTACGTTCTTTCATTTTCCTGTATGTATTTCTTAGCATTTTTTTTTTCTTTTACTCTAGACTCATGTATACCCTCATCAATGTCATCAAAACTCACTCCTCTCTCTCAATATCCTTTTTCCTTCAAAAAATAAAAGCATCGAAATAAAACATCACCGCCTCTCCGTAGCAAGTAACTCGCGTTCCCATAGAACACATGTTTTGGTGGCGCTCTTAAGGAGCGCATCATTCCTCCAAAAGAAAATTTTTTCACACATAAAAAGGGAGTCGCGACATCTTTTCACTGATCTCTCCACCCTTTCCCCTTCCCCTCTTCCCGCCCATTCCATAAAACATCCACTTTTGCACAAGGTAAACCCCCCTCCCCCAACTCCTTCACCATCCTCCTTTCCTTCTATCCCCTGTTCTATTGAGGGCAATATGATGTATTACAATATATATGTTAGACTTCCTACGCTCGAGTGAGGAAAACTTTTTCGTAACCTGACCCTTGCCTCTCTTATGGATTCTCTCATTCGAGATTCATCAACAAAACGAACAACAGAAGAGAAACAAAATCCTCAAACCTCAATCGCGAAGCAGCTCAGTATCATTTATTGACACGTTTCTTTTTTGATGTTGTTATTGTGCAATTAGGTACTCCTCTTTCTCGGTCCATATTATGTTGGTTTTGTATTTTGTAGGTCAAAGCATGAGCGAACTAGGCTATAGCAATGACAATAATAATAAAAGTAAAAGAAAAAAAGAACACAAAGGGGACGTATTGTACAAGGTGAAAGTGGAAAGTGGCGGAAAGGCTGAAGTAGCAATGGAGAGGAAACGAAAGTGACAGTGTAACTGGAGTTAACAGAAAAACAAGCAAAGAGAGTGGGAAGAGAGGATTGATCAATCCTCTGGTTATGAAGAACGTCACTTCTCCGTCGCTTCTCAGTCATAGGGGAAAGCATGACCAGTCAAGGCATACCAGCGCTTGCTCGCATCCATGAATTGGTCATGGCTCTCGCTCGCAATCCGATCGGCGCGTCTCGAGTCCTCGTACGACTTAACCGCCTTCAGATATAAGTCTGTCGACCGCTCCTGGATTCTACTCCACTGGGACGACGTCAATTGAACCCGTGTCAGTCCTGGCCCCTCGTCGTTGATTCTCGCTTCTTCGACAACAGTTGTCGTCTTCAATTGTTCCATCTCCACCTCGCGATTGTGTTGTTGGTTGTATTGCTGCTGGATGCAGTACTCCGGTTGAACCCTTGATCCCGCGAGAGTAAACATCGCCAAACGTCTCTCCTGCTGCTGGCTCGGTGTCAAATCGCGTTGCTGACCATGTGTACCACTCTGGGTAGTGCTCTCGTCGCGTCGACACTGAAAATGCTCATACAAGGCCTTTCGTCTCGCTTCCTTAAGTGCATATAGAGAGTCCTGCTGATTCTCCGCGGACATCATGGCACTAAGCGACGTAGAAACACAAGGAGCGCCCAGGGACCCCCATGCCTGAGCCGATGAAATTGATGACCGCGGTGGCGGTGTAATGGTGGGGAAGCCTTGTCGGTCGCGTGCAAATACCGACGGTTGGACCGAATCGTTGGCGAAGTCCGAGCTCGACAGCCAAGGGAGAGTCCGGAAACTGTGCCTTATGGGAATCGGAGCCGTTACTGGACTTCTGGAGGGCGTCGAGGGTGGGGAGGGAGACGTTGGTGAGAGCGGTCTTGATGATGGTAGATACGACGAGTACGACGAGGATCGCGTCATGGCCGATTCATAGCCTGATTGACCCAACGGCGACTATGAATGAGGATAAAGCGGATAGATATTAGTCGAAGCTAAATGTTAAAGAACAAAGCTAGTTTCTTCTGTTGACGTTTCAGTCGCATACCTCAAGTTCTCGTTTCATGTTCCTGATCACATTGATCAGCAAGTTTTTGTCCTGTGCGCTGGTATTCGCCTGTGTCTGAGGAGCAAGCGTGACCGGAGGAGGAGTGGCAGCAGATGCCGAGGGAGCCTGAAGCGGTGACGAAGGGAACAGAACGCTCCTGGTAGCCAGATCAGCAAACTGCTCTTGTGGGAACAGTGTCTGACACTGAGACTCTGTCATCAGCTGGCCTTGCCCAAACACTTGAAAGGCGACCGTATGGAATTGGATAGCATGTGCATGGTCTTCCAGGGCACGCCTCGTCAGATTCAAGGCGCCGAGCAGATATCGCGAAGCCTCGCCATAGGTCCTATCAACAGTCTTTGCCACATCATCAATCGTTGCCAGTGGGGCTAGTAGGTATGCTGCAGAGGGTGTGGTAGTGGCAGAAATGATGGATCTTGATCTAAGGAGCTCAGGCACTTGTGGCTCAGTCTTGACTGGCAATGAAAACAGACTCTTGTCATCAAGGATCAAGGACCTTATTTGATGTCGATCCTCCGGTACAGTCGGTCCAGCTCGCGAGCGGGGTTCCTCCTTGAGGACCGAAGAAATCATAGACCTGGCATGAGCGCCTCTCGTTGTACCTTGTCCAGTGCTGCCAGTATTGTCCCTTGTTGGTGTCTATTGTTTTTAAGCATAAGGATGAAAACTCAATAGGCTTACTACTTGGTAAGTCGTCCCAACAGACAGCTATAACAGGAACAAATAGTCAGATTGTTATACCTCAGGACGAACAGTTGGAGATAGCGACACAGTATCATACCCATGACAATAGGGCCTGCCTCCTCCGTTACGTTCCTGTTGAGGCATCGCCGTAATCTCGCAATCTGTGTTAGAAGTCTGCAGCACCGTAGCAGCAAATTTGTATGTCTCAATACCATCCATGGGAAAGTCCGAAAGAGACGAGACCTTTCTTGGCAGACCTACAAAAGAGCCATCACCATCATCATTGTCCTGGATCGACGCGATCACAGGTGCGGCGGAAGCAGACGCCTTCACAGTCTTCTTTGGTCGAGTAGCACGTGGTTTCTTCGGCGTCGCCAGCGTCATGGCTCGTTCGGATGCTGCTCCTGATCCCTCAGGCTTGGTTCTGGATCTCATAGGTGTGAGTGTCTTCACCTGCTTGGCATCAGCCTCCGCATCTATTTCCTCTTCCTCCGATTGATCTTCCGCTCCCTGTCCCTTGTCCCTGGCTTCTGGCTTCTTTAGTGCGGGTTTCTTTACTGACTTGACATCTTCTTTTGGCTCAACCTCTCCCCCCTCAAGCCGCGCTTCCTTTCTTCCTGCTGCTGCTCCTTTCTTTGCCCTGGGTCTTGGTTTCTTTGTCGTAGGAGTCTTTAACAACTGAGGGACCGTCTCCGATTCGGTATCATCTACCGACTCGATGTCGATATCTGAAAGGGCTCGTTGTGCTGCTGCTGTTGCTTTCTTGACGACCAGGGCACGTGCGACGATGGCTCTCGGAGTCTTGGGTGTTTTAGGTGGCTTGAGCGTCTTGGGCGTCTTGGGCGTCTTGAGAGTTATAGCTACTTCCTCCCTCACCTTTGGCGTAGAGCTTCTAGTCACTCGTCTGGGAGGTGGTGTCTCTGGGAGTGGACTCAGGCTTGCAGAAACAGGTGCGGGGCTGGGGCTCTGACTCTGACTTGTAGACTCCTCTCTGTCCCCCTGATAAACGTCATCGTCGTCCGACTCTGATTCCGAGTTCTTCTGAACGCCTTTGTTGCGAGGTCGTCGTGGCATATTGATTTTTTTTTTTCTTGTTTGGATGACTCCTATGCTTAGGGAAAATGGTGGCGTTATGAGTACTTTTAGTAACCACGCGTGAATGATGTCATTTTACACCTTATCGGCAGCGTTGACCAAGGCTGCAAAAGAAACGCAAAAGGCCTTTTACCTTTGTGGAGTGGGTCTACTCTGTTTCGTTGGAGTAGGAAAAAGAGCGTGGAGCTTGAAATTCAATGAATGAGTTGAGGGATGAAAATAAGGATGGAGGGAATGAAGAAGATCAAAGGAGGGACAAAGAGACGAGTTTCTGGGCGAATTCTATCTCAAGCGACTCGATCAATATCAGGTGATTGATGTATGATGATTCTTTTTTATTCAAAAAACAAATGCTGAGGTACCATGCTGGAAAAGCCTCCATTTTAGACTTTCAAAGCCTCCAACTCCTTCAAAAGGGCTGCCTCGGCAGTGATCTTCTGGAGCTGCGTCAACTCAAGCGTCTCTCCTGCAGCCTGCTTCTCCTTGAGCTCGTGGATCTGCTTCAGCTTTTTCGTCACGTTGCGGATCTTCTTCTCAGTCTCTGTCATCTGACTGCTGGCCGAGGTCGTAGTCGCTGGCAAGAGGGCTCCGTTCTGGGGCTTGCTCTTGCTGTTGTTGTTGTTGTTGTTGCTGCTGTTGTTATTCGAGTTGGGCCTTGGGGTATTAGAGCGGGCTGGTGAGTTGGCGCCTGATCCTGCAGTAGGTGCTGCTGGAGTAGATGCTGGTGCTCCATCCTCGCTGTCCTTATTCTTCTTGGCATTCTCGCGCTTCTTCTTGTTCTTCAACGCAGCCTTGGACAGGTTGGCATCAGCAGCAGCATTAGCAGTGGCAGAGGCGGATGTGTTGTTGGCAGAAGCATCGGTGAAAAGTGAAGGTGCAGGGGTACCACGGGCCTGGGGAGGTCTGTAGGCGCCCATTGCGCGGACGGGAGCAGGTTTGGCAGCTGCAACGGCCGAGTTTGCGGTGGGCTTGGGGGCAGGAGACAAGGCAGAGCGGATGGCATAGAGCTCAGGGGCAGCGGGTCTCCAGCTGACCTGGTACAGCTCGTTCAACTCTTCAGTGTGAACCAAAGTACCGGTGTAGTGCCAGATCTTGTAACCGTTGTCAACACGAAGACGGGGGCTGAGGGTGGCGGTCAAAATGTGGCGGTTGTCGGGAGACCACTCGCAGGCGGTAGTGTCACGGGCAGAGACACTGGCAATCTTCTTGAGAGTCTTGCGATCCCAGAAGTCCATGGTGCCGGCCAAGTTACCGAATCCTGCCAAAACCAAAATTCGTCCGCAAGGGTTCCACTTAATGGTGTTGCGAGCATCCCGACCAAACTCGTGAACTGCGTTGGCGCGGTGGTCGAAAAGAGTCGTCTTGGGGCTGGGCATCTGTCCGTGAATGACAACAAAGTCCTTGGAAGCGGGGGCCCAGGCGACGTCGTGAATCAAGCCATCGATAGGAACTCTGCAGTCAAAGTTGCCAGCAACAGCCAAGTAGTACAGGTTAGTCTCTCCGTAGTACGACTTTCCAGTCTTGTCGTGGTCGGTTGTGGCCCAAACAAGGACGTTGGTGCCAAGCTGGTTCCAGATCATCTGAACACGATCAGCCTTGAAGAAGGACTTGCTGGCCAGTGGGACAGTGAAATTGGTGATCGAGTAGATGCGAACCATGGCTGGAGCTCCCTTGCGCTCACCGAAAAAGACGGCAACCGAGGTACTCTTTCCTGGTGAGAGCGAGAACTGGGACATGCCTTCCTGACGCAGCTTTGTGAAAGGGGTCTTGGTCAAATTCTTGGGCTCCCAGAAATGAACCTCGTTCGAAACCATCCTGGCGCAGTAAGCCTCATCGTCAGTCCACTGAACATTCCTATATGAAAAAGTCGCAATAAGAGTTAGTCTCTGTTGTGGCTGAATAAGATGAAGCGGTTGGCGACTGGAGGCATGCTCTACTGTGGTTGGTTCCCTCAGGGGGAAGGGACAAGGGCGGGAGGCGATGCAGGGGAGGCGGGGAAATCCTTTGGAATTGTAACTCCTGAACTGCAGTCCTGATAAGAGGAGCATTGAGGTAGGGCGAGGCATGAGAGGAGATTGGCAACAGCGAGTGAGGTGCAGGGTATTACCAGTTGTTCTGCGACTTTTGGGAGAATGAAGTCAACTCCTGACCAGTCTTGACCTCATAGATTGACATGTTCTTGTGCGAGCCATCCTCAGTCTTGACTATTAGACCATCGAATCATTATCAATAAACAAAGTACACTGATTAGTTGCCAATCATTTCTTCGCCGTGGATATTCCTATGGGTGAACAGACGTTAGGTCAATTGATCCCAAGGCATAATCACACGTCTGTCTTCCTCACGGTTAGATCCTTCTTGATCACTTCTTGTGCGTTTTGCTTACTCTGTCGCATCCAAGTCGAAAGGAAAGTTCCCTTGGGAGAAAAGTCGATCTCGATAATATCCTTGACAGCGATCTCCTGGATGATCTCCAACGACTGAGCGTCCATCACCTTGACACTATCGTATATGAATGAAAAACAAGAGTTTGCCCCGGGTTTTAGTGATGCGAAGGATAGAACTAGAGCCAAACATGTAGAGTCGGGTTCTTTGACACTTCAGTTTTGGGACTGATCAGTGTTAACGACAGCATTACCATTCGGGGGTGGCCCAGGCAAGGTACTGGCCGTTCTTGCTGTACTGGAGCACACGAATGTTGCCTGTTTGCCTATGGATGAAGAAGGATGGTAGAGGTGATCATCAACAAAAGAGAATAACAATTAGTTTCTTGAGGGGGAAGAGGATAGGCCGAGAACCGCAGTTATCACAAGGTGGTCAGGGACAGTGCGGGGTTGACGAAGAGCGAGAGAGCGGATCATAGAGACAGAGAAGCCAGTTCCATCCAAAACCACAAGAGAGTTCCATTTGGGAGGGTTGTGTTCATACTTTTCGAATCCAGCAGGGGCGCCGAAAGCAGGAGCTCCCTCGGAGAGACCGATTCCTGAGGCGGAACGGACTATGTTGTCGTTCAAGAAAGGATGGTCAAAGAGAGGCGGAGAGAGAGGGATATGATGAGAGTGAGCAGAGCGCGGGATAGTTAGTTGGTTAAAGTTGATCAGGCAAAAAAAGTGAGATCTCGTTCTGGTGGTTTCTTTCCACGAGTTGAAGGACAAAGTGGAGTCTTTTTCTAGAAAGGGTGGTGACGAAGGCGAAGAGGTGGAAAGATGTGGTGATATACATACAGGCGAATTGGGTGGGTGGCAGGGAAGCGGCAGACATGGTCTATCAGAGTTGGGAGGGAGACTGCAGTGTCAAGAAAAGAAAAGAGAGAAAAAAAAAAGCTGCGAACGAAGAGTGGGAGGGGACATGAAGAAAAATCACAACAGTTCCTTTTAGCACGTGACCCTGATAAGATATTTTATTTTTACATAGCGATCAAAGGCGGCTGCGGGAGTCCTCCTCGGCGACCTTGACAAGCATCTTGCCAGTGTTATCGCCCCTGAACAACTTCACAAGAGCCTCAGGTGCACTCTCAATGCCATGGACAATCGTCTCGCGACTCTGAAGCTTGCCCTCTTTAATCCACTGCGACATATCCTCAATTGCCTTGCCGTACTGCTTGGCATAGTCAAACACAATGAAGCCCTCCATCCTTGCGCGCTGGGTGATAAGCGCACTGTAGTAAGCTATATCGTGAAATAAATGACCGAGAAAAATGTTAGCATTGATACTAGCTGGCGATTAAAACAACCGATGCTAACAAGATGCATAATTCGCAATATTTACCTGGCCCTTTGGGGGTGGCATCGTTGTAGGTGCTGATGGCACCACAGACAATAATACGGCCCTTGAAGGCAATGCGTCTCAAGCAAGCATCCAAAATGTCTCCGCCAGTGTTATCGAAAAAGATGTCAATCAACTTGGGAGTAACGGCGCAGAGGTCCTTGAAGAAGGTCTTTGACTTGTAGTTTAGGGCAGCATCCAATCCGAGTTCCTTGACCAAGTAGTCGCACTTGTCAGGAGATCCTGCAATTCCAATGACGCGGCAGCCGAAGACATGCTTGGCGATCTGGGCAGCAACCATACCAGTTGCACCAGCAGCCTAAAAGAAGAAAATAAGTGTTTGATGTTGGTGAGAGTTGCCTGTTTTCATATTTTCTTCGATCACAATCGACATTCAATTAAGCGCTAACGTTAGCGATGAACGACTTACGCCAGAGACGACAACTGTGCAGTTGGGACCGCCCTTCTTGACAATCTCGCCGACCTCATAGAGACCAAAGTAGGCGGTCAGACCGGTCATTCCCAAGACACCGAGATAGGTCGAGGGCGAAACACCGGGGAAGGCCTTGATCTTGACAAGATCCTCCGAGGGCTTCAAGACGGCGTACTCTTGCCATCCGCAGGTGGCACGAACAAGCTCGCCAACCTTGTAGTTGGTGTTGTTGGACTTAATGACCTGGGCAACATCGGCAGAGCGCATCACCTCGTCAATACGAACAGGGCGGATGTATCTAGCGAAACACATTGGCAAGAGGAGGTCAATTGGATTGACTTTTGGCTTGTCTTTTGAAAGAAGGGATCAATTGAAATGGCAAAGAAAATGCATATCCATGGTAAAAGTGACAGAACTTACGAGCGGACATCGCGCATCCAGCCGCGCATGGCGGGATCAAGCGAGATGTAGAGGACCTTGACCAGGATCTCGTTAGGGCCAAGCTCGCCTGAGAGGGATTCTTTCTGGACTCTGAAGGTGGTCTTGGGATCGATATCGGCAACGGGTCTGCTGGCCAGGACGATCTGTGTGTTTTCGATAACAGCCATTGTGTATGTGTTGCACTGTTTAGAGAAGGTAGTGGTTGAAAGTGTTGGTGAGAATGTAGAATGAATGAGAGGATGAAAGAAGAGAGATGAATGCGAAAAATAATAAAAAGCTATCATTATTTGTAGGTGAATCAAAGAATAGTATGGCGGAAGGCGATCGGTCCAATGTAATTCTGAGCCGCACAATTTTTTCGCTTCCCCACATTTGGTCCAGGTGCCCTCCCACGGATCCCTTCGATCATACCCGGACTGTCCGGAGGGGCTTCGACGTCAACTCCTCCACCTCCTTGCATCGGCGTTCAACTTGCCGGAAGGGTCAATTGCTCAACATACCCCGGACTTTGTTCTTTAAGATACGTAGTTTATTAATGTTCTTACAAATGCGGTTTTGTACAAGGATTAGAAATAAAAGAAAGGAAAAAAAACAAAGATGTCTATGTGAAATGAGAATTAGAGTGGGGAGTGCAAAATAGTGTGTAGAAAACATGCAGACTTGAAAGGTTAATCGATGTCCATGTCTGTGACCTGTTCCTCCAAGTCCGTCAGGGGTGCATCGCTAGATAGATTGTACTCCTCATCGTCCGCCAAGTTGCCATCATCGTCACCGTCGTCGCTCAGCTCCTCAATCAGTGCAGACGAGGCGAAATCATCGTCTTGAGTTTCGTCCTCCTCCCAAATGATTCCCCGTCCTTGGTTGCACCGCGAGGAAGGCCCTCGGCCATTAGGATCCTGCTGGTAGAGTACCATTTCATGGCCCTGCAGCTCGTCCATGGCGGCGAAACCATTCGCCTTATCATCCATCCAGCGACTCCATTCGACAGTTTGGCGGTGAGGCGTCAGAGATACACTCCTAGGCCCATTATATAGGACCATTGTTTGATGATTTGGATAGCTGGAATCCAAGGACGACTGTTCACCTTTCGCACTGGGTTCTTCCTGCTGCATTTGGCGTTCTTGCTCGGACAATGCATCTTCCTGCTCCTGCGAGATGCCGCTGACAGTCGTATCCACTGTCTGCTCAGTCCAGAAACCATTGGCGCTGCAGTATGGCTCTTTGTGAGCATGTGGCGATCCTGCTGTTGTTGCTACCGATCCTCCGCCGCGTGCAATTCTTCCCGTAGCGGTAGTTCGTTGTGTCCGGTTGGATCCAATAAAACCATAGAGGTTCTTCCTGCACCGCAGGTCGGTCTTCAATTTTGTCGACAGCTGGTCAATGTCGCTCTCGTCGTCGCTCAGAAAGTGCAAGTACTGACAACGATTGACCTTGCTGAGTCGCATCCTTTTGGCCGGTGAAGGGTCGGAAGGCGAGGGATCCAGAATAGGCAACAAGGTTCCATCCGCTTGGAGTTCGAAAACTTGATGCAGCAGGTCGGCGGACTCTGGTGGTGAGGATGGCTCACATGAGGAATTACGGCGTCGTTTGTGCTGTTCCTTGTCGACCATGTGTATGGGCACCAGTTCCTCGCCGGATGACAAATCAATAATGCTTGGCCCTTTTGAGCTTCGAACAAACGCTGGGAAATTCGAGAAAACATTCCTGTGCGACCAAGCCGAGATAGATGAGGCCTGTGGGAAGACAGGTGGTGTGTCGTGATGGGAGAGCGGTGGGTTAGGTTCGGTCTCGCTGTTCCGGTTGGTGCTGTCGCTGTGGGAAATCGTTGTCGTTTGGGAGGGGTTGAAGGACGACGCTGAAGAATGCGTCCGAGGCCTTGCGGAGGATGATCCAGCTGAAAGTGGTAGCCGTGAAGTTGATCCTGCTGACTGTGAAAAGGCAGGACACTTGAGCAGCGAGTTTTTAGCCCTTTTGCAGGGTCTCGAAGGCCACGGCGAGCCTCCATTCAAGTTCGACAAGGAGGCCTTCCGGCAGCCACCAGCGTCGTTGCGCTGCGCTGCATCGTCATGGAACTCCTGCAAGGAGGCATCGAGTGCTTCAAAGAACTCTGGCTCGAACTGAAGAGGGTGTTTCCGTTTATATGGGTTGTAGGTGCTGCTGCTTGCTGCGGTGGAGTCCTTTTTGATGTTGCAGTCGTTGCTGTTGTCAGTGCTGGGAGGGATCGTGCTGGAGCAAGACGGCGAGTGGGAGGATGATGTAGTGAATGGAAGATTTTGATGATGGCTTAGGGTGATGTCGTTGTCTTTTCGGTGATGTGCTTCCGCTGCCGAGAGGGATGATGTGAATGCGGCAAGCGGGTCCACCTGACGGGCAAACATGGCCGGGACGACAGCGTAAGGAATGTGTGGATGCGGTTGACGATCCTTGGTTTGGTCTGCTTCTTTTCCAGGGTCGGGTGGTGGTGTTGGCGAGTGCGGCCCTATGGGTGTGAAAGTCGGCGGCAGTGATCTGTTGGTGTCAACTTTTGCAAAGTGTTGGGCGAAAGGGGGGAGAGGAAGAAAAGAGGAAGGAGGGAAGGGAGATATGAAACTCTTTTTTACGCCTTGCACTGTGCACCTTTTGCTTTGTTTGTGGTGATTGGCCCTACACCTCCAGGTAAGCTGCATGTGCTGTGAAAGAGTGTTCTACGATGACCGTTTTTTTCTATTTTTTGATCAGAGTATTATTTCTGATGCCTCATTGAGAGTGAGACAGATAAAACTGATCTGTGGTCGTGCCTGGATGCCTCTCTCTTCTTCTTCCCCTCCTTCACGTTCAACGGTGCGATGGCACATACCATCACCTCTCATCTCCTCTTATAACCGCTACAACGCTACGTGGCGAGAATGATACCCAGTCTATGGTTGTATCTTCCTTGGTTTTGGGTGATGTTGATATAAAAGCGAAAAAAAGTGAACATGCATTAATGAAATCCTTTTTTTTTTCTCCAATGACCTCCTATATTCTTTGTGCAAACCTGGCAAACCTGGCAAATCAAGGTGAGTGGTGTAAGGCCCACGAGATAGCCAGGAAAAAGGAGCAGGAAAAAAATAATCATTTTGCACATGAGTGGCAAGACAGCCATTCACTTTTTTTATGTTTCTATCGTAAGTACATGTAACATCGATTTAGAAACGACTGGACGTCGTCCTGTTCGACACCTCAAACTCATCTTCAAAGCGGCCCAGTCCACCAATGCCTGAGCGGCTGCCTGCATATCCTGATCCTGACGTGCCCGAAACCGAGCCGACCGAACCAGCCCCCGAAACACCCGCCGCACGGATGCCGACCTCATTTCCAATAGGGCGTCTTCCAGGCACACTCACAACATGCGCAGAATGAATCCAGCCCCAGCGATATGCCAGCTCGTGCGCGCAAATCTCGCCAAATCCAAGGAAAACGCCGTTGATAAAGGGCAAGATAAAGTTGATGGCGGTCATCTTGGCGAGCGAGAGGACGGTCTCTCGGCTGATGAATGGAGCCAGGATCTTCCATGGCATGGTCTGGTTCATGTCGATAACATCCGTTGACAGCTCCGTAGATGAAGACAGGGGCACAGCGGGGTTGGTGGGCTTGGCAGGGACCACTCCAGTGACAAAGGGGCGAGTGGCGGGTGTGTTGGAGACGATGGCAGGAGCAACGTGCTTTGTGGACGCGAGCTTGTTGCTCTTATCTTTGTTGTCTCCGTGTTCTACTTTACTGTCGTCCTCGGGGTGGTCCAGAATGGTCGACGAGTTGAGGGAGGTGACCTCGGGAGAGGAGTGATCGTAATCGGCCTTTTCGAGGAGGATTCCTGATGAGGCGTTGTCGCCGTCCTCCATGGGTTCCTCGAGATGGGTCTCTGTTGCGGAGTCGTGCAGTTCTTTTGTGTGATCAGACATTGTTATTCGTATGTTTTGGTGGTGTTGTTGGTGTTGGGAGACAAGGCGTCGTTAAAGACCCTCTCGAAGCGACGACCCTCTCAAAGCGACGTCACAGAGACCTACGAGGAAGTGACGCGCATTTTTTTCAACCGCAGAAGCCAGAGGCAAACGTGAACGACTGGCTTTCTATCAGGGCAACAAGAGTCCATGACCATCAGTGACCTTGGCTGCCTGTAAAGAAAATCCACTTTCACTCTTCAAAGATAGGCGGAAGCATCAAGGATTGCCATGTCTTATGTAGCTGCTCTGTGAAGAGCCGCCTCTACTCTAAATGAGGGACCACTGTCACCTTACCTCAGGCCCCTTGGTCACTGTGTACCACGGAGAAAAAAAAATTGAGCCAAGACCTCTTGACAGGGAAAATCGAGCCGAAGGATGCGACAAAACAAACATGTTCTACACTGGTCTACTTTCCTAGGCAAGCTATTTCACCTAGTATCACTCATCATTAAAGAGTACCATAGAACATTCCCTCTCACTCGCCATGCTGCCTCTTATCAGATCTTTCTCTTAATTTTTTTTCTTCCCCTCCTTTCTTTTGTGTTTCTTTCTCTCCCTTCTGATGTTAAAAGCGCATGTATAGTTCCACAGCCATAGAACACCTCCTCTGCATAAAAAACAACACTGCAACGTTAAATAAAGTCTCGAATGTCTATGAAAGAACACGAAGATGGAAGGCTGCACGCATTCGGGCTTCTACCACAGTTTGTCGACTCTTTCAAGTTCGAACCTTCCACACCTTTTTCACACCCTTGCAATAAAGGATAAATAGTTTGCTCCGGGTTTCTCTAAAAGTTCTTTTGACTCTACATCTTCTTTCTGGAGGCACTCAAACGTACACTCCTTTTTTCACCTCTTTCCCATCCCCACCTATCTACCGTTCAACTGGTTTTTTTCTCACCCATGAGTCTTGATAACACCTCAAGAATCTTTGTCATCGTCGCCTTCTCGATCTTATCAGTTGGTGCGATCGGCGCCATGCTCAACATGGGCGGGTGCTTCCGTTGGTTCAAGACCTCCCATTCTAACCCAACCGCCACGGCCACACCCACTCAAGAGTCCACCGATTTCTCCGCCCTTCCGCCCTATACTACCATCGAGATGGGTGATGCTCACATCAAGAACCTCCCAGTCTGTGCTTCTGAGCCAAAGTAGTCACCTCCTTGTTTGTCTATTACTGCTCGCGTCGTCTTTCTACTCTTTACAAGCGAATAAATCCATTGTTCGCTTTGCGCACTCTTGAAGTGTCAACGCGGCTACATATCGCGTTAGATGCCTTGAGGTGAGGAGCAACAGGACAAAAACGTCGCCCTACATCACCCTCCGCATCTGCAGACTGGATCTGTTCTCCTAGAGCTTGTTATTGTCTCTAACGTAGCTGCTTCAGGCTTGCCCACGTTTGCTTTCTGCCAACAATAACGCCACTCGCAGCCACCACAAAGAGTGGGCCGCAGCATTGCCCACAAAACAATCCTCTAAAATACTGGTTTTTCTTTCCACTTTCCCTCATTACGCCTTGACTGAACGACGGCGGATGATTAATGGAATTGGATCGGAATGCTATCTCTTTCCTTTACTTTATCCCACAACATATTATCGCAGAACTTACTATGGCATCGCACTCGTCATGCATGCATCATGTCATGTCATGTCACCTTCGTTTTGATGAACAGAAAAACAACTCGGCCCCTGTTTGCCACGGCGTCTTTTTGGGGGTGCTAGCGCTAAAGCCTAATTTGTCTATTTGCCACCATGTTGCCACCGACCACACTGCCACAGACCAACCCAATAACAGGTGTGTCAACAACCTCCCTTTCCCTCCCCTTTCATTCAATCAAGGGGAAAGCAAAAAAAGATGGCTCACTGAGAACAAGAGTACACAATTGGTCCGCAGCTCTCAAAAAAAATAAAAAGCGACACCAAACCGGGGAAGGGGGAAAGTGCGGCGTGTGTAAGTGGCGTCTCTGTGATGCTTTTAAGCTTTAAGTTGGGGATCAGAAGGGTAGAAAGGCCTACTTTTGTTTATTTTGCAGAACCCCGGGAAAGATCGAAAAGCAGACCTAGTGGTGGCAAGTGGACTCTCTTAGTCTACCATTACCGGAGTTGGATGCATGAAATAAGGCGAGTGAGCAGTAAGTTGTTGGTTGCCGACCTTGTTTGTTTCGCTTTTATGTTATTGCTGTTGTTGGTATCGCCTTTTCATCTCGCGTGAACACTTAAAAGTGACCCGGAGGACCCATCCTCTCATTTTTCTCTTCTCTTTCTTCTTGTTTTTCCTTTTCTTCCTGTTCCTTACCCCTCTATTCCCTTCGCCAAACTACCCCTTCATCCGCTGAAAAATCCAGCCGGACTCTCCTTTCTACAGTTCCTCCTTTTATCGTCCTCACACTCCTTCCAATACAATGGCTCGACGCGGCGGCGGTGGCGGCGGTGGTGGACTCTCCGAGGAGGCCACCTACGCAATCATTGGAGTTGTGGTCGCCATCATCATTATCTGCATCATCTATAAGATTTACAAGAGCTCCGCGAAGAAGTCGGCTGCCGCTGCTCAGGATCTCGAGGCTGCTGCTGCCACACCAGCTGCTGTTCCCCAAGTCTCAACAGCACAGGCACAGTACAAGCCCGTCGCTGCCACCACAGCACAAAGTTACCCTGCCATGACTCAACAACAGTCTGCTAACAACACCTATAAGCAGACCACCACCTACGCTGCTCCTACCTCATACCCTCCTATGTCTCAGGTTCCAGCCTCTTCGCCTTACACCCCTGCATCTTCCTATGCTCCTGCGTCGCCCTATACCCCTTCGACGCCATATACCCCCACGTCTCCCTACGCTGCCCCAGCAGCCTACCCTCCCATGAGCCAGCCCGGAGGTTTCGCTGGAGGATTCGCTCCCCCTGCTGGTAGTCAGTACCCTCCTCAACCACAGCAGCCTGGTCAGATTGGAGTCAACTACTTGTAAATCTCATTCTTTTTTCCCTCCCACTTTCAACATTTTTTTTTCTACCGGTTCAACTTTTTTTCACATTTGTAATAAATAATCGTAATGTCATAACAACCTGTTTGCTTTTGGTATTGTTCACTGGTTTTCAACGTGACAGGAACAAGGATCTTTTTAGACATTTATTTGAAAAAACGGATAGAAAAAAAAAGGTATGAGTAGTGCGCTTGGCTAACCTTATTTCACCGCGTCGCACTTCTTCACATCCGATATTTACATATCTTCGGAACTGGGCAACGTGTAAAAACCTGTCTCAATCAGAGCGTGACAACCGCAGTCGGGTGAGATTTTGTTCCCTTGTGTCTTTATATTCTCTCCTCGCCAGTTAGCAGCGCGAAGTAGACTCTTGCAGCCCTGAAACATGGCCAAAAAAAGAACCAGCAACCGCCTCCTCCTCCTCCTCCTCCTCCTCCTCCTCCTCCTGTCTATAGTGATCCAACTACTGCAACTCATTCTACTCCCATCCCTTCAATACCTACACCATGTGTTCATCTGGCTGTTTTTATCACTGTCCTCTTCATTTGCATCAACATTTGCATCAACATTTGCGCCAGTCCCTTCGAAAATCTCTGACTCAGCCTCCACCGCTCTGTACGTTCAAGAGTTCGATACCCATTACGTTTCTCTCCGCTTCGCGTTGTTATAAAAATTCGCATTCATAAAGCTTCACTTTGCCTAGCTGCCAGGCCCTCAATGACTTGTTGGTGTGCAAATAGGATGTATGGCAAAAACAGAAAAGAGTCGTAGCTGAGAGAAAAAGCAAAACCAAAGGAACAAGAAACCAGGGGAGCTACCGTGTGCTTGCACCATCACGTCTCTCGCATGGATCCATTCTTTTATTGCAACCTGTTTTCTGGAATGCTCTATAAGTATCGGATGTGTACAACCAAGGGCACGCAAGGAACTAGAACAACACAGTAGTGTCCGATATACCTGCTTGTTTGTTATGCAAGACAAGACACTAAGGCAATGCACAAGCGCTTGATGGGCACAAATAGACACGGGTAAACTCTGTAGTGGGAACACAAGTAGGCACTTAGAGTTTTAAAGATGTTCAGGGCATGTACTTCATGGAAATCTTTATAGAAGCATCCTCACTGGTCGACTTTTGCTGGTTATAATGCCCGTCCATTTCACACATCGCTAGTACATACATCTATACCTCAGCAAGGCACTCATCGCCCAAAACACATCACCATCCTCTTTACTCCTTAACTCTTACATTCCACTGCACACACCACACGCGCATATATCTTTCCCTATTTCTTCAAGACAATCATTTTTCACTCAACACACACACTTCCCTTAATACACTCCACATCATGGGGTATAGTGTCACTGGGAGGTCCGCCTCAACAAACAATGGACCCTCTGGTTACGTAGTATAAATCAGCCTCGGGGTCTTTCTCATCGCTCTCTGTGTCGGATTTGGGTGTGTGTCGCAGAAGAAAGAAAAGTCCTGATGTGCAAATCATTGGCACAGCTGTCCCACCCCTTGCATTGTACACTTAAATCCTACAACCTATACCCACACCAGTCATCCAGCCCCCCAATACGAACCCTACTTATAAGTGGCTCCCAGCTTACCACTACTGTCACTACCCGTCGCCGACAATTCCCTCTTGCCTGTCACCGCCTCTCCATCTCAGCCACATCCATTGATGCCTGAGCCTGAACAAAATCAACCGACAGAATACCCACTAATGCCAACGCCAACGACCACGCCGCATCAACCGCCTCCTGCCTACAGTGACACACCCGCCGCTCCTCTTACTACTCCAGCGGTCACTTCCAGCGTAGCCTCAGAACCGCCAATGGCCACATCCACACTATCATCTTCCGCACCATGCCCCGATCCTTTGACTGGCTATCGCGAATCAGCAGAACCCTTAAAAGGTTCCCGCTAAAACATTGTAAACTACCTTCATATATATCATATACATTTTAAACATCCGATAACCTGCGCAGACTGACCATCCAGATTTTCCTACTTGCTTTGTACCTTGCCCCTGGGTAGACTTTTAATAAGCGGACAAATGAAAAGCGAGAAATAAGAAAGGACGTTCCCCCTTTTTTTTACCTCCTGAAACTTTATTCGATTCCTTCTTTCTCACTTCGTTGCTCCGAAAAGTCGATCCGGATTGCACTCCAGACATTTCTTCGCATACACACATAAAATAAGATTGTCAAGCCTTTTTGATTGGCGGTTCGTCAGAAACGAAAGGTATGAGCGGTTTTCATTGTCGATCGTTGAATGGGAGTAGATGGGAGAGGGTCTGCGTTTCTGTGGCTCAATCCAAATAAGCGTCGTTCTTCACTCGATTGCCACCACCTTTGAAAGCGATTGTTGATGTTTCAACGCTCACATACCAACCATACCAATCCCATGTACCTATGCCAGCATCACCATCGTCACCTGCGCGATACCCACCCATGCCTCGTCTTTCTCGATCGCCAATGCCCACGACATACCCTTCCATGATTCAGGTTTCTCCGAACTCGTATCCTCCGATGATCAGCTCCCAGATGACCACGGCCACAGATTCGACACTTCCAGTCTATGCCCCATCAACTATCGGCTGGGTTAGTTCGGCGCTGGTAATTGTGATAATTCGGGACCTCATTATATACTTCGTCCATCTTCACTACGCTTGACCTACGACGTCTCTTCTCTCACTTGTGAATAAACGCAGACAAAGGTCTTTTACATTGCTCGCTGCGTGCTTTCACAAAATCGTAAAAGTCTCGCTTAACCTCGTGGCTCTTTAGTTCTTCCGTTTGTATTGACTCATTGCATCCTGCATGACTTCATCAGTCTCCCAGCTCTCCTTGACCGCAGTATTAACAGCACCTGTAGTCTCTATTTTTCTTCTCAAATAAGCTTTTCTTCTCTTCGACTTTTGAGAAAATGACGCTGATGTGGAAACAAAAGAAAAATCCGAAATGTGCTGTGGGCTGTAGCGGTCATTTGTCTCTTTTGTCTCTCGAAAGCAGCAAGCGTGCAAAAAACTTTATCTCTTTGAAGTTCAAAGGGTCGATTTCTTTACTCTGGATGCTCGCAAAGCCGCTGACTGGAAACTCAGCGGGTATTTCCAATGTCAATGATCATGCGGGTGGGACAGAAACCACTTTTTGTTGTCTTCTTTGTATTAACGTTTTTTGCAGGCTAGATACCCTCTGTCGAGGAAACCGAAAATGACGAAGCACAAAAAACTGGAATCATTTCCTTCTACTTTCTTTTCTCTTATCCTCAACCTTTTACCTTTCCATCCGCATCTGCCATCGTGGCCGTAAGCATGAAGGGAAAAAGCATAAGTACTTGAGGTTGGGATCCATACTTCCCTGCTTTTTCGAATATCTATCCATCACCATCAATATCATCACTACGAGTTCGCGCCAATAAGCAAATATTAACAACAACAACACTCCCTACCAACATCTTAAAAATGTACAACAGCTCTAACCCCACCTTCGCCATTCTGGCGATCATTTGCTCCTCCATTGGTCTGCTTCTCTCGCTCATCCGCCTGTGCAACAAGTATGCTTCCGCAGAAGACCAACAACGGTCATCAACTACTACTACTCCGTCGAGAGTCGTTCCCGCTCGACATCGACAACCTCTGACAGCCCAACCTGTCACTCGGCCATTTACTTTTCAACCAGTCACTCGTCACTCGTCAGCCGCTCAACCAACCTCGAACCCTCGATCCACTGTTATTACTATCGACCCCTGCGAGCCACCTGCACCCACATATCAACCATATCTAGCATTCCCGCCCATGTCTACCTCCTCATCATCCCCTTCGTCCTCGTCGCCTTTGTCCTATCCACCCTTGGCAGCCACCTCTCTATCACCGGCACCAACCCACCCTCCAGTGAGCCAGTCTCAGCCTCCTTCGTATTCTCCAATGGTCAGAACCCAATTTACCGGCAGCGAGGCAGATTCAACACCACCCATCTATTCTGCTTCGGCCACCTCCTGAAAGCAGAGCGAGATGGATGCATCAGCCAGTACCCGCATCCACACTTGATACCAATGTAATTAGCCTTTAGACGATTATAATATAGACGCATCCTTGTAGATAAAGAACACATCATACAACCATCCTTATCCGCGGTGCTCTTTTTTTCCTTTCTCTCACAAATAATCTTTTTTCATGTCATTGTCAACTACTGGGAAGTGACAATTAGAAACAGACTTCTAAACCAACAAGTAAAAAAAAAGCCATGATGCAAACTCTTCTCACAAATCGATTCATTCTATCTTTCCATTCTTTTCTCCGTGCAAAGAGACCACTTTTGCTTTCTCAGGAACCGTGAACGGGTAATTTCATTATCGACGGCGGTGCAAATGGAGGGTTACAGGTTTTTTTGTTTGTTTGTTTGGTTGGCTGTTGTTGTTACGGTGTTTGTGTGAGGCATTTCTTTTTCGTTTCTTTCTAATTTTTTTCTTAGCAATGCTTGATGCCATGTGCCTCTTAATGCTATTTATCCTTAGACGGATAATTCGTCTGGAGACTGCATGGCATGCGTGGCACGACAAAAAGGAAACAACGGGTGAGATGGACAGAGAAACCATAGCAGCTGGGAGGTTCTTCCATGTTGTGATGGTTTCCCTGACACCCTTCTCGCGTCGATGATAAAAACAACTTTAACTATCCGCTGTGGACGAAGAAAAATTGCTTAAATACATTATCTGATTTGCTCTGATGTCTGCAACCCCATCGCAATACAACAAAACTTCATTTACCATTTCTCCCTGCCAATAATGGAATACGGCTCTGGCTCCAAGTGCGCCATCACCATCTTTGGGATCGTTCTCGCAGCTATCGCCCTTGTCTTCTCACTCTTTCGCCTATGGAGAGCATGTGTAGTCAGATACAACCGACAACAGCAACGACTACGACCTATACCTCCTGGAAGAACCCTCACTGCTACAGGACGTCCCTGGAAGCCTGAGCAGCCTGTTATTTCTATAACAGCCCAACCCACAGTCATTACTATCAATGAGGCACCAGCACCCACATACCAGCCGTACCAGTCTCATCCACCTGTGCCTTCTACCTACCCATCGCCACAGCCATCAATGTACTCTTCCGTGACTCAGACCCAGCCTCTTTCACATCGTATGCTGACCAAAACCGAGGACCAACGTTGACTCCAAAGCAACACCATCTGTTTATGATGTCTCCACCACGTACTCAGAGTAGATCGAGCCGCACTTGTACGCGTTCCACCCTTGTTACCCCCGTCCTTATGTAAATAGCTACCCTAGACTTCCTTTTTTCTACCGAAAATATATATGCAACCGTTCACCGGCTCGCCTTGTCACCTCATGGTAAGCGTTTGCTTTTTTTTTTCTTGTTTGATCGGCCTCAAACAGAGCATGTCATCAGCTCGCATGACCGCAGCTTCTCCTAAGAATAAGAACTTCTCTCCCTTCTCTTCTTCCCCTCCTTAACCTCTTGCAATTACTTTGCAGCTCATAAATCCAATTGCAAAAGTTGGTGCGCCGCCATTCATGGAAGTTCCCAACCTTCTTTTCTTTCCTTTAAAACGACATACCGACCTCAAAGGGGAAAATAGGATAAAAAAATGGAAGTGTCCATGCGGCCATGGATTCTTGAGATTCTTCTCTTTGGAAAGTCAAGGAAGGTCATGGACTGAGGGCGAGGGGTACATTGATGCTTGTACCTGAATTGCTTAAATACTTTAGCCTCTTCCCCTTCCCCCCCAATTAGTCCGCCTCGCTCGCTGCCATTAGTTAGATCAAACCAATCAGTCCCCTTCCTTTCTCCCTCACTCTCTCTAACCCTCCCACACATACACATATACACACACACTTCTCTCTTTCCCTCTATGCCAATTTTGGGTGTTGGAACCGGCGGCATCACAGCCGCCATCTTTGGAGCCCTCTGCGTCGTCCTCGCCATAATCTGTGGCATCCGTATGCATCGAGCCCGTAAGCAGGCAGATGCAAGAATCGAACAATTAATACCGGGTACCACCATCGTTTCCCCACGCCCCTATTTCGAACCTTACCGATACCAACCACCTGCACCTGTAAGCCATGGCACTGACATGAGCAAACTTCAAGATCACGCGATGGCTACGGGTCCTAGTGGTGAGAGTGTGTTGCCTAACTATGCAGCCCCATCCGTACCACCTCCAAGCTATCCTACCCTTACCCATGTCGTGACTATCCCTGACGCGGAAGAGACCGAGAGAAATCCTCTTACTCTGTCGACTTTGCCCCAACCATCAGCAGGTGCTGTTGCTACTCCGTCAAGTCAAACCACACCTGCCGTTTCGGTGCCTTGATACCCACTCCCGCCTCTCTGTCCTTGCCCAAGCTATACATGCTGTACTACGCTCTCTTTCCATAGAAGAATCCTCCAATAATTTTTATTTAATGCGTACTTGCGACTTTTCTTGACATTGTGATATGGGATATGCAAAAGATCGAGTGGCACCTTGTGCTATGAAAGAGAGTGTCTACACGCACGTGTGTGTGTGTGTGTTGTGGTGTGTATGGTGTGTGGTCTGTGAGGTCTGTGAGGAAACAACCAGTGCCTGGAGAGCTGAGCCAAAGGATGAACGACAGTAAAAAAGGTAGAAAGAAGGACTAAATAAACAAATATAAAAAAAAAAAATAGCTAAAATTAGAGTTGTATGATGGTCAAAGGAATGATCAAAACAAAGAAAAGGTGTCCATCCACCCTATACACGATTCGAACCCTTTCAACCCCATGCGAGCACACACATACATACACATAGAAAAAAAAATGCGCCGTCAGCCAATAGGATGTTAGGAACTCGAAAATAAGGCCTTGCCTGGCCTTGTCGCAGAGAAAAGAGAGATAAAGAAAGATTTCTGTCCAGGTGGTCTCCTTTATTTTTTACTGCAAGGTATGACGACCTTTTTTGTGAGCCTGGGTAGACGTGACAAAAAAAACATTGCCTTTTGGCCTGGAGCGACGAACAGATTAAACCCTAGTATGACATGCCATGAATGACTGCAGCTGTGATTTCAAACGGCCAGTTGATTGTGAAAATGGGCAATTGAAGTGAAGGAACAAAAGTCGACAGTATATAAAAAAAAAAAAAAAAAAAGATGAAAGGCCATGCATGTATGATGTTAGGATCTTTTGTTGTCAAAGGCTGTGCGAGCGGTAACTATATCCTATATAAGCAACCCAGCAGCATCTGTAACCCAAAAAACAAACACCAAACACCCAAAGCGCCTTACAGCCACTAAGCAAAGCCTTCAACACATTCCCATTCACCAAGCAGGCCCTCAGCCCCACCCACTAAGCGGACCAACACACTCTCCTGTCAACACAAACAACATGAGCCCTACCTCACAACCCTCAGCACTCCCAGCTATCTTTTACCTGCCCTTTGCCATCATTGGCGGCGTCTTCGTCCTAATCATTATCATCTGTGTCGTATGCGTTTGTAAGATGAGAAAATCGATCGCACGCATGCCCCCTCCACACAAGAGAATATACGCAAGAGCGTCTGGCAACAACCCTGACATTGTCGTCGTCGACATGAGCAGCTACGACGGCAGCTCTAATTTTCCGGACAGTTACAAGCCGGGCGACGGCGACAATGGCCCATATCCGAAGAGTGACTGCCGTGGCAATGATCACGGCCGCGGTTTTGGTCATGGCATAGGGCATCACCATAGCCCTCTTGATTCCAGTCACAGCCATAGCCATAGCCATAGCCACAGCCACAGCCACCACGACCACTCGTCCTCCTTGGCAGCGGATTACTCGTACTCATCGAACAACGACACCTCGTACTCGTCCTCAAACGATTATTCGTCGTCCTCGGCTGCTGATTGCTCTTCGTCATCTGCCCCAACATCAAGTGACTTCTGAGCCACCCATTGGCCCTACACACTCACAGATAACCCTTGCAACGAAACAACGCGTCGCGTTCTCCATAAACCTTATCTCCTTAAATATCACATTATTTTGTGCTTGCCTACGCGTGAATTTTATCGGGACCTTTTCCCTCAAGAAAATTCTCCTGATCACTGATCTCAGTCCGACGATAATCAGAAAACCTCCAGGAGCCTTTCATCGTAGCTATGGGATATCGAAAGTCGGCTCCAAAGGTATAAATACCGGACACGTCGTCGTCATTCTCAAAGCCCCAACGTCCTCACCTACACCACACACAATAAAACACTCAGCAACCATAACCGCTTCTAACTCCACTTCCTAAATCCCAAACCAATCTCGCCCCAAGCCCCCAAGATGATGCTCAAGACTTTCACCTCACTCGCTCTCATCGCCGCCTTGGCCGTCTCCCAGGTCGTGGCCCAGGACACCCAGCAAGCCGGCCCTCAATCCGCGGGCTCGAACCCCACCGTCGAGGCCTACGATGCCGACCTCGGCGACAACACCAAGTGGTACCCCGGTTGGGGTGGTTACTACGGATGGGGATGGGGCAGCCCTTACTGGCGTTATCACGGCTGGGGCTATGGTCGCCGCATCTGGTGGTAGAAAGTGAGACGGAAAGATGCCTGCCTTTGACGGTTCCGCTCCCCCGCTCAACTCACCTCACCCTTGCATCACTCTCTTCTCTCTGGCTAACGTTTAGCCTTCACCATCATCATCATCATCATCATCATCGCATCTCTCCCCTTCACCAGCTGAAATAAAACCAGTTGTTCTCATCAGCGCTTCTCATTTAGTCCATGAACAATGAGGTGGTCATTGATGCGATGGAGGATCACAGCTCATGATGAAGCAATGAAATGCTCATTGAAGTGATGGAGGACCACAGCTCATGATGAAGCAATGAAGTGGTATAAAACGATCCTTCGACTCTTTTCCTTCAACCACCTACAATAAGAAAAAGACTCACAACTTTCCACTTCCACTTCCACTTCCACAACGCATTCTCTTCCACAAAAACAAAAACACCGCCACTCTCTACAATGACCGGCGACGAAGCTAAGCATGAGAAGCACGAACACTGTGCTGTCGACGAGAAAACAAACTTCATGGGCTACGCTTCCTCTGGAGGTGCTACTCTCCACCGTATAACTTTCTCACCCCGTACTCTGGGCCCCAAGGACGTCGAGATTGACATTTGGTACTCTGGCATCTGTGGCTCCGATTTACATATCCTTGAGGAGGACTGGTGCAAGCTCCACGGCGATGTTGTTGCCGGCCACCAAATCGCAGGAACTGTTGCCGCAGCCGGACCCGAGGCCCTATACAAGGTCGGAGATCGCGTGGGAGCCTCCCTCATCGTAAGTACTTTTTTTTTTGCTTGTCATTATCGGTGAGGGATGCAAGAAGGAGAGAGTGACTTCAAGAAGAGCTCATTATTGAGAAGAGTTCGGTGTCAGTGATCAGCGATCAAAGCACTCACCATCATTATTTTACATCATTCTTGAATCAACACAGATTGACGCGTGCATGAACTGTGACGAGTGCAAGGCCGGTCAAGAGCAGTACTGCGCCATGAAAACTCTTATCTACAACGACAAATTCAAGGATGGATGCCCCGCTCCCTCGTACGGAGGCTTCGCCAACCGAATCCGTCTCTGCAGCGAATTTGTCTACAAGTTGCCCGATGAGATCCACTTCTCCCATGGTATGTCTCAACCTTCTCGTCCTAGGTTTCGCGTTTCACACTGACGTCATGAGTACATTAAGCAAGCAGAGCAAGCGCTGCACTGACTCCTTTCCTTGCTCTCTCCTGCTGTCACTATTGTAGCTGCCCCTCTGTTCTGTGCGGGTCTCACCACGTTCACCGCTCTCCGCAAGTACGGCGCTGGAGCCGAAAAGACGGTTGGAGTGAAAGGCATCGGAGCCTTGGGTCACCTCGCGATCCAGTACGCCAAGGCCATGGGCACGAAGGAGATCTTTGCTATCCATGATAGCGATGTAACCTCTGAGGATGCCACCAAGCTTGGCGCTACTCGCTGCATCGAGTAAGTTCTTATTCTTTCATCGCCTGCACTCAGATCACATAACTTCTATTGTTGAGCGCCCATTCTAACCGACTTTTCTTCCGTGTCCCTTTAGCCTCTCGAACAAGGACGATCTCCATGCGGAGCATCACAAAATCGACTTGCTCCTGGTCAACAGCTTTAACGAATCGACCAAGTGGGAAGATGTTCTCTCATTGGTCTCAAACCATGGCACGGTTGTCATCCTTGCGCTCGCGAAGGTGCCCATATCCATCCCGACCATGATCTTGGTGCATCGCGACCTCAAGATTGTCTCGTCGTTCCAGGGAGGTCGCAAGGATATCAAGGATTTGTTGGAATTCACGGCCAAGCATGAAGTCCACCCGTGGATCGTCAAGGTTCCGTTTGACAAGATCAACGATGCCCTCGAGCTTCAAAAGAAGAACTCTGCTCGTTACTGTATCGTTTTGGAGGCCGACGAGTCCAAGGAAAAGGAAAACAACGCTGAGGCGAACAAGCCTGCGGCGGAAGAGTATATGAAGGAGGACTAAAGGTGGCCACTGAAAGGTCTTTCTCGGGCACCCTTTGTCCTTTGTGTAGTGCTTTGACAACCCTGGTATCGTCCTCTCATAACATCTTTCTTGCAACTTTCAGTTTGATATGCTACCTCTTTTTTTTTTTTTTAGCTTTTTTACTTTCTTGCACTCGTCTTGCCCTCATTTCATGGACACATGGGTATAACATCAAACAGACAGACAGACAGACACATCGAGCAGACAGAAAGACACAATGATAGGCAGCTTTGAATTAAAAATGTGCATTTAGCAATTTATGTCGTATAGATATGGTTGGGTTCGTTAAGGAAGCGGGATAAATGACAGGGACACAGGGACAAGAGGGAGGCACCAGTTGGAAACTCGAAAGGGGTTCATTTCGTGACATTTGCCGCCAAAATTTGTTGTTGCTCACAAATGTTGTGTGTTTGAGCTGAGAGCAAATTCCTCTCCTCCCTTCTCCCTTTTTTTTTTTTTTTTTTTTTTTTTTTTTTTTTTTTTTTTTGCTGCTGTTGTCGTTGTCGATTCGTTATTTGTTGCTTGGTTGGTTGGTTATGGGGATGGGGATCACTCTCGATGAAACAGATCGAGGTTCTTGCGCCACAAATCCGGTCTCTCCTTCCCTCCATTGCTGATATACATGCCATACCCTCCACCGGACTCACTATACCCCACAGAGCCAGCATGGTTCTTGAGAATATCCTCGTCCCAGCTCTGATGGCGTCGTCGACGTGACTGACGGACTCTGTAACAACTAAACAACACGGCTGCAAGAATTGCAAGCAAGATGAAGACCAAAAGAACAATCAGTCCCGGAGACAGTGGACCACCATTGCTGTTAGGACCGTTGTCGTTCCCGCTTTGGGCCTTCGAGGATGGGTTGCCGTTATCGTTTGGTGTGCCATCGTCATCGACGCTCGTGCCACCCGCTGCGGGTGCGGAGTGCTTCTTGGTGGGTGTGGTAGGGGAGGGGACGCCGCCGATACTGCCGAGAATTGGGGATGGATTTAGGACTTGGCTGATCAAGCCTGGTAAGGGACCAGTGGCGGTGGAGTTGGGATGAGTGCCGTCGGTGCCTACAGTGCTTGGTGTGGTGGGAGATGGAGGGCCGGCGGGTGCGGCGGCTGGTGGAGGGGAAGAGCTGCCGAGGGGGATGATTCCGAGGAGGTCTCGTTTGTTGTTTCCGAAGTTGACAGGAGAGGCGGTGGTTGTGTGGAGGGAAATAGATAGGGTGATGGTGAGGAGGAGGAGGGTTATGAGAAGTGGTGTAGGCGATGAGGAGAGGCGTGAGAGACGCATTGTTATGGTTTTGGAAGGAGTTGAACGGTATGTGGTGGTCTGTGTGTTTGTGCAGATATGGTGTTGGGCGTTAAAAGTAAATTATTGTTCCTGAGAAAAAAACTTTGGTGGGAGGGTGGAAGAGGGAGGGTAGGCAATGGGCAATGGCAATAAGGTTGCTTGAAGATAGGGAATATGAAGAGAATGGAAAGAGAAGAGGGTGAAGATGAAAATGTGAACGGATAAAGGAGATGAAAAGAAAAAGAAGGCGGTTGTTGAGAAAGAAGGGTAAGAAAGGAAGGATTGAAGGAGGCAAGCAGTAGAAGGAGTGAAGGCAAGGAAGAACAAATAGAAACAAAAGTAGCACGAGTGGGATGGAGAGGATTATTATTTTTGTTGTTGTCGTTGTTGTTGTTGTTGTTGTTGTTGTTGTTGTTGTTGTAATGTGTCTGAGGATGTTTGAGCAGGGGCAGAAGGAAAAGAGGGAAAAAAAGGGAAGGGGATGAGACGTGAGAGGATATAAAGATAAAAAGGAGAACAAAAAATGAGTGTAAAGCGCGAGGTTCGTGTTTGTTCCTTTGCCAACAGAGACTGTTTTCTTGTGGTGTTATGTTCAGTCCCAGCACAGACAAACAGGCAGGATGGTGAATGTCACTTGAGCACAAGAGGAAAGTAACGAGATGGGAGAAGGAAGCAAAAAGGTACAAAAATGAATGAAAAGAAAGAAAAGAACAAAATAAAGAAAAGAACAAAAAGAAGAAAAGAAGAAGTGGAAGGAAAGCTGAGTGGGAAGCAGGCAAATTAGTTGAGTGAGCGCCATGAACAACCAAGCGCAAGGCGCGTTGTCATCATCCACGTCGCTCACTCGTCCGTAGCTTGCAAAAGACAGGTAGTAATAGAATAGCCTTTTCTTTTTTTAGCAGCTGCCAGTTCGAGGATAGCAACCGTGTCTGTTCGAAACGCACACAGGAAACACGTAAAGGGGCAAGGCGGCATTCGCTCTCTTCTTTCCTTTTCTTTTCCCCTTTCCTACATGGCCCAGCTCGAAGACTTGCTTCTATCAACACAATGAACATTCACTCTTCGTTTTCACTTTTTCACTTTTTTTACCTTCATTGCCTGCTCTTGCTCAATTGTACTCGCACGATGAATAAAAAATATATTCTCGTATGCGGCTCTCTTCACATCCCTTCTTCCCCGTCTTCCCGCTCTTTTTTTCGTAGTGCATTTACTTATTCTACGTGAGTGAATGCCCCCGTGTTGTCTCGAATTGCTCATCCATGGACAGTCTGTTCTATTGTTCCTTTTGGATGACAAACTGTGCCATCTACGGTGCACCCTTCTGAACGGCAGCTTAAAATAACAAGATATCTTCATTCTCTTCCTCCTGAGGGGAGGTCAAATGTGACGTCTTTTTTTTTTTTTTTTTTTTTTTTTTTTTTTTGCTCACTCTTGTAGGGGTGTTTGTAACTTCTTTCTTACGTTACAACAATACCCACCACCCCTACAGCACACATCAAGAACAACCAAAATGTTCAGCTGGAAGAAACAGAACCCGCCGTCAAAGCAGCGGCAACAACAGCCTCAAGGCGGAGGAGACTACAGCGACCTCATTGCCCAGGGGATGCGACTCGCCAACGAGGACATTGACGAATCAGGCGCCGACACTGGTGACTACATGCCTGACGAAGAAGATCTTGGTGACATGGACCTGGACGACCCTGAGCTATTGGTAACTTCAAAAAGTCTTCTTATTCAACACTTGTAAAGGAAGAAAAAGTACAGGAAAAACACAAGAGAGAGAGAGAAAGAGATAGAGATAGCGTGTGTCTAACCTATGCTCCTGCCACACTTGTGAAAAACGTAGGCAGAGCTGCAAGGACTTACAGGGGAGGCACCTGAACCACGCCCAAAACCAGCTGCGGGATTGACCAAGCCTCCTCCAAAACCAGTACAAGCACCAGCGCCAGCACCAGTAGCACCAGCACCACGGTCAGTCCCTGCAACAAAACCTGCTCCCCCTATTCAGCCACCCTCTAAAGCCACGCCACCACCACCAGCCAGCAACTCTGGGACAAACTCTGGACTGACAGGACTTGGACTTGATCTGGATGGTGTCATGGAAGATGACGACGACGAAGAAGTCGAATTGACAGAGGACGATTGGAACGACCCCCACTTCATGGTAGGTCACAGGTCACCAACGTTTCTAAAAAGCTAGCTTTAGTAAATAATTGATGTCGTTATACTTTGCTAATTTGCTCTGGACACCTCCTATAGGCGCAATTGCAATCTCTTGGCGGCCATGCGGGCGGACACCAGGACAAGGAAACGTTAGGAAAAAGCACTACCGCACCAGCTAAAACAGAAGTACCAGCACCAAAAACAACCACCATCCCAACAGAATCTGGACCCCTCGCCGCCAGCAACAGCAGCTTCAATATCACACCATCAGTACCCAACCGCAAACCAGCATCGGCAAGCTCATCCATGATTGCTATCCCGCCTCAGGACAAAGCCTACAACGACGAAGATATGGACGGTGACTCGCTTATGACCGACCATACAGACGACTCCAAGGTCCAACCAGAACAGCACAAGCCCTCTTCCCCGATAGACGTCAAGCCGCCCAAGCGTGTGGAGACGATACCAAAGACAAACCATAAGGACCTCCTCAAACTCCTGCAGGCGCGTGAAACTCAATACAAACGCGCCGCGTTGGATGCCAAGCAAGCAGGAAATATGGCTTTGGCAAAAGATCGAATGAAGGTCTACAAATCACTACAGGGCTGGATTCAACTTGTCGAGGCCGGTGGATTCCTTGACTTGGAAATATACCCAATCCCCGACGAGCCTCCAGCAGCAGCCCCAAAGGCAGCCGTCGGTCAATCGGCCGCTCCAGTATCTACAACTTCGTCGCCTCAGGCTGCAACCGATGTTTCTACACGAAAGCCCTATTCCCCACCCCTCTCGACACCAACAGCAGAACCAACAACTCAAGTTTCCAGTAGCATCGCGGAAGCATCAGGCGAGGATATGCGAGCGGGACCTGGCCGTGCTCTAGCAGGAATTCAGTTCTCACAGCTCAGGGCGGATGATGACTTTCAGATTGTCTCTAACTCAGACGCTGATACTTACGACATGCTGGAGTCGCAATTGGAGTCCCAGATTAAGATGTGTGACTCCACACTCAAATATTACTTCCAGACGGGTGACAAGAACACAGCACTCGAGTTCCACAAGCTAAACAGGACATTCAAGGCCGACTTGGTGTCGCTGCAGTCTCACCGGAGTCACGGAAAGAAGGCACCAGCATTCCACTTCCAGGATGTGCGTTTTGAGCAGGAGTACGGCTTTTATCAGGAGATTGGGCTGAACGACTTGTCGCTTAGTATTGTGAGAGCATGGGACCTGTCACACAAGGATGTCCAACCTGCGGATATTGACGCGTATGTGTTGTGGGACCTTGGATGGCCTACGGAATCGATGGCAGGAGCAGGATCTGGCAAGGGTTCGACACCTAGTATCAAGAAGTCGGCCAAGCCTGAATACAACTACTCCAAAACTCTGGGAATTGAGCGGACAAGGGCTTTCCAGCGGTTTGTCGATAGGAGAAAGGTCACATTTGAGGTCTGGCATTACCGTGGCCTGCTGTGGAAGGACTACCTGATCGGGCGTGGACAAATTGCTCTGCAGCCCCTGTTGGAGCACTCCGAAATCCACGAAATCATTCCTGTAAGTGCACGTGCAAGAAGACAAGTATATGATAAAGGACTATTGCTATTGACATTGCGAGTTTCTACAACATCGTCATACTCACCTTCTTTGCGTTTTGTAGCTCTTGGATCCCTCTAACCGAAAGAATACTGGAGGAAAGCTTGAAGTCAAGATTCGTCTGCAGCGCCCACTTTTGAAGCCGGAGATTATTGTAAAGGAAGAGAAATGGCTGGTGATTGACGAGTTCAATTCTGGAGGTCTCGGATTCCCTTCGACTGTTGCGGTTACACCCGCTTCTCGGTCATCAGGAAGCCCCGCAATTGGACGAACAGGAGCACCCGCAGGAAAGACAGTCAAAGGAGTACCCGCTGCCCCCGCTGCTGTAACTCCTGCTCCTGCCAATGTGACCCGTGCAGCTGGTACACCAAACCCTGCTGCGCCGGCTACCGCTGCCGCGGTTCCAGCTTCGGTGAAGTCACCCAAACCATCATCAGCATCAACAGTAGCAGCAGGGCAGCCTTCTGCGACGGCCAGCCGAGGTACCATCCCTTCCGCTGCTTCACCAAAACCAAACGCTGCACCTTCAGTAAGGAACTCGTCAGCTGCTGCAACGGATGCGGAAGGAGAGGAGAGCGAGTCAGATAAGGCGCTCAATGAATTGAACAGGTAATTAATTTAGCGGACTATCATCGATTTTGCTATCCTCGTGGGAGTGTTTCTCTTTTGCTAACTGTAATCGCTTTCATACCTGTTGAATGCCACATAGCGTTGAATTTTTGGTATCAAATATGGTTTTGGAGAGCGAGATCCAGATTGCACAGTCGATGATCCACGACGCCCGGGCCGTTGGCAATGCAGAGGGAGCAGAGGAATACCAGGATAGGTTGATGCAGCTGGAGATCAAGATGAAACTGTTGGTGCTGCAGGTTCAAACGGGTCAGTTGACGATGGATGTGTACTGCCAGTCTGTGTATGACAGGATTGGCAAGGACAAGAAACTGGCGGTTGAACTCAGGCGACTGGGGATGGTTCCCGAGGCCAAACGAGCTTTGGGGCGATCGAAAATCATGGCGCAGGAGATGAAGGAAGTGGAGGAAGCCATGGCGGCCCAGGGCGAGGAGGACGAGGAGCAAGAATGAAGTGGAGGAGGGCAGTAGAGTAACAAGGGATGATGAAGTGAAAAGGGGCAGACTGATACATGTATCTTTCATTTTTGAGTTGTAGGGGGTGTGCGTCTTGGCCCCCTCCATTTGATGTAATAAAGAAAACGCGCTCCCATTTGCTGATCTGAATATGTGTGCTGGCAGAGAAGGGGAAGGACACAGGGCAAGGAACAAAGTACTGAGAACAGAGATAAAGAATAACAGAAAAACAGAGAAACATAATGACGATGAAATTGAGTTTGATATCAAGCACCATAATTATCCTTCTTTCCCTCTTTCCTTCTGTCCTTCTTTCCTTCTTTCCTACCTCACTTTCCTTCCCCGTCTTGCATACACAATTGATACACACACCAAGTGCTGTCTATCTCCCCTCCCTCCTTTCCTGCAGCCACTTCCCGGCACTCTACTCTCCCATCTTCCTTCTGCCCATCTCGCAACTCTTTGCTACCACCAACACATTCCCTTCATCAACCCCGCTTGCGACCGTTGTCAGGACCAGAGAGCTCGTCAGGCACCATAGCGAGTCAGAGGATGCTCGCCCACAACAAACCTCAAGCCTCGACCACCTCCGAGTTGTTGACTCCCAAACCCCATGGCGAACACAGGCACACATCACCACAACTACAAGCACAACAACAACAGTCAACACATCAACCCTCGTCCTCGCTCCTTCCTCAACCGCATCCAAGACAGGAACGACCTAAAAGAAAGATCTCCCATCGGGAACCTGCTCCTTCTTCGAGAACGACAACAGCCGACACTCGACTCTCTCGTGTTCATGTCGACCACCTTGAAACCCCTACTAATGGCACAAGCTTGTCTCATCAGCCCAAGCGTATCGACTCTCAGGAACCCATGACCCCTGCAGATTCAAGAACACATCTGAATGGCTCCTACCTGCAGCGACCCCCTTCATTCGAGCCCTTTGGTATCCACCGGCAGGACCAGCAACAACGACAGGAGCGTCCTCAATGGAGAGCTGCCTCTGCCGATACAGAGTCAAAGGGCAGGATAACAGATAACATCACCGTTTACGACCAGGGTAACGACCCACCGCACAACGGAGCAGACGCAACAGGTTCAAACCAGTACCAGACCAATCTCGGACGACCAGCAAAGATGGACCATCGAACCAAACGGAGCCCGGCAGTTGTTAGAGGGGCCACGAAGCATGGAGACGACCGTGATGGTCGCTCAATTGCATCAAGCGCAACTACAACCTCACGCTTAGGTCGAGGTGAAACTGAACCACACCAAGACATACACCCCAGTCAACACATTCAGCACAACACCGGCCAGCCAATGACCATCCGAGACATTGTTGACAGCGAAGAACTCAGGAACCAACTCGCTGAACTCCATAGGTCCCTGAACAGCAATCCCGACCCTCATCCACCCCAGTACACATCCTCAGCGCAGGTGCAAAACAGACTATCCAACAAACAACCTTCACCAAAATACCCACAGGCACTATCATCGACCGTACAGACAGACCGGACTGGCCCTCGACGAGGCATGCGGGGCGACAGTGTGGCGAGTGATTTAACCATGGACACGTCCCTTCTCGAAAAGAGGTTCAGAGCAAGGTTGGAAGCAGACATCCAGGTAAAAAATAATATGGCGCTCTGTTTATTTTGTTTCTTCGTTTTGTCACTGTTTGTTGCTGCACATCGGATCTAACGTTGTTACACCGACTTTTTTGGGGGGGAAAATCGTTATAGGTGATGGAGGCGCCTCGGGAACATCAACATACAACGGAAAATGGACGGGTGACAGCGAGCAGCAACATCCACGAGTCTGACTACCGGAAACTGTTACCCTCAGAACGACAGCGCCGGGAACTATACTCTTCCTCTTACTCTCCTTCCAACTTTTCGTCTGTGGAGGAAATTGACGAGGGCGTTGACAACGACGAGGAAGATGATGAGGATGAGGAACAAAATACTGTCGAACTCAAAGGACCAAATATTCCCAGGATTGTGCAGACCCCACCGTTATCTCAGCCTCAACAGCAACGGCCATTGAATCCCACCAGCAGTCTGAATCAACATCGCATGGATCCCGTTGAGCGTCGAAATAACGGTCGACTTCCGGACGCAGGATACGAGAGTGGCGGAGAGTTTTCGTTTGATCGGGAAGTCGCCAGGGCGCGTGCCAGGCGAGAATTGGGAGCGTCGCAGGACAATGGATCTGGTCGACCCAATGGCGCAGGAGGCTCAGGTGTTAAGGCGAGCAGACTGGACCATGGAAGAGATTTGGTACTTGAGGATCTTGCGTCGCCTGTCCGTTACGACTTTGAGGATACCCAAGGAGACCAGCGCCCATTGCGAGTAGGCGAACAGCCGGTTGGTACGGTCGAACAAATAACAAACAGACGAGCTGGACCACACTACCCCACCGTGACTCCTGAAGAAGAGATGGAGCGTCTGAACATGGTTACCAAAGCCGAAGACCGATTCATGGAGCTTGCCGGGTCGCTGGGGGAGGGACAAGGTGAGCAATAGTTATCTTTTAGTGCCCTATATTATTCCATGTTCCATGTGTTACTTTCTACTTGTCCGCGCATTGTTGGCAACACTAACATATGTGGTGTGTTTTACTCTTAGCGGTGGCATCTTTACTGGGGACTTTGAAGGGCATGATCAGGCAGCTCAAGGCTGAGAAGAGGTCATCCATGTCGACCGTAAAAGACCTCAAGAAAGATCTCAAGCAAGCACAACGTGAACTCCGACGAACACGTAAGGCAAACGAGAAGCTCTCCAAGGCTAAACCATCAACGACGAGCCATAGGAGCGGATCGAAGCACAACAAAGACACGAGCCAGGACTTGGAAAATACAACCCCCAGGCCAAGGAGAAATCAATCCCTGGAGGAGAGGGAGCAAGAGAGGAAGAATGTCGCCATCCAACGGGAGAAGGATCGTGCTGAACGAGATGTCCAGGCGCTACAGAAACAACTCGATGCATTGGAAAAGCAGAAGGAGGCTATGCAGAAACGGGAGCGACTCCGGGCAGAGGAAGAGGCGGACTTGCTGTTCTTGATCGAGTCCGAGAGCGATGACGAAGATGAGGAGGAGGAAGACTCTGAGAGCGAAAGTGAGAGTGAAAGTGAGAGTGAGAGCGACGACGATGATAGCTTCCGGATACAGAGTGAGAGTGCAGTGAGTGGACGCAGCGATCGAGAGACACCTCTCGTTGATACCCGGGCTCGCAGGAACCCAAAAGCCAAGAAACGATCATCCAGTAAAGGAACGTCAGCCGCGAAGGTCAAGGAGTCTCAGCGCCATCGTACAGAGATCGACAACCACCGTGCGCGGGATCGAACAAGGTATACAGCACTGAGTACGGGTTCTCGTTCCAAATCGGCTCACCCTTATACTCCTCATCCCGTCGACAATGTGGTCCATATTCACCGCCTCGTTTATTATGGCGATGCTGACGTGGAAGACCTGTCTAGTTCACGGTCAAGAGTCGTCCAGCCGCGTCTCCACCACTCAGCCTCAAAACTGGACGACCGGATTGCCGACCGTCACGAGGATGCTCATCGTCTGTATATCGGGAGCGGTCATCGTATTAACGACGCGGGTTTCAGTTCTTACCGTCGTGGCTCGCCACACCAATTGGAGAAACCTGGAGCCAGCAAGTCGATGCTGAGCAGGTCATTCCCAGGACAGAGGGTGCATGCTTCACAACACTTTGAAGCACCTGCTGAAGACTTGAGTCCGTCACGGTTGCATCCAAGGAGACACCAGACTGCCCCTCATGGAGTGAACTGGGAGGGACAAGGACAGGAGAGTATTGGAAGACCTGTACCGGCACAGAAAGATGGAGAGGCGTATCCACTCTACCGGCCGGGGCCACAGGTCACTTCCACGACTCATGAATCTACTCGTATGGTGACACGCGTGCAACATGGCTTCAGTTTGCGGAGTGCTGGCACCCACGAACTCACCGTCCCACTCAAGGTATGTGGTGTATATTTTGCATTTCCACTTCTGCGTCTGGAATAATTGCCAGGGAGAAAACTGACGCCAGTTTTTACTATTTTTATTGACATGGTTAGAATCCAAACTCTCAGCGGAAAAAGATATCCATTGACCTTCAGAGGATCCTTTCTTTACTCAAGACTCACGATCCTAGGCGGTGTACTGTCTGCTGCAATGGTGGTGACGGACGAGATCATTCTGCACATCACCAGGACGACCTACAACAACAGCAACAGCAGCAACCTTCTCGGCCTGCCATTAAGATTGATGGCAGGCCTGTACTCATACGACACAAGTCCTCGGCCACCACCACCACCACCCGCTCAGCAATAATTCAGCCTTCATCGTCTTCTCGCGCGGATCGTCATGCTGGCAAGATTGTGTATAGGGATGCGGTATCTGACTCTGAGTCATCGGTGTCGTCGGTGTCATCAGTATCGGACAGTGAGGTGAGGAGGAGGAGAGGGACTGCCAGGAACGAGTCGAGGGATCATGGAGCAGGAGTCGGAGGAACGTCTTTCCCAACAAGGCAACGGAGATCGCAAAGCCAACCACCACAAGCTATCGAGACCAATGTTAGCAATACTTACAGCACCCATAACGACCATAATGATGATGACGAAAACGATGAGCAGCACCCCCCTGAGTGGAAACTTCATGTCACGCTGTGCAAGCTGGACAAGGAGGTTCAACAGCTGCGGAAATCCCACCTGGATTTATCTGGCAAGCTGGAGCGACTTGGAAGTTCATCCAACCTCCAGCCAGCCTCTTCAGCTGCCGCCGCCGCTGATGATGATGAGGGAGGATCCCTAAGCTTGGAGGAGCAGGAAAAGAAGCGAAAGCAGCGGCGACAGCTTCGATTGCAGCTTCAGCGGGTTGTTGATAGTCTGGAGGAAAAGGCGGAGGAGATCTTGAGTCTGCAGCATTATCTTCTGGAACAGCAACAACGGCAACAGCAGCAGCAGGAGAGTCATGAGCAGTCAGAGTCGATTGCGTCCGAGGGCAGTCGGCTGACGCGAAAAGTCCGGAAACCTTCCGCCATCAACGTAGAGGATGATGTTGGGCAGGATGGCGACGACTTGAGCGCAGATGAGAGGCAGATTTCTGGTGAGAGGGGGTTGAGGGTTCCCGAGAGGTTCAAGCATCGAACCGTCAATGGATCTTGAATTTTGTAGACATCAGTTGCATCGAATTTCACAGCCCACAGTAAAAACATCAGATACCCGCTCCCTCACATCATGTACAGAGCAAGATTACACGCCGCTGTTTATGGGAAAGAAATACATTACTGCTCGCAAAAAATAGTAAAAAGTTCATGGAATTGTAAGTTGCGTGCTGTCTAGCGGATAAAGACCTTGGCCTTCTTTTCACCATCCTGCTCACTGTCGCCCATTTCTTCCGCCTTACGCTTCTGGTTGGTATCCTCTGTTGCTGCTGCTGATGCTGCTGCGGTCTCTTGCGTCTTGACCTCCTCTGCTGTGGATGTTGGTGCTGGCGTTGGTGATGATGCGGAAGAAGATCCTGCAGCGGGCTTGATCGATTTGGGCTTGATCAGGCTGGAGATATCGATGGCTGGCTGTGCCTTTTGTTGGACTAAGACCTCGTTCAACATGGCCAGTTGTGTCTGACCCTCAGCGGGCTTCTTATTCATGTTCGCAATCAAATCCTGGGTCTATTGTTTGTGATCCAGAGGAGATGGTTAACAACTAGTCCCCTGAGAATGTCAGTCAAAACATCATTGAATATGAAAATGCATCAATATTTTACCTTCTGCTCCATTTCGCCAACCAGTTCATGCAACTCGACCAATTCGGCAGCCATCTTGGTCTCGTTCTCCGAGGCATCAATTGCACGAGCCTTGCCCTTGCCTGACGCCAACAGTCCGTTCAATTTCTGGATCCTATCCTTTAACACATTTGACGCCTTATGAATATGTTCCTGAGTCAATTCCGATTCAGTAGGAGAATACTCCAACGCCAAAGCCAACTTGTAATGGGCCTCAGCCAACTGACGATCATCAGGTTCAAGACGAGCCTCCTTGATCGTAATCGCCTCCCTGTAGTCATTAACAGCCTGCTCAAAATTCTCCGACTCGAGAGAGACATCTCCCAGGGCAATGTGGACATCGCCCAGCTTAAGGAGGGCTTCTTCGGTGCCCATGCGGTGGAAAAGTACACGGGCCAGGTCGAGGACATCCCAGGCTACTGCGAAATCATCGGCTTCTTCCTCGCCTCCTGCGCCGCCTTCACCGCCCTCCTGACCGTCTTCGCCCTCATCCTCGTCCTCGTCGTCGTCATCATCGCCTTCGAACACGAATCTGGGGTTGCTGGGTGCTGAAGACGAGGCTAGATCAATAATCACCAAATGACGCGGCGATACCTACGGGTTAGCAAAGGACATTGACGGCGTACTTTTGATCTCAGAAATAAAAAATAAATAAACATGAAATCGCTCGTAGGAGGGGCTTACAGGTTGATCCACCGATTCCACCGCCAGCGGCGGCAACAACAGCCTCCAGTTCCTTGTTTGACTTTTTCTCGGTCACGCCGCCGAGGACGGAGCTCTGCTGGATAGCGTGTTCGAGCAAGGCCTTGCCGTACATGAACAGCGTGTCCGCGCATTTTGTGTTTGTCTCTCCATACACCTGTCCACTGTATTGTCCCGTGGTCCAGTCCCGCAGAAAAAAAGGGTATGAAATAAAACAATGGTTGTCAGTGTTTGTTTCCCTTCAACAGACAAAAGTTCATTTTCAACTTGTCCTTTTGCCACACGTTTTCGCCACTCTTGATATTGTTGAGGAAACAAAACAAAAAACAAACAAACAGAAAAGAGCAAGACCTACAGCATCTCGGAGGCGAGTCCAAACTTTTCGACGGCAAGCTCATAGTCCTGAAGTGCGAATGCCTTGGCGCCCACATCGTTCAGGGCCTGGATGGCCGCTTCGGTCTCGGGGTCGATGGGTCCGTCGTACAGAAAGAGTTCCTGCTCTTGCTCTTGTTGATGCTGTTCTCCTGAGCTGTCCATGATAACTCTGCTTTGTGAGGTGTGTGGTTGGCGATGTAGAAGAAACAAATGGTGGAAGAGAATAGGAGATGTGTCGAAGGCGGCAAGGGTGGAGTGTGAAAACTGACTGAGAAAAGAGTTTGAAATTGAGGTTGGGGGGGGGGGGACGTTGTTTTGATGGTTGCTTCGAAACAGTCACTTGAATCGCAATTGAAGACAAAACGCGTTCACGAAAAGTCGCGTCGAGTAAAAAGAAACGGCGACGAGTTGGAAATCAAATCAGGTCAAGGCTTCTGTCAAGACAAGTCAAGAAAAAAGTCAAGGTGAGAAGGACTAAGAAAAAAAAGTCCTAATCAAGTAATAATGCAAAGCAAAGCGAAATGAGGTCAAGGGAAAATAATAAGGTAGATAATTCAAGTCATGAAAAAAGAGGCAACGTCAAGTCAAGGCAAGACAAGGAAAAAAAAGGCGCAAAGTGAGTATGAATAACACTGGATTGTAGTTTTATTATTACTAATAATTCATTGTAGGATATGTTTTAATGTTCTTGTGGAAAGGTGGGGATGGTATCATAATTGTGGGGGTAAAGGGTTGGACTATCGATGATCAAAGAGTGGAACTTGAATATGTAACCAGACTATTCAAGAAGACTCTCCAAGACTGACCGATTCTAAAAGCAAGCCCAGTCCTCCTCTTTTGATTTTTTGGGTTTTTTTTTCTACTACTAATACTTTTGCTGCTGCTTCTTCTCCTAGTGCGCATCGAGGGTGGAAGTCGACGTTTACTTGCCCCAAGCGGTCTGGTTGCGGAAGAGATCGCAGTGGTGGGGGTGCTGCAAGCAGTACTTGGGGACCAAGGGAGCGGCGAGAATGCCGCGGTCGACAAGACGCTCACGGAAGTCCTGGATACGGGCAGAGAGCTCGGTGGCGCGCTTGAAGCCCTGAGCGTTACGGTTGCCAGACCAGAGGGACTCAGCCAAGGCAGCGGTACGGGGCCAGACCTTGGTGTCGATGTTGGTGGAATCAGCCTGCTCGGACCACATGGCGACCTCAGCACCGATGACGTGCTTGGCCTCTTCGGCGGTCAAGCCCTCGGTGAAGTCGAAGGCGTAGATGCGCTGCCAGGTCTTGTAAGGATCGCACCACGAGGCACCAGAACCGAGGTAGTTGTTCGAGGCGGGGTAGTACGACGAAGGGTTGGCATCAAAGGCATCCTGGATGGCCTTGGGAAGTGGTGGGGGGCTGTTGACATTGTAACGGGGGTCGTTGGTGACCCATCCTCCGTGACCGCAGTCGAGGTACAAGAAATCGGCCGAGGAGACGATGATGTCGTAACCCTTGTGGGCGAGCTTCTTGATGTTGTCGACACCCAGGTTCCAGGACTGCATGATGACATCCTTGGGGACGGACTTGGCGGGGAAGTCGGGAGAGAGGACGACATCCTCCCACATGACCAGACGACGCGAGGGCTTGTCCTGGAAGATAGGGAGAGCCTTGTCAATGTAGTACTGGGCAAAGTCAGGGTAGGTTGCACCGGGGTGCTTCTTGAACCAATCCTGCGAGTACGAGGAGTAGTTGTAGCAGTAGGTGTGGAGCTCATCGAAACCGACGTGGAAGAAGTTGTCGGTGAAGACACCGGTCAACTCTGTGTACACATCCTTGATCAGCTTGTAGGTACCCTCGTAGGCAATGTCAAGCTGACCGGGGTTGGGCTGGACAGCAGAGTGGTGAGTCCAGCCATCGTTATCCCACCAGGAGTCGGCGCAGGTAACGGCCTTCTTGTCGACCTGGAGCCATCCGGAGGAGGAGTGGCCGGGCATGTCGAGCTCGGGCATGACACGGACACCGCGCTCGCGACCATACTTGATGACGGCGGCAATGTCCTTCTGGGTGTAGACCTCGCGGGGAGAGTAAGCATCCTTGGTCATCTGGGGGTACTTCTTGATCTCGACGGGCCAGGACTGGTTGTCGGTGATGTGCCAGTGGAAAACGTTCATCTTGGAGTAGGCGAGGGCGTCAATCTGGCGGTAGAGCGACTTCAAGTTGTAGAAGTTGCGGGAGGTATCGTAGAGGACACCACGGTGAGCGTACTTGGGACCGTCAGCAATGTGGACGGGCTGCTCGATTTGGAGACCGCTCTTGCCGTCGCTGATGACGATCTGGTTGAGGGTCTGGAGACCGTGGAGGGCACCCCAGACGGTCTTGGCCTTGATGGTACCCTGGCCAGCAGCTGTGATATCAAGGGTGTAAGTCTCATCAACTCCGTGCTGGAGGTCGGCCTTCAAGTCGGAGACATGGACCTGAATGGTCTTGAGGGAGTGTTTGCCGTTTTTAGCGTTCTCGGCAGGGGCGGCATCGGACTCCTCCTCATCGCCACGCTTTCCGAGGACGGGGAATGGGGGGAACTCGGCGGCCGGGCGCTCCCAGGTGACGGGGGTCCATCTCTCGGACTTGATCAAGGAGGCAGTGCGAGCGTAGGCCTTGTTGAGGATGTCGTGGTTGGGTCCGACGATCTTGAAGTTGTTGTCGACCTTGACGGCTCCGGTCTTGGCCCACTGGATGGTGACAGGGGCGGGAAGAGGGTTGACCTTAACGGCCTCAGTGACGGAGAGAGCCAAAAGACCGATGGCGGCAGCGATGGTGATCTTCATGTTTGGAGTAGTTGAAGGAAGGGAAGGGGTTGAGAGTTGTAGAGGAAGGGAGAAGGATGGAGAAGAGAAGTGAGGGAGAGGGAGGGTAGTAAAGTAGTAAGGGAAGGGAGGTTGGTTGGTTGAGAGACAAGGAGAAAAAAAAAAGGCGGAGGAAGGGGATTCTTTTATAGGATTTTTTGGATGGTTGGAGGGTTGGTTCAAAGCAGGAACCAGGATGGGTTTCCTTTTTTCGTTGACTGTGGCAAAGGGTAGAAGATGCAATTGCGCCTGCAATGAATAAATAAAATAGATTACAGAGAGAGGGATAGAATACACTGCATCTTTAGAAAGGAGGGATGAGAGCAAAAACAGGGTTGACGCAGGGAAGGGAGGAGGGGAGGGGAGGGAAAGGGAAGAGGAATAGTGTGCCAACGACAACAAAACAACGGCTTTGGGGTGGATGGCATCCGAGGCTTAACCTTCTCATTCTTAGTGCCAAATAGTACGAGGCTCACATATCACACTTTTTTGTGAACTTTTTTTGTTTATGCGAAGGAATTGGATTGTATCCCACTCGCTAACACTCACCCACTCAATTGATGTTTGCCATTGCACTCTTACAGGGTAGCAGAGCGGGAGTCGACTCTGCCTCTTGTCCGGCCCTCACTTTTGAAAGCAGCGTCTGCTCCCCTTACACATTCCAGCCCCGTCCCCCTCCCATACATTGTTTTGATGCTTGCGTGTCATCTTTCTTTTGTTGGTTTCGTTACTGTTCTTGGTCTTACCAAGAGGAGGTTGGGCGAGCTGTCGTTTTCTTAGAGCAATCGAGACACAACGATGAAAACATGCGGCAGAGGGAACAATGGTGATGATGTCCATTTTTTTTTTTTTTTTGGAAGGGTAGAGAAGAACAAAACAAAACAAAGAAAGAGAATCGAAGAACGGTCGGTTGTGTGAGCCGTGGTTGCGGCGATGGATTGGAGAGAGAGAGGAGAGGACAGTGAGACAAGAGAGCTGTAAACAAGAGAGGAGAGAGAGGGAAGAGAGTGAGAAAGGGTTGTCCGTGGACCAGTCAGATTAGATGGACGATGGCAATGTGATTGGCCGAGCTTATTGGTGGCACGCCAACCTTATTGATCGTGCCTGACTGACTGGTTGATTCCTCTTTCAATAAGAATTGGTCCGACTGAATATCTATCTCCTTCACTGCTTGTTTGTTTAGTTGCTTGCGTGTACTACTGTTGTTGATATGAACCCTCTCTCCTCCAATCTCCTGAACAACTCACTTGCTCTATCCCTCGCCTCTGTCTTCCCTAATGATATCTACTCTCCATCAAATGTTTAATCCACTCGCTGCTCAAATTGTTTAAAACTGTGAAGACAACAGAACTCTACATTCCGTCGACGATGATGATATCCAGTGGTTCACCAAGGGCTACTCTGATGGCTACTTACCCTGATGGAAGAAAATGTCGCGTGCCCCTTCCACACTTTTTTTCGAGACTCCGGTCGGCCTCCATTGGGAATTGTGGCTTTGATCCATTCAAGCTCACGCCCTAATGCATATTTTACAACTCCACCATTTCTTTTGTTCGCATTACCCAAAATGAACAAGAATATTAAGGTGAGGCCTACGCAGAGACGAATAAAGAAAGGAATGAATTACAAAAAGAGTCCTGTCAGTTCACGATCGAAAAGAAAAGAGAAAGAGAAAGAAAGGAGAGCCGAATGCAGATAAAATGCGATCGCGTCCCTGATTGTGACCAAACCTTAATGACCGACACGGAAGAAGAACAGGATTGGTCCGCAATTTGACGTGAGCATTTTTGTCTACTCAGGGTCAACGGACAATGGGAGAGAGAAAGGGACGGATTGAAGAGAGAGAATAGCAGGAAGTGAGCGAGAAAAAATATGGACAACAAAAACAAAGACGAGAAACAGGAAGACTGAAATGAAGAGAGCCTTTGATGGATGTCTGCTCACTCACATTTTGATCTCTTATCGAAGGTGCCACCCAAATTGGAAAGTTGGAAAACCTAACACATACATACATCCGCGCAGTCGGCCTGTTACCAAACTATCCATGCATTACTTCATACTATGTCGGGCAATGCACCCATCCTCAATGCACCTTTCATGGACCTAACAACTCTTCTCAGTTTTTGCTCGTCCGCTTTTAGATTGGAAAAGGATTTTATTTTCTGGGGCTGTTGATACTTAACGCACGTTGCTTCGTCCTTCTTTCGCACTCAAAAACTTTTTCTTGGACCATTGGGTTTGCTTTTGGGCTTTATTTCCACTTTTGATTTTCTTGCCTTCTTACATTAACACCTTTTACCTTATTATTTGTTCGTTGGGATGCAAGCAAGCATACAATGGCTGAAGAATGAACAAAGCCCTGAGCCTCGAACAGTGGATTGGCTATCAAAAAGTAATGAGTCTATTGTTTATTAAATGGTAAACAGAATGCACTAGAAAAAAAAAATAAATGCAACCCCATTGTCATTTTCAATGAAGAGGTGGCAACAAGAAACAAAAAGTTAGTCGCTAATAATAGAGATTCCCGCATCGAAGAACAGACCTCTTTGTCAGAGATGTTTACTTGCAGAGTTTTGTTTTCTTTGTAGCCGCAAGGAACAGTCTAGCCAGTGAGAGAGACGGTGGCCGACATAAGCTAAAACAAAACAACTAAATGAACTTGGCGATCCATCTTATCATGAAAGGAGGAGATTAACCATGGCTCCTACACTAAGTCTCGCAAACACAAAATGCGCATTCCGAGAATAAGAAAAACAAATAAAACACCGACAAATATGGCCTGCATAATCGTGGAGAGGATCTGACTACGTCTTGCATGTCCTCAGAGTAATATTCCGAAAAATGTAGTCGATTACCGTTAGGGTGTAGGCTAGATTGATCCTAGCTGAATGTTTTTTTTTCTTCTTTGAGGAATGGCAGACTAAGCCCTGACCTAACGAACATTCGCTGCAAAGCTAAGGGGTCGAAATACTAGTGTCGATTGAGAGTGTTCTTTGTAAGACTCTTTTAGAGGGCGTACAGTACCTGATTATCTCGTACATTCAGGGTCCAGATCCGGCTGATTACCTGCAATTTCTAAAGGGAAGAAAAAAGGAGAGCTCCTTCCTTAGACCGGTCATGAGAATGAACCTTGGCTTTTCATTCAACACCTATGATGTGTTTACCCTCCTCCTCTTCTATCTCCCATCTTTCAACCTCATCTCATTCTTGTCCGTTGGATTGATATGTTTCCTGTGATCGTAACGGGCTCTGTTCCACATTAATCCCGTTGGAGGATTATGAAAATTGCCCATCGTCCAGTTAAAAACACTTTTTGAACTAAAGAACAACAAGAGCAATCCACTTTTCTACTGAAGAGTGAGAAGACAGATGACTGACAGACGTAAACAATAACGGTAGCAAAAACAGTAACAAAAACAGCGACAACAAAGAGAGCCTCCCCACAACTTTTTATGTCGAGCCGATAAAGTTTCTGTTCAAATGTATCCATGGCAACTTTCTATTATCTCTCCTCCGTCAAAGGTTCTAGCTCCTCACTTCCTCGTCTTCTCTCTCTCTCACTCGTCCCTCACATCTTTGTCAATCGTACGCTGCACAACAACAAACAAAACAGACGATGGAGAATATGACGGAAACAACATCCGTTTTTCTCGATACCCTTTTCTAAACTGAACGCGGCGGGCAAGTTCATACAAGTCATCCGTGCATAGTGCTAAAGGTATCATTTCATGCATGATACGATATCTTTTGCTAACAAAACGCGGCGTGTCCTTGACAGGTCAAGCACTATTTCTACTCTCTTCAATTGCCAAAATCGATGGGAGATGATTCAGCAACACGGCGGGCGGGACGATATAACGAAAGGTCAGCCTTCCATGAATTCCATCCTGCCAGAACGCGCATTCCTCATGGTACTCTTGTAACTATTCCACGTTTCATTTGCGCCTTGGATGTAGGAGGATAAGGCGCATTTTTCTTCCTCTTCCCAATTCAACTCTTTTCACCCACCTCACGTCATACGATGCATGATCAAAGGTGGGAGCGAACAATGCGTCAATGCTTCAGCAATGTTTCCGTACACCTGGCAGGTAAAGAAAAGTACTGAAGAGAGGTATCCCAAATTGTCCCCGGAGGATTGCTCTGGTAAGGGGACTGACCACTCTTTGGGTACGAAGAGAAAGAAAAGGTCCAAGAAGAATCGATTAGATCTGAGAGCAAAGGGAGAGAACATGACCTGCTGCTTTGCTCATCTCTACGCCAGACCCCCTCTTTCATTGTCTGCTCTTTGTACTTCTGTCAATGTATCGCTGTTCTTGTCGTATTTCTTGTTTTTTATTTTGTTTTATCTCACGTTGCACACACGCGGCAAATTGAACTCTTTTTTTTCACAATCGTCGTTTTTGTTCCAATCAACGATGAATGTGGAGCAGAAGAACAGGATTGTACTCTTTTTTTTTCTGTTCCATGGTGGCCCTTTCGCGAGTTCTGTGCTGGCGCCCTGTTTACTCAGCGCAGCAAAGTCAATGTGGTCTAAAGAAAGAAATAGGGGATTGAGGGTTCATGGTGCATTGAAAGAGTGTAGAGAGCGATTGTTTCGATGGATTGGGGCTAACCTTAGAAGAAAGAAACACACACGCACTCTGTCTCTCCCTCTTCTTTCTGAGTTGTCGGTAAAGAGATGGGGACACCTTTCTTTTGCAGATAACGATCAGAACAAAAAAAAATCATAATGGTTGGAAAGAAGCAATTACACCAACAGAAACAGCGAGGTGAGCGATATTTTGTTGTCCTGTAGGAACCAATGGACCAAGACATACCCCAACTCATTTAGTTCAGGTTAAAAATGAAGGCGTAAGCAAACACAAGCGAGGGGAGAAGAAGGTATGGTTCGCTCCATCGATGGGACGATAGTGAACAAGCGAGCAATGCCAACGGATTGCTGAGCACCTCCTCTTCCACATCCCCAACACGCCGGGTGCATTTGTAAAAAGCGAAGACAACAGAGAATGGTGTTGCCAATCCTAGCTACGACTAGGGGGTTGTTTTTCGGAGAATGGTAGTCTAGACTCGCGTCATCTCATAATGGCTTTCTAATAGCAAGTTTATGCCGCCTTGTAGCTTGCAAGACCCCGTTATGTTTTCTCCTCTAATTTCAGCTCCTTCATTCACGAACTCACAGAAAAGGCGCATGCGTTATGTAAACCAGTAGCGGCTCCCTGTCAAACCTCGAAAGTTGTTTAGTTCCCACATGTACAACTCGTTTGGTGTGCATCCCATCCGGTAGCAGTGTCTTTATTTCCAGCGCGATGGTGTGTTGCTCGAGCAGGATACCACTACACTACAGCAGTAAAGAATAAAGAATAAAGAATACAAGGCTGTTTCGGCCTTCTAACGAATATGATCGCCACCAGTCGTCCCGCCAGCACTGTTGTGTAAGCACTCACTCAGTGTCGCGAGGGTTTTGTTGGAGCGGAGTCCGCAAGTAGTCCGTGGGTGATCCTCGGGAATGTTCGCTATTTTCCTTCATTTTGTTCTCTTCATTATCTTACCTCTACCACGCCTGTCCTTAGTTAGGTTGACGAGGTCAAGCTCCTTGAAGCAGCAGAGTATTCGCTGCTTGTTGCCGTTTGAAAGATATGTCCTCTTGCAGGGAAGTGTAGAAAAATACTGTTCTATTCCAAAATAAAAGAGAGGCTCAGGTGAGAACTCGACTTTAACACGACAGTTCATTCTGTGTAGAATAATGAGCTGAACGACCTTCTCAATCAAGTGGAGTATTAGTCCTGAGTTGAACAGTCTACGCGATGTTCGAGGGGCGATCTCGCGCCGCCAAAGGATATAATGTTAAGTATACTGATGAACGCCTGGCAGCAGAGTTGGCACTGAAGAAAGGCAACTTTCTTGCTCCGCCCTGATCGCTCCTTTTCATAGATCATCCAACTGGTGGTTTTAGCTTCTAAGCAACAAAGCAAAGTCAGATATACTGCGGACAAGCTGATGGTATGGTTGGTGATTTCTCACATACATGGCGTCAAACTCGTCTATCCTATTTAGAAGCATGTACATATGCTCCTACAGAATCGCCCTGAAAAATGTAGTATTTGCGATGAAATGATCTACGGCACGCACATTTTTTTCTCGACCGTGTTGATCCTCCACAAGTACTGAAATCGCCATTCCGCTCCTCTTTTCCTCTATAACAGCTCAACAATCAGCAGAACACAATAGCCATGGCCACCGCAGCAATCAGAATGTCGCTCATGACCGGACGCGCCGTCCCACGCGCATGCTTCGCCAGGACCTCAACCACCACTTCGACCATCACACCCGGATCCCGACGCCTTTTGACAACCTCGTCTCCCGCCAAGAACGCTCAAGCCAACAGTTCTAAGGCTGCCGGCGAACAGCAGCACGAGACCATGGACTGGAACACATACTTTGCGCTTCGCAAGACCCGTCGCAACTACGAGCGCGCCTTCATGGTCCCTTCGGCCCTTGTCAGCTTGCTCGGTGCTGGATACTACTTTGCTCAGAGAGATTTTGACCCTACTCCCATCTTTGGCATGGACCAGGTTATCGTCTACGGTATCGGCACCGTTGCAGCGGGTCTTGTCGGATTGGCTATGGGTCCCGTCATCGGAAACAGTGTATTCAGGGCCGCCAACTCCAGAGCCAAGCCCCTTGTCGACAGAGTAAGGAACCATATCGGAACTTGGCGTGCCAATTATGCATGGATCGTTGAAGGACATGCACATGAACGCCTACGGACGTGGACATTTACATTGGCATTGACACGTGTGCCAACTTCAAACCAAGTGAACTTGTATTACCTCTTACAAGCTGGAAAAGCTGGAAGTGAACAGCCGTGTATCAGATTCAATACTCGATTTACTAATACATACATCCGCATTCTTTTCATCGTTTATTATTACAGATGGACACGGAGTTCCTCAAGCACATTGCCAGGAACCGCGCTGACCCTGCTGCTAACTCTATCAGCAACCCCATTCCAGACTACTACGGCGAGAAGATCAAATCTGTGAGCGAGTACCGCGCGTGGTTGAGAAAGCAGCGCGAGTTCCGCCGCAAGTCTACATTCTACGTTTAAGGTCGAATCACATACAAAGAAAGGAAAACAACTAAAATAACAACAACCAACGATGCAGTCATCTAGAGATAATCCGCTTCTTGAACATTTATGTGTGCCTGACATGGCTTTTGCTTGTGATTCAGAGGTATAAGACAAGACGGAGAAAGTATATTTTTTGGCATGCATTTATTATGCAACTCTTCGCGTCAAAGCATTTACTGTCGCGATAAACCTGTTTCTTTTCAAGCAGACAAGGGGGTTTGTTTCTTGCACTAAAGAGCGATGCGTTTGTGAGAAAGTACTCCAGCTTGTATCAGAAAGACATGGCGCACGGTTGCAATAATGGTTCAATATGTCTCTATTTCGAGTCGTTGGATAAGCAATCGCTCTCCGTTAAGGGTCGCACAAAGGACAGATTGCTGTCTCTTTGCCTGTTTGACGTTTCATCATCACACCCATCCTTTTTCTCTTATTACCACACACACTCCACACTCACGAACACACTTCACCATCGACATCCTTCATCTCGTGCCCTCTGCACCTGTCTTTCCTTCAACTCCATCGCTCAAAAGGAGTCTGCCGCGCTCTGACATCTCTGGTCCTCCAAATCAGTCAACCGATCGTCTCTCCCCAACAGCTTGAAGACACTGTGCAGCCCCTCAACCGTCGCCCTGCTTTTGTTACTCGCACCCCTTTAAACCCTCCGGTCCAACTGTCCTGATCAGTCAACTGCTCATCCCCTTGCCCTGCCTACGTCAAGATGGATCCCTTTTTCAGTCTCATCCTGCTATGCATCGCCATGCTGATCGCCTCCTTCCTGGCAGGAAACGTTCCTCTCTCCTTCCACCTCTCCGAAGACCGTCTCAAGCTCATCTCTAATTTCGGTGTTGGGCTCCTTGTCGGAACGTCGCTGGTCGTTATCATCCCTGAGGGCGTCGAGACCCTCTACAGCACTCCTAAGCCAGCTAAGTCGCCCTCAGCGCAGCTTCCTCCAGCGTCAGGAATCAATGGCCACAACAAGCCTATCAAGCGTGCATTCGTCCTCTCTGACACCATTGCTGCCACTGCCGATGCTGCTGGATTGATCAAGCGCCAGGAGGACTTTGTCGTCTTCTCAGCTAACCACCCTTGCCTTGCCAGTGATCGCTTCTTGCAGAAAGAGGAGGCTAAGGCTAACTCATTCGAGGACAACATGGCAGCAACTCTCGTGGAGGACTGCGCATCCATTGCCAAGCGCCAGGAGGGCGGAGAGGATGAAGGTGCCATTGCACAAAAGCCCACAGGCCAGGAGCAGGAGAAGGATGTTGACAACGATAGTGAACGGCAGGATGCTGGAGATGCCGACAACAGTGGTGAGGGAGAAGAGGAGGAGGAGGACGATGCGCACAAATACATTGGTCTAGCCTTGTTGTCAGGATTCATCCTGATGTTCTTGATCGACCAGATGGGCCCGACTCATGCACACAGCCACAACAACCACGTCTCTGTCGCCGATTTCACGGAACTGCACAACCTTCAGCTGGATGACAACAATATTCGGATGCCTTCGGCTGCTGGAATGAACGCCGGTGGTGGAAAAAAGCGTGGTAACCCCATCACTATCGGATTGGTTGTTCATGCCGCAGCGGATGGAATTGCTTTGGGTGCCTCTGCCTCCCGTCCCGAGTTGCGCTTCATTGTCTTCCTTGCCATCATGTTGCATAAGGCCCCCGCCGCTTTCGGACTGTCGACTGTGTTGTTGCAGCATGGATTCTCTCGTCGCCAGACTCGCCAGCAGGTTGGCATCTTTGCCCTTGCTGCTCCCATCGGCGCCCTTTTGACCTATATTTTCATCCAGCTCAGCGGCCATCGCGAGGAGGCTTCGTTGCACTGGTGGACCGGCATGCTGCTTTTGTTCTCTGGAGGCACGTTCCTGTATGTGGCCATGCATGTGATGTCCGAGATGAACAACACGGAAAAGAGCTCTGGGTCAAATGGATACAGTGTTGGAGGTGCAGGTGGGGACAAAGGTCTTTCAGTGGTGGACGTCCTCTGTGTTATTGGAGGCATGGTGGTGCCTTTGATCCTCTCCGTCGACCATGAACATTAGACAAAAGCAATTATCCTAGAAGTTATACCCCTTGTTTTGCTTTTCGTTTTCTTCTTATTTTTGTCTCTCTGTTATCATTTTTTTTTCCTTTTGTATTTCGTGCATAAAAACTTGTTGTACTGAAAACATGGCTTTTTAATACTCGCGGTCTATGCTGTCATTTGAGGGCGGTCGAGTTTCCGTCCTACTACCCGATATGAAATGCGATCCTGATGTCCCAATGATCTTTCCCTTATGCGTAGGGCATCAAGCGACGCAGGTGCTTCGACTGGCGAGGAGTGGCATAAGAGGCGATACCGGCCTTGTTAAGACGCCCGCGATCCATGCCAGTGTTGATGTGACGCTTTCCTGATCTCCAGTGCTTGAACTTTCCTGAGGGGAGGGCAACGAATCTATTTTGATGTTGGGAAGAGCGCAGTGGTCAGTACGTGCAAATATATCGATACTGTTTATGTTCGATTCTTGATCGCGGAGCAAACCCATCAGGGACAGCGCAATTGGCTTAAGTACCTCTTCTTGGCGGCAGAGTTGGTCTTGAGCTTGTAGCTCATGTGACGGACAGCGTTGCAGAGGACAGAGGTGGGGGGAGAGGCGGCAGCGGGTAATGATGTAGCTGGGCGCGATACTGCTGCAAAGACTGTGGACTTGAGAGGGCTCCAGGCGAGGGCTAGTTTTTTTGTGGAACGAAGTCAGGTGGGTTTGTTGTCAGTCCCTGGATTCTTCCACTGACTATTGTGCTTATCCTGTAGAATATACGATGCCGCCGTCTGTTGCTCGCCTCGTACCCATTGTTGATCGAATGAAGGATGCCATGGTATATATGTCTGATGTCTGTGTTGTGTGAGGATTAGACAATGTAGGAGCTGATCCCTTTTGTTTGTGCCTGTAAGGTCCGAGAAATTATTTGTGGAAGTAAAGCTCCTGCTAACAGTTGTGACTTTGAAATGCTTCGATGGAGAGGAAATAACGAAGTTACGCTTGAAATGCATTCCCTCCCGCCTTTGCTTTCAACCGCATCCTCTTTTTTTGTTTGTATCGTATTAACAGTTCATATCCATCGATTGGCCATTCTCATTCACAACCCCACACCCATACACCTTCACGAAACACGTCGAACCGCACCCACCCACCCTTATTTAATCCCCCAAAAGCTTGCCGCGTTCTTTTTCTTTTCTACGCATTGTACCGTACTTGTACTCTCTTTCTCCTCTTCCTTGCCACCGTCGTCCAACAATTTTAGGTTGGCGTTCCCTTCTCTCTTCGACGACCGCACTTTTTTTTTTTTTGTTTTGTCCATAGGTGGTGAATTAATATCGGACGTAATTAAATCCCCTGGGATATGTGGGATCCTGCATTCAATGGCTCCTCCGCACAGCAGCAACAGCAGGGTTCGTCCGATCTAACGACCCATCCTAGTACCGCGGCCACCAGCGCAACCGCCGATCATGATCGCCATACCCTGCATACCTTTGGGGCGAATCAACCACAAGATATCCTTGTCACGCGACAAGACCCCGCAGCAGATCTGCCATCGGTGAGGTACAATGATACCCACACATCGTCCTATCAGCAGGGGTACACTTTGCCTTCAAGCCAGGGTGGTATCAGCGAACCTTCATATCATGCGATGGGGCTACCACCGCCGCCGCCGTCGTCGTCGTCCACAAGGTCAATCACCCCAGGACTTATATCAACCCTACCCCAAAAGACGATTGTCATCCATACTCTTGGACCCAACTCACACCAGTCTCAAGTGCTAGGAAGCATCGGCCGCTCCTACCTCGACAAGCCTAATAATATACCTATGGAGATCGGCACTATCGGCTCATCTCCTCAGCACAGTCCGGTCTTGGGCCCTGAACATACATACGACGATACTCAACCAACATTTCCGAAAGAATCAACATCTTCACCGCCCCCGCCGTCATCGGAAACTGCGCCATTACTAGCACGTCCGCAGGTATCAACGCCACAGCAATGCAACCCGCAGGATCAATATTCGCCTACATCATCTCCCGGGCCATCACCTGCACGATCGTCGTCAACATCGCCGCCCACGAACTCGCGTGAATCATCCCCTTGTATCGCACGACTGTCGATCCCCGTGAGCCATTTGTCGCTCTTTAATGAAGCCCTCAACAGTCCACCAGATCCTGACCTTAAGATCCGAAAGAAGACTGTCCGGTTCAACAAGAATACTTCGCCAGCAAGATCTGAGCACAGGTATGAGCGGAGGTAATTATTTTGCTTGACGATTAATCCTTATTTTGTTCGGTTGAGCAACTCGAATGGAGCATGGCTAATTTTCGCCCCTTCTTTCTTTTCTCTGTGCTAATGGCTGACATACCATAGGGAAGTAGAGAGTTTTGGGTCGTATTCGTCAAGCAGCAAGTCGCCATCAACATCATCATCATCATCATCTCACGCAGCGTCTTCAAAGTCGACCTTTGGCAGCACGAAAGCGTCGAGTTTACAATCTCAGATCGTGGAAAGGGACCCGGAAGAGCGAATGGCTGAACTCATGGAACTCAAGCAAATGAAGTATGCAGCTATTCCTTCTCTTTATTACCGTAACATCATTTATCATTTACTACCCTACAAAAGATCGCTTCTCGTCTTACGTGATACTAACATTGTCACATCGCTACCACTTGTTTTAACTAGGATAAGACAAGAGGATCTTCTGCACTTAAAGGATCAAGTTTTTCAGACGGGCCAGAACCTGGAAGAGAAGCAGACGATTTTGGATGAAGTCCGGGCAGAGCGGAAGGTGCTCCATTCAGAATTGAATCGATACATCGCCATGGTCAAACAAGTCCAAAAGGACCTTGAGCTCGTACGTTTTTGCTGCTCATTTTTCATTTTTGCAAAAGCGTGCTGAAGGAGGATCGTGTGATAGAATGGTTGTATCTAACAATACATACCCCTTCTCTCTTCTTCTTTGATAATAACCTCCGAATAGGCGACACAAGCAGAGACCCAACTGACAAAGGAACGAGACCAACTCTCACAATACTTGACCCAACTCCGCGACCACGATTTCAAGGCCTTGAAGGAAGAAGTCGACCAACTGCGATCGAAGAAAGGCCTGCGACCGCTACCAAGTCTTGAACAGGAACAGGAAGAGTTTATGGGGCGGTACCTGGAAGAACGACGTGGACAATGGCGCCAAGATGGGATTATTCAGGACTCTGCATCTTCTTCGTCACATCAACCTTCTTCGATCGGTGCTGCAGCTGCAGGCTCCTCGTCATCTTCTTCCGCGGCTGCAGCAGGAACCAATTCAAGATCTTCTCATACACCAAGCAGCTCTTCAACAACAGCAGGAGGTCCATCGACATCTCGAAGCAGAGACAGGGACACGACCGAGAGCAGCCGGTCAAACAAAATGCACCAGTCTTCTTCATCCTCTTCAACTCATAGCAGGAGCCACGGTAACAACAACAGCAGCAGCAAAACCAAGCATGAATCCTCGAGTCGCCACAACAGTAGGTCGTCGTCAAGGCGGCAGAGTAGTCGCAGCAGGAGTAACAGCCCTCCAACCACGTCATCATCATCCAGAGACGAACGCTCCAAAAAACGTTCGCGGTACTGAACTTCTCTTGTAGCCAACCCCCAATAAACCACTCTCTGATCATTCTCACTCGCATAAACATTCAATGCCAAGCATACAAAGATAAAATGCAAAAAAAAGAATATTCAAGTTGACCCAATTTATTTATCACATAATCCGCCCTCCGCAAAGGAGACGAAGTGCTGCTTCAAAAACAAAAGGTGCAGTATTTTTTTTCCATCGTTATATTAGAACAAAGGAAGTTTAAGCCTCAGTCTTGGCAATGATGTCCGAGTCACCGGCGTCGGTGATGGAGAGGACACCGACACTATCAGAAAGGAGAAGCAAAGGAGAAAAGCGTACACGCATTAGTTAATTGAAAAAGAGCATAGGACACGAGGAACATATAAAAAGACGCGTAAATGTAATGAAAAGCTTACCGGAAGTACTTTCCGCAGGCGGTACCGAGCTCGACGTTGGTGCCAGTGTAGTGGTGGACACCGGTCTTGGACAACATGGCGTAGTACTCAATCTCCGACTTGCGAAGAGGGGGGCAGTTACCAGAGAGGATAACCAACTTGGCTGATTATTGAGGTTCCCCGAATCAAATGTCATATCGAGAAGATAATAACAATGAAGCAAAAAAAACGGACAATAATAGCCCCCGCAATTGCATCAAGGATATAATTGAAAGTAACAGACAACCAACGATGCCGAGGGAATAAGGGTAGAGAGAAAGGAAGAAAATAATGGGTATTGGTGAGAAAAAAGGTCTTTGGGACGTTCTCAGCCCTTGCGAGCTCCAGTCACCAAAAGAAGGGTATTGGCTTGTCCGAGGATAGGATAAGAAAAGGGGAAGAATAAAAAGGTGTATATGCTACAGAGAAACCTCTCGAGCCAGGAAAATGAATGAATGAGAATGTCACCCAATCCTTGAATGTTGAAATTCATGGATCTGAATGAGAATCCCGATCAAAACATCCTCCATTGTCGTGTGTGCCTGTGAACGTCCTGGTAAAGTCGATTGCTGCCGTCCTGGTGAGGTCGTCATAGAAAATAGTATATCCCTCGGTACAAGCCAATTGTAAAAAAAAGGTAAACGCTGCAAAATACATCACGCTATCACTGAAACGCAAGGGAGGAGCCACTTACACTTTCCCTGACGGAGGGTCTTGAGGGTGGACTTGTAGCCGAGCTGGTACTTGCCGGACTTCATGACAAGAGCCAAACGGGAGTTGATACCCTCACCGGACTTAACCTTCTTCTTGCTGATAGGGGCCATTTCTGAATATTTCTATTACCAGTGAATGTCGAAAAGGAATGATGGAGAGTCCATGAGTTAATAAGGGTTGATCCTTGATCATTCCGATGAGTTGATCCTTTTCCGTTCCTTGTTGATAACGGTGCCGTAAAGGAAGGTCCCGAGTGAACACTGAACAAGCTCCTGGAAGGCGTTCTAGATCCATAGGTAGTGGTGCATACCAAGTCTGATGGAATTGAGAGAGAGAAGGATCCTAATCTTCCAACATCAAAAACTTTTATCAAGAAAAATAGTCGCTGCTCACCCTTAATCAAGTCACGTGTGACATTGAAGCAAAAAAAAAATACACATACAAAACAAAGTGAACGCGAGAGGGTCAGAGATATGAAAAATGCCAATTATTGGTTGCTCCTCCTGAGGGATGAATGAGAAACTATCTACTTTCTAAAGGTGGGAGTTACAGTGTTCGGAAACAAGGTGACGGGGCGGTGCTGCCCATTCCACTTCTTGTTATACTGTCCGCATGCATTGCACAGCTTTTCGTTGCGCACGCCCAAGCGCCAGATAGCTATATATCAACATTAAAAGAGAAGTAACAGGTTCATAAGACGCTCAGTCGATCAACCAAACACCAGTCGCAAACACAACATCAGATATCAGAAAAAAAACTTACGCGAGACAAGAGTGCCGCAGTTGGCGCACGGAATTTGCGAGTCGTTTCGCCTCCAGTGAGAGGGTGTTCCTCCGGACACGGTGACGAGAGTGTGAAAGTTCTTCTTGAAGGTAACGTCGCCATTGGCACTGACCTGCAGTGGCGCTGCCGGCGCGGATGTGGATGATGTGATGGTCGTGGTGGTCGTTGAGCGCGGTCGTGAGTACGTCTTTTGATGTGTTGGTTGTTGAGGAACAGCATACGCGTGATGCGCTGGCTGGGGGACATTGGGGTAACCTCCAGTCATGTTAACATGAGGTGAGACACTGACGGAAGGTATAATAGTGGTAGGTGGCATTGGCCGCTTGTGGCCCACGGGATTGTGAACAGGATATCCTGTAGCGGTTGGGGGAAGTCCATTGCGAGTCGAATTGGACGGGAAGGCGAATGGCTTTGTTGCTGGCAGGGTTCCAACGAATGATGGGTCCTTGTAAGGGATCCGCCTCATAGCATCCCCGATCGCCTCCGGTGTAACAAGACTAGACGGTGCAATCTGATTTGCCATATTCAACAACGAGTTGCGCAACGTTGCCGCTACAGTTGGAAAAGGAGAAGAAGAAAAAAGGTGAAATGATCAGCGTCAGTGTAATTTTATAACCAACTTCGTACACCAATATCCAGAGAATGCGACTTACCGATCTCAATCTCGCGAGCTCCAACCGTTTGGTCCTTGGATCCGAATCTATCCTCCTGCAGCCTATAAAGCTCGTAGAGGAGGGTAGCATTCCGCTGAATTGCTTCCACAGGCGACAAATCATCTTGATCTGCTTTGGAAGCCTTGGCGATCTGCAGCAAACTCTTGACATCCAACCCATCGTTTGAAAGGAAGGCCAGGTCTGTCTCCTTCAGATCTGCGACCTTTTCTTGATCCTGGTATTGCTTGGCGATATCCAAAATGCTGGCGAGCTGTGTCTTTGCCGTCCGTTGCTCCTCCGTCTCCTTGGCTGCCTTTGACACCTTATTGGCATACTTTGCTTGGAGTGCGGTATATGCTGTGGCCGTGTCCTCTGCATTTAGCTCAGCGTTGGATGAATCGATGAACGGTGCAAATGATGTGAATGGCGTGTACTTGCAATATTCGACTATATATCAGAGAAGCATATCGACGGTTAGAATTTGTAGCGTTCACAGTGCTTACAATGCAAAACAAAATGCATCCCCAGCGTGCAAGTCAATCCGCGGGCTAAATCGCCTCACCTCCAGTAGTCTTCTTTTTTTCCTGATCCGTAAGACGCGGCATAGGCCGTGGTTTGGTGTTGATATCGTGCAGTGTTGGTGGGTTGGTGGCTGATGCCGTAGGGACAATGACAGACTTGGCCACATCTGGCTCCAGACTGTCTTCCTTGAGGGCAGCCTTGCTCGAAAACACAAAGCCCTCAGGTCCTCTCTGGAAAAGGGCGACCTTCCCGCTCCGCTCTGGTGCTGCTGCCTGACTTTCCTCCCGTGACCGGACCTTCTTGCCATGCGAACGAATGGTGTAATGAGATTTGTCACTGACAAGAGATGAGACGAGTTGAAGGAGCTTCTGGGAGTGTTCCTGTTTTTCTGGTGACTGGGCGTTGGTGGTAATCGCGTGCTGGCAGATCTTGGCAAAGTCATCCTAATTGTCAGAGACGTATGAGACGTTGGTTTTTAGTCCGTTTGCCGTATGCATCCTTAATAGCCATCCTGAATAGTCCCGTTCAAAGCTTTACCTTGAACGCGAAAACGTTGGTGTATTGTGCATCTCCAAGTTTAGATCGAATGGTGGCGACAGAGTTTTCGGCAGACTCTCCATTGATGTTCGCTGGGACGACGGTAGTCAAAACGTTGTGCTTGTCCAGGCTCTGGGCAACGCGCAAGATGCTGGCAAGAGTATCGTTGAACTCAACTTGCGTAACCTCTGTGTTCTTCTGAGGCAAGCTACTGCTGGTTTCCGTGATATCTCCAGTCTTTGGTCGCTTGGGCTCTGTTGTGAGGGCAATTGATCCTGGTCCTTCGGGGAGAGGCGAAGAATGTGATTTTCGCTTCTTATCCCCCTCTGCCACTGTGTGGGTTCCGTTGACGCTTGTTATCTCAGCCATGATCCGTCAGTTGTTTAAATCGATCGAAAGCTATATATTTTAAGGAATAGTACGATTGTTAAGAAACGGTGTACCTGAGACGAACAAACAATTGATATTTTATAGTCGCGTCCTCGCCCTTTCCAAACGAAAAAAATGTAAAGGTTCCTCCGCCTAAAAATGCAAGGTTTGTCTAAATAAACGCCCCTAAGCCATTATTTCCACTGTACTCCTGGCGCCCTCTTTAGTATTGCGATACAACCAACCATGCGCACAATCCTTTTGTTCTGCCCCCTCTCCTCCCTGTTTTGTTCTGAACCAATGACCCACTATTGTTTGCTCTGCATAAAAAATAAAAGATATTTGCCTACCTGCAAGGCAATCGTTCGTGGTGAGTGTAGATGTGACGAGAGGGATGGATGAGGGGTCGACAAAAAAAAAGAAGGATCTTTGAAGAGGGGAAGCTGATCGCAGTGCGAGTGGAACTGAAGAATACGGGGAGAGAGAGAAAGAAAGAGAGAGAGAGAGAGTGGAGAGAATGGTAAATGGTTGGGCGCTCGCGATGGTCAACCAGCAGAGGGTCTGCTCCTTTCACTCCACCCTTGCAGTGAAAAAATGAGAACGTCACAGATGATTTTATATCGCAGTTATTATTTATTTTTATCGAGGCGTATCTCACTCAGACATCTGGAAGGCGGACTTCCTTGCCCTGGACATACACCTTCTCGTTATTGCGGTCGTCGCCAACAAAGAGATACTTCTCGAACTTGGTGCGGATCGTGTCGTGCTCAAAAACATCCAGTGGCGAGTGCTTTGCGGCGACGTTGACCAAGATCGCGTCAAACTCCTTCCCAACCACAAAGTTGCCAATTGTGTCCTCCAACTCCATAACGCGTGCCCCTCCTACTGTTGCGAGATAGAAGAGCTCAGGGACCAAAAGCGAGTCGTCAGGGCTCCTTGCGATTGAACAGGTTCTTGCCGTCCGGAAGGCATCCAAGACGGAAGACGAGAACCCTCCAGCCACGTCCGTTCCCAGACCCACCTTGAGATCCATGTCCACCATCTTGCGGACGTTCGCCAATCCTGACTTGATATTGAAGTTGGAACTGGCACAATGCGAGACGCCCGCACCTCTGTCCTTCATCAACTGCAGTTCCTCGTCCTTAATGTGCACACAATGCGCCATAATTGAACGGTGGGTGAGTAGTCCATGATCTGCGTACACAGAGGTATAGTCGGTCGAGTTGGGGAATAAGGACTTGGTGAATTCGATCTCGTTCAAGGTCTCGCAGAGATGAGATTGGATAGGAATGTCAAACTCGGCGGCCAGTTTTCCAAGCTCTGTCAACAGGTCCGACGTGCACGAGATGGCGAAACGGGGTGTGATGATTGGGGTTACCAGAGGCTTGGTATCGAAACCTTGGGCGTAGTTGATGGCGTTGACGTATTCAATAAAGGCTCTTGTGTCGGCGACGGAAGATTGTGTGGTTTCCGTCAGGAAATCGGGCGAATTTTGGTTCATGTTGACTTTCCCCACGTAAGCTCGCTGACCCTGTTCCTCAATCACTTTGACAAGCTCTTTGGTCGCATCGAGATGGATAGTCGCGAACCAGCAGGCGGATGTTGTTCCATTGCGGAGGGAACGAGCCACTGCTTTAGTGTAGATGCGGCGAGCATAGCTGGCATCCTTGAACTTGGCCTCGTGGGGGAATGTCAAGGTGTCGAGCCAGTCAAGGAGGGGAATGTCGTGTCCATTCCCGCAGTAGGCGTATTGTGGGGCGTGCTATTGGCATGATTAATTACAAAAAAAATGATCAATAACCTCTTCGTCGATAGCAGCATTGATACGTCTCTGTTATACTTGTTCCTAGACAAAAGGATGCCTACAATGTGCGAGTCAACAAAACCGGGGATAATAAACTGGTCGTCGTTCAAAAGAACCACCTATAGACAAAACGAAGGTAAACCTGGTGAGTTACTTAATTGACTAAAAAGCAAGGCAGAGATCTCCAACAATCCCTAACCGTTAACTTCGCGAAATACGATATTCAACAGGCGCCTTGCGCGGCGTTAGAAAGCTGGAAGAAGACGACTGTACCTTGGATTCCTCCACGCCGTCAAGGGCGCCTCGAAACTGGTCCTTTGGCACATTCTTGATGATTTTTGCAATTCTTCCGTGGGTATCAACGAAGAGGAGGCCTTTAGGGACATACTCAATTTCCTTGAGAGACACGGAGTGGATAAAGGTCCCGTAGAAGACTTTTGAAATGGAGGAAGCGAATGAGCTCATGGGGCGAGAAAAAATGAATGCGATGAAAGTGGAATGGGCGCAAAAATAAAGAAACTAAAACAGTGGGAAAGGAGAGAAAGAGCATGTCTTTGTCCTCCTTCGGTTTCTCCTAAACTGGAGCACTCAGGGGCAATTGGCATGCAAGGATGCGACCAAGTCTGGTGACTGGCTTTGCAGAGGAAGGTTGCTTCCGAAAATGTTGGTGGCGCAACCCTGGCTGGCTGCTCAGTTACCTCCAGGGTTCCCTGCCGGGTCTACTTCATACTCAGCGTCGCTCGGAAGGAGGAGGTGAAGTAAGGGCGGGAAGTAAGGGCGGGAAGTATATAAAAAGGATTTTCGTAAGCTTGAAGGCGTACTGCACCGTGAGAAAAGACTAGCGCTCTTCCAAAACTCTTCCCGCCCAACTAAGGACATGATGGTGGAAGCAGGCCATGGCTCCTTGGGGAAAAAACGGGCACAGTGTTGATGAACTTGCTATACAAGGGCTGCCAGCTGACTACAAGTTTAGTAGAATCGGGCCAGAACCGACGCCATTTCATGCCCATGGAGCATTGTGCCATCCCAGGCAGTTTGCTTACCATCTGGTATACATCGATTGCGTACCGCTTTGTTTATTCTCTTGTACTGTCGCAAGACATAAAAGAGTGAGAAAAAAAATATGACAAAGTTGAGGAGGTATTCAAAGGGAACAAAGAAAACCCCACATATTTCAATTGCGATACTACAATACAATTCTTTCGCCATCCCAGCGGGGGATGGCTCTCCTTGCACGTCACTGCATCTCTTCCTGTGGTTGGATGTTTAGAATCAGTGGTGAAAGAACAGAGAGGAGAGTGATAGAAAGAGAGAAGACCAGACTCCCCTCACTTTTCTGACCTTGCTTTTTACTCTCTTCACGGAGGCAGGGTAAGATGGGGAACAGGGCTTGGATGAGAAGGGACGATGAGAGACAGAGAAGGGAAGTTGTTGTTGTTGTGTGTTTGTTTTCTGGAGATGCATGATTGGGCAAGCAAAGCAGAGCAAAGCAGGTAAAGCATAAGCGGCAACAGAGAAAGACTGCTTCCAACCTTGCCTCCCTTGCCCTGTTCCGGTTGTCCAATCCAATACGCGTTCTCCCCATCATCTCCCGCTATTAGGCCGCCTGCCCTTGACTTCCCACTTTCGTTTTTTTTTTTTTTTTTTTTTTTTTTTACTTTTCGCTCTTTTCTCTTTTCCTTTTTCTTTCTTTTCTGCTTCCTCTCGTTTCCCCACCACCCTTGACCCCCAACCCTCCCTCTCTCACCCTTCCTTGTTGTCAAGTCTTCAATAATGGCTATCACCTTCCACCACTGGCCCTCCAAGGTCTCCAACGTCCTCGTCTACGTGACCCTGTTGTCCGGAAACCTGTACTCCACCTTTGGCGGTGACAAGAACCAAGACTCTCCCTATGACTCCGAACACAAGTCCTACATTACCCCCGCTCAGTTCACCTTCTACCTCTGGAGCTTGGTTCACCTTCTCTTTGGTGGTTTGGTCGTCTACCAGTGGTTTAATGACAAGGTTCACCAGACCGTCGGTTGGCACTTTGTCATCGTCTCTGTCTTGAATGCCATCTGGCTTGCTCTTTGGGTAGGTATTTTCTCCCCTTTTTTATTGGCGTTCCTGTTTGCTGTTCAATTTAGAATACTTGAGGACTCGCAACACGAGAAAAGAAATGCAATGGCATGCTTGAATGGAGATGTTTATTTTTATACTGTTTATATGGTGTATTTATGTGCCTGTGTTGACGTGAGGAAGAGGGGATAAAAGTGAAGAGAGGAGGGAAGGCGTGAGAACAACCAACCGTCGAAAAAAAAAAAGGAAGCAATACTCTCCGCTATGCCCTGGAATTTTGTTTCACTGTAATCGGTCTAGAGCAATGGAAGGGAAGCACACTCCGCGGTGTACGACGGCGATGGCATCTTGTGTTTTTCTTGCTTACCCACATCACATTTCGACCCCTGCCCGACCACGCTTCTTTTTTTTTTTTTTTTTTTTCTTCAAGGGGACGCCATGCCTCCTTGGTCAATGCATCCGCAGTTATGAGATGTATATGCGCAATGCTAACCTTCTACTCTTTCTTTTTGACTCTCACCTTGAACTGCAAATAGTCTTCTGGCCACACCTTCCTCGCCTTCGTCACCTTGATCTTCGCTACCGGTGCTGTCTCGTACATCTACTCCAGACTTCGTGGGGACCACTCGGCCGACAACTGGTTCGATACCTTGTTCCTCGACCTTCCCTTCTCGCTCTACCACTCGTGGATCTTTGTCCTCTTGGTCATCAACGCCTTTGCCGTCTTTTCGCCCATCAACGACGACCCCGAGGGTCCCCAGGGTCCCTCGACCTTCCAGACCATCCTTGCCATTGTCGGTCTTGGTTTTGTTGCTTCGACTGTTGTTGGCTACATCGAGTACAAGAAGGGTGATGTTGGTATGTTCTCTTCGATTTTTCTTCCCCCTCCCAGTGCCCTATATCTGATCTAATATGTGGCGTACTCTTTTAGATGTAACCTACGCCATCAATTGTCTCCAACCCCCAACCCATTATCCATGTTTCTAACGTGCATCAATATCATCACCGTTGTTTTTGATATGTCTGATATTATTAGCTGGTGCCTTGGTCTTGGCCTGGTACCTGTTCGGAGTCTTTGCCCACCAGGAGGAGCCTGCCATCCACTGGACCGCCCTTGGTCTCGGTATCACCGTCTCCATCTACACCCTCAAGCCTGTCGTCCTCCGCCTTGTCGGTCGCCATTCCGGCGAGTCTGCCCCTCTCTTGGGTTAAAGAACGAAAAAATGAAAGAATGAAGCTCTTTTTATCTCCCCCTTTTTGCATTGAAGAACGATCCATTCACAATTGCATGTGTATCTAGCTGGAAATATCATAACAAAATAAAAAGCAACAAAAAATAATAACGACCGCTGTGCTTGAACCGATGTGAAGTTACGCGAAAAAGGGACAAAGTGGTAAGTAGTAGCAAGCGGAAGGTGCATAGGGGATGGAAGGAGGGGTGTCTGGTAGGCAAGAAGACTTGGACATCTAGGAGAGGCAGGGCAGTGCATGACGAGTGGTGATGGTTACAATTGTTCTTAGTATCGTTTGCAGTGCCAATTGACCTAAAAGAAGACTACACATGGCTAATGGCCTATTGCAATAGAGAGGCGGGAGATGGCTACGGCGGAGAGGAGTGGGCGGTGAAATGGTCAAAAAAATGAAAAAGATGTCCAACACAACACTTGTTCTGTTCTATTTTTGGTCGGCACAGGGCGCACCCAAGCCTCCTTTCGACTACACTGTGTCCTGTCGGCTGCCTCCTCTCCTTTGCCCCGCTCGGAGGGACAGCACTAAAAGAAAAATATTTATTAACACTATATAAGGTCTTTTACCCGTCCTTCTCTTTTGTCTTCATCATCATCCCCACCCACTCACTCTCCCTTCCTCATCCTCATCTCCCCTGTCTCTGTAAGTCATGAAGACTTCCGTTAAACTACTCTCATTAACACAAGCAACAGCAGCAGCAACAACAGGATACTCGACAACAACCAAAAGTAACCAGCAAAGGGCTAAAAGTAACGACCACTAACCGCTGCTGCTCCTCATCTCACTAATAATAGTCGCACACAATGAGATTCTCAACCGCCGCCATCTTTGGTGCCGTCTCCATGGCCCTCTTCGCCCCCTCCGTCCTCGCCTGCGAGCGTGAGTGCCAGGTCAACGTCTCGCGCGCCTTCGCCGACAAGTACCAGCTCATCTCGAACACTTACTTCACCTTCTTGAGCGACAGAGTCGAAAAGTCATTGTTCTATGGTGTCCCCGACCAAACACTCTCCGGTGCAGAGGTCACCGCCACTATCAAGACCATCAAGGACTCGATTGACCAGTCCAGCGCTGCCTGGGCAAAGACCATCTTCCAAACCGTATTTGACACCATCTTCAAGGACGAGCCCAAGTTCAAGGGCGACTGCAACCACCCCCACCGTGTCAACCAGCCCCCACTTGGCGTCAACTGGACCATGCCCGACTGCCACAACATGGATTACATCTGCGGAAACCCTCCCTCGATTTGCCACTTTATGCCCATGATCAAGACCCGCATTGTCAAGAAGCTCACTCTCCAGCTCCAGGCCAGAGTCGACGGCGATGATTCGGATGTCTATGTCAACTATATCGGACCCGCTCTGCAGACCGTTCTCACCACCCAGCCTAAACTTGCCCCTTATGGCGCTGTCCTCCACGGCAACTTGAATCAGATCTTGGAAGAGGTCAAGAAGGATCTCAACAACTTTGCCAGCGAGACCCAGTGGTTGCACTCTTGGGACTACGACATCAAGATCCTTCTGTTGACCTTCCCATAAGAGAGAATCGACCTTTTGCCATGTATCATCACCCGACAACCACATACAGGATACTACAGGAAACAAACCCCTCCTACCCGGAAATGTGTAAAGGCAGCAGGACCCTGCCTCGACTTTCCTTCCTTTTGTATCATAGACCCATTTCACATCCCACACAAAAGCATTGATCTATTATTAAATTATTTCATACACTGCATCACGGTAGTCGAAGGCAAAAAGAGCTCTATGAATGTGGGATGAAATGAAGCCAGGTTTACAACACATCGCATCAAAAAATATCTTCCGCTTACTAGGAAGGACTGAGGGAGAGATCGAAAAAAGGGTCGTTTGACCCTCATCCCAGGCACATGTCGACAAAAGGCGCACCCTATGAGCTCCGTACTAGCCTTGGATCGCCTTCTCGCTCGTTCCTTTCAGCTTTCTTGTTGAATAGTTTCCACACCTTTCATACAAAGCCGTGGTTGTCCTTTGCAAGACCATAAAAGAAAGGCCGATACCACCGTCAATGAATCCACAATACAACCGAATGGACTGACGATGGCGACAAAGAAAATAATTGGCAATACAAACACGAATATATATGATACCTCTTCCCATAAGGGAACCATCATACACTCATCTCTTTGATCGTATTTCTTCGCTCTTGAAAGTATTTCTATTTCGTCTTTCTCTACATTCATTCCTGTTCAAACAACAACAATAACACAACAACACAACGAAAATCCAATACCATCAACCCTACCACTCCCACTAGCCGTTATGAAGCGAGCGATCAAGTCGTTTTTTGGGATCAAGTCAAAGTCGAAGAAGGACAAGGACCATCTCTCGGAGAATACAACAACGAGTGCTGTTAATTCCACTTTGAACTCAGCAGCAGATCCCCATCGTCGCAGTAGCAACTCAAATCGACCCTCCGTCATCGTTCATGACGGCGCCAGTGAGCCCTATGATCCGCGGGCCACTCGAGATATCATCGAGGTTCAACAGCGCCTACATGCCTCTACCCCCACTTCAGCACAGGTACAGTTCATCGCTTGCATCCATATATCATACAGAAGAAAAGAGACAAGACTAAGAAGCGATAACCGCTGACCGATTCCCCTCCAACATTCAATTATCAACGTGTTCCTTGCACATCGTTTACTCTTTCACAACCAAAGCAACAGCCGTCCACTCCTTTGCGACCCAGACCCAGACCCTTGTCAGAAATCGCCCACAATCACAGCAGGACAAGAACAAGGTCTGCCACTGTCGCCAATGCTGAACAGATCGATGTCCAAGCTGCTCGTCGCCTTTACTTTCACCAACCTCAACTGATCGACCGAGGCGCAGGCGTTGTTAGACCCGTACCAGCTACTCTTCAACCTTCTGAGGGTAGCTCTTCTGACAAGTCCAGCCAGAATGGTCACATCAAAAGGTCTCAGTCCATCGTAGTTGCTGCTGCTGCTGTCTCTCAGGCAGTGTATGGTAACGGAAACCCGTACCAGACGTATCAATGCGTCGCACGTTCGTCCCCTCCTCTTTCAACTACCCACCTTGCCCAAGATCGAGGCTATGGAACAGACCCTCGTCAAGAAGCAGAGCCTGATGACTACGACACCCCTGCCAGTACCAGGAGCTCATCAGACGGCAGCGATAAGCTGAAGCTGAACCGCAAAACACCTATTTGTGACTTCGGCAGTCTTCGATCGGAACTTTCCACTATTGTTGAGGCCAACCGTGATGTTGGAGACAAGCACGAGAATTATCCTGGCAAGGTGAATATTGGCGATAAGGGGGGAGAGCAACCGCAGGACTCGACCGGTGTTTGCATCCAGACTATCCCATCTCGCCAACAACGCAGTCGTCACCAAAGCCACTTGGACCGCGAGCAGGACTATGGCTATGGACGGGGACAAGGACCTCGTAAAGCGCCTCAGTATCAAGCGCCAGATGTGGAGCGAACTCTCCCTCCTTTACCCCTTTCAGACCCAGAGCCTATTCCGATTTCGTGGGACGACCCCAAGAAACGCTTCAGTGTCAACAGTCTGGCTAGTCGATCCATCTTCAACAAGCGGTCAGATTCGGGAGTCGAATCGTCCACCTCCAAAAAGAAGACTCCCTCTTTCAAGGGCAAAGGTACCGACCGACGCAACACCCAACCCTATGCTTTGACCAATGTATCGCCAAAGGACCGACAGTTCAACGTCGATGTCGACCAATCCATAATGGACAACACCATTCCTGACCTGGAGAAACATCCCTATCGCCTCAGTCTCGAGAATGAGCTTCTTGTGGAAGCACGAGTCCATGCACAAAGGCTAGCCGAGGAGCGGGAATCTGACCAAGCAGGAGCGACCCTTCTTCAGCAACATAATGAGGATGTCACTACAGCACCAGAGGATCCTGTACCAACGATCCTACAGGAACCCACCTCAGCTACACCTCAGCCTCGACCCCTTTCGATCCAGCCCAAGGGTGACCCTTCTGTCCCTGTCCTCTCCATCACCGACTCTCCTCCTAGTCGAACCACTTCCAACACCGGAGAGTCAAAGCGACTCTCAAATTCTACCTCTCGCGGAACCTCTCGCGGGACTGCGCGTCGAATCACATACAGTGCTGACTTTGTAAATGGTCTTCCCAAAGGCCACATTGCTCGCGAATGTAACAGTGAGATTGTCCCCACCAAACGACTCAGTGCCAATTCGGCTAGGACAAATAACACTTCTGCCAGGAGCTACACCACCACTCATGTTATGACAACGGCGGATAATATGGATGGGGTACCAGGTGGACCAGCCCCAACGGCTGCTACGCTGCTAATTCGTCCCGAGAGCCGCGGCAAGTCTCCTCGCATCATCAACAAACAGGCATTCGGCAACACGTTTGGTCGATCGTCTGGTATTAGTAGCATCAACAGTGGTGGTTCGGGCGAGAGTGAGGAGCACGGATCGGAGCAGTTCATGGATGTACGCACCCACAACACCCGAACGATGGATACCAAGCGGTTTGTTGTTGTCACCTCAAAGGAGCGAGTGCAGGGACGAGATGCGAATCCTGAGCGAGGGATGAGCGAAGTCTTAGATCATTTGTCGGACGTAGCCTTGACTGGACCTAGAGCCGGTATGTGAACACACAAACATACATGATCAACCAATACTCCATTAAATATATATTTTCTTCAGTATTCTCATCAATAAAATACACCATCTCGCTCCCTTCACAAACATGAATCTAGAGCCAGACTCAATGGTTCGCAGTAATGAGCACCGACTACGGTTGGCAAAAAGACCCACTGTGATACCAGGACAACCTATAGGTCAGCACGTATTTGCCGATCCTGAGGACACAATGTCGTCGTGGCTCCAGCCAGCCCGGATGAGATCCTTGGATGTTGTTTTGAGCAGTATCGATTGGTTGCCTTTGGAGGATATGGACAACTCGCCCTTAGGCTCCAACACACCGATCCATCCAATTCTGTCACTTTACAAGCTCGAGAGAACAGAGCAGTCCCCTTCGACGCCACCAGTCGCGTCACCAGCAGATGAGGATGAAGGTAGCGAAGGAGATGAAGCCGCGCCTTGTTCTCTCGACGACAATTGGATCAGTAATTCAGCCATCACCGAATCGACAGATAATCCCACCCTCGCTTTGGCGCTTATCGCCGAGCATTCGACTGATGTACAAGCTTATAGATCACCGGTGTTGATCAATGGACTCACTGCCGAGGAACTCATCAACAGTATCCGATTCGAGTCTGATCGCGAGGGATCCCCTGGCTTTTATGGTCCTAAGGAATTCGAACGTGACCAGGAAAGGAGACGCAAGGAAGCTCAAGCGATAAAGGAGCAAGAAAATGCGGCTGCAAAAGCTTCCAAGGCTGCCAAAAATGGTGATACTGCAAGTGGCAGTAATAGGCAAGGGGTAGCAGGTGTAAGGTCGAGTGAGAGGATAATAGGAATGGTGTCTACACTCTGGTCGCATATATTTCAAACCACTGTTCCAAATACTGCTCCAGCAGCAATGACCACAGAATAAGAACAAGTTGGGTTTTTTTTACTACACGCTTTTTAAATGGTGTTTGGTGGCGATGGTACTCGACTCATATGCCAATGTGTGGATATGGTTTCTTCAACAGCATGACTTTGTTAGTTATTCGCCATCGCCGGTTGCATTGGCGGCACTGGCCAGAGGACACATGTTCGTGTGGATATCGTTTGAGTGGAGAACCATCAGCCAAAAAAATGCAAAACGTGTGTTTGTCTGATCGAAGGCTTTTGCTTCTTGCTCTTTTCCACGCCTCCCGCACGGTCAGAAGTCGTCAACCCTCTGCGTTCCTTCTCCTCCTTCCTGTCTTTTTCCCTCCTTTTGAACGCGAGGAGGGGTGTCAGACTGCTCGCATCGTTTCTTTTTATTCCTCCCTTGTTATTTCACCTTCTTCTCATCCCGTCCTCACCTACATCCTCACTCTCGCCTTTCCTTCCTTTCCACTCTTCCGTCTTCCTTTTCTATACTTTTCAGTCCCTAATCTATCACCTTTTTGCATCTCCTGGCCTCGTTCATTTCATTTTCATTTTCCACGCCTCAACTCACCCCTTGTTGCATTTAACTCATGGATGCATCAGAATCTCCGCCAAACTCCCCCGACCGTCACCACCAGCGCAACCACTGCCACCACCCTCACCCACGAAGTACTCATGCAGTAGCACCATATCAAACTAACCCCAACATCGATACCACCAATGCTCTCAATACCCCCGATTCCACTCCTTCTTCGATCACTCATCTCCGGCGCTTCGCTACAGTTCCCAATCGCCACCGCCAACATGTTACTACCCATCACTCAGTTCGACGCGTGAGCAGCAGCGACACCTCTGGTCTCGGTGGTCGAAACAGCCTTGCGGAAACCCTTTCTCCTGTTCAGCTGCAGCTTTTACAACACCAACAACAGGAGCAAGCAATAGCAACAGTAACTCCTCTTCCTCTCTTTCCTACGACTACAATGAGCCCGGTCTCAGCCTCAACACGATTCAATTTTGCGGTATTTTGGAACCCTCAGAGACTATTCTCGGCTGTCCGCCCTGCTTCAACTCCACCCCCCCCTCTTTCCTCTCCTTCGGCTTCACCTTCCGCGACATCTCCTACTCCGTCTCCTACTCCGTCTCCGCCGTCATCCTCAGGAACGGTTAGCAGAATGGTTACCTCTGGCGGTACAGACGGAGACATCTCGACCCCGACACCAAGCACCATTTCTAAATCCTCGTCCTCGTCATCGATGCTTTCGCTTGCGGCACAAGGCGAATTTTTGAACCAAGACCATAGAGGTGGCCCTCGCCGGTCTAGTTTGAGTGTCAAGCCTGTTTCTGCATCTACTGCCGTCGCCGCCTCGCCCCCTCCAAATTCTGACCCTGGACTTTTCACGTCGAGTACGTTTGGTCGCCAGTGCCACCACCAGGATATGTCCCCGACTCGATCCCAGCAATTCCTTGTCTCTGTACCAGGGGGGTTCAACGCGCTTTCCATTTCAAGGAACGGCGGCAACAGCAGTGACCTGGAGAGCAGGAACAGCAGCATCAGAACCCACAAAAGTGGAAGCGGCAGCAGTGGCTCCGATTCAAGCCCCTGCTACCCTTCGCCCACCAGCCCCGACTCACCCTCGACCGAAGCAACAGAAGCACTCGAACAAGTCCAGAAGCTAATCGCGCAGGGTCAGGCTCAGCTTGTTCAGTACACCAAAATGATCCACAAGCACGAGACGGACCAGACTGGGTATGTGACCCTCCAAGGCAGCCAGCAGAAGCGACGAGAGGTCCTTGAAAAGGAGATTGAGGTTCTGGAGAACGCTATCCGACAGGGTCCTTCTACTCCTGTGTCGCCGCTGTCGATGTTCTTCTCGTCCGCGAATCCGATATTTGGCCAAGGCGGTAGTATTGGCTTCACTTCAGGACACGCCGTCACAAGAAAATCCCCGCCCACGTTTTTTTCATGGTCTTCGCCTCCATTCTCCTATGAAGCCGATCAGGATTATTATCAAGGACAAGACACTCCCTGTTGCCCGTTCAATGCGGCATCTACAAGAGCTAACGCTCCCACTTCTTCTTCAGCCCCAACCCCTATTGCTACTACCCCGATCACCGCTACAACATCAAATGTTGCCCCAACCACGGCCTTTCCGCGCAGGTCATCGACAAGCACAATCTCCACTCCCTATAATCAAAGTTCCTCCCCTCTCTCACCATCTGATCCATTCGTTCCGAGCGGTCCTACTAGATCCCGATCGACATCCTCGTTGCGTGTCACCTTCTCCGCCCCTGAATCCAGCTCCTTCCTGTCCTCGCCCTCAAAGTCATATGATTCATGCTTCCAGCTGCAGTCTATACCTTCACCTCAGCCTCTCCTTCTTCCTCCCCTGCCACCACCACCGACACTTTCCACATCATCCCCCGCAGCTGCAGCAGTGCCGTTACAAATGTGTCATCGGTGTAGCCGGAAGTCGACTTTGACGGAGCGACGGGATCAACTGAGGAATGTCCAACGGAGCATTGACCAAGTCCAACAGAAGATTCATTCTACCAACTCTCAGATCCGACATCTGCAGCGGACGTTTGTGTTGCCGATTGAGACATGTCTCCAGGAGGATCAGGAAGAGTTGGAGAGATTGTTGCAGTTGCAAATGCTTCGGTCACAGAGTGAGAGGCAACAGCAGCAGCATCAACAGCAGCAGAATGGCGGCGGAGGAAGAGGAAGATCGAGGCTGAGTTCTGGTTCAAGCTCGGGTGAAATAAGTGGAGACGGGACAACAAATACACGCGCATTAGCCCAAAAACAGAAACCGATTTGATGAAGTGCAATACGCAACCAATCATGGGTTATTATTATCCTTTGTTTGGGTAATTTGGGGCAGGAATGTGACGCGAGATCCTGAAAATAAAATACAATGGCCAACCGTGGGATGCGTTGAGATCCTTCTAACACAGAACGAAACGAATCGAAATGAATAGAAACAAAACTAATTGCTCCAAATGAAACAAGAAGGACAAGTCATTTGTTGTAGCTTGTTGATCCTACACGCGACTGGCCTCAAGGGTGGAAAAATGTCTGTTCGGTTTGAATATTCCTTTCAAGGACTCAGTGCTGTGCATAACGATGCGTGAAGAAATTCTTTTCAAGAACACAACTCGTTTTCACTGCTATATACGAGCGGACTAATTCAAAACTAAAAAGCTATGCCCTTTCATGAGTGATCCATGGAGAGAGCCCTGCATCATGCAACAGCAACAACTCTAACACCGTCCTTTTCTACTATCGTCTATATTTCACGGGATAGAATAACCCTACCTGTCTCTTCTCATCCCTCGTTGCTACTCCTCTCTCTCCATAAGCAGAAAAGCCGATGGTCATAGCGACAGAAGGTACGGTAACAACAAAGAAGGAGCGATGGGAGGAGGGGAATGATTTCCCGGCTTTTGCTTCGGCGCCCCCTTTTGGTAATGGAACCTTTAGAGTTTATATGACCAATCAGTGATGGGCGAGATCATTTCTTTTTTTTTTTTTTTTCTTTAAGCCAAGGGGCGCCGCGAGTTACCAACTCCTCTAGAGAGACACTCAGTTCGAATGTTAAAGAAAAAGAATAAGTCATGGAATTAGAGAGAGATGGCTTCTTTCCTTTCGTTGCCAAGCAGTGCGTCTAACGTGTGTGCGTGGTCAGGACAGTTAGTTACATTGCAACGGCTTTTACACCAATGGACACCTCTTTATGTGCGGTAGTAGATGCAATAGTGCAATAATTGGCTTCACCCACTTTCCTCAGGTTGTCTGTAAGCGCGAGCATGAATACAACCGCGAATAAACAAATAAACATACGACAGAGGAAATTACAAACGTGAAGCAACAAGGTTTGGACGTTATGCACACACAAATGGGTCCTAGCACTCCATTATTGACAAAGGGAAAGGCAATTGGGCAATGCCAACTGACTTGGGCTCCATCACAGATAGATATGGATGAAAGGATATGCCCTTCCACAGCACCGCATTGCAAACAACATCGTCTCACTTTCTATCCCTACTGTGTGTTTTTCTTGACCTCTGTTGGCATTTAAATGAGCATGGGCTGTTGTGTGTAACCCTCTTACCCCTGTCTTTTTTATCTCTCTTTCTCACACACACACCCTTGTGCTTTGCTTGCTCACTCTTAATTGCTCCTATTCATCTCATCCTGTTGTACATGAATACCTACCTTCTCAACACCATCTCCTCTCTCCTCCCTCATACATACATATACACACAACCACACTCTCTGTCCTGGCATCTCCTCCCAATCTTCTTTCTATCTTCATTACTGCGTTTCAATCCATACACCTCTCTTCTTTTTTTTTTTTCTTTTTTTCTTTTTTATTCCTTTTTTCCGTTGCCCCTTCTTCTCTCTTTGCCTCTCCCAATTGCCACCACACCATTAACCACCTCAACACCCTATTCTTGCATAGTCACTACCTTCCTCCTAACCTCAGCTCCATTCCATCGCCATCTCTTTTCTCTCATCTCTTCATCACTCATTCAGCCCCTCATTCACTCTCTCACTCTTCTTTTTCATCTTCGATAAAACCACGCCCATAAGCTATGGCTTCCAAATTGCACGTTCTTATTGTCGGTTGTGGTACTGCTGGCTTGATGTTGGCAAACTTGCTTGAGAAAGCCTGTATCAGTTATCAGGTTCGCATCCTTTTGTAGCTTTATTACCTTGCTTCCTCTTTCTCAATGGCAGCACTGTTTAACCGCCACTGTGTACGCGTTAGTAACAAAGAAACAAAGTGTTCACAGTCGATTTTCATTCTCCTTCCTGCTCTTTCTCTCCCTCCAATTGCTCTCCGAAAATAAAAAAAAAACAACGGATAGATTTTCGAAAAGACGAAAGAGCTCAAGCCACTCGGCTCTGCAATTGCCTTGACCACTTTATCCCATATCTTCGAGCAGCTTGGCATGTATGACGAACTCATGGCGGTCTCAAAGAAGTTTGGTGCCTTGCACCTCATACAAGAGGACCTCAAGCACAGGAATACATTCAATGCTCGTGCCCCAGGACTGGACGTCGAGGAAGTGTATGTCACGACAATGTACCCTCAACCTTGATTTTAATTTTCTTCATGGTTCATCTAGGGTTGGCACAGCCCAACTCATGCTTTTTTTTTCCCCCGTTTACTCAATCAGTTATGGCGACTATACTCAGGTCATTGCCCGCTATGACTTGATCCGAGTCCTTCTCAGCCGCGTCCCACCCCGCAAAATCCTTTACAACAAGCGCGTCCTGTCAACTAAGCATGAGGACGACGAGGTCATTATTCACTGCCACGATAACACCACATACGGAGGCACCATCCTAGTCGGAGCAGACGGGGCGTATAGCAGCGTGCGCCAGAACATGTACAAGGAGTTGTCAGTCAAGGGACTCTTGCCCAAGGTCGATGCGAAACCTTTAGGCTACGACTACGATTGTCTAGTGGGCGTAACCAAGCCCCTAGACCCCAAAAAGTATCCCGTCCTCAATGATGAGTTCTGCGAGTTTCAGATTGTTCTGGGGAAAGAGATTCCGTACTCGGTAAGCCGGACGGTTAACTGGCAGGAATTTGCAGTGTTACACAGCGACCATTGACCATTGACCATTGACCATTGATAATCTATTCTTAACATCCACATCCCTTTGTTTTTTTATTCGATAATAGTGGTGGTTCATGCGTAAGAATAAAATGCCAATGCAACAAAAAAAAAAAAAAAAAAAAAAAAAAAAAAAAAAAAAAAGGTAGTGATTATTAAGAGCGTACTGAACGTTTTTGGCCTTACTCACCATTACTCGCTCTTTTTATTCACTCGTTTTTTTTAGCGTTGGCTAATGACACATTGGGTTGGATGGTAACTCAGGACGTAAGAAAAAACGGCACGGCAGTAGAGCGGAACTTCAGATTTTCGGAGTGGGACCTCGATTCGGCCAAGAACATGTGTGACAAAGTCAGACATCTTCCTTGTCCCTATGGCGGTACTCTTGGAGATATACTTGACGAGACTCCAAAGGAGGTCATATCCAAGGTCATGCTCGAGGACAAGGTATAACAAGGGAGAAGAAACAGTGCAGAGGGGGAAAAAAAGGCGCTCATCCAAACGCCGCTATTGGTCTTCTTGTATCTTGCATATCCTTTTGACATCTAATTTGCCATCCGTTTCTTTTCTCATGCAATGTCTTAGTTTTTTACCACTTGGTACCACAAGCGCACCGTCCTTCTTGGAGATGGTAAAGTGACCTGATACAAGGTCGAGTGAACATGACATATCTTGTTTTCCTCTTGTCCTTCGACTAACCAATGCCTCAATGGTTCATCTCTCTCCATTTGCGTACCTTCTCTTTCCTGTTTTTTATGCAGCATGCCACAAGGTGAGAGGAGATTGCACTCAATGTGACGAAGGATTTTTTGTGTAATGTAACTCGTAATCCACAGCATGGAATGCCCTAACCATTGCTTTATCTCTTGCTCCGATCATTGCTTAGATGCTGCCATTTGGTGGACAGGGCGCAACAATGGCCATGCAGTCGGCTGTGACGTTAGCAAACCTCCTTTTCGACATGCGCAATGTCACCGAGCCTGAGATCACCCGGGTCTTCAAGCAGTACTATGGCGCACGAAGTGGGCCTGGTAAGCTGGCGGTCAACAGTTCGCATAAGACAGGATCCGTGATGCACATGCGAGGAACATTTGGAAATGTCTTCAGGCACATCGGCTTCAATTGGATGCCAAGATGGGCGATGAAGAAGGGCATGGACTCTTACAATGGATACAAGGAACAAATATCGTTTCTTCCGTTCACCAAGTTCCGAGGCACGTTTGTTCCTCGGACGAACAAACCGTCCAGGCGAATGGCCCCAGGTTCGAATATAGCCATGGCTGTGTGAACACAAGTATGGATCCTCTATCCTTACCAATTGATACCCTCTCACTATTGTCATCACAAACGTAGACAATAGTAAAAAAAAATCCACATACTTTTTTATCAATTGAGTACTTCCTCACCCGTGAAAAACGACGAAGGGAAGGTGAACTGCTGTCGACATAGGGATAGAGAAAAGAATTGGCATTGCATTTCTCTTTTTTTTAGGTGTGTTTGACAACATAGGCCTATTATCTTCCTCACTTCTCCAATCCCACTCTCCAATTCACACCCCTTCCACTGTACAGTACAGTCAGAACAGTAACCATAAGTTGTAGTTAGATTTGGCTCCCATGAAAAAATGGCAGTATTCAAGAAAAAGCCGAAGCAAAGTAAAGCTCTTTTTGGTGGCGTGTGCATCGTGAGACTGCACTCAAAAGATGTCGAATCATACCATTCTTTTTTTTTAGGAACAACTCTTCTGGTAGGATCAAGCAATGAAAGAACGTCAACGTGAAGTTAACAATTGCCAAACGATTCATCATTGCAGCTTGAGAGTGTAGGAAGTACTGTATCTTGGTCCATTGTCGGCGCCAATGGAGAGTACAGCAGTGTCTATCGCCAAATGTACGCTCTCATGGAGGAAGAGAGCGCCTCCCCGAGGTTGACTCTGTCCCCTCCAGCTATAACTGCGACTGCCTTGCTGGAGTCAGTGAGCCCTTGGACCTTGTTTAGTACCCAATTGCTGAGAGCAATTACTTTAAGGTCGAGATCTGCTTCGAAAGGATATCCTTTTCAAGTTAAGCCTTGTACCCATCCTTCATTTTTAACTTTCATTTCTGCGTTTATTTGTTTGCATTGTGTTCCTTTCTTTCTTCTTTTAGTGATAAACTCCAAGGCAACAAGATGGCCAACCAAGGCTTGCATGAGATCATTCGTTTTTTTCTCTCGTGTGAACATAGTGGTGGTACACGCCATCGGGTGGCAAACGTGTGGGATACATGATTACCGAGGATGTCTGGGATCAAGGCACCAAGGAGGAGCGTGCGGTCAAGGCAGCCGACTGGAGCCCCACTGCTGCCCAGGAGATGTGTGACCGATTCCTGGATCTCTCCTGCCCCTATGGTGGCACTCTGGGAGATATCTTTGGCAAGACCCCCAAAGGTGCTATCACGAAGGTCTTCCTCGAAGAAAGGTAATCCCCCTTCATGAATCTCAAAATGGTTTCGCTCTCTTTTTCAAATTTATCCTGCTGCTCACTCACCTTATACTTTTTTTTTTTACATATAGGCTTTCACGAAATGGCACCAAGGCTGTTCTCTCGGGAGATGGCAACAAACAACCTGTCTGTTGTCATTTCGCAGGACTGGTTTCTCTGTTTCCGCGTTGCTGACCCTTCTCCTTTTTATCCTCACTGCTCCCCTACGGTTTCTTCCCCCCATGCCCCTTTCCGAGGCCCCCTTTTGTCGCACCAAGTCCAACCATCCCTCGCCTCGTTTTTTCGAAGATATGTTACGAGAAGGTTGACAAGGTCGTCACTCGCTAAGGAGTGAGATTGAGGTAGAGAGATTGGAAGAAATATGGTCTAAGGTCGAGTGGTGGATCTTTGGTCAGTGAATATTACGAATAGAAACAACAAAATGGGCAAGGATGCATTACCCTTCCTTATACCAATATCATAAGAGTAAATGGCAACACCCTACCCTACTACTTTCTTTCTATCTGGAAGCAAGGCAATTATAGCACCGTCTGAGATTAGTGAGGACCACCGAGGCTTGCAACATGGCGTGGTGTCACATCATTCTCATATCCTAAGACAAATGTTTCCCAAGAAACGCGTCCCGTCAGACTATACGCACACTTGAAAAAAGGTAACGACTATGATTTAAAACATGGTTTATTATTTCAGGAATTTGCCGCCACTCCAACCCTCGGATTGAGCCAACAAGTCGAGTACTTGAGAGGGGTATGTTGTTGTTGCTGCCACTGTTGCCATCGCTTGGGAGGCACGTGCACTACCGGTGGAGGGTGTGATATTCCTCCTTGTATTGGTAGTCACCGTCGCTGTTGTCGGGGTGATAGTCCCAACTCCCTGAAGGTTGCTGTCGGTGTCCACTGTGGTTCTGTTGGCGGTTCTCCTGATGATACCGTTCCGTATTCTCTTGCTCGTTAGTGGTGAAGTAGAAATCTTGGAGCTTCTTCTGTAATTCCTGTTGTTGTTGCAACGAATGCTTGGCAGTGAGTGAGATCGAACGTCCTTCATCGCTACGGAGCTGCTGCTGGAACTCGTGTTGGCGTTGACGCTGCTGGAGGAGCTGAGAGGCACTAGGTGATAGGCCCTCGGAAGTTGGTGGCGTGATGGGTCCAGAATTCCTGTTCCTAGGTTTGTTCCAATGAGGCGATGGGTGAGGCACATAGGTGGTGGCTGGCTTGTATGGAACGCTTGGCTGGTAACTTCCTACCAACGGACTAGAATGGTTGGAGCTCATCGGAGTGCTCAGAGACAATGTTCCTCCTGACTGTAAGATCTGGAGCGTCTGCTTGTGTTGTTGAGGCGAGGGCTGGACCTGGAGGTACTGCAACTCGGGTGAAGGAGGGAATGGTGAAGGCTGCTGCTGCTCCTGAAGCTTACGCTGTTGGCTCAACACCGTCTGCAGGCGAAGGTTCTCGTGGGCCAAGGGAGGCAATCCTAAGTCTCCCATGCTCTCATATGCGGCTGAGGTGTCACATCCCATACTCTCCAAAAGTGCCTCTGGCTCGGGTCCCATGCTCTCCAGAGGCGCATGCTTGGTCGCATGAGCGCCCTTTCTCGATGCGGAGGTACCTCTTTGATCGTCCATGGATTCACTAGACTTCCTGGATCCTGCGAGCTCCTCCAATGGAGGAGTCGAGACAGCCTTGGCAATCTTTTTCTCCTCCTCGGTGGCCTGCGAGGATGGTGGGCGGCGCTGAGAGGGGATGTGTCCTCCAATCTCCACAGACTGAGGGCTTCTGACAACCCTTACAGTACTCGTTGGCTTAGGGACAGCGAGACTCTCCTGCTCCTGCTCCGATATAAAGCGCAACTCCTCAGGAGTGAGGATGAGATCTGAGACTTCCTTGCGTGGAACAGGTGAAGCCGCAAGGCTCATGGCGAGCGCCTCCTCAAGCTCCAGCTCTTCCTGTAGTCTCAACTGTTCCTCTTCTGCAGCTCTGGCACGGTTCTTTTGGACTCGTCTAGGTTCGAGGGATTCAGACGAGGGCATTCTGTCGGGTGTCCTTGGAGGTAGTGGTGGAACCGAGGCTGCTGACTCGACTTTGGTGGCAGGCTTGGCAGAGGGTGAAGGCGAAGGCGATGTGGTTGCTGATTTCTTTGCGGATCCATTGGCGGCGGCATCAGTTGCGGATACATCGGATACTGAAACGATGGGGGTGGGGGTGGGGGGGTGTTCGGGTGTTGGGTTGATCAAGGTGTCCTGGTGGTGAACAACTGTTGTTCCTTGACTCCAGTTCTCTAGAGCAATACGAGCAGCCTGAAGAACGCCTTCAGTCTCACGACCTAAGCAATAAAACATAGCGAGTTGGTCAACAAGACAACTTCATCATGCCTGACTTTAAACTGCTACTATAACATAATCTGCCAAGCTCACTTACCATCCGTATATGGGTGAACATCGCGGGACAGATCGATGTGCTCCAACAAATGCTTTCCGTGTTCGCCAATGATCTGCATCTTCTTGCCCAGCTCGACGACGGCATCCAGCTGTTCGGCATATGCGCTCTTGATAAGCTGGCGCTTGTATTGGACCAGCTCGGGATCAACCTCAGGCTCCTTCTTGGAGCTGGTCTCCTCGGCGTCCTTCTTCAGCCACGCCTTGAATCCACTCTTGCCCTTCTCAACGAGCTTTGTCTGAATATCGTTCTGGAACCGGCCCATCTCGCAGAGGGTGTCGTCCCTGGTCCTGAGAACCTTGATCTTCTCACGAAAGTCCTCATACTGGGATCCGAAGCGGAGCTCATAGTCGCTAATCTTGCGAATCAGCAGGTTCAACTTCAACAGGACATCCTATTGAGAGAGAGAAATAAGAATGGAGGGTTTTAGCCAAGACGCTAAAAAAAGGGTCGTGCTTTTTTTTTTCTCTGTTGCAGTGGTTTTGGCATGACAGCTGCAGCCAAAGTTTCGTCTACGTTACCCCAAGGTCGTCAGTCTATTTTGTTGACAGTTTTGTAAAAAAAAGAGACGCGGAAAACGGTTTGAATTAGATTGGGGTTGACAATGGGCAACAAGATGATGCGCTCAGGAGAAAAAAGGTGCTCCTTCAGGGTCAGGCTTCCTTTCAAAAGTAACAGCGGCAGCTGAAACGTACCTGAGATTTGCTCCAGGCCATCATGTGTTTGCATTCCTCGACTCTTGCTTTCGAAACCGCAGAGAGGCTGTCGACGAGTCGTCGCTGCTCGCCGATGGCGTTGGTGAGAGGGTTCATGAATGAGCCAGCGGCATAGCGAGCGCCATCATGTAGACGGGACCTGCCAGAGTTTATCATATCCATGCCCCAAGAGAGTTGACGGAGTGGGTTGTTGCTGTTTCTGTTGTTGATGAAGACGAGGTGAGGGCGAAAGCAGAGGCGATGAAGCGGCGTGTACGAAAAGAGACAGTGGGGGGGGAGTAGAGGAAGAGGAAGGAGTGGAAAGTAGAAGAAGAGAAAAAAAAAAAAAAAAGTTGCAAGGGTTGGGTTGGCAAAAAAAAAAAAAAAAAAAAAAAAAAGAGAAAAGAGAAAAGAGAAAAAAGAAAAAAGCCCAGCCATCCCGCCCCATCAAACACCCACACGCATACGGCATACGGGTCCAGAACAACAGAGAGCCCAGTAGTGGCCACCCCTGCGTCGACTGTTCACAGCCCCATTCTCTCTCTCTCGCTCTCTCTCTCTCTTTTATTCTCCAAAAAGAGCCACAGCCGCGCGCTGTGTTCTGCTTAGGTACAGGAATAAACATTCACTCTCTTTGAAGTATACTTTTTGGATCTTTGGTCCTCATCTCAAAAGATTCGCATTTTATTTGGAAAGAGCAAACATCGATTGTCACTCCTTCCTTTCACCCCTTTACCTCCTTCACACCTTCTGCTTCTTGTCCTTCTCGGCAGCCAGGGCCATCAATCGCTCTTCCTCTTCCTGATCCATACGCAACATTTCCTCCGCAAGTCGTTTCCTCTCATTGTCCTTGTTCCTCATCTTTGCCAACGTTGCAGCCTCATAGTCATCCGTCAGTGGTGCTGCAACGTTAAACACAGGTGGTGGCGCAAAGCTAGGGATCTAATCAATTGATGCAAGTAAAAATGCAAAAATGAAGGCGTGTGCTAGTTAGTTGATGATAACTCCTTACGGTCACTTAACGATTCCTAGCTGGTTGACACTGCAAGACTTTGCAGTAATACACTTACATCTGAGGGAAATCCCGCAAACCCTTTTGTTGAGGATCCAAAGGCTGCTGTGAAGACCGAGCTTGGTGCGACATTGAATGCTGGCCGCGGTGCACTTTGTGGACTTGAGACTGACGTAGGTGTTGAGGCAGCAGTAGATAGTGTGGTTGACGGTGATGATACACTCTTGGCACGTAGACTGGACACTAATGCTGGCTCTGATCCTCCTGCCCACGAAACCGTAAACGCCTCCAAGTCTTTGTCGCCCCTCTCTGAAGCTGCCATTGTTGTAAACTAGATACGTAGAGAGAATAATTAAATAGAGGCTGTTAGAACAACGTGGCCACCATCTAAAACGACAGCGACTGTCACATTTCAAGAAGGATTTGCCACCAACTTGAGTCGAATGTAGACTTACTGCGCCTGTGAGAGTCTTGAAAGATATCAATGCCGATCCTTGCTTCTTAGACAAACAAGAGTCGATTGAGCCAAACTTCTTAAAGATCTCCGTCAGCTCCTCTGTTCCGAGTTCCTGCTTCTTCTTTTTCCACTTGACCCTTAGTGTTGTATCCAGTGAAGTTGCTTCTTCTATTACCAGGTTCAATTCAAAATAAGGTCAAATAGAGTTAGTGATTGGTAGCGATTGCACTGAGAAAAGGTCCTGTGTTGACATGCACCGTGGCCAGGCGGTGTATAGTTATAGCTTACCACTTCGTGCTGCCTGCCGCACTGCCTCAGCCGCTTGAGAGAGTTGATCTGCCTGCTTTAAGAGTTCAGCCTCCCGTTCTTCCCGCTTCTTGATATTCTCCTTCTTGAGTCGTTCCATCTAACATTGATCACAAGAGCGGCATGTTAGTATATCTGTGTGGCCGAGCTGAATCAAGTGGTACATGGTGCAGTCTAGTCTAGTGGTATTGTACCTCATAGTGCATCCTGAGAGCAGCGGCCTTTTCGTCCTGCTGTTGCTTCTTGAAAGCATTCTCCCTGTTCTCGAGATCCTCCTTCATCTTCCTGCGGACCGAATCGTACTTGTCAGATCTCTCCTTTGCTTGCACTTTAACATTAAGCAGGTTGTCGAAGGCAGCTCGTGCGGCTGGGTCGAGAAGAAGATCGTATGCTTGCGACAGCTCATGGAAGACCTTGGCTATGATAACAACAAAAGGTAAGCAGTGTCAGCAGCTCTTGTTCGTATCGCAACAGTACTAAGTTGGCGCAAACAAATTCGCCCAAGACGAACGAGGAACAAACCTGCATTGGGATCGGGGTTCTTGTCAGGATGGACCTTGAGTGCCTTGACCCTGTATGCCTTTGTGATCTCCTTAGAGGTGGCTGTCCGTTCGACGCCGAGAATGGCGTACCAGTCGAGTTGCTCCTCTGCCATGCTGATCTGTCCTGTCTCGTCGTCGTGAATGCTGGATTGAGTAAAAGTAAAGTGTTGAATGCTTTACTGAATTGAAGCAAGTTCACACAAAACCGAGCAGTCACCTTTTTCAGTTCGAGCCCACTTGATGACAGTTGAACAACCCTGCTCTTTCTTCTTTTCTCATCCCCTCCTTACCTTCCCACATCCGCTCATTCTTCATCCCTCACACGACAGCATCAACAAGACATCACCCCTGATACGAATGGCTGCAGGAGCAAATGCAACCATCTACCCTCTCGAAGGAAACTCGCTGACCGTCCCTCACCGGTCAGCCGCTGGCAACAAGACGAGCATCACTGCTACAGGAACAGCGACGCGTCGGCGAGCAAAGAGCTTTCTTCGCAATTACTACGGCATTCAACAAACTGATGCCACTAACCAGGACGGCTCTAAGGACAGCTCATCAGCTCCCTCAGGACCCACCTCCAAAACTGACCCTTACGACCTAGGTACGACCTTGTCCTTAGGCCACCTTTCTGACGACCAGCTCGAGATGACGTTAAAACTAACGTTGCTGGTGATCCCTTCTGTATACTCTTGCTTCTATAGACAGTCATGCGTTTGAGGTGGACAAGTACATGCATAAGATGTTTGTTGAGAAGCAATTACCAGGACTGGTGCAGGCGGACAATGAGCTCGTTGCTGATATTCGACAGCTGGACGGCGATATGAAGACTCTTGTCTACGAGAATTATAGCAAGTTCCTCAGTGCAACAGACACCATCAACAAGGCAAGGCACCAAAAACCGCAACATCCTGGAACTTGTGGTGCTCTCTTCACATGGACACGAACTCTCGCGTTCTGACACTCCTTTCCTTCTTGGCTTCCTACCTCGTCCTTCAAACATGATAGATGAAGTCCAATGTTGACAACCTCGAATCGGAGATGGCACGCTTGACCCAGAATATCGGCAAGATTGCCACCTCTTCCTCAGCAATCCACAGCTCACTTGGAGGCAAGCGGGAAAAGATCCGACAACTGAACGGTGTCCACAGTCTCTTAACAAAGGTACTTGGACCTCTCGCACTCTGCCTCACGGCGATTTGAATAGCGACGTTGAGGTACACAGAATTAACCCAACGATCTCAAAACCTGAAACTAGCTCCAATTCGTCTTCGAGTTACCAACAAACCTTCACCAATGTCTGGAAACAGAGTCATATACCCAAGCTGTCAAGTCTTATTGCCGTACGCTTCATCTCCTTCAACACTACAAACATCTCACCGTCTTTACAGGGATTGAGCGCGAATGTAAAGCGATCATGGTCCAGGTCGCCCAAAAGATCCGTCAAAGGATGTGTTCTGATACAGTAATTAATTGCCTCTCGTGTTTCCACGTTGCATAGGCTGTATTTTGGGAATGCCAAAAGGCAAGGTTCGTTGACGGACGCACTGACTTTTATTTTATTTTTTTGATATGCATCATTCCTGTAGGCAAGTATCACAGAGATCACGGAATCTGTCGGTTTGTTACTCGCACTCAAGGAGGACCCTGTTGCCCTGTGGAAGCAGTATTTGGGTTTGTAAGTGGGAGGATCAACGATCCTTGTTAACCCATGATTTTTGCGTGCATTCCTTGGAGAGCACCTCTATTGGCTGATGTAACAGCATCGTAACGAAATGAACATTATTGCAAATAGGTCCATGAGTGCGCTCCGCAAGGTGAACACAAAGACGCTGGAGGAGATAAAGAATTTACCATTATACAGCACCCCGCCTGCTGCGTCTCCCAGATCAGCTCAAACACCCATGCCGGCAACACCCAAGCGCTCCATCAAAAAATCGGCAAGGACAGCCACAAATACCCCAGCATCGTCAGGAACAGGATCGACAGAGAAAGAGAAGGAAAACAAGGTCAAGACATCTACACCTCCGCCTGCTGATAAAGTCGCGTATCTGAATGCGTACTTTTTGAAGCAGGTTGAGGCATTTGTCGTCTCATTCATGAACTACTTTTTGGCTCCTACGGCGGCTTCTGGAACTCCTGCTAACTCCAGCTCCAACAGTGGTGGGATGACTGTTGCTGCGTCAGGCGAGGAAGCGCCTGGATCAGACCAGAGACCGCCAGCATGGGTGACCAAAGATACCAGAGTTCATGCCAACTTGACGCGTGAACAGATCTCTGAGGCGTCGACAACTGTCATGGGGGCTGCTTCCAACATGGTCTCTAATTATCTGGACACCATCCGCTCCTTCCTGGACTATCCTGTAAGATCAACGATTTTAGTCATTTGTTTCTGCAGGTTAGAACCACGGTTACTAATGCGTCCATATGTGGTCCGTTGTTGATTTAGAATGATATTTTCAGCATTGAGCCTCAGGTTCATGTTCATGTCCTTCAGAACCTATACCTCGCCACTAAGTCCAGCAGCGGCCTCCGCCAGCTCGTTGGGTTCGACACCCTTGCAACAGGACTGATTCAGAACTGGGAGAGCCAGCTGATTGAACGAGCATTGGGCAAGGTCAAGGAAGGACTAATGTCCAGGATCGTGCAACAGAATCTTCAATTGGCCCGGCAAAGCCCCAAGTCGAACAACAGCGGCACAATCATGGGTGATGTCTCACTCTCATTGGCGGAGCCTTTTTCTACAGCAGCTGCCACCCAAGGATTTAGCTGGGCTATAGCTCTCAAAGAGACGACGGTATGGCTTTTGGACACCTTCAAGGTGGATACGATTCCGTTCCTGGAAAAGTGCATGAGTTCAGATGCCCAGTTCTTGGAGACGACAGAGGGTCGGGCCTTGTTTTTGAAGAACTTCCAGGACGAGTTCAAGACATTCTGGGATTGGGTCCTCAAAGAGATGCAACAACGTTCGTCGGCTATCCCACCCTCTGGAGCAGGGTCGACAGAATCATTGGGATCTCGGACATCGTCCTTGGTCATGTCGCAGCTCTGCTTTGAGTTCTCGACCTCGGTTGTAGAGCAGCTGTACAAAACCCTGTCCAAGACCCTCTTCCGTGTCGGCAAACGGAATCGGTCCGGATCGTTCTTGATCGAGTCGTACGAAGAACCGCCTGTTCTGCCGCAACTTCAATGGGACTGCAAGTCTGTGATTCAGGTCTGTCAGGAATCGGGACACATTCTTTTGGACGGGTTTATTGCCAGGACGGGTAACGAACTGTCGTGGTTAGTCATGGATGTTCGGTCAGAGACTGATTTTATGACCCTAGAGTCTCCCCCGACAGGAGTGTCGGTCGCATGGGAGACAATTTATCGCCAGCTGAACGAGATTGAGCGGCAGGTGATGATGGTCTATGGCGACGATGGTGAGCGGTTGGGCAACCACGAGATCAGCTCTGAATCGACGCGTCGCGAATCTGCCTTCAGACCAGGCGGTGGCATTGGAGGTGGGGCTGGTGGGGGAAGTCATAGCGGTAGCAAACCTTCGCACCAAAACGACTCGATGGCGTCCTTTGGCAGCAACACGATGAACAGTCGATTCGACCACCAACAACGCAACCTGTTGCTCAGCAACATTGACAAACTGTTTTCGGACCGCGTCGAGATCTTCATCCGCTGCCAGGATTTGAACAGGACCGGGATTATGTTTGGAATCATCAAGATCTTGCTCAAGGCCTGGGCAGAGTCGGTAAGGATGAAGACTTTTGGCAAAGGTGGTTTCCAGCAGGTCCAGGTTGATGCCGAGTTCGCCAAAGTCTGGCTATGGAGATTTGCGACTGCCGATGAGCGCTTGATGCATTCGCTCCTAGAGGAAGCACAGCAAACGGCCTATAGACGATGCATCGATGCCGTGCCCTTGGACACCCATGTAAGTTTCAGCTCCTTTTTCTACACAATACCTTTCGCCTTGTCATTTCAGCCTGAGACTCTTCGCTTGCTAACTCAATTCTGTTCCGCCCCTTCTCAACATGCATCGTGCTCTTCTAGTCTGTGGAATCAATCATCAACTCCTTCGAGCGATAGAGTACATATATAAAATGGAAACTAATAATTTGTATTCAAACAGAAAGAAAAAACTATGTGCAAATGTTTTTGGTGCGGCTAAATGGGGTGTGGTCTTGGGAAATGACAAAAGAAGTGAAACAAAATGAAAGTTCCTGCGGAAGGGGTATATCGCAAGGTGACATGCCGAATGTGGGTGTGTTTGTATGTATGTTGCCCTCCATCACGATGTACCCTCTTCTACTACTCTTCTTTTGGCATCCTTCTTTCTTCGTGCTATGCATCAACGGTAGTGTGGTTGTTGATCGCATCGAGAACGTCCATCCCTCGAATCCAATGTTGCCGTTTTTTGTTCAGTGTTTTGACCGCGCCGCTCTCCGTTCGCCAATCTACTTGTCTTTTGGTGTTGCTGCTGCCTTGGCCTTGGGTTTCTTGGCAACGGCGACGTCCGTGCTGTCGGCCTTTCTCTTCTATTAGATGGCCGAGGTGTAACAAAAACAAAAAATGTCAGTACACATCAAAGAATGTGACACAAAATGGTTGATTGTTCCTAAAACTTAACATATTGTAGCAGATTGATTTTTACCTTGCCAGCAGCGGCATCGGGCTTCTTCTCGGCGGCGGCGGCGGCGGCCTTGGGGGCCTTCTCTTTCTTCTCCTTGGGGGCATCAGCCTTGGCAGCGGCGGGAGCATCGGCCTTGGCAGCCTTCTTGGCAGCGGCCTTGGGCTTCTCTGCGCTCTCCTCCTAAACGTACACAGGAAAAATGAATGGTGAATAACATGAACACAACCATGAAAATCCAATGTTGACAGAAACATGAGCTAGAACAGTTATTCTTACCTTGGCCTTGGGTGCGGCGGGCTTGGCAGCCTTCTTGGGCTTGGCCTCCTCCTTGTTCTCCTTCTCGACCTTGGCAGCCTTCTCCTTCTTCTCCTTGGGGGCCTTCTTGGTCTCAGTTGTTGATGCAGCGGCGGCAGCCTTGGGGGCCTTCTCCTTCTTCTCCTTGGGCGCCTTGTCGGCCTTGTCAGCCTTATCAGTCTTGGTGGCCTTGGCCTCCTTGGCGACCTTCTCCTTCTTCTCCTTGGGGGTTTTCTCAGAGGTCTCAGCCTTGGCAGCCTTCTCCTTCTTCTCCTTGGGGGCCTTGGCCTTCTTCTCACCTTCAGCAGCGGCAGCAGCCTTGGTGCCCTTCTCCTTCTTCTCCTTGGGTGCCTTCTCGGCCTTGTCAGCCTTAGCGGCCTTGGTGGCCTTGACCTCCTTCGTGTCCTTGGTAGCCTTCTCCTTCTTCTCCTTAGTGACTTTGGTGGCCTTGTCAGTCTTTGCAGCCTTCTCCTTCTTGGGCTTCTTGGCGTCGGCAGCGGCAGCAGCCTTGGGGGCCTTCTTCTCCTTCTTGGCCTCCTGAGCAGCCTTGGCTCTCTTCTCAGCGCTCTTGGCGTTCTCAGCAACGGCCTTAGCCTCATAGTCCTCTCGAACGACGGTATCAACAGCCTCCCACTTGTCAACAAGCTTCTTGTAGATGTCGGCACGGGATGCATCGGGAGTGGCGTCCTTGATGGCCTTCTGGTGATCCTTGACGTACATGTCGAAGGCGGAGCGGACCTTGGGGGCGCGGGTAGAGGTAGAGGTGGAAGTCTTGGAAGCCTTGGAGGCCTTAGCGGCAGCCTTGGCCTTGGCGAGGGCAGCCTTCTTCTTGGCCGCCTGGGCCTTCTTCTGCTCAGTCTTCTTGGCCTTGAGCTCGGCACTCTTCTTGGCCTTGGCAGCGGCCTTGGCCTTCTTGACAGCAAGAGCCTGAGCCTTCTTCTCCTTGGCATCCTGAGCGGCCTACATGACGTAGGTGTCCCAGATGGAGAAAGTGTTAGTTATCAAAATCCACTAGTTTGATTGATCGCTTTCTTGGCGCACGCAGAAAGCATGTCGCCGTAAGCAATGATTATTACCTTCTGGGCGCGGGGAACAAGACCAGAGTCCTCGGGCTTCTTCAAGAAGACCATGAGGCGCTCGAGCAAAGCATCCTAAGCTCACGATTGAGATCAGATAGACGATAGAGTAGAATGTGAGCAAGGGGCTTTAGATGAAAGCGCGAAATTTACGGTGAGCCTCCCGAAGGCTAAGATGGTGGCGTCGTCGCTGAATGATTGTCGAGTTGAACATGAAGCGCCACTTTTGTATGCCAGTCCCGATGGGTAATTCTTGTAAACAAACATCGGTATTGTCGTTGGTTCTTAAAAACTGAAAATTCAATATCGTCGCACCCCTTTTTCCCTGTTTGCTGTGTGTTCCTTGATGAATGAACTGAATTTGATCATAAATACCTTGTCACCGCCAGCCTCGAGGTTGAAGACATCAATGAGCTCGCGAAGACCACCAACGGTCCACTTTCCGAGCTTCTCCTCAAGAGCCTCCTCTTCCTTCTATGAATCGACAAGTCGGCAACATGTTAGAATGCGTCATATTTCTTTTCAGGGCAACTAAATTTCTTTCGTTTCTCTCGGTTGAGTCGATCAATCAGAAACATTTTCGAGACGGGGGGGGTTAACAATAATCCCTAAGATTTCGTTTGCCGTACCTCGCTCAAGTGCTCGAATCCGTTGAATGCCTTGAGGTCGTTCTTGGGGCTCTTGGAGGGTGCAACGCGACCGAAGAGGAGACGGTGAAGTCCCTTGACGGTCTCATCGCTAGACTTCAGCTTGTCCAAGTTGGCGTTGACTATTGTTGCAAAAGGGACACGATGGACAGATTGATTGGTCAGTTTTGTTGAGGCTAAAAATGATTTGTTGCTGATGTTGGTAGAAGCGGGTACAAACAAGAGAGAGAGAAAGAGAATAAAAAAAAGGGTAAAGGATGTGTTGCCGTTGTGCCATTGAACGCGTTCCTACTCCTGTAGACTTCGTAGGATCGTTGTTGTTTATGGATGGCACTGTGGCAGCGTGTCGGGAGAGTTGAGGTGATTGAGGTGGCAATAACTGTTTTTGTGGTTGTGGTTTTTTGTTGTTTTAGTTGTTGACACAATTTTTCCGAATGCGTCCTGAAGCGAACATGAACATCGCTGATTTCCAAGGGGCAAGTGGGGGTTGATAAAGATAAGAGCAAGGATGACGATGAATGCTGCAAAAGAGATAGAAAGAGATAGAAAGAGAGACTTACCAGTAGCGATAGAGCCGAGCTTGGTACCCTTGCCCTATTGATTGAAAGGGAGAAGGGACATAGCAGAACAGAGCAAGGAGAGGGCAGAGTAAGCATTCGATGATTGTTGAATGAATGTGTGTGATAATTTCATTTGTGCTGGTCGTGTCGTGTGTGATTGTGTTTTTGAGTGTGGTTGTTGAATTCTGTGTGTGAGCGTGAAAATGGGAGGTGAAAAATGGGCTGGTAACCATCCAAATCCACCTCTCTCGACTTTGTTGTTGTTGTGTTTTGGGTGTGCATAAATTCAAACTCATGTCATGTCGCGGGACAATACAAGAGAGAAGAGAGGAGAGACAGAGAGAGAGGAACAAGAAACTTACCTCGGGAATGACCAACTTCTTTTCGGCCTTCTCGACGACGGGGACGGCAAAGCGCTCGACCTTTTTACGCTCACGGGGGCCGGTAACGGGGACTACATGGGCGCCATGTTTAATAAACGCATTAAAGATATATATGGGGAGGGGTAGGATGTTACATAGAGGGGAGATAGAGAGACAGATAGAAAATGACAATGGGAATGGGATTAGTAAAAGTGTGAAAATGTTTGTCTATATCAGTCTGATATGTATGTGTATGTGTGTGTGTGTGTGTGTATGTGTGTAAGTGTAAATGCGAAAATGTGAGCATTGGATGCTGGATGGATAGGTTGAGCGAGAAGGGAGTGAGTGAGCGAGGTGAGGGTAGTCCGACTCGACGCGTCTTTTTTTTTTTCTGTTTTTTAGAGCAAAGGTCGAAAATATTTTTTGAGGCGGACCCAAAAAACAAAACAACGCAAAAAAAAAAAAAAACGAAATTTGATTTTCATTTTTTTTTCGTGTTTTTGCTGTTTTCGAGAAAAAAAAAAATGGGTTGGTTGGGTGGGCAGGCTGTCGCGCGTTCTTACGAGGAACAACGGGGTCACGGGGGATGTAGACCTCGGAATCAGAAGAGTCGCCAGAATCAGACATGGTTGTGTTGTTGTATGTGTTGTTGTTGTTGAAGGGGGAAGGTAGAAGAGGGAAGGGTGTCGTTGTTGTGAAGGGAGTAGAGAAAAGTGATTATGTGTGAGTGAAGGAAAGTGTTTTTGTGATGAGGGGTGGAGTGGGTGTGAAAAGGGTGAAGAGAAAAGAAGAGAGAAGAGAAAAGAAAAAAGAGAGCCAAAAAAAAAGGAGAACGGGAAGAAAAAACAGAAAAAAAAAAAAAAAAAAAAAAAAAGAGTGACGGGAGCGACTCAGCACCGCTCTCCTCTCTGCTCGACCTCAACCTCGCCTCCTCCTTCTCTTTCACTTTTTTTTTCCTTTCAACAAGGGTCTCATCCCTTCCATCACCTCTTGGCATACATCTTCCATCCTCCTCATCCTTGTTCAATACCACCATCCGATGCCCCCAACTACGCCCTTCATCCTCATCCGACTCGTTCCCCCCAACTCCATCATCTCCCATATGCCTACGCCGCTCGAAAGCCTCTAGGACCAGAGTCAGCTTTTTGTCCTTCTAAAAAAAAATCTACCTCACATCCTCCACTCTCGCCTCTCCAAAAACGAAAAAAAAAAAAAAAAAAAAAAAAAAAAAAAAAAAAAAAGACAAACGTACGCGTGAGCTGGTCATCCTAACCATCATCGCTTGATAATTATTGCTTCTGTTCAACTACCTTTTGTTTTTCAGCACAACCAACGCTGACGACGATATATTACAGTCAAACAAACATTGTCTTCAATGGCCTTATCTTTGCCAATGCGTGGTCTCTTCTTTGGCAAACCTGGTGCTTCTTCCTTACTGTTGTCATCTTAACATGCCGCGATAATTGTATCCTTCTCGCTCTTTTTTTTTAAAAAAAAAAAAAAAAAAAAAAAAAATGATAACAACCCGCGTCCACACTCACCTTCGTCACTCCTTGGAAATAATAAAACATCGGCCATGCTCTCTCCCCTTCCCTCCGACCCGAGAAAAGAGAAAAATGAAGCCGCAGTTTGCACTCAACCTAATTGACGTGGAGTCGGTGGACCCTTTTCATAAATCAATCAACGGACCTAAGCCAACAAACCAACACAAAAAAAACACAGCCAAACCATTGAACAACACAGACAACTCAAAAACGGTCGAAATGTTCATTTGATGACACTTCTTTGCTCCTGAACAACAACACAAAATGTTCCTTGCCTCGTCGGAGAGAAAGAGGCGTCGTGTGAAAAAGCTGTTGCAAATATAAAAAAAAATCTATTTATGTATGGTAAAAACAATAATGCTGCTCATCTATCTAAACTTGCTGTCGTTGCTCTTGATGTGGGGGATGGAAAAAGGGAGGGGTAAATTCGTCGTCGTATTCTTTTTCATTGTTACAACCGGAAGGCCTTGGCCAGAATGTCGGCACTCTCCTTGCGGTGGACGACAGCAATACCGGTGGCAGGGGCTGCCGAGGGGTCTCTGCCAATGTAGCCCAAAGGCTTGTTCTCGGGCAACAACTGGCGTATCCTTGGTTCCATGAACGAGTATGCGCCACCGTTCTGAGGCTCCTCCTGGATCCAAGTGAACTCTACAAAATTGGAATAAAGAACAAAAGAGATATGACCAATTGTTAGAACAACTGCAGTCGAGCGGCTCTGCCGACAAACAAACAACCAAAAATAATGATAATCGCGTGCTTGTTCAGTCTCCATTCATCCTTTCCCAAACAAAAGACGCATATTTTTCTCCTTACCCTTGGCGCCAGAGTAGGTCTCGATCTGCTGCTTGAGACCCTCCTTGGGGAAGGGGCTCAACTCTTCAACACGGACAATGGCCACCTTCTCATCGGCTCCCTTGGTCTGACGCTCCTTGATCAGGTCATAGTAGAGCTTGCCAGAGACAAAGAGGACCTTCTCGACCGAAGAAGGATCCTCCTCGGTCTTGGCGTCACCCAGGACGGGCTCGAAGGTGGTGCCGGGGGCCATGTCTTCGAGGGAGGAGGTGGCGGTGGGCAGACGGAGAAGGGTCTTGGGTCCGACGACGATGAGGGGCTTGCGGAAGTCGCGCTTCATCTGGCGACGAAGCAAGTGGAAGTACTGGGCGGGGGTGGTGGGGTTGACGACGTGCATATTGGTGTTGGCCTTGATGGAGGGGTCCTTGACGTCGAAGGAGTCGTTTGTCATCTGGAGCCAGCGCTCGATGCGGCAGGACGAGTGCTCGGGACCTGCACCGTCATAGCCGTGGGGCAACAACATGACCAAACCTGATTGACGGAGCCATTTGGCTAAAAAGGCAAGATTAGAGAAAGGGTGCATTACCATATGGCATGTTAGTGTCCATTTCGATGTATTTTCATTTCCCCTCCGACCCTTTCTTTTTTGTCCCGAAACCAGAAACTCAATCTCAGGAACGACAGATACATCGAATCATATCATATCATTTCCACCACTGTCACATCATTCAAAAATAAAAGAGAACTTACTCTCGGCACTAGAGACATAGGTGTCGATGGTCACCTGGGCAGAGTTGAAAAAGTCACCGAACTGAGCCTCCCAGATGTTCAGCATCTTGGGTGTCTCGTAGCTCATACCAGTCTCAAACGCAAGCACGGCCAGCTCAGACAAGCTCGAGTTGGCAACCTCAAGATGACCCTGCGACTCGCTCATCGCGTTCAAGGGAATGTGCACACGCTCAGTCTTCTGGTCAACCAACATCGCGTGGCGCTGCGAGAACGTGCCACGGCCAACATCTTGACCGCAGATACGGACATCGTAGCCCTCCTTCAACAGAGAACCGAACGCAATCGCCTCAGCAGTAGCCCAGTCAATGCTCTGACCATCCTTCAGCTTCTTCAGACGCGACTGCACGTGGAACTTCTCGAGACGGGGATGGATCTCAAAGTCGCTAGGGGCTGCAACCGATGCCTGGGCGATCTTGGTCATGGCCTCCTTGCTGACTCCAGTGTCGAGTCTGCTCACAGTCTCGGTGGGCAAGATCATGCCCTTCCACTTGTCCTGGAGATGGTCTGCTTCAGGCTTGAAGCTGTCGATCTCGGAAAAGTCATCCTCCAACTTCTCAAAGTAGTCCTGACGGAACTCATCGATCGCACTCTTAGTAATCACGTTCTCGGCCAGCAACTTCTCCTCGTACATCTTGGGGACAGACTTGCGGGCACGAATGTTGTTGTACATCAGGGGCTGGGTGAAGGCGGGCTCGTCCAGCTCGTTGTGACCCCAACGACGGTAGGCAATCAAATCGAGAATGACATCCTTGCGGAACTTGTTGCGGTACTCAAAAGCGAGACGCATGGCGTGGACAACCTCTTCGGGATGGTCGCCGTTGACGTGGATGACGGGGGCGTTGATCATCTTTCCAATGTCGGAACTGTAGACAGACGAGCGCGCGTTTTGGGCAGGGGTGGTGTATCCGATCTGGTTGTTGACGACAATGTGAACAGATCCTCCCGAGGTGAAGTGGGGCAAGTTGGAAAGACCCAAACTCTCCATAACGACTCCCTGGCCTGTGAAGGCGGCATCTCCGTGCAACTGGACGCACATGACCTTGTCTCCGAGCTGGCACTCGGGCGAAGAGTTAGCGATGAGATCCATCTGCTTGGCACGCGCCTTGCCCATGGCGACGGGGTTGACGGCCTCGAGGTGAGAGGGGTTGTGGAGCATGGAGACGTGGATGGGCTCAGCTTCGCCATAGTCGAGCTTGGGAGAGTTGGCGATATGGGACAGAACATCACCCGAAGCAGGGAGGTTGATGGGAAACTCGGGGTTGCCCTTGACCTTGGAGAAGAGGGCGGTGGGGTTGTACTGCATCAGATCCGTCAACAAGTTAAGACGACCACGATGGGGCATTCCCAAGACAGCCTCCGTGACACCAGCTAATAAAAAAGTAAATAAACATGCACAGTTAGAACCTTTCGCTTCTTTAGACACTTGATTAGTCTCAATGCAGTAATGAACAAACGTGTATAGTACCTTTGGAGGCGGTCTGGAAAAGAGCATCCAGGGCGACCATCATACTCTCGGCACCCTCAAGGCCATAACGCTTTACCTGGGCAAACTTTTTGCCCATGAAGTGATCAAAGACCTCGGACTTTGTCAAGAGCTCAAAAATGCGCTGCTTGTCGTCAGGGGTAATTGGGGGCTTTTGGTATGACTCGACCTGGTGGGCAAACCATCTTCTCTCACTTGCGTTCTATGATAGACAAAAAAATCCATTGGATGTAAGCATGACGATGAATATATTCCTGAGAAAATATGCTCGCAATCGAACTGTAGACGAGCAAAAAAGAGAAAAGGAGACGTACGGGAATGTGCATGAACTCATAGGCGATCTTGCCACAATAAGACTTTTCGAGATGGGCCACGATGGTCTTGAGGGAGGCTTCCTCCTTGGCCTCGGCACTGCTCTTGGACTGGTTAACGTGAAGGATTCCGCTCAAGTTGTATGATTTTGCGTCGTCTGTGAGGGCATAACGCTCTGCATCCAAGGCAAGGACTTTCCTGGAATGGCCAACAGCAAAAAAAAAAAAAAAAAAAAAAAAATAGGGATATAAACAACGTCGTTTGTCAGTCAAATGGTCTCCTTTGTACCCCCTTTGCCTCAGTCAATAGAAAGATACAGCGATTCGTCGTCAGCAACCACAACAAGGGCTGCCTAGACCTTATTAAAAAACGCAGACACATATGCATCCTTTTTTTCTCAGTGCTGCGTGCGTGTGCTCTCACTTTTTTTTTCTTTGCTTTCTTTTTTCATTCCCACGTATTCCTCTGGCAACCAGCCGTACCACCTTTTTATCCCTCACATTTATTTTTTCCTCTTCGATCTTCAACACTTACTGGCGCTTGACAATGTCCAAGGGATCAAGATCGGCCGCAAGATGACCATGTGTTCTGTAGCCGATGACCAGACGCAGCAAGTTAGCATTGTCTACCCTGTTGGCGAGCTCCTCGGGGGTATCTAATCAACATGATTCATACAAAAAGAAAGCAAACAGGACCTTAATAAACACAAGCTTGGATCCGATCCACTTGAGTACTTTCCACCTCTTTTGCATCAGAAAGAACAAATAATCACAAGCACTTACAATCTGGCATAGAGTAGACTTTGGGTACACGGTAACCATAGGCACCATCGTCATGGTAGGCAGCACGCTGCTGGGCAATAGAAGATGCAGGGAAGAGCGCTGCCCTTGAAGGTCTTGAAAACAGCTTTGAGGAGGATGAAGCAGTGATATTTGGCTTGGAGGACTGTTGGAGGGCATGGCGATGGAGGCCAGCAGAGCGGAGGAGACCAGCGGATGGCTTGAGGACTGTCCTTGCGGAGCTCGAGGTGGCCAGACGGAGAATACCAGACATTATGATGTATTGAAGAAGAACAGTTAACTTAAGTGGAGTGGAGAGTGTAATGAGGAAGGGGAAGGAGGAATGAGAGGGGGTTCGAATGAGGAAGAGATCACTGAAGACAACGAAGGGTCTGACAGTGGGTGAGAGGCAAGGGAAGAGTTGGTTGAAGAAGTAGGAGAGGGGGAAGGTTGAAGAAAAGAAAGAAGAAAAGAAGAGAAGGAAAAGAAAAGAAGAGAAGGAAAAGAAAAGAAATACAGCGCAATAAAAAGAGAAGGAAAAAAAAGGTTGCTGGGGGAGGGGGAAGAAGTGCAAAGGAAGGAGAGACACGACGAAAGAGTGAGGGATGGAAACTCCCCCTTCTGTCTCCTGTCGCTACACTACCATTCTCACCTGGCTCCAGAACATCATCTCCTTCCGTTCTCTTTGCAGGAGCCCTGTCTGGATATCCTTGTCATCCGTTCGCACGTTGCAACCCTTGTTTGGTTCAGACCTGGAAAACCATCATCCTCTTGATTGATGACGGATCCTTTGATCCTCAGGAACCACTGCCCAGTCTCTTTTTGCACCTCCATTTTTACAGCGCATCTCAGCAAGTATGACTAACACTACCCGATGGTTCCACCCCAACCAACAACAAAAAAAAAAAAAGGCGCGCCCACGGACTGAACCGTTTCCCTTTGTTCTCCTTCCTTCCCCCACATCTCGCGCACCAGGAACAGAGGGAAAAACAGCGTGGGTAATTTTTGACTCCTTCCTTATTTGGACACCTTGAAGCTACACAGACGGGCTCGTTTTCATCTTTTCTCTCTTTTTCTCTCTCTCTCTCACATTCCCCTGCCTACTTGCTGCCTGCTCTCTCTCTCTCCCTCTCTCCTTCTTTCTGTTTACGATCCGTCTGTCCGTTCTGTTTTGACCTTCCCTGCCTCGAACATCCCCGCCCGCATTCACGCTAGCTTTTGTATATGCTCTCGCTCAATAACCTTCTCTTTCATTCCCTACCCTGTCCCTCCTCATCTGACTCTTTGTTCCCTCTTTGTCCTTTCTTAAGCTGCTCAGTAGTGACATAGTCTTCGACTAGTATGACCATAGCAGACAACTATAAAGATCCGTCATTGACTCGCCACTTGGCCCTATCAATATACACTACAAGCCCCAACAAGCCCCCGTTGTTGCTGCATTTTGCTCATGATGCGCATATCCCTCGTTTCTTGTGCTCCCAGCTTTGACTGTAACATTTTTACAGGCACGGTACTTCCATTGATCTGCTCGTGGCACAGGAAGCGTTTGGTGGCTGCAGTGAGAATTGAGGCTGAAAGGCTGTGAGGGAGATCATGAGGAGACAAAATACGAAGTTATAGTGAGAAGAAGTAATAAAAAAAGAGGGGAGACAGCAGCGTTGATTGTTCAATGGCGGCGATTGGTCCTTGACGGGAGCGTGACCAACGTACCGAATAAGGTACCAACGGCCAATATGCTTTCGTCCCTGAATAGAGTTCAAGTATGAAAAAAAATAGACATCTCTCAATTACTCACTCACTCACTCACCCCACTCGTCACTCTGCTCTTTTTGTCTCTCTGACCCTTGTCCCTACTTGCTGTTGTGCTTCGTGTTTTTGTCTATGTTGTTTACTGGTCCTTTTGCGCCTTTGAAGTGTTAATTGATCTGGATACCGTTGTTACCTCGCTTGACCTACATAGTCCATAAACATCCTGTCGTGAATTCCTCTGCTCGTTTGCTCACAACAACAAGCAATCTTTTCCGAGTGTTGGAAAGGAGCAAGGAGTGCTCTTGGTCAATGGTGCACAAGTAGGTGTGTAGTTTGTTGTCACCGATGTGTTATTAGCAGACATAAATGTCGCGTCGCGCCATCAGTTGCATTAGGCTTATGTACAACAAGTGTAGATAACGCAGAGGGCAAAGGTGGAAGAACTTGATCAGTGAACAAGATCCAACGGCAAAAGAAATGCCGCGTTGTCACGTGCAGGATTCGATCTCGAAAGTGATGATTGCTCGTGGCGTGTCTTCTTTTCTTTTCTTCTTCCTTTCTTCTTTCTTCCTCCTTTCTTTCTTCTCAACAACACTCACCCTCGCCGCCAACGCGAACGCCAACAACACTACCACCGACTTTACACATACCAACACTCATATCACCATGAACTGGCTCAAGACAAAGATGGGTTCCCACGGATGGGACATTAACGACGACGACATCAAGAAGCCCAACGTCCTCTTTCTCACACCTATCAAGTTCGCCCGTCAGGAGCTCGAGGACTTTGAGGAGTATTTTACCGTCAAGGTAACAACACGACCCAGCATTGATAACGACACTACCAAGTTGATGGAGACTTTGGATCTGTCAGTCTCGCCAACCTTTTGGGAGCAACATTTGCATCGACGCCTCTTTCTTATCGCAACCTTCTCATTCTCATCTGCCTCGTTTTCCTGCTGGACGTTAGATTTATGACAGCGACCGTGAAGAGTTCATTCGCAGGTGCAAAAAGGGCAAATATGACAACTATGCTGCCATTCTCTGGGCAGGAGGCCATTCTCCAGTAAGTCCTTTCTTTACATGTGCTACTTTCTATCTCTTTTTCTTTGAGCTTTCTCCGATCACACCACACGCATGCTTTTTTCCCTCGCTGGTCGTAATTAATCGATCGTGATTATTTTTGAGCATTGCAAGAAATATGGTTTTCTATCTTTTTCCAGTGAATCTTACTCTCTTTTTTTGGTCGGTGCGAACCATGTGAACTTTTTTTTGCTACCCTTCAGGTTGGCAACCTCGATAGCGAACTGGTCTCCCATATCCCCACCAGCATCTCGATCATTTCTGTTCCCATGGCTGGATTCGACACTATCGACGTCGATGCATGCACAGCCAAAGGTAATAACCATATTCTCCTGACAAGTCAACAACAGAAGGCAAGGAGACAACAATGGCGCCGGATGAACTTACTGAGAGTGCTCGCCTTTTTTTTTTTTTTTTTTTTTTTTTTTTTGGTTCTTTAGGGATCACTGTTACCAACACTCCTGGTGTAGTCTCTGCTGCTACAGCCGACACTGCCATGTTTTTGATTCTTGGATGTCTTCGCAACTTTACACAGGGACAAACTAACCTCCGCGCAGGTACGATCATGACCAACGAGTCGACAATCTTCGACAACGCGTGGATAAAGGAGGGGCAAAGAAAAGAGGACTAAGCGTGCATGACTCGGGATCAGTCCAACGGGAAAAAAAAAAAAAAAAAAAAAAAAAAAAAAAAAAAAAAAAAAAAGCAAAAGCAAAAGCAAAAGCAAAAGCAAAAGCAAAACAAAAGCAAAAGGGCTAACGCCCCAAATCTTTTTATCTATCTCTCTCCTCCTAGGTACCTGGAAGAAGGAAGTCGATTACGGTCATGACATGGCCGCTGCATCGATCGGAATCATTGGTATGGGAGGCGTTGGCAAGGTACCGTAAACATCGATGTATGGCGTATAAAGATCAATCGTAACTGGCACATGAAAGCAAAAGACCTTTTTTGGTGCATTATATTTACAATCTTTTATTTTCTTGCTCTCTGTTGGTTTTACATGCATGTTTTATTTTATTTTGTCTCGCTACTATTTAGGCAATCGCAAAGCGTGCCAATGCCTTTGGGATGTTGGTCAACTACTACAACAGGACCCGTCTCGACATTCGCGGTATGTGATGAACTTTTTACAACACAGGAGACTCGGAGAAACAGAAGCAAGAGGGAAGCAAAGGATGGTGGACAATTGATGAGCGAGGTTCTGACAAATATCTATTTCTTCTTGTTCGGATGGTTTTTAGTCGAGGCTGAGTATAATGCCCACTTTGCTGCTTACGAGACACTGCTGCGCGAGTCGGATGTAATTGTGGTCTGCGTCCCCCTCAACGCTAACACCAGACATATGATCAACGCTACTCAATTGAACAAGATGAAGAAAGGTGTTATCCTGATCAACATTGCTCGCGGTCCCGTCGTTGAAGAGGCTGCTCTCGTCGAGGCTCTTGAGAGCGGAAGGGTAAGTAGTAGCTTCTCGACATTATGTTTTGATTTCCTCGAGGGGGGATACAAAAATAATGAGAGATCGAGAGTGAGAGTACAGCTGAACTAATCAAAAATGATTCCGCTTTTAAGGTTGGCTCTGCCGGTCTGGACGTTTTCGAGTTCGAACCAAAGGTTCACGAAGTCCTTCTCAAGCATCCCCGGTGCACGCTCTTGCCCCACATGGGAACCAGCACAGAAGAAAGTCTTCGTTCCATGGAGGTACTTTTTTCACTTTTTCACAAGGAGTTGTAGCCTTTGGACGTTTTGGTTTCTGTTTTGTGTATGTCCTTCACTCAAAAGTCTCTGGTTCTGCTAACTTATCGTTTGTCTTTTTTTTCTTTTGTGCGTGTGAATAGAAATTGGCGCTTAAGAACATTATGAACTTGTTGATGCAGGGCGAGGCCATCACCCCTATTAACAAGGTCGCCACCAAGGCACTTGAGGGTGTCATGACCGACAGCGTCGACTTTTCCAAGATCAGCCTTACCCTCCAAGGATAAACTTCTCCCACCCCCCACCTCCCATAGATCACTATTACACATAAAAAAATCATACGAAATAAGAATGATCTAGCAGTTTTGCATGGAGAAGAAGGCCAATTTCTGTTGCTCATCCACCAATGTGACATTGGTGGAAGACTCTGTGAAAAAGAAAACCGAAATGAAAGGAGCATGATCGACGCGCTCTCTCACATGAGGGCCGATAATATTCAAGCAGAGCATGCTTGTACTCTGAGAGCCACGAACAACCTATTCTCGGGAATTTCATGCGATAAACAATTTGCGTAGAAAGAGGGGTGAATTGACTCCTCTACTTCCTACTCCAGGAAGAGACCATTATTCAGTCAAAGAACCAATGCAGACAAAAAACATAAGACCTAGAACGACATCAACCTATATACGAGATATAAAAAAGAAGAGAGCATGACAAGAACTAAAGATATCCGCCCCTTTGTTCAACGTTAGGCACATACGAATTGAACTGTTAGTTGAAACATGACTCATTTCCTCTCCTTCGTCTCCGAAAAGCACTTTCTTAAACGACAGAACTTTTAACAGGCATACTTGAGGCAAAAAAAATAAAATAAAAAAAAGGAATATTCTACTTGGCAGCCCGGGTTGCTCGAACTATTCGACAACCCCCGTACTAGGTCCATGCACTCACTATTTTTGTTTTTTTTACACAGCACCTTGTTGCAATATCACAAGCTCGTTACTAATGTGTTCAATTCATTGCCCTGCTTCCTGTGGTTCAATTCATGGAGTCCGTGTCCCATATCGTCATCACCACGGCTTGTCAGTATCTAAAAAGTGTTAATTTCAGCCAAAACGCTTTAATGATCTACTCTGAGGGTGCGTAAATGATGCTCCAATGGAGTGTGAAGGGAAGCAAGCTGTCTCCATGAGTTTGGCCTCTCCTGTCCACGTTTTCGTCTTGAAAGCAAAAAAAGTGAGTTACATGTACTTAGTACGAAGTTGTCGAATAATTCGAGCAACCCGGGTTGTCAAATAGGTTAACCCAAAAAAAAAAAAAAAAGAGGAATAAACGTCCACAACAGAGAAGAGAGCTAAGTTTCAAAAGAAACGTAAAAGAGTGAAAGTGCCGGGACTCGAACCCGGTTCTCAGGCTTGGAAGGCCGGAATGATACCCATATACTACACTTTCATTTGACTGATGGATTTGTTAAGATCTTTAGAAAATCAAGTACAGCACGACGCCACCAAACGAAGAAGCGCCACCAACCAGGGCGTGATCATTAACCGTCTACCATTTTTCTTTTTGTCCTTCCATTGAAGACGCACCAACGCGGGCGGGCGAGCCCACCATAATGGTAAAGCTTCCCCCTCTCAGCGCGAGGGTCGTGGGTTCAGACCTACGAAGACACGCTCAATTAGGATTTGACGGTATTGCGCTAGCCTCCCCCTGTCCAGGAGGCCTGAGATGAAATAATTCTCAGACGCACAAAGTGCATGGACAGAGTGAGTATGCCCACTATATGGCTACGTTAACCTGGTGATGAGCCAGTCTGAATGCCGTGTGGAGCCAGCCAAATCGGCGGACCGCTTAGATAAACCTTTCAGTGTTCTAGTACATTCTGTCGGGTAACCGGCTTCCTGCACAAGCATACTAATATGCTTCTGTGCAAAGTACGCGCACCTAGTTTAGACTTAGATAACAAATATCGTGTACTGCACAAGATAGGCCAATTGTCAGAGGCAATTCTAGGAATAAAAAAAAAAAAAAAAAAAAAAAAAAAAAAAAAAAAAAAAAAAAAAACGCACCAACGCGCGGTGGATAACGGTCGTCAAGCCCCGCGACCAGTACTCATACACTGGCGACCCCCCCGAGATGCGGATCATGTGCGGGGATTCTCCTCTATCGGTGGAGCTCGAGCCGTGCACAGCGGTAGTCCTGCTCCCGATCGCGATGAGAACCCCAAGTGGAACGTATCGGACCTACTCCGCGGCATCACCCCAAAGAGCATGTTGACCGAATGGTGCGCGGTCTTCAGAACCCCACAGTCCATCGCCAAGACGGTCCTCCACAAATTTGTTGGCTACCTGGAGACGCAGGCCTCAGAGCGGATCTGGAAACCCCGATGCTCCGCGACTATCGAGTGGGAGCAGACCCAGGGCATCTCTGTGAAGGACAAGACATCCAAATACACAGGTCCTCGTGGTGACTGGAGTTAAGGATATGGTTACATCACGCACGATGGTTTCTGCCCGTGTGGCGCTTCGCTAGCCACACATGAGGATCGGACATGCCCTGGAGCGACCAAGAATCCACGAGCAGCTGATGAACGGCTGTTAGACAGCTTGTTGGGAAGGAGGAGGTTAACATTGATGGAGAGGATGGGAAGAATCCCTTTCATTCGTATCTAGTTTTATTTTCTTCCGTTATTGCTGTGAAGAGCAGCGACAATTGTTGCGCAGAGCCAGGTCCCGGACCGGACTGTGACTGACGGATGGTTCACTGAAGAGTTTGGTCTGAGTCCCTTTTACTTCCAAATGCCTCCTTTGTTCTGTTTGTCAGAGAAATAAAATTGTGTACGAAAAAAAAAAAAAAAAGACGCGTTCCCCGCTCCCTCGCGTCTTTCAAGGACTACTTTCTTTTTGATCCCTCTAACTCTTCTATCCCGTATGATCTTTATTTCGTTTTGTCTTCTTGTTACCTTCTTATCTTTAACTATTCCCGCTCTTGATCCGCCATCTGGCGCCCCCCCCCCCCTTCCTACTTATTTACCCGCCCCCTCCTAGTTATTTACCCGCCCCCTCTTCACCCCCAAAGGTGACGAAAGTTGAACTTCTTACTCTTTTTCTTTCAACTTTCGTTTTCCTTGTTACAAGTGTTTAGTTCGCTTTTATTTTGAAACCAAACCCCGTCCTAGTAAGAGTTGCTAACCAAATGACTTTGGTCGAAGGTTTTTTTACTATCTTCGATGATTTTTCCTTCGTATCGTGTCAACCATTGTCATCAGCTCCAAAATAGTATAAATAAGGCACCTTTCTATAACCAAATAAACTTCGGACAGCGACTCCCACAGAAACCCCCAGACAAAAGAAAAGATACAGAAACACTCAGACTCCTCACCTTGACTTGTTCACTTCCTCACTCTTGCACCTCTTGTAGCTTATTCTCTTTCCTTCCCTCCTTTCCTTTTTCCATTCCTTCCTTTTTTTTTAGTTTTTAGTTTGTTGTAGTGTTGTTTGGAACCTTCATCCGAACTTCAATATAACAGATTCATCATTCTTAAATACTAATTTATTAACATACTAATGATTTACTATCCTCAACGCCACCAAAAAAGTGTTCAAAAAACGGCGGGGGGTTTTTTTTTTTTTTTTTTTTTTTTTTTTTTTTTCACAAAGAAAGTCGGCCCACTGGTTGTTTCACCAGACGAGTTCACCATCTTAACGACACTTCAGAACTCACCTGTTGACAATACGACTCCCCTCATTCTCTATACGGACGGCTCCCTTATCCACTCTGGCACAGAGAAGGTGGCCATGGGATTCGGTGTTGTTGATCTCCAGCAGGATACCCATTTCCCAATCAAAGGACGGACAGACGGACACGCCTCCTCGACCAACGTCGAGCTTATGGGTCTCATAGCGGCAGTGGTGGCGGCCCCAGATGAACAGGATATTGTGGTTCGTCTGGACAACCAGGCGGTGGTGGATCAATATCAGCACATGGTGCAGGACCGGGAAAACACTCTGCCAAGAAAGCGATTCAGAAGCAATTATGCTGGACTGTGGGCAGTTTTGTCCAGTATTGTCGACAAACGCCAAGGAAGGGTTGAGGTGAAGTGGATCCGTGGGCACAACAACGATCCTGGAAATGAACTCGCCGACCGTACCGCTAAGGAGGCAGCGCAGGGCGACACAACGCCTTGGGTGGTGGACTTGACGCAACAAGAGGATATCCGGACTTTTGCGTTCTGTCATGAAGCCTTGGTGGAGACGGACCTGAGGCAGCTACTCAAACAACAAACAACCATTCGACACCATCAGCACTGGACTTCACAGCGTCGAGTCAAGAAGGCGGTACCCCATTTGGATGATGTCGAGTGGCGCTCAACCCTGGCCTTTGTACATGCAAGACGGGCTGTCTTCACTTTCTACAGTAACAGCAAGGATACCCGCCAACGGTCCCACCACATCAAGAAACTTCATGGTATGCTACCGACCAGGAACTCTATGATGGCGCGCCACCCAGATCTATACCCTGACTGTATCTGCCGAGTCTGCACGGAGGAGGAAGAGGACAATGAGCATTTGTGGACTTGCCCAGCAAAGAGAGAGACTACTACTGCTATCTGGAGGGAGGCCATGGACAAGATCGATGAGTGGGGCATCAAGGCAACAGACAGTTACAACGCGGCCAAGAGGCGAGAGCACGAGAGAGCAGAGGCGAGTGGTCGTCAAGTACCGCCCCCAGTGCCAGTTCCTTGGCGCTGTCCATCTGATGAGGAGCATGTCCGTGGGTTCTCTTCTATCGGTGGCGCTCAATCGGTTTATCGGGGCCTGCCGGTCCCCGATCGCGACCTGGATCCAAAGTGGCACGTCTCGGATCTACTGCGAGGCATCACCCCCAAGAGCATGCTGTCTGAGTGGTCGTCAGTCTTCCGATCCTCAAAGTCGATTGCACAGACGGTCCTGCACAAGTTTGTTGGCTACCTGGAGGCACAGGCCTCGGAGCTGATCTGGAAACCTCGGTGTTCGGAGACAATTGCATGGGAGCAGGCGCAAGGCATCACTACCAAAGACAAGACATCCAAGTACACTGGCCCTCGAGGAGATTGGAGCAACGGTTATGGCTATATCACCCGAGCTAGTTTTTGTCCCTGCGGCGCTTCGCTAGCCGCACATGAGGATGGGCATTGTCCGGGCCCGTCTTTGGATCCCACCGCTGCAGATGCACGTTTGTTAGAGAGTCAATTAGGAAGGAGGCGGTTGTCGTTGATGGAGAGGATGGGGAGGATCCCTTTCATGAGGGTGTGCGAGTAGTTTATTTTCTTCCGTCCCAGCCTGAGAAGGCGAGTGATTGTTGCGCTGAGCCTGCCGAGCTTTGGACTCAGGGACAGCGACTAGGTCTATGGCTACTGGGAGAGTTCACTTGATAGTGCCCTTTTATTCTTTTGAATGCCTCCTGGAGTTGTTAACTAGAGAAATAATTTTTTTTTTTTTTTTTTTTTTTTTTTTTGCATGGAGGAGGAAGAGGACAATGGCAGGCCCGCAAGCCCAACCTGTACCCAACATGCCTTTGCCGACGATGCGAGCTCGAGAAGGAGGATAACGAGCATGTCTGGAACTGTTCCTCGGCAGCTGAGACCACCACTACGATCTGGAAGGAGGTTATGGGCAAGATCGACGAGTGGGGTGTACAGTCGACAAACAACTACAATGCAGCCAGGAAGCGAGAACACAGACGCGCGGTGGATAACGGTCGTCAAGCCCCGCGGCCAGTACTCATACACTGGCGGCCCCCCCGAGATGCGGATCATGTGCGGGGATTCTCCTCTATCGGTGGAGCTCGAGCCGTGCACAGCGTAGTCCTGCTCCCGATCGCGATGAGAACCCAAGTGGAACGTATCGGACCTACTCCGCGGCATCACCCCAAAGAGCATGATGACTGAATGGTGCGCGGTCTTCAGAACCCCACAGTCCATCGCCAAGACGGTCCTCCACAAATTTGTTGGCTACCTCGAGACGCAGGCCTCAGAGAGGATCTGGAAACCCCGATGCTCCGCGACGATCGCGTGGGAGCAGACCCAGGGCATCTCAGCCAAGGACAAAACATCAAAATACACAGGCCCCCGTGGCGACTGGAGTCAAGGATATGGTTACATCACGCTTGATGGTTTCTGCCCGTGTGGCGCTTCGCTAGCCACACATGAGGATCGGATCTGCCCTGGAGCGACCAAGGAACCACGCGCAGCTGACGAGCGGCTGTTGGAAAGTTTGTTGGGAAGGAGGAAGTTGTCATTGATGGAGAGGATGGGAAGAATCCCCTTCATTCGTATCTAGTTCTATTTTCTTCCGTTATTGCTGTGAAGAGCAGCGACAATTGTTGCGCAGAGCCAGGTCCCGGACCAGACTATGACTGACGGATGGCTCACTGAAAAGTTTGGGCTGTAGTTCCCTTTACTTCCAAATGCCTCCTTTGTTCTATTTCTCAGAGGAATAAAATTGTGTACGAAAAAAAAAAAAAAAAAAATTACTGGCACCCACCCTCAGATGCGGACCATGTTCGAGGGTCTTCTTTCATCGGTGGAGCTTGAGCCGTGCGCAGCGGTCAGCCTGCTCCAGACCGCGAACAGAACCTCAAGTGGCGCGTCTCTGGTCTCCTCCGCGGCGGTATCACCCCCAAGAGCATGTTGGATGAGTGGTTGTCGGTCTTTCGGTCCCCAAAGTCGGTTGCACAGACGGTCTTGCACAAGTTTGTTGGTTACCTGGAGGCACAGGCCTCGGAGCTGATTTGGAAGCCTCGATGTTCGGAGACTATTGCATGGGAGCAGCAGATAGGCATCTCAACAAAGGACAAGACATCCAAGTATACCAGTCCTCGAGGGGAATGGAGTCGAGGATACGGACACATCACATATGGTTTTGTCCGTGTGGCGCTTCGCTAGCCACACATGAGGACGAGCGCTGCCCTGGCGCGTCGTCAGAACCACGAGGTGCTGATAAGCGGCTGTTGGAGAATCTGTTGGGAAGGGGGAGGTTGTTGTTGATCGAGAAGATGGGAGGAGTCCCCTTTATTCGGATATAGTTCTATTCTTCCGTTAATGCCATGATGAGTACAGTGGTTGCGCAGTGCCAGGTATGGTACCGGACTGTGACTGATGGATGGGTCTTGGAAGAGTTCGTTATGTAGCACCCCTAGTACTATCGAATGCCTACCAAGGGCTGTTTATTAGAGAAATAAAATTGTGTACAAAAAAAAGTTTCCGGTCATGTAAAAACCATCGACGAAGGTGGGGGAAAATGATGACTGGATTAAAGAAGAGCGTTGATTCTAGACACTAGTAGGTTCTAGTATGGGGACCTAATGTGGCAGCCAGGAGCACCATGGGGAAGTCATGTTATTTTTCGTGACCAAGAAAGATGAAGGTTTGACCTTTGAGCATGTTCTTGATTCATAGCTTTATAACAGTATCACAGTGACAGGGAGAAAAGAATGACCGGCGAGGAAGCACATCAAGAAACAAGGCATGACAGCATATCACTTTTACTTGGTGAGAACCATTCTTCGCTCTAGGTGAGGGGATGGGTGCCTGAAAAAAGGTAGTTGGTCAAGGTATTCACAAAACAATAACCTTGATCTGCTGAAACCGATCCTTTCTTTTTAGTAAGGGAGCACTTGACACATGGTAGTTTGCTACCCCAATACCTCGAACTTGATCTTTTAGGTGGGAAAGGTAGTAGGGAATAGTTACGATAAGGTAATGTCCGGTCAAGACAGCTGCTATTCTTTACACCTTTTCCTATTTTTCTTTGCTAGGTCCCTGCATTCGCTGGGGCCGAAAGTAAAGGATGACCGTCAGTACAGATTCATGAGGAAAGTTGACTTCGCCCCTCGGCGAAGGCCATCATTCATCCGAAGAGAAAAAAAATAAATTAAATGCCGCTAGAACTGGTTTGTGTTTTCAGCAACACAGGGTGATAAGAACCACCCTCATAGCTATTTTTTACCTCTCTCGTACTGTAGTGACTGTTTGTGAATAACAATAAATGAAAACAATGAGACAGACTTCATGGGTGCCCTCAATACATAAAAGCAGACCATCGAAGAATTCGTGCGAGATCCTACCAAGAGTCGTGTTTATTCTTGCAACCATTCTGCCAACAACCATGTTGACCGAAAAGTGGAAGGAGCAGTACTCGGAAAGGCAGGGTTGATGAGTGAGAAGGGGAGAGGGGAGAGAGGGGAGAGGGAATGATACCGGCGTATTACACTTTCAATTGTTCTGGATTCGAGGCCCCCAACTTTCTTTTTGATAGCGCTCGTCTTATTTACTCATTCTCTCACGCCACCAAGAAAAACGTACACTGCGCCAATAAAGAGCGGCCAATGAATGAGTTGCGATTTGCTATATACCAGGTTTACACTGAAGTAGGGAGGAATGAATCTATCGGCGCTCCTTTATTATGTGCGCAAAAACTGAAGGGGTCATAAGTCATGTCTGTTCGTTTTTTTTTCTTTTTTTTCTCATTTTTTCTCATTTGGTAGTTTACAGCGTTCAAATCTATCATGCAAGGCGATGGGCTAAGCACAGGAGCAAAGAGGGAAAATAAGGTTAGATGGACACAACTTGACGGCAACCATAATAAACCACCACGCACAAGATACAAGACTGACCTCGGACAGGAAGGACAACATGCTCGAGATCGTCAAAAACAGCCTCATGCATAGACGTTTGGAACTCATATCTTATCCTAAGCTGCTTCTTTTCGCCAAGACATGGATCATAGAAACCAAGAACGTGGTTCTATTTCAACATCAATCCATATAATCGAAGAAACAATGTTAATACCTTTGATGTCGGCATCACTACACACAGAGCAAACAGACCCTAATATGTTACCTTGGAGTGACCGCCGGGCATGGCGAGCTGAGAGTTGTTAACGAGGGCCTGGATGGCAATAGTGACATCGGCGACGACGTGGGCGTTGAGGTTTCCATAGACAGCCTCGACCACCACCAGCCCATCTTTCTCCTGCTCTTGCTTGGTCTTGCGGGCAGTCGATTCCTTGAGCAGGTTGATGGCCTCCTCGGCCTCCTTCTTTTGGTTGGCAATGAATTCTGCGTGGACCTGACGGAGTTCCTGAAGCTTCTGTGCGCGCTCTCTTCTCCTCTTGGGCTTGACATATCCCAAATCCAAAGCCGCGAGCGTGCAAACCGGTACCACTGCACCCCAGAACGCAAACTTTGGCGAAAACTCGCTCGACAGCATAATTGGCACCGTCACACTCTGTCCCAACCTCATCAACCTATTTCAATGAGTGGAGCGAAAAAGGCAAGTTAGTTAGTAGGCCACAGACGTATGCGCTATCAAACGTACCTAGAAGAGCAAAAAGAATTGCCGGCAATTTACTTAAGGTTGAAGGCGATGCCGCCAGAGAGGGCAACTTCAACAGCCAAGCCGAGGCGAGTGTGCTGGGTGATTCTGCGGTCACCACCAACACTGACGGTCAATCCGGTGGTGCTCGAGATATTTGATCCGACACGAACGCGGGTCGATTCATCAACAGTCCATGTCCTGTCCATCAAGAGGTTCGATCGCAGCACACCTGTAAGCAACTCAACCTGGTAGCTATCCTTGATGTCGATCGAGGTAATTCCCAAAGCCATTGAAGAATAATTCTGGCGCTCGTCAAAGGCAGGGCCCCATGATCCAATAGCCCAGTCTCCCGTTTTGTAGGTCATATATCCCGTCGTGCCCTTGGTGATCCTCCGGCCAAAGGTCATCACCATTGGCGTTGGTCCACGAGTTCCTCGCAGATGAGCTGTTCCTGCCACAAACGTCAACGGGTCCACGTTATATGTACCCTTGACAATGGCCACCCTAGGGCTCAACATTGACGCACCCAGCTATTGGCATAACGGAAAGGGAAAAATACCAGGTTAAAAATCAATCTTGAGCAAAAAATGCCACTTGCAAATATAATCGATAAATATTGATCCTACCTCCAGGGAAAGCCTGTCGGAGTAGATGTGGCGAAGAGTTCCTGTGATGTTGCCACTGCCTGTGCCCGACCTAGAGGTCATATCGCCTCCGAGAATCAGCTGCGTCCTGGGTCCAAACTGGGTCTTTTACGTAAAAACAGCGGAAGACAGTTGTTAATATCTACCTCGACACGAGGCATTGTCTCCCCGAATGACACATCTAGATCCGTAAACTGACACCTTACCAAGAAAGAGTTCTTCATGTACAACTGACTGATCTCGGTTCGTTCCAGAGAGTCGATGACGGTAGGTGTCCGCTGCTTCTTGGTAGAGGCCCGTCCGAAGGGTGAAATGGGTGGCGGCTGATAATTCTCAAAGACTCTGGTCGCGTCCACGTGAATAGTAATATCGTTCCTTGATCGGACCAAATTCTCAAGCTCCAACTGTTGCTGCTCCTTGGCTAGGCGCGCGTAGTCATCCATCGTCTATTTCAACACAAATGAGGTGGCCTTGTTAGGTTTGCATTCAGGTATATAATAACAGCATGCAGAGTGGAAAAGACTGCCTACCTCCTGAGGTGTCTTGACCTTGTGGCCGATGTCCCACTTAGAAGCCGCTCCATTATCTCCATGTTGGTCGTACTCTGCTCGCTGCTTGGGGTTACTTAAAACTAGATCGCCATTGGAAATAAAGTACGCCTTATTAGCATTGAAGCTTCCTTCCTCCAACTCAAGGGAGGATGCAAAGGAGGTGCTGGCAAAGGGTCCTATTTACCATCAAAGGCCTCCTTGATAACACGGAGCTTTGCTTCTGCAGAGTTCTTGAGGGCAGGGTCGCCGTGCTTCTCGGGATCAAAGACTTCGCTCAATCGCCTGTATGCTTCCTTGATCTCATCCATTGACGCCTATTGACCATTCATCGATACAACGAAACGACAAGGGTTGGTGAGTTGGAAGCAAATTGAATGGTGTCGATAGCCCATTACTGACGCAAAGTCGGCACCATGAAGACAACAAAAGAGATGGAGTGCCGTACGAATTTGGAGACGTTGAGGACGGCGTAGTGATTCGTTTCTGTTGGGGGACGAGATTCGAGATTGGTAAGGAGGTCATCGGGATCGTTAATGGGTCCGCCGCTTGTTGTAAAGTGGTTCTCGGCGGGCATCGTCTTGTCCTCGAAGGTGGTGTCGTCCATGATCGACATTGTTAGCTACTCCACGTTTGTTCCGAAAGTGGATGGAGAGCTGAGAAAGGAAAGTTGGAGAAGGAATGCACAAAGAGAGAAAGAGAGAGAAAAAAGTGTCGGATGGTTTCTATGGCAACGCAGAAGAAATTGCCTTTACGGGACAGTGTGTGAAAATTGAGCTGTTGGTTTGCCACCAACTTTGCTTTATTTGAAAAGAATAAGCACATGGATATCATGCTGTGTTATCGAGGCACTACTTAGTACTTCTGGGGGGCCTGGGTGGGGACGAGGGTGACCGAGGTGCCGTAGCACATAACCTCAGTCATGTCCTATAGATCATCGTATGCAAAGTAAGACGATCGTTAGCATTGGTGCCTTTCATATACAACGCACAACCACTCCAATCTTGCCAGCGCGGACACTGTAACTCACCTCTGCAATCTCCTGACCAGTGAACTGAATACCGATGACGGCTATCATAGCAAGAGGAGAAAACAAAACGACCATTAGCAACCCAAAGAATATGTGACACATGTGCAATCAACTCCACGTACAACACCAGTTCCTTCTTACCATTGCCTCCGACGGCGGCGGCGTGCTCGAGCAGGCGGATAAAGGCGGTCTCGCGAGCCTTTTCGGCCATCTCAATGTAGACCGAGCTCTCTCCTCCTCCCAAGGAGGCAAAAGCACCAAAGACAGCCTTTCCGACCTGTTTAGCAAGTGAATGTGTTAACAAGCAGGTATTATTCTTCGTCTGTTCGCAGCTTTCTTTACATCTCCTCACACAAAAAAGGTAAACAGTCAGGTCTACATACATTGGGTGTGCGGACAGTCAGGCTGAAGGAAGAGTATTCATGGGAAGATGCAAAAAAAGAGTGTTAGATTTTGAACATGTGCTGAATGGTTGTACAAAATGAAGCAAGATGAAATTAACAGTGTGCTGACATGTTTACCCTCGAACAACGCCATGGCTTTGAGAGATGTTATACCCGGGGAACTTGAAACTATTGAACACCAGGTCAGGTCACAGTAGAACAAGTCTTTGTTAGGTCCTTTTGTTTTTGTCAACGTGAAGTTCAGCTCCTTCTAACAACAACTTTGTCATGTCAGGTACGCGGTGGTACTGAAGCGGCGGTCGACGGCACGGACGGGCTGGTTTTGCGCTTGATTTTTCATGTTTGTGATGGGGAATTGGGTAAAAGTGGGTAGGAGATGGGTTTGGAGATGAGGGTCAAGTGTTATTTGCTGAAGACTGAAAAAAAACAAGGGCCAAAAGGGTGGCCTTATAACCAGTTCAAACAAGTCGGGATCCGCGGATCATGCGACAACAGTGATGGTGCAGAAACGCAGGCTGTTTCTGTGGCGGAACACATCCATTGATAGACGGCGAGCGAAGACATACTAATAGTAGCTGAAAAAGCCTACCCGATCAAGAATCGCGCCGTAGCTGCCGTCGTTCGACCATTTCTCCGCAATGACGATTGGGAAAACAACGGCATATGGCAGAGATAGAAAAAATTAGGCCAACAGCCCTGACTGTCTCATGCTTATTTCCAGTGTGGCTGGAGCGGGCTGAAGCACAAGGTACACCTCTCATGGAATTTTCATTGTGGCTCTGCCGCGGAGAAAGTAGTACTCTGAAAAAAAAAAGCTATACACGTTTATTTTGTATGTGAATGAGGGTTCGACTATGCTACAATGATGGTGGTATTAGAGAGGGAGGAAGTGTGTTGTGTCCATGCAAGAAGGTAAAAGACTTGAATTGTTGAGTAGTGTCCCGAATTTAGACATCGCCAAAGTATCCTTGCTGGTCCAACAACAAGACAATGCGACGGACAATCTGGGCAACGCTCTCGGTGGAGGGATCGACAACCAACTCGGCGTTCTTAGGAGCCTCATAGGGATCATCAATGCCGGTGAAGCCAGTGATCTCGCCCTTCTTGGCGCGCTCGTAGACACCATCGCGGTCCCAGGCAATGCACTGCTCGAGGGGGGTGGCGACGTGGACAAGGAAGAATCCTCCAGACTTCTCGACCTCCTGGCGGGCCTGCTTGCGGGCATCCTCGTAGGGGGCAATGGGAGCGACAATGACACCGGCACCGGCCTTGGTCAACTCGGCAGCAACGAATCCGAGGCGGTTGATGTTGATGTCACGCTCGCGCTTGCTGAATCCGAGTTCCGACGAGAGCTTACCGCGGATGGTCTCGCCGAGCAACAAGGAGATCGAGCGACCACCTTGCTGGTTCAAGGAGACCTGGAGGGCACGGGCGATGTGCTCCTTCTTGGAGGCGTGGTAACCGGTCAAGAAGACAGTGAAACCCTGCTTGGAGCGGGGAGGGTGGGACTCGCGCAAGAGGGCAACGACCTCGGGGTAAGAGAACCACTCGGGGATGTGGGCACCAGAGCGGAGACGGCGGCGGAGCTCAGTTCCTGAGATATCCAAGGTCTTGGCGCCAGCGGGGACCTCATCCGAGGGGACGTACTCATCGGAATCAGGGAGGTAGGTGACCTGTTGGAAGGGAACAACCTCAATGTCGATCTCATCCTTGTACTTCTCAACGAGGTACTGGGCATCATAGGGTCCGTAGAAGTCCTTGCCGGCAGAGTTCTTTCCAGGACCAGCATGATCACGACCAATGATGAAGTGGGTGTTTCCATGGTTCTTGCGGATAATGGCGTGCCAGAGAGCCTCACGAGGACCAGCCATGCGCATGGCCAAGGGCAAGAGGGAGAGAGCAGCCATGCCAGTGGGGTAGCGGCGGATAATGGCCTCGTAGACACGGACACGAGTGAAGTGGTCGATATCACCGGGCTTGGTCAAACCGACAACGGGGTTGATCAAGACGTTGGCCTGGCGGGAGCGAGCAGCGCGGACAGTCAACTCACGATGGGCACGGTGCATAGGGTTGCGGGTCTGGAAAGCAACGACACGGGTCCAGTTGAGCTTCTGGAAGTAAGCACGGATCTCGGCAGGGGTGTCTGGAGGTGAAGAGAGAATCAAATGTGACAAGGTTGGTTAGATATTTGCCTGATTGCATGAGAGTATGATCAAATGGCCGTATCTGAAATGGAGACTTACTTCTGTAGGCAACATAGTCGTAGTGGACAGGAGCTTGGATGGCCTGAACGTTTCCTCCAACGTAGAACTCCTTGACGGACTGATGGAGGTACTTGACAGCAGGGTGAGCGAGATCATCGTCTCCAAAGACCTTGACAGCCTCCTTGACCTTGTCGGGTCTGTAGATGTCCTGAACAGTCAAGATGGCGATGGGGTTGTCGTTACGAGGGTCGCGGAGAGCAATGCGCTGGTCGACCTTCAAGGAGATGCGGTCGATATCGTCCTGGGAGACATCCAAGTTAATTGGAATCGACCAGAGGGTGCCGTTGGCGAGACGGAGATCATCGACAACGCTGTTAAATTCGGAGCAAAGTTGGAGTTTTGCCGGTTAAGATACGCCCAGTGGTTTCTTGCTTCTTTTGATTGAAAAAAAAAGGATGCGCATGCATGAATCGTTGGAGGGAATCGACCGATGTTGTTTACCTGTTGTAATCACTCTGGTTCAAGAAACCCTCGAGAGGAGAGAAACCTCCAGAGATAATGAGCTCGAGATCGCAAAGCTGACGCTCAGTGAGGACAATGGATGGGATGGTCTCGGACTCCTGGAGGAGTTGCTGGTGAATGGGCTGATCGCGGACAATTAGATCCTTGAGGATTCCGCCGTGAGGAGTGTTGGCCATTGTGGTATATGTATGTGGGTGTTGGAAAGGGAAGGAGTGAGGGTTGATGGACCTTGGAGTATGGGCGAGCGGAGAGTTCGGAAACTAGATCGGAGCAACGAGGCTGAGGATGTGGATGTGGAGAGCAAAAGAAGTTGCTGTTTCCGGAGAGCTGAATGAGTAGGGCGAAGAGAAGGATGAGAGTTGAGGATGAGGATAAGGATATGAGAAGGATGGGGGGAAGGAAGGTCCTTTATATACTTCGGAGCAGATCAAAAGGATATAGGAGTAGAAAAGAGATCGATTAGAAGTGTTATCCACCTTGTCCTTGTCCTTGTTCTTGTTATTATTATCAATGGCGAACATTTTGTTGCTATCGTTTTGTTTTGTCCCTGAGTGGTGCGAGTTGCGTGGGACGGATGGCATCATTTTCGGTGCTTCTTGGTTTTTTTGTTGCTATTGGCCCCTTCGCACTTGACACTCTGATGTGTCCGATATATAGTGCTGCTACATTATAAATGATCTGCCCTTGGCTGTAACAACGTCCTTTTGTTTGCTTTGTCCTTCTCCATTTTATTCCATCGTGAACAACAAATAACAAGGTCAGCGAATGAGCGTCGAGGATGGGCCTGCTGAGTAAGGGAGGCCACGCAGCAGTAGCATACCGTACAATGACAAGCAGGACCTGTTCGACGGCGGATGGCGCGACCTGCAATCATAGTCAAGGGAGAGCTGTGACTGTCCTGGATCACATCATTTCATGCTTTTTGCGCAAATCAGCCATAGATCTTTTTTCTTTCTTTGACTTCTTGAACCACCCCTACGTGACTGTTACACAGGCACCTTTTAATTCTGGACGAAAAAGGAGGGAAGGAACGAAAGGAACAAAGAACCACCTTTTCTCGTTATTCTTTCCTTCTTTCCCTCTTTTCTTTCCTTCCAACACTATTTCTCAGATGGAGTCTGATCCTATTTACTCATCACCACCTTCCAGCATGGACCACTCACATAGTCTAACCACGTTCTTCTTCGCTGCTTATGCTCTTCCATCCGCGCCTCAATTGCTTAATCCTATACCCTTCTCGCACAAGATATGCGTGTTAACATGGGTGCATATTCATACTAATGGCTCCAGCGAGACGATGACAAGCGCGTGGTCCAACTTCATTCTCTCCTTCAACCCTGCCAACCTAGGCGAGCTCTGCATCACGTAAAGATCAACGTAGTTCCTGGACGTCAATGCATGTTGAACTAGCAAAGAGAATAAGGCTAGCGTTGATCGCCATGTGGCGCGACATACCTAGTGCGGATCATACGAAAGAGATAGATAATGACCATGGACGACCATGTGTGCCCCTGTCGCCTTGTTGACTGAGAATAAAAATAGGAGACAGATTCGCCCCTGAAATGGCTAGATACCCCTTGTCAGACATGGTTGCCACTGAGCTTTGACCACTGTTTAAGCTTAAAATTGAACCATAGCATCCTCCGCCTGCATCATTGAATGAAAAGACAGTACATGTACAACAACTAATGACGCACTAATATCGTAACGGCTGCCCTGCCTTGCTCAAGAAGGTCCCTCGACGAGCCGATGGCGAGCATCCATACCATCATCATCGCCGTCATCATCACCATCATCATTGCATGGACACTAATAGCCTTCAATAAAAAAACCTCCATCCCCTTCGTCGCCCTTCTTTTTTTGCCTTCTTTTTTTCTCTCGTCACTCTCACTCATTCTTTCATTCTCTCATTCATTCACTTTCACATTCGCTTCACCAACGTGCCCTCATCTCCTTCAATACCACCTATACTTTCATACATAAATATAGATACAAACATACATACCCCTAATCTTGTAATACTGGAACAATGGTTCTCGCTGATAAACTCGCCATGCCGCCCACAAGTGGGTCGGCGCTTCTCCAGATATTCGCCGCCGCATTTCGTTCGGTATGCCTGTAGACTAAATAACAAGTGAGCAATTCCTCGGCTATCTACGGGTTCATACCTCTCACATCACCGCTCTTTGCTTTTTGTAGGGCGATGACGACTCGGACTCTGACGATGATACCGATACCTCTCAGCAGCTTGGTAAGAAAACAATAGGGCATGGATTACCTATCATTTGCTTACACCACCTGCAGGGTCAATTGTCCCACCAGGTCCAAAGTTACCGAAGGTTTGACAGAGGTTTGTGCGCTCACTATCGCTGCCCTTTTGCCTATACCTCTCATCGATAGCAGGGCCAAGAATTGACACAGACATCGCGCAGCAACAGCAGCAACAACATCACGACAGGGACGAGACCAACCCTCAGCGACCCTACGAAGCTTCCTCTTCCAGCAAGACTCACCCCAACGACAACTCGACTACAGGACCTACACCGCAGGATGTCCAGAGCGGCTTCTCTCTTGGCTCCGTCGAGGATAAGAAGCGTGTTGCCAACAAGCTGCAATCCGCATTCGGCTACTCAAAGGATGAAGAACTCATTGGAGGTATGTAACCTGGCCTCGCATTTTCTCTTTTGTTTTACATATGTCATCGTTTTAGGTCTATCCGCACAAAAACGTATTTTTATCGCTCTCACTGTCAAATGACGACGATGCCAACTAGGACTAACCCAGATTATTCATTTCTCCTTATGTACAGAGTACTCGTGTTGGCTGGCGCGGTCCCTGTTGCTGCCTGGATACCTTTACATCACCACCCACCATGTCTGCTTCTACGCCAACCTTCCCAGTAACCATGTACGTGATATTCAAGTTTTTGTTTTATTTCGCACACACCTTTTTTGGCAACTGTCCATTGACCATTCAATTCTTCTAATTCTTCTCTTTCATTTTATTACCCCCTACAGGATGTCGTGCAAAAGGAGGGCTTCTTTTCCAAAAAGTCAACAAAAACCACCAAATTCACCCGGTACTGGTTCATTCTCAAGAATGATGTCCTAAGCTACTACTCGGACCAGTCGGTAAGGATCCCTTCACCTCAATCGACCATTGCCTTTGATCAACATAGACGGTGACTCCCCCTTTAACCCCAAACTTCATTCTCAATGAACAATAGGAGGTTTATTATCCAATCAAGACCATCGACCTCAAGGACGCTCTGTCTGCAGAACCATCTCTCAGGAATGAACTGGCTTTTTACATCCACATGCCTACCCGTCGCATCAAGTTCAAGACAGACTCGGAACTCGCTCGCGCAGATTGGGTCAAGGCGATCCAAAAGTCAATTTTTCACGCCAAATTGAACGAGGACAATGTCAAGGTAAACTGCGCTCCTTTCTTTTATTCTTTGCATATTTCATTATTGAACAAACGATCCCTGTGGGCTGACATACTTCATTCCTTTACCTCTGCCTTCTAGATCTCGGTCCCTCTCTCCTACGTGACAGACATCGAGTTAAACCCGACCTCGTTCGTTGACACCATTCAGCTCACAATCAAAGACACTGACAGCGCTGAAGACGAGGTGAGGAGCGTGAGCTGGTCTGTTGGCGAGAACCGTGCTTACGCTGTTGGCATTGAAAAAGACACGAATAATGCTTTTGACTAACTTTTTCTATCTTTTTTTCCTTTATAGTTCTTTTTCACGTACTTTGATGATACCCAAGGAGCGTTGACTTTGCTCAGGAAACAGATGGAAGAGTCCAAACAAGCAGAGACAGAAAAGCACCTCAGGTTGTTCGACAGTACGTCACCTGGAGCTGATGGCACCAGAAAATCTCTCCAGGACGGATCACCACAGGGTCCCCTCGCATCGTCCATCTCTGGATCCAACCAAGTTTCCTCTCAGTCATCGGTCCGTGGTACGGTTTCAAAACTTAATCCTCTCCGATACTTTCAGACTGCGGTTGCTGGAGAAGGTGACGACTCTACCAACAAGGGACTCTCCCCTTTCTCTTTCTTTGGAGCACCTTCGACAACAACCAATCAGTCCTTGGAGCAGAACTCGGACGACGAAGGCGACATCGATCTTGACAACCAAGAGCAGGAGACGTTCAGGAAAGAGTTCTCTCTCCCTGAGGGAGAAGCCATAGGAGAGGTTATTCCTGGGTATCTCTTGAGGTACCTCCCCCTCTCCGGCAAGGTCTATCTCTCGGACAACTATATCTGCTTTCGATCGACTGTCTACGGGACCAACACCAAGGTCATCGTCCCACTGTCTGATGTAGTCCATGTCGACAAGCACCGTGGTACTCGCTTCTACTTTCATGGACTGGGCATATTTACTACGAGAGACGAGGAGGTCTTTCTCGAGTTCTCTAGTCGAGATACCCGTAACTCGATCCTTGCCAATCTGCGCAATCGCATTACACCAGAAGCCCAGGAAAGACGGAAGCAACATCTCGCGCAAGCCGTAATCGACTCTCCCTCTGTCCAGCTAGATGACCCTATGGAGTCTCGTGTGTTGGACTCGCTGCATTACCAAGATCAACCCATGTCGCTTGCAGCCCATCCAGGTTTCAAGCCCTCGCGTCCCCTCCATATTACCTGTCTCACGATTGGTAGCCGGGGCGATGTGCAGCCATACATTGCGTTCTGCAAGCGACTGATGCAGGATGGCCACTCTTGTCGCATTGCCACCCACGGGGAATACAAGGAGTGGGTTGAGAGTCATGGCATCGAATTTGGTCATGTTGGGGTAAGATAACGACAAAAAAAAAGATGTTACCGAGGGAATGATCATCTTTTTTTTGTGCCCTGTGCATTATCTCGATATGAATCGATTAGAATGCGTCCTTCCTTCCTTCTCTCTCTCTCTAACTCTTTTCCTCACGCCTCTCTTCCCTTTTTTTTATTGCAGGGTGACCCAGGGGAGCTGATTGAACTGTGTGTCGAGAACGGCATGTTCACGGTGTCGTTCATGAGAGAAGCACTTAAGCGGTTCAGAGGATGGCTCAACGACCTGATGGAGACAGCATGGACGGCCTGCCAGGGCACAGATGTGTTGATCGAGTCCCCCTCCGCGATGGTCGGTATCCACATTGCCGAAGCGCTCGAGATTCCATACTTCCGAGCGTTCCCTTTCCCCTGGACACGAACACGATCGTTCCCGCATCCATTTGCAGTACCAGAGCGCAATCTGGGCCGCGGGTATAACTACATGACGTTTGCGATGGTGGACCAGGTGTTGTGGAAGGGAATCTCTGGGCAGATCAACAAATGGCGCAAGAAGGGACTGGGGCTCACGTCAACGACCGCAGAGAAGATGGAAGCGCATCGTGTTCCTTGTCTGTATTCGTGGAGTCCTCATCTTGTCCCTGCGCCGATGGATTGGCACTCTTGGGTACATGTGACGGGATATTGGTTTCTGGACAATCCGCATCTCGATTGGTCGCCTCCAGATGGATTGGAAGAATTCTTGGAAGCCGATCCTGTCAACAAACCCGTTTACATTGGGTTTGGATCCATGGTCGTGTCTGACCCTGAGGAAATGACAAAAATCGTTGTCGATTCCGTCATCAAGGCTGGAGTTAGAGCCATTATCTCTAAAGGTTGGTCGGACAAGTTGTCGTCATCGGAAAAGGATGGTCCTGTGGCTGTGGTCAAGAAGGAAGAAGGAGACAGCAAGGACAAGGAAAAAGTCTATCCCTCGGACGTCTACATGCTCAAGTCCGTGCCACATGATTGGTTGTTTCCTCGCTTGGCTGGAGCAGTCCATCACGGCGGTGCAGGCACAACAGCTGCAGGTCTTCGTGCAGGGATCCCGATTGCGATCAAGCCATACTTTGGAGACCAGCACTTTTGGGCTCAGCGTGTCGAAGACGCCGGTGTGGGTGTCTGGTGTCACGATCTAACCGTCAAGAAACTGTCCGCGGCTCTGACAGCCATTACTACCGACGAGAAGATGATCAAGAAGGCCCAGTTGCTGGGCGAGCGTATCCGTGCAGAGGATGGAGTCGGTACCGCCGTTCACCACTTCTACCACGACCTCCCCATCGCTCGAGAGCGCCTCAAGAGTCTCCAAGAAGCTAGAAGTAACCTTACTGTCTCGTTCAAGGGTGATGAAAAAGGAGATGGTAGGGTCGTTGTTGAGCCTCCAACAGAAACTGGTTTGGCAGGTACCCGGAGCAGCAAAGTTCCAATCCAGCATGCGGCCTCGATACATCCCGACGGTCACCCGCCTGCCAAAGGAGCAACCACTCCCAAGCAAATGCCCCTTCGAGATCACCTCAAGTCTTCTGCAAGTGAGCCCAGCCCCGATCACTCCTTGTCCAAGATCGACGATAGCGACAAGTCTGCCGAGGGTCTTGCTGCTGAACTCGAAGCTATGCAGCCTCGTCGCCCTGACCAAGCTATCCGTCTCGCTCACGACGACCACCTCGCTTCAAAGCGCCCCGACAAGAGTGATGACAAGACCGACAAGACCGATGAGACGACTGAAAAAACCGAGGAGAAGGATGAAAATGATAAGAAGGATAAGGACGGCAGTAGTGAGGAATCAGAGTCGTCTTCTAAGGGAGAGGTGAAAAAAATTATCACCATTGACAGCAAGAAGCCATCCAAGGTCCACCGAGCTCTCGGAACCATCAAGTCCAAGATGAGTCGTGTAAAGGGGCACCTAAACCCATCCAAGAAGGGCGATACACCCAGGAGTGGTCGTTTGTCTCCGTCCGCAACACGCTCCGATATCTCTGGCAGTAACAGCCAGAATAGGAATTGATTAGCAGTAAAACACTTTATTTGTTTTATGTTCGACAAGTACATGTACACTTCGAGATCGGTAAGAGATCCTTTCGTTCTCTCGTGAGAGAGTCAGGACATAAGGGCAATTCGAAACACTGCATACATCGGAGGGACGATTAGGTATCAAGAACAACAAGAACACGAGAGCGAAAAAGGCGTCAAAAAAAGGGTCTTCTGTCTTTTTGGTGGCAAAATAATATTACATTAGGGTAAACTATGGGCTTGAAGGTTCCCGTTCTACTAGGCTTGCAGGGACATAAGCGGATCGTTTCTGGGGCCGCGGTTGAAGCTCTCCTGGGACTTCTACGAATGGGATGCACTCTAATTGAGGGCGATCGTAGCTCCATTTGTCGTTGATGATCTGGGAGAGCCACCGGGGCATATGTCGAAGGGCTACCTTGCGAATAATATCATTCATCATTCCCTGAAAGAAGGTATTTTTTTTTAAAAAAAACAAGGAATTGAACAGAAAAGTGGTTAGCAAAGCATTCCTTTGCTAGGATATCATGCTTTCTTCAAGTTAAAGACATAACTTGACGGTGGTGCCGCATGAAAGGTGCTCATGTTACCTTTCGGTTCATGAGGTTGCCGACACGGCTGGACATGTTGACGACTGTCCGACCAACAGGCGACCGTGCCTTGAAATATGATTCGAAAAGCTCCTCAATGTCCGGCACAGTGTTGCTCTTGAGTTGAACCAGGAAGTTGGTCAAGGCCAACACGTCATGGATACATTGGTTGGCGCTATTTGAAGGAAAAGGTATCATGAATGTAAGTATCAGCAATGACAAAAAATTGTGAGCTGTAGAAATACACGAGACCCGCTCAGATTGGGTTCCTGACTTACCCTTGACCTCCAAAAGGCAACACTTTGTGAACAGCTACACGAATAGACGATATGCAAGAAAGGTACGTTGTGTAAGCGCCTCGAACTAGCGAAATATCCCCCTTCGATAATGTCATGAGCACCTAGCTGTGTGGTGTTAATTGTGATTACCATCTCCGGTTAAAACGACACGACCCTTGTACCACGTTTTGTAGAACTAAAAGATAGTCCAGCGAAAGGAGTATCAACAGAGGAATGTTAAAAATGAAAGCAAACTCGACACCAAGTTCCAAGTCCGTCTCGTCTTTTTCATCCACCAAAAGGAGTGTCGTTGTCAACGGTGATGATGGTTGCGCCTTATGCTTACCTTTTCTTCCAGCATAACCTTGGCCATAGATCCCTTGGGCGTATTATCCATTATTTCTCCAAGCTCGCATCCATAAGCGGTTATAAGCTCGCGGAACTCGTATGACATTAACTCTGCAGCTTCAGCGCCCCAACCGGAATGCTTGAAGAGCTGTTCCTCGGCGTACTTTCTGCCCTTGTTGTGAAACTTCACCACCATCCATGAGATACGATTTCCAACCAGTGGAATGCACCAGTACTACAGAGGTAAAGACGGAAGGTTAATGTTTGGACTCGCCCTGTCTTTTTACAGTGAAAAATAATGGTGAAACTTTGTTGTACATGCAGAGGTTTCTTGTTGATCTTACAGAGCAGTTGGCGTCTTTTGCGAGGATGGTCTGGAACTCAGAGAACTTGCCAGCCAAGGATGGATTCTTACTAGGGTCCATTGGGTCCGTGACGCCAACTAATTCATGTGCACACATGGCCCATTAATGAAATGAGTGTCAAGGTCAGTACAGAGGACAAAGTAGGAAATAACCATTAGTCATCGAAAAGATGAGCAAAAATAATATAATCACAGGTCCGAGTAGCTCCAGAAAATATGGTTGGTTACCTAAACAGTCGTATTGGTAGCCCATGGGGGCATTGTCCTGCTTGGGCAATTCACCCTTTGCACTCAAGTCTGCGTAGAGGCCTTGTCTGACAGCACTGTACGCTCCATCGCATCCAACAAGGATATCGGCGTGATGCACCGACTTGTCGGAACAGCGGATGATGACCTCGCCAGCGTTCTGTCTGACCTCGAGAACTCGCTTGCCAAACTTGATCTTTTCTTTGGGAATCTGTGCTGCTAGTAGAGCACAGAGATCCCTCCGAGCAATGATCCGATTGTAACCACCATACCTTTTGCGTTGTATTGAGAGAACGAAGCGTAAATGAGGTACCAAAGAAAAAAGTTTTTTTGTGATCAGCAAAGGACCTGAGGATGAATTTTAAAAAAACAGAGCACGTTGTTTGTTATCCCAGATTTGCAACTACAAAAAACCTGCTTGAGGCACATTGTTTTACCGGTCATTAATATCCAGGGGCGTTTGCGCGCTGAATGTCCCAATGATGTTGAGATTATCTTCCCGGAAGATCATGGCACCAAACGGTTTAGAAAGCCGATGGATCTCATCCATGAGGCCGAGCTGTCTGAAAAGAGGCTGGACCGAGGGTTCGAGACAGATGGCGCTTCCTGTGTAATGATAATAATATCGCATGGGGATGTTGCGGCATAGTATACGTTTTATGTGGTACAAAGTAAAATGAACAATGATGAGCAAAGTGAAGCTATTCGTGCCTGGGCGTGTGTACCTTTTTTGTTTGTGACGAAACAATCGAACATATGATGTCGAAAAGGGATCGTGAAACAAAAAAAAAAAAAAAACGTCGCGGGGTATGGAAGGGTTACCAAGGGGGTTGTGGAATGGGTGCTTTTCGAGGATAGTGTACTTGATGTCGGCACGCTCGAGTAATATTCCCATCATTAGACCGCCAATGCCGGCTCCCACAATGCAGACGTGGCAATCGAGAATGGCGGCCTTTGTATCGTCGATGTCTAGGGATGCCATGACGTCAAAGTATGAGGAAGGGGAGGGTGGGGAGACGATGGCAAGGTAGTGATAAAAGGTAATTCAACCGGATCGAGTGCGGATTGAGAGAGGAAAGGGTCGAGGCAAGAGGAGGGGAGGGTGCGAACAAAGAGACCTTGCTGGGTTTGAGGTGAAGTGTGTAAGTGGTAGGGGTTCCTGAAAGCGAATAATGCTGAGAGAGGGAGGTTGCTAGGAGTGGGTTTGAGAAAGAAGAGGAGCAGGTATAGTGAGGGAGGAGTGAGGGTGAAAGTGAGAGAGGGTGGGAGAAGTTGAGAAAGGAGCCAGAGAGAACCGAAAGGAAGGCGAGATAGAAAAGACGAGGAGGAAGGCAGTGAGAAGGAGGAAGGTGATCGTCAGAAAGAGAGTGAGCGAAAGAAAGGAAGAAAGAGAAAGAATGAAAAAGAGCGAGCGAATCGGGGAATGATGAAAAAAAGAAAAAAAAGAAAGCGAAAAGGAGGGAAACAATTCAAAAAAACAACAAAGGCACACAGAGAATAAAAAGAAAAAAGAAAAAAAAAGAGGGGACCATGCGGACAAGCAGGTTTCCTTCCTTCCTTCATACCATTTTCACACACCGCAGGGGAGACAAAAAAAAATAAGAGAAAGAGGCGCATCTCAAGTCCGAGGAAGCGCACTTGTTTGTTGTTCATTTTCCTTTATCTCGTCTTTGTCTGGACCATTGCTTTTCTTTTAAGGTTGACAAGCAACCATTCATTCGTTCCCGCATTGGGCGTCGAAAAAATCATTGGTCCTTCTCGGTCGGTTTTTTTTGTTTGTCTTCATTCTGCTTGAGTCTCATCCTTTATTTGTCTGTGTTTTACGTGTGCACAGAATGAGCAGGTGGCCAATTCCACTCCACTGAACTCGACTCAACCCTATTGCCTCGACCACCTCGTAACAGTCTGTCGCAGTTTCAAATGGCTCTTATTCACAACCTTCTGTGTTCCTTCTCTCCCTCCTTTTTTTTTTTCTTCATCCGGCCTGTGTTCATCAAATAGTGCTTGTTTTGCATGGAGTATCAAAGTCCTCTCACTTTTCTTCCCAACATGAGCGTCAATGACCAAGAAGGCTCTCTTTTTTTTTTTTTTTTTTTTTTTTTTTTTTTTGTTCAAACTCGATTGGGTGCTTCCCATTGTGGACTTGTGGCACGTTGCTTACCCTTGCATTCGATTGTTTTTTGCACCTTCGTCTACAAAAAACAACAATCGGACACGCAATCCTTCGTATGGCTGCCTAAATGCAATCAAAAAACTGAATTACTGTTCAACCGTCTCGGTCGTTCTCTTTTCACAAGACAAGACAACTGAGGGAGGTGGGGCCAACAGCCAGGACTTGCCTCCTCTCTCCTTTATGTCATAATTATCTGCTCTGCGTTGAGATGGGGGGGGGGGGGGGGGGTTGACACCCCCGCTTCTTTTTCGTGCACTTCGACCCCTCGCTTGAACCACATTTTCGTGCATACAGCCCTCGGCATGAAAACGCAAAACGAAAAAAAAAAAAAAAAAGTCCAAACGAGGGGAATAAGGGGGTTGCAAGGTACCATGGTTGGTCTTATGTTGTCTTATGTTCATTTTTGCTTTCTTTATGGCCTAGGTCATGAAAACAGTCGCCTTGCTGCCCATCTCACAACAGAACGTACTCAGGGTAACATCTCCTTCTCGCTTCCTTGGTCTTTCTTTCGCGCATAAATTTTTAAGAGCCTGATAGAAAATGAACTCGACACCTGGGCCAACTGAAAGCGAAAGGGAGATGTCCTGTAAGGGTCTGACCACGAATCTAGATCCCCCCGATTGGACAGATCACAACGCTAAACAGCTGTTCCTGGATTCTGCTTCGCCATTGTTACCCGTTGCTGGGTGTCCTTATAACGAAAGCAACTCTTACTTTAGGGTGTTGAACCAGGAAGTTTTCAAGCAACCTGATCGTAAGCATAGCGCCTCGCCCTTCCTTCAGAACGGATATCTCTCACTCACCCACCTCTCATTCACTTCAGTGCAATGACAGACATGAAAAATAAAAAGACGCCTATATGACTTCATTCGCCATCCACTGTCTGATGTTCACTGATGGTAAGGATGAGAGCTGGGACCCTCAGGAGCAAGAAAGCAAAAAAATGAGCGTGCATGAAAAAATAGCAATAGCCTGAACTGGCGAAGCCAAAAAAAAAATGAATGACCATAGCCTTTCAAAAGCAAAAGATCAAGTGAAGAGAGTGGGATTTGAACCCACGCCTACGAATAGACCGCGGCCTTAACGCGGCGCCTTAGACCAACTCGGCCATCTCTCCAACTGTTAGATGGGTGTATTCTAAGTTCTATTTGAATACATAGCACTTTAAGTCCGCCACCAATCTCGAGACGCCACCAACTCTTCTGACCCCTTAATAAAAATAGCCAGGCAGTAGCCGTGCACAGCGGTAGTCCTGCGGACCTGGAAACCCCGATGCTCCGCGACTATCGCGTGGAAGCAGACCCAGGGCATCTCTGTGAGGGATAAGACATCCAAATACACAGGTCCTCGTGGTGACTGGAGTCAAGGATATCTTTACATCACGCGTGATGGTTTCTGCCCCTGTAGCGCTTCGCTAGCCACACATGAGGATCGGACATGCCCTAGAGCGACCAAGAATCCACGAGCAGCTGATGAACGGCTGTTAGACAGCTTGTTAGGAAGGAGGAAGTTATCATTAATGAAGAGGATGGGAAGAAGTCCCTTTATTCGTATCTAGTTTTATTTTCTTCCATTATTGCTGTGAAGAGCAGCGACAATTGTTGCACAGAGCCAGGTCCCGGACCGGACTGAGACTGGGGGATGGAGCTTTGAAGAGTTTGGTCTGTAGCTCCTTTCCTTAAACTCACAAAAATGAAGGAGGACCTGGGTGCAACTCATCATGGTTGACATGTTATAGGCTGGCTACCCTTGGGGTGGTTGTGTTCACCCTCTAAAAGATGTCTCCGAGTTAAGGCGTCACAGATGTAGGTTTTTTGCTGCAACTTTGCTCCTCGTTTTTCATTTTTTCGTTCCTGTGGGGCATTCTGGTTTATTCATCTTTGTCTTGATAACAGAAACGTATTAGTGAAAGAGAACCTGCCAGTGCATTTACTTGTAAAAAGTCGACGGCTCAACCTTGACTGGGTACACTATTTTTTTTTTTTTTTTTTTTTTTTTTTCGTTTTCGTTGGTAGACGAGCGATGGATGAAGTGAACGGAGTCTTAGAGAAGTGATCATCGGGTAGAGGACAAGCGCCAGTAAACAGAGTAGGAGAGGTCTGATGTGAAATGAGCGTAAATTGAATGAAAAACTATTCTTATGACCAGATATTATACGACAGCGAATGCAAAAGAAGTTTTAATGTGTTTAAGGCGAGCAAAGATATCTGAGGGAGGGTGTGTGAGGGACAGGGAGGTTGAATTACTGGAAACTGGCGTGTTGTTGCTGGTGCTGCTGGTGTTGCTCTTGAAGTTGTTGCTGTTGCTCCTGGAGTTGCTTTTGCTGTTGCTCCAAGAGTTGCTGGTCGTTTTCCTTCAACAAGGCTGAGACCTGTTGAACAACTTCGTCGCTGTTATCGACGGCCGAGGATCCAACACTGGCAGCGACACTTGCAGCCACGCTGTTCAAGCTTGCCTGGAGTTCTAGCAGTCCCTTGCCACCATCCTCTGCCAAGACCCGCTGGACAATACTGGATGACAAAGGCATGTCCGACATGGGCACCGAGATGGCAATTGATCCGCCAACGAGGCCCTGGGTCTGGAGTGCGACTGCGTTAGATGCCAAGAGGAGTTGTTGGACACTGTCACTGTCGAGATGATCCTGTGTTGTTGCCTGATGCTGGTGTTGCTGCGCAAGCTGCTGCTGGGAAGACGCCACATCCTTCATGACCTGCTCAATGGCATCGTCCTTGATGCCAGCAAAGGCGTGGGTGAGCGGCGAGGCAGGATCGTCGCTGCCGCCCCTGCTGCTGTCAAGAGTTCCGTCTTGATCCATGCTCTTTTTGTAGTAGTGACTCCAGTAACGGACTTGCGCCTGTGTGATTCCCAACGATGGGTTTTGCTCCTTGAGATTGTCGTACAGCGTCCGGGGGGCAAGCGATAGGTTCTCTTTGACATAAACACGGACGTGATCAGGACACTTGCGGTTGTCGTACTTTTCATGCTTTTTGTGGTTGTAGACAACTCGGACATGGTCGACATTCTGGTAAAAGGTCATCGTGAGATTCCCTTTGCAAGGGAAGTAAGCCTTGGTCGAAGGACGGTTGCGCTTCCTGCTCTGAGTCTTGGGTGCTGGCGGTGCACGTCGATCCTCTCGTTGCGAGCATCCGTAGATCTTGAGTCGAGTCTTAGCCTGTGTTTCATCGTTCGTCCTCGAGTGGCTACAGGATTGAGGACATAGCAGCAATTGGTCAGCTGATTTTTTTTTTCCAGACATGACATATCCAGCGACCTCGCAAAAAGATATCCAACTTACGAGAACCAGTAACCAGTGGACTCATAAACCTGAGCAGCAATCAATGCGCCCCGGTTCTTCAGTGTCTCCGGGTCCATCTCAACGGATCCTCCCAAGCGGATCATGACATCTAGACTTGAAGCCTTATCTGGTGTGTTCTCAAGCTCCTTGAGCTTCTCTCCAAACTCTTCCATGGAGATTGTCGGCCGGTTAGGGATAGTAGGAGGCTTAACAACCTTTTTCGAGTTCACCCTAGACTTGAGACGGCAGGCATTGCAGGATTTGAAGATTCGGTTGGTCGTTGGGCAGGTGTAGTGTTCGACAGAGAGGTTTCGACAGCAGCCTAGACAGAAGATATCATCCGGGTTGAAGCGCTTGGTCGACACAAAAGGAGTCCTGGTGGATGAAGAAGACGAGGACGACGAAGAAGATGCAGAAGTCGATGTCGAAGTGGCGGTGGTCAAGGTCGAAAGTTTTGATGCAACAGGGATAGGAGCAGAGACCTGCTGTGATGGAGATGGAACAGGTGACAAGGCTGCGTGGGTGACGACTGGTGCTGGAGAGACGGGCGCAGAGAGTGCCGCTGGGCTGCTGATTGCCGAAGGGATCAGCTGCTGGATGATATCCGCGGGAACTGCCTGGGTCATCGCCGCAGCAGCATCGGCAACCGTCTTTATCGTATCCGTTTGCACACCGCTGACGGCGGCGGCGGCGGCGGCGGCCACAGCAGCAGCAGCAGCAGCAGCAGCGGCTTCCTCTTGTTGTTGATGGGCGACGGCAGCCTCGATGAGAGCACGGACGGTATTTTCGTCACTGAGAACGGAGACTACGGGATCATTCTCGTCCAGGAGGGTTGATGGAGTTGTGTTGGGCTGAGATGAGGAACTCGGCGGCAAGGACATTTTGTAGATTGGCGGCGCACAGGAAATGCGAGGAAGGAGGATTCAGAATGAACATGGCAACGAGAAAAAACCTTTCGAGGAGCAGGAGAAGTGCCACAAGCGCAAGGTCACAGAACAATTGGCGCTTAAACTACGTCACCGGAGTGAGTAATCTCAGCGCCTCGGCTACGATGAAGTAGCCGAGCTCACGTGACCCCGCTCTGTGGAACATGCTTACAAGCATGTCTATCTAACTATGGATGCTATAGTGCATTTTACAAAATGGTGAAACTCCTATGCTCACGTCGCTTTCTTCTTGGTACGGCTGGATGAAGAGTCGAGTGCATCAGCCGTAGGATCGATCGAAGCGGCGCGTCTCTTCTTGGCTGATGCTGCTCCTCCGTCACCACCACCGCCTGCTCCATCCTCACTGTTGTCCATAGCCTCATCTGATGTCCCGCCTGCTTCCCCTCCACCAACACCATTACCGCCACCAGAAGCATCCATCCACGGGTAAGATCCGTCTTGACGCCGAGGTTGGAGATAGAGGGGCCGCTGCTGCTGGATTAGATGGTCTTTGATGGCGTTGTTCATGTTCATGGAGGCCATAACATCACGCTGTCGGAAGCGTTTGCACGTCCTGCAGTAGAGGGTCCGCCAGTCCGACGTCGCGCAAACAAAGCCATGGCAGTCTGGGCATCTTTTGGAGGTGAAATATTCGTTAACTCCAATGACTAGATAGCCCAATGATCGAGTCTAAGTCAAGAAAACAAAAAATAGAGGCATTATTAGCATGTTACTATAAAGGAATCACTTTGCAGAACCGTTGCAAAGATTGTCCTACCAGACTGACGAAAAACGCCTCGAAACTGCCGTTGAGCGCTGGTGGGCCATGTATAGCAGAAAACTTGGCCAGGCCAATTGCGATCACAATATGCTGGTGCGGCATTCTTGGCCTTCTGACGGATCCACCCACCATATTGAGCAAACCCTCCGCAACCTTGTAAAACTCCTCCTTCTTGCAGACGTCGGCGTCCCATTTATGCTTCCAAAAGTTGGTTTTGTTGTAAAAGCCGTACAGGTCGCTTTCAAAAGCCCGGCGCGTTGCAACGTACTCGCAAAACGAAGCACCCTCTCCCTTGAGCGGTGGAAGGGCCGACTCGAGATCGTGAATAGCCCTGCCGGTAGACGGCCCCGTGGTGTTCTCCTTTCGTTCCTCAAGCCAGTTGGCAAAGCTGTCTGTCGGGCGAGATACGGCCTTGCGCTTGACCACAAGATCAAAGTACTGAGTCATCTGAGGCTGCTTGGCCAGCTTGCGCGCTTTCTGTCTCTTTCTCTGCCGCCTCCGATCACCGGGCTTCAGCTTGGCACGCCTTTTCTTGTTCCTCTTCTTCTTTTGATCGCCCTCTTTGCCGAGGGGTCGCTTCAATGTTGCAGGGGTCTGGCCAGGTGGGAGCGAGACGGTGGCACCGACAATGCAGGAGGTGCCCAAATCGAGCGACAGCACCGCGATCTGACTTGGATCTGCCGCCAACAGGCTCTCCACATCGGCTGCTGTAGAGAAGACATTGCGGGCCTCGGTCAAGTAACTCCCTGTGCCACCGATGGTGGTAAGGAGTGGGTTGGGCAACCTATCCTCGGGAACACGACGGTACCGAACACACTGAAGTTCCTTTAACTTGAACGCTAGCAGTTGAAGCAGACGGCCATTCGTCCGGATCGAGCCCTTGAGGACATAACCCTTCCCGCGCCACTCCTTAGGGTCAAACGTCTCGGTTCGTAAACATTTGAGGTGTTCCCGGAGACCTTCCTTGCCGTCCTTGCCGTCCACATCCATGACTGTTGTCGCCTTGCGGTAGCCCTTGTCGTGCTTGTCTGGCGGGAGACCGACATCCGATAGGAAGGTGATGACGAGGCGGCCAGGCGTCGTTCTGGCTAGCCATTCCAGAGCATCTGCTTGCGAGGGAACTATGGCTGGATCCTGAAAGTAGCGATCCTCGCTCATCATACGCCGAATTTTGTCCTTAAGGGTTGGCCAGGACCAGAACAGCGGGAGCAACTGTCGCTCAGAGAAGGTAACGTAGCGAGGTGCCAGGGGTGAAAGGGGTGCAATTTGTCTCGATCTGCCGCTGGCCTTATTCAGAATCATATAGTTCTCAATAGCAGGCAGCTTGGTGTCGATCTTGGGAAGTACCGTGCCAGTTTGGCCATCCGCTTGTGAGTTGATCTATTGCAAAGGGAAAGGAGACATTAGTTTGAAATAGGTTTTAATGAACGCTACTCTCTTCGTATTTCATTAGCAACAAAGCTTAGACAGGCAGCTTCACATTACCTTTGTTTCAAGGGCGACCGAGCCGTTGCGATACATCATCTTCATAGAACAATAAAGTTGCTTGGTGGTCGACTCGAGCAATCCGGTAGTTTGATAGGAGATGTTGCGTGGAGGAACAGCAGGCAACGTGATGCCCAGGGAGGTGGCACGTGCAAGCAGCTGGCCAACTTGCCGCTCGGCAACCGTCTTGAACTTGGTCTTGCGGGAGTAGATATGCGCCAGAAGAATCTGATAGAAGGCAATAAAGGGCTTGTCCATTGCGGACGGCTCGGCATCTTCGTCGCCTTCATCCCCCGAGTCTTCATCACCATCATCCTCCGCGCCTACCTCGCCTTCCTCGCCTACCTCGCCTTCCTCGCCTTCCTCGCCTTCTCCGCCTTCCCCACCTTTATCCTTGGTGGAAGTGCCGGCGAAACTGCTGCTGATTGCTTGAGAGACCTGGTTGGGTTGGGGCGCCACACGGACCTTAGACTCGACGCCGGGGCACAAAGAGGACAGGATAGTTCGATCGTCCACGGTCAAACCACGCTCAAAGACGGTCTCGATGAGCGCGCCCAAATACTCCTGTGCGTGTCTCTTCGTCATATGAGCTTGCTCAACAACCTCCAGAATACAGGCAGAGACCTCTTGCTGCTGATGTTGCTGTTGCTGCTCAGACGAGACCAGCTGACTGGTGTCGACAGTGACTGCTGCCGCTGCCCGCTTGCTGTTGGCGTTGACCGTGCCGACGGGAAGGGAGACAAGGGGATGCTCGTACACCATAGCATTGATCAGTTGAGCCTTGTTCATCTCGCTGATCTTAAGCGGCGGCTTCCTCTTGGCTAGCTCATTTTCTCTTTTGAGTTGCCGGCCCTCACGCTGCCGTTTCTTCTTCGCCTTAATCTTCCTGGCCTCAGCTATCGACTCCCGGTATCGTGCCTCTTGCTGCGCCGTGTAGGGCTTTTATTGGTATTGCCTGCATATTGATGGCTGCTCGTGTTGCTGCGGTTCTGCACGTGCCTTGTACGAGTGTCGCGGCCGGTGCACCTGTTGCGAGACTCCAGCCTGGTCAGGTGGCCGATCGATCACTCGGTGCCATCTAAATCCCCTGTGCTTGCCCTGCCGATTGGGTGTGGCATTGCTAGAGCGTGTCGAAGAGTGCAATAATAGGCAAACAACGTGTTAGACTGTTTGAAAGTGATGGGAAAGCCATGCCAAGGGTTGTATGAGAGAATCAGAGAATCCAAAAGCGCCTAATGTGTTACCTCTTGCTGCTCGAGTTCCCTTGGCGCTTCTGTTCCTTGGCATTGGCATGCTGGTCCTTGACCAATTTGTACTGCTGACAGAGCAGTTCGTAGGACAGGAAAGATGCAGGGGAGGCCGTTAAAGGCATCACTGACTGAGAGGACGTCGATGGAACAGAGGATACGTCCGCGGGAACAGCAATCTCCTGGGTCATTGTAGTAAACACGAGAACAGACGCCGTGAAGTCGATGCCTTCCTGATTGCTGCAGATCACGCTTGGACTCTCAAGATAGTCTTTCACCAAGGACGACACGTCTAATAGAGAAACGGGTTAAAAAAGGAGTCATGATAAGTTTGGGCATATTCACAAAGAATAAAGGCGATATGGGCATGCTGGGAAGTTATTCGTTCTTACCTGCATCGGGTAGATCCTTAATAATGCTGTAGTTGGTGGCAATCCCCATCGATGGGATGTTCTTGTTCTGGTCATTGCTCGAGACGCATGCCAGGGCTGTCAGCTTGGTGGTCGACAGTCGTATCTGCGTCAGCACCGCCTCTCTCCCATATTCTAGGACCCTGACGTCGTCCCACTTGCCCACAGGACGCCAGAGCGTTGCGACGGAATCATAAGCAAAGAAGTCCGAATCTTGAGATAGAACAATGTCTTTGGGTTGGCACTCTGCAGCGATGTCAATGTCGGCCTCGGTTCTGCACAGGTGCGCGTCGAGCTGTTGAGCCTGCAGAAAATCGACAAAGTCCTCCCGATCTTGGAGGGACCACTTGAATCCTCCACGGAGACCTGTCTCGACATTTTTGAACATCTGCTTGGTGGGCGGCTTGTCTTGACTGACGCGGTTCCCGAGCATCTCAATGGCGACCTGGGCGTTCTTAAGAGCCTTGTTACGTTTCTCGTTTCGCTCGCGGTGAGTCTCCTTTTTCTCGAGAGCAGGGGCGCCGTCGACATAAAACACCATCCGCGAGGGGTTGCCGTATTTCCTGAGATGCTCAAACAGGATAGCTTGCGCCATTGTCTTGTCGTTTGCATGCTTGGTGTAGATGTAGCGTATTTTGGTGAAGAAGGACAGAACATCCACGCGAATAATGGAGTCGTCAGGCAGGTGGTGGTGCATGGGGTGACGTAGTGTGGGATAATAACCCCTCTTCTTGCGGAGCCAAGGATAGAACCCTTTCAGTCCCATGTTGGCTAGTGGTGGATGAGATGAGAGCTTGGGGGGTGTGTGGAATAGAGAAGAAGGAATAACGATAGAAAGTAAAGGCTAAGCAGTTGGGACGAAGGTTTTGTTAGTTTCTTAGTAAGTGCTCGTGCCCACCAGCCCTTAAAGGCATATCTAAGAGTTAATCAGTTGCGATATCAATCTAATGGACGGTGAGGAGAATAATATTTCACCGTATATCCTTTAAAGCACCGGGCAGAAGAACGAGAACAAGAGAGGTCAGACCGGGAAGTCGCAAACACCTTGGCGTTCGAGGCAAGCGAGGCCAAGCACAGATCACTGCGGAAACAATACTTTATGAGATAAGAGCTCAAAAAAAGAGAAAGTGTACTCTCCAGTATATGCAAACTGTAGAAGTAGGACTTCAGCGCAATTAGCTTGAAGTCAACACAGTGGCTGCCGGCCATACATGTCAGTGAATAGAGTGATAAAAAACTCCAGCAAACGAATTGTCAAGGGGTCTTCTAGGCTCGATTCCATCCCTCATCGAAGCGACTAATCCTTCTGTCCAAATCAGGGCTCTGACCGCCTTTATATATATGGTTAGACCTTGTCAATTATGAGAATTTTGTTATACAATCCACATGTAATTGACAAGGTCTAGCCATAAAACATAGAAGGCGGTCAGAGCCCTGGTCCAAATTAGGACAGATGGGCATTTGCTTCTCAGAGGGCTGGCGTCAAACTCATGGGTTGACTTATGATATGAGAAAATAGATTTCTTTCATCCAAAACCCGTGTAAATCCATTTAAGGGTTACTGCACCTATTTTTATCTTATATTGCTCTAGCACGGACAGATTTCTATTTTCTCGTATCATAAGTCAACCCATGAGTTTGACGCCAGCCCTCTGAGAAGCAAATGCCCATCTGTCCTAATTTGGACAGAAGGATTAGTCGCTTCGATGAGGGATGGAATCGAGCCTACACTCCTTTTCGCTGAAAAATCCACTTTTCATAGTAAATGTGGATCTTTTCCACTGAATTGATAATATAACGAGGCGTTATTCAGTCCATCTTATCTCTGCTTGGATTTACGGATCACAAACCGTCCTACCTCTTGTTCAGTCGCAAACTATGCGAGGATATAAGATAATTCGACCGTCACAGAGGGTCTGAATAACGCCACGTTATATTATCAATTCAGTGGAAAAGATCCACATTTACTATGAAAAGTGGATTTTTCAGCGAAAAGGAGTGTAGGGGTCTTCCTCAGAGGCAGAAAAAACACAGTGTCAATTGTCGATCCATATTAGGAAAGATCTCATACGTAGCTTCAGCCAATAAGAGAATTATGGCGCCAATTGTCCTGGACCCCAAGCGCAACACATACGTCATCAGGTCTTCTTATTCACGTGACTAAATATTTATTTTGCCACCAATCGGGTCCTAAAAAAAGGCGACACCTACGAGATGAACACCTTCTTTATCTGCGTGATATCATAGATCGCTCCGGTCCTTGGGCAAGTGATCTTGCCATTGTTCAGGCTTGCCATCTCCGCCAATGCCTAAAACGAATAAAGAGACGAAAAAGCAACTGTCAGTTTACCCTGCAGCCGCGGCCAAAAAAATTGTTCAGCGCATCATAGAACAGCTACATACATTGTATGAGTAGACATAGCCATTGGGAAGCGCCATGGGGAGGTTGTCCTCGTTCATAATCTGGCCACTAATCCTGCACACGATTGACGAGTTGAAATGATGACTCAGTGGGAGGTCTGTAGCGAGGGCTCCAAGGGTGTCAGGATCGCAGACTGGGCAGTTGATGTTGCGATGTTCCTCCTGGTAGCACATTGGGGTTTTGAGAGCTGACAATCCTGCCTGAAGCGTGACATTCAGAAGCGGCTCGGGTGTGAAAAACTGCAGTGCAAAGTTGTTGGAGCGAAACTGAGAGATCAAATCATTCCATCGCGACTTGCCGTAGAGCCTCTGGATGCAGAGTAAAGCAAATAACAGTTAGGGATACCATGTATTGCTTAGGTCTATTATCCATTCCTCATCGAGAACACACCTCAAAGTCATCCAATTCATTCCTCACCTTATAGGGATGGCACTTGGTCTCTGGTAGGAAGGCCAGCAATCCCATCACGTGGTTAATCTCCTTTTCATGCGTATCTTTCCAAGGGATGAGATGCTTCTGGGCATAGGCAATGGCCTCCTGCCACCGACGCTCCCTGGCGAGCTCAATGAATTCCTGTTCGCGCAAACTGAACTCTAAGGTGCTCTAAGTGTCAAAAATGATGGTAACGCATAGTTAACTATAGAAAACTAGCGCAGTGTGTCCAACAAGGTGTCAAAGCATTCAAAAGCTGCAATTTATCCATACTTTGATCTTCTTGAGACTAGAGTTGTTCTCTTTGCACCACTGCAAGCATTCTGCACAGCTCTGTCGCATCAGTGCTTGCTCAACCTTGGCAGACTGAACAAACAGCTCAATGTCAACCAGATCCTACAGTTGTTCACATGAATAACGTTTATGGTGTCAGAGGCAAGGAAAAAAGGCATCCGCGTAAATCCAAAACAAAACTCTACAAGGCCAGCAATGGAGGCTCACCTCGATGTGCTCACTCTTGGCTAGGAGTGTCGCGGTCTCCCTGAAGCCGTCGCGAAGCATGTAGTCAATCAGGATACGGTTCAACCGGACTCTGCTCCAGCGTGCAAAGTCGTCCGAATCCAGCGAAGGGATGATGGTGAATTCTTGAAGGTGCTGCAGGCGGACTTTTGTTCTTTGGGAGTAGAGAGTTTCCTCTGCGCGAGTATCCTTGAGCTGGAGGAGTAGACAGAGAGGCAACGCGTATTTGCGTTAGGAAACGTATAGTAAGATCATGGCAAACCAACAGCGTGAAAAAAGGTAGTAAAGACTAGCTCTCAAATCCATTGTGTTTTTCATACCTTTCGCTTCAGAGTACTCAGACGAGTCACAATGGCCTCCAGTGCAACCTCGACCTGCTTGGGGTCCATGCTACCCTGGACGGACTTTTTGGATATCTCAGAGACGGTGCTGGTCAGAGTCGCAATTTCCTTTTCGATGTGCTTCTGCGAAACTCTGAGAGACGACCTAAACTTCTCTACCGGAATCTGTATTGTTGCATGCCACCCACAGAAGGGAGAAGGAGGTCATTAGTTTTGGACAAACAATGGAGACAAGAAATAAACGAGCCATGCAGACAACTGCATGGTCTGCTGTAGTCTTGCCTTCACAAAAGGGTGCTCCAGAGAGAGTAGCTGTTCGTGGTTTATTTTGTTCATTGTTGTTGGTTGTTGGGATGAGGGGAAGACTGAGAGCGTGTGCGAGTGTATGGATAGGTGTTTGGAAGTGATGAGTAATGAGTAGAGGGAAAAGGGGGCTCTGAGCAAGGAGTGGCATGGCAAGCTGCAGAAGTGTCCGTGACTTGCAATTCAAATAGTCAAACGCCCATCACGAAAGAAGAGTTGCACAAGATGCTATTATTTTGACTTTCCGCAGGAGAACCACCTAGAGCTTCAACCGTGCCACTTCCTCAGGATGAAAGTCAATTCTAATGGCGAGAAGGTGAATTGTTGAGAACGAAAATACAATTAGCAAAGATTACCGTAGCAATGGAAAAAAAAAAAAAAAAAAAAAAAAAAAAAATACGTGACGAGTCCGGATAGGGACATACCTGGAACGCAAGATGCGCCGCACTTCTCCATCCGTCAGCCGCCAGGTGATTGCGCCAGCGTTGTTTCCCCAGATTTCGTACAGATCCTCGAGTTCCTCCAAGTCGAGTAGCATAGCCATCTGGTTGAGTCGCGTCAGTTTCTCACGCAAGGGGAAGGACGTCAATGACACTATGTAAAAGCCGACCGCGCGGAGATCCTTCTCGAAGCGGATAGCGCCCATCTTGTTGAACTTTGTGTCAAAGATAATGTCCTCCCAGGTCCTTGTCAACGTCGTCACCGCGTTGGCGATCACTTGATTGTAGTTGTCATCCGTCAAGGTCGACTATGTAATGAAGTATCAAAGGATAGCAGTATTAGACGGTGCATCTGATAAGACAAAAGCTGAGTTGCCCCATGCTCAGCATCGTCCTTGTCAGTTACCTTGAACGCATCTACCAGGTTATCCAAGCCAGACATGAACCGATTCACAAAGCTATTCAGGGCCTCTTGCTCCGCATACTCCTCGTCTGTCACGACGTATTTGATGTCCTTGTAAGAGTCCTGAAGAAGAGGCCTCAGTCGAGGCTTTAGTGTCCGCTCATATAGCTCCTCGATACCGTGGTTCAGGATCCGCTTGAACTTGCTCGAAGATCCCGTAAGTCCAGATAGCACCACCTTTGCCTTGGCCAGCGAATGCTCCGATAGCGAAGCGATCGTTGACACGCACTCTTGCTCAATCTCGACAGTGAGCTTTTCCAAATAGTCGATGCTGACATTGACATTGTTCAAAAGAATCTACCATGGACACAGAGGAGGGCATTCCAGCGTTAGTTTGTAGTACGTGGCGACAACATGAAGATAGACAACAATGGTTAGTAGCAAACATTTGATGTTCCCTTACCATGTACTGGAAGCGGGCATCCCGTGTATCTCCATTTGAAAAGACGCTCGCCATATTCCTCTGAAAACCCGAAATGTAGTCCATTTCGAGGGTGTTCTTAATAAAGTTGATCATTGCAGCCAAGCAGTCGACGTTTGAGGTATAGACAGCTCGCGAAATGGTTTTCTTGAGGATATAAAAGACGTCGTCCACACAGCTGGAGGTCTGATTGCCTGCATCATATTCGTCAATCTTCATGGCCCTATCAACACTTCTCCTCAGGAAGAACTCTTCGATAGCCAAGTAATGATCAATGACCTCCTCAACCTTGCGTGACAATCCACTTACGCGAAGCAGACCTGATTCGTTGTGAAGGTCCTTTTGTTTCTCCAGGAGCGCCTCTCCAGCATGATCGTCCTTCAGCTGCTCCACCTCGGACTAGATGGTGAACAGTAACGGCACAGTGTTAGAACGTCAATCGTGAAAACTACAACCATCGCGAATGAAGACACCCCTTTGATGATCTTTACCTTAGCTCTTGACTCCAAGAAGCGGTTGTAGAGATGCGCTCTTTGAGAGATGAGAACCATTTCGTTCAGGTTGATATCCAACTCGCGTGGGTCGATAACCTCGGGGATAGAGGAGGATTGTTGCATGTTGGACGAGCCGGGTTGGGGTGTGAGGCTTCGGATCGTTCCTGAGGACTGGAGTGTAGTCCGTTTGGGTTCCCGGAAAGCTTTGATCTCAGCAACCTGTTAGCCAAGGGTGTGTTGCTTACGCGTTAGTTCCAAGTATTCTTATGTGATCCTTGTCACGAAAGCCTCTAACGAGTATTCACGTCCAGAACGCACCTTCCTAGCGATTTCGCGCTCTTCTTCAAAGGCCTCGAGAACCTTTCTACTCCGGGTATCGCTCTCTTCCTGCAGCCTCTGAATCACTCGAAGCATCTTTCCTGGACCGTAAAACTTTTCAATGACAGGCTGGTGCTGGTCAATGATGACTGCAACAGACTCGAACAGCCTGATCAAAGTATCGGCATAGAACGTAGGCGATTTCGCTAAAAGTAATGGAGAAGAAATATGACCAGTAAATAATTGTCCTGAAAGAGCCAATTCCTCAACAACTCTAATGTTGATCTGAGCTGGAACTTACGAGGTCCAGCAAGAGAGGCTTGCGCCTTTCCTGAGACAATTGCGCACACAAACTGGGAGTACTTGTCCAGTCCAACCTGCTCCTCTCCCAAGAGTGGGAACAGCTTGAAGTACCGTGTGATATCCTCCTCTGACTGCCTCTGTGTTGCTCCTTCGAATTCTGTCGAGATAATCTCCAGTAGCTTGGCCTTGGAATTAGCCAGCATCACGGTGGGATACTCAGGGTTCGACGCTGAAGGCTATATGAGAAATTAAGACCTTGTTTGTTAGCTTCCTCAAAGTACCGCTACAACTCCCTGTCCTCGCTCAACTCAATCAAAGGCACTACTGCCAGCCGAACATACCACTGAGATCTCGGCAAATGATCCTTCAAGGATACGTTTATCAAAGCCAAGGGCCTTGTGCATATGTCGTGCCGCATCCTCGTATTCCAAATGTTCCATTGCCCGTTGAATTCCTGAGATACAGAACTTGAGTTCCTGAACATCCTCGACGTGCTTGATAGCCAGTTGAACGCGTGATTGCTCGAGATCGAGCTGTCGAACCTTCACGCTGATACTCTCAGCCAATCCTGAAGTGTCGCTAATGATCTTTACAAGCGACTTTGACTCGTGTTGCAATCCACCAAGTTGAGGCCTACCATGGTAGGTTTTCATCCATGCAGAACGCAAGTTTAGTCTGCGGGCCAGTTATCAAAACGTCAAGTCTCAAAAGTATCGTACTTGCCGCCGACCAATTACTATCCCATGTTTTGCAGTTTACTATGAAGGCGACACAAAACTTACTCCAAAACTTCCAGTTTGTCAAGGCTCGCTTCCAATTCTTCACGCTCTGCCAGCAACTCGTCCAGGTCGGCATCAACTTTAGTCTCTTCTAGCTCGAGTTGTCGAAGACATTCCTGAATGTCGGACACGTTGGTTAAGGCTTTGATGAACTCCAAGCTGGGGTTGGGCTTAAAATGAGTTTCTGTTGGATGGTTGTCCTTTGAAGGAACATCGCTGTTTCTTTGAGATGTGACCGTCGTCTCCTGTACTGCTGGCGCCATCTGAGTTGTGAAGGTGACGATGTGTTGGTGAAAACAAAAAAAAAAAAAAAAAAAAAAAAAATGAGGGCAAAGCGAGATGATGGAACGACAAAAAAAGTGCAGTCGCAAATGTCGCAAAGAAATTCAAAAATTCCAGGGACAAAAGCAATAGGGCGATGTCGCTTTGATGGACATTTTATTTTTCTGCGGTTACTTGTCTGCTGGTGCAGGTAGCTGCTTTGGCTCCTCCTCCACATTCTGCACAAGTTCTCCAATGGACTTTTCTAGGTCGTCAATCCTCGATGACATCTCATCCACTAGAAAGTATAAGCAAAGAAGAAAGGGCCGGCGTCAATGAAGGGTCAGCTACTGGACACTTGAAAGAGGACTTGCGCCCCCAAAGATAGCTGGCGCGACGTCAAATGAAACTTCTTCTTGAGCTTGACATCCATACTGACACTTACTTTTACCGAGGATTTGACCAGACACTCCGTCAAACTTGGCATTGATTTGCTCGAGCAGCTTTTCGACCTATTCCATGCAACGAGAGTCAAACACACAAAAACGAGTCCGGTTAACTTGAGCTCTTAAGAAACAGAGATGAACGCGCTTGTGAGGAGTGTGAAGAACATGTGGCGGTTCCAAACAACCAACACGTACATAAAGAGTCAGTTCTTGAGGACTGATATTTTCGCTGTTGGGGTCGCCCTCCAATGGTTGGTGCTGCTGAGGTTGCTGCTGATGTTGTTGTGGCTGTGTTTGTTTGCCATGAATGTCTAGAGAATGAGTTTGAGCCTGCGCCAAAGGAGCTGGTTGTGATTGAGAGGGGATGGTGGCGTTGTCGTCGCCGAGTTGTGCTGCGGTGCCAGGCAATGAGTCGTGCGTGCTGTCGGAGGCCATCATTCGCTGTTGTCGAGAATTTGTGTGGAAGGTGTTGAAGGAATTGAAACGAAAGAAAAAGAAAAGAACAGGGAAAAAAAGGCGCCTTGTTCGTGACTTGAAAATTTTATTAGAGTCTGGTCAAGGTCATGACGCCCTCGACGTGCCTGGTCTGGGGGAAGAGATCGAAACCGCGGATGGCCTCTACCCTGTAGCCAAGCAAGCCCTTGGCGTGGCAGCGATCTAGCAGTCCCTGGAGATCCCTAGCCTGCGTCTGGACGTTACAGCTCACATAGACGACACGCGCTGGCAAGAATGCCACCATCTGGTCCAAAAACTCGTCCGAGCACCCCTTCCTGGGTGGATCGATAATCAGCGCCGTCTCCGCAGAGGGAAAGTCAATGTGGGCAAAGATCTTGTCGGCATCATCTAGATGGAATGCTGTTGTCTCCGTCGACAGCTTGTTCAGAACAAGGTTGTTGGTGGCGCAAGAGATAGAGGCTGCTGAAATCTCAACACCCAACACCTTCTTGAAGCCCTCGTGGCAGGTGATACCAAACAATCCTGAGCCGCAGTAGGCATCCACCAAGTATTTGATTTCGTGGTTCAAAGATGAGGTTGATGCTGAAATAGAGTCCGAGGAAGGAACTGGTGTGGTCGAAGAGGTGAGAGGAAGGTGAAGCTGCTGTTGAACATAACCGATCAGAGATGGCAAGATGGCGTTGTTGTTCTGGAAGAACGATCCAGCTGGGTAGTCGAACCGGAATTTTCCAACCCACTCTGTAATGGTCTCCTTGTGATCCGTCACGCAAACCTTGTTGGTGCTAGGGGGATTCTCTGACTCTGTTCCTGGGACAATTGGGTTGCTTTCACGAAGAAGCATAGTGGCACCCTTCTTGTATGTTGCAATGTTTCTACGCAGCCATAATAGAGACGCAATGGTTAATACCTCGATCCTGCAAATATTTCCACGATACGGATGACAAGGTCGTTAAGTCTTACTTTTGCACCTCGGCTCTCATGGTCTTCATTCCTTCATTGACAATGGGTGTGGCGATGGGGCACTCCTCAATATCCAAAATTCTGCGCTTTCCTGCTTGCATGAATCCGATCTGGACAGGTTGGGCTGTTCCTGCTGACTGGTGCTTGGGGTTCAGAGCTTCAAAGTGAGGAGTGATCTTGGTGCGGTAGTTGGATTGAATGGGTGACTGAGAAACAGGGTCGACAGGCGGGAGTGTAGCAAAATACTTTTCTATTATTTCAACATCGGCAACAAACAGCAATGTTAGCGTCCGTCCGTTTAAAAGCGAGCATGGGTGGATACCTGATTGGTAACAATCGTTATGAACACTTGCCAGCGTAATTCTTGAATGCATTCTCGACAACTTGACGCTTAAACTTCATCTGATCGACGTAGGATATGTGCTGCAGCTGGCAGCCGGCGCACGCACCAAAGTACTTGCACAAGATGTCGTCCTTGGCAATCCTGTTTTCTGCAGGCTGGATAACTTCAACAAGATCAGCGTGCGAATAACCCCTAAGGATAACAAAAATAGAAAGGCATAAATGTAAGCATATGTGGCGTTCATTGTGTATCCATAGTCCAGATCATGACCGCATACGGATACAGCACTTGTCAATGTACCAATTGTGTCTGTAAACTCTGGCCTTGACCTTCTCGCCTGGCACAACAAATGGGACTACCAAGACCCATCCCTCCCCACGATCAGGTAGGAGGGCTAGACCCTCGCCAGACTGAGCGAGACTGCCAATAGTAACCTCCAATTCCTCGAAGTTCTGAAAAGGAGGAGGGGTCTTTGGGTCCCAGTCCCAGTGGTTGTGTCCTCGCAGCTCAACGATATCGTGCATCAAGACCTCGTCGATGTCCTTCTTGGTAAGTTTCTTAACCTTCTTGGACCGCTTCATGGCAGGAGCCTCTGCCTTTGGGACGGCAGTTGGCGCGGGGGGTTCAGCGGACATAGCAATGTCCGAGATCACAGGTGATGGTGCAGGGGATCCTGACATGAAGAATCGAGGGGAAGTTCGTCGTTGGGAGTGGTAAAGTGGAATAGCGAGTCGTCGGAAATGGCGTAGCATGCAGAGAGAGAAAACACACACGGAGTTTTTTTTCTGTCTTTGTGGCCAGTCTGCTGTAAGGTTGGAAGAAGTTCGGATAAAGCTTTTTTTTTTTGGAGGAGGGGACAGAATAACATTGTGACTTGCATCTAGGCTCGCCTCCTGAGTGCGGTGTAGAACCGTTCCCCACAGTATCCGCACAGACTATGTGCTCGGAGTACAACCTCTAGCCACGAGGTCGCCGTGGTGCCCGGCAACGTAGATGCGCCAGCCTGTGCATCAGGGACCATCAGCGTCTTTCGTCCACAGCCAAGACACGTCCGAGGGTGAAAGTCTGCTATCACAAGCAAAGTCACCGAGCACCTCTGCCATGTGTGCCCGTTCGCACAAGTGGCCTCCTGTATATTCTCCAACTTGATTTCAGTATCGCATGCCGGACACTCTTCCCTCCCTGCTCCAAACAAGGCAGGATCCGGAGACGTGCCCTTTTTGATGTCCTGAAGCACTCTCAATTGCTCGTCGACAGCACACGAACTTTGGAGTCGAAGATACGTGGTCTCTGCTGTTGCCAACAGATGCTTGTCGTCGTTGTGGAACAAAAGAATGCTGTCGCACAGAAGCAGGAGCAGCGATCGATCACAGTCTATATGTAAAGGGTATCAATAGCAATACCAACATTAGTGACCTGCTCCTTACATAAATTAGCACAGACCTGCAAATGTTGCCAATGGTGCATTACCTTGCAGTGGCGATGTAGATGTGGCTGACGCCTCGTTATGCAAGGCAAGGACGCTACCGGTAATATGCTTCCTGACGCGAGTTTCTGCATCGCGAACATGATGCTCAAATCGCTCTACTACTGATGCCTCTAACTCGCAGCGCTATGAAGAATTGATTATAAGCCACGATTAGCGAGGGGTCATGACAACCATGCCGTTATACATTTCCAAGAAACTGTCCAAGTTCGTCTTTACCTTCAGTTGGCTATAGAGATAGATTGCAACCCGCTCTGGGTTCACTGTCGTCTTGCTAAAGAGAGTACTTTTGAGTCTAGAGTCGCCGGTCAAGGTTAATTGCATGGAAACGCTCCGATATTCCCTGAAAGAAAAGGCCGATCTGTTCTTCCCGAGTATTACCTTGCTTCCAGAGAGGTATTCGGGTCGACGATTGCATCTCTATTGGAGAGCATTTCAAGAGTACCTGGTGTCTTTTTTGTCTTGCTGCTTAAAACCGTCATCAGTCGCTCGAGGTCGGCAGCTCCAGTATCCCTAGCCTTCCAGCTTTCCCCCAGTAACAAAAGCATGTCCCACATGTGAAACGCCGGATTTCTACTCAGTGCTACCACAAGCGAAAAAAACATTAAGTGTTAGCATCTACCAACAACTGATCTACGCACTCTAGTACATGTCAACTTGGGGACAAGAATGAAGTATACCTGCGTTAGGAAGGCGAATGTACGTATCCAATCTGTCGAACAAGGCGCTTGCAGGCGCACCCTGAAGGGTCTTGTGGGCTTTGGAGAGCGTCAGCGTTGATGACTGGTATCGTTCACGTTGGAACTCCATGTGGAATGGAGAAGTAACACTATGAGTGAAGAAAAAAAGGTCAGGCCTTGTCAACTCCTGACCATTATATCACTACAGCGCGACGAAATGCAAAATGTGCTCACTAGTATGCTGTGGCAAGTTGAACCCTCTCGGATGAGGCATTTCCGGAGGTGATGTGCAGCTGCAGCTTGCTTCCCATGACCGCCCCTCCACTGTTCTCCTCATCTGCACCCTCGTCTTCTGCATTGGCGCTATCAGCGTCGCCTTCATCCTGTGTGATGTTCGTTTTGGTTTGCATATGGCAACGAGAGATAATGTTTTGGTGGATGAATTCGACTTGTTCGTCGTCCACCTTCAGGCCGTCATCCTGCAAAAGCAATACACAGTGCTTGCCATCCATGAAAAATACAATTAGTCGCTTCCCATGTGTGTCCCAAGTGATGTCCGCAATCGCCTTTGCAATAGGTCGCCTCCACATCACTGTCCTGTTTGAGCTTGGAAACCACACATTCAGTCTGTTTCCTCGACTGAAAGCCAGTATGTTGCGCTTATTTGCCGTCTAGTCCCATGGAAATGATAGGTAAGGGTATCAGTCTCAGTCGCTTCGAAATATACAAACAAAACCACGGCAGGATTATTTGGAGAGCAATTATTAGTTACCTCGTAAGATGTTGGGCTCCACCGGAGAACCGTACATGGGTGGAGAGTCTGGTTGGGGGCTTCCATCACATTTTCAGACACTTCAATACCCTCCAGTGGCAACTCCGGATTGAACTTCGCCTCTCGGACCCGAACTTGTCCGTCTGCGGTAGCATAGGCAAGCATAGAGACATATCGGCCCCTTTCCAGAACCCAAGGCGACCAGGACAACTGAATTACCCATGTCTCGCTTCCTGTTTTCCAAGATTCGATGCAGCGAACGTTCTCCTTGCTGGTGACGTGCCAGAGGGTGACATGTCCTGCTTTGTTTCCTAGAGCCAGTACCGATCCAATCCCTCCGAAATGAATCTTTGGAGACCATGCCAAAGAGACTGATTCAAGTTTGTCGGCCATCTCGGGCTTGATCTCCGGCTGTGTTCCCCAGTATATCGAAAGGTATTGATCCAAGACCACATACTATTCAATGTCATGGAGAATTTTGATATCAGTGAGCGCCGACATATACTTTTGCGACATGACAGATGTATATACCGTTCGATTATGACAGTACCTTCTGCCATTGCCTGTCAGCGTGCGAGGATGTTGGGATGTACAAAAAAACTGAGTGCCTTGAAGTAATAATTGCGAGTATGCATCTAAATCGTTCATAACAAAAACGCGTCAGTCTGTCGAATTGATGATATCCATGCACCTTGCTGCCTGCCATCAACGCCAAACATACCCTTTGAGAGGCGAGCATCCAGTTGGTGACCAAGCTCCTGCCAAGTAATCGATCGCCAAGGGCGACACAGCATTCCTGATATTGGCCACTAGAAGAAGGGTGAATAGAAATTGCTGCTTTTTAGTGAGAAGGGGTTCAGCTTGCCATCGCCTTGCACTATTCTCACGGTAACATAAGAGAAGGGTAGTGTACCATTTGCAATGAGCTTCCAAGGCGGACTATCGTCAGCAATAGTCAGGGCTGGAGTCGAAGTCAGCAAAAACTTTATCGGGGACCGATCCAGAGCTCCAGCCAGGCAGGGAGTCTAAACCAGACATCATCATTTTAGAAGCAGGTTAAAAAATGTCAACATGGCGACGCGTTTGCTGTGTGAGTGTGGCGGTTCCTGGAGGAGAGCTGATTGAACGTACGACGATGTTGACGCAGGCAGGAGTGACCAGAGCGAGGATGTTATCCTCGGACCAGATTAGCGATCCTGGTCGGACAGGTCTTGAATCAAATTCCACTTCCATTGGTGCTGCCGAACGACGCTGGAATGGTAAAAGAGCGAAGGAGAGATTCACAACTTGTCAGAATCATTCTTTTTCTACAACAAGTTACAAGCCAGCTACGTGACTGCATACGAAAATTGCCACCATCTTAATTTTTTTGTTGTAGACCTATTCTCACAAGCGAGCTTAAGAACAGCCTTGCATAATGCTTTCCCCGTCCCCGCTAGACTCGATGTATGGACTCGACGCCATTGAGCAGTCGAAAGGTCTCTTTGACTGCTGCCAATTCTATACCCAAGGTGCCAACATCATGCTTGGTAAGAACACTTTGCTTGCCGCTCTATATTCTCTAGGATCCACCGCCAACCAACGCCACGTTTAACTAGCCCCGGTATCTCACAACTACCATTCAACGGTAAATCTGCTCAGCCGAGAAGCGGTTGTATGAGAGTCATATAACAACCAACCCTCATTTGCGTTGCCTGAGGAGTACACATACGCCTTTGGTTGATAACAAGCCCTGAGTGAGCCATCACAGCAAGGCCCATAACGCTTGTACCATTGGGTTTGAAGGAGACATATGAACTGGGCTGTGGTGGAGTAGGAGTAATAAAAAGCAGATTTGAGAGAAGAGAAGAGGGCGACAACGTGTTCAGTGAAGTGCCAAGTTGAACACATGGCCCGTCCATTGCTCACGCCATTAGATAGCCTTCAGCTCAACATGCCGTCGGAGATCGAGGCAAGGAATACGAAAAAAAAAACGAGGGTAATAAAAATAATGAAAAAAATGAGGGTCCTGTGTAAATAACCTCCACCACTGGCACAAAGAGTTTTATTAGGGAACCAATGACTTCAAAGAGAAGCCTAATGAACTCAAGGATGCTCGCGTGGTCATAGGCAAAAGAAAGGGGGCAAAGAGTGAAGGAGGAAGAATTGTTTTTTCCGAGAGGGGGGACAATGCGGGGTAAGAGAACTGGAAACGAAAGACCAGATGATGTCTGTGATGCTTGAGTGGACGTTACTTGAGGGTCGGGACTTTTTTTTTATTGTTTGGGCGTGCAAGGACGATATCGGAAGGAGAGGGAGTGGACCCAGGCTCAGCGGACCAATGAGAGGATTAGGGTTTGATCAGGAAAAGGGAAAAAAGTGGACAAAAAAGTGGGTGACACGCAAATCTTCATGAAAACGATCAAAACAAGGGCTAGGAGTCAACAACGGGCTCAATGGACGAAAAAAACAATAATACTGGGGCTTTGTCTTTGTTTTTGGACTTTTTTCCTTCTGGCAGGTCATTGTTGCAACAGTGGAACATGCGATGGATCCTGGTGGCCTTGGAAAAGCTTCTTTTTTCCTGGTTCTCGATGTCATTTATAAGGATGAATGCTTGCTTTACAAACACACAAGCGAGACAAGACAGAATGAGATAGAAAGACAGATAAGTTTTTAATGTTCTTGCAACGTGGACATAAGGAGAGTAAAACACTGTCAAGAGTACGATGCGATCGATACTTGATTTAGGAAAACGAGTGAAAAAGACAGGGCGAGAGAGAGTGAGTCGACTCCACTTTTTTTTTTTATCGCAGTTTTTAGTTTACTCCCACATTCAATTTTATTTTTTTCCCTTTCCGTCCGTCACATAAACAGACAGGGGCCATCAACAAACAAACAAACATAGTCAAGCAAAAAAAAACTGGGTCACCTCCTACTCTCAGTTGTTGTGCTGCTGCCAGCTGCTGCTGCTCTTGTTGTCGTTGTCGTTGTCGTTGTTTTATCTTCGTAACAAACACACTTCATTTTTAATTGAATTAGCAAAGTGTTGCTTGCGCCTGTCTGTAATAACTGTCATAGCTGATCCCTCGACCCTTCCACCCAGTCAAAGACATCGCCCTTCAATTGAACAAGTGTCAGAAATTCTCCTTTTTAATTTTTTTCTTCTTTTGTGTGAGTGCCTGCTTGCGTACAAAGAAGAACAACAAGAAGAACAAAATTCGCCGTTTGCCCCACCTGTTGCTTTCTCTTTTTTTCGCTCTCTCTCTTTTTTTTTTTTTTCTCACTTCGCATTTCTCACTCCTTCTCTGTTCCCTCTTTTTCTCTCTCTCTCTCTCTCTCTCTCTCTCCCTGTTCCTTGTCTTTCCTGGCTCCCATCCCCAACCCCACATTCACTTTCACCCCCCAAACTCGGTTCACATTCCAACCACCCATCCTCCTTCAACTCTTTTCTCTCTCTGTCCCTCTATACACCTCTTTCATTCATTCAATCTCAACTGTCTGGTCGACCTTCACTCCACTTCACCATTCAATCTCACTGCTGGATCTCTTCTCTCTTAACTGCTTGAAGAACCAGTCAGGGTTACACCCAAGCAGTGTACCTTTTTTTCTCCCCCTTTCTGATACACCTCGACCCCGCAAAAAAAAAAAACGATTCCCCACACTATTCAGGTCCCTTGCACACAGCCTCCGGATCTTTCTCCTCTTCCTATCCTTCATCTTCCTCCTCCTCCCCTAACCCCACATCATCCACGCTCTCGCCTTTATATTACTTATTACTTTTTTAAATTATCGACCACCACCACAACAACAACATCACCATCAATCATGGATACAACTGCAGTCGCGATCACGCCCTCAATAGCCGCCTCTGCTGCAGCATCGACCTCGGACTCGCCCTCCTTGTCATCCATTCCGACCGATCTCGCTCCATACAATTTGCCCCGACCACCTACACCACCCGCCAACGGAGAAGCTCCCAAGCCATTCCAGTGCCACCAAACCGATGCCCCGGAGCGTCCCTATCAATGCCCCGTCTGCCCCAAATCCTTCTACCGTCTCGAACACTCCAATCGACACATCCGCACCCACACAGGCGAAAAGGCCCATGCATGTAAATTCCCTGGCTGTACGAAACGGTTCTCAAGGAGCGACGAGCTCACGCGACACTCACGCATTCACACCGGACCCAAGGGGCTGCGAGTCTCGATGAAAGCTCAGGCACAAGCCCAAGCTCAAAATCAGGCCTCTAGCTCGGAGATGCCCCACCCAAGAAACGACGCTCCTATCTCTCCCGTTTCCGACGGAACGATCCCTTCGACAGCACCTTCTACCGCCTCGGTCGTCATTCCTCCCACTCTTCCTTCCCCAGTCAACCCACCGGCCCTTGTAAATACCTTTGTCTCCACTATTCCCTCCACATCAACACCAGCCCCTCCCAACACAACAGACCCGTTCTCACTCCCAATCCAACCACCTTCTCAATCGCAAGCACTCTCTTCAGGAACGACCCCATCCGTTGCAGACCCCACATCCCTCGCCTCCGTCCACCAAACTCCATCATCTGTGTCTGGTGCGCAACCAAGCGGGCTGTCTATGTCAGCAATGCAGAACGGCCAAGTACCAAATATAGATGCAGGAGTACCTATCGGGTCCTCTGGAAGCGGCGTCAATAACACCAGTGTACCGAGCAATCCAGGTACTATATATGACGTCAAATGCAGACGGCGGATGTGCAAAAAAAAAAAAAAAAAAAAAAAAAAAAACCAGAAAGGAACATTTTTAATTCTTGACCTGAGGATGAATTATTTACCATGAATATTACCGTCGTTTCTTGTTAACCGGTAGATGGACGGCAGGACCCACCTTCAGACCAGCACGACGAGAACGACGACCCAGCCGACGAGACGGAGGCCAAACCAAAGAAATCTCACCACTGTCCATGGCCCAACTGCCACAAGACTTTCACACGCTCCGCCCACCTGGCCCGTCATGTCCGCTCTCATGGAGGCGAACGCCCTTACGCTTGTCCTCAGGAGGGTTGTGGGAAACACTTTTCTCGATCAGATGTCCTCAAGGAGCACATCAGGATCCACGACGTCAACAAGGTCCGGAAACGTAAGGCAAAACCACTGCAGGATCAACCAAAGGCCCCCAAGAAAACTAAGGCGCAGTCGAACTACACAGAGTCCCGATCGCCGTCGGTCATGTCTTTAGTCGATCACCAGTCAGTCCCTCCCCCAGACTATATCGGACTTTCGCAAGCTGACAGACAGATGCAGCCACCATCTTACCCACTCAACTACCACCCCCGCCTATCACACCAGAACCAGTACTCATACCAGCAACACAGGAACCTCAGTGCTCACCACCAAAGGATACCTCAACACCAACAGCCACCACGGCCTTACAGTGCACCATATGCCTACGACACTTACCCGATGCCACCACCCAACCAACCGTCGTCGTTTTACATTCCCTTACACGATATTGGTGAGGATGAGCTCGATATGGCTATGGACTTCGACATGGACTTTGGGCTGGATCCACAAGGACGACCCTGGCCTGCTGTATCTCCTGGGTTCTCGCCCCCTAACCCCTTTGGCGGTTCGCATCGACACCGTATGGATTCCATGGCATCTGTTTCGAGCGATTTTTCGGCAATGAACGATCCCAACCATTTGCACTCCAGAAACGCATATATGCACATGGATCTCATGGCGCCAAACTCTCTTGACGATCCCTACCAGTTCGACGAGAATGCGCTCATGACGCCAGTGTTTGACAACCCACCGTATGGTGTTTATCCCTCCCAGTCTCTACATCAGACACCGACAAGACCACTGGGTACGCAACATCCCCCCCAAGGATATCCTCAGCAGCAGCACAAACAACAACAGCATCTCCAACAACTTCAACAACAGCAGCAACAACAACAAGCGTCACACCAGCAGCCCCAGCAACAAGTGAGAGACAGGGAGCTTTCTATGGCTGCTCCATCCAACTACTCACTTTCACCGACACTGACTGACGCCGCGGTCCCTACACTTAAGACTTTGGCGCCCACGCCAGGTTCCATGATGTTGGAAGGTTCTGCGGCAGCAGCAGTGATGCAAATGAACCCAGGCGATATTCCCATTGGATCTCTCGACGAACTGGATGCGATCGAGGCGGACCTTCTTTTTGCGCAAAAGGACTGGGGCTCGATCCCGGACGAATACCAAGAACCACCTTTTGGATTCTTCCCAGGCGAATCCCCACGCCTGGCGCTGTCGTACGTGCCACCACCCCCACTACCCACCCCACCTCCAAGACGTCACCTCGGTATCCCACAGGTTTCGAACAAGAGCGTTGTCACCACCCTTTCTTTGTATCCTTAGAACAAAAAAAAACATAATACAACTGTACAATATTTATTTCTATTCAGCGTTTGTGTGCGTATGAAAACAGACGATAAGGTATTTTAAGCTTTTTGGACCGGGTCGGTTTAGAATGTCCCCTGGGTGAACCCGATCAGTGGGTGGGTGGCCAGGTTTCTGACAAATTCCACTGCTAATTCCTGGACCCTTTCATCAGAACCCATTTTTTTTTTTTGCTTGTTTAGCCTCAGGCTATACGTTTTGTTATACATTGCTCGCTTTTCCTCAAGTTCGTGTATGAGAAAGACAAAAAAAAAAAGTTCTCCTAGACTCTTAAGAAGAGCGAAAAATAGAAAAGAAAAACTGGCACATTTTTTTTTTTGCGCCTACGACTTTGTTTGCGTTCTCTTTTGTTCCCTGTTCACTTTTTTGTCGAGCATTCAGGCAACGTGATTAGCAAGCATTAGAACCGTTTGTGGAGAGTGGTTAGAAGCATTTGGTTGCTCTACCTATAAGTAAAACCCAGCTTAAAGAGAACACAAAACCAATTACACGCGAAGAAAGTGGATTCTTCCCATCCTCTCCAATATTGATGACCCCCTCCTTCCCAACAAACTTTCCAGCAGCCGCTCGTCAGTAACGCATGAGTCCTCGGCCGCTCCAAGGCAAGCCTTATCCTCATGTATGGCTAGCTAAGCGCCACCCGCTTGGGGGGGGTTATACACAATTTTATTTCTCAGACAAACAGACCAAAAGAGGTAAAAGGGACTACAGACCAAACTCTTTAGTGCGCCATCCTCCAGTCACAGTCCGGTCCGGAACCTGGCTCTACCCAACAATTATCGCTACTCTTCACAGCAACAGCAATAACGGAAGAAAATAAAACAAGATACGAATGAAGGAGTTTCTTCCCATCCACTTTGGTTCTCACCTAGATCGGAACAGGACTACTGTCTGACTAGTTGTATTAAGGGGCCCTTAAAGTTGGTGGCGTCTCAAGATTGGTGGCGGACTCTTAAGATACTATGTATTAAATAGAACTTAGAATATATCCCTCCATCAGTTGGAGAGATGGCCGAGTTGGTCTAAGGCGCCGCGTTAAGGCCGCGGTCTATTCGTAGGCGTGGGTTCAAATCCCACTCTCTTCACTATATCTTTTGCTTTTGACTGGTTCACCACAGGAACACTGCATTTTTGTTCGTGTTCTAGGTCCTTTGTTATTTTTTTTTTTTTTCTCTCGTCACCCTTCCACCCTCAGTGACTTCATACCATGGAACCCAGGAGCTGCTCAATCCTTTTGCTCAAGGAACCTCCCACATCCCCCCTTCCCTCTCAACTACCCTCACAGGGCACCCCTTCTCCTCATTTAACCGAGCCCTACTCTGATGCATTGCATGAAGCATTTAGTCGGCATCAGCCTGATGTTGTACCCAAGGTCGAGTACCTGCCACCCATGACCACTGTCTTTCCCAGGACGACACAATTATCACGAGCCATTGCTGCTGGGTATCCTCCTGGGCACTCACTGAGTAAAGGAAGTTCTGAGCTTGCCAGCCTGTGGGCCTTTGCTGTTACGTCCCAAAACGCCGTCAGTGCAGTCGAGGCGGCTCTTCAGCACCAGCTTGATGCAGGTACGGAGAATCGATCGAATCTTTCTGCTAAATTTTATCTTACTACTTCCCTTTGACGCGACAAAGAAAGAAGAACCGCCGTGTAGACCTGACTTTTCGTGAATTTTCCTGTTGGAATCATCCATTATTTTTTAGATATTCGTGAGGCTTGGCTTCGGGTTCCGATCTACTGTCTTACAGGAGCTACGCTTGCAAGTGTCAAGAAGGTAGGGTTTGAGACTATCAACCCTTCGGACACCTCTGGCTCCTCGTCTGAGGCTGATGCTGTTTTACCTGCACCTTCATTTGACAATGCTGCCCAGTTAGTCGACTTTTTGATCTCCATCAAATGGCCCGCCTCTGACACCTCTGCCAGCAGCACGGTGCAAGTCAGCGACCATTCTACGCGCCACGATACTGTGCCTACGAGTGGCGATACCGACCTGCCGTCTGTTGCTCGTCCTTCTCCTCCTGAGTTGTGGTTTCTGACAGGCGAAACACGGATGAAGACCCTTGCCGAGAAGTTATCCGCCCACCAACGAGCATTCCGAGAAGTTGTTGTCTATGAGACAGGACCACGACCTGGCTTTGAGAAGGAGTTGTCTCGATGGCTTGCCGATACGCTAGACCTACACTCTAAAGGCGATATCACAAGCCATAATGTGACTGGGTGTCGAGACGTTGGAGCACAGAGCACAATGAGCGCTGCGACAGACAAACCAACCAATCTGTGGTTGGTTGGGTTCAGTCCCAAAGGTGTCGATCTGACAGTACCTGTGTTGAATAAGTTCCTCGAGGTATGTCCGTCTTCTACCTCTTCTTCCTCTTCAGCACCGGTCCAGATCCATTGGGGGTCAATTGGGCCAACAACCGCGACTCGAATTCACGAACACCTCCTCGCAACCGCCAACATATTCAAGTCTGGATCAAGGGCTTCACTTTCACCCACCATTGCCGTGGCCAAGTCACCCAAACCCGCAGCTTTGGCAGAGGCAATAACATCACACACTTCGGCATAAAAATAAGCAAACCTTTCTGCGTCGCAAAACAAAGAGAAAGCTTAATTTTGAAACAAAGAGTAGCCTGAGTCGCCCTAGGGCTGTTGACAGCGGAATAAGATAATCTGGCGTTGGATGTCAGTATAATTTAACAATGATGTTAAGATAATGATTTTCTGGCTGATCTGACATGTGCTGTCAAAGTATATTTTTCAGAAAAGGTGTTCTGACATGCCGTTAATGTTAGATCACTTAGATATTCTAACCTGAAATACCCATGTGGTCCTTGTTGTGTCTAGGGGAAAACAGATATGGATGCCATAAAAGAGTGATAGAGTGTGTGTGTGTGTGAGGGTGTGAAAAAATGATGTGAGCTGGATAGAAACGTATCCTTCTTTGCGCTAGTAAACATGGCGGCTGCTGCGACTAGAAACTGCTAGTGCGTACACAATATGTGGGATCGGCTTGGGATGATTGCAGTGATTTGGATAAGCATTTTAACTTACGAAGAGCACTTTACTAGGAATCTCAATTTGTCATTGAACACAACAGCTATTCTGACTGTAATGTACATAAGGATATTCTGACCTCCAAAATCATGGTGTTAAAACATCATTTTGCGGGTGGATATTATGCGGGTATAAGTTGCCCACCCATTTTGGTCACCTTATGGTGCCTGTAGTATTCTCCTCTCCTTCCCTCGATTTAAAGCTTAGGCGTTGCCACGAGTTGCTATAAACGCTGCCCACTACTAATCGTTGCCCACCACTAACCGTTGCCCACCCCTCTCTCACCCAGTCAGCCCCCGGTCTCGGCGACATTGTCAACAGGGCCAGAGTGGAGGTATGGTTTTATGTTGATCATAGCAAAGGTTAAGACGCATGTAAAACAAATGGTGTACTGTGATGGAGAAGTAGGGAAGGCGAGAAGAATGTGATCTCATGTGCTGGCAGTCCACAGCTAGTATTCGACGTTGAATTCCAAGTCGTGAACTTTAAAATCCTTTCGCTGGCAGTCTCTGCTTGAGGCTTTAGAGGCCGACCTGACATAGCCCTAGCATTTCCCTGTACTCAGTTTCTAGCCCTTGATCAAAGTTCTCTTTATCTACTCTCTTCTACTTCTCCATCTGCCTTCTTGACACTGGTAATGTGTTAATATCAATGGCGGGTAACAAGAGCGTGAAAAAGACGTGAGCTGGACAGAAACGTATCCTCTTTATTATCTATCTGTCTTTGCTTTGTAGTCTGTCTTATCATACGAGTAAACATGGAGCTGGTGCGGCTAACAACTGCTAAACATCTCACACATGTTGTGCGCATACACGGCATATGGGATTGGCTTGGGATGATCGCAATGACGGGGATGGGTATTTTAATACTATTAATGTTAAGGCCTCTAATCTCCATCCTGTTTTTATAACATACACTCACAGTTTTTGCGCACAACTGGCTGTCAGCCCCCTGCGGTCCGCGTCGTGAATCTTCCGTCCCTTGTCGTCATCAAAACGGCTTTTAGATAGCTAAAAAGTGTCATATTCAACACTAGTGCTTTAATGATCATCTTGAAGGACATGCCAATGGTGTTTGAAGGGAGACCCCAAAGGAAAGCAAGTCGCTTCAAAGAGATTCGCCTCTTTTCTTCATGTTTTTATCTCAAAAACAGAAAAATCGTGTTGCATGGACATAGTATGGGGGTTGCTCGTGTTATTCGACAACCCCCATACTAAGTCCATGCAACTCACTTTTTTTGTTTTTTTTACACAGCACCTTGTTGCGATATCACAAGCTCATTACTAATGTGTTCAATTCGTTGCCCTGCTTCCAATGGTTCAATTCATGGAGTTCGTGTCCCATATCGTCATCACCACGGCTTGTCAGTAGCTAAAAAGTGAAAAATTCAGCCAAAACGCTTCAATGATCTACTCTGAGGGTGCGCAAATGATGCTCCGAGGGAGCGCGAAGGGAAGCAAGTTGTCTCCATGAGTTTGGGCTCTCCTGTCCACGTTTTCGTTTTGAAAACAAAAAAAGTGAGTTACATGTACTTAGTACGAAGTTGTCGAATAATTCGAGCAACCCGGGTTGTCAAATAGGTTAACCCAATGTCAAGGATATATCTATTTGTTGCCCATCTTTTTTTGGTTTCTTATATGTTGCCCATAGTGAAGTCTATTCGTCGCCCACAATTATGCTCTAAACCGGTGCCCATCCCAAGATCTTAATTGTTGCCCAAGGCTCTGCCGCTATACGTTGTCCTATCTTCCTTCCCCCACCTGCGCCGCGGCATCATCTACCTGTAGAGAATTACTCTCTTTGTACGTATCCCATGGATGTGCACCAGGAACTCATAGGTCAGGGGGAGGGGGACGTGTCTTCTCTTCACAGTCATATTGCCACGAATTGTACACTTTGACATAGCTCTATTTCGTACGCGTGTTCACTGTCCCATATGCTGCACCAGCTCTAGGTCTGTGCTCTTCTTCCTTTCATGGTCAATTAACTCATACCAGTATGAGAGAGAGAAAAGAGAAAGAGAGAAAAGAGAAAGAGAGAAAAGAGAAAGAGAGAAAGAGAGTAAGAAGAACTCATAGGTACATGTCTTAATACATAAGGCAACATATCTACGCGAAACTCAGAGGTACATAGCTCGATACATAAGGCAACCATGTCGGTAATGGTGCAGGTGGGAGGAGAGAACGAGAAAGGGAGGAAAGAAAGTGCGCGGCTCATAAGGATACAATTCAACACATTGGGTAACTATGTCGAAGGCAACAAATAATTTTGCGGGGTGGGCAACAGATTGGCGTTTTTTTTGGGCAACGTATAAGAGTATTCAATCTCCGATGGCAACCGGGGAGGGCAATGAATAGACTTCACTATGGGCAACATATAAGAAGCCAAAAAAAGGTGGGCATCACATAATATCTGTTGCCCGGGGGCAACAAATGGATATATCCAATATCTTCGTCCTCAACATGCGGGCACATTCGCAGCGAGACAAAAGCAAAAGATTTAGTGAAGAGAGTGGGATTTGAACCCACGCCTACGAATAGACCGCGGCCTTAACGCGGCGCCTTAGACCAACTCGGCCATCTCTCCAACGGATGGAGATGTTGAGATCTTTAGGAAATGAAGTACAGCACGACGCCACCAAACGAAGAAGCGCCACCAACCAGGGCGTGATCATAACCGTCTACCATTTTTTTTTTTTTTTTTTTTTTTTTTTTTTTCCATGGACAAGATCGATGAGTGGGGCATCAAGGCAACAGACAGTTACAACGCGGCCAAGAGGCGAGAGCACGAGAGAGCAGAGGCGAGTGGTCGTCAAGTACCGCCCCCAGTGCCAGTTCCTTGGCGCTGTCCATCTGATGAGGAGCATGTCCGTGGGTTCTCTTCTATCGGTGGCGCTCAATCGGTTTATCGGGGCCTGCCGGTCCCCGATCGCGACCTGGATCCAAAGTGGCACGTCTCGGATCTACTGCGAGGCATCACCCCCAAGAGCATGCTGTCTGAGTGGTCGTCAGTCTTCCGATCCCCAAAGTCGATTGCACAGACGGTCCTGCACAAGTTTGTTGGCTACCTGGAGGCACAGGCCTCGGAGCTGATCTGGAAACCTCGGTGTTCGGAGACAATTGCATGGGAGCAGGCGCAAGGCATCACTACAAAAGACAAGACATCCAAGTACACTGGCCCTCGAGGAGATTGGAGCAACGGTTATGGCTATATCACCCGAGCTGGTTTTTGTCCCTGCGGCGCTTCGCTAGCCGCACATGAGGATGGGCATTGTCCGGGCCCGTCTTTGGATCCCATCGCTGCAGATGCACGTTTGTTAGAGAGTCAATTAGGAAGGAGGCGGTTGTCGTTGATGGAGAGGATGGGGAGGATCCCCTTCATGAGGGTGTGCGAGTAGTTTATTTTCTTCCGTCCCAGCCTGAGAAGGCGAGTGATTGTTGCGCTGAGCCTGCCGAGCTTTGGACTCAGGGACAGCGACTAGGTCTATGGCTACTGGGAGAGTTCATTTGATAGTGCCCTTTTTATTCCTTTGAATGCCTCCTGGAGTTGTTAACTAGAGAAATAAATCGCAAACAAAAAAAAAAAAAAAGTCTACCATTTTTTTTTTTTTTTTTTTTTTTTAGAGAAATAAATCGCAAACAAAAAAAAAAAGTCTACCATTTTTTTTCCAAGTACACTGGTCCTCGAGGGCGGGCGAGCCCACCATAATGGTAAAGCTTCCCCCTCTCAGCGCGAGGGTCGTGGGTTCAGACCTACGAAGACACGCTCAATTAGGATTTGACGGTATTGCGCTAGCCTCCCCCTGTCCAGGAGGCCTGAGATGAAATAATTCTCAGACGCACAAAGTGCATGGACAGAGTGAGTATGCCCACTATATGGCTACGTTAACCTGGTGATGAGCCAGTCTGAATGCCGTGTGGAGTCAGCCAAATCGGCGGACCGCTTAGACAAACCTTTCAGTGTTCTAGTACATTCTGTCGGGTAACCGGCTTCCTGCACAAGCATACTAAAATGCTTCTGTGCAAAGTACGCGCACCTAGTTTAGACATTAGATAACAAATATCGTGTACTGCACAAGATAGGCCAATTGTCAGAGGCAATTCTAGGAATAAAAAAAAAAAAAAAAAAAAAAAGTTGTTAACTAGAGAAATAAATCGCAAACAAAAAAAAAAAAGTCTACCATTTTTTTAAAACCTTTCTTTCCCAATTCCCTCCAAGACATCCAAATACACAGGTCCTCGTGGTGACTGGAGTCAAGGATATGGCTACATCACGCGCGATGGTTTCTGCCCGTGTGGCGCTTCGCTAGCCACACATGAGGATCGGACATGCCCTGGAGCGACCAAGAATCCACGAGCAGCTGATGAACGGCTGTTAGACAGCTTGTTGGGAAGAAGGAGGTTAACATTGATGGAGAGGATGGGAAGAATCCCCTTCATCCGTATATAGTTTTATTTTCTTCCGTTATTGCTGTGAGGAGCAGCGACAATTGTTGCGCAGAGCCAGGTCCCGGACCGGACTGTGACTGACGGATGGTTCACTGAAGAGTTTGGTCTGTAGTCCCCTTTACTTCCAAATGCCTCCTTTGTTCTGTTTGTCAGAGAAATAAAATTGTGTACGAAAAAAAAAAAAAAAAAAAAATAAATCTTATTGGCTGAAGCTATGCATGAAATATTTCCTAATATGGATCGGCAGTTACTGTCAATTGACACTAAATTACATTGAATATCGGCACAATCATTTGACCCAGTAGTCTATCTTCATCCACTGCTTTTGAACTCTTTTTCGACCTACTTTTACTTTCTACTTCCCAAGTCCTTTCACGACACATCCATTACTTCCATCACATGAACTCTCCTTCATAATGGGACTATTCGACTGGTACCCTTTCATTCGACGTAAGGGCTACACACCTGTCCAACTTTACCGATCAATACTCGCGAGCATCATCACCAACGGTCGACGGCGACTGGATGTTCTTGGGTCGTGCTATAACGTCATCAGGAGCTCTTACTCCAACATGTAGCAAGACGCCGCCCACCGCAGTCTGGAGAAGGAGGTCAGTCGGTTCGGAACGGCGTTAGACATGACTCTTTACATTGATGGGGACCCGGCCATGGAGAAGAGTGAGACCGCAGCCGAGCGCCAAAAACGGCGAGAGAAAGCTCTGGAGCAAACAGCAACAAGCTTAACCACTCTCGAATCACGCATCGACAACAGTCAACGTCTGAGAAAACGCCATTTTGCCGACGTCCGCTCAGGTTTAGCCTCCTCCTTCTACTGGTCGATGGAGAGCCGGAGGAGCTTTGCGGATTATATGACGGAACGAGGCTGGACAGTCCAGGTTGTGGCTACAGAGGCTGACTTGGCAATCGCTATCGACGCAAACCCAGGGGACATTATCATCTCTCGTGATTCAGATATGCTCGCCTATGGATCTATCGTGACTTTGTGGCGCCCCGTTTCAAACGACATGATCCTGGTCTACTCCATCCCTGACCTCCTCTTGGCCCTCGGCATCACCCGCGCTCAGCTCACCGCACTTGCAGTAGTTTCCAAAAACGATTACAACAAGAATATTTGGTCTCTTGGTCCAGCCACGAACTTCTCTATTATCAAGTCCATCAACAGCATGGGTAATGATCGAATATGTTTCTATTTCCAGGTCTGAATGTTCTTGCCGTCTTTACATTGAGAACTAACTGCGCTTACTGTCTTTTCTTTTATTATATAGACCCTAAGGAGGTGGTGCACAGCTATCTGGCGGACACTCGAGTCATCTCAAAAAACAAGGACAAGAAGGAATTTGAAGACTCTATTCGCGTGTTTATCGACAAGCGTCAAACAAAACTTAACAGAGTCGATTCCACATCAGATGCTCAGATCCTGTATGAGCAACTGCATCTTCACTTCAAGGATCTATGTACCCGGCATAACGAGCTCAAACGCATCCGTATACAGGAGCTGCATCCGAGGTATTTTCACTGATAATTTGCAAAGCTTATTTTGATGAAGCAATCATGTGAATTATTTCTCATTACATTTGATTAATAATATAGAGAAACCAGTGACGAGATTATACGTCTGCGAGTGCCAAGATCCTGGAATCGCTACCGTACTGTGGAATCGCCAAGACATATCTCCAAGGCCTCTGGAACCCTTTCAGGGCCTCAACCCGGCATCCCCCAGGAACCTACTTTTACCTCTTTGGGTCAGGAAAACTTTGGCCATCCAGCACTGCCTAGGACACGAGTACCCCGACACAGCCAACGGTTTTCTTTCAAGCGATACCAGGGGAGCGTGAGCCATGAGCCTCCTGCAAGGGCCAAGCAACTCGTGTGGAAGGCTCCCAAGGTGATGTCTCACTCCAACAGTAACCCCCCCACCACTGACACCACGGACAGCAAGGGCAAGCAGAAGTCGGACAAGGCACCATCAGTTGCTGGCCTGAAGGCATCCAAGATGACTAACAAGCAGAGGCTCACTAAGTCACTCGGCTGGCATCACCCCACAGTTTCTCTTGAGGTCGGAACGTTGGAGGCTAACACTAGGCGAGTGTCGTCGCTTTCGCCGGAGCTGCAGCAGGAGGTGGCGAAATGTCTGAAGGAGGGTTCCCAGCTGGCAGTGGACATCAAGAGGAAGGCCCAACGCCTTATTGGTCGCTTTCTGGAGACGTTGCGGACTCGTATTGAGGATGCGGTGGCTGAGGCTAGGAGAAAGAAAAATGGCGAGGCTTTGTTGGAGTCTGATCGGTTAAAGGTGAGACGCGAGGCGGTATCGGATGATGAGCGAGTGGTTCTGGATTATCTCTGCGAGAGGGTCAAGCCGAAGGTTGACGGAGCTAATGGACTCGACGGTGGCCAGAAGGATGCTGGCCAATCGAATCTTGATGAGGAGACCGACAAATGTGTGAAGTTCCTTGAGACCTTTCTGACGTACCTATACTCGGAGAATCTTCCCAACAAGAACTCTACAATTGGTAAAGCAGTCGACAAGTTTATCGGGATCTTGGTCGACCTTGAACTATTCGATGCCTCTCGGAATCGAGGCGAGATCAATGTCAGTATGTCGTTCACGCCGAGCATGCTGGTGCGGTCCACGGCTAGTCAGCTTTCTGTTGAACTCAAGAAGCATTATCGTCATGGAACCCATTTGTTGTACGATAAGGTAATGATATGATTCGTATTGACGATTACTCTACTAGAGGTCATCATTACAGGCAAACATATAACTGATGCTTATCTTTTTTATTGTAGGTGTGTACTCTGAAGGACAAGGGGCAAGTTAAGGCATATATCGACTTCAACATTCAGGAAAACATATCAGCAGCGGAAAATTTCATCGCTCTCAACGACATGCATCCAAACAAGTGGCGGATCGTACCCCTCACCTCGTCACAGCAGGGATTTGTTACTTTTTCAGAGAGAGAACTGGCTACCTTCTTTTGGAAGCGAGACTCGTTGAGGCAGAGGCTGGTGGAGTTGGCTTCATTGGACCATGACAACCCCGCCACTGTTACTTCAACAAATGACCTGGAAACCTGGATCGGTGGGAAGGAGCCGGGATTTATAATCAAGAATTTCGTCAGCGACATCGATCTCACCGGCCTGTCGAACCGACAGAGGCGCAAAACTGGACACCGCGCCGCAATCAATCTTCGGTCGTTGAGTGAGATTCAGGATCACCTTCAATTTGTTGAGCAGACGAAGCCCAAGGACTATCACCAAAAGGGCTACATACCCCATGGATCACTACGAACGGATGGATTTAGACTCCAGGTCTTAGCGTTTAAGCTTCGAGAACGTCAAGATGCGCGGTTCAGGAGATTACCCGAGGATGATCTCCCTTCAAGGCTGACTACCACGGTTGCCGGGTCCAACTATTACCTCTCTGAAATCCGCAACGTCATTCAGTCCAAGGAGGACATCGCCAAGTTGTGGCCAGGAAAGAACGTAGATGACATGAAGATCGTTACCTTGGACGGCGGTCAAGTTTGCGTGGTCGGTGGCTTTGCGTATTTGCCTAAGGATCTGGACGATGAGTGCAAGGGCAAGGAGAAAGCAACTGGGGGCTTGTGCATGGAGGGTATCGTTTTGTCTTGTCAGGAGGCAGCAGATGAACTGATGACCAACCCATTTCCAGTGCCAGATCTGGTCTCGACTCCCGTTCATGACCCAGTAACGGATCCGCGTGGCGACTCATCCCAGCCTCCCTTCTACAATCTGGCTGTTAAGCAGAAGGCTATCTACCAGCCAGTATTTCGACATCGTAGGTGGCTCGAGTGCGAGAAGGGGGTGACTCCTGAAGGTGAAGAGGAGTCTGTTGCGGATCTTGAGTCCCGTTTGCCACCCCTGAGAGGACAGTCAGGAAGCGTTATGAACTATGTGGAGGAGTTGGAGCTGGTTGAGACACGTCTGAAGAAGTTCTATGCTGGGGATGACAATCGTTACAAGAAGCATGCGTGGGACTTGGAGAGGGCCAAGCAAGCAGAATATCAGGCCCTTGCCGAGAGGTTGCTGAATCTGGTTGGAGGAAGTCTTGGTCGACGAGTCGAAGACAATGAGGATAAGGATCCCATTTTGTTTGGAGTTGGCTTGGGCCAGTTTTCCACCAACTCCAAGCTTTCGACACTGCATTCCACATTTCTCTCGTACTTTGTCCAAACGGTAAGCCTTTGTCATCAAAGTCGTTGGAAACATCGCTGATATAATTCAAGTGTTATAAACTAATGTACTCATTGACTCTCAATGTTTAGGTGCGCTCCCTAGGCTATGTCGTTGTCGGTATTAACGAATACTACACTTCGAAGAAGTGCCCCCGCTGTACCGAGTTCATTGCGCAAGTGACCCTTCGGAGTTTTTATTGCTACTCGTGCAAGCAGTACTTTCATCGTGACACGATGGCTGCTCAGAACATGTGCGAGATTGTTCTACACCGGCTCAAGACCTTCGAGAGGCCCAAGCACCTGCAGCCGCTTGCAGCAGATGGATCATACCCATGGATGGCGAGTTCCAGTACAAGTTCAAGCAACATGGCAGCAAGCAGTACCACGGCGGCAAGCAGTACGGCGACAAGCAGCACCACGGCAGCAAGCAGCAGCAGGTCTTCCAGTTGCGCCCCGTCACTTCGCAAGAGGGCTTCCACAGTTTCCAGTCAGGAAAAGGGCAGGAGGGGCAAATCGACCCGAGCTTAGACTAGATTTTTACGCGTGTGTGAAACCACGCATTAGTGCTGGATTGTGGGGATTAGTTCCACGATGACGCCACTCCGGTGACGTCATTTTGGCGCCAATTGTCCTGCAGCCGTTAAAAAATCACTTATAAAATTGTATACGAAAAACCCCCCCCCCCCATTCTCCTTTCACGTCAGAGAAATAAAATTGTGTACGAAAAACCCCCCCCCCCCCCCCCATTCTCCTTTCACCATCCATCCTCAAGGAACCCCCCTCCCCTTGTCATCCACGCCCACCATGTCGAGGAACGCTGGCAAAACAGGATCCAACAACACCCCGCTTGGTCCGCGCAAGCGTATGATCGGCGAAGTCAGTCAGAGTGATCAAGACGATCAGCAATTCAGAGGACGGCCCACCGAAGTTCCCTCCCGGTTCTTCAATCCAAACCAGAATGCCACCGGCGGTGCAGGAGGATATCCTTCACAATCGCCTGGTGGGTTTTCGTCTCAGTCGCCTGGGTCCAGTCCGTATGGCGGTAGTCCTAGGAGTGATGGTCTCCTTCCTGCCAAAAGAGAAGGTACAGGTTGATATCTGCGAACACGGAAAGGCTTTTATTATTCAATCGATATAGTTTGTTGCTTGATTTGTTGCGCTGACTAATGGTTCTCGTATTTTCACTCAACTTAGATGGAAATGAAGAGCCAAAGCGCAAGAGAAAGAGTCGTTGGGCTGCAGAGGATGAAAAGGTCACTATCCCTGGAATGCCAACGGCGTTGCCCACCAACATGACTGAGGAGCAGTTGGAGATGTTTTTGCGTAAGTGCTAATAGCTTTTTATTGCATTTGTGGTAAATGCATGGTGTGTTTTGACCTCCGTGAAACTAATGTCGTCTCTTCTTGCTTGTTTTATTTTATCTACAATGTAGTGCATACCCGACTAGAGGAGATTACAAAGAAGCTAAAGTCTGGCGACGTTCTTCCCTTGGATCGCGAGAGGTATGTGCTAAGAAGTTAATGTTGCTCACGTCATTTGCACAGGTGCAGGCGATTCCTGGTTGCAACCTAACACACTTTTCTCTCTTCTACTCCCAATTCGATTAGATCTCGTTCTCCTCCACCAGTGTACAATGCTGAAGGAAAGCGTGTCAACACCAGAGAGTACCGTTACCGTAAGAAGTTGGAGGACGAGAGGCATCAATTGATCGACGGCGCTATCAAAAAGTACCCCGACTTCAAACCACCAGCAGACTACAAGCGACCCACCAAAACTATGGACAAGGTCTATATTCCCGTCAAGGAATTCCCCGAAATCAACTTCATTGGACTCTTGATCGGACCACGTGGAAATACTTTGAAGAAGATGGAGACAGAGTCGGGCGCCAAGATCAGTATTCGTGGACGTGGATCGGTCAAGGAGGGCAAGAGTAGTCGCTCTGACTCTGCATCGAGCGCCAACCAGGAGGAGGATCTTCACTGTCTTGTCTCTGCCGACTCGGAAGATAAGGTCGCTAAGGCCATTCAACTCATTAACAAGATCATCGAAACCGTAAGTGCCTTCTTGTATTCATCAGATGTTTGAAATTTCCAATGATGTTTTTCCTTCAATGAACCAACCTTTCGCCTTTCCTCTTTTATCCTACTAGTCTGCATCGGTTCCTGAGGGCCAGAATGAGTTGAAGCGCATGCAGTTGAGAGAGTTGGCGTCGCTGAACGGAACGCTTCGTGACGACGAGAACCAGACGTGCTTGAACTGTGGTGCTGTTGGGCATCGCAAGTTTGAGTGCCCCGAGATCCACAATGTCACCATCAACCTTGTTTGTGGTATCTGTGGCGGACATGGACACGCCACTCGTGACTGCAGAGAGCGCAACAACCCAGAGGCAGCAGAGAAGGCTCAGCAGAGGAACCAAAAGATCGACTCGGAGTACCTGAACCTCATGGCTGAGCTCGGAGAGCAGGTGCCCGCAGGAATGACAGGACAGTCTGCTCCCCCAGCTCCCGAACGCGAAAATAGTCATTCTGGCTCATCTGTAAGTATTGACAGCATTCGTCAGCTATGTGTTATTGCTCGTTATTGAACGTTGACGAACGCCTAAATTAATATTTGCCTGTAATCACATTAGGGTCACTATGGTCCTCCTCCAAGAAGTCAGTCAGGATCAGCGCCTCCTCCATGGGCTAACAGTGGACCTAGAGATAGAGAGCCCTCTAGCCACAGCTCTGCACCTCCACCTTGGGCTGCTCGTGCTGCAGCTTCGGCCTCGCAAACGTCTAGCCCTGCACCTTGGCAACATCATGGCGCCCCAGGAACCAGTAGTGGCCCACCACCGCCTCCCGCAGCTGCACCATGGCAGCAAGCTAGCGCAGCACCTGCTAACCCCTGGAACTCGCATCATTCTAGATCAGACGCCGCTGCGCCTCCACCCCCCCCTGGCTACCCTGGTCAGTCCTACCCATATGATCCTTATGGAGGATACTACTCATCATATGGCGCGCCTCCACCCCCACCTCCAGTCGCTCCTCCTAGCTGGGTACGTTGAACTTTAAGCCTCGCACAATGCTGTCTACTTGCCGTTTGTTCTATATCATTCACGGATGTACTAACTCTACTTTCATATTGAATCGTTATTCTTGTCTTTCTTTCGCAATTGCAGACTGGGGCTCCAGGGTTGCCTCCACCACCCCCTCCTCCTTCTTCAGCAGCACCGCCACCGCCTCCTCCAGCACTCCCAACCCCCCCTCCCCCTCCATCATCTAACCCTCCTCCTCCTCCCCCTCCCAGTGCCTAACTGACGCTGTTTCCTCGTTTTTTTTTCTCACCTTTACCTTGGATGCAATGATGTAACCAACTCTTTTTCTCTTTCTCCCAAAGCCCATCTAACAATATTTTTTTTTCTCTGAATAAACCAACGAACGGGACGGGACCAACTGCTGAGCTGGTAGGGGAGCGGGGCCACAAAATGGACATTCCTCTTAGGTTCAAAACTCATCCTCCTCTCTTGACTCCACATAGGCAGGGTTCCCCCGTTCGTTTCGCAGTACAGTAACAGTATGGGTGTTTAATCTACTGACTTTTTTTTTGTTTGTCGATTAGCTTTTTTATTCGCTTCGCTTTGTTCATTTATGCGCAAGGTAGAATGATTAGGAAAGACAAAAACAAAAAAATAAAACGAAAATATTTTGAGTATTGTACAAGTGGGGGATCGGCTTATTTCTTTGCGAAGGAGTGAGAAGAAAAGAAAAGAAAGGAGGGAGGAAAAGCGCGACATAAACGAACGCGTCTAACAGACCATGCACGGACGACAACGATCACTGCAGTTCCCTGAACAAAAGTGCTTGCCGCACTGAAGTGGCTTCCCGCAAGGATGGCTGCAGAACATGTCATCGTGGTCACCGGCATGGCATTGGAAGGGACAAGGGTGTCCACAGTCCGGGAACACGCCTTCACAGGGTTTGGAGCACCCTCCGTCTTGGACTTGATCGAATTCGGCCTCGAGACCAACTAGGGAAATCATCTCGGGATGACGAGGACATTGAAGCTTAATGCGATTACCGATCTTGAAGCCCTGACTTTGGTGTAGCAAACTCATGATAATTGTGTTCCAGAGCTTCGACTGCTCCTTCAGCAATTGGGCATTACCAAGAATATACAAGCCCTAGCAAACACAAAGATTATTGAAATCACGCGCGTCAGTATATCAAAAACGAGAGAGTAGCAAGCATGAAAAGAACCAAGCGATTATACTTCAATTTGTTTACCTTTTTAGCGCGAGAGAGTCCGACACAGACGCGGTTGCTAGTCTTCAAGAATCCAATACTGTTGTTACTGTTGCTTCGAACCAAACTCAAAATGATAATGTCGTTCTCCTCCCCTTGGAACCCATCGACGGTTGAAACGCGGATGTCACTCGCACGAGGGACGATGCTCTGACGCAGCTTGTCCATAATCTTGAGTCGCTGACCGGCATACATGGTCAGAATGGTGACCAAGGATGGGTCGTACCCTTGCTGCAAAAGGTAGATCGCCAGCTTCGCTGCCACTCCGACCTCATGTACGTTGATGTGAGAGTTGTTCTGTCCGACCATATCCGGTTCATCGTGTGTCAAAAACCAAAGCTAAGCGATATGGAAGTTCGAGTATCAGTTATATTACAGTTGCCTCCCATACTATGCACCCAAACAAGAGATAGAATGAGCTTACGTTGTCAACCATGCCGCGGACGTCGTCGTAGTGGCAGACAGAGTCGTGGTCCCAAAGGTTCTTGTAGATTGGTCGTATCAGCCTGCGAATTTCTGGTCGCATGCGTCGTTGACAATCCAGCATTGTGTACGGAAAATGATTAGTGACAAGGCGCTCGAACAGTGACACATCGATGTTTAGGGTCTTCAGGTCGTCCACCGACATGCTTGGCCGAAGCTGCTCGTGATCTCCAATCAGGATGAGGTGCTGGATGGTCGGTGTCAAGGCAGATATGATATGGGCTTCCAGCGTTTCCGACGCCTCTTCGCATATCATGACCTTGGGTTTCAATGCCCAAAGCAGGTCGTGGTACTTGGACTATAACAAAATGGGTTGATCATTCATATTAGCTACTGTACTTACATATAACTCAATCTGAAACTGCTCATCAAATGGCCTTTGACTTACGGCTCCTGTGGTGGTCATGCCGATGACCCGGGCAGTCTTGAGGATGTTCACGTCGTTCGCCCGCAACCCGGCGCGAATGTTCTCTCCGATAATGTTGAACTTTTCGTTAAGCTCGCCCAGTTTTTTGATGATCGTTGCCTGATACCGTTGGAGCCAGATCTTGTAGACACCCATGCGCTTGTTTCCCGGGATATCGTGCACGTTGGGCATCGCGACGAAGGGCCGGACGTCTCCGACCGTAGCGTCGTTCAAGTGGCGCACAATTGAGGGCTTGACGTTGACGACGTTTCCCGACATCTTTGTCTCATCCAAATTGCCCGAAATGAACTCGTCAACTCGCTCCTGAAGCTCCTCTTCGTCAATTTCAACGACATAGTCATCCTGCAAAGACGCATCGTCGAAAACAGAAATGTCGTGTGGATCCTGCATGAAAGGTGCTGATTGGAGCCAGGTGCGTGCTGTGGGTTCATCCTCCGGTTCTGAAAAGGTCACCCACTCATCTGAGGAGAAAGAATCGTACTGTTCCTGCGAGATGATCCCCAGATCCAGAAACTTCGACAATGGCGCATATTCCACAGCCAATTCCTCCAGAAGATCCAGCATGTCGGATTCCAGCTTGTCCTTCATCCTGAAGAACCGCACTGGCGGGGAGTTTACAACGTTGTCGTTACGGGCCTCCATCGGATTCTCCCTGTAGTGCATTCGAACGTTGTAGAGGGTCCTGGGTGATACTATGGGGCTCTTGGAGCGCGATCCGAGTCGGATGATGCGATCCTCGAACTTCATGATGCCCTCCAAGAACTGATCCAGCGCGTGGTTGGTCTGGCAAACGACTATGATGGCGCCTGTTGTACTAGTCGAAAACTGCTCCAGGAGCAACCGCGTCGTCAAGAGGCCGAGGAAAGTCTTTCCTGTACCGGGAGGTCCTTGAACCACTGCAAACTCCTTGGTAAGCATTCGCTGCATCGCTTCCATGACACTTGGCTGAATATCCGAGGGCTCTGAGGGGGTTTGACAATCACTCCGGGCGGTTCCTTTGAGGATATCCGGGAATTTGAGAAGCGACTCTCGGAGATAATCTTCGTCTCGAATGCGCTGGTTGTGGTGACTGTATGCTGGTGATTCGAGCTCATGCTCCAGTCCAACGAGTTGCGGCTGAAAGGGAAGAGTAGACGGGTCGATGTCCTGGAGGCATCTCAAGACGTGCTGGTACGCCTCAAAGTATCCCTGCATAGACTCGATCATGGTGTAACACACGTCCGGATCAAAGTCTAAGTGGGGATCCGGTTTGATGAATTTGATGCCAATACGCAGATCCCGAGGGTTCTGAAGGAACTCCAGGTCACGCTCCACCACAGTTGCAAATCGAAAGTGTTCAAAGTTGTCGACGGAAAGACAGACGATCGCTCCTGGAATAAGACGCTTGGATTGTCTCCAGTTGACTCTATGGCCCTCGACGATGAACGACATGCGGTGAACTAATCCAATGCTTGCAAACAGTAACGCCATTGGGCGGACCTACGAATTCGACGAGGTTGAAAAGTGTTAGACCCTATGCGGAGGTTACCAAGATCTTCTCATAAATTCTAGCGCCAATTCTCGGGTACCGTATCGATACATACATTGATGTACTTGGTCATGTCGTTGTCGTCCACAGTTCCATAACGGTAAGATTGGATCGCGTCCCGCACAGGAAGAATGCAGTCGGCGCGTAACAGCTTGAAGTGTGTCTCCAGATAGTGTTCGGTCGAGTCGTACGCCTTGTGCACAATGTTCTCTGCTGGCTCAGGGTAATCCTCGTTAATGTCGGTATCAGTTGGGTAAACCGATTGAAAGCGAAAGTTGTCTATGCCGCCAAAAAAGGTTGTGTTAATAATTACCCACTCCACAAAAAAAAAAAAAAAACTCCACAGACGAGAAAAAATACTCTGACATGACTGATCGCCACATTTACCTGGTGGCAGCTGGTTCTTCCACGAGATGTCCATCATCGGCCTTGGCTTTTGCACATTAGCATAAATCTCCTTGGGTTTGTCCTGATTTTGCTGAGAGCGATTGTCTTTCCTGCCACCGCTTCCAGTACCACCACCTCCTCCTCGTTGATTCCGATTGTTGTTCCCACCTCCGCGTCCCCCTATTTGAATGCACAAGTTGATCGGTGTATGAGTATACATGTCATTGAAACAGAAGAGGAGTCAAAATCAGAGGAAGCCTCCTAATAAAGATCAGTCACTAGTAGGTAGGTCTTACGATTGTTCTTTGAAAGAGGGGTTTTCCGCTGTTGCTGTTGCTGTTGTTGTTGCTGCTGTTGCTGCGGAAGTGATGGTGGGAGTTGCTGGGATCGGGCAGGTTGGTCTTGTTGCCGAAATCGTGTCGAGATATCTTTGCCAGGGGTCGGGCCTTTTTGTGCTGGTGGTGCATCGAACCAACCAAACTGTTCTTCCTTGACCCGGCCGCTGTTCACCCTCCGATCAGAGCCCCGGTTGTTTGGTTTTGAAGGCTATGTTATACCAGCGAAAATACAGATGTGAACGGGAAATCAAAAGGTTAACCTCGGTTGTTCCCCGAGAAACAAAACAAATTTGTGCACGTAAAATGTGGTTTTTGCCTAATAAGCAAGGGACCTTACATGCGACGATCCCGAAGCAGAATGGGCTACATGGGTGGAATGTTGGATCGTTGGAAGTGAATAAATACAAAAAAACAGTTGCATGAGTGTACATCGTTCGCGTTTCGCTGTTCTTTTTGTTTCAGGAAAGTCGATGTCGAGGGTTGGTGGTAGTGGTGGCGCTGTTTTTGATTCCTTTTTTCATGCCAGTGCCAGTGTCGTACCAAACTTGCAAGAGTCGCCGAATCTGCATGTGCCTGTGGTTTGAAAGTCGCGGCAAGACATGAGTGTGGGAATGCCGTGCTTTGGGTATGTTGACTTGACGGAGGGGCCAGGGGGGGAGGAAGGAAAAAAGCGAGGCGAGTGGCGAAAGAATGAGAGAAGGAAAGAAGAGAGACAATGAGAGTGCGAATGGGCTAACGCGAATTAGAAAACTGGTAGCAAAAGAAGTGACTGTTGTGGCACGAGATTGGCGCGTATTCCCTCTCTCACATCACGCGAAAAGTGAAATAGTATTCCAGAGCACTTGTTAGAGGGAAAAGAGAGAAGTGAAAGGAAAGGGCTTGCTTTGACGTCATTTCCTGGATGTCCTTGGGACCCAGAATAGCCTGAATTAGAAAGCAAAGGTTATCATCAAGGAGTGTGAAGGAACAATAGAACAGAAGGACCTGATAAGGATGACATGATCAAAAAGGGACAAGATGAAAAAAAGGTCCGTGGTTACTACGGGTCAAAAAGGCTGAAGGGGGGCTCCTTGATTTGGAATCATCATCATTGCTATCGACAAAGTGACCCAGGCACAAACAGCCGCTTGAGACGCAGTAGCAGCTCACAGAAAAGTCAAAGGAATGACATCGTTTTTGCGCCGCAGAAGGGCCTGACGATCATTGTACTAAAAGTCGGATCTCGCATTCGCCTACATATATAAATTGGCTTTTTTTTTTATTTTTTTTCTTTCTTTTGCTTTACTTTCTAATCAAACACAACGCTTACACACAATCACATTCACACATTCCACTACAGACGAGACTACTTTCTTCTCTTCATTTCTACTATCTTTCAATTCTTCACATCTTTCTCCTACCAACTACTCGCCTCCACCTCAGCTAACCCAAGCAACTACTAAAAAAATGGCTACCCTCTTTGCCCAGAACCCAATCACCCTTCGCAACCCATTCTCGTTGCTCGAGTCCGACTTCAACCTTGAGGACCATTCCCCCAACACTATTCCTACCATCAACGCATCCAAAACTACCGAATCAGACTTGGACCTCTCCACCTGGTCCGTCGTCAATTCTCCTTCTGCAAGTGACGATGAGGATAGCGATAGTGACGATAACGACGATGACGAAATCTATCATTGGCAAACCTCCAACTCTGACCGTGATGGCGCCAGCAGTCCAGACATCGATATCCAAGCCCTCGAGCCCCTTCACCTGTCGACTGGCAAGGACGGATTCACCAATATCAGCAAGGCCAAGACCGCCCGCAGTATCAACAGTCTTGCAGCCTCCTGTCCTGAACATCGTGGTGCTTGGGTTCTCAAGGTGAATAAGAAGCGTCGCAACAAGTCCCAAGAGCCGCAGCAGCAGCAGCAGCAGTCGACAGAAACAGATACAGCAACCATTTCCACACAGACCCACGACAAGAGACGACTGAGCCTCACTAGCACCGATTCCTCGTCCTCCTCCGAGACCCGGACCAAGTCCAAGTCCACTCGTGTGGAAACCGACGACCTCGACGATACGCTCTACATGGACATGTCGGAGCACGAGCTCTCTAAATCCTCAAAGGCTTCCACGATCAAGAACAACCGTATTGCAACCTCCTATGAGCGCGAGCTCGCAAAGGACCTCCGGTGCTTCTCCGAGGAGACCGACAAGGTCGACAAGAAGCTCCTTCGCAGCTATCATCAACCCAAGACAGTCGGCTCCAGGAAGAGCAACAGGAAGGCTTTCTTCGATGAGCTTTAAGCCTCCTCCTGTCTTTTTTTTTTTTTTTTTTTTTTTTTTTTTCAACCCCTTTCTCTCATCCCTCAAAAAAAAAAGTAATCCCTTTCACCCTTGCATGCTAACTTACTATGCTGGTTGGTCCAGTCCTAACAACATTCCTCCACTGACAGACAGAATGGAAATAATTCACTAATAAAGTTGTTGGGGGGCCCATTGGTTACTGAACGCTCCCTCTATTTTCATGCCTCCTTGTTGTGGTTTATATATTTTTTATTTATCTTTTCCTGCATCGATCAATCCTTGACATTGATGGCCTTCTTCATCTTCATCATTTTCTTCTTATCCTTCTGTGCTGACCTGCCCTTTCTCTTCCTACCAATCCCATGACCTTCCTTGCCCTTTGCCTCAATCTTGGCTTTAGCCTTGCCCAGCAAATGCTGCAACTTGGCCAACTTCTGATACTCTTCAATGTACTGAGGTCGAGTAGGCCCAATCTGTGAGCGCATCTTGCTCGTACCTGTGTCCTCCGTGCCTGGACCTGTGCCTGCGCTGCCTGCGCTGCTTGCACTACGACCGCCATCGTCAATATTACGATCACGACTCTGGGTCCGGACCAGCTCCAGCTCTCCGTAAAAGTACAACGATGGTGATAATTGAGCCTTGCCTATGTCGACGTTGATAAATGTAATTTTAGCGAACACAAACTCAAACGCACAAACAAAAGGGAACAGTAAAATAAAAAAATGCGAGTACATGATGCAAAAAGGCAAAGGCTGGCAAACAATGCTGTCCAAGGCTACACCTGTCCTGTACTCTTTCATCTGGATGGTTACAAAATAATTTTGTAATTTGTTTTGTTTCTATCCTTCTGTAATTGTGGACCACAGCATGCATATCATGTCATTTCATGATTGTTTGTTCTTTCCTTACCGTAACAAGGACTGGGTGTGCTCCAACCTCCAGCTGACAGACAGGTATAAGCTTGCCATGTCTCTGGACAACCTGGAGGGACAACACACTTGATGACGACCGTATTTCCAACAGGTGCCTCAGGAAGGACGAGCGGGTACTTGACAACAACGGGGCATCGATTGCGTTTGGAGGCAACATAGGGCACCAGTCCCGGTCTTCCAAGTGATTCAAGAGGGATGGTCGCCAATGAGGCGGGCGGTGCAGTCGTTGGCTGAGGACAAGCTCCTGGTACGACTGGTACTGCGGCGATAGACGGGGGACTAGCCGCAGGCAATTGAGGAGTGGTCAGTGCTGCTGCTGGACTGCGGTTTGATCCTGGTGGCGCTGCCTCGACCTTGATTGTGCCTGGACCTTGCTCTGCGATCGTATCAGGAGCAACGAAAGCTGCTTGCCCGACAGCCTGTGCCGGTTCGACGGCATGCGTTGGCTCTGTAGAACTAGAGCTTTCGGCAGCAACGTCTATGACCGACGGCGCTTGTTCGACCGCTTGTACTGGTTCAAGGATTTGAGAACCTTCAACACCAGCCTCGCCATGGATATGTTCGGCTTTGGGTGCGAAGTATGGAACTTGAGGAATAGCTCTCTTCTGAGCCGAACCCGCCTTCTTCTTTTCCGTGTGCTTCTTCTTCCTCTTTCTGCTCCACATCGCGGTCATGTCGCTCGTCGAATCCAGGTCCTGGTCCAAACTCCACCACATCACGCCCGCAAGATCCAACTCTGTAACCATTTGCAGCTTCAGATCCAAACTCGGACGATCGTCATAGCCGACCCAGTTGTCCTGTCGGTTACCATACACGAAATAAAACGCCTTGCCGTCATTGTCCCACAAGGGCATCACCTTTAGCTGCTGTTGCTCTTTTGGAGGATGGATCAGACTTGCGAGCTCGTTGTAAGCCATATCCCCACGGGTTTCGATACAACTTGTCGGATCGCCTCCATCCTTAAACGTCGCCCTTCCAGGAAGTGAGTGTTGAGAATCGGACAGGACGAATGTTTTTCCATAGAGGGCGAGGCCGACGACGATCTTGTTGCGAGGGACGCCGTGGTCGAGGTACATCTCAATCGCGCCTTGGACGCTGTGGCCGCTGTGTTTCTCGGTTGGCATCTGGATCAATGCTGTGTGGATGTTCACCACCTTGACCGCGTCATACGCCCCGTACAGGTCTACACGAATGCATGATTGTATCAGTGTGTCAACATTCATTGTCAATTTTCTCATGTAAAAAAGCAGCAATATAGGAACCAAAAGCGCAAAAGTATAGAGACTTACCATAGGACATGATCATGACAAAGTCAGCGTACGCGGCAACTTTCTCCATCTCAAACCCCTGAATCCCCTCCTGGAAAGAAGCCCCCGCTAGACTCAACACCAACCCACTTCCCTCTCTATCAAACGCCTCTCTCATCTCCTTGAACAACGCCGTGACCGACCCTCGATCCTTGTACGCCGGATACTCATGATCGACATCCACCCCGTCAAACCCATAAAACTGACAAAACTCGATACAACTCTCAATGAAGGTCCTCCGCGAGTCCGGCGACCGAATCATATTCTCGAACCGGTACATCGTAGACGCTTCACGCTTGTTATCTGGGTGCGTAAAACCCCATCCACCAATCGAGATCATCACCCTCGTCCCGCTCGCCAGCTTGAGCCGATTGATCTCAAAGTACAGATCCTCGTCGCTGGCATCGGCAGGATAGAGCTGATGGAAATCGTCAAAGTAGACAAACGCAAACATTACATAGTCCAGTGAAGACCATGGGATCGACGATGGGAGGTACGGTCGTTGATGACAGTTGTTTCGTCCTTGTCCGCGGTATTGGGTCCAGCCTGGGAAATATGCAATGTTGACAAGCGTGCCATTTGGCGGGAGTTTGTTGGTGGTTGTAGTCGCTGGGATTCGCAATCGTCGACCGTCTTGGTTGGGGAACTGCCGCTGCTTGTCCTGGAGATTGAAACCCAGTCGGGCTTTCTTATGGTGATGGTGGTGATGGGCCTTCGCGTCCACTGGTGCACCCAGGTGGCATCGGCCGAACGCTGCTTGACACCCGACGAGACAATAGTCGGCATCGTTGCCGCAATAGCCCCACTGCGAGCAACAAGGTCTGTTGGAAGGACATTCGCCCCGTCCTGGTCCACAGGGAACATCAGTCGACATGGAAGACTGCCAGCCATCTTGCTTGCCCTTGTCCTTGTATTGGTGACCGTTTTGTTGGCGCCTACCGTTCTCCTCCGCCTCCTGCTTCTTCTTGTCGTGATCCTTCTTATCGGCCTTCCGCCCCTTCTCGTTCTTCTTCTTGCCATCGATGCCCTGCTTCTCATGCTTGTTGCCTTTGCGATCCTTCCGTTTGACGTCCTTGCGTTTATTCCCTTTAACAGACTTTTGTTTCTTGTCGATGTTGTTGTTAGCGTGATGTTTCTGGTGCCCACCCGTCTGTCCTTTCCCACCACCACCACCATGCTTCTCAACCTCTTTCGATCCTCCATCTTTATCTCTGCTCCTGGCGCGGGCTTCTCCACTAGTCGACAATAGCAGCAGCAAGACCAATAAGGCTACTACCAAAAAGGCGGTATAGGCTCTCCTGCGACTGAAAACCATGGGTCAGAGAGACGTGTATGAGAGCTGCTGTGCAATAACGTATTGAAAGGGCGGGGGATGAAAAAAAGATAAAATAAAGAGAAGTGAGAGCGAAAAGAGGATGAGTGTCAATCAATCGATGGATGGGCCTATCTTTCTTTGATCCTGGAGTGGTAGAGAAAAAGGGGTGTGTAATTGTAATAAATGATCCCCTCTCCTCACCACCACCATTACTCCTCTCTTTCTCTATGTGTTTCTTACCCCTCAAACTTATCATCTGCCCCTGGCTCTGAAGAAAAGAAATGGAAGGGTGCTCATAAAGGTACAAAGGGGCACAGGCGAGAAAACATGTATGAATGCGAAGTGTGTGAATTTTATTTTGATGTAAGTGGGTTAGAATGCAAAGAAGAAAAAAAAGGATTAGTGTCTAAATAAAGAAGTAGGTCTATGGCAAGTTGTTGTGTGCGTTGCCAGTGTTGCCTATGTTCCCGTTGTCGCTCATGCCGTAGGGGTTTGCGTACAGGCTAGACCCAGAGTAGCTAGTGGTGTATGTAGGTGCATAGTTGTTGTTGCTGTTGTTGTCCATTCTCTGGGCCTGAGTCTGGAAGGAGTAGCCTGTGCTTGATCCAGTGTTGGTGCCATATCCAAAGTCCAGAGGTCCTGACATCTGATTCATTGCCGACGACGTAAAGGGGAGCATATGCGATTGGGTGGGGCTGTTCATCGCTGTCACTGGCTCTGACATGTATCCGATGGGTCCACCTGCCAGGACCGCGTGACTCAACGTAGGCGTTGTAGAGGCAGACGCTGATCCAATCTGGGTGGGTGGGGGTCTGCGCTTGTAGGGTCCACGCTTAACACCCTTTTTGCGAACCTTGCGAGTCGAGTCGACGCAAGTGTCAGAGAGGCCGTATTTGATGCAGCGTGAGCAAGGTCTGCCTTCGTCGCACTTCTTGCAGGCTTTCTGGCAATTGACTAACGAGAATAAGCAATGAGGGAGAGGAAGAGGGGAAGGTTAGTTAGAGGTGACAAATGTGAACACGTTCCAAAGATTTTTCCTTTTGCAAAATGGCGCTCTCTTTTTTTTTTTTTTTTTTTTTTTGCATATGTTGTCATTTGAGAGTATTCTATCCTGTTCAGTCCCTCTTCTTTTTCCCAGGGTCACTCGCGCCATTCTGGACAGGGGAATCGAATGAAAAACACAAACAAGGGAGAATGGGGGTGTGTGCAAAAGAAATGAAATAGTCCACGTATGGATAGCCGGTACGAAAACCAAAAAAAAAAAAAAAAAAAGAGGGAAGAGACAGAGAGAACAAAAGGGATGTGGGCTTGCTTATCACATAATCCATACAAGCGGGAAAAAAGTGTTAACAACTTACCACATGCATTCTTGACCTGTCGTCGCTTGGGCTTTTGAGCGAGGCTGGGGTCAGAAAGCTGCTGATATTCCAGTGTAGGTGAGGTGGGCATCGAGCTGTAGGGCGTTGACTGGTTGGAGTGGTAGGGGGTCGACGCTGCAGAGCTGAATGCAGATCCCAGCAGCTGATGGTATTGTGCATACTGGGCATCTGTCAATGGAGGGACAAGTGGCGCATACTGGGGCGTTTGACGAAGAGGAGCTGGGGGCAAGGTGTTGAACGAGGGGGTGCTCGATCCTGTTTGCTGTTGCGATTGGTGCTGCGACTGGTACGACTGCTGTTGGTGGTGGTGGGGAGGCGATGCTGGATAGAAACTCGACGTCAAATTGCTTGATGACAAATTCGACTGTTGGTGTGGCTGTTGCTGCGATTGGTATTGATGTTGGTTGGAGTGCTGCTGATGTTGGTAAGGGTGCTGATGGTAGAGACTGGGTCCTCCTTGATTATACCCGTACTGCAGACCGCTTAACCTCGGCGAGGATGGAGCAGACGCATGAGCCATGGATGGCGTCGTGGATCCGCTGGTATTGCCACCCATCATGCCAGAGCTCGTGGGGGTTGGGGCGAGCGACGACGAGTTCAGACCGCCACCCGAGGTAGGAGTGGATGATCCACTGTGCATGCTCAACCCCATGAGGTGGCTGTTGAGGCTGTATGGGTTTGGAGGCAGCGCCGAGAACGAGTTCATCGAGCTGTTGGACGATCCATGGAAGTTACCGTAGGTCTGGTGCTGGCTTTGGTTGGAAGGCTGTTGTTGCTGCTGTTGCGAAGTGTAGGACGACATAGACTGGAAGTGCTGATGCTGTTGGGGTTGCTGTTGATGGTACTGGGGCGTTGAGAGCTGCAGAGGTTCTTGTTTCAATTGGGGTTCTTGCTTGACCAAGAGGGACTGGTCCTGCTGCTGATCCTGCTGCTGTTGTTGCTGTTGCTGGAGGGGGAGGTTCATGGCCATTGCTTATATGACCTGCGCCGGGAGCCGATTGAGACTGAGAGTGGTTGAGCTGTTATGACCATTGATATTGATATGAGGAAGAGGAGAAGGGAAAATGAAAAGGATGATTAGCAGCCGTTTTTATGTGCTTGTTGTCGCTGTTTGGAAAACAAAAAGAGCCAAAAAGTGTAAGGTGGGATGGAGGATTTTTATTGCTGATTCAACTCCCGCGGGGAGGAGTGATGTTGGTTGGAGCGGAGAGGATGAAGGGCTGGGTGTAATGAGAGATGAGACGTACCTTTGCTGTGTAGGCTTGTTTGTTTTACGGCAGGGATAGGTATGCCAAGGTTGAAGTGTAGATCCAAGAAGGGGCAAGGATGAGACTAGGACGAGCGGGGTGCTTTCAGGAAGAGATGGTCAAAGTGTGAAGAAGGCGAAGGAGAGGAAAAGAGAGAGAGAGAGAGAGAAAAAAAAAAAGAGAGAGTGGGCGGGCTGACAGCTGGGTAGTAAATAAGAAAAAAAAACGTTTTTTTTGTTGAAAAAGTGACTGTCAACTCACAAACAAAAGAACAGAAGGAGAAAAAAAAAAAAACGGCCATCAAGGGACATGACTTATGACGATGTGCTTGTCTCTCTTTGCTGTTATTGCCTTTGCTTTTGTCTTTGCCTTTTGGAGTGTGCTCTTTGTCTTTGTTTTTTTTTTTTTTTTTTTTTTTTTTTTTTCTCTTTCACACAATATTGCCTATTCGCCCCTGCTCATTTCCCCTTCCCTTCTTTCCTTCCATTGCATGCCCCCCCCCCCCCTTATTCCTCGGGTCAATCCCATCCGGTTGACTCATACTCTCCCTCTCACTTGATATTTCTTTTCTTTGGAGTTGTCGTTAACAAAAAAAAAAAAAAAAAGAAAATTGTTGGTGCAGTCAGTGTTACACACAGTTCAACCTTCGTCGTGCTGGGGCCACTCTGCGGGCATTGAAGTCAGCTTCCCCCTTTCCACATCAAGCCATAAAATAAAGGTGGGAACCTACTCTCTCACAGCATTCAACACATAGAGTTAGAAAAGAGTGAGAAAGAGAGGGAGGGGCAATAGGGGAATATGAGGTGCTCTTCTCTATCGAGAAGCTCAACATTAAAAAGAACAAAAATAACAAGCTCCCGAACATATGTCATGAACAGTCAGACGTCGTAAACGAAAAACGTGTGGAAATGACACAAAGACGAGGAGGCAAACAACAACGCCATCATATACACTACAAAGGGAGGGAGGTTTTTTTTTGTTTTCCGCAGAATTCCGCTTTCTTTTATTGTGATGATGGGAGGGTACACGCACCGCAGATAAAAAAAACAAGAGAGAAGAAGAAAAACTGGTCGGTAACAACACTCAAAGAAATAGGTTTTTTGATGTTTCTCGTCATTTAAGCAACGACAGCCTTGACCTGCTTCTTGGCCTGGGTGCCCTCACGGAAACCGTTCTTGAAGCGACGGTTGACATCGGACAAGTGGCGCATGCGGCCGGTACCGGTAGTCTTTCTGCGGGTGGCCTTCTCACTCCAGTTGTCTGTTCAAAGTGAACGTATCGCCGTAAAAGGAAGGGAAGAAGAAAAGAAAAAAAGAAGGGCAAAAAAAAATAGATCAGTATTCAATGTATTCCATTCATTGTATCCTATCCTCCATTTCATAAAAAGAAATCGCTCTCTTCACGCTCTCTGCCAATGACACTCCCCTTGGCGTTGAAATGCCACCTCTTCACAGTCGTCTCATGCAATCCTCTTCCAGGAACAACTGCCGGGGGCACAAAAACAACGAGAAAAAAGGAGTCGTTGTGGATATGCCAGCGAGCTGTTTGCATTTTTCACGGTTGGTGGCGCAATCTTAATCCCGCTGAGAGCACGAACGTTCGCAACAATGTTGCGTGCTACAACCAGCTCGTCCTTCACTCATGCAAGATAAAGATCGCCAACGCAAGGACGCACAAAATGCTCCAACATTGTCCAGTTGTCGCAACGCCCCGCCTCTTTTATCACCCATAGAGTTTAGTAACCACGCGTATGACGTCCATATTGCCGTCCTTTCCTTCCGATTTTTTTTTTTCAATTTCCCACCCCAATGTACTGGTCCCCTCTCCTCCAAGGCAAAGTAATCAAATAGCAATGAAGATATCCTTACAGGAGCGGAGCTTAGCAGCGGGGTAACCGCACTGAGCGCAAGTCTTCTTCTGGTTGTGGAAGGAGCGACGACCACAGCTAAATATGATATACAATGTTCAATGTGTTAGGCTTCAGGGTCCATAGAACTAGAGTTTCAATTCCATGGCGACACACAATAGCAGCACAAGCAAGAGGGTTATTGTCGCCCTTGGTCCAGACAATTCTCGTAAACATACCGACGGCACAAAGTGTGAGACTTGGTGTGGCGTTTACCAAACGAAGAGGTACCCTTAGTCTATTAACGCATAAGTAGGCGACAGAAAGATGGGTAGTCCGTATGAGTACAAAGTTCTGGTGGGAAAGCGTGCGGTGGGGTTGATGCCAGGGTTCGGAGAGTGCTGACGGTAAAAGATCATTGCGTCGTCTTGTTGAACACTCCTTTCCTGGTCTGATGTCAAGGTCGAATCCTGGAAGTAGCTGGCAGTGTTATTTGTCGACGCTGGAAAGTAGATTTGGCGGATGTCTGGTTCAAGAGATCTTTGTTTGTGCCGAACAGAGTTCCTCCATCGACATGTAGATCAGAGGTCCGTTCTATACTGATGTTGTAGTGCTGCAGTCTGTCTCAAGACTATGTTTGGTCGATTGCCCTCTGTGCTTCGCCTTATGCTGAGCAAGAGTACGATGAGTTCTTATCGAGTTGGTGTTGGGTTGTTCCTGCTGTATGTGTGATGGCATAGTCCCGAGCAAACGAAGACTACGACCGAGATCTCTCCTCTCTCCCTCCTCTAGCGACATGATGTTGGGTTCCATCCTTGATTCATCTGTAAAAGGGTGATGGGTGTGTCATGAACGGCGGGTATGTTTCCGGCATAACGATCGATGATAATTCCTGTCCTGCAGCAATTGGGTGTGTCGAGATGGTTGATGGATGGTAAGTTCGCCCACAGATGTTATGATGGATGCCTCCCATCCTTTTTCTCCCCCGATGCTCCGCCTATCTATAATTTCGTTCGCATAATGACCATTTCTGATTTTCGTTGAGTTGAAAGAGAAGGTGTCACTTCTCAATCTTAGCCCCACTAAATTCAACTCTCGGTCACGTGGATCATCTTTTCAATGAGGGCAAACGCCTATTTGCCTGTTGCCATACCCTTCACTCCTAGCCTGGAGCCGTACCTTGATAACTTGCTCCATACTCTTGTACCCTTCCTCACAGCCTCACACGACCATAGTAACCATGATATAGCAATCGAAAAATGCCTTGATGTACTCTGTTTTACTTTTTTAATGAAAATGCTGCTGGGAATGATAACTGGGATTAATGACGGATATGCTACAAAGATCTCTCGAACGTCCTACTCGTTCGTCTAGAATCTCTCCTTCATACGAGCAGCCTTGGTGCGCAACGTCGAGTAAACCTTTCCTGGTGGAGAACCGAGAATGAGAGAGACAATGGCATCTCTGGCGGTCTTGATGTTCTGGAATGATCCGAGGATATGAATACGGCTAATACCAATCAAACACCAACAAGGGGAAAAAAGGGCAGGGTGTTAGCAAAGCATCAATACAAAGTAGTTTTTGGGTGTAATGCAATGCGAGAGTTAGATACCCAGGTCAGTCATGAACATACGTTTCTGCGAGGACGATTCTAGTTTTGCTGGCGTTCTCGATAGTGAATTTCGTCTTTCCGTCCTTTCCGGCAATACGACCAATCGCACGCGACAAGTGATCGCCGTTCAGGGTCTTCACATCCTTGATCTCGAAGGAGTCCAGGTACAAGTCATCCAAACGAAGCAATGCAGTGGCGTCCTATGTGAGTTAGAGAGTGTAAAGGAGGAGAGAGGAGATCTGTCAGCCGCGGCAATTGAAGGGCGCCATAGTTTTAGAGAAACGACTGAGAATAACGCCGTTGAGCACTCTCCTGATTTGACTTACGTCCAGATCGAATCCCAAAGCAAAGGCCTTGATGAAATCAGCTCCCTTCTGCAATGCTCCAGTGTCGTCAGTGTGCTTTGAGGTCTATGGAAGAGAAAGAGAGGCGAGGACGGTTAGAATTGTGACAGGGCAGAAGGCAATTCTCCGAGAAACAAAGCATTCGCCCAGGGTCCTTCTACGAGGAAGCTCACAAGGAAACCCTTCGTAAAAAAATGCTGTCCGTCAACTTGATTGGCACCTACTCTGATCTCTACAGACTTGCTCTTGACGTTCATACGGACTTGGAGCTTAAGATGATCGACGAGTGGGGAGTAAATCTTCATCCACTCGTTCTTGAGAGGGGTCATTCTATGAGGGGGGATTGGGATTTTACGCTGCTGAACCGAGGACTTGGACTGTTTGCATATTGAAGAAGTAGTGGAAAAAAAAAAAGTACAATGCGTTTTAGATGCGAGTTTCTGGTAGTCCAGGGCGAAGGGTACCAAAGAGAGTCTGTCGGAAGGTGGTTGCTTGTTTGTCGAATTGAGTACTCCGCAAGTTCTTTCCATCACTCTGTCTATGGGCGCAAAGGGACTTACAGTCATCTCGTTGGCCTTCAGGGCAGCGTACTTGGGCTTCTCCATTCCGGTATCCATGTCCATATCCTCACTCTCGGCAGCAGCTCCGGCGGCGTTTCCGTGCTGTGGCAAGTTGTCGGCCGAGATGAGCACATCGTCTTCGTCCTCCTCAATGTCGTTGATGGTGGGTTTCTGGACGGGCTTGGGGCCCTTGTAGGATGCCAGCGAAGACATTGTGATATATGGGAGTGTAAGGAGAGGGAAGGAAAGGGAATAGGAGGTCGAGAGAAGGGTCAGAGAGGGTCGAAACGAAGCTTTTCAGTTGAGGTGAGGTATTCAGTCTTGTTGTTGGTTGGCCACCCTCAACTTTTCTTTTTTTTTTCTGTTTTGTCAAAGCCACACCTGGTGACTGTTCCTCGCACTTCAAACGTCCGCTCTCCATTTCACACAAAGACGGGGATCGGCGAAGCACTCCGTGCTAGGCAGCTCTTTTAGTACTTTAAAGGTTTTGTTTATTCTTCTTACACCTTAGTAACGATTGTTCTGCAAATGCTCAAGCAACTGTTCATGCCCGTCTGGCAATACTCTCTCAAGAAACACACACATACACAAATTAAATAATGATGATGATGGCTTCGTTTGTTTTATCAGAGGATCCGTTCACTAGCAAACACTATGGGAAACGAATGCAAAGAAATTAAAAGATGCGTCAGAATCGTTCATTGCCAGAGCTGCAGAAGAAAGAGGTAAAAAAAAAAAAAATCACCAATACTATTTAGAACTGCAATCAATGGGCTTACTACTTTGCAAAGGGAGCATACCTTCTCTGTCATAAACCTACTCGTCCTCCAATTTAAACTGAGCGGCGTTCGGCGCCCAGTTTCTTCCCCTCCTGAAGCGATGCAGCGTTGTCTTCAGAATCATGTCAATCCGAGAAGAACTCATCAGAGTCGTAACCGATAGCATCAAAGTCGAGCTTGTAACGGAGGACACCACCGATGCCTCCGAAACCCTTCACGAACTGAGAACCCTCCTGAGATCTGTTGGTGACAAACTCCAAAGTGGCGCCTAAGGAGAAAGGAGAAATAAAAAAATCATCAAAGGAATGAGGGGTCAGCTAATTGTTGCCGTACCAATGAACAAACAGCCTTGCGGTCTACAATTGCTAACACAACGACAGGAGTATGGAAGAAGCTCTTACCAAAGTCCTTGTACTTCTCAGCGAGCCACTCGAGCAAAGGCATCTTCTCAACAACCTCCATCTCAGAGCCATCGGCGGGATCGACAAAGTTGGTGCGATCCTTCTCCTGCTCCTTGTTGAAATGCTTGATGTCGAGCTCGCCAGCAGCGTTGCGAAGAGTGACGCGGGCAATGTCCAAGTTCTCCCAGACAATCAAAGTCTCGACAGCTCCCATATCCAAAGCCTTCAAGGTATCCTCAACTCCGAAGCAGTACTTTCCAGTATCCTGAGAAATGGCATCGAAGTACTTGGAAATCAAACGCTTCTCCTGGATGAACTTGACGTTCGAGAGAGCCTCAGCAGAGAGCTCAATGGCCTGGTTGAAACCGTTCTCACCACCGTAAGAGACATCGACAATCTTGATGACCTTAGCCTGGAGACGAGGGTCGAAGAGATCGGACTGGGACAACTCGGTCTTGAAATCGGCAGAACCGGCAAGAACCAAACCAGTGACGTTGACCTTATCGTTGGTGATGAAATGCTGGACAGTCATCTCAGCGACCTTACGGACGTAGTTGTGGCGCTTTTCGTCACGAAGACGAGAGAAACGAAGGGCGGACTGACCTCCACGTCCGTGCTTCTTGGGCAGATCGACAGTGAACTTGTGAATGACATCACGGGTGTTTCCAGAGACGGTACCGAACAAGGTACCGTTACCATCCATGATGACGAAACCGAACTTGGAGTCAGACTCGAGCAACTCGGAAAGGGCCTCAGTGTGGAACTTGTTATCACACATGTACAAGGAGGTGTTGATGGGCTTGTGGGGAGGGAAATCGATGTTGACCTTCTTTTCCTTGCCCTCGTCGGTGACGACAGTACCGCAGTAAACGACAAGTCCAGTAGGAGGGACTAAATTGAAGGAGAACACCAGATTAATGAGACATAATGGTTAGAATCAACTACAAGCGAATCGGGCCAAAGGCAAAGGGGGAGGCACAGTGTTCCCCGATTGAAAAAGATAGAGAAAAAAAAGTTTGTTTGGGCCGCAGTGTCTTCAAAGTTGTTGTAGAGGCGCAGGGTTGTCGTCAGAGGGCGCACGGGCGTAGCTCTCAATGCTAGGAATAGCAGTAATCACAATAGCGAAAAAGGCACAATGGAAGCCTAATCGCCGTTAGTATGTCTCCTTTCCATTTTACTTACCCTTGGTGTAGAGCTTGAGACGTGCCTGGGTCGAGGTGATAGCACTCAGCACAGACAGCCTGTTGACTCTGGACTTGATGTTGGAGGCAGTGCCGTACTCATCAGCCAACATCTTGGCCACACGGGAGATCTGATCACCGGGAGGGATAATGAGCGAGATCATGGAAGTTCCGTTTCTGTGGTCACAGGCGAGCACATGGAGTAAAAGTAAAGGAGTGTGTCAGAGTTGGTTGACAGGCTGTCTGGGTGCTGAGGTTGTTGGTTGCGGCTGCAGTTCAGGGAGAGAGTGTGCGTTGGAGAGAATAGGAAAGGGTTGGGAGCAGATGAGGAATGAGGAAGGGGTGCGCAAAACTTACCCACGCGCTGCCTCAAGGCCCTTGATCAGCTTCTTGACCTTCCACATCTCGATATTGTTATCGATGGTATCCTGAGGCGTAGACATGGTGCTATTGTGAGCAAGTGTCGAGAGAAGAGAAGGAGGGGGTGGCCATTGTCAGTCTGTTTTCTTCTTGCCCAGTGAAATGATGACAAGACAGCCTTTTGCTTCGATGAGTCGGCCGGTAGAACAGTCGGGCATGGTATTAGCAGCAACAAGAAGACTGACTGAATGCAGCCTGTTGGTCTGGTTGTCAGCCTTACAGAGATATGCTATCCTGAGTGGTGATGGGGGAATAAGGGAAGGGAAGGGCAAGTTTTTTTTCTTGCTTCTATTTTTTTATTCAGAAAATGTGGCTTGTCTCATCACTGCTCTGCTAGAGACAACTATGACCTCAAGGCCTGCAATTAGAGTAAATAGTCAAGAAAATGGTGCCTTTGTCTCCCCTTCCTCGTGCCCTTCTTCCTGCAACTTTTTTTGCTTTTTCCCCTTGCAGGCTTGCCTGCTCAGTGAGCATCTGTCAGCCCCTGTATCGCAAACTGCGGTCGAGGAGAAGGTAGCAAATTGGTTGATGCCAAGGAGAAAACAATTTTCATGCCTTGCCCGACACCACCATGCCGCAGACAGAGGCAGGACAAGGTAGTATCGAGTCATCATTGCCCGCAGTTACTCTTCATTAGCCACAAGTGCCGTCATTGGCTTCTTTCTCGTATCCATCCAAAGACTGAATTGGTATCTTCGTTTATTATTCGCAGTTGTGTGAAAACTAAACGTGTTAGTCTTTTGACCAATGCTGGACATACTTTGTGATTGTCTCTGTGAACTGCGGAGTCTGGAGCATGTCATCATGGGTGCCCCAGTCTCCAAACTCAATCACGACTTTATCCTTACCAGCCTCACCGGCAACCGACTGGAGGTGAGAAAAGTAGTCATTAGCCTGTGCCGGGTCGACAAGTGTGTCCTGGTGTGAATGAATAACCGCATAGCGTGGGAGCACAAATCCACTCTCAACAGCATTGGGGACAGACTGCTTATCGGGAGACCCGTGAATCAGCGCCTCAGGGTCCTCTCCAAAGCCCTGAACCACAAAGTCGCGGTAGTCCGGCCAGACCTTTAACAGACGATCGACATTGTAGATACCCTCAACGCCGACGACACCACGAATGGCATTGTGAAGGGTGCCCCTTGGCAGTCCCAGGTCCGTCTCGACAGGTTCCAGATAAAGGTCTGGGCGCAGGGCCAACAGGCCGGTGATTTGTCCTCCGGCAGAGTGTCCGACCAAGATCAGACGATCGGGGTTGTAGTTTCCATGCTCGGCAGCGTGGGTGTACAGGTATCCTAGGGCGGTGGCGACATCCTGGACGTGTTTAGGGTGACGTGCCCTGGCAGGGACCGAGGTGGGGTCGTCCTTGATGTCAGCGATAGAGAGGGTGTAGTTAACGACGGCGACAATGTCCCCGGTGGAGTTAGCGAGGTTCTGGGCAAGGTCGACGAAGCTGGACTTGTCGCCTGTTCTCCATGCGCCTCCATGGACAAAGACGATCAGGGACGGACGGACGGCATTGCCTTTTGGAGAAGCAGAGTGGTAGATGTTGAGGGTGTGCTTTTCCCAGGAGGAGAGCGGGGCATAGGCGATGTCGTTAGGGAGATTGGCGGGAAGGAGAGACTCTGAGTGGGTCCTTGTTGTTGGGCCTGGGATGAGCATTGGAATTAGAATCGAAAAAGGAAGGTCGTCGTTGTGGTGATGTCGTGAGGAAGGAGAAGGCGATAGAGGGACAGAAGGGGAAAGAAGAGGCCGTGTGAATAAATGATGGAGTGGACGAGATTGAAATTTGATGACGGACAGAGCACGCACACACACACAACGATATCGGTGTTCAGACTGGTATGCAGTGTCTGCAGGTGCAATCAATCGTACTATTTGCTTTTGCCGTTGGGATGCACAGACATACCTTCGACGGCATCTCAACGATTTGCTATTCAGTCATCCTACTTGCAAGGTCGCTTAGCCAGACCGGATACATATCTGCAAGCCATTCGCCCTTCTATCCTCTCCTCTTCTCTTCTCTTCTATCATTACCCCTTTTCCTTTTTACTCAATGCGCGCTCTTCTTCAAGAGAACCCTCTCCTTCTTGCTTAATGATCTACCTCCCTTACCTTCTTCCACACCACTCGCCACTACACACATCATACATAATACACACTATACTACACAGCACAAAAATCAAACAACCGCAACAAAATGGAGTCAATTCTCACTAACATCCAACACCTCCAGGAGCGCCACGACGCCGCCTGGAAGGTAGCACGCGTTTCCTCCTACAACCACAAAAACGGAGACCGACATCATCGCAGCAACAAAAAGACCCATCACGGCAAAGGCAAAGGCAAAGGCAAACAGCATCACAAGAAACCCGTCCGGCACCGTGTGCATCACCGAACCCACGAGGGCTCACCTCACAAGGGCACAGCGCACCATCCTAAGAAGACCGTTGGCGACAAGACCAAGGGCAAGAACAAAGGGGACCACCACAAGGGCAAGAATAAGGATGGCCATGGCAGCCATAATGGCAAAACCGGAGGACATGGTGGAAAGAGTGATGGTCATATCGGTCATTCTGCTGATGGGTCCAAGCATGGACAGTACCATGGCAAGGAGGGGGACAATGACAGAAATCACTCTGTTCACGGTGACAAGGATCCTGTCGACGAAAAGAAACCCAGTAATGGAAAACAACCCGCGGACAGCAAGGAAGGTGACGAGAAGAAAGGAGCAGAGGGCAAGGATGGACGAAAGAACGGAGGAGATGGCAACGAGGAGGCTAAGAACGGATCTGACGAGAAGAAGAAGGGTGGAGCCAACAAGGGCGGCGACAAGGGTGCTGCTGGAAACGGTGATAGTGAGAAAGGTGCCGCTGGCGAGTACCAGGACACGACCCACAAGGGCAAGAAGTCCCAGGATACAAAAGGAGCCCTCCCTGGCACCAAAACTGGCCCTGCAGATAAGGCAACTACTCCACTTAACAGTAACGTCGCCACTCCGTCTCAGGGTAACCAAGCGGTCCCCGGATCGCCCTTCTTCACCAACGCTGGACCCAATATCCCTGGAGCCCCCAATCATCCCTTGGAATCTGGAAGCAGCAAGAGTGTCACCACGCCTCCCAATGGACACACCGATAATAACGATAACAAGACTTCAAACACCAAAATCCTCACCTACACCTTGATCCCTTTGACTATTATCGCCGGAGCAGTCTATGGCGTTGTCGCCTACCGCCGCAAGAACACTCGCCGACGCGCCCTTCGCCGCCGCCTCCAAGAAGATGCCGAAGCTGCCGCCCTGGCCGCCCGTACTGCCGGTGGCGATGATGACAACTCCTCGCTGATGAGCGCCGTCAGCTACCGCCCCCCCGCCCCCTTTACCAGCGAGGTTGATGTCACCACCGAGTCCCTGGAGACCAATCCTGATATTGTTGTCGGCAATGGTAGTCAGCACCTGATCTCAGCACCCAAACGCGACGAAGGCCATCTTGGTGACTACCAGGACTACTCCCATGTCTGTCAGTCTCAGATGTTGGGTAAGAAGTGCACCAACCACAGCATCAGCTGCTTTGTTGCCCTGAATCATAGCAACGGAGGACTTAACGCCATGGCTGTGCCCCGTACCCCTTCTGCCGCGGCCTCCAAGGTCTTGATCCCCATGTTCGAGCCAGCATCTTCCTCCTCCAACACCGCCGCCGTTGAGTCTGAGAAACAAGAAGCTGATTCTTCTTCGCCCACTGGCTCGCCTTCACCCGCCGCCCCCGCCCCCACATTGTGAAAGAAAATACACACATACACAGACACACAAGCATTCACGTCGCATACTGACTTTTCGTTTATTAGTGATGGCATTTGGAAGTAATAATAGTAATAATACAAGAACCAATGTGGTTCGTTAATCTTTTTTTTTTTTCTTTTTTCGTTTTTTGTGAACAAGCATGTAATAAGTAAAAATGAAATAAAACAAGACAAAATAAAAAAACCAATGAGCAACAAACAATCAAGAGCGTTCAGTCCGAATACTCTTCCTAAAGAATGACAACTTGTTCAACTTGACAGGTCCAGATCCGCTATTCATCTCAGAACTTGACACTCCGCTTTGGAAAAGACCACCCTTCTGGCCACCACTCGCCCGTTGCTGCTGCGAATGCGATTGACCTCCTGTAGTTTGTGAACCACCATTCCGGCCAGGGATATGACCAGGTGCAGGTCGACGAGGCTCAATCGCCAAACTCTTGGTGTAGTTTCGTTCGGGGTCCTGGTTCTCCATGCACTTATTGATGTAATCGCGGAGTCGGGGAACTTCCAACAACTCGTAGGAACCCTGGAAGCTACGGAACTCTTGGACTGCCTTGGCGAGCTGGTGGAACCGGCCGTAACGGAGCAGTTTACGAGTCGAGACTGGGACGGGTGTTGTTGGTGGGGCTTGCGAGGAGGAGGAGACATCAGAAGAGGCTGAAGAACTGTTTTGTGGAGGAGTGAGCTCCTTGTAGGGCGAGTTTCCATCCTCGATGTATGTAATCGCCTTGAAGTACAGACCTATAATGAAGGACAGCGGAAAGCGTGGTTGTTAGAATGCAAACTGTTGACGCGGTGAAATAAGGTTTTTCAGGCACAGACATAACTGAAAGAAAGCAATCAGCGAAACACATTGTTTTGATCCTGCAGTAGACTCCTTACCAAGGAAAGGGATGCAAGGCGTCTGGACAGTTTTCAACTTGTTTCGGTAGGCGCTGTAGTTGGCTTCGCTGGAGATGGCCTTCTTGAGTTGCAGGAATCGCTCCAAATAAGCCTTGTTAATGCCCTGTGAGAAACAATTGCAAAAAACAACGTTAGGCAGCTGAGCAATAACAAGAAACACGATAGGCACACAGCAGCAAACCAACAAGAACAACAAAAAACGATAAGAGACATACCTCCCAGGTGTTGTAGAGACGGCTGACCGGCGTGGACTCAATTCCGTTGGTGATGGCCATCAGGGTATCAAAGTTGTTCATCTTCAGGCACTCCTCGCCTACCTCAATCCAGTGCTTCACAATCGTCACTCGCCGCTTGACATCTTGTTCATCGACAACAGTTTCAATCAACCACTCTGTAATCTAGGGTGGAAAATGGCGGAGTAACAAAGCGCGTTAGTTTCAGTCTATCAATCAAGGCAACAAAGAATGAGAAAAGGCACCGAAAAGTATGTCTTACCTTGTTGGAGACTTGAATCATCCGAGAGCAAGTAGGCTTGTCCTTGTTGAGCAACTCGAGGTAGGGAATGTCTGCATACAACTTGCTGACCAAAATGGTGATTTGACGTGCAAGCTCTACAGCTTTGATATCCGTTACCGGGACCTTGGCCATGGTCGATTCACTCGATAACGCATTCAAGAGTGCCTTGGTGACAGCTGGTGCAGGCGGGCCACGGCTGTTGGTGCTATCTCGACCGCCAAGGCCTCCAAGACCCTTTCGGACTGCACTCTTGTCCTTCACAGTCGCGAATTGCTTGTTACTGTTACTGCTGGCGTTTTCAGCTTGTTGTTGCTGATCTTTGGCGAATTGGTTCAGACGGTCGTGAGATCGAGCCTTATTGATGGTTTGAGATCGACCACCAAGGCACAACGAGCGCCGTTTGTTCCCCTATTTGGTTCACGAACCCAACAAAGGTTAGAGCGTTAGCAATCGTTTTTTATGTCATTTACGTAAAGAAAAATGTCCCATGAAAAGCGAAGCTCTTACCCATTGGGTCAACATGTCCAAGAGACGGCCAGCAGGTCCAGGCAATGTCTTCTTCATCTCGTGGGTCACAAATTCTGTGATAGGTCGGAATGCCTCGCGATCCTTCTCTGTCACCCAATATCCCTCCAGCCACGTCTTGAACGCGATGTGCACCCTAGTGAACCAAAAAGTGGGACGGAGCTGAGAGTTTTAGTGTCTTGTAACATTTCATTTCTGTCACCCTGTCGCCTAAACACGCTTTTTTCTGAGTTCACTCCAGATAACATACCTCTTTTGAACACGGTCTTGCTTCTGTTGTGCCCAAATCGTAAGTTCGTTCTCGTTCAGACCCGAAGGTGGGGGCTGCATGAACCGCTTGATCAAGAGTTCAGTCAGCTCGAGAGGGGTTGTAAAAAGACGGAACGTCGTGAAGAATGTCATGACCAGCGCCGAGTCTAAAATAAAAAGAACGAAAATGATAAATGAAAAGTTAAAACGCGTTCAGGGAGGACAGAACCCTCTTTCGTTTCAGCAGTAAAGTCCCGCAGCCCCTTGGATTTTTTCGCGTTTGTTATTTTGATTTGTTTACCTGGAGCGTTCTTGTGAGTAGTGAGCATTTCAACAAAGGCTTCCAGGGTAGCGGCGACGAGTGTTCCATTGTCATTGTAGTGTACTTCTTCGGGTTCATAGTCATCTTCAAGGAACCAAGGGGTAACTGTCGCAGGAGTGGTTCCGTGTTTGAACTCGCCGCTAAGTCTGGCTTTTGTCGGTCCTGTCCGGTTCTGACGTGCTCGAAGAGTTGTAGGGCTCGGACCTCCTCGAGACTGCTGTTGGGCGCTCATCGTGCTTTCAGTCGAGACGCGTCCTCTGGCACTATTGGAATCTTGGATGTTGTTTCGACTACGCAGACTGGGTGAGACAGGACGTCCTCCACCTCTGGAGTGGACACTACTCTCAGTGGCGACACTCAGATTCGAGATCACACTCTCACGGCGTTGAGTCTTTGCTGTTCTCCTCGCGCTCTGTCCCTCCACGAATGTCTGAATGTGAGGTGTCGTAGGGGTCAAAAGTCCAGAGAGCAAGCTATCGTCGCCTCTCGAGGCTTGAGCCTCTGCTCGCAAGGACGAGCCGTTCACAGATGCCTTGGAGCCTCTGCGACCTGCTGCTTGACTCAGCTGCTGCTGCTGTTGGTGGTATTGTTGCTGGTGTTGGTGCTGCTGTTGACGACGATCCAGATAATCCAGCCTTGGTTCATGCTCTCGCTGCTCTCGCTGCTCTCGCATAACCTGGCTCTCGCTCGATTTCCTTGGAAGTGACATCTCGCTGCGAATGGACTGCACAGATCCCCTCCTTGAACTGGACGGCATTCCAGGGACGAGGTTGGTGTTGGTGTGGCCGCCAGATCGGCTGAACGTGCGAGACTCCGAGGTCATGCTAGGGCTATGAGGGTGGGGCGATGGGTCCCTCCGTGGCATCCTCTTGGAGGATTCCAGTCTGGGCGACACTGGGGTGGGGTTTCGGACACGCGCAATTCCCGAGGGTCGAGTGATTGCTCCTGAGCCTGCTCCATGGTTGGGGATCGCGGACGATGCTGACGACGACTTCTTGGTACGAGCACTTGCTGGCATACTGAGTCCCAATCCTGTCATCTCTGACTTCTCTAGCGAGAGATCTTCCGACTCCAAGTCTACAAACGACTGCTCGTTTCTGGTGCCAGGAGCTCCTGGTTGGGTCCTGGCTATCCGCGATGTCGCCGTAGGATGCACCAGCGCAGACCTGCCGGGCTTGACAGTCCTTGTGGCAGGGCTGATTGGTCGCGATTCGAATGAGTTCTGGGGTCTCAAGACGGGCCGTGAAAGTGACCGGGGGTTGTGTGCGACGGCAGGGTCGCTTTGCACAGGCAGACTGCCTCGCTGCTTGATGTTGACGGCCGCGGGGGCATCCTCCTGTTCGAGCTGGTGAAACGCCTCCGTTACGGGCAGGTACAGAGCTGTGATGGTTCTCTCTGCATCCTTGATAACGCCGCCCAAGTTATCCTGAGCGTCGCCGTTGTTGCGAGGATCTGTGATTTGAAATAAAAGATATGAGCATTAGACCCCACCACACTACAAAAAATATATTGACGACACAATTACACATATCTCCGTTTCACATACCTGCAACTTCGAATCGATGATCTTCTTCCTCGACGATAGAAACGCTCGGCTTGGCTCCCTTCTGACCGTTCATTATGCTGTGGTGAGGAGTGTTCTTCCCGCTCATGATGACAACCGCAGAGTCATGGCTCGACCGATAAAAGTCAACATGGTTCCGCTCCAAATCATGCGCTTCACCGTACGCTGCCTCTGGGTTGAGGTGATACCCATCCATCTCTGCACAGTGATGCTCTCCTTCGACCTGTCGCTTGTACTGATCGCTAAGTGAGGTGAGCGAGGCGAATTTCCGGTTGAGATGGAGCCCCTGGCTGGTGGTCGAAGTGGTTGGTTGTTTGGGCCGTGCTGGTGCCGTGTTCCTTGAAGTGGTGCCCTTTGATACTGCTGCTGCTGCTGCTCTCGCAGCCAAGTGTTCTCGAATATGACGCTCCTCTGCTTCCATTTGTGACTCTTCAGATGGCGTCGGTGAAGATCCTGGTAATGGGAAGGTATCTTGCTGGTCCTGATTGAAAGAGATACGCTTTGTTGAAGACTGCGATGACTCCTGGTTCGAGTTCTGACCCTTAGAAGGGATCTCCAAGTCGATGAGGCACCTGAGGAGGACCGAGGCGAGGTTCATCAGTCTGTTGAGGATAATTTCGGATGATGGTCCTTGGACAGTCAATACGTTCTCCATGATATGAATGAACTCGAACAGCTCAATGAGGGTCGAAGACAGCTGGGTCTTGTGGATGATGTACTGCTCGTCCTCCTTGAAATATGTCCGAACCTTTGTGTCGTCCGCGCTGATATAAAACGCCTCCACCGCCTGTGCCGACTGCAAGGTTGTCCTGATGATTCCGCTGAGCCCTTTGCTGCCAAAGCTGCCGTTCAAGCATTCCATGTACTCGCTCAAAAGAAACTCGACTGCCTTCTTGGCTGCATTGTGCTTTTGAATGTGCTCAGTCTTCCACTGTCGGACGGCGTTGAATGACTTGAATCCCTTGGCAGAGTTAGCTCGGGATACACGTCGGCGTGGTCGTCCGTGAGAGTTAGAGTTGGGTGGAGAAGTGTCGACTTCTCCCTTGGCGTTTAAGACCATCTCCAGCTCTCCTTCATGAATCGAAGCTGCCTCTGCTCGTATCCGGAGTCCAATCTCGCGGGCACATGTTGCGAAATCGGTGATGCCCTCCAGAACCTGTCCTGAAAAGATTCCAAGCTTCTCCGTGGCGAATTGGCGCTGTCGGGTCGTCGTCAATGTCTGCGATCCGTTGGCGACACGGCACTTGGAGTAGAGTTTCCCTAGCGCCCTGAGAATGACTCGTCTTGAGCGTGCGAGCTCTGGGTATGTTGCCAAGACGGGACTTTCGCGGGCGATGGTGTTTGTGAAGATCAGCAGGGCCTTGACGCAGGAAAAGACCTTTGCGACAATGGGTTGATATCGGTCGAGTTCGGCTTTTGAGGTCGCATCTCGCAGTTCCATGACATAAAGGGTCACTTCAGAGACGAAATCCGAGTAGGCGTAGGTGATGTCAGCAGTGTTAACGCTGGTGGTGGATGAAATGGCATGCTGATAAAACATCTCGCTCTCCATATCTGTCGATGACCCCTCAGAGCCATAGGCTAGTTGAGGCATGGAAAGCTGAGTGGGAGGAAAGGCAAGCTGGCCAGCTCTGGTCCGGCTACCAGAGGGCGAATGGCTGGTGGTGCCTTTGGCGGCTCCACTGTTGTCGACTGCTCCCCAGTCCAGTTGTATGCTGTCCACAAGGGCTTCCATTACCGGTTCGCCCAAGAACTGTATCTCCACGCCATCCAGTCCGGTCCTAATCTGGTCATAGTCCTCCGAGGTGATCTACATGGATACATTGGCAACAAGAGAATAACAAAGGCATTAGAGTTCTTGGACTTTTCAAACGATCCTTCTTTGTTCAACTTCTTTCTTCTGTATACAACCAGATGAGCGCTTACCGAGGTTGGGCGTGAAAGATACTGATTTTTAGAGAAGGAGTGATCAAATGGACAAAAAAAAGAAGAAAGCCATAAGTATGTCAGCCTTGTCATCTCATTACTGACAAACGAAAAGGTGTTTGTATAACTGTCTTCCTTACCTCTGACTCGTAAACGTCTGTGACTCTTTCAACGCGGTTACTGGGAAACCACCCACGATTGTTCTCGCTTTCGCCAAACCACCATCCTGAGACATCACAATGCCGCACTTTGATATATTGAAACTGAGTAAATGAAAGATGTCCGTCGCTGTCGGTGTGGTATTCGTGTGATGCTCGGACAAGAAAGTCCCCATCGGCCGCAAGGTCGGAGGACATGTCTGTGTAATCTTTGATGTTATTGCTGTCGGTTTTTTTGATGTGGTTGTTGTTATTGTTATAGCCGTTGCCGCCCAATTGGGCGGCAGTTCCGTTTATGGTGGATAGAGACGTCTTTGTTGATTGCTGAGACCCTGTTGCGACTGTGTAGGTGGTCTCTTCAGCCGTAGTACAAGTCGCGTCGTCGTTGCTGTTGGCGGTTTTACTTGTGGTTGTGGCCGTCCGTGCAAGAAATTCAGACAAGTCGTGGTAGAGTACCTGCTGCTGTTGAAGGAGCTCAGAGTGGCGTCGGGTGGTATTCCAAGAGACGCCGTCGAACTCTGTGGTGCTTAAACTGAGAGCGTACGAAGAGACAGGGGCGGCGGTGGAGGTAGAGTGAGGGATGTGCTGGACCTGAGTTGTTGTTGTGGAGAGAGGTTGCAAGGAGGATTGATTTGAACGAGGATTTGGAGAGGAGGAGATGGAGGAAGAAGAGATGGGGATATAGTTTGAATGTTTGTAGCGACCTTGACTATGCTTTTGTAAGTTGAGTGGAGAAGAATAGGTGTGTCGGTTGAGGCGGTGATAGGATGGAATGAGAGGGTTAACGTTGACACGGTCGTGTTGGTTAAAGTCGTGGTGGGGTTGATGAATGCTGGAGTTGACGTTGGTGGGTAGAATGCCTAGTGTGCCATAGGAAGAAGTTGTATCGGGACTGAACATTGGCAGGGGGGAAGTTGGAGGCTGCAAATGGTGCTGCTGTCGAGGGTGTTCAGGTGGGAAGAGAGTGGTATGGTACAGGTGCTGGAAGGAAGGTAGGGCTGTTCTGGGGTGGGTTCATGAAGCCGTTCTTGCGCCTCTCAATGGCAGCAAATCCTCATAGGTATGGAGAAAGAGGATGGCAAAAACAGCTCACGAGGAGCGAGAAGAGAAAAGTGAAAGGTGGGATAAAGAGAAACGAAAGAGGAGTTTTGTTGAGGAGGGGGTTTGAAATGAAAAAATGCGACTGACGACGAGGAAGGAGAAGCGAAGAGAGTGGGAGAGTTGGTCTGGAAAAGGAGTAAAAAGAGGGGGGAGGAGATTGGGCAATATGCCACTGCTACTCGCGCGGATGGGATGCGGAGAAGGGTTGCTTGATGTCCAAAAAAAAAATGGAGAGTTTGGATCAAAGGAAATGAAAAAGGAAGGGAGGGGAAACAGAAAAGGGAAAAAGAGAGAGAGGGAGAGAGAGAGAGAGAAGGGAGAGAGAGAGAGAGAAGGAAGAGAGAGAGAGAGAGAAGGGAAAGAAAGAGACAGAAAAAGAGAAAGAACAGGAAAGAGAGAAGAGAAGGGTAAGTCGTTGGGATATGGGGCGTTGTTGTTTTCAGTGTTGCTTGTTCAGTGGAAACTAAAGAGTGTATGGGTGTGCATAACAAGGCGATCGCCAGCAATGCCAATAAAATAAAATACAATAAACAAAAATGCTGCGACAATAGAGTGCCCAATGCGGCCACTGTTTGTCGCTATGAGTAGTCTAACAGTGAGGGCAATAATAAGGAGCAATAGATGGAGCTGCTTTGCCTTTTGTTTTTTGAGTTTTGGGATGGACTCGTTCTTTTTTTTTTTTTTTTTTTTTTTTTTTTTTGTTTGAAAAGGCAAACTTACAATGAGTAACCTAATCCTGCAAACTGCACAACAAAATTGGGATGTTAAGCAAGGGCAAATGTTTCTTCTTGTTTGCAACGTTTGTTGTAAGTGTCGTTCGTGGAATTACAAAGAAGGGGGAGGATGAAGGAGGGAAGGGACGAAGAGAGTACAAGGATAAGGCAGAGTAAATGAGTGAACGAGTGCGAGGAGAGACAGATGTATGTATTAAAGTGGCAAGAGAGGCCAGGAGGGGAGGAAAGAGGAAAGAGGAAAGATGAAAGAAAATAAAATAAAATAAGATAAAACAAAAATAAAGGGAGTGGGAGATGGGATGGAGAAAAAGAAAGAACAGAGTAAGAAAGAAGGGAGGGACATGAAGTGAAGGGGTTATAGTAATAATATTTTCGTTTAATCGAGGAAGGAGCAGGGGGGGGGGGATGAGGATGAGGATGAGGAGAGACAGGATGAGCAAGGAGGTGCGCTTGTAACCAACAAAATACAATGTTTTTTAACGCGGGAGAAAGAAAGAAACCAAGTGGAGGGAATGAGTACGACAATAATGTACCTTGGATTGAATGGCCCAGCTACTGTATAGAAATATGTGTGAACTAGAGAAGAGAAACAAAGCAGAAGAAAAGAAAAGAAGAAAAGAAACAAGAGTGTGAAAAAGTAGGAAATGAGGGTTGAAAAGAAAATGAGAGTGAGGGAGAGAGCACAGGATGGGGGTATGCTGAACACAGGTGGGCGTGGCAATCAATTCAAAAAAAAAAAAAAAAAAAAAAAAAAAAAAAAAAAAAAAAATAGAGAGAGCAGAACTGAGCACAAAGCCAAGCAAAAACAAAGCAAGCAAGCAAGCAAAGCAAACACATACATACACACAAACAAATAAAAAAGCAGCGGAAGAAAAAAAAGGGTTTGTCGACACCTATTCTGATCTTCATGAGGTGTTGTCACAGCATGTCTTGGAGCGGATATCTCTTATTGATGTTCTTCATGTCTCTGAACAACGGGCCGACCGGACCTGAGCAATCAGCAATTGGAACTGAACAAGCAAATATAACCTCACGCATTGCTGGAGCCGCCTGGAGGTAACAACAGAAATATATATTCCAGAACGACAAAAAAAAAGATCCAAGATCCAAGACGAAAGTAATAAAGAAGAAACATAAAAGAACCTCAGCTGCGTGCTATGGGTGCTGTTTGCTATTGCTTTGTCTCGTCTTTTTTTGTTTGGTGCTCTCTCAGTTTCCATTTTTTCTCCAAAATAAAGATGCCGGCACCATCGGAACCCGCCTGGTCAAATGTACCATCGGCATGTACATGGGTACACACACAAAACAAAGCGGTCTCGGAAGAATGGGCACTAATGTCGAAATGGCGACTTACAATTAGACCCGCTTTTTTGTTCACTTTGAAAGCTAGTTGAGTCCTGACTGGTTGAGCGGCTGAATGATTAGCTTTAACGGATTGTAAGGAAAACTGGTTGGTTGGTTCGTTGGTGAGTTAGTTGGATGGTTGGTTGGTAGACTGGCTGACTGAAAAGAAGGGTAAGGCCTCATCTGCAGGTGTGTACAGGCAAACGTGTACAAAACAACTATTTGTTTGAGCACATAATTCAAAGAATACAGCTAAAACCGCTATTTTTACAGCATAATAGACCATCAAGGACAAAAAGAAGAGATCCACCCAACAGCATGAGGAATGCCTCTCGACTTGGTCCGTAATTTTTAAACAATAGTTAGCTCGTTTTCTTCATGACTATCCATCGTAGAGATGCGAGAACTGCCAGCAGCCGTCGAAATGCAAATGCCATGGGTCGGACAAGTTCAAAGTATCCAAACAAAAGAAAAGAGTGAGCTTTCAAATTGCAGATCAGGCGCGAATGGGTTATTAAAAAATAGCGGCAAGATTGCCTATTATTACATTTTACTCATGAGTGCTCTTCCCTCCATTTCTCATTCCTCTATGTTTTCTCTCCTTCCCTCTCTCTTTCCCCCCCCCCTGTACAGCTTCGGAGAGATAAAGTAGCAAGAAATCCGCGAGGACGGATGGAATAGAAGAACAGGACGAGAGAAAGGGCGTCCCTTTTTGATGTAAACACGCACGCAAGCAAAAGTCCCGATGAGAGAGCGGGTCGATGGTTTCTTGCGAAAGATCTCTTTAGCTGTACCGCCATGAAAAAACCCCCCGAAAGTCCAAGGTTTGCCACCCCCCTGTTTTTATAGTTTTGTTTTATGCACCATCGTCCCTGCTATCACCTAGTGTGTCTATACAACAAAACGAACACTGGCCTGAACGGCCTCGCCTAGCCTTGGTATTTTTTTTATGATGCATTGGATGTTTGGCATGTTTGATAAGAGGCTTCCATACCTCCTCCTTGTCTCTCTTCTCCCCCCCCCCCCCCCCCCCCTTGTTGCCTTCTTGCATGACACCGACTAATGGAGAAGAATCTCACTGATCCAATTCTCTCCCGTCTCCCGCCTCCCTTCTCCCTTCTCCCTTCCTTCTCCCATCTGTCTTTTCCCTTCGTTCTTTGTTCTTTCTCCTGGGCACTTTTGCAATGATCTCGTACTGCTACCTTTTCGTCTCCCTTCTCCCTTCGAAGAAAACACTATTGGGAAGGGAGGGAGGCGAAGCGAGGCGAGATCGATTGGATTTTGACTCAGACTGACTTGCCGCTTTTCGTTTTGTGATCAGTGTGCCTGACATGGTGATGGTAACTGAAAATAAACCGCCCAAGGCCGCGCCCATTTATGTCCCTTTATGTCCCTTCTCTTTTCTCTTCCTCCGCCTTCCCCCCACACAACCTCTTTGAAATGAATCCGGCACTGCGCGCACTCAAGAACACGATCCGCAAGGACATGCGACAAAAGCTCGCTGCCCTCACCCCCGACGAGATCAAGCGCCAATGTAACTTACCTTACATCACTCCACTCAGTCTCTCATTCACACACCCACACCCCTTGCATGTACTTCATCAATAACTCATGACTCTGAAATAACATTCACCAGGAACGTGTACTCGCCACACACCCGCATACACCCACTCTCTCCGCCATGTCTCTCGTGCGCCCACATATAACACATACACCTCCTCTCCATCTTTTATCCCTCCCTTACGCCCACTCATATTATATTATTCATATGAATCCTTGACCCACACTCACAAACAAACCAATTTCGCTGTTGGAACGCGCCGTATCTATCCACCTCGAAATCAGCCGCCGTGGTGACAGAGAAGCTGCTGAACATGCCTGTCTTCAAGGCCAGCCAGAACATTAGTGTTTACATCAGCATGCACGGTGAGGTCTGCACTCAAGAGATCATCAAGACCCTTCTCGACCAAAGTATGTTTGTCATCCAACCCATACTTGTTGACCACACCCTCTATCCCGAAATGATGTCAAGAACGGAGGATTTCGTGGATTTATTTACTTATTTGTTTGTTTGTTTGTTTGCATGATGCCTTGTCATTCGCCTTTCTGGTGTCACTTTGTTTACTTCGGCACATTCCTCAACCTCCGCCTCTTCCTTTGACTTTGGCATTGCTTTTTTTTTAAAAAACTTGCTTAGAAAAGAACTGTTACGTCCCAAGATGCAAGGGTCCTATCATGGATATGGTCAAGATTGAATCCTGGGACGACTATCTGTCCCTGCCCAAGAACAGCTGGAATATCCCGGAGCCAACCCAGGACTATCCCAGAGAAAACGGTACTTTTTTTTATGTGTTCAGGAAATATTTGTTTATGTGTCTAACACTAACGAACATTATTTTTTTTTTGTCTACATTCTTTTGTGATTTCCCGCGTAAAATAGCACTGGAGACTTTGCATGGGCTGGATTTGATTGTCATGCCTGGATTGGCGTTTGACAGGACAGGAACGCGTCTTGGTCACGGCCGAGGGTATATGATTCAACACTCAACTACAACTCATAGGATCTGGCTGGCCTATTGCGAAACCCAAGATACATCAACTGCTCAAAACACGACTAACATAAGCCGATTTACTACCTTTTTCTTCTCCATGGAACAAATAAAAACTAGATACTATGATACATATCTCATCAAAGCGAACGAGTACAACAAAAGTGTCGGTCGTCCACCCGTGGCAACAGGTACACATCTCCAATGGATTGGGAGCTGTCCAAAAAACGCCGTGTGTTTCCTTTTCGCAATTATCGATGCAAAATTAATTAGGCCAATCTACCCACATCCCATCTGCTTTCTATCCTCGCTTCTGCTCTTTCACTAGTGGCACTTTCGTTGACAGAGCAGATGGTCGACACCCCTCTACCTAGATGCGAAACGGACATCAACCCTGAGCAGATTCTGCACCCTTGAAACGTGGAAAAAGGAGAGTAACATCAGAGCCTTCAGAAGAGCAGAAAAGTAGTGCAAAATATAAATTGCCAAACAGAAGCCAAGTTTCTCTCTCAATAATACTCATGTCATTAGGGCCCAGGAACCATTTGGAAACCACGGCTACACGTGCGGGGCGTCAGGAACCGGCCTAAAAGGCCCGATTCGGAGACTTTTCTCACTTTCCAAGGCGAAGCGATTCTTACGTTCGATATGAATTAACCTTAAATTTGAAAGGCGGTATCCAATCAGGTTACAAGAATCTGAAATAGAGTTGCCCGGCTAACTCAATCGGTAGAGTGTCAGACTTTTAATCTGAAAGTTGCGGGTTCGACCCCCGCGTTGGGCGTGATCTCATTCACTTTTTTGTTTTCGTTTCTTAACCTTTTGCCCTCTTGTTTTCCATCCTTTCGTTTGCATCGCCAAAGGTGAAGACGTTCTGAGAGGGGTTTTTTTTGCATTATTTAACAACGGCAGAACAAAAAAGACATCATATGGCGCTATACAGTTTTTGGTGACAACGCGGTTTATTGCTTTTTGGCCTTTTGTTTTGGGGATCAAGAGCTGTTCAACTTGCAGCTCAAAACTGGTCGGAGGGAGGTGATATTTTACAAGTGAGTTAGATGGTGGTGCTGAAAATTAAATAAGGCGGGGTGGGAGGAGAGGAAAAAAAGTTACAAGTGTTCCCGCTTTTTTGTGTGTTGTTAGTCCTCGAAGAAAAGAACCTAGACGGCTCCGCCAGAGTGGGAGACCATGGCGACCAAGGCGGCACCAATGCAACCACCATCACGGGCGAGCTCCAAACGGATGCGGGAGGCACGGTCCTTGCCCAAAATATCGGTCAAAGCATCCATCATGCTGTGGGAGAAATGGGGGTACTTCTCAAAGACAGATCCATCAATACCGATGGTGGTGATTTCGTTGGCGTCATCCAACTGAACAGAGGTGCCGTTAGCCTTGTGGAGGAGGGCTGCGCAGGCAGCAGCGGTCATAGTGGCGGAACGCTGGCCAATGGTATGGATCAACTCAAAGACACGGGCGCGGTCCTGGGCAGTCAAGCCCTCGACACCGAAGGAAGTCTTGAAGACACGATCGACGGCAGAGTGGCTGGAATCATTGTCAGACTCGATGGTCGACATGAACAAGGTCTTGAAGGCCAAGCGGGGCTTGAGGGACTCGGGGACCTTGCCACCGAGGAACTCAAAGATGGCATTCTGCTCGATCAAGTCAACAAGGGCGAGACGGACGAGCTCACCCATATAGAGACCAGAGACCATCTTCTCAAACTCCTGGAATCCTGGGACCAGGGAGACGGCATCGATTTCCTTGTCGTACTTGGTCTGGGGGAGGTATTCGGCCTTGCCCATGGCGTCCCACTCGGTGTTGAGGATCATCTGGTCGCAGGCGGGGCCTTTGTACTTGGAGACCTCGGAGGCGCGCTCAATGTAGGCGGCGTTTGTACCAGTGGCAAGGATGACTCCGATCTTGGTCGAGGGCGAGACGTAGGCATGGGAGACGAGGGTGCCGACGGTGTCGTTGATGATGGCCGAGACAGTGACGGGGAGGTTCTTGCGAGCGAAACCGCCCTCGAGCAAGTCCTTGAGGTCCTTGCCCATAACATCGGAGAGATCAAATCCCTTGCCCATGGCCAAGACCTTTCCGCGGTTAATGGCAGTCTGCCTATATATTTTTGATTGAACAAGAGAGTGGATGAGGGTTTGAATGGTTAGAAGGTTTGTATCTCGTCTTTTTTTTCGTCTCGTCTTGTGGTCATATCAGCATGTTGAATGTTATTTTGAGTTGTCGTTGTTATGTTATGTTGTGTTGAGTTGTGTTGTTTTTTGTTTGTTTGTTTAGAACAGAACCGATCGATTAAAAAAAGATAAACTGGATTGTCTCTTTTGTGTCCCTCCAATTTGCTCCCACGACATGCTCAATTTTCCCTCTTCGTTATTTTTTGCTTTCTTTTTGTTAGTCCGGTGAATACTTTTTTTTTGCGGTCGACGATTATTTTACTGCTACTCGTGGAATGCATATCCCTCCACAAAGCATCACACCACACAACGCCCATCAAGAAAAAGATGAAAAGACTTACTGGATGGCAAAGGAGAAGGTGACTCCCATCTGGAGCTCAGCATTGCCCATGTCCAAGGCAACAGACTTCAAGAGAGCAGCGGTGCAGTCAGCAATCCAGTCAAACATGGCCTGACCAGTTCCAGTCTTGAGCTCGTGGGTGATCTCGTGCTTCTCCATAGTAACACCGACCTGGCCATCGCCGAGGAGGTGGACAGCAGCGGTGCGGAGGTTGGTGCCACCCATGTCGATGGCGAGGTAGAGACCGGTCTCCTTGCCGGTAGGGAGACGGGTGATGAAGGAGGGCTGCTGGGTGATGTTCTTGGGGTCGCTAGTCGAGAGGCCCTCGACGAGCTCGTCGTTGAGGCCGTTGATGATCTTTTCAACCTGCTCCTTGGAGAGGACAAACTGGCTGACGACTTCTTGGAAGGTGGACGAGGTCATTGTGGTATTCTAGGAGGAAGAAGGGGGTGGTGAAAGGGTAAAGGCGAGGGTGAAGGGTAAAGGCGAGGGTGAAGGGTGAAGGGTGAAGGGTGATGAGGAATGAAGGAGGGGGATGAGTGAAGAGGATTGAGGAGAAAAAGAAGAAAATGAAAAAGAAAAAAAAAAAAAAAAAAAAAAAAAAAGAGAGAGAGAGAATGGGCGACAAAGAAAGGGAGGGTTATATATTGTTTGGAGTTTGAATACACCCTCGGCGGATTGAATTGATCAGAGATGAATGAGTGGTGAGGAATTAACGACCCATTCACTCATTCCAAAAGGGCGTACAATCATCATCACCTTGCTCAGCGAACAAGTGCGTTAATCTTCATTATCATCGAAACCTTGACTTTGTTCGTCAACATCATGCCCACAAACATCAATGGGGATGCTGCACATGAACAGAATCGACCATTCGAACTATCGAACATCAAAAGGACAACCACCAAGAAACACACCCTCACTCTCACTCTCTCTCTCCCATTCTTACCCTCCCTCCTTTTTACTCTCGAGACTAGAAACTGAACCTGAACTGAACCTGAACTGAACCTGAACTGAACCGGATCTTGGACAACTTTTTCTTTTTGGCTGAGCTGACCTTGAACCTTTTGAGGCCTCCTCTTCTTGACCGTGGACAAGCCGTTCGTTTAACAAAACGGCGACACCACCACAACACCACACCACACACGACACTGATGGGGTTTCGACCCCACAAAAATAACACTTTCTCTGTTTTCTTTTCCCTTCAGGCCTTTCGCTCTCGTCGGTTTATTTTATTACTTTTTTTTTCATCATCCGCGTGCCTTTTTATAACACTCACACGGAGCATATAGAAAAAAAATTCATTTCCAGTAGTTGGTACACTCATGGAGCATATATAAAGAGGGAAGAAACTGGAAGGGTTCATGATCATTGTCATCTTTTTCTTCACTGTACGAGTGGATTGTAAGAGGTTCCTGTACAATACATTGTGAAGATGGATGACAGAGAATAGGCTGTTTCCTCCCCAACAAGAATAATGGCGGTGGTCTCGGTCAGAAGTACACAAACACAAAAACAACAAAGAGAGGATTGATAAAGAGGACAGACATCAGTGTGGCAGGCACATTGAAACTCTCTCTTCCTCGTTCTCCCTCCTCCCCTTTCACCCTTGGACGTTGATTGATTTTGGGGTTTTTTTTCTCTGTTCCAGGGCGCAAAGGTTCGTTGTTTGTTTGTGTCTCCTGTGAGCGGGTGGTTGATGTTTGACTAAAAACGAATACTTTTTTTTTCGTTCCTTGTTGTTTATCATTATTCAGTTCGCATGTTTGACTTGCATTGAAGACAAAATAAAAAATAAAACAATGTACCCACACTTTCAAGACAGTTTTGACGCTGACAACGAGACAAACATTAGAAAAGACTGGGAGCGAGTGGGAGATGGAAGGGTAAGGAAGTCGACGGAAGAAAAGACCGAACAATTGCATTACCCTACCAGCCATCTTTTTTTTTTTTTTTTTTTTTTTTTTTTTTCATTGTGAATATAAAAAAATCGAAGGTTTGAGGCTCTCATTCATGTCACCTCTCTCTCCTCTCTGTTGATGATCTTATCGAAACCTTGATCCTCCAGGGCAAATAGCATGCGAGGTACACACTGTAATCAATTTGAAGGGAGCAAAGAGGGCAGGCGAGAAGAAAGACGACTACGCAAACCGTAGAGCAAGGAAGTCACTTGGCAAACAATCAAATAAAGAAGCAAACGAGGTTGCGGGGAACGATTAATGGTTGTGAAGCTACAGCTACAACTGTTGAAAGATTATAAAGCCGGGAGAATCGACTGAAAGGTGAGTAGCTCCTACTCGAATGCTTTGAATAAAAGTCGTGAATGAATTGGTATTAGAGTTCATCATAATCTCCCTCCAATCCCTCGAGAACAAAACACATCTTTGACTCTGGGATCTTGGCCAAATACAGCCTATCCGGAGAAAGGATCAAAGACAACGCAGGCGAGTAAAGGTGAAGAAGAAAGCGAACTGCTCACTTATTTCTTTGCAGTGTGATAATGCTGATGTCAACGAAGGATGAGAGCTGGCGAAGAATAGAAAAAAAAAAAAAAAGGCATGATCAAGTCGAGGAAACGAGTGAGTCTACTTTGCTCTGCTACTCCTTTCCTATCCTATCTTCCCACTCTCCATCCATATGAAGTTCTGACAGATTTTCCCTTCTTACCTGTTACCCCCACATCAATATCCTTTCCCACTCTCTCTTGTCTCGTCTATCAAAGCATGGTAGCACAAGTACGCTTCGTCGCACCAGATGATTAACCGATAAAAAAAGATGCAAAGAAAAAGAAAAAAACAAGAAAAAGGAAAATCAGTTTGAGATCAATCTAACTCTTATTCCTGAGGTTTGTCTTTGTCAATTTGTGTCCGTTTGGGGTAGGTTGGTCACAGGAGTTGAGAGAGAGAATGAGACAGAGAAGGGGATGTAGTTGAATGGAGTTGACGAGAACAAGAGTACCTTATGAAGTGGAAAGAGGGAGGGCTAGTGTGCAACCTTAAGCATGTCGAGAATTCTGCGCCCACTCCTCCCAGTCCTTCTGCTCAATATCCAGTGAGACAAAAGTGAAGAGGAAAAGATCGAAAAGCAAGGGGAGCAAACTATGTATGCCGACGCCTTCCCTCTTTCTTCTGCCCCCCTAAGGCTGGCTGTAACGTCGAACAAAGGCGGGTGAAGAAGGGTGTTAAGTCAATTAAATCACAGCGAAAGTGAAAACAAACAGGGAGGAAAAAAAAAAAAAAAAAAAAAAAAAAAGAGATCTAGACCGATAAGAAACGAAACACAAAAAGGTACATGCATTGGCCCTGCAAGATGCAAACCTGATTTCCTATCTCTCTCCAATCCGAGTCCTTCTCTTCTCTAAAAATCCGGACTCAAAAACATGTTTATGAAAAAAAGGTGGGGGTGGGCGACAAAACCTTGCTTGTGGACTCGTGATGCTTCAAGTCTCGTTGAGCCAATGACTCGTCTTGTTTTTCTTCTGTTTTATTGTTTTATCTAAATGAAAGATAATAGCTTTCCGTAGTCTCCCCGACCTTTGTATCTTGGGATACAAATGACAAAGGAAGAAGCAAACAAGAGAGAAAAGGAAGGAAGAAGAAGCAAGCGACGGAGGAAAAAAGGGCCGATCAAAAGGTGATATAGGTGATCTTTCGTTGAACATTAACCCTGTCAATTGGCCAATCAAATCAACTTGATCAAAAATGAAACTGTGTCAGGAAATAAACGGTTGTTTTGATCACTGTGCGGGTGTGGGCTAGTGAGCAACTGGCTTAACCCTTCGGTGAAGGTAAGCGATCAGTGTGGGGGTGTTGCACTCTCGCTTTTTTATTAGGAGAGAAAAGAGTTATTAGGGCCCGCGTTGTCCGACTAGGATGTAATAGTCAATATACGACTTGTTCTCCTCGCACTCCCGGATCCAGCTCTGCACCATCGCTCCATATGCCTTGGCTGACGCTACGTCCTTTGGGTAACTGGCACTTTCCCGAAGAGCCGCCTGCAGGTTCTGGAACATCAGTACCATGTTCTCAGCCATGGCCTCGCCTACCCGTCCACCCCAAGCTCCAACAGGTATCGAGAGCCTGTCCAACTTGACGTTTTGAAACCCCACTGCCTCCGACTCGCAGAGACGCTTCATTTTCTCGCCTGCAAAGTCAAAGTCCAACCCGCGTTCTTCCTGTAACAACCTAGAGATCCAACGCATCACCTCCCGTGTCCTTGGCCCTGCCCGGTGAACTCGCATGCAGGGCTCAAACAACTCGATCCACCCGCCCGGCTTCATTACTCTACGCAACTCCCTCAGGGCAACAGGCCAGTCGTCAATAGTGAGTCCGAGATACAGGAATCGCTGGTACACAAAATCAAAGTAGTGATCCGGGAACGAAAGTCGACTCAAGATGTTGGACTGGACAAAGAGACAGTTGCTTGGCACTGGTTGAGACATGCCAGGGAACAGGTCAGGGTTGAGGTCAACACCGTAAACAGTTGCGCTTGGATACTCCTTTGCCATTTCCTACATTAGATCGAAACAACAACAAAAAAATATGTGTGAGTCGAGCGCATCAAAAAAAAAGCGAGAAGAGAGATGAACGTAAAACAAAGCATAAAAAAGGGAACTTTGCAGCCAGCATGTTCCCATTTTGAGGTTTGTTTTGTGTTTTCTTGTGCAACTCCACAATACTAAAAGCGTGATAGTCAACACATGCGATCCATCGATGCGACGATGTTTTTGTCAAAGCTCAAACTAGGGATAGCGTACCATAGCCCATTCTCCCAGTCCGCAGCCAGAATCCAGGATCCGGTCGATATCGTATCGAAGAGGAGCGTGAGCGTTCCCTCCTCCAATATACTTCCACAGAGCGTGCTGTCCCTTTTGACTGTGTGTGAGCAGAGTGGAAGAAAGTGGACAAGAATGAAAAAGATATATACATATATATCCTTAGTAATAAGGACATGACACCTTTTGCTTTCGTGTATCTTTGTTGCCATTTGGCAATCCGTAGAAAGCTGTACCGTAAAGACCCAAGGCTTTGAAACATACCTGTCATGTACGCTGTGACTAATAGTTGGGATGCTGGATGCACTGAGTCGTTTCCTCTCCTCCATCCAGGCAAAGTTGGGAGAGGGTCTCTTCCTTGTCTTCAGACGACCATTATTCTCCTCCTCGAGCTCGGAGTTCTCCGATTCAGTGTCTGAAAGAGAGTCCATGCCATCCTCCTCGTCCTCCTCCTCTAATGCCTCGATCAATGACAAGCCCTGGGGATGGTTGCCAAACAACGACCGTAGGGAGGACAGAGTAGAACTAGGTCGTAATCCTGGAGGAGGCTCATACAGGTCTGTAGTGTCGGAGGTCAGTTGCTCGATCTGCTCGGATGCTGTTGGGATGGTGAGGGATGAATCTGGGGTTTGTTGATCGATGGGCGAGCCGGGTGTTGAGGCGGCTGAGAGGCGAGACGAACTAGAGGAGACAGCCGAAGAGAGGGAGGAGATGGATGGAGTATTGAGCTTGGACCATGACATGACCAGTCGACCCACCCGAGGCTCTTTCTTAAGATTCTGCAGGGCTGGATTAGAGATAGGAAGAATAGGAGGAGGACTGGCAGGGGTGTTGCTGCGTCCGTGGCCGTAAAAGTGTCCATCAAAGTGGTGCTCTTGCTCCGAGAGGGTTGTCGATGGTGGATTGGAGGGGCCGTCGCCTTGCGCGGGGTTTGAATGGCTTTGGACAGTCTCCGGTTGAGAGGCTGCTGCTGCCGCCATCGCCGCTGCCGCTGCCGTGATAGAGTTTGGTCGCGGTTTCGAAACAGGTTGAGGCACTGAGGGTTTGTTCGCGCCATTGACAGACGATACGGGGCTGGCAGGAGTGCTAGCAGGGGTGTTGGTGCCAGTATTGGTACGGCAAAGGGTGGGCACGTGGGGCAGGCCGGACATGTTACGACAAATGTTGTTGACGATCTTGACGCTCCCTGGTGGTTGGTAATACTGGTGGCAGTGAAAGTTGTATTGGTGTAGCATGTGGGCCGAGGACCTGGGCTTTTGTTTGAGCCAGTCCTTAGCCTCGGGAGAGGTTCCCAGGAGACGGAGGTCTGCAGAGAGTTGCTGCTGCTGTTGGCGGTAGTTGGAGTTATGGTCAAAGTCGTGGCTGGTAGGAGAGAGGGATGGTCCACCGTCGCCGTTTGAAGCAGTGCCTAGGCTGTTCTCTCGCCGTTGATTGCGGTGATCGGGATGGTTTTGCCGGGGAATAGCGACTGGTGAGGAGGGGAGGGGACTGGAGGGTCCCTGAGAGGGAGGAGGTTTGATTGGACCATATGCATCATAGCCCTGTGTCGACAGCGAGGTGGTTGTGGTCGAGGCGGATATTGGGAGGGCCGTTGCAGAGACGGTTGGAGTAAGGGGTGAGTTCTCGGAGGATGATTTGTAATGGTAATGGGTGTGGGTGGGGGAGACGATTGACGGTGCATAGGAGGTGCTATTGCTGGGGCGGGGACTGTTGGGTGATGTGCCTATGCGAGTCGAATAGAAGTTTGCCTGGCGGATAGAATCGACGTTGTTGTTACTGCTGTTGTCGTTGAGGTTGAGGACGTGAGGGCTGGAAGAGGAGTCCTCGGAGAGTTTGAGCTGCTGGAGCTGTAGTTTCTGGAGTTGCTGTCGTTGTTTGCGTTCGGAAGCGATGAACCTTTTCTTGGCTCTCCGCGTGAGCAGCTCGTTGACCTTATCCTGGTCTGCGCTGGATACGTTTCCCATGGCAACAGCTTACTGTGTGCACTCCAATTGTGAGAACAGGAGGGTGTATGGGTGTAAGAGTATGTGTATGCACTGTGTATGAGTGAGACAAATAAGGAAGAAGGTGGTTCGATTCCGTCTGAGAGTGAATATGAACTTTCAGACGAGAGTGAGAAGGGGAAAAGGTTGAATGAATGCAACAAGAGGGTTTGCGATTGAGTGAGTGTTCGTGAAGAGGAAGATGACGATGGATGAAGAGATGAATGAAAGAAGAAGAATGAATGAGTGGGAGGAGTGGATGCAGTTTATTGTGAGTGCTGTAAAGAGAGAGTATAGAGGCGGAAGGGAGGAGGAGTAGTAGAAGAAGATAAAGAAGACGACGACGAAGAGGAAGAAGAGGAAGAAGAGGAAGAAGAAAGAAGGGCGAGAACAGGGTGCGGGGAATAAAGGAGAGATGTACGTTGTTTGTTGTTGTTGTTGTTGTTGTTGTTGTTGTTGTTGTTGTTGTTGTTGTTGTTGTTGTTGTTGTTGTTGTTGTTTGATTGCTAACCACGAGGGAAGAGGTGAGTGCAATTGATTGATTATTAAACAGGGCGTGAGTGTCGATGTCGAGGAAAAGGAAAGGGAGAAAGAGAAAGAGAAAAGAGAAAGAGAAGGTGAGTGAAGAAAGGAAAAAAAAAAAAAAAAAAAAAAAAAAGAGGGGGAGCAGGAAGACCACCTGAAGTCAAAATAATAAAGTATTAAGCAGGGTGGGGTGAGAGATGACCTACTCTATTTCTTTACTATTCACACAACTTCAACTCTACTCCCACACTCTCATCTCATGCTCATGCTGTCTGTCCTATGGTGTCTATATCGAAACAAAAACGCTGCACATGTGCACACACGACATACATCAACAAACTCGTTTGTTTACTCTACTATACATCCTTTTTCCTTTCTCCTTCCCCTTCCCCCATCTGTGTGTGTGTGTGTGCGCGCATTTCACACAAATTAAATCACACCAACGACAAAAAACTTCTTTCCTGGTTCTCGACCTTTGTCTTGTCTTGTCTTGTCTTGTTTTGACTTGTCGTGTCCTTTGTTTTTAGGCGGCAAAAAAAGGAATTGGCAATGTCTCTCGCTCGGGATATAAGGAAAAACACTCCCAACTAAAGAAAGGCTACCTCAAATGTCGAACGAATAATAATAAATACGAATTCAGCTTGCGGCTTGATTGCAAGCGAAGGGAGAGGGAGAGTAGAAACAAGGTAGAGAACGAACAGAGGGCACTGTTACGAACCCATGGGTACCTTGGGAAGGGAACGTGCGTTTGCGTTTGATGTTTTTATTCCTCCATTTTCGATCTCCTTTTATCCTTCTCTCTTTCTCTCCTAACGGTCATTTTGTTTTTCTGTATCTTTGTCCTGGTAGTATTCATGCATTTTGCTGTTTATTAGCACGCGCGTCCGATCGTCTTTTTTTTTTTTTTTTTTTTTTTTTCTTTAATTACTTCTTCTCTCAGTGCCTCAATGGTTCGTCCTGTCCTGTTCTGCTCTGCGTGTATGTTTGTGTGTTTGTGTGTCTGATCATAAATGACCATATAATCTATGGCCATCAGACATCAACAAAAGGTGCCCAGAGGGGAGGCTGTGCTGTCAACATCACCATCCACCACCACCACTTCACAAGTAATCCCCTTCCTCCCCTCAACACCCTCATTCGTCGCTGATTACCATCACTTTAAAATACCCGTGGGCTCTTAAAAAGATAAAGCGTGCGTGTTTGTATGTTTGTGCATGTCTGCGTGTCGTGTATGCTCTTTCCTTAGAAACAAAGTCCTTTCTCTTTGGCACTCCGAAGTCATAGTCACTAGGCTCAGCTCCTTTGAACCCTTGCCTTAACTTTCTTTGCCTTTCCCCTTGCCTTGCCATGGTGTTACTCCTTTTTCTCCCCCCTGCTACCCCTCCGTGTATTATCCTCCTTCCTCTCCCTCTCTCTCCCTCTCTCTCTTTCACTTTCCTTGTCTCCTTTACTCTTGATTGATGTCCTCTCTCTCCTTGAACCGCACTTCCTTCTCTCTCCCTGAAGATTACATTCTCTCCTTGGAGAATAGTTTGTTTCTTCTGGCTTTTTTTTTTTTTTTTTTTTTTTTTTTTTTTTTTTTTTTTTTAATTGTTTGTTACTCGCCAACAAAGGATGTCTCCATGCTTGCACTTTTCTATCATTAAGAGAGAAAATGTCGCCAAGCCATCATCTCCCTTCTCATTCTTTCTTCTACCTCATCTTTCGACTGGACAACTGCGATTCTGAAAACAAACTAGATGAGTGGTCTGAATCAAACGCGAATGAAAAAAATAATCTCCTCTTATTTCATTGTTTTCCGTTTCCATCCATCAGCAAAGAAAAGATATCTTTCCGCTCTCCCGTCACCTCTCTTCCCTACAACTCTCTTCTTCCTCTCTCGCCTCCTCTCACCGCAATCTCATTCAGTCGCTTCTCTCCTCACAACCTCGCCATAGTTGCCTCATGACTTCGCCCAACAGTGGACACCACTCACAGGAGCACCAATCACCTTCCTCACCAGAACCTTCACCAGAACCTTCAGACATCATCGACACCAACCATACCGTCACCCGTCACCAACTAGTAGATAGCAGCAACCCTAACCTTTCACATCATCCTCACCCTAACGCTACTCCCCACACCAGCCATCAACAATTCCTTAGTCCCCTTCGATTACACAACTCCCTCCGCAGAGATGTCATCCACCACAATGTCGACTCTCGAACTATCGATCGCGCATCCACTGTGAGCGAACGCTCCAGAGCACGACACCACCATCCCAATAGAGCCTCATCTGCTTCTATGCCTCAGCTGCTTGCAGAAGCGGGGATAGACGACCTTACCCGATCCCCTAATCATGGACGACAATCAGTAACGCGTTCAGATATCGATTCACAAGCAGAGTCTAGTACCAGAGAGCGTAAGAGAAGAGTTGATCGACTGCAGCTCTCCCATTTTCCACACGGCCACCTTTCTAGGAGTGTCGAGTCGCCCACACCATCCGTCACTCCTCTCTCGCCAAACTCGATAAGGTCAGAAAAGAGCCGCCATTCTTCTACACGCCGCACCACTGGAGAATCCGCAAAAGCTCAAGCAGCAGCCGCGGTAGAGCTGGCGGATCAACAGAATCTGAAGGTCATCACCAGGAGCATGAGCAGTTATCGGGTGGTTCAGCTACTGTATCAAACTGACGCTGATCTCTTTGACGCCATTCGAGATTGGAAAGAGAGGCACCCGGACCTATGGGTGGACGATGCCATTGACGCCTTTGGTAACTTGCTATATTATTCATGCACTCATATCCTTGAGCATGGAGATGATAGAGGAAAACGTCTAATCAATCCATGCCATGTCACATCTAGCTTCTGCTAGGGGCTCCGATGCATTGGCTCAGCTCGTGTATTCAACAGAGGCGTTCGACCTGGTTCTCAAGTATAGCGCATCCCACAAGGACCTAGGGCCTCTCTTTGACAACCACAACCGACATAGCCAATCCTTACAGTCACCATCCATCGCTGCGCGGTCACCCTTCAAAAACAATCAACAAGGTCCTGGAGGTGACGGATCTTTCAGGTTGCCATCGCCACTAGGATCTCCCTACCAGTCTTCACAGGCCAATCAGACTACTATGGACTCAACAGAATCGCCTTCTGTAAAACGTCACCCTTCGATCATCTCGCGACTCAGGCACTCACCGGCAAAGTTGTTTACTCGACCACAATCTCCAAGTTCATCCCTCAACTATGCAGCCAATTCACCAAGAACGTCAACGGATTTCACAGGAGATCAACTGCACTCGAGCACTGCCTACCAGAACAGCCCCTCCATGTTTCAACAACAACCACAACAAGATAGCGTCCCAGTGTCGCCATCTCGATACCCTTTTCAACCTCTTGAGCCACTGGACTGCTCCACCGACCTATTTCCAAGTGTAAAGTCTTCGACTGTTGTTGGCAACTCTGCGCAGACCTCCGGCGTGAGCTATGAGTCCAATGCCAACACCCCTCACCAATATGGCCCATTCCCACCACCGCCACCGCCACCACCAGCACCATCAATTTCAATACCATTTGATAATGAAGAACAGCTATCATCCCGTATGTGCGGTCCAGAAGAACAACAACAGAAGCAGCAAATAGCAACAGAAGAAAATCGAGGCATTCGGAAACGAAGGAGCCAACGGCCGAGCAAGGCTAAGATGAGGGAATGGAAGATTCAGCTCCATCGACGTGATTTTCAGCTGGCAATGTTGAAGGAGGGGTTATTTCTGGAGTTGGAAAAGTCGATCGACTCAGACGCAGTGTATGTGAAAGTACTGGCACCTTTCTGGAGACTCGCAGAGGAGGCGCAGACAACCAACTGCAAGGCTGACCTCGCTGTAAGTCAATCAATCCCTTCTATTGTTCATTTTAGCGCATATTTTTGTTTGCCACTAAAAACACGATCGGCACGTTTCTCTGTTTCCTATTAGAGTTCGATCTTACCTTCAATCCCATACATATCAAGGATCTTTCCAGCCATCTCGCGACTGTTCCCTTGCTTGAATCAACCTGGACTCGAGCAGCGAAGAGAGGCTGTGTTATTTAAGGCAGCCCGTCTTGCCGATTTTCATCTTGCAGAGCCAGGCAGGAGATGGTCCGACGTCGTGCGACATGCTGGCGCAATCCGGAAAGACGGGACTCATGTTGGATCCCACTCTGGCACCGACAGCCGACCAGGCTTTTTTCAGACTAGTCGTCGAGGTTATTTGGTAGGCTGCTCTTTCATTTCACCTTAATGGCCAGGAAGGAGCAGGAATAGCATAATCGCAGGTATACTCACTCGCCTCTTTTTTTATTTTATTTCATCATGAGCCACTTAGGTGAACAGTATTATGATGAGAACAGAATCCAGGAACCATCCCTATGGTCGCAAGATGGGTTTACGATCCGCTCTGAGGCGTGGTGCATACCAAAAATTGTACTTTAGTTTGCACTTTGACTGGAGGTGTTTGCCCTATTTCACATCGCAACGATTTTTACTCACGGCTTCTTTTTCTCTGCTCAACCTTCACATAGATTCGCACTGCATGATGGACCATTCAAGTCGCAGTCAAAGTCGATGAACGAGGCAAACTACAGAGCACAGCTTCGAGTCAAATGGGCGCGACGATTTTGGAGGAGCCAACCGTTGGACCTCGTTAACGCATATTATGGCGAGCGGATTGGTGTCTACTTTGCCTGGCTGGGTCACTACACTAAGTGGTTGACATTACCAGCTGTCGTAGGAATGGCAGTGTTCGTCTTTGGTATCATCAACGCCGCACGGTAAGAGAACTCACGGTTCTTATTTACCTTTGCGTCATGAATTTCGTGGATGAAAAACAAAATGTTAATTTTTCATTTCTCTCTCTTACCCCCTTTACCTCTCGACGTAGCCTCAACAAGTTAGATGCAACACCTAACGCCCTGTTCGCGATCTTTGACAATGTGCTCACCATGCCTTTTGCGCTCTTCATGTCAATGTGGTCAACAGTCTACATCGAATTCTGGAAGCGCGCGAACCAGTACTATGCCTTCCGCTGGAACATGATCGACTACGAGAGGGTTGAACTTCCCAGGACCGAGTTTCGAGCTACCAGGGTCCGGTTCTCGCCCGTGACAGGGAAACGCGAGTTGTACTATCCTGTCTACTGGAAGGCGCTCCGTCTCTTTGCTAGTTCTGTCGCCGTCATCATTGCCGTAAGCTAGCGTCTGTTTTTTTTATGGTCAGCTATTTTTCTCTCACTCTCTCGTTGTTGCTAACGCTTTTCAACTTTTTGTTTGATTTTTCTAGGTGTTGGTTGTTATCGGATCGGTTGCTTGTCTGATGATATTCAAGGCGTGGTGCAGGCACCATCTTGGCGGTCCTTATGCGACGATAGTAGCTACTGCTATGCTCAATTTGATTATCATTATTATTCTTGGAGAGGTACGAGATATTAGTCATGGCATGGTTCATCTTGCTTTTGATGTCAATGGCCTTTCTGACCCCAGTCCTTTATTTTTGATAACGACAGATATGGTGTCGTCTGGCGGAATGGTTGACTGACAAGGAGAACCACAAATATACCGATGCGTATGAAGGTAACTGAACTGGTGGTGTACATTGAGAGAGTGTCGCCTTTTTTTCTTAATTTTGTGCGACCAACTAAACCAGTATCTCTCCTCCATCGCGTAGATTCTCTCATCATCAAACGATATCTATTTGACTTTGCAAACATGTACGCCACTCTGTTCTACTATGCATTCTTCAAAGCGCCAGTAAGTCCTTCGTCCCTTCCTTTTTTTCAGCTTCCTTGCATGCGTCTTGCTTGTCTTGATGAGGATAGCCAAGACCATTTTCTCACCGTGCTTTTTTTTTTTTTTTTTGCTTTTCGATTCGAGCAATTCAGTTTGGTGGTAAGGTGCTGCACAGACCCGATCTGAGGGACACATGCCTTTACGACTCGTGCATCACTGAACTCACAGTCCAACTTGCAGTCGTATTCATCGGAAAACAGTTCCTCAACGGTCTATTCGAGATGGTCTTCCCGTAAGATGTGAAATGGCACATGCATGGTTCCTTTTTCGTGTTGTGGAACAAGTAACGGAAGAATGACGACGCAAATGCTAATGCGTAAAAAAATGGTTACATTTTGATAGGTGGATCAAGAAGACATGGAACAGGAAAAAAATTCTTGCGGAGCAGGCGTTGAAGAGACTCGAGTTCCTCAAGGCGCGGAGACAGAATAGGACACCACAATGGGTCAAGGATGACGAGCTCCCCAGCTATGATGGTCGCATCCTGAAATGCTATCGGAAAACAGGTACTTTTTCGCACACATACTTGCTGAAGAGGGGGGGTTATTGCTTTAATCTCTATTGTTGTTATGCAACAGATTGAAGGCGCGTACTAACCACAACTGCCTTGATGAAAAAAAAACCCCCCAAACAAACATGAATGCTAGTTATCCAGTTTGGGTTTTGCACACTGTTTGTCACGTCGTTTCCTGTGGCCCCTGCGTTCGCATTGATCAACAACTGGATTGACCTTCGAATGGAGGCATATCGCCTGTTGACACAGTACCGCCGGCCCATCGCCTATCGCGCTCAGGACATTGGTAAAAATGCAACGGCTTCAAGACTCCATAGTATTTGATCAATGACTCCTTATTCACCTTATATTTCATTGGCCTGACCACACTCACATGGTCTTTTTCTCTCTCTCCCTCTTTCTGTCTCTCTTGTGCGTGCGAACATGGCAATAGGAATGTGGGAAAAAATCATGGAGTTCGTGTCGTTCACATCGGTCATCACAAACGCAGCTATTATCGCCTTCAGTTCCCTCTGGATCAAACAGAACCTCTTCATCAAATACCTCCACGCGACCAAAGACGAAGAGCTCCTCGCCGCCCAACTAGGCTTCATCCTAGTCTTTGAGCATGTAGTGTTCTTGTTCAAGATTATCCTCCGTGCTGCGATCCCCAACGTACCACTAACGATCAAGTTGGCAGTCCAGCGGTCAAAGTATATGAGCCGTGTTGCGAATGAGGGGCTGGACTCGGAAATGGATGAGGATTATGATGACGATGACATGGATAGTCTGAGTCAGTCGGATGAGACGGATACCCAGTCGTCGGACGATAATGACGATGACGATGATGATGATGAGACAGTGTCCAGGAGAGGGTCGAGTCTTTGGCGTGCACAGACTCATCTGGGTATTGGATCGAATACATCTGGAGGCGGGGATGAGGTTGATAGTGGTCAAGCTGATTCAGAGGGAGCCAAGAAAAATAGTCATCCAGGATTGGGTATGGTCCGTTCATGGAGCAGTCGGGTGCTGCAGTTTGGAGGGTCGTCATCGAAGAGGAAGAAGAACAAGAGGAAGCATCAGAGGGAAATCAATGATGCAGGATTAAGAGGTAAGAACGGCGCAGCAACACTCTCGGCAGCTATGGCAGGAGCATTACCCAAGATTCAAGAGACCCCACCGAGTATTCGATCAGAGAGTGTCGCAGGGACCAATGGAGCTGGAACTGGACCTGGTGCTGAGAGACGGAGACGACCTGAAGATTTCAATGAGTTGGATGACGGATATGGGGACAGTATCATGACTCAACAGCAACAAGAAAAAATACAGCATCCGTCGCCACTGGCACAGTCACCTATTGTTGGAATTGACCGTCCTTTACACCCAAGCCAGTCTCTAAGCAGCCAGCGACGACCACCTATGCCTCAGCGCGCCAACACAGAGATGGACGGCGAATGGATCGTATTAGAGGAGAAAGGAATGTAGTGTGTGTACGATAAACGAGCAAGTCTTCAACCTTTTTTGTATTTGATTTTTACATTTGGAGATCAGGGGGGGGGGGGGGGGGGGGTTGATTTCTCTGACAAACAGTACAAAGGAGACATTCGGGAGTAAAGAGGACTACGGACCAAACTCTTCAGTGCACTATCTGCCAGTCACAGTCCGGTCCGGAGCCTGGCTCTGCGCAACAATTGTAGCTGCTCTTCACAGCTAAACGGAAGAAAATAAAACTAGATACGAATAAAGGGGAACCCTTCCCATCCTCTCCATCAATTACAGCGTCCTCCTTCCAAACAAACTCTCCAACAGATGCTCGTCAGCAGCGCATGGATTCTTGGTCGCTCCAGGGCATGTCCGGTCCTCATGTGTGGCTAGCGAAGCGCCACAAGGGCAGAGACCATCACGCGTGATGTAGCCATATCCTTGACTCCAGCCACGACTGGAGCCTATGTATTTGGATGTCTTGTTCTTGGCAGAGATGCCTAGACTCATGTGTGGCTGGCGAAGCTCCAGTTTCCCATCTCTTCATTTTAGATAGGGTAAGCGAATCTGACGTAGTTCATATTACAAAGGTAATAGACATGCTTAGGGTTTAAAAATGTCTAAAAATCAATCTCGGCAGCTCACTAAGCTGATACAGCTTAGAAAGGGTTTGATGCTCGCATAGCTTAGTCGGTAGAGCGTTGTGCTAATAACGCAAAGGCCGCAGGTTCGATCCCTGCTGTGAGCAATCTTTTTGCCATCAAGCGTCACCATCCCTGGTTTTCTATCCTGTATTTCTACATCTCGTCTTTGTGAATTTACTTTTTCTCTTCTCTTCTTCTTCACACTCTTACTTTCCTTTTCACGCACCTCACTCTTTTTTTTTTTTTTCTTTTTTTTTTTAACCTTCTCACGACAACTCCTCCTCCTCACTTCACGGGCATTAACCGCATCAACTTTCCCGCGCCTTTTTTCACTTATCCACCCTCATGGCAGAGATTTCATCCCTTTCGTCGCTCCTCAAGCGACTCGAAGCTGCCACCACAAAGCTCGAGGACCTGGCCATGGCCGGGGCATCCGCTTCCAACGTCTCCTCCTCCTTGACCGGCAGCAGCGGAGCGCACGCTCCTCAGGGCCAGCTCTCCCAGCTCGCCGAGTCTGCACCTGCTTCCTCCCAGCAGGATGCCACCCACCCCCATGTCGAGGGCTTTGATGAGCTCTTGAACGGACCCGCCAAGGGCTACTACGACCTCAGTAAGACAGTCGGTGGCCTTGTCGAGGAACAGGTACGCACTTTCATGCCACAGGTTGACTTGTTTTTTTGCTATTGTTTTTTTCCTCGCGCGTCTTTCCGTCGTTTTTGTGCCTGAAAACGAACGACTACAACAGCACTATTATATATGCCACATGGTCACCACTAATCAGGGTTCGTGATTATCACGCTTCCTTTCTTTCTTTCCGGCATTGACCCTTTTTATTTGTGTTATTATAGGCCAACTATGTTCGCGACTTGTTTGCTGCCCAGCGGGAGATGATCTTGGTTGCGACCTTGAGCCAAAAGCCTCCTCTGACCTCAGATGTCTTCCGTCAGTTGCTGGAGCCCACACAGAAGGAGCTGATGAAGGTGATTGAGGTTCGAGACAAGAACCGCGCCAGCCCTTTCGTCAACCACTTGACCGCTGTTGCCGACGGTATCCCCGCACTCGGATGGGTCGCCATCGTAAGTTGACTACAATAATGTGCGCTGACACGTCGTTGTATCTTTTTTTGTTCTTTGCGTTTCTTTGGCAATTGTCGTTATTCCTGTATGATGATTTGGTGGGCTGGTCAAAAAACATTATTGAAATGGCTCCGAGGGAACATTACACTATTTCTAATAATGGGTTCACTATTCTCTATGTTTCTTGCTCAATTATTAGGAGCCCAAGCCCGCACCTTATGTGGCTGAGATGAAGGATAGTGCCCAGTTCTATGCCAACCGCGTCGTCAAGGACTGGAAGGAGAAGTAAGTCGGCTTAATTGATGTTGTGTCGTTTTCCGTGTCAATTCGGTTTGTCGCGGTGTGAATTTTTTTTTATGGTTATTTTCGTTATGGTCAAAGACTGGATGAACAGGTGGTCAACATGGCGTGACCCTGCGCCAGGACGCACAATCATGGAAAAGGGGTGGAAAGGAAACGACACAAGCTCAGGAAAGAAACGGCGGACTCACCATCTCCTTTGGGGTTGTTCTACTTTTGATGCTCAATAGGGATCAGAACCACGTTCTTTGGGTCCGCGCATACATGAACCTGTTGACCGAGTTGCAGAACTATGTTCGCAAGTTTCACACCACTGGATTGGTCTGGAATCCCAAGGTATGTCCTTGACTCCTAGAGAGAAAAAGGATCTTGGATCGAACTCTGGACTGAGTATAACCACTCGCCCCCCTTGCAATTTGGAAGGAAACCTGCATGGATTTCCTGATGGGTCAATAACTAAAACGATTTCATTGTTTCCATCACTGGCCTTTATAGGGAACACTTCTTGATGGCAACAACGTGAAGCGCGCTTCAGCCACGCTTGCTCCCGCCCCTGCAGCTGCAGCTGCAGCTGCTCCCGCCCCTCCTGCTCCCTCTGCAGGCGGCCCCCCTCCTCCCCCTCCCCCACCACCACCAATGATGCTGGATACACCTGCTCCTGTCCAGAAGACCGCCGAGAATGACATGTCTGCTGTCTTTGCTCAATTGAACCAGGGAGAGGCTATCACTGCAGGATTGCGTAAGGTTGATAAGAGCAAGATGACCCACAAAAACCCTGAGCTCCGTGCCTCTGGCATGGTCACATCTAGCCCCGGTAAGACATTCTTATATGTTTACTATAGTTGTACAAGGCACTGGTAGATTTTTCTTTGCAATTGGAAGCTGATCGGATGAACCCGAACAATTGTATATGAATAGGCAAACCTGGTTCTCCTAAGCGGGCTGGTCCCGGTGCTCCCCCCAAGCCTGCCTCATTGACACTCAAGAAGCCACCAAAGCTGGCCTTAGAAGGCAACAAGTGGGTCGTTGTAAGTATATCTTTCTCTCGTGTTTTACGCATCGTCGATGTATCTTTTCAAGGGAGCAGTATGTAACTTCATCTACCCCCATCACTTCATAGGAAAACTTTGAGAACAACAACGAAGTGATTCTGGATCAGGTTGAGCTCAATCAGTCGGTGTACATTTACGGATGCAAAAACTCGACGATTCAGATCAAGAGCAAGGTCACGACGATTGCAATGGATTCTTGCACAAAGACAGGACTCTGCGTGGATTCTTTGATTTCTTCGCTGGATCTCGTCAACTCCAAGTCGGTCCAGGTTCAGATCTTGGGTCGTGCCCCTACCGTCAGTCTGGATAAGGTCGATTCGTGCATGGTCTACTTGTCGAAGGAATGCCTGGATGTTGAGATCTTGACGTCCAAGTGTTCGGCGGTCAACATCTTGACACCCGAGACGACAGAAGATGGCAACGACGACTTTGTTGAGCGTCCTGTTCCTGAGCAGTTCTTGACCAAGATTGTTGATGGCAAGGTCATCACCACTGCTGTCGAGCACAGTGGATAGATATTCTTCGACGAATGCATATCAAAAGCAATCGATGGACAATAAAACAACAGCAACCTTTTTTTTTTTTAGCCACGTTCTGTCGTAATGCCTATGGGTATGTGCACCTTGTCTTGCTTGTTGTAATCCAGTGTGTCTTTCTTCGACCCGAAAGCAAACCAGCGGGCTCACCTCAATTTATGTAAAAGGAGAGTAGCGTGAATTTAAACAAGGACCGTCTGGGCAGAAAAATGTGCTCATCATCGACTTTTGTGTGCATTCACTTCTTTGTCCCTTCACTTCCCTTGCCTCTCCTTACCTCTCAATCCCCACCTTCACACCTACATTCCACTCTCTGTCAGTCTCACTCACCTTACCAAACGCTTTTCATTCCTCTCCCGCCTACATTCAGTCTTCTGCATTCCTGCAGTTGCATCACACCTCTACTGTTCAGAAACACACACACACACAACCTCAAACCCACTCATATACCCTTTCCTCTACACCATAATGACCCGCTTCTCCAGCTGCAGAAGCAGTAGTAACAAAAACGCCTTCCTCTTTCTCGCAACTCTCCTCTTCACCCTCCTCTCTATCCTCCTAACCTCTCACACAACTTCTGCCGGCGGCTATACCTTCCAAAACCCCACCGCCGCAACCCGCTGGTCCACCGGCCAACCAGGCCTCATCACCATTGTATCCACCGACGCCGCCAAGGCCGACACATCCCCCACCTCCCGTCTCCTCACCATCACCCTCCGCATCTCCTCTGGAGGAATCTTTGGAGGTAGTACTGCCGTTGCGGTTATCAAGGACGGGTTCCAGTTGCTGGTGCCCCCTGGCTCGACGACGGGGAGTGTGACACTTACGATCTCGGATTGGGTTGTCCCGGCGACCTTGGCGGCAGGGAATAAGTATTCTGTGCACCTTGCCAGGACGAAGGATGGATTCTTTGATATCCCGGATAGCGTCGATTCTCCTAACTTCCAAATCGTTGCAGGTAACTCATCCCACAGAGCTGGAGAAAGTAGTTGTGACAGTTTTGTTCTTTATTAATGGCTGCTTTCTCAAAAGGTCTGGCAGAGTAAGGTGCTAGCGGACATTAATCATAATTATCTTCCCCCTTTTTCATGCCTCCACACGTTCACCTCACATCCATCCATCCACAGCAAACGTAACAGCCCCAACCCCGACGCCTACAACGACAACTACCGCGCCAACACCAACACAGACCTCGACCTGTAACGACATCAAGGAACAATGTGCAGCACAGAGCAAAGCCTTCGAGCCCGCTTCTGGAACAACCCCTTGTTCCTGTGGAGCTGCATTGATTGTCCCCAGCATCATCGGAAGCACCAACAGTGCTTCTAGTAACAAGAACACGTTCCAGAGCACCGGTGGTCCTACCGCTGCATTTGCTTTCTTGCTCCTCGTCGTATTGACCCTGTTTTAAGGATTCTTGTATCTTTCTGCATGCACCACAAAGTAGTAAAACCATTTAACTTTACAAATAATACCATCCAGACGCGCTTCATTTACACTATCTTCGTTTCCTGTACCACTCTTGTCATCAGAAGAATAAGAGGGATTTATAAAGAATCAAAGAAAAAGCTAGACCTTCATTCATCTAGCGGTGTTTATTTGGAAGTGAAAACGACAGGAAAAAGAAGATTTACATGTTCCAACCACGACTGAGGTATCCATCAGGTCGAGTCCGCCGACCAAGATGCCTGGCTTCAGGTCCCAAATCAACCCACGGCATATTGATCCGCGCCTTCAGGAGCATCTTCCGAGCCGCGGCATCAACATCCTCTGCGGCCGAGCTGGGCGCAGGCAGGTACTTGTAGCGAGCAGACCCGCCCGCCTTTCGGTAGTGGTACCGGTGCATGTCCGAGGTTTCGGTGAAATGATGGTGCCCGTTGTTGGCCGCTGGCAGCGTCAGGCTCACACCCATCACCTGCAGTTGGTCCATCTGTTGTGCAAGTCGGATCATCCCTTGCATCGTCACTCGAGGGTTGTCCATGATCGAAAGCTCATACAGCCGGTTGCTCCACGTGTCCTCTCCATCTTCGTCTGTCTCAGCATGACCACCTTCCGCACTCTCCAGATCCCGATTGCTGTTATCGCCTCTGATCGTCGTCTCTATCATCTTTTGAAGGCTCTCGTCGGTAATCTCTGGCCACGGCCCTCGAATCATTACACGTCGCAGAGCCGGCCCGGTGACAATGGGTAAGAGTGTCATATCACACCTCCTCGGGTGGTCTTCCTCTCCATTGCTGTTACCGTGACCGCGAGGAGCCCGGCTTGGACGGTAGAGTCGGTTCCGTGCAACAGAGGTGTTGGTGTACGTAATGATCGAGAAGGCGAGGTTCCGAAGGTTGGGCATATATCGCAACGACTCTACATCGAACACGCTCGCAATGGGTCCCGTCAAGTCCAACTCTGTCAAACTAGGGACCTCCCATCGGATAAACAGCGAACCAGTTGCGATCGACGGTAAAAGGTTATAAAAGTCCTCGTCGTCCATTCTTCCGTCCGGAGCACCGTCCATGTCCTGTTGTTGTTCCTTGGGTTCCTGTCCACCATTGCCCTTCTTGCTCTTTAATTCCGAAAGTGATTTACCAGCTAGCAATTCCTCTGCATGATCTAGCCATTCGCCTCCACCCGCTGTATACTCGATATCTGATACGACCTCGAGCACAAGCAGCGTCGTCCGAAAACCGTAGAGCGCGTCTCGAAGAATGTCAAAGACAGCGTGGTCGGTAGGGCCATGGACACGCAGGTGGGATAGACGGACAAGTGGTCGTGCTGTCTTGAATCTCTCGGATCCGGATAAATTCATGTCACGCAACCAAGGGTAGAGTTGAGGGTCTAATGTCGTTCCACGAGTGCTGCCGCTTGCCGGAGCTTTCGAGCGTTCCAGGGCTCGCCTGTGATCGTTCCAGTCCTGAACTGCCCATGAAAACATGTCGCCCGAGCTCGAAAACACGTCCAGGCTGTGCAGCCGTCGACATCGCGAGAGAAATTCCGGTCGGCTGAATGAGCGGTCGGTGTGTGGGGTGGTCACGTATCCGATCCGCAGTGATCGTAACGACCGGACATCGAGCGCGTTCAGTTGAGAAAGCTCCGTTCTGTTCCAATACACCGTGTCGATGGATTCCAGCCCAGGGCCGAGCGCCAACATAAACTGAAGCGGATCAAAAGGTTGTCCTGCGAGCCGTGCATCATCCCACATACTCCTGCTGGTCGCGTATGTCACATGTCGAATCGCAGCTTTCCGACCATAGACGCCCCTTCGCAAGCTCAAGATCTGTTGTCGTTCTTGGCTGTCATCGTAACGACTGTCGTCATCCTCAAGCCTCTGGGCTTGGGCAGCAGGGAACAAAGTGGCGTGATCCTTCAGAAAGCTGTACACCATTTCGAGTTCCTGGACTGACCAGACAGGATCGCGCAGCTTGATGGTTGAAAGGAGCTCGAACTGTTCCATATGTGCATGTAGATAGGGGACGACGACGCTTGGACTTTGGATGAAGATCGACTCTATTTGCCTGGGGTTGTGTAGAAGGATGGCCTGCTCGATCTCGCCCAGGTACTTGTCGTATTCTCGGCGGCCCGCGCCGGGGTATATTTCCCTGAGGATGAACCCAATGGAGCGATGGTCTTGATGAGTGTAAAAATAAAAATAGTCCATGAGGAGGCCAGTCTTGTTGTCGCTCCTGAGACGGTTGTTGTCATTGCTGCTGTCTACGGTAGTGTTCTCAGATGGACAATCATCCTCAAAGGATATTAAATCCGCAGAAGGGTCGAGTTCGTGAAGGTGCTGCCGTTCAAGGTCGCCAGTGTCCTCCAGATCGGCAAAGTAACTGGTGGGGGCAAGTGTCATCGAAGCAGACCAATCGTTAGGCGCCTCCAAGGAAGGTTTCCGTCTTGACCAGACAGGGTTTTCTACTGGAGGGATAAGGGGTTCAATGTTCTCGAGTCCAACTGAGTCGTCCAAGATGGACGCCTTTTGTTTCGTGGTTCGAGACGAAGGGGCCAAGGGTCTGAGCTGCAAGTTCTGAAACAAGAGCCTCGAGAGGAGCTTCGTGCGTTCGAGGAAACGGTTCCAGCCATGGGCAGAATTGCTGACTTGGGGGCTACCCGATGCCGAATCGGCTATGGCGGCGAGGCCGAACGGGCTCTTATATAGGAAACGGACGGTAAGCTGGAAGAACTGTCGCGAAACAAAGAGCAGGCTGTAGAGCGAGGCGAGGTCGTGTTGGAGGAAGGCGAGGATGATCTCGAGACATTCTGGTGGCAATGGGGCGACTGTAGATGGAGGGCGAGCAGGCAGAGGAAGGAGAGGGGGAGGGTCATGGGAGTATGTGGTGTGCATTGAGATGTTGGGTGCGAATTTGCGAAGCGAAGGTAAAGAAGTAGAGGGATGTTGTAAGAAAGCCATAAAGGAATAAAAGAACAGTCGAACGAACGGGCCTCTGTTGGTTTTTCGAAAAGGGTGAGGAGCCAATTGAATTGGTCGCACAAACGAACACCTTTTTATTCTATTTCTTGAAATGAAAGAGCATTGGATCATGCAAACGAGGTTGTTGGTGATGAATACGAATATGATATGGATATCAACGCCATCAGCTGGACATCTCCTTCATCACACGATCGACAATCATGTCCCGCCGCTTCACATCCAACGCGGGTCTGCCTCCACCTAACCAAGAAGCCGACGACGACGATGATCCACCACTCTCCGTTCCAACAACAGTGTCCCGAAGCATCTGCACATAGTCGTCCAGTCTCTCAGCGCTCCATTCAGCATTCGCTTCTCCCTGCGAGCCTCGCCGGCCCTCTGGCCCTGGAAGCCCAACAGAGACTTGTAGAAACCCGAAAATGTCTCGCAGATTCTCCCTCAACGACAAGTTGCGCATCTTGTCCTGTGCATGTGTGTGCTGCAGCACATCAAACTTGTACTGCAAGTCTTGTCCTGGGGGACCAGCCGTGTGGGGGTTGGCTTGGATCAAAGCAGCTGTAGAAGAGGTCGATGATGTGGGTGTATGGGCAGATGTTGGTGTTCCTGAGGGTGGCGTCCTGTTGTTGTTGTTGGTTGCAAGTTTCTGTTGAAGGTGCTGCTGTTGTTGAGTCATGCCTAGTAGTAGCGAACATAATATGAAAAGTGTCAGCCTGGAAGCTCTTTAGAGACATTGAGTGAATGACGTAGCCACCATTTCGGTAGAGCTTACCTTGAATAGTGTTCTCGAGCGACGAGATCTTGTTTTGTAGTGACTGAATGATCGCCTGGAGCTCTCGGGTATCTTCAGTCTTGGGTGAGGAGTGTTGCCTCTCGTGCATGCGCGCTTGCAGCGGTGATCCCGTATTGGAGTAGTTCGGGAAGACGGGGCTGGGTGCTCCTGATACCGATTGTGGGTTGTTCGTCTTGAAGGCGGAGGGCTCAATAGCCTAGATGCGCAACAGTAAAAAAAACCCATTAGCAAAGTTGTCGTCCTATGCTGTCACACAGAGCCGGCTAAAAATACGCGTTAGGAATCACTTGGCAAAGAGCACTTACTGGATCGAGATCAAATGTCAAACCCTTCACGTTCCTGCCATTGCTCTGACCGGGTCCGTTGTTTGACGCGGTGGTGTTCATGGGTGAATAAGCTGTCGCATCAAAGACAGGAGGATTGACGTTGTTGCTGTTGGTATTGTTGTTGCCGTTCCTGCTGATACCTGGCAACTTTTGCTTGGGCTCTGCTCCCGAAGGACTACCAAGGACCGCAGTAGTGACGCCAATACCGCCCAGTGTCCGGATGGGCATCGCGCTGAGATTGGTGACATTAGCAAAAACACCAGAGCCTGTTCCTTGCTTCTTCTTGTTCTTGTCTAGTGTCTGGAGGAGTCGACGCCGTTGAGATTCCGCAGCTGACTCCTTGGTATTTGTCTTGGCACTCTTGCTCACTTTCTTTTGCGTCGTTGATCCTCCAAGAGAGCTTCCCAGAACAGCTTCCGTGTCGTCGACATCAATCTCCTCTGATCCCGAGCTAATGTTCCTCCTGCGTCGCCCATTTGAATCTAGAGACCGCTTGTTCTTAGTATGGCCCTTTGATCCGCGACTTGATGCGCTCGACTGCGTACTTGATTTGCTCTTCAGGATATCGTCGTCTGACTCTTCCTCCATGACCACGTCCTCATCGTCGTCCTCCTCTTCGTCCTCTTCCTCGTCATTCTCGGTCTCTGAGGAGGACTCTCCGTAGTACTTGGCACGCTTTGATCGACCGGAACCGCCACCATTAGCAGAGGTAGATCGTCTGCGTTGTGCTGATTGGCTCTTCATGATTTTGTTCAAGATGCCCGTATCCCGATGTACATCGCAGTAGATCTGGGCATGCTTGCCCTTGGTCATAAGATCGTGTTCTTGTGCGCATGTAACATGCATGGCCCTGGTGCAGCTGTCGGCACCACAGGGCGAGCAGACTCCGGTATCGGTTTTGCAGAGACAACAGATCTGCTTACTGACGAGCGAGGTGTCGAATTCGATGCGGTCCACGTTTTCGTCCAGACGTGGGTGGAAGCGTGCACAGGCTAGGTGGATGTATTGGTTGGGTATTGTTGTACGCTTGAAAGCTCCTGAAGTTTGAGGACAGCAACAACATGGCTATTGGTGTATGAAGAGACAATGGCAAGGATGAGTGCAAGAGTTACAAGGGCGATGATTAATAAAAATTGGATGTTAGCATATGAAATTTAATTTTCCCATAAAGCCTTCATTTCACGTACCGTATTCATGACGGGTATCCGGTCCTCGCATCGCTGGCAGTACCAATTGCCTGAGGGTACCACGTCAACGCCGTAGCACGCTTGATGGACGGGGATGTCACAGCCTTATGGTTCAAAATCAAAGAAGAGTGATGCGTGTACGTATGTTAGTTGAGTTGAGGGAGGATGGTTCCACAAACGAGGGGTAAAGAGAAGAGTATGTGTTGTGTCAGCGTCTGTCTGGACCTTTCTTTTGCTTCGACTACGGAGTTGAAGATGGTCACAGCCCTGTCCTCTTTGTCCTCCTCAATCTTTTTTTTTTTTTTTTTTTTTTTTTTTTTCTTCTTTCGCTTCTTAAAACAAAAGTCGGAGAATGCGGCGGTGGTGTGGCAGACGATCAATAGTTTGATTGACACAGCATTGACAACAAACTCACCTGGGCCATCGCAAAAGAGGATGGGGTTCTTCTTGAAGGATACTCCAGATCCACAGACAAGACAGTCGGTCTATCGTGTATGTATGTACATCAAAAGAAAAAAGAGAAGGGAGGTTGGGGGTGTCAGCCAAAATATATCCACTAGCGCTAGCATTGGCCAAAACAAATATCGTGACCGACAAAAAAAGGGATTCACTTTTTTGTGATCACTCTCATTCAATGAACAAAAGAGAAAAATGCATTCACCTTCTCTGGAACCGAGGGTGGGGTTGATTCCTTGCTTGACATCGGGTATGGTATATATGGCTATCAAAGAAGAAAGAAAGAAAAGAAAGAAAGAGAGTTAGTGTGTTGATAGAGGAGTAGCATGGATGCGCATGGTTTTGGCCTGAATTGACGATGCCAAATATTCGTATATCGAGTGCCCTTTTGTACCTGCTGCGGTTTAGTTTTGTTCTTTATGCTCGTTATTGTTCTTTTGGATAAAGAGAGATAGTGCTGGGTATGGTGAGAGGGGAGAAAAGTAAGGAAAAGGCGGATTGTGATGATAGATGCAGATCCTTTTCATTGAGCAGTCGAGGTCTGAATCGATAAATAAAAAGAAAGACGAAAACCTTCTCGGGCACATCGCCGACCCTTTTTTTAAAGGTACTCGTCGCCCTTAAGCCGTACCAGTCTTGACCTTCTCTCCCACGTTTTTTTTCCAAGTCCTCCACCCCTGTATCACCAACCGACAGCTGTTTACCATTCGCTTCTACTTTTATCTTCTTTGCCTTTCACTTTTGAGCTCTCCACTCTTCCCTCACTTACATATATCCTTAATGACTGCTGTAACCTCATTCGCCCACGAAGACATTCACCTCATTCGTGTATACTCACCCGACATCATCCAGCAGACATGGACCAACAACCGTGTGGAATGGGGACCCTCCCTCGACGAAGAGACGTACTACGCCCGCGAGAGGATTTTGGCCAGTCAGGAGTTCACCCGTGACAATAAGCTCCAGGTCTGGATCCTTGTCCCCAAGACTTTTGATTCGGCCAACCCTCAGCTCGATCAGATCCTCTCCGCGGTCGAGACCTTTGAGCGCCCTGGAATCGTCGCCTCGAAGGACCAAGGTCTGAAGGATGTGCTCTCAATCAGCGTTGCCTCGGTCTTTACTCCTGCCCACTACCGAGGACGCGGTTATGCCTCCCTGATGATGAAGTAACTCTTTTTTCTTTTATTCTCATAAATATCGTGCCCCGATGATTATCCTTCTGCTGTGTTGTGCTCCTTTTCAACCGTTACTTGACCTTTCATGTGGGTCTCAGTTAATTTTTTGTTCACCATCCTTTGCATTTTTTCTTTTTAGACTCCTCTGGAAAGAGATTAGCAGCATGAAAGGCGTGTCGTTCTCATTCCTCTACTCGGACGTGGGGCCGACCTTCTACGGCCGTCTAGGTTGGACACCCAAGCGTTCCGAGGAAATAGTCATCCCCACAGCACACCCCATCCAGGGTTCGGGTTCAGCAGTGATGATTGTTGAAAAGGTGACAGACTCTAATTTGTCGGAGCTCATTGCGGCGGATGCCGAGCAGGTGCGCACTCTGCTGAAGGGGCAGATCGAGGCTGCTTCCCCGTCCAAGGTGTTTGCTGTCGTCACCCCGGAACCGACCTGTGTTCTCTGGTTGCATGCCCGCGCTCGATTTGCAGCTCAACATATCCTCAAGCTGGAGAGGCATCAGATCACGGAGTGGGGCGCCAAGCATGGAGAGAGCTTTGTGCTTTGGTTCCACGACCTGTTCAAGGACCAGTTGTTCATTATCCGCTGGCACTTGGACCCTAGTGACGGAGATGAGACCGCTCGTGCGCTGATCGAGGCTGCGCAGACGGAGGCCCGGAAGTGGAATCTTTCAAAGGTTGTAATCTGGAACCCTGATCAGTCCCTGGCAGATCTGTTGCGACTGGATATCAAGTATCGAGATAGTGCCATCCCCAGTCTGGGGCTCGTCAACTCTACTATTGAAACCGACGATATCGAGTGGGTCCACAACGAAAAATATTCCTGGTAAGGTTCTTTTCTTGGTATTTTTTTTTTTTTTTTTTTTTTTGCTTGCTACGTCTTCTTTTTGAGTTGGAGGTGGAGCACAAAGAGGTCCTTTTTTATTATGCTAACTTACGACTGACTCATTTTCTATTTATCATCTCAATGCCATAGGTGCTGAACAACAAGAATGCTGCATTGAAGTCTGGCCCTTTTTTAGATATCATAATAAACGTATCCAATCACAGAGGTGCCCTTGAACGCAGAACTTGCTTTGTTGGCTTGTTAGTTTTGTTGGTTTGTTTGTAGGCGTGACCAACAAAGACGACCTCTCGCTTCATATCTTTCACTATTTGCCTTCAATTGCATTTTTCGGTGCCCCTTGTTTTTCCCACGTCCTATCATCTGGCTGTTCCTTTGTCTTTGTTTCTGTGTACCTTTGCTGTTGCTCCCAAACAACAAAAAAACCAAAAAGGCAGGCGTGATGACTGAACGCATGATACGGAGCAATAAGAGAGTTCAAGTGGCACCTCACTTTTCCCGTAGCAAAATAGAAAATAGCGCGTCCTCCCCCTCTCTCTCCTCCCGCAGTGGGGCAAAGTACCATCCGAGAATGTCGAGTTAACGTCGTTTTCTTGACACATCCATCCATGTCATATCAGCAAGAAATAGCTTTGGTCATGGCTCAATTACCATCGACGTCATTGCTCCCAAGTCTCTGAATCGCAGGGGCATCCGAGAATGGGAGTTACCCGAGGGAAGGAGGGAGTCCCAAAAGTCTTCTAGAAATGTCATGTGACTGGAGTCCGGCGATTACATCATTGGTGGATTTCTATCTGTGTCTGCATGACCCACATTGGAGGTCTCATTTGGGCTGGATTGGATTAGTGGTGAGCATCGTTCGAAAGAAGTGACGACGCGTATGGGGGGGATTAGTGATGCAATCAATGCGCACGAAGGTACGAGCAAAACATCTCCTGTTTTTCTCTTGCTATATAAAGGCGACCGACAAGCCCTCTTTTTTCTACTCTTCATCCTTACATTCAACAACTTTTCCCAAACTCACTCATACTACAACCCGCAACAACAATAGCACATACCCCATCCACCCACAAATAACTCACATATACACAATGGATTCCTCAATCGAGAACAAGGTTAACCGCGCTCCCGCCGCCAAGGTCGGAGGTATGCGTGTCGGTGCCCCAGATCACCCCGTCCCCGTCGTCCGCAAGTAAGTCTCTCCTTCCTCCCTTATTCTCTTTTGCTCATCCACGCTTTGCTATCGTTGTCCTTCGCCCTATACTCTCTCTCAGATAGACCAAGCAACTAACCATCCTTCTCTCTCTTCTGTCACTGTTTCTCCTTCTAACCAATAGGGAACATGAACGCAAGCCCGCCAACACCGAGGAGAACAACGAGGATGAGCGCGAGCTCGAGAAGACCGATCAGTTCGAGTACGAGAAGCAGACCCGTCTGGCTGCTGCTGAGCGTCTTGCCAGGATGCAGGAGAACCAGCCCAAGAACGAGATCAACAACTCTTTCCGCCAGAAGGAGAACATCCATGTCGGTCAGCCCATCCTCCACAACCACTCCAAGTCTGGTGCCGCCGCCCAGCACTAAAGCAGTTTTTCCTCTCCCTTTTACCTTGCAACAACTGCCCTGGCTAATCTGTGGGAAATAATCGAGCGACGGACGAATCACTACTCAGTTCTTTTTTGTTTCAACAACAACACAACACTCACCAAAAAAAAAGAAAGGAGGCGATTGCGAAGAGAGAGATAGAGAGAGACTTAGTGAGGGGGATAGACCCACTCCTCTCTCCTTTCCTTTTTCTCTTTTGCCGCATGAATTTGCGCGCACCATCCGTTTCTGTTTCTCCACACGACCCTGTACATACATAATTATCTTGCCGAATAAAAAAACGTGACTTCATCATGACGATAAGACTACTTGCAATTAGGGAATGGTTAATGAAAGCCACTCCGCCACTTTTTTTTCAGTTTCTTTGACCTCTGACCCTGATCAGTTTTCACTCCTCACTCTTCTCGCCTTCAAGCACCACATAAAGCAGGAACCATGAGTAACATCTACCTCCTGGAGCCACACACAAAGTACATCCAAGGACAAATGGAAGCAATAACGACATTAGCATTATAGCCATGTAATGACACTTCAAAAAAAAAAAAACTACAAACACTTACGACATCCTAATTACATCACCTTCTTTTTCAACTCCTCTAGTGGCAAAGTCATCCTCCACACAACATACGGTGACATCTCTATAGAGCTCTGGCCCAAGGAAGCACCCAAAGCCTGCAGGAACTTTGTCCAACTCTGTATGGAGGGTTACTACAACGACACCATCTTCCATCGTATCGTCGCGAATTTCATTGTCCAGGGTGGTGACCCGGAGGGGACAGGTATGGGAGGGGAGTCGGTTTATGAAGGTGGCAGGCCGTTTGCGGACGAGTTTCATTCTCGTTTGCGGTTTGTCCGGCGTGGATTAGTGGCGATGGCGAATTCGGGTGTGCCGAATGATAACAGGAGCCAGTTTTTTATTACATTGGATGCGACCATGGAGCTGCAAAATAAGCACACCATCTTTGGCAAGGTAACCTTTGGTTATATCTTGTTGTCAGGATCTACTCTTTTTGTATCCTGTTTGTTACGCGTCAATTGGCCTTCAGTTGCTAAAGGAACGACAACGCTTACATCCAAGCAAGAGACTGACACTTACTCAATTGATATAGATCGCGGGAGATACAATCTTCAATGTGCTCAAGATTGGAGGACTGGAAGTGGACGCGGACGAACGACCTTTATACCCACCCAAGGTCACCAGCTGCACCATCGTCGTCAACCCCTTCGACGATATCATCCCCAGAATGTCCCGGCAGGAGAAGGAGGCACTGCGACTCAAGGAACTGGAAGCACAGAAGAAACCGGAGAAGCAGAAAAAATTGAAAAAGTATGACTTCATCATCATACATACAAGAGGTCAGTTGTAAAGCGGAGATTATTATGTGTGAACTCACCATTAGCAAACTATTTTCCTGGTACTTGAACATAGGAATGTGGCGCTGTTGTCGTTTGCGGATGATGCGTCAGATATGACCATGGACGAGGACAACAACAACAGCAACCAGGACGACAGCAAGCGGAAAAAGAAAATGCTCAGTAGTCACGATCTCCTGGAAGATGATCCCACACTCAGTCGGGATACCGACCACAAACTGATATCTGAGATTCGTGACGGTGGCGGTTCTTCTTCTTCGGCAAAGCGGAAGGCGTCAAATGAGGACAAAGGCGAGGAAGGACAGGGACAGGATCATAAGGATATGGATGACGATACCAACGAGAGTCTGAACGAGTTTGAGCAAAGGATGCGAGATCAGGTTCGAGAGAAGCTGAAGAAGGCTAGGTTGGCAAAGGAGTCATCCACATCGACCTCAGCGAATGTCGAGTCCATGACCGAATCTTCACCGTCATCTACACCTAACACAGCAGCAGCGGCACCAAAAACCCCGACACCGACAGAACCAACTCTTTCAGCAGGAGAAAAAGTCCGTCAAGAGATCCAAAAGCTGGAGGGCGATATCCGCAAGATGCACAACCACGGCTCGGACAAGGAAGCCGCCGAGGCAGCCAAGAAGAAGCCCAAGGTTTCTCTCTTGCAGTTGGAACGAGAGCAATACAAGACCCGGGCTGAGAGCAAAGGAGGCGACAGCAGGAAGAAATCCAGGGCTGCCATGAATGCCGAGAAGGAACGGGAGTTGCTCGACAAATTGTCGGCATTTGAAACCAAGGTCTTTGCCATGGCGCGTGAACCAGAACCCAATCCGGCACCCAAAAAGAACGACGCCCCTCCCTGCGAGATCCATGGTATCCCGTCTTGCGAGTCATGTCAGGATACCACCGCCTCCAAATCCAAGAAGGCGAAACAGCAGGAAGCGGGTCACAGCGACGACGAGCCAGTGCCTGAGGACGATTCGGACGATGATATCGGGTGGATGCAACACAAACTGGTCTTTGAGAAGGATCTGAAAGGAAAAGATGTCTCTCTGGCTTCGAAACGGGACGACGCGAACGAGTATATTGTCATTGATCCACTCAACAAGGCCGCCTCCACTACTGCGGCGTTGGCGGTTGAGAAGCAACGGAATATGGAGAAATTCAAGCGCACGCATCAACAACAGGATAGCGGAAGGGATAGGAAACCTTATGGTGGTGGGGGTGGTTCGTATGATCGCTCATCCAAGGATTCTTCGTCGTCGTATCAAAGACGCGACGAGCAGGGCCGATCTGGGCACAGTCGAGATATTCGGGAAAGTCGCGATAATCGAGATAGCCGTGATAGCCGTGATGGTCGCGATAGCCGTGATGCTCGCGATAGCCGTGAAAGAGGTCACAGGGACAGCAGAGACAGCAGGGACAGTCGCGATCGGCGGGATCACCGCGATAGTAGAGATAGTAAGGACAGCCGGGACCGTCGTTGGTGAACAACACAATAACTACAACCTGCATTTCACATCCTACTTTAACTTCGTCAATGTATATTTAATCGAATGAATACTTCGTAACTATTGTCACAACTCCTCTCCACTGCCTTTTAAACCCAAGGCATCCATCCAATCCAAGCGCGTCCAAGAATGTCAAGGTCCGTGGCCATATCGATCAGGCACTCAACCTGGGCTTGGACGCTGGTGCAAACCTTACCCTGCCGCGCGCGCTCGTTGAAATGCTTGTCACCCAATGTGGTCTTAACCAACGAGGACAAGAACCCCTTGTTCGCATGGCCCAAGTTCAACTCTGCTGCTGTCAGATGCGCAGGATTGTAGCCCTCAAGTTTCTTGCGGGCGATACCCATCTTCTGTTGCAGGTACCATGCCGGTGGGGCCACACTTTCTTCGTCAATCTCAAACGATGCCATATCGCCACCTCGTTTCTCTATTAGAAAGCGGATAGGAATAAATGAAAGAGATGTTAGTGCACGTTCAATTGAAGCAGTCATTGTACATCAACGAGTAACATGAAATTATCCATAGTCGTTCTTACTTTGTTCCCTGGCTTGGTTGATGGCGTGCTTCCTCCAGTCGAGTAGAGGCTCCTTGACAAAAATATCCATCGTGTTCAAAATCACGTCTCTCTTGCTTTGCAGCGCCTTCATGATACACACCATCGGGTGCTCTAAAAGACCTTTGCTACCTAACGGATTCAAGAACGCCTCCAGCTGTCGCGTGAGACGGAAGGGCGCCAATTCAGGCACAGGAAGCGCTTCCGTAGCTGAACCGAACGCGTGTCCAAAATCAATGGGGATCAGACAACCCGTCGACAGGTTAACCAAAAAGTTCTCCAAATGGCGATCTCCGATACCGAGAATGTATGAACAAATATTCACGGCTGCCAAACTCTTTGCAAACTCGGATCGGAGCATTAAAAAGGCCTCGGGTGATGCTGCAAGACGGACAATCGACTGGCGCAAGAGATCCTCACGGAAGTGGCTATGCAAGTTCTCCATGTGCTTCACCACCTTGTCGCGTGTGCCATGTTTAAAGAGTTCGTGATATCCTAATGTCCGACATATATTAACATTGGTTAGTCCATAGAAGCAAGCACGAATGACGAATGGAAGAGTGCGTGAAAGACATACCGTTCATTTCCCCCTTGAACGAAGAGACAAAGCGAGAGTGCTGCTCCTGTGCTCGTCTCCATCCGTCCTTGTTCGGCAACTCTCCTTCGATGCAGTGACGCAACGGCTTGGTGTTATCAACCCACTCCAAGATACCGAGCGAACCAGACATGGGAATGACCTTGTATGTTCCAACGCAGATATTATGCTGTGAGCACTGAGGGTCCTTCAGCATGAGGTCGTTCATCAGACTGAACAATTGCTGAACACGTTGATCCAGACGGAGATCCTCTCCTCCCTACTCATGCAGATGCCGCAAATGTCGGTATTAGTAACGGTATTGATCGTTGTACCACATGGAAAATAAGCTGTAGGGAGATCGTGAAAAATGTTTACCTTCACCAAAAAGAGGTGCTCCTTTTCATCGCTTCCAAGAATTGACAGTCGCTTTGGTTTGCGAATAGAGCTCATTACAAGAAGGCGCTGGTCAAATCGTTGAATAGTAGCCACCTGAGTTGGCGGGCTGGCTCCTGTGTATTGACCTGGAATGTCAATAGACTCGTTCGGGTAATCCAAGGCCTGGAATCCACTCAACCTAATACAGTATTGGTTGCAGTAAAATGTGATAGTTAGTCGCTGTGAAACCATACGCGTGTAAAGAGGACCAAAAGATACATATGCATTTGAACATACCAAGGCGAGTAGGACTTGAGCAGTTCAGCGTCGCTCTTCTTGGGAAGGTCACGGACGTTTTGTATCTCTCCCCTGACAAGCTTGATGATGTTGTTGTTGAAGTCCTTGTTGCTCATCGTGGGCAGTTTCTGACCAGTCTTGCCTGTGAAAAATGAACAGAGTCGCATAAAAAACGATTGATTAGCTTGATAAACACTTACGGAAATATCATCCTTCACGGTAGCAATCAAAAGAGTAGTCTTAAGTACCACAGAGACTGTCCATCTTCGAGCCCATCCTGGAGGCAAAACCCTTGGCAATGACGCCAATTCGAGAGTCACTCGTGTCCAGCATCAAGCGGCGAAGGTCTTGGTAAAGCGTCATGATCTGGTCAGCATTCTTTGCCTTGTTAGGGAAGAGAACCTATACAGAATGAAGAGGATAGAAGTTTGTCATTCAATTCTGGCCAACAGCACAATTGAAAAGAGGTCGTCAAGTAAGTGCAGGAAAGTCTAAGAACATACCAAGGTCTGCTCCAGCCAATCCTTTAGCAAATGCTCGGGGTTCGTAAGGCGCCTAAGCTCAAAGATGAAGTCTTCCTTCAAAGGGGAAGCAATTTCATGTCTCAGTTTGATGAACTCGACCCTGCGCCTCTCTCCCGCAGAGTCTCTCTCAAACGTGTAGTTCTCAGCACTGATCGTCAACGGATAGTAGAGAGCATTGGGATACTGTTTGGCAATCTGCAATTGTGAACGTAGGTATACAGTGTTAGAAGAAAGGGTAGTTAAACACGCATCAAAAAACGGTGTTGCAATATTCGCTACCAATATCAACGAATATTACCCTTTTCAAGATGGGCATTACACAGATACCGGTGGGCTTATCAAGGATAGCAACCATCTGTGGGATCCAGCAAACAAATGTCCAGTAGCCGGGGAACGATGACACCTAAATGGAATGAGTATCAAGAACGATAGACCATGTTAGTACCTTCACGTCACTGAGGCACATGGGTCAACAACTTAATATGGCATCCAAGAGGATCACATACCAGGTCTGTGAATGACTTTTGGGTCGAGGGGTAGATCTCGATGACCTGAAGCAGTCGCGGGAAGAGCTCCGTTGCGCCCATTTCTTCGTCCCTCATTGACAGCAACGTATCCCGGATAAGAAGCTGCGCGTACACGGCCAAGTCCCGATCAGTCTATACATTCATCAAAGAGTATTTGGCGGCGGAAAGGGTTAATCCATGCGTGCTTGCAGCTTTTGGAGGTACATAACGTCATAAAAAGTTAAATTCACCATCGTCGTGTCGCCGTTCTCGTCCTGGTTCTCATGATGTCGCAGGATCTTGTCGCAATAGTTGGCTGTGCTCAGGCGCAACTTTTTAGTCATCTATGGCAAAGAAAACCACGTTGACACTTATCGTTTAGTACTCGTCTTGAATCGTCTTGTAGTTTCACAAAAGAAAAGGCAATGAACGCGTTACTTACATGTTCGCCAGCCTTGACTGACGCAGCCGTTTCAAGGCTCTCAAACCCTCGCTTCTGAAGTTCTTGCAACATATCGACACCACCTCCATGCGAGCGAAGGAGCTGTTGAGCCCACTCACTCGCCCGCAAGTGGTTGTAAACACTTTTATCAACCTGGTCTTCTTCTTCTTTCTTGACCTTCTTCGACTCTGCGATGAGGTCGTATAAGAGACCGTACGATCTGCTGCCCAGCAATTTTAATCCCACAGTTTGAATCGGGTCAAGATCCCTGGCTCTCCTCTATGTTATCAGTCAAAGTCAACGAGTGAGAACTTAGTCCATATCCCTGTACTAATCAAGGTCAATATAATAGCATCAAAGCGCGTTTCACTTACAGAGTACTCCTCGTATGAAGCCATGGCTTCAATCAAGGTATCGACTTTGGCTGTGCGGTCCAGCTCTGCTGCAGCTTTGGAAAGACTAAGCTTCAGCTGACTCTGATAAATGTCATACTTTGGAGCCGACAAGTGTTTCATGGCATTAATACAGTTGCTGGCGACATAGAAGTTGCCTTGATCGCGGGAAGCAGCCGACATCTGCAAGAAATTGCGGATCTGATGGTTCGAAACCATCGCCTCCTGCTTTCTCGAATACTACAATGGAGATACAATCATTACGGTCAGTACTCGATCCAAGTGCATTAGTGGATACGAACTCAGCAACCATTTGCACAGCTCCACTTACTGGAAGAGCCTCCTCTAGTCGCTGGACCATGAGCCTGCGGTCTTCAACAATGTTGTTCCAGGTGATCATAGTGTCAGTAGTTTTGCCAGGATAGCGACGCTCCCACCGCGTGAGCAAGGAACCCAAGGGATCCGTAGGTGCTGCCCGCAAGGCCTCGTCCATGCTGCCCAAAAACTCTTCCATCTCGACGATCTAGCGATAAAAACATTGGCCAACATATGTAAGGTACCATAATTATGAATGCGGAGTCATTCAGTTGCGTAAAGCTAAAAATCGCCTGCATGACATACTTGCTGCAAATTAGCCAATTCATGCAACCGTGGCTTCTCTGAAAGAGGATGGAGATTCGACCACTTGGAAAGGAACCTCTCATATGATCTGCGGACATAGTGAGATGCCTGCTTGAAGTCTTTCCTGATGATCGCAGCTAAGGCCAGCTCTTTTCAAACGACGATACAAAGAAAATACAGTTGGTTCCGTTAAAATAACGTACATACGAGAAAGTGTCCACCGTACGTCCCTCGTGCATAGAAATACTTTACCTGGTTGATATTGGGTGACGAGAACATGCCGATGGGCCGTATGACTCATGGCTTCGTCAATGAACGCGAATAGAGGGTTGGGAGAATCGGTGGTCCAGGGCTCGAGCATTTCTTCCTCACGCTTGCCGTCAAAGAGCTTAATGTAACTGGTCAAGAAATAGTGCAGGTATGGATCCTGGTAGTCGTCTGTCCAGATATCCTGTGGGTTCTGTTCCAAATCCGACATCATATTGGCCTCCAAATAGCCCCAATCAGCCAAGTACTCCAAACACTCCAGACGCCCGTGTGCCCAAATGCTTTGTTCGACATCATCAACATGAATCTCGTTGGCGAAATGCTTGGTGATACCGTCAAAGTAGATTTTGACTGCGCCGTCATAATCCCCAACGACCTCAGCGGCGATGGCTGCACTGGTGAACTCTGTTGTGGCAACCTTGCTCTCGTAAATGCTTTTGAAGACATCCTTCTCGTCGATCGACTTGTAAACCGTTGCCAGATCAACCCAGTTCTTCCTCTTGAGGTCATGAAAGCCTGAGCCGCCAGTCTTTTGTCGTTTGTTGGACCGTTCTCGTGGGTCTGAGTACTGGATCTGCTTCTCCAACAGGATGATGCCCAAGTGTTGGTTTGAACTGCGGATGGATACCCTGGAGATAAGTTCAGACGAGATATCGGCCTCACCATAGTCGTGACAAATACGAAGGATACTGCCAATGAAGGGAGTGTAGAGAACCGTCGATCGCTCCAACAACGTCTTGAATCCATCTATCAAACCATCCTTGAACGACATCGCCTCCTCCTCCTTTACAGTTCAAACGAAAAACGAGGATCTTGGTTAATACGGTCAACGTTGAACGTACGAATCAAACATTCAGTTAAGTGCAATTGCTTACAGTGTCGGTCTGCGAGTCAGCTTGGTTCATCAATCCCATCACCAATTTGCTGAACAACATCCTGCAGATCTCGACATCCAACTCGGCCAGTCGCTGCAGTGGCTTGAGGATGTCTGCGTGTGGGATTTGGATGTCTGGGAGGTCACCCGCTCTATATTTGCGAATCATGCTCACACTCCTGGTTCGAGCGATCTCCTTGTCAAGTGTTGCCTGTGCCAAGTGCTGGACCTTTGCGTCATGCGCGCGCTTGAATCGATCGGCTTGCGTCTTTGAATCCGTTTTGAAACCTCGGTATTGTAAGCGGCGGTATTTTTGGTTTGGTGCATCCGCGAAACTAAAAAGGTTTTAATGGAGTCAATGTTAGCCACGTCGACGTGAGGGTTTTGGGATGAGAAAATTGCCACAAGTTTACGAAGACTTACAGTGAAGGCGCCATAGCACCATCTTGAGTTGGAGGGTTTTTGAACAAGAGGGCAGAGCTTGAGTTTGATGTTCCTCCAAGCTGAGTCCTAATTCCTGGCGCACCTCCGTCCATTGTCATACTGAATTCGAATGTAGACTGTGTCGCTCGAAGTTCATCGTCGCCGAGGGTCGCTTGAGTGCGCATTACCTAGAGTGAAAGTTACGAATACTGCATTAGTTTCCTATCCAACTCAGACGTGATATGTCAATTTAGCAGGGTGGATAGCTATTTTTACCTGAGACTGGCTCTGTTGCGTATGAACAAAGAGAGGTGTCATCACAGAGGTGTTTCTCCACGAAGTATCGATATTGGAGTAGCTTTCGCTGAACTTGGCGTTTGGAAGCGCGTCAGCAAAGATAGGCTCAGTGTAATCCGAGCTTTTCTTGGTAGGATCCAAAAGCATGTACGTCGCGTATGTCAAGAAAGTATCCTCAGCTTGCGGGTCATACATGTTTCTAGCAATAACGAGAAATAAGCGGTCAATAGGCAGGCTTTGTGTGGAGGTGCAGCCATAGCAATCTGTCAGGAGGGAAAGAGTTTCTTACTTGACAATCTGATCCAAGCGTTGGAAAGTGTTTGACGGAAGGCGGTTCTTGCCATGCCAAAACTCCACCACGGTGTGCCGAATCGATTCGCTGGGGTCTCCGAGTCCACGTAAAAGCTGCGTCCGCAAAGCCTTGGAGACGTGTGGGGCGCCAGCACATTTCTCAAAGAGTACCATGAGAATCGAATAGTACAATTTCTATTGGTAAGAAGACACCGTCGATGTGTGAGTATCGCGTCGCTGTGAACATAGAGCAGCATTTTCAATGATTCGTTGGTTTATGGAACTTACTCTGCACTCCATGCTCGAATGGGATGAAAACTCAAACACAAGCGTGTCCAGAAAGTACATGACTTGCTCTGGCTGGAGCGACTCCCACAATCCATAAATGATGGACAGAGCTGCGAACTGTGTCCCTTCATCCCTACACCGAAAAAAGTATATAGAAGCAGTGTTAGCTACTCATTTTCTACATGAATCGTTTCAATGGGCATTGGAGCCACCTCCATTTGATAAAGCGCCTTACTTGAGTTTGAGACAACCTAGGAAGTTCATTCCTTGGAGTGACTTGAAAAGATCCGGGATGAACTGAGCCCGACCAGCTAGAATCTCAAGCAACAACGTTCGATCCTCTCCAAATACCCGCTGGTACTCGAAGAGAAGTCGAGGGCCGAATGCATCTGTCATCTCAGGGTAATTGAGCTGAACCTTGTGGAGACAGTTCAGGAACTGAACCCTGCCGTCCTTAGGCTTTGGACCTGGAAGTGAAGCAGGCACTATTATCTCGGACAGCTAAAAAGGTCATAGGTTGTTACAAGTTTAACCGATGAGATCATAACTCAACAGACAAGGATGCCAAATATCGGATTGTGTCGACAGGATCATACCTTTCTAGTAACCATGTCAGCAAATTCCTCGTTCATGCACTCGTGCTTTTTCATATAGGCCAGCACCAGACCGCACACTTCGGCTGCAGACGTATAGACCGCTTTGGGTGAGCTTCCCATGTTGCGAACCAAGGCCTCATAGTACGTCTCCTCGCGCAGTGCGCCCAGATCAATCTCGGGTCCCTTGTAGAACGGCGGGTTGTCGTGGGTCAATACAATCCCAAGAAGTTGAATTCCCGTGATGTTTTTCTTCTCATCTTTGTTGCTGAAGTTGCTGTAAATGACGTTCTATTTGATCAAAATAGGGCCAAGTTAGCCTACTAGTGTTACTGGGATCGCTACTGACACTGGGACATGGTAGGTTGAGCGTGGAAATGCCTACTTACCGTGGGCACAATGGCAATGCTGGACCAGTTCTCAAAGACCCCCTTGATCAGCTCAATGTTGTTCAAGAGGTAGCGCCGCTGCTCATGGTAACAGTTCTTCATCAAATAGCTCTACAAGCACGGAAGTTGAAAATGTGTTAGAAAAGTGCCACAAAAAAGCTGCAATTTCGTTCAGATTTTGCGAGTTATCAATACGTACCAAAAAGCCTAATAAAAGCACACGGTCCTCGTAGCTATTCTCGAGTTTGACCGATGTGCCCCAGACCACGATCAGAACGCACAGATCCTAAAAGCATTTCGAAAAGGAAAGGCATTGGTGGGCTGGATAATGACATCCCCAAGCAAGTCATTTGTCGCACAAGGCAATCCAGTACAAGTAACCCTACCTGAACAAAATAGTTCATGGACTCGCCAAAGGTTTCTCCTTCCATTGCCAGTCTCATAAAAGGACGAATCCAAGAGTGAGCATACATCTCAAACGCTTCAGGCATGTTAATGACAATCTTGGCCAAGAAGAGGCGGATATTCAAGGGTGTTCCTAGTGGGTGCGAAATATATGAAAGGAAGAGATAATATGAATTTCAGCCGTCAAGGTTGCCCTTGTGCCATCCAAGCATGATCAACCAGGAACTCAGAAACTTACTCTGGTCGACCATCTTCTTGAACATATCTTTCATCCATGAGGGCATCGAGCTTTCTTCTCTGGCCATCTCTTTTGGCGGTGGTGTGATGCTGCCGTGAAGCTCGCTTATGACCTGCAAGATCATCTTCATACAGGGGTTCGTGTTGATAGCATCCAGCTCAAGCATATGCTCATTCTCCGGGGACCTATCATGGTAGTCGTGGAATATCGCAACGTTACTACATGAGAAAATCACTTTGATCTTCAGCAAAAAAAGTAGCCAACAATTGAAGGCTGAAACGTACTGGTTGTCTGGCTTTACTTCGGCATCCTTCGAGGCTCCAGACATGGACGGCGATCCTGTCTTAGAATGCTCATCACCGCCTTGCTCGCCATCACTTGGGTCTTGATCACTAAATACATTCCCATCGTCGACCATTCCAACACTCTGCAATCAAATGGATTGAAATAGTGTTTTTAGCATAAAATAAGCATTGTAACTGGTAAATGCATTAAGGCGCAAAAGACAATTCTCTCCGTCTTACCTGCGACAAACTGCTGTCGCGCAAGTACTGCGAAGACATGTACTGGAATTTGGTACTGAGCCTAAATTGAGAGTATATTCAAGACGCGACGTGTGAGTCCCCCATACTCATTAACCGTATGCATTATCAGGGTCTGTGCGGAACGTACGTTTTGTTCGGACTCAAGGACTTTGATCGGAGGTCTGAAAGGCGAGTCTTGACCAAGGGACTGGACAGCACTTGCTCGAAGTGATAGACGGCCTGCATCACGTTCAAAGCAGTTGAAATGAAAAAGGCATTAGTCTGTTTGAAAAGTACTCTTCATATACGCACTGACAGATGAAGTTCATTTCAGGCTCAATATTTCTTACCGTGAGGTCGACGATGTTCTCCCAGACATATTCCTTCTTGGCGTCATTATCACGGAACAAGAACTGGCGGAAGAAGTCCTCCTTTCGCTGTGTGCACAAGATTGCCGCCGCCAGTGCATTGTAGGCAGCACGCTTGTAATCCTCACGAAGGGTGGCTGCTTCGGGTGTCATCGAAGTCTATAAACAGTTTCCAATTGAATATAATCTGTAAGTTGCATGCCATCGTGCCTAAAGAGACCTTTCATCCCCACGTCAGCATTCAATCTCGATACTTACAGAGTCTTGTTTGAACTTGGCGGCATTGGCTGTCTTGAAGACTTCGACAGTGAGCTCCTTTCCCGTGACAGCTTTGCCCTTTGTGAATGCATCCACGATCCTGCTCTCCTTCGTGTTCACAGCTTCGGAAAGCAGTCTCATATACATGACATGCACAAGGTCGTAACAGCACTCTCGCTCGATAAAATCACGCCGCAGATCGACATCCATCAGTCGAGGTGGCTCCTGCTTGATGACGCCGATAATGCTGACGATGTTCAACACATAAAACTCTGTGACACTGAGCGGTGGGACGATCTTTAAGATGGGCAGCAGAATTTGCTTGATTATGTTACGGCGATGGAGATCAGCGTGCGTGCGCTTGAGGAACTCACTACAGCCATCGCGTAAGAAACAAACATAAAAATCAGCATCGATACACGGGCAGAGATGACAACTAAGAACGAGTCAAACAGAGCGTAGGCTTACTCGAAGCAATGTCCAGTAGTCTCCAAAAACTTTGAGAGCGGAAGCTTTAAGGCATACGATGCAATGGATTGCTGCATGCGCTCCATGTGGGGGTGGTTCGACTCCCGAACTGCAATTCCCATCAGCGTCTTGAACAAACTCGTGTTCGAGGACGCCACCAATGCCTTCAAGAGGAGATCAAGCGCAGCGATATAGTCCTTAAACCTACATTGACAGAAATCGAGCCATATTAATATTTGTGGGACAGGTCATAAATCGGAATGCTTCAATAGTCCACCATTTCTTCTTGAGAGACCCTTACCTAGGACTTCCTTGCTCGTATTCCGACGATGAAGTTGGCATCATGTTTAGGATCGCCCTACTGAAGATAGTTTCAAACTATACGCAAAAATGAGCGGTTCGATGTTAGTTTAACCACACATGTAGCTGAAAGAGTAGACGTTATTATCAATAGGCTGATACCAGCTTGAGAAGCGAACCTCGGCTGTCCTGGCGCCAGGGTAGGCAAGGAAGACAGGAAGGATAGGGAAAGCTTCCGACATCGCCGGTAGTGCCAGATATTGGCGACTCTCGGGATCGCGTTCAAAGAAGGACTGGTAAATCTTGAAGAAGTAGTTGACAAAGGCCTCGGTTTTCGACATCCTCAGAATTCGAGGACTGAGACCGATGACTTTTTTGCAAATAGCAATCGCCATCGGCGCCTGGTCGCTCTTGAGAGAGTTGATCCTATGAGAAGAATGATTGTTTTAGTACGCTGCTGTACATTGACTACATCATCTTTATCCATTTTGGTAAAGAGCGGAGCTTACAGGTTCTCCAGGACCGAGTAATCCGTAGTCAACTAAAAGAACAAAGCAAATAGGAAATTATGTCTCAGCACGCCAAAAGGAATTCTCATCCTCATTCAAATACATAACAGAAGGCTCAAGTCCAGGAAGCATACCATATCCAGGAACATATTCTTTTCGGCAGCTAGCTCAGCATGCGAGAACATGTAGTCCAAAAAGTCGTTCCAAATGGTCAGAAGAAGCGGGCTCGACCTGACAGACTGCGCCAGCAATGGGGTGAGATCCGAGAAATGCGTGGCCAATCCTCGGTTAATCTCGTCAGCGTACTTCAAATACGTCAACTTGGCTTGCTCCGCGTTTTCAGGATCCTATCGTGTGAAGAAACCAATGATAAAAATAAACGTCTAAAAATCCCTTTCCGTGCAAAGTCTTACCGCATCGTATTGAAAGAGTATTCCAGCTACAACATACCAGCAAGTAATCCCACAGCTTTCGGCGGCATTGACTGTCGACCATGCAAAGGCGCAAAAGAGCACTGCAGTAACTGATCCACATCGGGTCCTGGGTTCCTTGAGCCTCTGTGAACGTCTCGTAAAGGGAAGTAATGAACTGGCCAGCCTTGTGACTTGATCCTTCGAACATGTCGCTGAGTACTCCACACTTCTGTACCAGCTCAATGCCATCAAGAGCCGCCTTGCACTTGACAGGATCGCGTCCTATGTCAAAGAAGCTCGCGTCAGTTTGAGGCTAACTTTACAGTTTGCAAACAATGGGAAATCAAAGAAACCTTAGTAGTCGTACCTTTCAAGTTGAGAGAGGGCGTCATTGGGATGAGGCTGTTGGCAGTGATCGTGTCGCGCAGCACCTTGCCAAAGTGCTGGAGCACATTCGAAGGGAGCTTCTTGACCACCTTGAGCCCTGTCTCGAGTTCATCCTTTAGTTGTTTAGTCTCGTCTCCGCTCTTCAGCAACTCTTCGTTTCCAATGCTGTCAGGGTTGAAAAGGCAAGCCGCAAATACCGCCGAAAAGTTCGTTCCCAAAAGTCCAGATGCCTTAAGACTCTCCAGCAGTGAGCTTCCACCACGCTCCAAATCGCGCGAAGCAACAAGGGATACAAACGAGATCACTCGGCGAACAGTGACAAAGTTTTGGTCCGTGATCTGTCGACGTTCTGTAGCGGTCAAAGGGGTCGCCAGCTCATCTCGTTCCAGAGCTCGCGAAAATAAGAGGCACTTCTCCAAGAACTTTCCGCATGCTGTCATGATCGTTCCTGTCTTGAGTTGAGCAAGGAGCTGCTCTGGACATCCAGGGTGATTCAACAACCAAATGTAGTTGGAGAGATTGGACGCGAGTTGAGCGCTCCACTTCTGATACACCGTCGGGTCCGCAAACGTCTCAGAGCTGTAGCCAGTGCCCTTGTAGATGTTGCTGATGTATTTTGAGTCCTGAGATAGTTTTGCGCCGATCCACGAACCCGGAGTAGAAGTGTCTACAGAAGGACGAGGATAATTTTGGTTTAGCATTGAGCAGTAAACTAACAATTGTTATCCAGACGAAGAGGCAATAACCCAAAATACATACGTGGAAGTAATTTGACAAAACTGTCAAAGAGCAGTCGGCAGACTCTGGTGTACTCGACCTCGGGTTGCGCGGTCTCATTCAACAGCCATTCCACAACAACATCCAAAGTTGCGTCGTCGTGATTGGGAAACCGCCGTCTGTCTCGCGAATCCTTGAGAAACAGGTTGGACTTGACTTGGATGATACGCTGGAGATGTGCGATGGCTTGATACGTCTGCTGGCGAGTTCCAAGGCCTGCGTGATCGCCTTCCGCCAGTCTCAGGCCAAACAGCATCCAGTAAAGCAACTCCAACGTGAACTGGTTCACTAGCGTTGCCTCTTCGCGGAAGATCCTGTAGATACGATTAACGATAAGAGCGGCTCCGAGACGTTTTGTAGGGTTGGAGTGAGAGGTGAGATTGTACGTTCGCTTCAACAAAGACTTGACATTCACAGACTATCCAATCAAGTGAAAAATACAGGGTGAAAAGTAAGTACAGTGCGACAGTCTACATACACACGACACAGATGAATACTCTCCTCACTATTTACTTACGGAGGAGGACGTTCCACTCTGCTTGATTGACCACTTGACAAACTCCCCGAGACACTCGGCACCGTAGTCCCGAAGGGGTCCAAGAGTATCACATGCGGCATCCATACAGCAACTCAGCAAAGCAATGGTCTCTGGGTTCTCATACTGGGAGCTGATTGTCAGCCAGTGGATCAACTGTGACACCAATGGACGATAAAGGGATTGGGGCACTAGATCCACGTCGACAGCAAGGCGGAGTAGCGCAGGGAACACCTTTTGGTAGATCTTGTGGAATGGGCTCTGATAAAGACAGTTGTAAAGAACATAGGTATTAGATAACGCGTAATGCATCATATCGTGCATACTGGCTTGTAGAAATCTAGGCGAGACTTACGTTTTTTGGGTCTTGTGATGACCGGGCACGAAATGCACTGGAGCCGATCATAAGAATGACAAGTGAATGAAGGAGCTCGCAGCTTGCCACTTTGATCTGGCGGTTCAGCGAATGCTCGGCCAGATCAACAATACGTGGCAGCATCTCATCTACAATAAATCACGTAGCCTGATTAGTACATGTGCTGATCTGCTTCTTGGTGATGCTGTAGAGACCGATTGGTGAGCTCTTACCGAGCTGAAGCTCCGTCTTCATTTCCTGGAACGGGATTTTGAACTTGATTCTTGGCTCAGGGTCCCAGGCAAGCAAATCGGACACGGCCGTCTTGTCGTCGGAGCGCGCCGATCGCCGGTCTAAAATGAGCTTGTTGTACTGAGCTTGACGACCAAGGAGTCTCAATATCCGCAGCTGAAGATCCTTCATGGACTGTACCTGGGAGGATGATCCCTACGAATCAGAAGGACAACAGCCAATCAACGTTTGCAGCTTACTAGGAAAACACTTCTTAACACGTGTAAAAGAGCAACGTGTCAACTTTCTTACCAGAGTGAACACGTTCTTGACCATCTTCGTGTAAGCTGTCTGCCCCTTGCCGGATCGATCCTTTCTCGACTTGACAGCGGATACTTCAGCTCCATCGCCATCTCCTGTTGATACTTGAACCAAGAGGTACTCGTTCAAACAAGGAAGTACCTGGGCAAACCACGAGTTTTGCTCCCGATCAACAATGTCAATCCACCGTTCGACAGCATCGAGTCCAATCGACGCCAGAGGAAAGTAACCGAGGCCAAGTTTGAGGGCCAGTTGGATAGGAGCAATAATACTGTTCGAGTCGGTGAGGGCAGACGGGCTGGAGAGTACCAGGTACAGACATGACGCGAGAAGGTCATCTTTGTATTGCTCCAGTCGAGCAAGAACTTCACGAATGTACTTTTGGAACAAGGCCGCAGCGCGTTGAGCTTCCACGGACTCGTTCTCATTCTATCACAAAAAGTGATTATTAGTTGGTCATTAACCTTGAGTGGAGATCGTTACAGCTGAGATCATGAATCAAAGCCTCCACACCTACTGCGTGTCTTTTTTACTTACTTTGACATGTGGGTCCACTGTACTTGTCGACTTGAAGAAAGAGATGTTCTGGCAGACTTGGAGGCAGGCAGCAAACATCTTGTAGAAACCGCTCACGAGTGGGTGCCTTGCAGAAAGTTCAATGAGAGTGTTGCCGATCACGTACGTCCAGCGTCCAAACAAATCGGGTCGGATCTCGGGCAAAAAATGCTGCCAAAACTCTGTCAAGTTCTGGAAAATCACGAAGTCCTTGGCGCAGTTTGCTTGCAACTTGGCAACGTCGCCGGAGGTAGGGACCGTAGAGACCAATTCCATAGACGCATCAGGGTCAAGAAGTCGGGATTCTGGAGCCGAGTCTTCCTCGTCGGCGGCCTCATTGTCTGTGGGAACCTCAGCGTCGGACACGGATAGGTTCAAAAGCGAAACCAGTCGCTTAAATGATTCCATTGTCGAACCGTAGATGATTTGCAAGAATCGTTCTTGGTCGTCGTCGGAGATTTCCGTAAAGTTCTTCTTGAGGTCCTTGCTGAGAGCATTAGGTTTGAAGAGGTTCCGCCACAGGAAGAGGTAGATGGTGTATGAGTGAGGAATGCTTTCCGTTGCTCCCGGTTGCCGATTGGCTTTGAACAGATCCGCCAAGGACCGTGAAATATCGGACGATGTGAAAACCAGTAACCTGTAGGCTGTGATGCATGGTAGCGCATGAAATAGAACGGAAAAGATAAAAAGGAGGTTGGTTATCATAAAGTCATCGACGCGTTTCTGCGATCAAAGTTATTGGGATACAATTGCGACGTACAAAACTTGTCAAAGAATCCTCTCAAGACTCCTTCGCCTTTGTTGAACAGGCTGATGAGAAGCCTCTCGATGGCGATAGTACAGTCGATACGGTTGTAATAGGAGAGCTTCGCAAAGTTGACGATAGCCACGTTGGCCATTTGATTCAGTGCGGTCATCAAAAGCTCGGGGATCTCATCGTACACCTCGGCGACGAACGTATATGAAGTAATGAACGCTGCGAGGTGGGAGGTTGAACCATCTATTCCTTCATTTGTATTCCTATTATTCGAACAAGGCATGGTTAGAGACAGCCGGACATCGTTACGCGCATGAAGCTCAATAATTTGATCCGCCACTCTTAACCTATCATAGGACGCGAGTCAATCTGGAAATACTTACGAAGAGACCAAGAACGCGCTCTTTGTGAGGAGATGAGCAAGGAGTTTGGGGAGCTGGTCAGGTGCGATATGTTTGCAAGGGGCTGCAAAGTATCCGTATCCTCTGATAGCCACCGACATTGCCTTGTATTGAGCCAACGTCGTGACAACCTCCGTGCTAATGATTTGCTTGAAGTTTGTTGTGAAGAACTAGTTCCGATCAACAAAAAAAAAAAGCAACAATTAGGAACAAAGCATTCATTACACAAATGAAATGTCAGCCGGTGCACTTGCGACAACTAAACTCACCAGGAAGCACTGGTATTCTTTTTCTGTAGTAGGGGACGTAGTCAGGACGTCAGCAATCTATACGTGAAGAATCATTGATGCTGGTGTTATACCCTTGCTCTTCATTTCAAAGATCGCGTTCCTTATCATAGAACCAGTCCGTGTCCCTAATATTACCTCTTGCAGGAACACATCCAGAGCGTTGTATCCACACTTTGACATTTTGTCGTGAGTATGTTCACAATAGCCTGCAATCCTTTGGTACATCCACTCATAAATGTCAATCAACAATGGTCGGAAGAGATGAATGTGGTGTGCGAACAAGTCCAGAGCGGCTAAGAAAAGTACGAGACGAGGCGGGGGGTTTTTTTTGGTGAGTTGAATGGAGCGAATGATATATTGTTGATATGTAAATTGAAAAGAAACTGCGGGTGGTACATACCCACAGGTGCAGCATATCGACTGAGATCTTCTGGGACATTGACCAAAGTCTTGACGAACCGCATAATAGCTGGGACCTTGGTTGCGGCACTCTCTGATGAGAGACTGTAAAGACAGTTGTCTAGTCCAAGGATTGCACCCGCCACCAATGAAAGCTCCTGCTTGCCGCCTGCACTCAGCTGAGTTTCCACAGTGCTGGTGCACCATCGAACGATTGATTCCAGACGCTCCGCTGCAATTTTCGGAAAGTAACGCGCCACCATTCCCAAAACCTCCAGCACTTCTGCCTTGACTGTTCCTCCCATCTTTGTTTGTTGAGTGCCGTATGCTGTGAAGCACTTTGTGAAAAGTCCTGTGATGTCGAGTGCCTCGGGGTCGATCAGGGATGTGTAAGAGGACAGTATGATTTTGATAGGCAGCAAGGATGCCCGCTTGACCTTGGCTGCACTATCGTTGAGGAACAAAGTCTGGCACGTTCTCTGTATTAAAGAAACAGGATCGAAAAGCCGTTAGAGAAGGTGTTGCATGATGCGCTCGCTCTCATTCATACTTCTGTCGGGTTGGGGTCTGAAGGGGCTCTTCACCTTGATATCGACGATAAAAGGAGGCATGGTGGCCGGTGACCGGGTCAGGTACTCGGCTGTGAACTCCAGGAAAATAACCTTGGCGTCGCCGTGAACCTTCTTGTCGAGGGACCTGCGGAGAAAGTGCAGAATGCCTTTGTCAGGATTGAACAAAAGAGACGTCGCCATATCTATATTGCCGCCAAGAGAAAGCCTTCTGTTAAGAACTCGTTATCTCCCATGTAGTAGACATTGCCTATTTGCTTCAGAGTCACCCTTTTATGAGGGGTTACCAAGTTCATCCTCTCTCAAGTCGGAGATGGCAATGTTGCAGATGTTTGTTGCGGCGGCTTGACTGTCAAAGTTGCCGATGTCAGGGTCGTTTATGTCGTCGATGAGCTCGACCAGCGTGAGCCGGAGGTGATCCAAAGGCGAACTCATTGCGGTCGAGTGATTGAATCAGGTCGGGGGATGAATGTTGAAGAGCGATGAATTAGGGAAGGGAGGAGGGAGAAAGAGATGAACTAACAAGAACAATTGGAGAACGCGACAAAAAGGGTGGCAAAAGACAGAAAAAATGGTGGCGGGAAAATTGAACGAGCGACAAAAACGGTCTTTTTTTATTTGATGGATCAAAGGGTACTTTTTATAAGGAGGACAAGAGGCCCTTGGGGACCTTGACCTTGAAGCTGAGGAGCATCTGTCCATAGGACTTGCCCTGGCGATCTAGGTTCAGCGAGCTCAGACCACCGCCTCCCAGACTGCGGGTGAGGACAAAGTTGAGGGCCTGGATGCCAGGGAGCTCATAGCGGGCTACCTTGCCCTGGGCAAGATGAGCCATGTACTCCTTGACTGATTCGGCAGTAAGCTGCTGATTGATATAAGGATAGAACTTGGGATCACGAGCAATCACGCCGACGTTGGCAGTATCACCCTTGTCACCACTGCGGGCGTAGGCGATGCGGATAAGAGGAATCAACACAGTCTCTTCCGAGGTATTAGCAGGCAAGGGTGCGGCGGGAAGCACAGGGGGATATTCGTTCTTGGCATCGCTGGGGCCAGTGAATGGGATGACCTTCTGGATCAACTTGTCGCCAGTGCCGATGGTCAGCTTGGCGGGGACGGCGCCTTTGGGAGCAAGGATAGAGTAGTGCGTCATGTTAGGGCTTGGATGGGGACGACCGGCTCCACCTCCAGTGATTCCGGGGGCATTGCCCGTGGCGCTTGGGGCCAACTCGACTCCGAGAAGAAGCAAGCCATGCTTCTCAGGGTGGACAGCAGTAATTCTGCAGCAGACCTCGCGCGAATCAGTGGCAGTTGCATGCGGTCTATAATGAAGGACGCGAACAGAAGTATCAGGATGAGCGTGACAAAACAAAATTAGAATACAGGCTATCAAGCATTCAGGTGAAGCCACCCAGTTTGGGGTGTTGTTCATACCCATATGAAGACTCGGCTCCAAGGGCCTCAACGCGGACGGCAGTGTAGTCCTCAATGCCGAATCTCTCCAGGTTCTTTCTGGCGCGCTTGACAACAGCATCACCAACTGCAAGGGCCTAGCATTACATAAAAAACGATAACTATCAGTGAGTGAACCGCCAAATGTGACACCAAATTACAACGCTATGCATGTAAGGGCGAGTCATCGAAGTGTACCTTGCGTCTGGCATCAACGCCACCAATCCAAAGATCGGCGGTGATCTTGTAGCCCTCCACATAAATGCCGGAGCACTTGAGGTAGGGCGTTGGGGGTCTTCCTTTCGCGCCAGTGACCAAGACACGATCCTTGCCGACTTGGGAGACCTTGACATTGCGGAGATCCAAGATCACGTCGGGGAGAATGTAGGAGCCAGGGTCCAAAACTTCGTAGACAAGCTGCTCGGCCACTGTAGCAACGGTTACCAATCCACCGGTCTCGGCTGGCTTTGTGACGATGAAGTCGCCATTAGACTTGCACTCGACAACAGGAAAGCCCATGTTGGCCCATCCTCCGTGAGGCGAGTTGGCGCTGAGTTCCCAGTCAGTAAAGTTGCCTCCTGTAGTGTGGCAACCGCATTCGATGATATGTCCAGCTAATGATGCTCCTGCCATCTGATCCCAGTCCTTGTTAGGGTTCCACTTGTATTCGTGCAACAGGGGTCCCAAAACAAGAGCACTGTCAACGACACGTCCAGTAACAACAATGGTTGCTCCTGCGTCGAGAGCCTCTGCAATTGGGACTGCTCCAAGGTAGGCGTTGAGGGACAAGTTCTTTTTTTCGGCTCCTGGGTAACGGTCAACCTCTTCCTTGTTGCCGGTGATGTAGTTGAAGGGGATCAATTCGCCCTTAGCGTTCATCTCCTCTGCGCGCTCGTGAAGATCGTCTCCGGTGACTGCTGCCACGACCAAGCCCTTGATGCCGTTCTCTTCGGCGATCTGCTCGATAGCCTCCTTGAGTGCGAGGGGGTCGAGTCCTCCAGCGTTGGTGATGACCTTGGTGCCGTTGGCGACGATGTCTTCAATCAGTCGCTTCCAGACAAAGGTAATAAAGTCGCCGACGTAGCCACCCGGACCAGCTCGGCTGGCCTTCTTGGGGTTGGCACCTGACTTGCGGTGGCGCGCCAGGAGACCCATAGTGACCTCTAGATATACATCAAATCGGATGGGATTGGCAATGTGTTAGTGGTAGCAAGCACATGTGTCTCAGCCAGGTAGGATGCTGTACGTAAGAATTCAATGACGAGGATGACGGGGCTCGTGTTTCGTTGTAGCTTGTTGTTGCAGGGCTTTTTTACCGGCAAGGTAGTCGGCCACCAGGTAATCGAGGTTCTTGCCCTCGAGAGTGACCAGTTGTTCGGCAGCCGAGACCGAGTCTCCCCAGAAGGCACTATAGCATCCAATGCGAACTGTCTTTTCAGGAGCCATGGTGATGTGTTGCGTGAAAGGAAATGAATGAAAAAAAAAAGGTAGTTATTGGTTCCGAGGAATGAGTTAGAGACAAAAGAGAAAAGTAAAAAAAAAAGAGAAGAGAGATGAGTGTGTGTGAGAAGGAAGAGGAGACAATGGGCCTTTTAAAGAGGATAGGTGCAAGTGACAGTTGTGGGGCAAAAGGAGAGAGTAGTGGAGGAAGGGGAGCAGAAAGAAAGGAAGCATAAGCACGAAGTGAACGAACGAACCCTGTAAAGTAAATTGTCCACCACGATGAGCCGCAAAGAGACACTTTGGTCCAATTTTTACACACAGGCGCGTCAATCTTCGGGCTATGTCTACTTGCTTGACTAGGTTAAAAGGACAGGTAGTCAGGTAGACAAGTGGTCAAGTAGACAAATAGTCAAGACAGATGACAGAGAGAATAGAAGAAAAGAAGAAAGGGAGCTAAAGCGTGAAAGAAGAAAGGCCATCTCCGACGATCAATTCTTTTGCCCTAAGGCCAATAATCATAGCTATGCTGTTTCTCTCCTTTCACTCTCTCTTTCTATTTCTCTATGGTGAAGGGAACTGATCAAACTCCTTCATCGTTTCTTATCAGTTTTTGTGATCAGATACCCTCTCCTCTCGAGAACCATGTCTGTCCTTCCAATCCAGTACAGTCACCAGTATGAATAGAGTTTCTTCTCGAAACCCAAGGCGACTGACTGCCCGCTACTCCCTCAACTCCTTAATGGTCCCCACGTTCCCAGCAGTGAACCACACCGCTCAACTTCAGGTGCAAAAATTGGCGTCTCCAGCCACCTTCCGGTGTGGCCACCGGTGTACTGAAGCGATGGTCCACCGGATGAAAAAATTAAATAAACGGTCACACACCTGTTCTCCTTCCGGTGTACACCTGTTCTCCTACCGGTGTGCACTGGTTCTCCTACCGGTGTACACCTGTTCTCCTACCAGTGTACACCTGTTCTCCTACCGGTGTACACTGCTTGTATACACCTATCCTTCTGTCTGGCTCTCTGCTTAAACTGCTTGTTTTGCCACCCAGTATGCGTCGTAAAAACCATGCTACATTTAACCTGCGTCCACGCACATCAGCCTTCGCTTTGCCTTTCAACATCGCTCCCCAAATGGTAATGCCTTCCCTAAAAGCATTTCCTCACTGTTGTTCCCTTTTTTTTTCCTGTCCTTGCTTCGTTTCCAACTCACTCAGCTCACTCTCCCACCTTCTTCACCCGCTGGTAAGTCCTCAGTTTCATCCACACCCGCGAGAGCATCAGCACATACACCAATAAAGCACTACGTGGTTTACATGTAATGATCTCCATTATATCAACGCGACACCTCTCATGTTTACTTTCCTCTTACTCATATCAGTCGACACCCGTTCATTCGTCTGAAATGCTTTATAAAAGAAAGGGATTTAATGCCAATAAAGATACCCAGGATTCAAGTAATGTGGAAATCTACAGAAGAATTTGTTGAAACTATGACTGCGCATTAAGTTCCGGAAAGTTGTATGAAGCATCCTGCACCTATTGGTTGCTAGGATTCGTCCGGCACGACTGAACGATCGTTCGGATTCAGATGATGTGGCTGGGATTCCTAGGTAAGCGCGAGCCACGCGGATTAAATATGCAGCCTCGAGGTCTTCCTGCCGTTCGTTCCAGTAATCCAGAGGAAGATCTGCAAATTCGGAAAAATCATTCTCCTCGGTCGCTATTTGCTCGCAGTAATCCTGCACGATCATGGCGGCATTCATCCTTCGTCTGACCAATGTTTGAATGGGCCCGGAATGGAATCTCTTCTGGCGGCTTGGAGTCGATACTTGAGAATCCTGACGGTCCTGGGCAGAGCGTTGGGCGTCCTCCTCCTGTAAGCGAATGATCTCTGCAACGACCAAGTATTTAACCTTGCACAAATACGTCGATGGATCGCTTCTTCCATTCAACATTCGGAAGACCATATCTGTCACCTCGAAGCCCGGGGGGAGGCGTGCATCGGCGGGGAGCGGCGTATTCCACATGTCGAGCTTTCCATAAGCTGGGGTTAGGAACATGGCCACCAGCATGGAATCGGGGATAGTCTCATAGCTCCATGCTTGTCGCAACTCTTTCTCCAGCTGTTGATGCATCTCTCGTGGTCCGTCGGTAAGGAAAGTATCGATAGCAGGAAGGATTCCTTCAATCCTGGGATAGACTTGTGAGATGGTCGGGTTCTCAAGTTGGCCTACCCAATGGGTGAAGTTGGCTGCTCCTTGGAGAAGTCGAATGAGCTCGTTGAGGATAGCGACCTCTTCTTCGGATGGAATGAGCTTCTTGAGCGAGAGGGCGTTGGCTCGTTGGTCGTTGTGGGCTGCAAGCATCCGTCGGTATGCTTTTTCGAAGGCTGGAGAAACCTTGACGACCCGGGCGATCATTACATACTTGGAGTTCCATCTAGTGTGGTTCATCGCAAGAAGTTTGTAGCTCTTGCCGAACAGGACCCTCTGCTCCTCTGCCAGGATTGACATCGCATTCGGGTGGGTTCTAAAAAAAACGGACACTTCCGAACACTTGCTGATCAGGGCTGCAACCGTGGCTGATGCTTCCCATGCTTTGCTGATACACAACTGCATTTTATGTGCAGCGCAGGCGATCCAGGCCACGTTACTCGTCTCTTGATAAAGAGACAGACACTTCTTCATATTCGAGCCTTGATCTGTTGTTGCGGCAATGACCTTGCCTTCCAAACCCCAGGCTGCGAGAACTTCCTCTATATTCGAAAGAAAAGCGGGATACGTGTTAGGATCGGATAATATGATTCGTAGATTAGCCCAAAACCGCCTTCTACCATAATACGACAACAATACCAAAAAAAAAAAAAAAAAAAAAAAAGGAACCTTACTAAGCTTTATCAGCAGAAACTCTCCCGTCTGGCGCTCTCCTTCAATTAGCACCATGTCGAGGAGGATTGTTGCCGTCTGTAGGCTTGGGGTAATGTAGTGCATTGTGATCCCCAGATACTTGCGCTGGTCCGCGCTTGTCCAGCCGTCGAATGTGATAGCGCAACGGTCCATGTCCCTGGCAAACAGTCCTCGAAGGTGGAGATATTTGTCGCGGGTGGTATTGGCGACTTTCTTCTTCATCGTATATGAGGCATGGACGTCGAATCCCCGCATGCTCACTGCCTTGATTTTCCGAAAATTAGGATTGTCGAACAAAGAGTAGTTCACCGCACCCTCGCTAAGGAGATTTAGCCAGCATGCTTCGACGGTTGCCTTATCTTCCAAAGTAGGGATCGGAATACCGGGTAAGGCGCTCAGAAATTTCGATTTCCTGGGTGTCCGCTTGGGGGTCGAAGGTGCTTGGTATTCTTGTTGCTCCTTGGACGCGTGAAGGTCGACTGGCAAGCGCTCCAGACAATTCTGGAGCCCCTGGAATAATCGGAAGGCTTCGTATACTTCTTTGTGGGTGCTATTCATATGACTTTCGCGGCCGATCATTCCAGCACCACCGGATAACTTGGTCTTGCAGGAGTCGTCGGTCATTATGGCACAGATATATTTGCTCTTTTCTTCTCCCTCATCGAAGACTTTGACCGAACGGAAAAAATGGGAGAAGATAGCGTTACCACGAGCCCGCGCACGGTTTGGAACATGAATCAAAGCCTTCATCTCCTCTGGAGCATGCTCGCTACAATCTTCAGGCGAAGGGAGCTCATACGGAAGACATCTCTCTACCACCTGCAGCCATCGCTCCGAACACGTATACCGGGCACGCAATTGGCGACGCTGCTCTTCACGAACTTGGGTTGGGCTCATATCATACAACGGAGTTCCGGTCCTCATGTCCTCAATAATGGCGATTGAAGTGGCCCTGGAGTGAGATGTTTGAGACCTTGGAATACCCCTTGGAGCAGCACGCATCTCGGGGTCATCAGTACTCTCACGTCGAGATGATCCAGAAATCGATGTCGAATCCGTGGTATCGGAGAGCGCTGAGGAAGTTTGGGAGCGGTAAGGGTGGTAGGCAACCCGTGAACGAGAGGGAGACGCTACAGGGTTGGCAGTTGTTTCGGGCATTGAGGCTATGCGAAGCAATGGAGGGGGCTCAAGAACAGCAGGAGGTTCGTCGCGAACGACCGTAGAAATCTCTCCCGGTTGTCCCCAAAAACACGCTTCCCCACTAGGCTGCACGAATCCAATAAAGGGGCAGGGTCAGCAAGTAAACTTGCACAACTTGGGACGGCACAAAATCAGATTTGATAACTTCAATAACTTACTGAAAGGAAGGACTCATCTTCGCCCTCTTTGCTGTTTTCGTCAACAGGTCCGTCAGTCATTTCGTCATCAACGCATCGGGCTCCAATGGCACTTCGCCTAGGCTTCGAAGGAAAGTCTTCCTCGAACTCTTCTCCTAGTGGACTGTGAGAATAAGGATCTTCGCTCAAGTCATCGTATGTGGTATCCTCTAAGGGATCGTAGTTGTAATTCATTGCGGGAGATGATGGAAGGTTATAGGGTAGAGATGAATGTATTTCCTACAACATACTATTTACTCCTTCCTTCTGTGTCAGAGCATGGTGTATCCAAGCCTCACCGATGGTGACGCATGCGAAAGTTGCAAAAAAAAACGAGCGGTATCATGCATTAGTAGACACTGGAAGAAAAAAAGGTGTACACTGGTAGAGAACAGGTGTACACCGGAAGGAGAACCAGTGTACACTGGTAGGAGAACCAGTGTACACTGGTAGGAGAACAGGTGTACACCGGTAGGAGAACCAGTGCACACCGGTAGGAGAACAGGTGTACACCGGAAGGAGAACAGGTGTGTGACCGTTTATTTAATTTTTTCATCCGGTGGACCATCGCTTCAGTACACCGGTGGCCACACCGGAAGGTGGCTGGAGACGCCAATTTTTGCACCTGAAGTTGAGCGGTGTGGTTCACTGGTTCCCAGTGGAACAGACCGTGGAAGAGTGTGTCTTAAACACTGCCACCCAGAGCTGGGAACCATAAATAGTCTATTCACAGTACAGAAGCCTCTTCTCTTTCATTCTCTAATAAATAGAACAACTCGCCGTTTTTTTGCTTGATATTTTTCTTTGTTTTTGATACCCAATAAGGACTCATTCTTCCTATCTCACACATTTCTCTCACTTTCACCCTGACCTCACACCCTCTTCTGTCACACTCCTCTTGACTCACTCACATCCACAGCTCCACTTGCTTCTTCTTCTTCTCTTGATCACTCACATTAAGCCCGGTTCTCTCTTCCGATCAACACATCGACACCTCAACATTCAACAGCACCACCTACACACACATACACACACACACACACACACACACACCCCTCTCTCACACTCCCTCTCCTACATCCATATACATTTACACAATGGCTGATTACCTTGCTCTGATCGCCAGTCTCAACTCTGATTCTCCCACCAACGGATCCATGGCATCTCCAGAAGACTTTTCTGCTGAGCTCTCCCTCTGGACAAATGCAGAATTCACATTCGACACCGCCCCTGGGCTCGGCATCTTTGAATCTGACTCTGCCTTCCCCGATCTCCTCTCAACCAACACAGCTTCGACCACCATTGCACCTCCAGTAGTCGATCCCACGCCAGCTCCTGCTGCCAACTTCAACTCTTTGGATATCATGAACTTCACTGGTATGAGGGCGCACATGAAAAAAATCTCAACAACAGACGTTACCCGCTCCTTTTTTTGTTTATTTGTTTGTTTGTTTGGGCCTTGCTTGACTCAGCCCAGCTGCAACTTCCACTTGAACTTGAACTTGTCTGAAGACATCCTGGTAACTAACGATACATACATATTCATTCACAACATTCATTAGAGCGGCCACTGTCCTTGTTAGAGAGAACCCGCCAGCGTAACCCTGTCGAACAATCTACCACCTCACATATCCCCACCATTGCCCCTGCTCAATCCTTCCAGATGCCCACTGCACCCACAACACCTGCTGCTGCAAAGCTGCTGCGTCAGCCTATGCCCCAATACCACCCTCCCTCTTTGATTTCCAAGCAATCAAGTGCTGTCCCTACAGTCTCCGCCGTCCCCTCCTCAGTCATCAAGAACCCCGACACCACAGTCACTCTTCCTATCGCTGCTCCCGCTCCTGCTGTTGATGAGCCAAGCCTTTCATCGTCTGTTTTGGGTGAGAAGCGGAAAAGCGCTTTCCAACAAGAGGATGTTGACGGTGAAGAGCTCTCTGCAGCCGACTCTTTCTCCAAGGATGACCCTGAATATTTGACCAAAGTTGCCGCCGAGGAGGACAAGCGGAGACGCAACACTGCGGCCTCTGCTCGGTTCAGACAAAAAAAGAAGCTGCGCGAGCAGGCCCTGGAACAGACCGCCAGAGAACAAACTGTTCGCGCCGAGCAGCTTGAGAACCGTGTACGGGAGCTCGAGATGGAGGTTCGTTGGTTGAGGGGATTGATCGTTGAGAAGGATACGCGGTTGCAGGCTGCCACCATGACCCTGCAGCGTCTTGATGCCTTTTAGACTCCTAAAGTCGACTAGAGAAGTCTTGCAACTGTACAAAAGGAAACATAAGAAAAGCAATAAAAACAAATGAATACCAATCTCTACGCGGTGTACAGAAATGGACTTTTATGGAACAGATGGAGCATTTGGATACGATAGGAGACGAGATGAGTTTTCTAGAAGTCGACAGGGTTCAAAACTAGAAATGGGCCTTGCGCCAAGAAGCGCTTTTTTCAATGCCAAGGTGACCGCGTACCAGCATGAATGAGATAATGAAAAAAGGAGAAAAGGAGGGACAGCAACAGGGGGGAGAGATAGATGACTCCTTTCCTATCCTTCTCTCATTGTTTTTCGTCATCGGGATGCTCGGGCCAGATTTCCTTCCGTGCAGAACAATTAGCCGTAGCAAGCGCTGTTTTTTCCCTCTTTGTCTTTGTCCCTCTTTTTTCTCCCTTTGTAAAAAAAAAACACCGCAGTCTTTTATAGATCCGACAGGACCGGCGGCTTGGTAGAACAAGGCAGTTTGTCAGCACTGCTTTTCTGGATCATCTCCAATCGTTCACGCCACCCAAACGATACGGATGAGGGGAAAATCAATTAGGATGATGAATGCTTGAACTTCACCCTTGATGGTTCCCATTTCACACGACCTTGTGCTGGGTGGGATGGGAGACTGGAAGTAGAGATCAAGAGAAGCGATAAAAAGAAGAATGGGCGTACAACAGGTACAGGGGAGAATTGAAATGCTGGCGATGAACCAACTCACGAGCAACACGAACAGGATAGTCGAGAAAAAGCAAAAGAAGGATGGCGCATAAACAAGTATTTAAAAACAGTATGACAATCAGAAGAGGTACCTTACCAACAAAAGCAATAGTGAAAAGAGTACAAACAAAAACAATCAAAAAAATAAAAGCGAGTGGTGTGAAAGTGTGTTGTGGGCTGCGGGGCGAGGGAGGGAGGGAGATGGAGAACAGGGGGGATGGTGGGGAAGAAAATGAGCAAGCCCCATTGTCAATTGACATCAACCAGCGACAACAATAACAACAATAGCGACAACTAAGCGCAATAATAAACAAAGCAAAACGGGGTAGTGAATAAGGAATGATTGAATTGAATGAAAAGAACATGTCCTCTGTAAGGAAAACCTGTTGTTCGCTCTGTTTCGTCCACTTCCTCCTCCTCCATCCTGTTTTTTTTCTCTCTCTCTCCCTTTGCTCTCACTTAGTAATAATGCGATGGGCTAAGATCACCTTTTCATTTCCTCTCTTTCACTTCTTTTCTTCTTTCCTTTCTTCCTTTCTGCCTTTTACTTTCTACTTTTCTACCTTGTTCTCCCTCGCACTCTCACTCTCACCCTCATCACTCTCACCCATCCAAGCCCACCCTTATTTTTTACCCCCCCACTCCTCCCTCGTTCCCTTTTACTGAATTGGTGGCACTCCTCATCCAGCGATATATCCTCATACATCCCTTTACACCTCACTCTTACACCTTCGCTCTCTTCTCTTCTCAACCCAAATCAATCTAACTCTCAATTGCACCCTAGTCTCACTCTCTCCACAACAAAACTTCATCTTCTTCACTTCACTTCTCTGCTCTGCAACCTCCCGACTCTATCACCACCAACAACAAACAACACACAACGATGTCATCCTCTTCGACAATAGACAAACTCCAGCAGGAGGAGAACAATGACCCCTGCGTACAAATGACCGATGTCACTATCGAAACCAACATCGACCCTCACGACGAAACAACAACAACCACCACAACCGTCCACCTTCCCTTTCAAATCGCAAAGCAGTGTCCACCCCCAAAAGTCATCTCCTGGATGAAGTCGCGCAAACCCGCAACAACCGCAACCGCAACGATACGCTCCAAGAAATCAGCGCAGCAATCCACCCGCCTACACCAACACTATCATCATAATAGCAGCCGGCACAACCGGACCGTTGGAAAAGTTCAGCAACTCCTCCCGTTCCTCAATGACAAGCGGAGGAATACGACCGAGAAAACCAAAAAGGGCGACCAGGCCATCACAGTCTTTTCGATTCAGGTCAATATCCTTGGCAAAGTTCTTGTACCACCAACACCACAAAGTCAGTCGACAGCCCCAACAGCCTCCACACCCCCACCAAAGGCCGACTCATCATCATCCATCGGTTCTTCATCCTCGATCTCAGAACTCTCTGAGGATTCTGCTTCTGCTGCAGATCTGGCCCCTGTCAAAACCCTGCCTGCTCAATTGCACCGTTCCGCCACCACTTCTTATGTGATCCACAGGACTTTCGAGGATTTCCAACGGCTATCGGAAATGGTTCTCAACCTCCAGGCTGCCCTCATGACTGCTCCAGGACCCATCCCCGAAGGACCAGAGCTGAAAGCCTTGGCGGTTCGTCATCCCCACCCCGGTCTTTACCAAGCCTTGCTCAAACAATTCTCCCACGCAAAGGCCAACCAGCGTGCCTTTGATGCCTCGTCGACTACCCATGGCTTCAACGAGGAAGGTGCGTTTGAGCGGATCCTTGAATTGAACCAGTACCTTGAGGACGTTTGGCATTGGCTCCTGCCCGAGAATACACCCGAGTCCCTGAACCTGTCGCTGGAGCGTCATGACATCATGCAATGGCTCAAACCCTCGGCCTCCAGTTCCCATGCCGATGGTCGTCAGATGCGGGAACGGTCAGACCAACCTTCGAAGCCCACCGCTACCGCACATACTCTCCAGATCGCCTCTGCCATTACTGCTCCTGCTCCATCTGACGCAGTAGAATCTGACCTTGACGCAATGGCTCTATCTACAACCAGTTTGTGTGACTCTCTTGTGCATGATCTATCGGTGCTCAGAGAGGAGCAACTCCAGGAGGCAGAGAATAGGGAGGATCATGATCAACAGGACCAACACACAGCAAAGAGAGCTCCTGAAAGGATGTCGTCCGTCTCCTCGCTTCCGTCACTGTCGTCATCCACCACTTCTGCATTCTCCTCGACCACCTCCATGTCGACAATGTCAGAGATAGTCGACAGTAACGAGCCAAGAGAGCAGCATCAGCAGCAGAATGATAAATTGCATCAACATATCGTTGACGGAAACAGTGACGGTCATCATCTCGAAGTCGTCATGCAGGGCTCTCCTCAAACTTTGTCGACTATGGCCAGTTCCACTCTTGCAGCCTCCTCTGACGTACAGGACCCTCTCGATCACCACGACCACGACCACCACCTTCAGCATTCCGACAATAATACTCCCTCCTCAGCGGTTGCCATCATTAATAATACACCACCAAACTCAACCGTCACAATTGACACACCGGGTTCCCTGGCGGAACACCCCTCCTTCTCAAGACATGGAACCCTTCTCCGTCGTCATCATCGCAATAGTCATCTGGGATCTGACGACGTCAAGCTGAAGCGTAGGATGTCATTCAGTCAAGTCTTCAAGTCGCTGACCATGCCCATCTCCAACAACAACATCAACCACCATCGTCATTCGCAATATGACGCCGGTACCTCTGGCAGCATGTTTGATGAGGAGATCTATATCTGGAACACTGTCACCACCAAGAACCTTCCCAAGCCTACCGTCGTTGTCTAAGCGAACAAGCAATAAAATAAAATAATGAAAAAAGACAATAATTGAGAGCCCCATGTTCCAGCTAGGGTGGTGACAATAGAAGGACTTGTATTGATCATTTCAGGGGAACCACTCAGAGATCATTTTGGAAGGCATTTCAAGGAGTACATTCACCGATCACCTGGAACAATAGCAATTGTTAGTACCCCCCTCACACTTTAAAAAAGGGACAACACAACCCCTTTCACATTCTAACAAAAGGTATAATACAACCCCTCAAAAACGATCGTAGCATCATCCTTGTCCATGTGTATGAGTTATGTGTGAATGAAATAAGTGTTATTTTTTTATCGAACAATGAAAGATGATGCAGTGTAGAAAATATGGAGGGGGTGGTAGATGCTTATTGTAGTATGTAGTGCTGAGCGATTTACTCGTCGTCTTCCTCATCCTCGTCCTCATCCTCATCCTCATCCATTGCTAATGCGTTTGACCTCTTTCCGTAAGCCTCGATGCGAGTAACGCCCTCATCGGGGAGAGAGTTGAAGATGGGGAGAGCTGTAGAGTCGTTGGTCTTCAAGTTGATAGACTGAATGTTCTTCCATTTGCGGGGAATCTTTTCAATAATATGGGGCATAGCGGCCTCGATATTGGCCGTGATTTCGGCTGCGCTCTGACTCGTCAATCCAACCTTGACGGCACTAGTTGAAACGAAGCATTGAAAGTTGAATATGAAAGTGAGTGGCATGCCACATGTTAGAATTACCTGGTGACAAGATGCCATTGCAAAACGTTCCCAAAGATGATAGCAAAAAGATGACAGAGGGACTTACGTGCAGGTTCCGCTGGTGGTGTGCATATATGTTGATCCGATGGCTTTTGCAATCTCCTTCTTGAGGTCACTCTTGGTCATGTCGACAGGGATGGGCTGTTTCTTCTTCAGGAAGAAGGTCTTTCCGAGCAACTTTGGCAAGACTGTGACAACACGGGCATCAGCCAAGAACATGCCGTACGAAGCGCAGAGCTGACGCTTGGCCTCGTAGGGCTTGTACTTGGCGCGCAACTTTGAGACTCCAATGACTTTGTTGACAGCCTTAACTCCCTTCTCCTCGAGTAGGCGCTTGAAGTCCCTCTGAGGATCCTTGACAAACAAACAGACCTCGGCATCCGGTGCGACAATCGAGTGCTTAAGAGGACTATGGTATCATAGTAAAGAAAGAATGGCTCGATAAGTTTCCAGATGGTTGACAAATATCCTGTTCATGCGGATTTTCTCTCCTGACAGGTGCTTCTTTTATGCGTAATTGTGCTGGTTGGTTGATATGCTGTATCCTCCTGTCCAATGTTTGAAGGTGCACGTATTGAAGAGCTGAAACATACATGCGGTGGGGCTTTGCTTTGCTGGCATCGGAGAACTTCTTGGTAGCAATGATCAGCCAGACAGTCTGGTCGTCTTCCATGAGCTGGTTCTTGCTCTCTCCCTTCTTCTCGACGTATCCAAGGAGTGCCTTGACGGCCTTGTCAGCCTACAATGTTCAAAAGTAACAATTAAGTTCTATCAGTTGCATGGTCTGATGTGGAGTATCAATGCAGGGTGAGGTCTGGTGGTATGAAATGGTGCGAGTGAGTATGTGTATGTGGAGAAGTGAAAGGGGCAAAGGCACCAGTCGAGGTGCTGCTGTTCTTGGCTTTGATTGCTTGTCGTCCAATTGATATGTAAGGGGACTGAACTGTTGATTGTTGTTGTGAGTGTATCTCCGGTGTGCTATGAGGGTATGTAAAAGCAGTGAGCAATACCTGCTTGATGTCCAGCATGGTGTGGTATTGGGTTGTGATGAGGGAGGAGGGGTGATGGAGGTGGAGTTGCGAGGTGCAAAAGAGAACGAATCAGTTCACAGTAGACGAGCCTCGTTTGTTTATGTTTGTCTTTTTTTTTTTCTTTTTTTTTTAGCCTCGGTGACTGCTTGCTTAGAGAGAGCGAGACTTGGTGTTCAATAAGAGATCGGCGGTTTTTTTTGTCCCTTTCTTTCGATCTCTAATTGACGACCCACGAATGAGTGACGTCACCAACCGCTGCTTGAGCGGGTTCGGATTTCCGAGAGTGCCAATCAAGCGAGCAGTTCATCAACTCCTGATCATCGTTCTCCCACCTCCCTTCCTTCACTCTCCCCACTCTTCTCCAAATGCTTCGCAACGTCATCAGGGCAGCAGCTGTGCCAAGGGGTAAAGCACTTGTCCACTGTCCAATCCTTCACTCATCCCACCATATCCGACACGTCTGATCCGAATCGGATGTCTCTCACGGAACTTCGGGATCCGAATAAAAAAAACGATGAACCGCTCCCAACACCATACCTGCCGACCACCTCACAAGGATGAACACTCGCCAACTGGATTAGACGACACCTCACATGTTTGGAGACTTTGTGGGCACTAGAGCTCGGATTCAATACCACAACCACGTCCTAGTCTTACCTCACCACTAAGCCCTTCAGCCTTTTGGAAACAAAATCTCTTTCAGCCGGACCCTCCGGAACAACAATAGCGCCCTTCAAACCACCTCAGAACCGCGCCCACCTAACGTGTCATTCTTCGACCTTTCCATTATTCTAGTCCAGACACGTGTCGCCCTCCCCGCCATGGCCCGCTCCATCCATATCTCATCTACAGTTCAGGCCCAGAACACGAACGATTATCGCGCCAACCGCGAAAAGTTCCCCGAGGATGACTTGTCGACCCGCTACACCCCCGGACAGGGACCATCGGCCCTGGATAACGCTTCCCAGGCTCTTTTGTTGACCGAGCTGGTCCGTGGTATGTGGGTTGTCTTGGAGTCCTTCTTCAGACCTCCCTACACCCTCATGTACCCCTTCGAGAAGGGTGCATTGTCTCCCCGTTTCCGTGGAGAGCACGCCCTTAGACGCTACCCCTCTGGTAAGCAATTGATTGCCTCTTGGCTTTCTTTTTGAACGAGAAAGCAGTTCTTTACAGGAATGGATCAAGGATCTTTCGTGCATGGAGTCAAAAAAAGCTCCCTCAGGAGAACAATCGGGCAGTACAGGGAACCTCAGTCTATGCCTTCTCGACTGGCATCAGGAGTGCGTCATTATACAAAGGCATGGAAAGGTCATAGCTTTGGAGCACGGAGAGGATCCGACAGATCTGGCACCATCCTGAGAGATTACCGATCGCCGGTGTACACCCTATGGAGTCAAGACATGCCTATTGGTCGTGACCAATATGGGCGGCCGCAGGCATTAAGCAACGCTTTCAGTGACGATTTTATCACGGAACCCTCATCTCGACACTCCTGGATTGTTTGAGATTCGATTCCGAAGTGAAATGACAACACAATGGCATCCGATCTGACTGATATGATTTTTCCTCTTGACATATGTATGATTTTGTAGGAGAGGAGCGTTGCATTGCCTGCAAGCTTTGTGAGGCCATTTGCCCCGCCCAGGCCATTACTATTGAGGCTGAGCCCCGTGAGGATGGATCCCGTCGCACGACCCGTTACGATATTGACATGACCAAGTGCATTTACTGCGGTTTTTGCCAGGAGGCCTGCCCTGTTGATGCTATTGTCGAGGGACCCAACTACGAGTACGCCACAGAGACACACGAGGAGCTTTTGTACAACAAGGAGAAGTTGTTGGCCAACGGTGACAAGTGGGAAGTTGAGTTGGCACGCAACTTGGAGGTAAGCCGATGTCCCCCATATTTTGGCATTGATATTTGGTTGATTGATTGGTTGGCAGATTGATCGATCGCCCTAAGAAGATTGTATGATCTTTGTCTAATTGTTTTCATTTATATCATTTCTTTTACTATTCTTTAATAGGCTGATCACCTCTACCGTTAAGCGACAATCAATACCTTATTTCTCCTCTCTCCTCCTCCTCTTACTCCTCCCCTCATGAAATGTACGATTTCGAAAAGGGAACATGCCGTTCAATTGAAACAAGCAGCTTCTTTCCATCACTCTTCTTCTTTACCTCACTCAAGATAGCAATAACAAAATAATAGCTTTGCAGGCAGCCATATGTAGCACCTGTGCATCTATTTTCACCTTTTCCCCCTCTAGACGTTTTTTTTTTTTCTTCTCATCGCCCACCAAATAAACCCTCTTTCTTTCTTTATTACCAGAAAACTACCTTGCATACATCGGATTTCATATATCCCTCACTTATTGACATATGGCGTGTGTGTTGTGTGTTGCATGTTGTGTGTTGACAAGGTGCTGAATGAAAGTGTCAGTGCCAGTTGGATGTTGACAGCAGCCAATAAGAAAAAAGCCGCAAGAAAATGTGTTTCCAAGACAATCAAGAGGGTCGCTGTCAAAATCAAATTCTGAATTCACTCGCACAAAAATCAACAACCGAAAGGGTACTCTCCTGCCCGCCTCTGACTCCCCTCACTCTCGCTCTCTCTCTTCCTCTTTCCCCTCACTTACACACCTCAATTACCCATCAAACCATCAAGCCATCAAACCATCGCCACCATTCCCTTCCCCTCCCGCTCTGTCCACACACACCCTGTCTTCCTTAATCTCATCCCTGCCTTTCTCCCTCCCCCCCTTTATCCATTGAACATCTATCTACTTTCCGCCACGATCAACAACAACAACAGCAACATCCTGTCATCACCCTCGCTCCCTCAACACTGGCCATGGCAAAGCGATTCTCCCCCCTCATCCTTTTCTCAGACTCGCAATCGTCTTCCTCCTCCTCTTCTTCAACTATACCCGGCCATGCATCACAACAAGCCCGCCACCTGAGGATCCCGTCTTCCTATGAGCACGACTCCCTCTCAGAAAAGGACCGAGACTCGGGTCGCATGCTACCACCTATCTCATCCTTGCAACAGCAACAGCCGCCCACACATAACCAACAGACAGGCATGGACATGGATATCGACACCGAAGACTCTTCACAAACACAACGCCCAGCGTCTTCTTTGACCCTGGATAAACACAACGCACCGCCACCCAATGGTCCCCAAGCGCTGGAGGACTATCGAAACGCCGCCGAAACTACCACCAATGCACATACTCCTACACCTGAATCAACAAGTCGGCAGCACAGTCGTAACCCTTCTTCCACAGACCAAAAATCTTCCTCCCCCATCTCTATGTCGACCAATGCACTCCAGGATCGAAACGAAACATCCTTGTCCTCCTTGTCCTCGGGAGCAATTGTGTCGCCCCCTTCATCGTACTCTTCAAACGCCTCGTCCTCAATGGATGCCCTCGCAAAAGCCTTGTCTCCTGCCCGTGTCGATATCCACCGCAAAAGGATTCAGCGGATGCTTCAGCAGAACAGTTTACTCTGGTGGGAACTAGTGAGGTATACCCGGAATCTGGAGCGGAGTGAACGGGAGATTGAACGAGAAAAGGAGCAAGAACAGTCGTCTAATCCAGCTGTAGCATCAGGGACACTCACTTCCGCAAGAACTACAAAGCCGCGAGGGTTGCATCTCTACCACCACCATCATCACCATCATCATCACCACCCTTCATTACCTCCACTACACCCTCAGCAACAAGCGCTATCCAGGAGCCTTGTAGCACCGTCCAAGGGCAGCAGTAGTAGTCGCTCTCAGAGTCGTTCTCATCCATACGACTCTGCCATACATCGTGACCAAAACTACCCGACACAACGGCCGAGATGGCCCACGGTCGAGTCAGTAGACTACCAGAGATCTGATCGGCCCAACTCGTCCCATATGGATCAAGATGGTTATACCGAGGAAGGAGCAGGAGCAGGAGCAGGAGGGATGGAGCCCGACCGTGAACCGCTTCCCTCAAAGTACTCCTCGGCATCTCAATCGCCCTCGCCTATATCGACACCACCTCCAACTCAGCAGACTTTCGATACACCCATGTCTAAGCGATACGGGGATGAGCCCTTACAGGAGGAGTCATCGTCAGCATTTCAGCACCATCGCGACTATTACCCACACTCTCGGCGGCACAGGCACTATCAGGAAGGCCGGTCGTCTCACTCTGCTCATTTGCCACATCAGCAGGACCATTGCCAACCTCATCAACGTCGTCGATATGATTCAGAAGCCTCATCGCACCGATACCCATCACATCCATCCTTGGCACCACCACCACATCCAGACAGTCGTTATGAATCAGGTAGCGCAACCCCAACGACGTCAACTCTAAAGCGTCTGCCTCTGATGGATGCCAACAAGGTCGATGCAGCTCCAAACGGTGCATTGAACCCGGTGCTCTCTTCGGGACCATCCTCGACTGCCTCCTCTCCAAGATCTCGGGAACTTTCTTCGGCTTCAACCCTTTATCAGAACCCTCATCACCGAGGACCTTCGGATCCTCGCTATCATTCGTCCTACCACACATCATCGCATCATGAACCTGCACCTCCTCCTCCTCCTCCTCCTTACCAACAGCAGCCTTTGTCAACACCATTTGGTCCACGACGAACCGCTCCTTCGCCGTTCGAGTTTTCATCGCATAGTCATCATAATCCTCATTACCATCAGCATCCTCAGCATTACTCCCACAACCCACATCAACAACCATTAACGTCAAGACCCTCAGCATCACCACACCCCAAGATTGAACCTTTGCCACGACCCGTCCCCGTGAAGCCAGCATCATTTGTCTCGCCGTCGGTAATGTCCTCGATTTCTCCAGCACCGCCACCACATCATTCGATGGCCCCCTCGGCTTCGGCTTCTGGCTCACCTGTGACGAGGACGACACCACCGACAGCAGGCGCCACTGCAGCAACAACAGGAGGCCACCACCATCATATCCGTAGCACCGATCCCGCTGCTGCAGCATCCGCAACATCATCATCATCCGCCACACATCCAGGATCATCCGGAGGCGCACAACCATCATCTTCCTCTCACACGGATCCCAATAGCAACAATGGAAACAACGTCGACCCCAACAGAAAGCGCAGAGGCAACCTCCCCAAATCGGTCACCTCTGTCCTGAAATCATGGCTGGTCCAAAACGCTATCCACCCATACCCGACCGAGGAAGAAAAGATGCGACTCTCGGAGGCAACACAACTGTCCATGAACCAGATCAGTAACTGGTTCATTAATGCCCGGCGGAGGATCCTGCAACCTATCCTTCACGAGGCCGCCGCTGCTGCTGTGGCTGGGACAGATGCGCCTGTCGAGAATGTGTTGATTGTCAGGAAGGGTAAGGGGTCGAGGATGCATGTGGAGATGGAAGGCGTTGTCTCGGGTCATCCTGGAGGAGGAGGATCAGGTTCTACGCATCAACACCAACATCACCACCCAGCTGGTCATGGCCACAATCATGGCCACCACCACCATAACGACTCCGAATCGAACGAGGAAAGTGCTTCCCTCGCGCCTGTCAAGTCTGCCTCCCATTCAAGTTCTCCACAACCCCAAGCCCACAACCAGAGCCATCCTCAACCCATCCTGAGCTCTTAATAAACCAAAACTCGCATGATTTTGAGGAAAATTGTAAACATGTCTATTATTTTGTTGTTGGAAGAAAGTAAAGAGAATTAAAGATAACTAGTCAAAAGCGGCAGGATCGTAAGGTTCCCACCCGTCATCTCCATCGGGTCCAAAAGCCTGTTCCTCATCGCTAAACTCGTCACCTTCCTCCCCTTCCTGTCTATCATCGTACTCGTCAGAATCATAGGCATCATGGGGCAACTGGTGAGCCAAGCTCTCCATGAACTGTCGACTCTCCTCGGCAGAGAGGATTGCCTCGTCTCCCAGACCGTCCGTGGTATCGGCATCAATCGCGTCTGCCCGTGCTCCGAAACCAAGCATTCTCATCAATGCTGTCACAGACTGGACCACCGAAGCAGGTTCGGATGCCAATGCTCCTCCAGCCTCTTCTTCTCCCTCCCCAGCGGCATCAGGTGCTTCTGCTCCTGCTCTTGCTCCTGCATCAGGTGCAGCCGTTGCTGTTGCTTCTCCAGGGAAAGCGCCAGGCACAGCACCATCACCCGCGGGCTGCCTCCTCGTCCTAAGCATTTGAACAGCCTCAGTAATCTGTCGCAACTGCTCATCTGCCAGTCCCGCAGCTCCTACGGCACCGGCAGCACCGGCAGCTCCAGCTCCAGCCGCAGCAAGGCCGCCACCGCCACCGCGAAGGCGTCGAACAACTTCCTCCAACACACTCTGCGCCGCATCCCGCGCTCCACCCATCAACCCACCCCTCCTCTGGGCTTCAAACCGCTCCTCATAAACATTCCTTGACCCAGTCGGTGGCAAGGGATCGTGCATATGCATTGTCGAGTTGACGATATGTTCAGGCAAGTACCGTGCTAGGGTGTTGAAATCCGAGATCAGGACATGGCGACAGACGCGGAGAGAAAACTTCCAGGGGTCTGATGAATCTGTTGCGGAGGGCTCGGTGATAGAGTCTGACTCGAGGGAACCATCGGGGCCATAGTTCAATACGGGGGCCTTGGAGTTGGCAGCGGCTGTCAACTTTGCCAATAAGGCATTGGCTTCTTGAACATCAGGGTCGTTCCTGTTGGTGAAACGCGATTGCACACACGCCTTGACATTCGTCTTAAGCCATGAAATAACCTATAAAGATACAAGCAGAGAAATATACGTGGTCAGTCTATCACTCTTTGGCTTCAAGGCAGCATTCTGAAGCAGTCCTTTGTTATTTCAGCACTTGTTCCTACTTCGGGCTCCTTCCAAAGAGCAAAGTTTCTGGAAACAAAGAGATGGATATACAGATCGAGGATCTTGGGAAGGCTAGTGGGATAATATCATTCAGGTCGATACCAATATTAGTGTCAATTGCTTTTCAGTCACTTGTGTGACATTATCCAGAAATTGCATATCAATTTCGCTTGAAGTACTTACTCAACGGCGGGGTAGAAGGCTGCTTCTCCTGACATCTCAGAGTCAACACTGAAGGACCCTTGGTCTGCCAGGAGAGGGACAGCTGACGGGAACAAAATGATAGCTCTCTGCAACAGCTTAGAGCTCTCATCATGATCCTTGCCCTGAACAGTCTCCAAGTGGAACTGAGCCAAGGCCATTGAGTACGCAAAGTTGGGTAACTGGCTCAAGCCATGTTCCTCCTGTAGCCTCTCATACAGTTTTTGCAAGTAGACATATTCCTGAGCCTTCAACGCGAAAAAGTCGATCGACAGCAGTGATCCCAGTTCGTCGTGCTTGGGGTCAAGGCTGAGAAGCAGCTTATTGAACTCAAATGCAGTGCGCCAGCATCCACGCCGTCCCAAGAACTGGATATGACGGTGAAGCGCCAAGAAGAAGGATCGGTTCTCGACTTCCTGGAAGCTCAGTCTCACACTTCCGGACGCAATGTTGAACAGACTGTGGAAGCTCTTTTCGAAAGCAAACAGCGCTTGTTCTATATACGAGAAAGAGAACACGGGGAATCATGTAAGAATTTTCTATGAAAGATATCCTGCTGCCAAAATACTCGCAGAGTCGAGAACTAGCTTAAAATGCGTACCAATGAATTCGCCTGCTAGGCCATTGTCGCCGTTGTGCTTGCTGACCTCTGATAACTGCAGCAAACTGTCGATGTGGAAAGGACTCTCGCGAAGAAGCGCCACCAGGTTGTTAGGATCTAAAAGTCAAAAAAACAATATCATAGTCAATATCGCAGGTCAGTTTCTTATCCAGCATCTCTGGGCCATTGGTTACATTCTCTCCGACGTACCATATGAAGCGACAGCGGCGAGAAACTTGAGTTGAGTCCTCTGGTAGTATTCAGAATGCACAATCTTGAAAGTGGTGATCCTCTCCTTCTCGTCCTGATCAACAATGTCCATACTCAATCCCGATGCCTTGCGAACGGGCCAGGTGCCTCTGGGTTGAGCCAGCAACGCTTTCTTGGCAACCTTGGCGTATCGACGATCCTTGATCTCCGAGTTGACAACACGAGCGCCAAACATCTTCTTCATCTCTGCGTCTGCATCCAAGAACCGGGTATCGACAGCCAGCAACTGATTCAGTGGCGTGACAGTTGCTTTCCGAGACGTCTCTCCTTCCGTCGACAATGATCCCAGTCTATCTCAAAGAAAACAAAATGTGAGTTTCAAGGCAAAAGGCCACAGCAGAAGGATGCAAGACATAAAGGCGAGTGAGGTTTGGTGTCACGTACTGCTGGTTCATTTGCTGAAGACTCCTTTCAAACTCTTCGACGCTCATCTCCTCCATGGACTTAACGACAGCCTTGCCCTTTTTCTTCTTCTTGTTCTTGGATTTGGCGGCAGCTCCTAAAGGTATTTCGTCAGTGACGGGTAAATTGACAGTCTCCTCTGTTCCTGCTGTTGCCGATGTGCTGTCATCCTTATTGTCCTGAAGAGCGTCGAAAGGATTGGAGGCGGTAGATGTGGCGGCCTTCTTTTTCTTCTTGTTCTTTTTCTTTTTGCTAGAGGCGATGACTACAGGTGCCTGAAAATAAGTCCAGCGTCATAAATCAAATGAGGATTAGTGTTCAATGCCATATACAGTAGTGTCATCTCTCACATAAGCGCGTTGTCGTTTGAAGAAAGGCTCAAAGACATACGGTTGACTCCTGCTCCTCCTCTGACTCTACATCATCCTGATCGCCTTCGTCAAGCTATCGAGTACATGAATCAATGTAAATGCTAAAAGGGTTAATTATCTGCGATACACAGACCGTGCAATTATTTGAGCACATATTTTACGCGAACGGTATGCTATACAATATAGAAGCGCATAGATTGAGGGATATATTACTAATGCAAACAAGTTCCTTGCTGGTGGTCGCTTGGGAATATAGTCGTCCTCCTCTTCTTCTTCTTCTGCCTCGTGGTCTTCCTGGCGGTCTTCGCTTTCTGTGTTCTTGGTGGCGTTGTTGAGAGTTTCGAGGTCTTTCATTGGTGTAGGTCCGTTTGAGTCCCGGAGGAGTTTTTTCATAGCGCGGCTTGACATGGTGGCAGAATGTAGGTCTATATATGAGATGGAGGGTTGCTGCGGACGATCCTTGGGATGACGAATGAAAGAACGACGAACAAAAAAATGTTGAACGATGGCGTTGTTCGAATGGAGCGCTGGAGTACTGGTAAGCTTTGCCTGCAGCTCATGCGATGATTGTAGATCTGAGACTGCTTCTGTCATACCTAGCGAAAAACATATATTTTTTTTTCTCGACCATTGTCCCGAAACATCAACATTTTTGATCCTCTCGTCCAAGGAGAAAGCCTTCACCCAGGAGAACAGGAAGATATCAGATACCCCATCATGGAAACCGTTCGACTATTCAACCAGAGCACCCTGCAGATTCAGGACTGTGGCGCAAAAGGACGTGGTGTCGTCACGACCGTCGTTATCCCCGCCCGCACCGTCATCGACATCTCTCCCATCCTGCTCTTCCCTTCCGAAGAATACTCGACCCATGGCCAGTACACTCAACTCGACCATTATACCTATCGCTGGAAAGGAGGCATGGCCCTCGCCCTCGGACTCGGCAGCATGTTCAACCACTCCTCTACGCCCAATGTGGGGTTCCAGCGGGATATCGACAATGGTCTGATCCGGTACTCGACCTTACGGGAGATTCAAGTTGGCGAGGAGCTCTGTATTTCGTATGGACCTAATCTCTGGTTCCCGGATGTGGAGGACTATCAGGATAAGAACAACAGCAGCGGTGGTGGGACCACCGAAGGAGATGTGAGTGATAGTGAGGACGAAACAGCAGAGTCGTTCTTTTCCCGGATACAGCTCTCAGACGATGATGACTACGACCATAGCAACTAGTCGACCAATTGAAGGACAACCGCAGTAAAAGAAAAAAAAATAGCAACAGAACATTCGATTCGTGAGAATGTAGTCCGCGCAGTTCAACAATCCTCCAAGAGTATGACGACAAGCTCAAAGGGATGCAGGAACGCAAAGGCGCTAGCTAACAAATGAGAGTAGATATTTGCCAACTTGATTTTTGTTGCTCCTGTGGCTGGACCTGTTTGTTGCTGTTATGGGTCTCTATGCAATGTGCAGCGGGTGTGTGTATCGTTTGTTGGGGCGTCAGGGTACACAAAAAAATGGAACAGTTTTCCTTTTTGTTCAATTGCTCACATTGGCGGGGGAATTGGGAGGAGGTCGATGCGCAGGCTGCGCTTGATTTGCTGGACATGTCGACTCATTGGCGCTCGGCAGAACCGTTTTTCAGAACAAACAGACAAGAAAGAGGTGAATGAGAGACAAGAGGAGACAAGCGGCGGGTAGGGCATAATGATGACAAACAGATGTTCAAGAGAGGAGAGAGAGCAGAGAAAGAGAAGGAAGAGGGATCGTTCTTTCCTATCGTCAATTCACATCTCATGGCATTCTATTCTCCCGTGCACTTTACGCCATCTTTTATGTTCTTTGTAGTGCATGGTTTCTCTTATTCGTGCTCCCTCTCTCTCTCACTTTCTTTCTTCTCCCAATAAACCTTTTACTCCAACGTAATCTCTTCCACAATGACACACTCATTCACCCAGTCATTCACCCATTCACTCACCCAAGAACAAGACAATGCGACCCGGCTACACCTCTCACCTACAACCGAGCACCATACAAATTCACACCCCGCTCCCAGCCTCGAACTGAAACTGGCTTCATTGCGTCGTTCTCAACCAGCACGAAAATCGTCAACACCACACACTCCACAACCATTACAACTTCCAAACGATGTCGTGTCGATGGCCAAGCTGGGAGTGTTTTTCTCAGTGTTCTTCCCTCCCGTCTCTGTCTTCATGGTCACCATGTTGCCTCTTGTTCTTCTTGGCGTTGGTATGTCACACAACACTGTTCCAAGGAATCGTTACAACATGCAAAAATTTTTCCTTGTCGATACATTTTGCCACCAACCTATCTTGCTCATTGACGCGGTTTCTCTCTTTTTTTTTTATCAATTCAGTGGCCGTCTTTTACGTGTTGACATGGGTTGTGTATGCTCAAACCGCGGCGCGACCTTTGAAGTTCTCCAGTTTCCCCTGGGATCCTCGGAGGATTTTAAAGTTGAACCGGATCCTCTTCCTCTCGACCATCCCCACCAACATCTCGCTCATCCCTGTCGCCTTCTCTTTGATAAAGTATCGACTTTGGACAATGCGCGGCTCTCAGGGTTTGGTGTAAGTTTTTCCTTGTTTGTCTTTATTTGGTGAACCTTCACTATGACATCGACAAAAAAAAGCGTCGCGCTCGATATTTGTACACTCCTTAACTAACCATTTCGCTAACAGCGTCGACGTTCATTACAATTCAAAGCGACCCTACATGATGCTGGACGTCCACGCCCCTGACCTGACTACGCAACAAGCAGCAGGAAAGCAAACTGGCCGACCCGTTGTCATTTTCATCTATGGAGGCGCTTGGTCATCAGGATCTAAAAAATTTTACACTCTTCTGGGCGCCCAGTTGCGAATGATGGGATATGTCGCCGTCATCCCCGACTACACTACTTTCCCACGCGGTCTATCCAAGGAGATGGAGGAGGATGTTCAAATGGCTATCCAATGGACTCAGGAGCATTGCGAAACTTACGGAGGAGATCCCAACAAGATTTATCTTATGGGACATTCAGCCGGCGCGCACCTTTGCAGCCTGACGATCTTCAAGGATTGTGTCCGGCAATGGATGAATACAACCCGAAAGGAGAGACAGGAGCTGATCAAGGAATCCCCTGTTCTCGCGGGTCTTTTACAAGAATGCGCCTTGCAGGAAGAAATGTCGTTGAAGTCTGACAAGGGACTTGGCCGACCCCTGTTGCGACTTCGTGGGCTGATTCTTTGCTCCGGAGTATATGACATCTCGGCGCATCTGGAGCACGAAAAGATCCGCGGCGTTGAGGAGGTCTCAGCCATGTCAAGGGTGATGGGCAACAGCCTGATCTCCTTTGGCATGAACTCGCCATCCATGATCCTGCAAGAGATTGCTCGGAGTACATCCTCTTTGTCATCCTCAACACTACCGGGGACGTCATCAGCTATCTTCGACGCGGCCAAGATTAATGATACTCAAGAAGGCACTTTGCAATCGGACAACCACCTTAGTCATTTTCGGTCACTTCTACCTGAAAAAATTTTGGTGGTTCATGGAGAGGACGACAGGACGGTCCCTGCAAGCTCGTCGGTACGCTTGCACAGCGCGCTTCAATCGTTTTTATCCACCCCGTCCGATGCTGTGCGGTTGCATGTCATTTCAAACATGATGCACCAAGCACCCATTGTTGGTAGGTTATTTCGAAGCAAAGAAATGAAAACAAGGCTCTAATAAATGATAGAATGACTAGTGATTCGATTGCTTTGCTAACACGCCTGTATTGCTCTTTTCCTTCTTGAATCGATAGCCATTATGCCAAGCTTCAAGGCTCCGAGCCCGTTTGCACAACCGCTTGTGCAACTGTATCGCGACTTTATCGAAGACGTCGACGGCACCAATGTCTCCATTGTCATTTAGTCAAGTAAAAACGCTGTAGACCATAGACTTCTTTTGGGGGTGAACGTGCATTTTTTTTTTTTTCATTTGAGGTTACAAGTGATCGCGTTAGTAACTCATGCGCAATCGCGTACGTCGACTTCGTAGTAATTCAATAGCCCGTAGTCCATTCTCCTTGCAAGTCAATATCCCTTCTGTCATTTTTTTCACCCCTCCTTAGTCGCCGAGGGCAGGGCAGTTTTGGATCCACCATCCCCACCCCCTTGCTTTTCTTCTTGGTCGTACAATGGTATGCGCTGTACCATTTTGCATGCATCCCTCCTTTCTTTTCATCGCGCTGTTTTTGTTTCTTCCCATCCCTCCTGGATGCATCGTCTGTCTTTCTTTCCCTTTTCTCCATGAACCATCGTGCACAATCAGCAAGAGTGGGTACCGTGGCATTCCATTCGCTTTCGCTCGTATTTGATATGTTTTTTTTAACTCCTTCTCCTCCGCAGCTTTATCTTTTTGCGCGTCGTCGCCCTCATCTTTTTTGTTCTCTCTCTCGCTCCCCACTTTATCTTCCATTCCCAGAGCTGCATCCTTCACCACCCTACAGAGAACACTGACAGTATACTCTAGCACCCTTCACTCTGCTCTTAGCAAACCAGGAACCTGCCCTTCACCCACGCACATCCCCTTTCTCTTTTCCCTCGTATCCTCCGATTCTTCTTGCAAATAAAGGAAGCAAGAAAAGCTCTTCAAAGATAACAATAATATCCAAGAATCGAAACACGACGGTGCCAACCTATTCATCCGTCTCCCTCCCCCTCGTTTTTGCCTCTCCTCCTACTCCTTCTGTATCACCCTTCTTGCTTGTTTACGTTTTCTGGCAGCGCCCTTGGACTCATTATCCTTTATCCTTTTTATTATTCTTTCGACGTTTCTTTCCTTTTTCTTTCTTTTTTCCCTCTTCTCTTTTGCGTTTATGTCAGGATCGACACCTGGATCTGATCCTCCGCCATCTCCATTTCCGCCTCCATTGCCTGAACCAATACCCCCCGCTCCTCCTCTTATTTCACTCGAGCCATCATTACCACCGCCCACTTCCAAGCCTCCTCCTCCACCTGAACTACCTACTCCTCCAACAGCCACTGGGCCAACAACCGCTGAACCTGCACCACCAACGCAGGCAATCACAATGTCAGATACAGGATACCCCACCGTGGCGCCGCTACCTCCACCAGTAACTAATACTACTGAACCCCCACCTCCAGCAACATCTGATCCTCCTCCACCTGTAACAACAACCACTAATCCCCCTACTATCATCACAACCGACCCACCTCCACCCGTCACCATCACTACTACATCTAATCAATCACCACAGACGACGACTACGACAAAGCCTCCGATAACAACGACGACTTCAAGCCGTCTTCCAGATCCAACAACTAGTCCTGATCGTACGACCAATCGGCCACCACCTGTCACGACAACGACAGTGGATATACCGCCAGAGTCAAGCGTGACAACAACACCCTACACGACTCAGTACATCACAACCGTGTCCATCGTCACCGTTACAACTCTCGTTCCCCACACGACCATGATCTCCGGATCTGTCACGATCGTTTACGCCACAGAGACAACCACGTCCCTTCAACCAACCATTATCCAAGACCCCCGTCAACCCCCACCCCCTTTGAGCACATACCCCAACCGCAGTGGATTCCACCCTTGGCAGATTGGTCTTATTGTGGCTCTGATCTTGGTCTTGTTGACGCTGTGTCTTGCAGCAGTGGTCTTGACCTGGTTCCGGAAACGGAGGCGGGAGTTCAGGGATCAGGAGGATAAGGTTGTAGGTAGTCGTGAGCCCTGGAACGATCCTGCCACCGTTGCTGCTGTGATGGGGACTTCTGGTGGCGGTGCTGCAGGTGTGACGGGGGTTATGCATCCAGGTTGGCATGAATATAATAAGGAGGCAGGTTTGATGGCGGCAGCAGCAGGCGACAGTGGTGATATGTCAAGCATCGATGGAGGGTACCATCAGGTCCATCACCATTACCCTGACACCCGATACAACCCCAACGGAGAGTTGATATTGATCGGTTACGCCGACCCTTATGGCGGCGGACGCGGTGAGGACACGATGGACTATCTGGACGGCCACGGTCGCACGTTTAGTGGAAGTGATGACTACGGATTGGGATTGGATTATGCAATGGGCTCTGAGATTAGTGGCGACGCAGAATTGGCAAGTTATAGCGGCAGCTTGGCAGGTGACCATTTGAGTTACAGCGGCAGCAACAGATACCCGATCCCTCCGCCATTACAACAGCAGCAAATCTCTTCCAACCACCCACATGAATCGCAACCCGCCTCACCGGTCCCGCGAGCGTCGTATGAGGACGATTACCATGCGGGGGTCGCTCTCAGGCAACAGCTTCAACATCAGCAGCAACAACAGCAATCTCGAAAGTTTTATCCTCAGCCACCATGGACAGCAACCAGCGCAGCAGCGACATCTCGCCAACCTAGTAGGGACGAACTGGGAACAACGACCAGTGGAACCACAGAGGCCACTGAGGAAGGCCCTGCTGACAATTACAGGTTAAATCTTGAGAAGTACTCCAAGGTCGAGCACCGGCGACAATCACCTCATGCTTTACTAGAACTTGGTCAACAGGCTGGCGATCAGGATGCAGAGAATGGAGGGGAATCTGCTGGTCCTGGTGGTATTGTAGCGTCACCATTAGAGGGGCCGATACCCAATGCGATAACAGGAGAAGGGGCAGGAGAATGTGGAAAGGAAGGGGGCTATCATCGAAATGATCTAACTCCCGAACTCGGTTCCAGTTCAGGCCAAGGGGGCGATGGTGATGGCGGTGGTAGTCACGAACGCGGGCCTTCGACTCCTGGCGAGGAGACGGCGGCTGTCCGAAGCTACCTTGACCGACTCAGGATAGACTCGTAGAAGATGATACATCCATAGTAACGTTATTTTGTTGTTTGACACGTCTTTTCTCTATTTTACACCCGTGTAATGTTTTTGCATGAATCTTGTTCTCTTTCGTTAAGGCGGAATAGTGTGAGCATGACATTGACTGGGAAGGGTCCTGAGAAGAGAGTACCAAGAACACAAAACAAAAGACGGGAAGATGATCGCGTCCATAAAGAATAGAGTTGGTGTTATGCTGTTTTATGTTCAGGGGCAGGGCCCAGGCAAGAAAGACGTTATCATTTTCTTGGAGGACCTTTTTCACTTGGGAGCCCTCGTTTTTCTTTTTTGTTCTGGTCAGCCTGTGTTTTTTCAATCATGCTTCTGGTTTGGATATGCCTTATTTTTTTTCTTATGGAGGTTTGTGTCCGCACGTCGGTCAGGGAACAACTTCCCTGTCTCCTTCCCTTGCTCTCTTTCCCGCTTTGTCTTTCCCTCTCTTTCTTCCCTCTCTTTTGTGTCCGTCGTCTGTTTGTCTTTCTTTCTGCATGTCTCCGTTTGTTAGTGTATCTATCGTCGTCGTTGTTGTCGTTTGTTTGTTTTCTCTTTTTTTTTTAAAGTTCTCGTCCTTCTTTTCGAAAATTCATGCATCGCAAAGGGGACACACAGACACCATAAACCTGCTGAGGGTCACCACTCACGAAGTACGGAGAAGTGATAATCTTTCTATTTTTTTTCCTCTTTTTTGGTCGGTTCGCTTGGGGTTTGCTTTTGTAATATGAACAGGGTACCACCAAAAATGTACATGAACAGAACCCCATCCACGTCCCCCAACCCATTTTCACCGAAAAGGGTTCTCAAAAAGAAAACAAAAACGACGCGTAAGGGCTATTCGCTTTTTTTTTAGTTCTTTGAACAGAATAGTTCATACAAACTAAGCTCCGGCCCGCGTTTTTTCCTTTCTCTTTTCCAACCTTGTTGGAAAGTTTCCGTCCGGTACACCTTCTTTTGAGCAGAACAGAGCGCGGCGCAGGCGTCTTTGACAGGGAGGCGGTGAGAGAGAGAGATGTAAAGAAACCACTCGCCTTTTTTTTTCTGTGATGCACATGCCTCTCCTTTTTGAATATCATCTCCGACACCGATCAGACAGCGGTATCCAAACTCCATGGTTCAGTAGTGGCAAAAAAATAGGGCGGGCGGGACAGGCAGGCATGTGTGTACCGACACGGTGAGTAACCAATTCAACCCGCGAATCCCTTGTTCTTGTTCTAGCTCTTGCCACTGGCCACTTGCTCTGCTCTGCGCTGTGCATAGTTTCTTGTTTTGGTTGTGACCCTGAACAAAAAAAGGAAGGGCTAGGAAGACCCTTGATCGATTATGTTTTTGTTTTCTGCCTTTGTCATTCATTCCTGCAGCTTCCGATTGATAAAAAAACATCAACAAACAAACAGGGAAACGGACCATGTCCGTGCAAAGACCTGTCGACTGCCCAAAATAATGTTTTTTTTTTTTTACACCTGTCTCTCTCTCTCTCCCTCTTCCATCTCTCCCTCTTCTCTCTCTCTGCCTTCTGTCTGTCTGTGCCAAGCATGAAGAACAAGAGGTACATGCACTGACTGAGATGAACCACGGTTGGTTTGTTTGTCTTATTTTCTTTCCCTCCGTTACCATTTTCGTAGCTTGTTCTTGTACTCTGCAGCAGGGAAGGACCTTCGTCTATTTCCATCTTTTAGTTTCGCACAAAGTACTAGTGGTCATGTTCCCCCCCTTTTTTTTCAATCGACTTTTGTAGTTTTGTCGCTTCCTTCCCACACTGCCTCTCTTCTCTATTTTTTTTTTTTTTTTTTTTTTTTTTTTTTTTTGAAGGTGTGGTGAATGTGTGTGGTGCACGAGTGTCATAAGAAAAAAAAAAGGACGAGAATGTGATATGATCGGAAAGACCCAACGCTTGGTCCATGCACCACACTCATACACACAAACATACTGATACATACACACCTGCAACGACAACAAAGCAAAGATAACTAAAGAAGGCAAACAGGAACGCAAAACACCAGACCGTTCCTTCCTTCCTTCGACATCAACTAAACAATGCACCCACCCACTTCAACTATCCACTCAAGACCTCTCTTTCCCTCCCTCAGTCCCTCGCTTTGTTGACCCTCTTTTTATTTGTTTATGTTTTGTCATCATCCCATCCAAACAAACGTTCTATTTTTTTCCTCCTTTGCTCGTTCCTTGATATGCGTCCCTCCTTCCTCCTTCCTTCCGTTCTTCCCTCCCTTTTGTTATGGTGAGAGTTTTTTCGTTGTTGTTTTTCCATCGCTTTATTTTGCATTGATGGGGTCAAGCCGAAATAAAAAGAATGACGAGGAGGCACATATACATTTACACACAAAAAGAAAGAAAAAAAATAAAATAAAAGATGAACAAGTGACTGGCCGCAGCCGAAAAATAAAGGAAGTACAAAGGGACACCTATTAACAAAAGAAAAAATAAGGCTAGGAGTCATCATGGTCCACATTTGCATGTATCTCTCTCACACACTTCATTGACCATACATAGATCCACACAGGGACAAGGTACACACATTCGCAGCAGCATCCTTCCGTACGAACACGGGATAGAATAAAGATGATGAGATGCGCGAAATAAATAGGACCGACAGCAGCAGGATAGTACTCAAACCAATTAAAAAAACGATTGTTTCTTTGATATGAGATGGGTATGCATAAGGGGTGGAGGACTGGCACGATCGAAATGTGTGCTTGTGTGCTTTGTGTGTAAGAAAAGAAACGAAAAAAAAAGAGAGCTGTGTGTGTGCGTATGCGTGTGCGTGTGTGTTCTGTTTTTGTCTCGCTTCTATTCTATTCGCGTACAGTGTAGGTTGTCATTGTCCTCTCTCTCTCTCTTCGCCTCCTTTCACTCTCGTTTCTCGCAGGTTTGCTCAAAAGCGTCAACGTCGTTGTTGCGCTCTACCGGACGACGGCGAGGATAGACCGACAAAAGCCCCAAAGTGAGCAGTAGCAGACTACCCAAGAGAAAGAGGGAAATGAGATTCGAGCCGCCATTGGCCAGGGCCACCTTGATTCGTGTGTACAAAAAAAAGTGTAAAAAAAAGGGACAAACACTCACACAAACAGGGAGAAGGGCAAGAGAGCAATTCATACACTTTGATACAGCCTTGGGCATTTGTTTTTTTTTTTGTTTGCTCGGGCCTTGTTAGTTCTTTTTCGCCTTTTTATCGACGAAGGGAGACTGAGGAGGTACACAGGCTTATGCTAGGGAAGGAAGGGGTTCTTGTTATTTTTTGACGCCTTTGTTTTTGTTACGATGCCAACAGTCAACAAACAATCAAAGAACAACTGAGGAGCAGGATAAGGCAAAGGGAAGGGAAGAACTTAAGAATAAAGGGCAGAATGGGAAAAGGGGAAGACGGATGAACGATGGAGGGTAACGAAATGACTGGATGGGTAGCGAAAAGTTCAGGCAACGAGCGAACAAAAAGGTCTCCTTTTGGACGAGCTTGTTGTTTGTTCGATCATAAGCTCTGTGGTAGCGGTTGGTAGAGTAGTGGTGGCAATGGGAGATTTCATTTCCGTTTAAGCGATATTTGATATTGAAATCAGACATTAAAAAAAAAAAAAAAAAGCTGATTGACCATGCCATGTATCCCAGGGTGGATATATGGATTGGATTGGGTGGACTACCTGTGTCCAATGTGAATGAATGAATGAATGAAAGAGTGGATAATTGAATGAATGAATGAATGTCCTTGCGTGCGTATATATGTGCGTGTTATACATGTACCGTGTGTGAATGAATGAGAGCCAAGATCCTTTCGATTCAGTCAATAGTCGAGTTGCTCTCTCTCACTTTAAGACTCTTTCATGTGTGCGCTTGGTTGCTGAATATGCTTGTCGATATCAACCTTCTCTTTTTTTTTTTCCTTCCTCTCTCCTCACTTTTCCCTCTTTCCTTTTATTCTTTTCCTTCTGTTTCTTTTCTTCTTTACCTTCTTTCCTTCCTCTCTTCCCACTCTCACCCACCCTCCTTTCCTTTCTCTTCCTTTTCCTTCTTTCTTCTTCTACCTTCTTCACCACCCTCACTCTTCATCCTCTTCTCTCCATCAGTCCACTACTCATTCTACTCACTCTTCCGACACACACACACACACACACACGCACACACGCACACACACACACGCTCTCCCTCTCTCTCTCTCTCTCTCTCTTTCTCTCTGCCACCCTCTCTTTCTCTCCCTTGCACATACACACTCCCCTCCCCTCTTTTCACGTTCCCCTTCCTCATTTCCCCCCTCGACTTATAACCCAAGATGATGCTCTACAAGCTGGTCGTTCTCGGAGTAAGTCATCTCCACTTTTTCGTTTTTCCTCTTCATCATCCCACCCGACAACGACCAATAGTCAGGACACACTGGTTATATGAAAAAAAATGAAAACCCAGTACACTGAAACAGGAATGGGCAACCAAACAACCACAGCAACCTACTCACTAATGCCAAGCAACCTATCCACTATGCCAAGCAACAACCACTTCTCTTCTCGACCCCCCGCCTAATAACTGACTCACCTCCGTTTTTTTATGCAACCATACTCCTGCAACCCTCACCACAATAACGCAATCGCTAATCTTTTTCTCCTTCCGTGTGGATTGTATTCACTCCTTTTTAGGATGGAGGTGTCGGCAAGGTAAACAACAAAGGATTGAGCAAACGAAGAAAACAAGAAGAAAAAAACAAGCTCTGCGTGCATAACAGACGCTTTTCCCAGCCCACCACCCAGCAACCACAGTATCACCCCCGGGACGCGCACCCTTCTATCTCATACTTTATCATTTGGTGTGGTGCATTTTTCGCTCACTCCTCGGGAGGGCAGCCAAATCCTCTCTTAATCCCCGTCTCTCTCCTTTGGTTTAAAGCAACCACAATGACATCCCACAGTCGTTGTGGTTACCGTTTGGTGCAATTCTTATGGGAACCAACCTATCCACGCATCAGCACATTCAATGGGTCTCCTGTTATATCCTCCTCTCCCATCTCTCTCTCTCCTTCCTTCTCTCCCCGTCCCTTTTTCCAGTCGATACTGTCATTCTGCCTTGACAGGCATTGGCGCCTTTTTCGGTACCCCCTTCTTTCCTTCCTCGAGAGTCGCATAACAAAGCTTTTCACCCTAACACGACCGGGTTGTTTTTGGCACTGTTCTATGTGACGGAAGCTATCAGAGCAATACTCATAGCGACCTTATTTTTCAAGGGAAGAGTGAGGGTGAACGAAGGAGGAAGGTGATTCATTCATCAGACCTCAACGAGATGACTGATTCAAAGTGAAACTCCACCCTGAAAAGGCGCAAGAGGAGAAAGCCACATACGGACCTGTGCCAGTCTTGGCGTCTCTCGACGTGCGACCATTTTTCTTGATTCCTAGTGTGTTTGGTGCATTTTGTACTCCTCAGTCGTTCACCCCTTTGCTTTTTTCGCCTTTTTGGCTGTCAAGGACGTATCATTTCCCTGAGTGTTCAAACTAACCAACCCCTGCTTCTTTGTATCTCCCATTGTTCACCGAATAGACTGCATTGACCATCCAGGCAAGTGTTGACGCTCTATTGGCTTGACCAGACAACGCAAGGAGAAGACAATAGTTTGTTTACGTCAGAAAGTGTATATCTGGATGGATATCTCTTGCGGCCTATCGCAAGCAAAAATGCGAAATACAAAACAACAGCCGCCATTGGCCCGTCGACCCATTGTTTTCTCTCTCTGCCAATGTCGACCCTCTCGCGCCTTCCTCAAAGGCGATCGCCATCGATTATGTGGATGGGCGCTGTATGGTGGATTGTATCCCGAACTAATCTGATTGCCATTTCCTTATTCTTCTTTCCTGTGTTCCATACTTTTTTTTTTTTTTTTTTTTGGTTTGGTGTCCAATAGTTGTGCCTAAACCACTTCGTTGGTAAGCAGTTACTTTTGGTTGAACGGGAAAACATAGACGATGAATTATTATTGTCGACTAAGCTGTCGAGTTCTTGTTATCTTGGAAAAAAAAATACTAATGACCATGCTCTTTTCTCATTCAATTACCATTATATAATCTACACGGATATCTCATGTTTCGACACATGAACTCACTGGCCCATCTGAATATCCCACCCGATTCTTTGCTTCTTTTATTATCGGAATGGCTTATTGTTGCCTCTAACAGAGGTAAGACTTTCAGAGGTCATTTTTGGGCAGGACTGGACCGAGTGCATCGGCGGCGGCGAGCGGCGAATGCAAAGCAACAACCACAACATCAGGACGGAGCAGGACAGTGCGCGAATGATCGAGAGAGGGAAGAGGGCAAGGACCTTTTGGACACCAAAAGCTATAGGACCACCAAGAGTATGACTCGACAGCTCTCAAAAAAGCTTTCTCGACACATTACCCCCTGGCAAAACACGCACCATTTTTTAATTGCATTTACTCGTGCAGAGTGCAGCTCGGTTGCTGGCGGCCCTTTTTTTTTACGTTTCGTGGAAAGGCGCGAAGAGAGCAATATTTTGTGTTTACATACTTCAGTTGTATTTTGTACTTGGTTGCCGCGAGAGCAAACAGAAAGGGGGAAATGAGGGCCCACGCAGGGCTCTGAACAACAAAACACATATACTCACCATGTTTGAACGATCGTTTCATGTTTATTAGACATATGATCCTACCATCGAGGATTCGTACAGAAAGCAGGTGGTCATTGACGACCAAACATGTGTCTTGGAGGTTCTCGATACTGCTGGCCAGGAGGAGTACACAGCGCTGAGAGATCAGTGGATTCGGTACGTGTCACTTTGTTGTCCAAGTGCCAACGCTTTCTCTTTTTACCCGTGCTATCCTTTGTTTGTTGATTGATGCGTGGAAAGAGACATGCTGTTTTCATTTCAGGGCTCAACTTTCAACGCCTTTATGCACTTGAGCATTTTCTCGCAAGCCATGTGCTGTTTTTGTTTTCGTTGTTCGCTATTGTAAACTAACGTGTCTTCCTTCTCCGTTTTTCTCCATATGCATGTGCTGCTCATATAAATAGGGATGGAGAGGGATTTCTGTTGGTCTACTCAATTGCTGCCCGGTCAACCTTTGAGAGGATAAAGCGATTCCGGGACCAAATCGTACGAGTCAAGGATTCTGAAAATGTACCACTGATGTTGGTCGGCAACAAGTGCGACCGCCTGACTGACCGTGAGGTCTCGCGCGACGAGGGATTCCAGATGTCGAAGATGTTGAGATGCGACTTTACTGAGACGTCGGCCAAGACTTGTGTTAACGTTGAGCGTTCGTTCTATAACGTCGTTCGTATGATTCGCCAGGCACGTGATGGCGGTGCACCCCGACCCAAGCCAGCCAAGAAGAAGAACAAGTGTACCATTCTGTAACGAGCGGACAAGCGGCCGGGACGTTTTTCTCTTTTCTTTCTTTTCTCTCTACCCTTTCTCTTTCAAAAAAGCAACAAACATCCAATAACATTCACCCACAACTGTTTTTACCAATCCAACCACACTACTATCATCGGCCAGAGCGACCATCGAAAAGCATGAGCTAAGACCGTATGACGAGGTGGGCAGAACAGGAGGACTCTGGGCGGTGAACAGAGGACATAGGACTGAGGAGCAAGGAGCTGACGCCCAAATACCGTTCATGCAGGATAGCATATCTTTTCACACACATCAACCCAACATAGCCCACGCATTTTTCAGTACCCTCATCGCATGTTATTCTTTAGCGTGTTTTTGCTTTTGTTTATTTTTGTTTGTTTGAGTTGACGAAGTGCCTTCGATCATGCAGAGACATGCATGCCCAGGGAGAGAAAGAGAGAGACAAACAGAAACAGAGAAAATTGAAAAAAACGAAAGTATTTTTATTTTCAAGTTTTTGGTTTCTGTACAAATGCAATTGTTCATTGCGTTTTTTTCTTCTTCTTTTTCCTCTCGAAAGAAGTCATCTCGAAAGAAGTCAGAAGAAAGAAGTTGAAATTATGCAAGGATTCTGGTTAATGAAGGCGAAAAAAAAGAGGGCAAGGCGTGGATAAGAGAGTAGGGGGGGAATTTACAGAAGGTGGGCCTTGCGGAAGTGCTCTCCGGCGTAGATAGAGTCGCCACCGAGCTCCTCCTCGATGCGGAGGAGCTGGTTGTACTTGGCCAAACGCTCGGAACGGCATGGGGCACCAGTCTTGATCTGACCGGTGCGGAGACCGACAACGATATCGGCGATGGTGTTGTCCTCAGTCTCTCCAGAGCGGTGAGAGACCATGACACCCCATCCGGACTGCTGGGAAAGGACGGCAGCCTATTTCGTAAGGAACGAAGAGAATATGAAAAGTCAGCAAAAGGCACGGGAAACGAAGAAAAGAAAGAAGCAAAAAGGAGTGCTCACAAGGTGCATAAAAGTCATAAAGGTGAGAAAGAAAAAAAAAAAAAAACGATGGGATTACCTGGATAGACTCGGTGATGGTTCCGATCTGGTTGACCTTGAGCAAGAGGGCGTTGCAGGCCTTCTTGTCGATGGCGGTTCTGATGCGGGTAGGGTTGGTGACGGTCAAATCATCGCCGACAATCTGGATGTCGGTGGCGCCGGTCAAGTGGGACCAGGCAGACCAGTCATCCTGGTCAAAGGGATCCTCGATCGAGACGATGGGGTAGTTGTGGGTAAAGTCCTGGTAGAGCTTGGCGAGCTGCTCACCAGAGAGGTGCTTGGAGGCATCAGAGTCAGCAGACTTGAAGTCAAGATCGTACTTGTCGTTCTTGTAGAACTCAGAGGCAGCGACATCCATACCGATCTTGACCTTGCCGGTGTATCCGGCCTTCTCGATGGCATCGACGAGGAGGTCGAGACCCTCGGCATTGTCCTGAATGTTGGGAGCGAATCCGCCCTCGTCTCCGACGTTGGTGGCGTCCTGTCCGTACTTCTTCTTGATGACCGACTTCAAGTGGTGGTAGACCTCGGATCCGATCTTCATGGCCTCTGCGAAGTTCTTGGCACCAGTGGGCAAGATCATGAACTCTTGCATGGCGAGCTTGTTGCCAGCGTGGGAACCTCCGTTGATGACGTTGAAGGCGGGAACGGGCATGACGATCTTCTTGCCACCGTGGCCGGCAAGGTCGGCAATGTGGCGGTAAAGAGGGACGCCCTTGGCGGCAGCACCGGCCTTCAAGACTGCCATGGAGACACCAAGGATGGCATTGGCACCGTACTTGGACTTGTTGGCGGTTCCATCGAGCTTGATGAGGAACTCGTCGACGGCGACCTGGTTGGTGACGTCAATGTTAGCCTTGATCAGCTCGGGCCCGAGGTGCTTGTTGACGTTCTCAACAGCCTTCAAGACACCTAATTATGGGAATGTATTGGGGGAGAAAGATAACAAAAAAAGTGGAGCTTCGCGTTAGAGAATGAGGGAGATTGTTGTGAGCCAAACAATTTTTTTTTTTTTTTTTTTTTTTTTTGGGTTTATCTTCCGATAAGTGATATCAGAGATATGAGCGGAAGTTAAGAGTCCTTTGACGCGTTTTTTCTCTTCGTTTTCTTCTTCGGTGTTCTTTTTGTTGTGCATTTTCCTTTGTGTCGTTCTTTCTTGAAATCCATCGCGTATCGGATCGCATCACATCGTATACAAAGAGACATTAAAAATCTTATTTCCCAGATCCTGGCTTAGTTTTTTAAAGCATCCATAAAAGTAAAAAAAGAACAGAGTCAAGTGTAATAGCAATATGGTTGAAAAGAGGGGCGTTGGGAAGGCAAGGCGAGGGAAAGTGCGGGTGGTTGATGTCGTCGTTGGAGTTCCTTTGTTGACCGATTCGTCCGTCGTCCAATCGTGGGATAAATGGGAAGGAGGTGTGGAAATAAAACAGTTGGGGTAGGTGGAAAAGCAGTGGTGTGAAGTAAAATGCACGGTGGACTGTGGGAGAATAAAACAGAAGCAAAATGTTTCGTTCAAGAAGAGCAGAAAAGCTTACCCTTTCCAACGTAGGCGTGCTTGTCGTTATCACGGAGCTCAAGAGCCTCGTGGATACCGGTGGAAGCACCAGAGGGGACATCGGCACGGAAGACACCTAACACCAAAACAAGTAAGAAATGTTAGGAAATGGTGTCGATAATGAGTATGCAGTATGGTTGGTTGTGGTTGCGGTCGTGAGAAAAAATCAATCAAGCATCGCAGAGGTAGAGATGAGCATGGATAGCAAGAATGGAGGCGAAAAGTTACCCTTGGGGGTGGTGACCTCGACCTCGACGGTGGGGTTGCCACGGGAGTCGAAGATCTGTCTAGCGTGAACCTTGGTGATGGCCATTGTGGAGTAAATGAGTTTTGGTGGGTGGAGGTGTGTGGGAGAAGTGTATGAGGATGAAGGAAGAGAAAAAGGAGAAGAGAAAGAGTGAAGGAGGCGATGGCCTTCTTAAATGTGAAAGTGGTTTTTGTCGGACTGATCTAAAACGGGCAGATCACAACGTCACCGTAAATTTGGTCTCAAAGGTTGAGATGGCGGTGTGGATGTCTATCTATCTCTATCTATCTCCAAGACCCCAAGACAAAAAGGCATTGGGGTGTCAGGGACAAACAATACTACTCATTTAGAGAGGATCTGGGTTAAAGACATGAACTGCTCTATTTGGCAACGACATCCACACTCATAACGGAATGCAATCATACCTGATGGGGGGTGTTTTTTTTAACTTTGAATGGGAAGGTCTATCAGTAGGACGCGCTTCTTCTCTGCGATGTGATGTATCGTTCTCACCTTTTTTATTTATTGTTGGCCCTGACTGAGTGATCAATTGATCAAAAGATAACGCGTCGTTGTTTGTAACGTGGTGGAGGAGATAAGGCAATCCTGATGAGCCCTCTTTTTAGCAAGTCACTTTTGACCGCTGAAGGCTAATGATCCCTCGTTGTGCTATCGCGTCGACTGCTAAGCAGAAAGGCTGTCCTCTGTTCTTGAGGAACATCTTCTTTATCGGACAGATAGATACATTCATGACTGTACCGTTGTTGCCTAGGAAAGACATAGACTATCATTTTTGCACGCGTTAACGCTTTCCTCCTATGATAACATTTTTAATATGGCATTGACGTCAATGATCGATCAATAGGGTAGGAGGGGGGAGTGGCTGGCGCTAGCATATTTGTAAAGGTGGCGGTGTGCACTGGCACTGGATGAACTGCGCTCAACAACGTTTGGTTTTTACATCTTGCTTCGCTTTTTTTTTTTTTTTTTTTTTTTTTTTTTTTTTTTTTTCTTTTGTTCCTGTCATTCTGATTGCTTTTTCCCGGCGGAGAGTTGTCCCTGAATGGTGTGTATATACTTTCAGGTTACTCAATCGCTTTCGCTGCTGACTTTGCATCTTCAACAGCTCTTTCTTCCTTCTTTACTCACCTCTGCCTTTACCCTCCGCGTTCTTCTTTCTTCGTACTTCATTCTTCTTTCCCTTTACATCCTCCCTGTATATCCCTGTCGCGCTCATTTCCTTCTCATGGACGAGTCAGTTGCTCTGCACACTTCCTACTTTCCACTCGTTTGACTTCATCATTTGCTCACAGCTCCTTCCCATACCACTTCGTCTCGTCGCTACCTTGTCACACTACTGTAACACACCACTTCAAGCTACCACATATAGAGATAGCTACCTCCACCACCACTTCGCCCACACTCTTCCAGTCGACCCTCCAACAGCTACATTCAGCCAAGTGGCCGAGACTGATCAGATTCACAACTGTGATGATGGGGTCCAGCCAAGAGCAGATCACCTCGGATGCCAAGGCCATCCAGAATAATATGCAACAGCCCACCATGGCTCATCCCCCTACAGCCATAAAGCAGCAGCAACCACAACCACGACCAGCCACGGCACCGACCGGCTATTATATCCCGTCCTCCGCTGGGAGCCCCCTCGCCGCTGTTGTCGCTGCTGTTGCCAAGACCGCGCTCGCTCCCGTCATCACCTCCGTCGCCACGACAATGTCAGCACCCACCGCCACCGCGACTGCGACTGCTGCCGCCATCACAACCCTCGATCAGCCCTCTTTGTCGTCGACTTTGCCTTCTTCTTCCTTCACTACTTCTCCTCCTTCTTCTCTTTCTTTCGCTTCTGCCCCCAGCTCTACTTGTACCTCTACTTCCACCCTGACCCTTGCTCCCCTCTCCTCCTCTTCGACAGACCCTCTTCGCTCAGCGACGGCCAACTCTACTCCGACCTCGACAACAACTGCAGCGACCACCACTGCCACAAACACTACTTCCGTCACTGCCATACCCTCAACAGCAACAACTGCAGCGACAACAACAACGACAACAGCCCCTTCGCCTCCTTCTATCTCCAACTCTTCAGCCACGGCCTCCTCGGGCTCGACGATTCGACCAACTTCCATGACCGTCGACCAAAGCCAGTGGGACCACAGTCCTGGCGGGTTCCCTGAAACCCTAGGTCACACCAACTACGCGTACTCGAACAACACTGCCATCCAAGGCTATGAATCGACGCTGAACTCGAAGCAGAACAGCCTTGACTATCCCCGGGACGATGACTTTTCACATATATCTTTCCTCTACGCCAATGAAAAACGATTCGGTGACTTTCACTCGCTCTTTAGAAGTGTGCCTGACGACGAAAAGTTGATAGAAGGTAACAAAAAACGTCCCCCTACATCCTTTCTCTTTCTGTTCCCCTTTCTCTTTCTCTCCCTTCTTTCTATTACATGCAGCAAGTCTTACTGCTTGAATGTAGGATAGGAAGACAGAAAAGAGAAAGAAATCCTATCTGTCGATGTTTGTTTGGACAGCGGGTCAAAAGGGGAAAGGAAGTACTCACGCATAAGTCTATTTAGCCAACAACAACGACTCAATCCAGCCACTTCAACAAAACCTACTCACACGAACAACAAAAAAAGTGGCCTGATCGAAAGAAAGAGAGCGTGGGTGGCTACTCCCCCTTTTACCTGACAAAACGAGATCTTTTCGGGCAATCCCTGCAACAACAACAAACAACAATAAGCATTTTGGGGAAAGCATAAGGAGTCCACTAAAGGCTGGTCCGTCCGAAGAGAAAAACGGAAAAAGGGTGTTTTCAAGCTGTTACTTTCCCAGGAAGAACCTGTTTGCCGTGGAGTGGGGTTTACGCATACAAAGAATGAGAAAGAGAAAACTTTTTAGCGTTTTTATTTTATTTCCCGGTCCCGTCGCCGTTTGCCATTGTCAACTCTTTTTTTTTTTTTTTTACTTGCATGGATGTATTGAAGGGCCCAGATCCTGTTGGCTCTCGGACCGGCATTTCTATTTCGCCTCCCTTTCGTTCGCTTTGAAGGCAACAACGACGTGGCTTCTTTCGATCAACAAGTACAGGATGGCGTGGTAGTGTGTGTGGCGGGTGGAGTGAAGGGGATCGTGCATAGGTTACGTGTGCTTATGTCTGCGGATGTCAGTTTGGGTGACCGAAAAGGAATATTTGACCTTTGCTCACTCAGCAAACTCTTCTCGACCCTGCGCAATTGAGCAGTTAAGAAGCAGTTTCCTTGTTACCTGGTTGGCCTTGGCACGCGACAATTTGCCATCTCCTTTGCTGACAGCTATGGTTTTCACTACTACTTTGTTCTTTGGTAGATTATGGATGTGCACTGCAAAAGGAAATTCTCGTTCAAGGGCGTCTCTACATCAGTGAGAACCATGTCTGCTTCCATGCCAACATCTTTGGCTGGGTGACTACAGTATGATGTTAATTAGCTATCTACCCATGTCTGCCGTCGTGTCTGAGATCCACGAGATGTCTGAGTGGCTCCTGTTTCGATCACAATTACATATCAGCTCAGTTGAACAGTTTCTTACCCGGAGAGTAACCCTTTTCTATATCTAAATAGCTGGTTATTGCTTTCTCCGAAATCACCGCCATCGAGAAACGGCTTACGGCCTTTGTTATTCCAAATGCCATCAGCATCGTCACCACAACCAACACCAAGGGCCACTTTTTTGCCTCGTTCCTCTCTCGAGATGCCGCTCATGACCTGCTTATGGCCGCCTGGCGGAAATCGTTTCCATGCGCAGCCAACGCCTCGGTCGCCAACAACAGCTACAGCAACGGGTCATCGCGCCAAAGAAGCTCGACTCTCCTGAATGACGAGGATGACAATACTGACTCAATGTCATTTATTTCGGGCCGAGGAAACCCCGAATCTCGACGGAATAGGCACAGACGCTCATTCTCCAATGCCTCCCAGAGTGCGACTGATGTTGAGGGAACTGGTAGAGAGGATCGGTCGCACTGGGGCGGAGACGACACTGGAGATGCCAAGGGTCTTGGCAGTGGCAATAACAGTCTTCGCCGACGAGGATCCAAGAGGGCTGTTCTCAAGAAAGTGCTCAAAGGTATAGCATTTCTTGCGATTGCTAAGCGCTTGGCATTTGTGTTAATTTTTTTTCGCTGTACCAATGCAAAAGCCCTAAATTGCGTCCGTTTGACTTTGTTATTTTCTGTCCTTCTCTGCAGATGTGATTGCACCCATTATCCCTGACGACAGCCACAATAGTGCCATCGGCAATGGTATTGGCAACAATGGTATGTGTCTGTGTTTTATCCTAACCTCAGTTATCAGTGATATGCCGCTTTCCATTTGCGGTGCTGATTGTTTCATGTGGTGATGGGTTTGATGAAGTGCGACTGATCGACCGCCGGACACCAATTTCCTTTTTTAGGTTCGCTATCTCCGAATAGCATCACAACCGGACGCAAGACGGGTCGAGGTCGGTCGGTGTCTGAGCTGCCACCAAGACCGACATCCTTTGACGGGGCCGGCTCCCGCTCCTCCGTCGATACGGCGCGCTCCTCTTTTGATTATGAGTCCATTTCATCGCCACCTCAGCGGGCTCGTGCTGGCACAGAGTCCATGCCTCATCGTCGGAACGCCACCGTCCCTACTCCTTTGGCAGTTCCCCCTGTCACAAACACCCTCACCACTCCTTCTTTATCAACTCAACAGCAGGATCAACAACAACATCAAGCACAACCTGTATCCAGCAGAGGAATCGCTCGCTCATCAACAACTTGTAAGTGCTCCAAGGATAATCGGCACTATGCCAACACATACATGGGCGACACCTTCCCTGGAACCCTCGAATCCATATGGAAACTCCTCTTCGACTCTGATTTCTCCAAAGGTTTCTTGACATCGGATGTGATGAAGGGCGCCGACGTCCAGGAAGAGCCCTGGCAGAATGCACCTGATGGCACCGCCACCCGTGTGACTCGATACACTCGATGGCTCGGCATGCCAATTGGACCCAAGACGACCAAGGCGATTGTCACGGATGTGTGCGAACACAAAGACTTTGAAGACTACGTCACGGTCGTAACAACAACATCAACACCTGACGTGCCCTCTGGAGGGAGCTTCACGACCAAAGTCAGGACTTGTCTGACCTGGGCTGGCCCCAATCAAGTTCTGGTTGTTGTCACGGGAGCAGTCGAGTTCACCAAGAGCAGCTGGATCAAGGGACAAATCGAGAAAGGTGCGGCTGAAGGGTTGACATTTCACTACAAGGAGGTGAACCCATGCATGCGGAAACACATTGCTGCCCATCCAGAGGAATTTGCAAGTGGGTCTCCTGTTCCTGCTGGCCAGGATACTCAGGCGACTGTATCGACCTCTACAATATCGGCTGCTCCAGTGGCACCTTCTATGGATACGAATGGCGACATCAACAAGGCGGATAAGCAGGCAAGGTTCGACCAGGAATCAAGTACACATGCTTCAGCCGCGAACAGTGGCGCCAACCATTCGACGGCGACATCAGGATCATCGTTGGGCCTGCTCTCGAAGCTCGCGAAGGCCCTTACCTGGGAGTCAGGTGCCAGTGGCCGTAGCAACAGCAAAGGCGGCGATGAAGAATCCGATGGCACCGTCTCTTACTGGGTTCTGCTCACGGTGTTGGCGATTGTGATGGGAGCCAATGTCTACATCTGGTTCCAGATCTCGAGCGTCTCCCAGCAGATTGAGCAGATTCAAAAAGACATTCTTTCAGTTGATCGAGGTCATTCTTATACCTACCACGGCCAACACCACTACTCGCCACATAAACATTGGGGATCGCAGTCATACGATGAAGCAGATCTGGACGAGTTTGAGCGGGAAGAGTTGTTTGCGCGGGAGCAGGAGGATGCGATGTGGGAGTGGTTGACGGAACGCGAGGCCCGTCACCAGCGGTACCGCCAGGCGACTGGAGTCTTTAGTGAGAGTCGTGCCAATGTTGAGATGACCAGACGACAACAGCTCCTGCGAGATCAGGAGCGTCAGCAACAGCGACAGAGGGCACAGGAGTATTTGGGGTTGACGGAGACAGAGCTCAAACTGCAGGCCAGGATTGATGAGCTCCAGGAACAACTTATGGCGCTCGACCATCAGGCGTCGGAAATCAAGATCGATAGCCACCATGTCGACCAGGAGGTTTCTTCCAACAACATCACCTCCTCTTCCTAGTTCCATTCTTAAACAATTGGGGCTGTTGTTGACCCCCACGCACTTCCCCTCCTCTTCCTTTTTTTTTTTTTACTTTTCTTTTTGCATCCATGGCATTTGAACAAATAAACACCAGCATTCTGCATATCATGTCATGGGCGGGGCCAAAATGCTTTTTTTATTTTTATTTTTTATTTTTATTTTTTATTTTGTTGAACTCGCTTAGATCATGTGGAGTGAAGCACAAACGCGCTCGACAAAGTTTTTGAGATCAAGAAAGGGCAAAACCAGAGATCAAAAGCGCGTTGGGCCGAAGAAGAGTGGATTTGGACAGAATACAAAAACAAAATTTCGTTAAGGAAACCATCGTCGCAAAATCTGGATATGGCATTTATTTGTCTGCAATTCATAGTTGCTGAACCCAGAATTCAGGTTTTGGAGGGGGAAATATATCGAATTGGTGGCGTAACACTGGTCATTGTTCAGTGGCATGGAAAAAAATTGAGCAAAAGCCTTCATTGTTTTTCTATCATACTTTTATCCTTTTTTGCTCCCAAAGATAAAATACTGCACGAACCCGGCCACCCAATTTCTAAAACTCGTACCACTTCTTGTTGGCGTTTTTGGCATTCAATTCACGCGCCGCGGCAAGGAAATCGTTGCTGGCAGCACTCATCTCGGCAGTCTTGTCGCCCAAGACCCCAAGCTTCTTGCCACGCTCGTCCAAGTTCTGCAGAGTCTCATTCATCATTCCTGCGAGACCGCTGTTGTCCCCCTTGGGCGGCGGTGGGGGTGCAGTCCCGGGGGCACCTTTGACGCCTGCTCGTTTCAGGATTGGATTCTCTACTCTATAATGTTCGCCGCCCACTATTTTTGTCAGTAGTAAAACATATCACAGACGTCAGTAATACACATAGTTGTGCGCGCTGCAGCAAAAAAACCCCCCGACACAGGGCGTTGTGGGCAAACTTACAGAGCTCGTCAAGATCTTCTTGACTGGGGGCATCTTCGACAGATTGACTAGACCCAAACCATCCTTTAGAGACGACCACAGTATTGGTAGGTCGGGGAGGGATCTGAATGCCATGATCATACAAATGGATGTACTCGGCCCGTTCCTTGTCAGTGGTTGGCGCCCGCTCCTGTCTCAGACCCTGCGGCGTCTTGATCCACCGGTCATGACCCCAAAGACTGTACATCCTGTGCTCATACTTGAGGATCGGGACAAAGAGCCGTCCATCCTGCAAGATCACACTCTCCCTCAGTCTCTCAGGCTCAACCACTATCGGGAGGAAGATCTCTCCATTGGGAACAGGGAGTGGGAGCAACTCGAGTTTGGGAACACTAAAAAGTAAAAGTCTTCCAGATTCGGTAATACACAGGATACAGCAAGCACCCCCATGGTAGACCACGTTCGCAGCCATGATCCGTCCAACCTTGGCCGTCAGGTTGTTGGCAGCAGGGGAGGTGAGGTCGATTTTGTGGATCCTACGAGAGGTGCAGTTCATGTGGAGGCGGATTCCAAACTCGGAAACGCAGACCAGGTAGTTGAGTCGCTGTTGGGCCTTAGTCATGACTTTACCCTGAGCTTCCTTGAGAGTAGAATAGATCGAGGGTTTTGCGCTGGCGGTGCTCACGTTCGACTCTGAAAGCGAAGCACGATGACCTACAATGGGGCCTGCTTCTTCGCGAGACATGCGAGGCTGCGCTGGTGTTGGTGACGGCGATACTTGTTGATGTTGATGGTGGTGATGCGCAGGGTCGCGCTGAGCACCAGAAGTTGGTTGACTGAGCGAGGAAATCGAAGTCGACCCAGTAGCAGTTGTCGAAACCGAGGAGATACTCGAAGTCGACTGTAGAGCAGCATTGCTGGCGGCCGCAGCGTTCTCAGAGGGCGAGAGGACATTGATGACAGAGGAGTGAACGGTCGCATACTGTTCCTTTGTCTGGAAGGTCTCAACCTTGCGAATCGTTCGTGACTGGGTTGGAACTGGGGGAGAGATGGCGAAAATGAAATAGATACCGTTGTTGGACCCAGCGATCAGAAGAAGGGATGGGACTTTGTCCTGGTCGCTTGTGGTGGAAACAACAAACTGAAGGGTCGTAATCTCGACTGCAATCCTTTGCAAGTCTGTTGCTCCTTGTCCTTGTCCTGGTCCTGGTGCTGCTCCCGGAGTAGTTGTAGCGCCCGCTGTTGGAGGTGGTGCAGCTGCTGGGCCATCATGCTCCTGATCGTTTCCCTGTGAGCCTTGCCCTCCCTTATCGCGATCCAGCATAACCACTAATAGACAAATAAAACTATGTAAGCGTTACATTCAAAGAGTTGTTCATGGGTCATTGGGTTCCATGCATTATTATAGGCGCAAACCTTTCAGATCTTCAACATGAAGGACGCGTCCTGAATGGGTGTCGGTGATAGTAAGAGAATAGAATTCACCGGATACTGCGACACTATTGTTAACAGTGAGAATGAGCAACAAAGTCAGCGCGTTAAATAATTTTATCCGCAGGTCACCAGAAAACATTAATAACCGCACATAAAGATAGCACATACAGGCCGCATGCAGAGACAGCCATAGCGCGAATTCTTCCCAGGTGTGCGCTCGACTTGAACACGACTGAGAAATCAGATCCAGTTGGGAGTGCTGCCTCAATAAACTGAGGCCGAGGAGGAAGTGAAGGCGATGGGGCGCGTTCAGGACTTCCTGGACCGGGAGTCAAGCCACCAGGAGGTAGCTCACGAATGGCGACCTTTTCAACAGGCGAATATGGAATCAGGTAATCAAGGTCAGAATCGTCTGGGATTGGGGAAAGCGCTCCAGTTTTGTCGGCAGTGGGTGAAATGGCCTGTGGGGATCGAGGCGCGGAAGTCACGGCTGTCTGGATATCCAAATGCTGAGCCTGCACTGGAGCATCTGGCGCAGGAGCATCTGGGGCAGCGGCAGAAGCATCAAACTCAGGCGCATGAGGCAACTGAGGAGAGGGGTTGGCTTCCTTGGGCGAGGCAGGGTCATGCTGAAGGGGTTGATGAGGTTGCTGTGGTGAGGTAGGGTCATGCTGGAGACCTTGGGGAGGTTGTTGAGGCGACGTAGGCTGGTTTTGAAGATCCTTGTCATCGACAGACTGATGTGACCCATCTGCACCGCCAGGTACAATACTGCCACCAGGGCAGTTTTCTGGAGCAATCGAGGCGTGTTCCATATGTCCAGCCAAGTGTGCGTCCGCCGACTCATCTGGAATCGCACTTGCAACGCTAGGGTTCCGCGACAGTCCGGCATCCTTGGCTATCCGAGTGTAAATCCAGCTTCCATTTGAAAAACCAACTGCCAAGACTTGACTCTGGATCGAAAACTCAAAGGCAACAATCTCGCCTTGGTTCTTGAAGAACAACGGGGCCAATTCGACAGTCAAGTGATGTAGAGGCCGGCTCGTTGCTGATTCCCAGAATCGAATACTGTGGTCATCATGAGCGGTTACCAGGATATCTCTTGACAGCCTCGATTCGTCTACAGGCGCCAATCTCATTCCATGGAGGGGGACTCTTGGAGGTGGGGCTGTACGAGTATGGCCCTGGATCAAGTCGTAGTACGGCTCTGGAGGAAGGGGGCCATACACCTTAGAAAGGATCAACCTTGGTTCGACCAAAGAGAGGCATGAGGGGATGGTTCTTGGGGCATTGGATTGGCCAAACTCAAACGCCTTGACTCCTCCACGGTTCGTGAGAACTAGGATGGCTATTGGGTCAAAGGCGCCGCCATACCAGGGCGAACCGCGAGGGACGACCAAGAAGTCAAGAAGATCCGTGTCCATTGTCAAAACTTGGTGCCGTTTCGGACGGCGGTAGTCAGCCTTGGCCGGGTAGTCAAAGAGGTGGAGCCCAAACATGTCGATCGATCCAGTCCCGCCGGCGACAATGAGGGTCGTGTCCTCCCTGTTCTGATGCAGACACCATGTCAGCTGGTAGATGGGGACAAACTGGTTGGTGGCTCGCTCAAAGACAGGCTTGATCCCAGGAACATTGACCTGGATCTCATGGATGGTCCTTGCCAAGACAGGCCTTTCCTGCGTGGTATCCCAAAAGACAAAGCAACCGTCGTCATATCCACTCACAAAGCCAATGCCGTCGGGCTTCCAACTGATGACAGTGACATGAGGATAGCGACTCTCATTCACGCCAAACATGCCAGAGCCGTCACCCACAGCGATTCCACCCATGGCGCCAGGAGGGATCTCATAGATAAAGGCGCGGACCACAGTCTTGAGCTTTAGATTCCAGAGGATGATTCCTGTGTTATAGGCGATCAAGAGTTGGTTGCTGTCGGTAGGATGGGTCTTGATCGAGATGACCAAAGAATGTCGCGAACCCTCGGGTAGAATGTTGGGGATTCTATATGGAACAGGCTGGCCTCTGTAGACATCGAAAACATCAATGGAACCGTCCTTAAGACCATGGAAGAGCCAATTGGATCCCGAGAGGAGTTCGATACAGGTGACTACGCTGCGCGCGTTTCTGACAAAGAGTCGTTGCTTCTTGATGAGGTCAAACACTGTTATGGCGTTCTTGGCATCAACAACAATCAAAACGGGCGCACCCGGCTGAAAAACCATCATTTTGACTGACACAGCCTCCTCTAACTCAAGGAAGCAAGCGATCTCTGGTGCGCCTGATACTGCAATTGCGCCCTTGAACGTGCCTGTGGAGAGAGGTTCAAGACGAAAGATTGGAAAAGATTGACAAGGCCGTCAGTTGACAAGTTAACATGGTACAGAGATCATCTCATCCAATTTCCCCCTATGTTTTCACGCCGTCCATTTGGGCCAGACTCTCACCTGGCGTTCACAATTGAGGCGTTGGGGGAAAAAAATATAATAAAAAAAAATGGCAGAGTATATTCTTACCGCTGGCAAGCAAACCCTGGACAGGGTCAACGGCTATGGCGGATATCAAGGCAGGCAGACCAAACCTCCTGGTCTATAGGTTATCCGAGAAATTGACAAGTGTAAGGAGGCCGTTAGACATTGGTAAGATCTTTGTAGATATTCAATCAAGCTCGAATGCAACCATGCAGCAACTAGTACAACATATTCACGATATAACGCGATATAATGCTGTTCACATGGATGCGAGAGCAATTGTGGTGTGTACCTCGCAAAAGAAGAGACTCTCGAGGTCGAGGTGCGCCGAGAGGTCTTGAGCGAGTCGTTTGGTACCCTCCTTCTGTAGCACTTGGCGAATACCGCGTGCGCCCTCGGTCTGCACCACATTCTTTATTTTGTTGAAGAATGCCATGGAGGGGTGTAGATGAATGTAGAAAGCAGGTTGGAAGAGTGAGAAGAAAGGGTATATGTAAAGTGGTGGATTTTAATATGAATGTCGAGTCGAAGCTAAGTAAAAGAAGGAAGGAAAAAAGGAAAAGAAGGGTGTGTGTGAATGGGTTGAAGAAGAAAAGGAAGAAAGGAAAAAAGAAGAAACGAACACTGCCTGCAAGCCCGTTGTGCCTTGGGTGAAGAAGTTGAAAAAAAAAGGTTGTCTGCCTGGTCAGGGCGCCCTGTCTTCCTTCCCGCAGGGTCGTGTCACGTGTAACGTCCTTCTTCTTCCCTGTGCCTGCCTTTCCTCCACTCTTTCGCTCTCACTCATCCTTTGCTCCTTCCCTTTCATCCCTCGTCCTGCATTCTCTGCCCTCCACCCTCGCTGCTCATCCAGTCAGCATTCATCCCTCTCCTTCCTTTGCGCTTCTCATCTCTCTTACTCTTCCTCTCGCTGCGCTAACATCTTTCCACGAAACCATCCCACTATAATACCCGCCCTGACATGTCATTCACACTCCAACATTCTGGGCGAGACCTCTCGGCAAGAGAGCTGGTCTCGAGAGTCATGAGCCCCAGGGTTGCAGTTATTGCTTCCCAGGGTGCAACTGAACTCTGTGAGGCAAACCACATCCCCTCCGTCGTAGACCTGCTCAAGCCCTTTGGCGAGCAAATTGAAGGACGAGGTAAGCGACCCGGCCACTTCATTTTCTTCATTATCTATCTGTGGGTCGCGAAATATATAAACGCGTCCCCTTGTTCAGCTCGACTGGATCATTGCTCACATTCATGTTTCCAATTACATGGCTATCGCTTTGAACCATTATAGTCACAGTCCATGGTTCAATGGGCTTACCCTCCGCTATTGACAACTTAACTCTGCGCTTCACCGAGATGGATCAATTGGAGGAGCCAGATTCAAAATCATCTGATCGTTGGCTTGCGGAGGTGGTGCGCGCCGAGGCCAAGGGGTTTGAGGATCGATACAAGATCCAGGACAAGGAACAAGTGACAAACGAGTATCTTAATGGTATGGTGAGCCCACTTCAATTGACCTGTCAATGGCCGACATGATGAGTAACGACCGACCACCACGACTGACTGAGCTTTCGGCTATATAATTACTGTCACCTTTTTAGCTCCACCTGGACGCGTGTTTCCATGGTACTCGAGATACCGGGACCTGCTTCTTTCAACAGGAGGCGCATCGGATCATGAGACGTTCGATCACCCAGTTGCAAGCATTATCGCCATCTCATCCCTATCTCCGGATCCCATCAACGAAATCCACCAATTGAACAACATGAGCACTCCCACCCTCGTCTTTGATAAGGCCTACATGGACCCTACCATCCTGAAATACTACGTCCTGATCCACGACAACGCAAGAGGAAACATTGACAAGTAGGCTATTTCTTCTGACGTGACGTGTATAGACATAGTCAGTTGAAATGTTTGCTGTAACTGACACCCTTTTACGTTGGTTTTACGTTATAGCGCGATGGATACACTGGACAAGATGCGGAGGACATTCGGACTTCACTGCAACATCTTGAAAATCAACTCTGAAGACCCTAGTCAGTCAACTCTGCCTAGGGACAGGAATGCGCATATCTGGATCAAGAGTGTCGCCCAGTCAAGATTGATTGCTATGGGCCATGCTGCAAAGGACGCTTCAACTACCCGGAACTCTGTGTCCTCAATTGGCTCTGCAACGGCGGGGACACTTTCGGACTTGGCATCTCAAAGGAGCTCCATGTCTTCTCCTGTGTACTCTAACAACGGCAACAATTCGCCTACTTTTGCCCAGAACCCAGTCTTTGCCCAAGTTGGAAACGATGACGAGGATGGCACTTTTGATCGGGATCATCTTTCATTACCAACGGCAGAGAGCAACAAACTCACTCTGGACCTTCTCCTACATCCCGAAACGGTGGCCGAGCCATACGGATGTTGTCTGAGCAGTGACGACTTGGGCGCCATTACGCAAATGTTGAGAGAGATGTTATCTCAGAGCATTATACCCTACATGGAGAGAAACATTGCACATTGGAACGAGCAGGTCGCTGCGTCTCGGAAAGGTATCGCCGGCCGATTCAGGAGATACTTTGGTACAGGATCCAAGAACCCTGCAACATCAATACAGCAGGCGCCGACAGCGGGATCGAGCGGGGGTGTCATTTATCCCCATGCATCTCCAGAAGCACAGATGCGTAAGCTTGCAGATTGGGCATTCATGCTTCGGGACTACAGGTTTGCTCTGTCTGTGTACGAGACGGTTAAAAAAGACTTTGCCGCAGACAAGGCTTGGAAGTACTATGGAGGGACTCAGGTATGCGATTCATCAAGGTGTTGTCGTGTAAAGCTATCATCTCTTGGGGCGATCGTTGCCAACTCACACGTCTTTTTTGATTTTCAAACTACACGCCAATAGGAAATGATTGGACTTTGTCTTTTGATGTCGCCGCAACCATTGGGATCTAAAAACGATGTCGATCACTACTTTGAGTCGGCCGTCAACTCATACATTCACAAGGCTCGATCGCCTTTCTTCGGCTCACGCGCAACGCTGATGAGCTACGAGCTGTTCAAGCAGAGAAACATGTATCGGGAATCACCAGTCTCACTTACCAGAATGACTGCAGATGTAAGCCCATGACTTATTCTTACTTTGTATGCGCAAATGTTCTTAAAACTTCTTTGCGAATCAAAATCTAACAAGTGAGTTATAACTGAACTAGACTTCTGATCTCCGTAACGGTTTGTTTCTCGAGCAAGCAGCGCACTGCTATCTCAAGCATTCCAGGCCATCGGTACGCAAGTACGCGTTCCACATGATCATGGCCGGCCACCGTTTCAACAAGGCGGATCAAGTAAGTCTCGCAGTCCTTAGACAGCCTGTTGTACAATATTGCCTTTAAGGTCGCTCATTATGAAATTCTTGCTTTATTGTTCGTAACCATAGAAAGAGCATGCTTACCGCTGTTACCAAGCTGCGTCACTGGTTTACGACACAAAGGGATGGGGTCTTGTGGACGATCATATTAGTTGCTCACTCGGACGGCAATCTTACCAACTTGGAAAGTCTGAGGAGGTGCTGGACCACTACAAGAAGCTGCTGCGTGAAAGCCGGCAGTCGCCTCAGCAGCAATCTGTCTACATGAAGGAGTTTTTGAGCGTCTACAGGGTATGTTCTGATCCAGTTTTCTTGTTTTTACAAGGCCAGTGAACTATAAAGCTCCTGGCAACTAACTCCTCGTTCATACTGCCTTGTAGGATTATACCAACAAGATCGAAGCAGACCCTTTGCGCGAAACCTTCCCAGAATTCCCTCTCCCTGTTGTACTAGGATCGACTGCTCGGATCGTTCTCTCAACATCTCAAGGCGTCAACGAAAACAACGACGCATGGGCGGAACTCGAGGTGGGACAACAGAGTTCATCAGGATCAAGCGGATCGCGCACCGTGTCTGCCGTTGGAGGTAAATATAGCGGATAAACTCTGCGCGTTGTGTTCATTGGCCTTGAGTTATAGGTGCTAAATTGATACTTCTTGTCATGCTTGATAACAGAGCTTGTCTTGGCAACAGTGAACATCAAGAACCCCCTCCAGATCCCTGTTATTTTGACCGACGTAGTTCTGGGATGCGAGCACAGCACATCAACCACCTCTTTCACCGTCCCCGTTGACGCCGCAGAGGAGGCTCACTTGACACTGTATGAACAGCAAAGTCCATCTTTCGCGGGCAAGGTTTCGTTCAGTGCATTTGACATCGACCGGATCGATCGAGTTATTCTGGAGCCAGGACAAATCCGTACTCTCAAGTTTGAGATTTTGCCCAAGCAGGAGGGTCAGATTAAGGTCATGGGTCTTCACTGCAATGTGGAGGGCCAGGTTCATGCATACAAGGACATTATCAAAAAGGGAAAACGCCTCAACAAGACCAAGGAGCAGATGATGTCACAGGTGTACGAGGACGACAAAAGTCTGGATATTTTGGTGGCGCCCGAGATGCCTCTGTTGGATGTCGAGTTCCAGTCGTCGCCTGAGATGTTGCTGTCCGGGGAGGTCTGCGAGCTCTCGTTGGTAATCAAAAACCGCGGCAAGAAGGGACTCAAGAACCTGACGGTTCGTATGAGCCATCCTACTTTCTTTTGCATTGGCGAGAAGCGATCAGATGGCGATCTTGGACTCTACAGTAAGTTATTCCCTATAGGACGCGATATGCTACGGTGCCATGATATACATAGTTGACGCGTTCTGACTGAAACACTTTGTGTTTCTGATAGACAAACATGCTGGCAACTCTGCCATTGAAACGACTCAGGTTGACAATGCCCTTCAGCTGAGCACGACGCAACAGATCATGGACACGGTGTTGGCGCCTGGAGAGAGCATCAAGATCCCAAGCTGGCTGCGCGGAGAAAAGATTGGCAAGCACAACTTTTTGTTTGTGTTTTCATACGTGTCAGAGCAGGAGGGTACAGCGATGGGCGTCCGGACGCTTCGCCATACACTCGCGGCTCAGGTTCTTCCTTCTCTCAAAATTAACGCGTTTACCCGGCCAAGTACCAGGGGACTGAACGAGTTTATTCTCGGCATTGAGGTGAGTTGAACGTGTCATGTTGCCTCAAAGAAGGTGTGTACTGTAAACCCTGTAGAAAACTCACACTCGAAATGCTCCATCTCGCAATTTGATAGACGGAGAACCTTCAAACAGTTCCCAACTTTGAATTCCTCCAAATTTCATCCATGAGTGCCTCTTGGATCATTGAAGCCGTCGATAAGTCAGAGTAAGTTGACTATTTCCATTGTGCCAAGTTGTATCAGTGAGCTACGAGCAATTAGCTGACCAACTTTTGACTTTTTTTCAAACCAGTGATTCTGAGGAGTACAGGAGTATTGCGCCGCGCCAAACAGTTTTCACGTACTACAGGATCAGGAGAAGCGAACAGGCTGCAACTCCAACACTCACTCCTGAAAGATTCACTGCCAAAGCCTTGGAGAAGCTGGTTATTGGTCAGGAGAAACTCAAAGATGTGCCACCACCCTTGGACCTCCAGCACTGCCATCTTTCCACAGTACGTATCCTCGAAAAGCTTATCTTCCATGACCCTACTCATGTAAAACTGTTAAGAACAAAAATGCTAATCTTCACATACTCCGACTTGAAAAGATGGAGTCACATATCGATTCAACCTCGCCAGTCCTGAAGTACTTCTCCCGAGCGTCCAGGCTAGGTTGGCGTCAGGCCTCCTTGACAGCCCAGTTCACGTCAATCCCTGCAGCAGTAGATCGTCGCCATCTGTTCTCCGTCTATGGCAGCAACGACATTGACCTGGCCCTGTTCTGGAATATACCCAAGATGAACCGCCGTGGCCATCATTACATCATTGGTATCAACCTTGGCGTTCAGCAAAACCCCTTCCAACCCATCGACCCTGCAGACGATCTGGACGGAGAAGGCGGGGAGACTGAGACGGCTCGTCGTGCTCTATATGAGCAGACTATGAGAGATCAAGCGGCATTGGTCCATGCCTTGACGACCAACCCACAGTTCCGTGATGATAGCCCTGTCAAGATCTGGATTCGCTCTAAGGATGTCGTCCACCATGACTTTTCGCAATCAAGGTAAGAACTGGTTCTCATGAGAAGTGGCAGGGCTGTCGAATACGTAGCCGATGATCCCTAATGTTCAACGTACTAATCACGTATTTGACATGTAATAATCTAGGCTTTGCAATACGCCTATCAAGGTCATGATCAAGAACTGCTCATGGAACAAGCATATTGGTTACACCCTTGAAATGCTCTCAAGCAAGGACTCGATGGTCCCTCAAAAGAACCTTGGATCAGCCGACAGCCAACAACCACAGTCAGCGGTGGCAGATTCGACCAATCCCCACGTCAACGCAAACCCCTTTTTCTGGTCAGGACCGACGTTCAGTACCGGATACCTCGAACCATTGGCAGAAGTTGAGATAGTTCTCATGGCTTGCTTCACTCAGCATGGCGTTTATGATATCAACCGGTGGCGTCTCGCAGTTCAGGTCGTGAAGGCTCAGCGGAAGAAGAAGACCATTAAGGCAAATGCGGAATCTGGATCAAAGGGACAGCTGGCTGGAGCAGATCCCAGCACCAACACTAGTCAAGAGGACGAACGCGAGTCATTATTACCGCCTGTTGCTCCTCAAGGCATTGGCAAAGGCTTTATGCAGATGCCCAATTTGGCCCATTATATTCAAGTTTCATAGATGCTCCTATCCCAACATTGCTTTTGGATATTTCTATTCCATTTTCATTCTGATAAAAAGATAATATATTGAAAGAAGAACGGTTCCCACAAGGCATAGTGATCTACTTGCACTTTTTGGATATCACTGTTAATTCACGGATGACGGGGATGCCATTCCGAAGACCCTTGAACTGGCATTCGACCAGCTCTACGTCCAACAGCGTCGTCCTCAGATTTTTCACCGCCTACAAAAGAGTTATGCATACAACATCAAACGCATCAGAAAAAAAATGGAACTGAAGTAACATGTCTCTCGCTGCGACAACAAATGCATCTGATATGGCGAAAAAAAAACCTTACGAGTCTGGCTTCAGCTTCATTGATACGAACAATACTTCGGAACTCTTCAATCGAGTATTGAAGAAATGCTTCGACAACGCGCTGTTCGAGAACAGACTCTAGCTGGAAAGCATCATCTTGTGAAGACGGATGGCCAATGGTTGAGTTGGCAGGATCCACAGGCAAGAGAGTAATGGGTATCGAGGCTGACATAGTCGTGAGCGAGAACTTGCCCAGTTTATGGAGGCGTGCCTGTTGAAAATTCCAATAAAAACGCGTTAAAAAACAGCTCCGCAGGCATACATTCTCTGCTGGATGAAGGGCCAATTGTTCGTTGTACCTTTGCTCTGACTTCTCGTCCACTGCGGACATTATGCTCAACTCGTGTAAGCTCAACCAGAGTAATGATAGGAATAACCTCGGCAAGGCCTCCAAAGTCGTCTTCGTCGTCCATCTCAAACTCCAACAAGGTTTCCTCTTGCTTGACCGGTGCCCATTGTTCAGGCGCTCTCTTCCGTTGCAAAGTGGAACCCTCACCTGGCTCTTGTTTGATCTGAGCTATCTGTGAGTTAGACGCGTAGCTAGGAGTTATGTCATTATCGTTGCCGTCGTCGTCGTCCGACAAGAGTTCGATCACAGCATGGTTGGCCCCAGTCTCCGCAGCCTCGAGTTTGATCTTGATAGCAGACACCGTAGATCGAACGGCTTCAGTCTCCTGTCTGCCCTTGTCGTCGGCTGGTTCCGATCTGTTGTCATCCTTGTCAGTACTCAACAGACTATCATCTTCTAGCTTGCTCAAGGTCTCAAAGGTATCAGGCTCCACCTTGATGTCCACCTTGGTCTCGTCGTTCCATTGAGATGTCGAAAACGACTGGGACCGCCGCCTGCTTGGATAATGGTCCCGATCTGGAGAGTTCTTACTGTCCGGCGAGGTCCTTCTCTTCTTGCGCTCCACCGGTCCTTGGTCTGATGGTTCTTGATCCTGATCTTGGAATGGATTTTGATAATCCTGATCAAAGACGCCGCAGTCTGGCTTTCGACTTGTCCGTTCCAAGATCGCCCTTTGCTCCTCCGGCTTACGACGATATTCGCTCATGTACTCGCTCGTCCTAGGAGAGGAAGTGGTAGCCCCAGCATGCTCCTCAAAACCATGGTTGCCTCGACTGCTGCCCCTGGCCCCATTATTGATCTGGCTCTTTGGTAACCGATCAACCTCCCATTCTCCTTTGGCTTTTTCTCCTTCCTGCAACTGCGGAGCGCGTAGACTGAGGTTTTTGCGACCAGAAGACGTACGTCTGGAAGGTGATAAAGTCGCGATCAGAGGCGGGCTTCTGTCTTTACTCTTGGCGGCGGTAAGTGACATGCTCGACCCTTCTCCGTTCATCGATAGCTGGGACATGACCTCCCATCCACCATCATCGACGGGCATATCCATGTTGTCAAACTCCAGACCCTGATGATAATCCCATGCAGGTTCCTGCTCCCTCTGCATCCGTAGGTACTCATCTTCATATGCCGTCCTACTATCTCCCTCCATCGCACGTGGTGGTGAGGCCGGTGGTGGAGAGTTGTGGGTCTTTTGGAGTGCCTTCCAAGGGTTGAGGGGAACTTCCTTATTAACGCTCGTGCTGGCCGTACTCGATGAAGGCTGCTGGGGTGTTGGAGTCGATAGTATTCTGGAAGGAACAGCATCCTGTGCGCTCACTGCGGGCTGAGTGTTCTTCCATCCAGTGTTGGCACCAGTATTGCCGTTGTTAATTGTAAAAATGCCGTTGCCGTTGTTGTTGGCGTTGTTGATTAATGATATTGTGTTATTTGCGGATGGTCTTCCTGTCGCTGGCGTCGCTGGCGCCGCTGAAGCAGAGTTTGTACCATTTTGGTTCAGTCCTGGGATCGCATCCATAGGAAGACTGCAATGAAAAATAAATGCAGACATAATTATTAGCCCTCACTCTCTGCATTAGTTTGATGTACCAAAGTGGTCCAACTGAAGTGAATATTGCACTTACCCAAGCCGCTTCTTCATCTGGTTCATGATTACGAGACGCCGTGGATACTCGTTCATTGAAGCAACCTCGCCTCCAAGGAGAAAAGTGTTCTTAGGTGATAACATCAGCATCCCGTGTCGAACATCGGCATTTCTGACCCTGATCTAATGGTATTGAAAGGTTGAGATTAGTGGCAAAGCAGGGCAATTGAGCCGAGTTGATAACGCAACGTGCAAATCACAGGAGGTGTATATTGGAGCAGTACCTTAGCGCCGAGCATCATCTCCATAGCGATCCCAAAGATAGGCTCCAACAGAACCGCCCGGATCAACCGTGTACCATCAGTCAAATCCAGACTAAGATTTCCCTGCGGTAAAGATTTTCCGACCTGGAGTCCACCAGGCTCATCTCCAGCGACACCGACTGCATCGCAGGCCTCCAGCATCTTGAGTGAACTGACGCCAATATCCTGAATCTCGATAATCTGTAGTATAGCCCCGCCGCCCTTTTCTCTACCGAGTGGATCCTTGAGTCCGCTCTCATCGAACAAGGTCTGTTTGTGAGGGGTTTGGGTGGCGGTGGGGAGGAGCGCCTTTGGGGAGAGGATCCGGAAATCGGCAAGGAGATACATGTCGAGGATGAAGGAGGCGAGTTTGTTATCGGGCGTGCCTTGGTTCTGGGCGTGGGCGATGCATTGTCGGATCCAGTCGATTGAGGCATTGACGCCCATCTTCTGCGCGTCGTTGCGGACTAAAAGATCGTCGAACGCCATTAGGTGCAGAGTGAATGTGCTGTTGACGAGAGAGGGAAAAGTCTCGTGTTTGACCCTTTTCGATCCAGATGCTCGTCTTGATGTCGGTTGATGGGATCGCTTTTGGTGTATAGCGTCGCAGTGGGGTCAGTTTACGAAAAATAAAGAAGTTACAAAGGGGAAAAAAAAGCGCCACCATTTTCGTCTTAAATCATTGCCCGACCGTCTCTCACACCACACCCTACTTCACAAACAGACACACACAGCATAAGCCATGCCAGGCACAGTACTAGTGACAGTCGGCTCGACACAGTTCGACAAGCTGGTCGCAGCTGCATCCTCACACTCCCTTCAACACATCCTCGCCTCTTATGGTTACTCCCACCTCACCATCCAGCATGGCAAAAGCCCCGTCTCATCAACAACAACATCAACCACCAACTCGACATCTCATGAATCAGGTCTCCAGGTCAATACTTACACCTACAAGTCCTCGTTGAGAGAGGATATGGAGCAAGCCGACTTAATCATTAGTCATGCCGGTAGGAGCAAGTCAACCCCTCTCCCCTACTGTTGGGCGACTGGATGTAAATGTCCATTTTGCTAATATTGCCTTTCCTCGTTAACAACATTGACAGGCTCTGGATCGATTTTGGAAGCCTTGCGGTTGAATAAGAAGCTAATCGTGGTAGTGAACGAGGATTTGATGGATAATCATCAACAAGAACTTGGGGATGTCCTCCACGAGCAACATTATCTAGTCTGCTGCACCGTTTCGTAAGTTTCTCTTCTCCTCTCAAGGATACATAACTGTATAACTAGGTAGGAGGCATCTTTCACCTCTTAAATATGTTTGTTCCGCCCTACTGATCCATCTATTTCTTGGATCTGAATAGGACCTTGGAGAAGAGTCTTCAGGCAAAAGAGTACGAGTCATTAGAACCCTTCCCTCAGCCTGACACAACGCGCTTCTCCAACTTTCTGGATGCAAGAATGGGGTTTTAAGCAAACCAAAAGCATGCCTATAAATAAACTCTCGGCAAAGATCTACGTTTATTCACTCAATGTACTATGAGATTAGTGTGTATGCATGCGTGAATGTGAAGAATGCGGAAAGAATGCGGTTCTCAGTCCAAGAGTGAAACTTGTCCTCCCCAACCACAGTCGCGTTTGAACCGTGTCATCCACAACTTTGCCTTGTCCACCTTGGTGGTCTGTGCTTTTGCTGGCAATCGTTCGAGAGAGGAAGGCGGTGATGATGATAAAGAACCAAGATCCTGTGCAAGTGAGTCGGTAAAAGGAGGTTGATGATTGGCACCGGCTGTTTTCTTACCGCTGTTATTGCTTTTGGAGTTGCCGTTGATGCGGGATGGTAGATTGAGGGGATGAAGGCCTGGCGTGGGGGGTCGCTGCTGAACCTGTTGTCGAATCATGACTCTTGCTGAATCGCGTGCTTGAATCTTTGATAGCCTTTGCACCAGGGACGCTCCAGTATGTCTATTACCATCCTCATCGTGAAGGAGAACAGGATCGACCACCTTGGAGCCAGACGACTCTTGGTAGTGGACCAAAAGGAACATCATCAACAGCTCGTCCTTCAGTCCTCGCAGGTCGCCCCCTTGCCTCTGACTACCACCCACAGGTACCTTTCCTCTCTCTGGCTGATCAATACCTCGCAAGAAGACCTTAAAGTCATCCAGCCCCAACGTTTCGACAGCAATCATCCACATCTCGCGTGTCTCGCTCGCATGTCTCAACGCTCGTCGCTTAATATCCTCCAGACAGAACCGTTCTGAAAACCGGACAAGACACGGCCATGTCTCGGTCGTCAATTCGAGGGTATCCCAAATCCTGTCACCCAGGAGGCTTACAAGCCCTGGGACGCCATAGATGTGGGCGATACGAAATACGGCCAGGAGGTCGTCCTCGTGGAGATGGAGTGGGTGCAAAAGACCATAGAGGATCTGGAGGAAGCACGCGAAGTGGTGCGATGTGTAGCCTACACTTCGCTGGTCGGCCGTGATGAATGCAGCAGAGAAGGATGTCATAGCTTCGTCATCAGGTGCAGTAGGTGTCGCAGAAGAGGCTGACTTAGGTATGATTGGATGCAGGGTCGCTCCAGAATCGACCTTGGGACCAGAAGGAGGCGGACCAGAGCTTGAACATGTTGTATCGGTAGGGTGCCGATGTCTCTGCTGACCCATCACTCTTGAGAGACCGAGGGGACCATAATAATGACTTGTCGAGGAACTCTCCTCAATATCGGCAAAGCAAAGCCCATCCTCATCATCCTCACTCCCCAGCACGTCCCGGCCGCCTTTAGGATTTTGAACAGAGCGATCTCTCCTCGCATGGTCTCGAGCCCGAGGCTTATCTGCTAGATGTATGATGGAGTCGTCACCACTGTCAACATGAGCAATCGAGAAGGGTCGACCACACTCAAACGTGATAGGAGCATACGAGCAGTCCAGGTGACGGATCTCAGTTGTGGGTTCTTGGGCTCTCGCATCTGTGAAGAACACTCGGAAGTAACTGCAGTGTTCAGCCAGGATACCTCGGTGGACGTGGAACCTGACATCGTCGACAGAGAGGTCCATGTCAGAATAAAGGGGGTCGTTGAAGAGTCGGCGCAATAAGAATGCGGGATCGGTTATGAAAGAGCTTGGTGGCGTTGGAATGTTTCTCTTGGGAGGGACGCGCGTTGGCGGTGAGGCCTCTGGTCGTTGTGGTGGCGGTGGCGGCGGTGAAAAAGGTGGAACATACGTCCGAGGAGGTTCATGACGGATGGTTTGAGAGAGCTCCTCACTTCGCTGTTGGACTTGCTGCTGCTGTTGTTGAGAGCGACATTGCTGTGGCGGAGGTTGCTGTTGAGGTGATGGAAAATTATCTTCCTTCGAGGCAAAAAAGTTGTCCGAGATATCCATCACAGAAGTTGGTGACGATGTTGGCGAGTCAGAGATGGGCGAAGCCATGGAGTCAATGGCAATCGAAGGTGTCGGCTGTTGACTTGATGGTGGTTGAGGGAGCGGTTTTGGCGGTGCTGTGGGAGGAGTGATATTTGATCGCTCAGCTTCAGTGAGTTCTGGAGAGACTCCGTTTGAATGAGTGACTGTGTGAGCGCGCACCATCACTAGTGACCTCTGCAAAGATCCGGTAGACGAGACGACGGGCTCTTCTTGGATGGACTCCTCAGGAGTGACAGAAGGGACAGGGATACGGACCGCCGGGGGCACCAGGACCGAATCTGACAGCACAGGCTTTGCTTCACTTCGACAGGCGGTTACAGGGGGGAGTCGATTTAAATCGTCCAAAGCTGTAAGTGCCAGGACGGAAAACTGCATCTCGGATGCGCTGTGGATTGAGGTAGCAGTCGAAGACGGCGTAGGCGTCTTTGGGTTCATGGCAATGTCGGCAACCATTACCACACCAGATGGAACTCTGCTCAACCCTGGAGACTCTGTCGGTTCGCGTGCTAGTGCGACTGGCTGTTGACGCCCATTCTCACGGACTACAGGACTGAACACCCAAGGGTCACCGAGGGTCTTAGGAGGAACAGCAGGTGGGAGGCCGCTTAGAATAGGACTAGGGGGTGCAGGACTGACTCTGGAATTGTCTAGACTGTTAGAGGGCTTCTTGCTCTTGGAGCAGCATCTCGCCTTAAGTAGCTCTCCATCCAGCGTGAGCGAGGATGGGGACTTGAAAGTATCTGTTGGGTGTTTCCCTGTAAATGTGAAGAAAGAAAGGGTTATGGCGGTCAGCTTCAGGCTTGTTCCTTTCACTCCTTGAAAGAACATTCGGCTTAATCATTGCATAGTTTGACATGGACAAGTTGAAGAGATATGTCCTTATCAGTACCATTGCGACGAAAAGACCAATTGTTTATGGGCATTATGTGTGTGTGTGTGTGTGTGTGTGTGTGTGTGTTTGAGAGAGAGAGAGAGAGAGAGAGAGAGAGAGAGAGAGAGAAAGACAAAATTGCACAATGAGTACGGTGTAGAGAGGATGCTTCAAGAAAGGAAACAGGTCCACGAGCAGGGGTTTGTCTGGCGCCCTTTTATCATCGCCCTAAATTTTGAGGGACGAAGGAGTGAGATCAGCGATCAGATTGCTTGTGCAGTTCCCGTCCTTTTCGGGGAGCATCAGTGCAATACGCCGAGAGTATCTCTTATGCATGATTGAACAGATGGTGCAGTAGTTGATACATGGTGATGACTCGGTTTTATTATGAGAAGATGGAAGAGGGTCATTGCAAACGCATTGGCAGGTATCGATTTTTGCGTGTCAAGGCAAAGAGAGGGAATGTGTGTCGGTGAATTCCGACTCGGCAACAGACAGACTGACAAGTCTACACCTACTCCGTCAAGTCCTCATCAACAACATCCACAATGGACTCCTCCTCGTCCTTCACAGACACTGCTGACAGATCTGTCGCGACCGACACCAACGCAGCTGCCTCTGAGTCCCTCCTCTGGGTCTCCTCAGAGTCCCTCAGCGCCTTGCTGAGATCCTCTGCTTTGCTGTAGGTATAGACTCTTACTTGGCCGTCTAGAAAACAGGAATTATGAAGACATTAGCGTGGTGATCTGTAAACCACAGTTTAATTCTCGTTTTATACCTCTTAATTTCGATCACTGGTCACCTACCGTCGCCGCTTGTGAAGAGGAGTGGCCGCGTAGGATGGAAAATAACATCACGCACCTCGACGTCTATAGTAACATTAGATGGTGAATAAGAAAAAAATAAACGATAAGCAATCGACCATGAGAGCCCGAAGAACAAAGACTACCCGAAGCAAAAAAAAAAAAAAATAGCGGCAAACAAATCCAGTTCGTCTTACCATCGTGATCTTTGAGCACGCCTGTGACTTGTCCGGTCTTGAGGTTGTAAATAAAGACCTCGCCAGTACATGTCGGTGCCATCAGGTACCGTCCGTTCGATGAGATCTTGATAAGCCATGCGTTAGAGAAATACCTATTCGGAGATGGTAACAACCGTATCCATTAGAATCGCCAACACTGCTCACAAAAGCAAGCATGCGATGCGACCATCCATTGACTTACTCCTCGTCTTGAAACTTCTTCACCTCGGTCAGGTACCATTTTCCACCTTTTGTCGTCGGGTACACTAACTTGTGAAGTGTGCATGAGTTGTAGTCCTTGGCTACGTAGAGTCAAAACGTAAATGAAATAATGATGAGTATCACAATCTTCTACGAACAGACGATTGTGAGGAGTAACAGCCTGTTATTTTGCGCTTGACTTACCAATCATGCGCTCCTCTGAATCGAGCAGCTCCACACCGCGCGAGATAAAGTAAGCATACTGTTGCGGTCTTGGGGCAGGCTCAATCTCGTCAGCCTTCATCTTTCCCTTCTTGATCGCTGATTCTGAGACCTCCTCTATATCAACAACGGGCTCTTCCTCAGGGATGGGTGGGGGCATAGGGAAGTCGACAGGCTGGATGAACTTTCCGCAGTCGCAATATGACGAGTACATGTTTTCAAACGTTTGCAACAACTATGATAGCAAAAAAAATATAAAAAGTCAATTGACAACTCGTACTTCCAGACAATAGGTGTAAAAGGACGCAGATAGAAACTAGGTGAAACTTGAAACTTACTGTGGCGTGCTCGAAATCGTAGAGTCGAAGATTCTCATCGGCTGCTGCAAGGAAGTACTTGTTGCCCGTGTTGGGAACAAATGATACCGTGAAGGCCATGCATGTGATGCCGTCCTCCATCTGCTCCATCACCTTCAGAGATCTATCGGAGCAAGCGAACATGTTGATTAGTGAGGCAATCCAGGAACGTGTCATTTCATTTTCGTATTGACAAGCAATTGTTCTCTCTATCCACGCAAAATCTACGTACCTCCAGTCAGAATCCATGTGCCATTTGTTGAGATAACCGTCTTGGCTTCCACTGAGAAAGTAGTTCTCGCCCTTGAACTGCACCCGCTTGACACAAAGAAGTTCCTCAGTATGCCCCTTCAATTGGCACACAACCTCACCGGTCAGGATATCAAACAGCTTCAGCGGGCAAGGAAGGATGTTGTTATCTTCGTCTGCCTCTGACCAATTGTTCCTGTCCTTGAGCTTTCCACCAGCAAGTACCAAAGTCTGATCAGGTACGAAGGTACCCACGTAGAACTCGTCAATGTGGTCCTCCTATTGTATTCAAGGAAGGGAATGACGAGAAAATAGGTTAGGAGTATATATTTTTTTTTCGCCATGGTCGAAAATAGTCAAACATCCTGGGTAATAGATACAAACAATTGTGTGTACCTTGGCGTCCCGAAGTGTCTTCAACAAGGAGTAATCCTCCAAACTCCAAATCCTTACAGAGCCAAGGTTGCAGAATGTTGCCAACATGGTCCCGTCCAGCGAGAGAACCATGCCTGTGATTGCGGCCTGGTCGCAGATGCTGCTCTCGACCAATTCGAGGGGATGGTCCTCGTTGATCTTGTTGATCATGCCAGACTTGCTCTCTGCATGATGCTTCCAGTAACTGTCGGGGTACTGGCGCGCAAGGCTATAAACATAGTTTGGGTCAAAGTCAAGTGGATCTTCGGGCTACCAAATTCCAACAGTATGCATTAGAAAATTGTTTCGCGTGATCACTCACAATTCTACGCAAGATGTTAAAGAATAGCACCATACCTTCACGAAAGGGGTTTTTCCTTTGGGGACGCGTTTGAACTTTGAAAGAATGCTATTGGCGGGGTATTGAGCTATAAACATTGTTTGTCAATATCGAATATAACCATCAAGGAGCATAGCATGCAATTACTGCTTCGCAGAACGTAGACTCACCGCCATCCTCGTCGTCGCTGAAGGCGGACCTGGTTGACTTCTTGGTGGTCTTCTTGGGCGCTTTGACAGTGGCAGAGGGGTCCTTAACGGCCTTGGCAGCCTTTGACTTGGCAGCGGGCTTCTTCTTGGTCTTGACCTCCTTTTCCAAGAGCTCGTCAGTGTCCATCTCAGTATCTTCATCAAATGGCACGGTTGCTTTGCGTTTGCGAACAGGGCGACCTTCTTCGACGTGCTCGCTCTCAGAGTGAGCGGGACCGTCCACGTTTTCGATGTCAATGGGCTCGTCGTTCTCCTTGCCTCTGGTATGGGATGGGATCATGACAGTCATCGTTTTTTTCTGAGGTAAAGTGATTGCGGGGACGCCGTTATTCTCGGTGTTTGTTGAGGCAAGGGCCAGCGGTTCAGAAGGCTAAGTCCCAGTTAAAGAAAAGAAAGAACGTCAAGCAAACCTCGAGAGTAAGTGACAAGACAAGGGTAATTGGTGAACGAAACACTGAGGAGCCAGGGTTTTTCTATTTGTTTCTTGGCGATTTTTTTTCTTTGGCTTAGGACGCGTCCTCGCTTTGGCCCTAGTGCGACTACCTAGTGCGACTAGGACCAACTCGCCTCCCTCCCTCCCCTCTTTGACCCCACAGTGATTTGTTGTATGAAGAAACGGCGACGACGGTAGGGATGGCGCTTCGGTTACGATTAAGCCAGCCTGAAGCATTCTCCTGGGCTCAAGGATGGATTTGAAGGCATGAAAGCGAGGGCTATGGACATCCTGGGGCCTTTCTGGATTGGAGAGATTGTTGTATGAAGTTTTTTTTGGAAGAGTGTGGGATTCGAGATGACGATATGAAAGTGGATGTGGATCCTACCATATGAGTGAATACGGTGTTTACGCGTCGCTTGTGTTGATGGTGCGGGCGAAGGGGGTTGGAGAGTGGTGTTGTAGTTGCAGGGTTGCCAGATGGGATCTGTTGTCGTTGACGAGCTGAAGTGAATGAAAGTTGTTGCTCCACGGTGTTTGTGGGTGGAGCTGCTGGCTGGACGCGTTGTTTTAAAATAACAAAAAACAAGAGTAGCGTGACTGCTGTCGCGACTCGGGCTTGTGCCTGGACCTGAGTTCTGGAACGCAACACCTGCGATCGAATTCTCTTCGGAGATGCGTGATCATCCTACTCACTAATGGTGCCTGGATTTTAATAGGTTTTCAACCTGTTCACGGTGTTAAGTATTGTACTCTCTTTACTTTCGTTGCCAGGGGCACTGGCAATTGAAGGGTGCAGATGATTGCAGGTTACTGCCTATGAGTGTAATATGTAGAGGAGTGGATATCCAAAGAGGAATCTGGCTCCCTAAAGGAGAAAGAAAGCACACGACTCGTCTCTCTCTTTCTCTCGTTATTTTGAACAAAATGAGCTCTGAGGGCAAGGTGGTGCAAAGGAAAGTTAAGGTTGTCATTTTTTTCTGTTCTTTTTACTCCGGCAGCTGTTCATGGGTGACAAAAAAAAATATGCAGCTTGCAAAAGAGGCATGAAAAGGTCGTGGATCGATAGGCTCTTTTTCTGGTGCACGCAAGAAAAAACCAGGTGCAGACGGACGAATTGACAACGACCGGGTCATTGGATTCTACCCCTCTTCAAAACCGACAGAAACAACTATTGGCTGAAGTCAATCGCCTAGTTATTTCAGGAGCTTGTTAAACGATATTTCCCCGGTGTTTCCCTTTGGGTCTGCTCGAGAATAAGGGATATTAATGGCAATAACGGTTCACATAGTATCATTTCCTGGCCCCCTTTGACCGACGGGGTGGTGGACAAAGAGGAGAGGCAAGAAAAGCGCGAAGCTGGGAGACAGGCGGAGGGAGAGAGAAAGAGAAAGAAATAGAGGGTGTGTTGTCGTTACTTGGTTTGTTCTGTCTGTTGTTTGAGCAATTATGCTTCCACGCCCCTTGGTGTCTCCTTAGACTCGAATTGTCTTCTCCGGCATCTCACCTCAACAAACACCACACACAACTCCTTCTCGCTTTCTTCTTCCTTCACTCGCTCTCCATCTTTTTTAATACTCGTTTGTGTAAGTGTCGTCTAAATCCCACGTTTTTTCCTCCGTTGAGCAACAATTATTTATTTTGATGTCTGTGTGAATGCGCTTTTCATGCAAAAGAAGTCTAGCCTAGGCCAGTTGCTACAAGCAAATAGACATGGCGCAACAAAGCATAAACAACGAAAGAAAGAAAACGACAACAACAATAAAAGAAAGAAAAAGAGAGAGACAACTAAGTAAGGAAAAGGCAATAAAAAAGAAGTTAGCAAAGTGGACTCACTTTTGGCCGCTTTTTTTTTTTTTTTTCACCCACTCTATCCCTTCCCTCTGTCTGTCTGTCAACCAACTCTCTTTTATTTCCCCTCTTTTATCGTCTTCTTTTCCTCTTTCCCCTTTCGTCGTCTCTTTCATCATCTCGCCTTCCCCTCATCCCTTCTTCCTTACTTCCTTCATCTTACTTCTTTTATTTATTATTCGACCCTTCCTTCCTTCGTTCTCTTCGTCCTCTCCCTCGTGCACTTTGCTCATCCTCCGTCCCTTTTCCTCCCTGAAAGAGCACTGTGCGTCTGCCTGTCCTTAGCCTTCCCTGTCAAAGTGAACCAGAACCAAACGAGCTTCTTCCCTTCTCTTACTCCTACTTACCTCTCTTTCTCTTTCTTTCTCTCTCCATCCTCCTCTTTCCTCCTTCCAACAGCCAGTCGCCTCCATCTCTCCTTCATCCTCTTCTTCGCCCCATGTACGCCTCCGAAGACAACTCCAACCCCCTGTCAAAGTACAGGGAACTCACCCCTATCCAGCCAGCCCGTGACCTGGCCCCCACCAACGTCTCGGGTGTGCTCAAGCATGGCTATATCTCTGTCAAGGAGGAGGGTCTTAAGGCCTTTATCTGGTCCAAGAGATACATGACCTTGCGTGAGCTGACCCTCAGCTTCCACAGGAACGAGGTGAGTCCACTCCCAACACAACCTTTTTGTTACATATTTTATTATGTCTCGCAGATGATGGCATCACTTTTTGAGACCAGCTTGGGCTTCATCTCAACTGCCTTGGTTTCCTTGGCAAACAAGCAACCAACCAACTCCTCTATATTCGGGAAAAGGCCATTCATGCCTTTCTGTATGCCTTGTGTGTTTCGTCTCTGTCTGCTACTTCTACTATTCAGTCCCGCTTTCACCCCACACCTGTTGTCCCTTACCCTCCCCTTCCCCTGCCATCATCTCCACGTTGTTGTTTCTTTCCACTCAGCTTGGATCCCACCAACAGTTACTGTCAAAGAAAGAGATGCAGTTGCTTTGTACACACTTCCAAAAGCGCCATAGTGTGGGAGACAGGTAGTTCCGGCGACAGCTACGTTTTGTTTACTGACACAGACAAAGGCGTTCTTTCACCCAAGACGGTGCTCAGATGATGAAAAAAGTGAGATGGAGATCGAGGTCAAAAGTCGCAGTGAGCCGCAGAGGAGTTCACTGGCGCTGTCGTTTATAGCACTCGGGCTGGAACCAATACCAGGATTAGATACCATTGGATGGGAAAGGAAAGAGCAAGAACAGGTGCCATTAAAAGTGAACTAGCGTTGGACCTTGGGGGGCAGGACAAAGCAGATATAAGTGAGAGTAATGGCGTTTCCTGAGACTGAGGAACGAGTGTTGGTTGGTTCCTGGCTGGTCGCAGCACTCTAGACCTGTCCGACGGCATGTTTTTGATTGCCTGCCTCTATATATTATGGCGGTTTATGAATGGCACTTTGAGCTTTGCGCCACTGTGTGTCTCTGCGTACCCTATGCAGTGAGGCAGGTCAATGGGGGCTTCTTGAAGCAATTGGCCTCGTCGCAACTGGACGGAACGCAAAGGCAGACTTGCGATCAGTCCCCTTTTATTCATCCTCAGCTGCCCGCGTAGCACACCTCTCTCACCTATCCTCATAAAAGAGGTACTAACTCCTCCACTTTTTCTTGCTCTCCTTGATGGTTCTCCTCTGTATAGTCGACCCCTCAAGCCGTTGTTCTGATCTTCCTCAAGGACATCACCGCCGTGACTAGGACAGACCTCAAGGCCTACTGCTTCGAGCTCGTTACCAAGGACAGGAGCTACTTCCTCTCGTGCAAGAACGACGAGGAGCTGTACTCATGGATGCACGAGATCTACTCTCGATCCCCTCTTATGGGTGTCTCCAACCCTACCAACTTTGTTCACAAGGTCCATGTTGGCTTTGACCCCAACACCGGCAACTTTACCGTAAGTGTCACACAAACAAATCAAGGGTTCTCATTCTTACTTTTTTTCAATGTTGTCTGCAACTGGTTGATAGACCGACAATATGCTCTCCACTCACCTTCCCTTTGGATCCACTGACAACTAATAGGGCTTGCCAGAGACATGGACAAAGCTGCTGACTGGATCAGCCATTACCAAGGAGGACTATGCTAACAATCCCCAGGCTGTGTTAGAGGTCTTGGAGTTCTACACGGATCAGACAAAGCGCAATGAAGCAGAGTACGGTACCGCCTCGTTGGTGCCCAGCTCACTTCCTCTCATCCCCAGCGACTCGGAGGGCGATCGCTGGGCCAATCTCATGCCCAGACAGCAACCCACTCCCCCTTCGAGCAGACCTGAACGTCCCCAGCGCCCAGAGCGCCCTGACCGCCCTGAGGATCAGCTTCGTCCCTCCATCCCAGAGCGCTCGCAGAGTGTCGATACCCTCCCTGTCACCCAGAGAATGTCCAGCTTGGGTATTTATGACGATAGGGTAAGTTCTCTTCCTTGCCTTATCCTCCCTTCCAGACTCCGTCAATGTCAAAAAGGGCTCATTTTTCTATGTATTGGATTGGATGGTGGCCTCGGAGAGCACTACAGGGTCCGCCCTCTCGCTCTCTTCCCCTTTTTTCATTCACTCACGCCCTTTTCATTTCAATTGCTGATTTTAGGGCAACCAGCAGCCAGGAAGCCGTCCAGCCCTTGCTCCAAGACCACCCAACGCTCTTCGCCCCGACTATGCACCTCCATCTCCCACTGTAAGTTCTCGATCCCATTGGAAGGAGCGACGCGCGAAGAGTCTTTATTTGCTTTTGTTTCTTTTCGAGATGCTGATCTTTTGAATGGTTTTATGACCGGGCGCCTGACGCAGTCTCCTCGTGCACCCAACCACCAGTTCACTCCCCCACTCTCTAGCTCGCCCTCCAACAAGTATAACAACCCTCCCCCCAAGCCCCCACAGCAACCCCCTTCCCCCTCAGCGTCACCTTCCAGTCTTCGTCAGCCCAACGCCTACGGACCTCCTCCTCGGAGCAATACCTCGCCCATCGCTGTCAAATACCCTGGATCATCTGGTGAGGCTGGCTCGAAGCCACCAATCGTTCGCCCCGCTGTTGCCGACGCTGCTGCTTCCTTGAACGGCTCCAACGCTCCCAAGGTCGCTGTTGAGCGTCGTATTTCGACCATGACTGAGGCTGAGATTATGGAGAAGTTGCGCAGTGTCGTCTCCTCAGGCGATCCCAGCACTTTGTACAGCAAGATCAAGAAGGTCGGCCAGGGGTAAGTTTGAACAAAGAGTTGCTTCAGCATCCTTATGTTATTAATATCTGCAGGTGAGACAGTTGATTTAAGGTGCCTATTCCTAATGAAGTTTTTTTTTTTTTTTTTTTTTTTTTTTTTTTTTTTTTTTTTTTTTTTTTTTTTGGCTCTGTTGCGGCATATTTTTTCTATTCGTAGAGCTTCCGGATCAGTCTATGTCGCCAAGCACCTCACAACAAACACCAAGGTTGCTATTAAGCAGATGGATCTTTCATTGCAGCCCAGGAAGGAGTTGGTTGTCAACGAAATTTTGGTCATGAAGGAGTCCACCAACCCCAACATTGTCAACTACCTCGACTCTTTCTTGGTCAAGGGTCAGGAGTTGTGGGTTGTCATGGAGTACATGGAGGGTGGTGCTTTGACCGATGTCATTGACAACAACAAGCTCTCAGAAAGCCAAATCGCCTGCATCTGCTTAGAGGTACGTTTCATCTCTTGTGTTTGGTTGGCGGATATGGTGAACAAATGGCAAGACGCAGTATTAACAAAGCAGTATAACTTTCCCATTACCATAGACATGCAAGGGTCTGCAGCACTTGCACAGCCAGAACATCATTCACAGAGATATCAAGTCCGATAACGTTCTTTTGGATTCCCTCGGACATGTCAAGATTAGTACGTGCACTATCTATGGCTCTTGTTGTTTCGTGTTTTATACATGCGACGTTTCATTAGATATTAACAAAAACATTGTTTCCATGCGTTGCTTTTTTAGCTGATTTCGGATTCTGCGCAAAGTTGACTGATCAGAAGAACAAGCGTGCTACAATGGTCGGTACCCCCTACTGGATGGCTCCTGAGGTTGTCAAGCAGAAGGAATACGGTGCCAAGGTCGATATCTGGTCTTTGGGTATTATGGCCATTGAGATGATTGAGCAGGAGCCCCCATACTTGGATGAGGAGCCCCTCAAGGCTCTGTACTTGATCGCCACCAACGGAACCCCTACATTGAAGAAGCCCGAGACTCTGAGTGCCGAGCTCAAGAACTTCTTGGCTGTCTGCCTGTGTGTCGAGGTCAAGAGTCGTGCTACCTCTAAGGAGCTTTTGGAGGTAACCACCGCTGGTTTTTCATTTCTCTCGCCTTTTTTATCGTCGCATGATACCGTCAGACATTTGACATGACTAACAATTGACTTTACTCTTTTTCATTCATGATTTCATTAGCACGAGTTCTTGAAGCGTGCAGGATCATTGCAATCTCTCCGTCCTCTGTTCGACTTTAAGCGAGGCGGGTAAATGAAAGAGCTGATCCTTACAATTCGGAATAAAACGCGTGTTCAAAAGAAAGCAACACTAGACAAATGCCGCGGAAAACAGCCATTCTGTTGGCGAATATGCAAAGTAAGAATAAACACATAATATTAATAACTTAAAGAACGCTTTGAAGAGTTTACGCTACTTTCTGGTGCTTGTAATGCGGTTTTGAGACCAACTAATGTCGCCTTTGAGGGGCGAGGATTCGACATTTGTTTTGTTTTGCTCCTTTGTTTAATGCTGATCGTTCGTTCTCAAATGTTATGCTGGATCCGGTGTTGCTGTTTATGTTGCGATCTACTTGGAAACTTTTCCATCCTTCTCAACCTGGAACCCGCTCTTGATCCAACCATCCATACCCTCATCCAGACTCCAGACTTTAGTGCTCTCCTTCTTGCTAGATCCTTCCCCCTCGGCAACGCCATATCCCAAGCGGACCAAAGACTCGGCTGCAAGAACAGAACGGAAGCCTCCTGCACAGTAAACAACAACATCGCGGGGGTCCGACTGCTTAACGAATTTCGAAACATCACGTTCGAGGATACCACGGGGGAGGACGATGGCTCCGGGGATGGTGCCGGTTGCTTGGACCTCGTGGCGTTCGCGGACGTCGATCACATGCGGGGGCTGGGTTGTTTGAAGGGAGTGGAGGTCCTTTGGGGAAAGGTAGTGGATGTCCTTGTTGGTTGCTTTGATCTCCTGGACGAGTGCTGGGAACGACTTTTGGTTGAGTGCGGACTGGAAGAATTGGAGTGGTAAGTGTGGGGGATTACAAAAGATGCTGTAGCTGAAAAAAAAAGGGGGTTGGGCGGAGTGAAACTGATACGAAGAAAGTGTCAGGGTTGGCTTACAAAAACAAAAGTGCGCTGTTGGACAGCAGCAAAGCTGGTGGTGGTCGAGAGACGGGCGAGACGGAGAGTGTTTGCGAGCATGATGGAGCGAAGATGAAGTGGATGAAAGATGGGTGGAGATGAAAAGGAGGAAAAAATAGAAAACTGTGCCTTTATGTGGCGGTGGGGATTGGCGTGCCCGTTGGCGTTGGTTGACTGATTGGTCGATCCTGTGCCATCCCATCGCGCCCGAAGATTTGAACGTCACAGAGAAAGAACTCGCATAAAAAAACGAATTTCGCTCCCACGCATCTCTCTACTCACTTTCTTCTCACACACTACATTCACAACAATCATGGCCTCCAACCCTGCCTGCCTCTTCTGCCGCATCATCAAGCGCGAGATCCCCTCGAAGGTCTTGTTCGAGACGGAGCACAGGTAAAATACCACGGTGTCATACTGACTGCTATAATACCTTGTCAAAAAGAAATGAACCGCTGACTCGAAGGAAAGAACAAATTACGCGAAACACGGCGTTTCGCGCCTAATAAACTGAGCAAGAAGCCACAGGGCGAGCGCAGATATTCTCGAATGCTGTTCTGGAGCTCAAACTCGCGTAGTTTTTCTGGCTCAGGGTGCATCATCCCTCATGGAGGAGTCCTTTTCGGGATTTCACAGTGTCCGAGGCGCTCCGTATCGACAAACGCGGGTCGAGCCGAGCAATGCAAAGCTAAACGGATATACCTTTCTCCTCCTCCTCTTCTTCTTACCATTTTAGTTTGGCTTTCCTCGACATTGGACCTCTTAGCGAGGGACATACCGTAAGTTTGCCCTTTTAGACATGCTGATCTATGGTGTTCAGTCATATTGCCGCAAAGGTGCACGAGGAAGTTGTAACAAGAAGATAATCGATGCTCATTCATCATACGTCTCCTCTCCTTCACATAGGTTGTCATCCCCAAGCGTAAGTACGATAGTGACAGGACAGGAATTCAATGAAAACTCGCGTTAAAAGCGGTTGATCCCCATTAAGACGAAAACTGGAGACCTAAGTCACAAATCGTTGCTTCTCATACACATAGACCACGCCCAGTTCCTCCACGAGCTCCCTGACGCCGAGATGGCTGACCTCCTCCCCACTGCCAAGAAGGTTGCCTTGGCTATTGGATGCAAGGATTACAACATTTTACAGAACAACGGACGTATCGCCCATCAGGTACGGTGCATCTCCAGCTGTGCACAACGAAAACTCGACGTCATATTATTTACATTAGGCCTGCTTTCATTACACACACTAACATCGTATTTTTAATTATACTTTTCGTCAACTGGAAAAAGGTCGTTGACCACGTTCACTTCCATGTCATCCCCAAGCCCAACGCCGATGAGGGACTGGTCATGGAGTGGAAGACTAAGGAGACTAACGGTGACAAGTTGGAGGAGCTCCGCAAGCGAATCCTCAAGCTCTAAAGTATTCTTTGCAATAGAAGCCGGTTCGACTCTCTCCCTTCTGTTTCAATATTGATAGCAAGTTACAATTGACGCCGTGAACAAGTACTTAACACTAAAGCAGTATGCAAAAGGCGACAACATAAGAACCACAAATCTATGGTGTAAACAGTTACGCTTCTTTCTTTATCTATGATACAAGTGTGTGTCGATACCTCGCCTTCCTCCAGTCTATGTGAAAAAAGTATATATAACGATCTTTCCCTCCCTTTAGTTATCCCGACTGGCGATAACCTTCACCTTCTCATAAACGCCCAAAAAGATGCTTCCTCCAATGGAGATCCACATAACACGGGGTCCAACACCTGAGAACAAGGCCCTTGGACCTTCCTCAGCAAGGATACGCTTAAATGTCGAGATGATCCCAGAGTAGTAGGCGTTCGAGGGAGCTCCGCCTGCGCCGACAGGGTGCCGTTGGCTGAGCATCAGACGTGTCTTGATAACATCCAGAGGTGTTGTGATAGCGGCGGCGATTCCTCCTGCGATCGATCCGCAGATGGCGGCCTCCCATGGGTCGACTACTTGTCTGTGGGTTGCGAATGCGTATGACTTCTTCATGTACTCGTATAATGGAAACTGGATGCATGTAAAAGGGATCTAGATACAAGGGGTGGTCAAATGACACAATCGTGTCAGCATAAAGTGTTGCCTCGAATTGGGGGCTAGCGTTTTGTTCTCTATATCTGATGGCTGTGGTTTACCTCGCGCGCGACGGTGCTGAAGTATCCGCGGTAGAATCCCAAGATGCCTTCGTTGTGGATGACAGATTTGAAGGCAGCAGAAGTAGTTGTGAACTGCTTGGTTTGCATCCTCTGCTTGATCACCTCAGTAGGAACACGAACAAAGCAGGCAGCCTGTTCAAACAAGGAAGAATTAGGGATGGATTAATTAGGGTTTCTTGTGGTTATCGCAACTGCACAAACGTTCATGTTTGTAACGTGGCTCTTCTCGTCCCTCCACATCCAGTTCGATTACGAGAGACTTTTTTTCAACAGCATGATATTTGTTGTTGATTTGTGCTTAATATTTTCTGCGTCAAAAGGTGGGTGAAGGAGAAAGAGTTGACTCAACTGTGCAGCCAGCTGGTATAAACCCGCAATCCTAATTTGCCCGCAAGGAGGAAACAAGACATTCCCTTCCTACCCACAAAAAAAAAAATCAAAGAGCCCAATTGGTCGCCACTGATCTGCGCACACAAGGGGCACTTTCATACAAAGACAAGACGGCGAACGGAGTGTTGAAAAAAGGGACTTACGATCTCTCCACCAGAGGCAGACATCATATGGACCATGGGGGCATGTTGGGGATCGGGCAAGACTGTAGTCAATGTCTTCTTGAGTCCCTCGTAAGTAACAAAGAACATCGAAGCTAATGTTCGCAAGTGAAAGAATGTGGGGAATCGAATATCGGTCGTGGGTTAAATTTTGACCTTGTTGTTGTTATTCCACAAAAAGGTACCACCCTGGCTGTGTGTTCCTGAATTTTGTCGTGTGAGTGTGAGAATTTGAAGAACGTTACCACCAGGTGCACTTCCAATGACGGCGCTAGTCAAGCCAGAGTAGACTCCTCTGAATCCTCCCGATGCTGCAAATCCTGCCTTGGACTGGAGGCGCGTCTTGAGTGTGTCCAGAGGGAAGAGGGCAGTGTCTACCGCCGTTCCAGCCATCGCACCTGCCTTTTAGGAAGTAGTTCAGAAATAAAGGAAAGATTGGTGTCAGTTCAGTACACAAGCTGAGAGACGGGAAAGTGAGGACTTTTTGCGTCTGCAAGGTTCCCTTTTCTTTCTGGGTCTTTACTAGCATGCACTGAAGCAGAGTTGCCTGCTTGGTGGGGACAACAGCCAATGTCGAGGCTGACGAGGAGAGATCACTCATTTGTGTTGAATGTGTTGCTTGGTGTTTCTTCTTTGGTGTGAAAGTTCCTGTTTGTGCAGACTATGAGTGTCGGTAAGCCTGGCGACGCCTGTCCTTGGTGAGAGAATGCGGGAGCCGAGAGAAAAAAGTAAAAGAGGAATGAAAAGAGAAGAATGGGCACAACGAACATCCAAGAAGAACAAGATCTCTCTCGCTGATCGGGTCCACCCTTCAAGGGAGAGTTGTGCAATTACAGATCGATCAATCAGATAAGTCACGTGGTATGATAACCCTATTTTCTTCAAGTGCACAACTCTTCTTTCCATCAACAATAATATATTCCTCAAGTGCAAAACTTGATCAATCCTCCAATGGTAAGTGCAGCGGTGCAGGCGTGCGTTTTGTGCCTCTGGCTCACTGGGCGTAACCCTTTTGAACCTCAGCGAACCATCCTCGCCAAACAACAGCAAACAACCAACAACAACGACCAGTGCTCAATGCTTTGTTCCCTGTTGCCAAAGGTGAATAAAGTAGAACGTGGAACGTGGGACGTGGCCGCAAGAAGAATAGAAAGGGGAGAAAGAAACATCGACCCAACTGCAACTGAATTAAAAGACAAAGGGAGGGAGGACCGCAAAGGTTACAATGTTCCCTGCAGCGCATAGAAAGACAACGCCCCTTGCCCATCCAAAATTAGCCCCTTCCTGGCTTTATTCCTTTATTCTCTTGCTTCTCTCATCCTTTTCGTTCATCACTCTGTCCTACCTCCTGCAACCCTATACAGCTTGACCGACCGACCAACTGCCTGAACTGACCTGACTTGGAAAGTAACAGCCAATTAACAGAACAGGACAACTTCAGGTCTCTTTGCCATGGACTCCAATCCTCAACTGCTTCGGAGGACACACTCACCCTTCGTCGCCGCATCTGCTGCCGCGGCCTCATCTACCCTGGCCGTTGAAACTCACACTCACGGACACCATCATCACAGCCACGGTCATGGCCATGGCCACTCTCACGCCTTGAATACCTCACCAGGAGCAAGACCTGTTGGCATCGAGAACAACCTCCTCCAGATAAAGAAGCCATTGGTATGCTTCGACTCAGTACGCAGATTAAAAAAGGGATGGAGGAAAAAAAAAAGGCGATGAAGTTGAGCTAACAAGACTTTTGATCTCTACCTTTTGTCCGTAACCTTAGACTGAGGCCCATGCGTCCGGCTTTTCGACATCTCCTGCTTCGACTACGACTACAACAACAACCATGAACGGAAATATACCCTTTGCTTCATCTGCCGCCCATGGTCATAGTCATGGCCTGTTTGATCAGCATCAACACCACGACCACAGCAGCCACGGCCATAGTCACGGTCATGACCACAGCCACCACGACCATAACCACCACGACCATAGCCATGGCCTTACCCAAAGCCACAACCATAATCAAGGTCAGACGAATGGATACCCAGCAGGAGGATCAGCAGAACATAATCACGATCATCATTTCCAAGCCCAAGGCTTCCAACAGCACCAGCACGACCATTCTGGATACAACCATAGCCATGATCATGGACACGGACACGGCCACAGCCATAATCAAGGGCATCCCCACGATCATCATGCTCACGACCACGGACATGGCCACCACAAGCATGACCACCACGCCCACGATCATGCACATGGACACGGACATGCCCACGCTCACGGACACTCTCACGGACACGGACACCACGATCATGGTCACGGCCATGACCACGACCACGATCATCACCACCATCATCATCATCCCGTCAGCTTCCGGTCCCAGCTGCCTTCATACGGCGAGATCTTCGGAAACCTGATGCCCAAGCAAAAAACCATGTTCACCTGGATTTTGGTCCACTCCACCATCGCCGTCTTCACCTGGCTCTCCGGAATGCGTGCAGGATCATTGTGTAAGGAAACCCGCAGGAACTCTTTGCATGATTGGGCGGGATCATATAATATGCCGATGATTCATTACATTTTGACCCCACATTTATTGACACTGCGTTGCATTTTTTTGGTCTCGCTATTATTAGCCATCATCGGGTTGTCGTACATGCTTTTGTTTGACGCCTTTGGGATCCTGAACATCTTTGTCTCCAGCGTCATCCACACCGATATCAAGATGAAGAAGTCGACTGTGAAGCATCCCTTCGGGTAAGGACTAAGTGTCAAACCTATCAGGCTGCCGAACGAATACGCTGAATGCCCTATTATCATTTCACTAACAATTGTGGTTGACAATATTTAGTGTCCAGCGGTTTGAGATTTTGTTTGGGCTGTTCAATGCCATCTTTTTGCTGTTCATTGGTATGAACATGCTCAAGGAAAGCTTGGAACATTTGATGCTCGAGGATGATCACCACGGAGGCGATCATGGCGCGTAAGTGCAATTGTTAGCAATTACAGGATAATTCTCATTGAATTCAAAATCGCACCAAGACGATGGCGAGCTAACAGCTATTACGATCCTTACTTACACTTCGCTAGTGTTGTGCGTGTACCAGTTTTCTGGACTCTGGTGGCGCTGGGAGCCACGTTGGTCTCTTCATTGGGGTATCAGAACCATAAGCAGTTCTGTCTTTGTAAGTTCTGAACCTCTAGCATGATATTTCAAGAATGATGGCTTTATTCACTAGAACTAGCGTACTCAAGCCTCATCTTCCCTCTAACCAATAGTGCTGAACGCGAACGGACATGTGTCAACACAGGCAGCATTTGGCCGCTCAGATTCCTCAAAGCTTGTCTCGTTGGCCAGCAACAAGTTCACTCTAACAAGCTTGGCCTGCGTCGTGGGCGTCCTCCTGGTCGCCATGTTCCCCAAATTCGATGCCCTCGACAAAATGATCGCCATCGGTCAATCCATCGTCATGTTCTCTCTCGGAGGACCCCTGGCCAAAGTCCTCGGAATGCTCCTCCTCCAGACAACCCCACCACGTGCTATGGAAACCATCGAGGACACGGTACGCCAACTCTCGGCGGTCAACCCTGCGATCTTGAGGATGGAGCGCGCACATATTTGGACGAATACATTCGGACAGTTGATTGGAACCGTGGTGATCAGTGTTGCTAAGGGTGCTGATGAGCAGGCGATCTTGGCGAGTATCCATCAGAGTCTGGCTGGGTTCTTGGACCTCGATGCGCAGTCCGAAGGTACAGGCGAGTTGACTGTTCAGCTGATTCAAAATTAGACTTAAGAGTCAAAACTCGCGCAGGAACAGTGCATGGGATGTTAGAGAGGAGGGAATGACGGCTAGATATGAAGATCTAATACAACATATGAAAATAGACTTGTTTTGTTCGCTTTCATCTTTTACTTGATTGACTTTTTTGTTTTGTTTGTTCTAGTATTACATAACTGTGCGAAAAATGGTTAAATAATATATTAAAGCGACCATCCCTCCTCGATTTTCTCGTCCGTTCTGACAACCTCGATCGGCGTGGCTCCTTTTGTTGTTGGTGTGTTGGTTGCTGATATTTTTGTTATTGCCGCTCTGCAGTTGTTGTCGTCTCACATCAGATCGTGGCCAGAGTGCTGCCCAAAGGATTCTTCATCACTATCATACCCACGATTAAGGCCATCAAAACTCTCAAGGTCATGGCCTTCATACTGCTCATAGACCACATACGTCTCCTCCCCCTCTCGATACCCTTCCCTCGAGATCTTGCTCATACTATACGGCGGTGGCATCGATCCTCCTCCTCCACTGCCGCCATTAGAAGCTCGAAGACGCTCTTCTTCCTCCATCTCAACACTGAGCTGGACACGCTCCTGAATAGTCTCGATTACATTCCAGCAAGCGCGCCACATGATCCTTAAAATATCCTCTTCCTCTTCCTCATCCTCTTCGTCGTCATCTGCCGTCCCACCCCTCCTCGCTCCGTTACTGCTGTCCAGTACATCAACTTCCTTTCCGTCACCGCCAACGTAGTTACGGTTCGGAGGCGGGACAACACGAACAACAGTCGTCGAGAAATGCGCAAGCTCCTTGCCCAGATCAATCAAATGAGGCAACAGCGGCATATCATGGTTCCTGTCCAATGTCGCCTGATCGATATGTCCCGTCGGGAACTGGACCGAATCCTTGCTGCTACTACTATTGCTGGAGGTACGGATGATGGGTCGAGTCTGTGAATTGGGAGAAGGGAGTGGGGCCATGGAGTACTGTCCCAATAGCAGGCCGTCCGAGCCCCCTCCGGAGCCTGAACCGAGACCACCGCCGTTCTTGGCACGGAACATGGAGGAGTGGGTTGACCCTGGAGAGTGGGGCGGTTGCAGGGGTAGTGAGCGAACAGAATTCGAGCTCGACAAATGTCCTGACGATGGATCCGGCACCTATTATACAAAGACGTAATACAAGTAAAAATAACACGTTGAGTATAAGACTTCGAGCTTCCTCAGTAATGCGTGTACTATTTTGTAAGCTCTGTGAGAAGATAGAGGTTTTTGCCAACTTACGCAGATCTGGTCAATAAAGTCCTTGAGGCTCTTTGTGTTTTCCTAAACAAATCGAAGTAAAACGAACATATTTGTCAATACTTAAACAGGTGGCAGTCGTACGATTCAAACTTGCAGGAAGGAGACAAATAACTCACAGTGATGAACTCGTTCATGGGAACCATCCATGACTCTTTGGACCCAAACGTGACAAGGTTGGCCAATCCTTGGAGTGACTTGGCAATCAGTGTCAGCGTACGATGTGCACGCGCCTCGGGGTGTTCTATTCCAAGAGCCAGAACGTTACAGCCGCGTTAGTTCCATTCTTCTTCTAAGAACCCTTCCCCCCGCCAAAGAAATGCCACCAAAAAAAAATCCTCACTCACCTCGGACGATGTAGAACAACTTGGGACCAAGAATCGCGGGACAAATGAGTCGCAGAAAGACAAATCCACTGACACCAGTGTACCGCGCCAAACCAGCCAGGTCCGGCTCTGGAGCCTTCGTACCATTGGCGTTGGCAGAGGAGGAGGACGGATCTGAAAACTTTTCTGTCAAGCGCCTCTGCAAATGTGAGAACACCCTCAGCAGCTCCCTATAAGGTTGACGGTTTTGAAGAAAGGAATTAGTGAATGTATTGATGTGTACATCAACTCGACTCTTACCGCAGGACCACATCACGCAAAAAGAAAAGTAGGAACGTACTTTGGAAAGTGATGGACACTCTCGGTGACGGCACGCCAACAGGTCCGGGTGTGGAGCATCAAGATCCGCCATTGAGTCTTCAAGTCGTCGTTCTTTTCCAGTCGAGATGGATCCACTTCGCATGCGACCTTGTTCTTGCAAATACTCCGCAAGATGTCTCCCAGCGTGTCGTCCAGATACTCTGTACCGACCAATCGCATGTATGCATCCAGCGCCTTTGTCAGCAGTGTGTTTCCTCTAACAGAGTTCATAAGGCGAATTTAGCATGGCTCGTATTAGCTCTTGTTGTTATCCAAAGTCGTTTGTACTCTCTTATTGTAGTCCAGTCTACCTCTCCTCTCCTGAACTCACCGAAAGAGCGTGTTTATCCGTGCTATCACAAAATAACGAACAGTAATACACAACGTTAGTCACACTTTCCCAAAGCATCAAAAACAACCTACGCGCAATCAACACATGAAGCCACGAGTGACATACTTGGGCTGGCTTCTGCGATTTCCTCGTCAATCAGCGTGTTAAGCCACGCGACGGCAAGACCCCTTCCCTCCAGAATACGAAGCACGTTCCTCGAGAAACTCTCCAAATCCGTGACCAGTCCAGCCAGCTTTGAAATGACATTGTTCTCCCTAAAGTTAACAATGATCTATTTACATACGATGCATTAACCACCGGCGTATGCGTAAGCTTACAAGACGTGGTTCGTGAACGTGACATTATAACCGCAAGATCGCCAGCGTCAACTTACGTCCATGATCTCCTCGTAGTTGACCAAGGGGAGGACGATCTGTTCTTCGTACTTGAGCTTGAGTCTCAAGTCGCCCAGATGTTCTGCAGAACGGGTGCGGTCGTTCATATGCATGATCGGATACCAGCCCTCGTCGCAGTCCTCGCTATTCCGCACAGGGATATCAGTCCTCCCAAATGGGATCAGCTTGCTCCCTTTTGCCTGGATAACATTGATTGTTATTCCCTTAGTGAACTCAGCCAAATCCCTGCAGTCAATACATTTGAAAAAGTTAGAGCGAATGAGTTGCAGTACAGATAGACATTTCCTCGCAGCAAAAAAGAAACATTCAAGAACAAAATCTTACGTGAACTCGAAGCTATCGCGCCAGAAGGGGGAATCGACTTCTGCGCCTTTGGGAGCTTTTGTCCGTGTGCTGGTTCGGGCTCTCCGCTGATCATCCAGCATGATCTCACAGTAGGCTTCCAGATCCTTGGGGAGCCTCCGTCCGTCATTGACAATGATCCAAAAGGTCCTGTATAGACGATACTCCAACGCCTCACTTGCTCCAAAGATTTCGGGTTTGGCATAGGACTTGAGAGCATAGAGCCAAGTGTTGAACGTTTCTTGGTCCGTACTTGACCGCTTTATCGAGACCGAGTAGTAGTTGACGTCGTGAGGCGCCTTTATTGAGAAGCAGTGCTTCTTGGAGAACAGGCTCCCATCCAACGGCCAGATGTGGGTCCGAAGAGTCTCTGCCAACGGTATCGTCTCGAATGGTTTTTCCGTCTAGAAATCAAGGAAGACGTTAACACCGACTGTGTTATAAAATGCTGCAACGTTTTCTGAATTTCCCGTAGAAAAGATGTGCAACAGAGATGCTTATTATATGCCGTAGTGTTTACCTCTCCAATGTTGTATTGAGCAAAGTGTCCGTTTGAGCGAATGCAGCAATGTATCCGTTTCCATGTGCCGACTTTGTTCTGAGCGTTCATTGGTTTCGACCTTAGATCTATTGAAGTCGAACAAAGGTTGCGAAAAATAAGAACTAAAGCCGCGAGGAGATGCGAATTGAATCTATATCGTGAAGCGAGATGGTGCCGCTTACCTAATACAAATAACTCGCCCTTGATGACGACTGGAAAGTCTACAGAGACGCGCGGTTTTGGCGTGCTAATCCCTTGCTCTGACGTCCGGCCTGTTATACTTGTATATCGAGAACGGGGCAGGATGTTTTTCTATGGAAGTGTAAATGAGAGCAAAATGAAAGGGGGTGAGACGCGCGTCTAGTCTTGTCTTTTTGGCATTCCATCGCAGTCAATTAAGCGAAGGACGTTACTGGAGGAGGGGCGCTTATTTTGAGGGTGTCGATTCTGGGTATGTCGTCATCTGGGGGATGCCAGTAGAACAGAGCCGCCTTCCATTCCTCGAATTCGATCTTTGTTGACGCTTGCAATATTGATTCCCTACAAGAGCAATATTTTAGAATGTGAAGGTAAACATCATAGTCAATGTGTTGTCCACGCTCGAATTGGTGCCGTTGTTTTCTCGCGCAAATAGCGCTATGGGTGTCGTTGTTCATACATGAGGTACACTTCGATCGAACAGATTTCGAACACATAGTCCCTGGAGTCCACGTTAATTGTCCGTAAGAGTGTCTGGTTCAGATTGGCTACTTGGATGTCCTAAAAGAAACAAGTATGCAAGAAAGAAATGCATACATAAATAAGTTGAGTTTAATGACTCCATGGTTATCAGAAGCACTTAAAAAGGGGTGGAAGAGTACGTACCTTTCCTTTGGCAAACTGCATCAGCATGCCCTTTGGAAGGATATAAAAGTATTGCCTGCTCCATTCACCGTTCCTGTTCCTGTGGAAGAGATAGCCAGCCTTTTGGCCAGGAGTGGGTATAATAGGATCCAGTGTCTCAAGATCGCGGAGAGATACAGGGAGTCCAAGAGAGCGTGAAAACCGTGCAAAGTAAGTCTATGTACATCAACGGAGAAATGATTGTTTAGCTTGCATGCATTTTTGTTAATTGTTTACATTGAACTATCGATTCATGCATGCGACCAAAACTCTTGCTTTATAGGAGCATGCCTCCTCGCATTATTGGGTTTGTACATGCAAACATATCCGTTCGCCATCCTTACTTTGAATTGGTCATGCGGAAAGTGAACTGGCGGGAACATGAGTGCGCTGAATAAACGCGTCTAAACGTTTAGCACATGAAGGATGAAGACAGTGTTATTGTTGTCAGGTTTCCCCTTTTTTCGCTTTCAGCAGTAAAAAATAAAAGCATAAGGCCAGCATCCGTGATCCTGAGAATATAACAACAAAGTACAGCCAATATACCTCTGTTGACAATCCAGCAAAGGTCGACTCGAGACTTGACAGTTTGCCCCCTGATGATAGCCAGCTGTTAAGCGCCCTCAAATAAATGACCGTCTATGAAATGCAGGAAGAAAAAGAGCGGAGGGACGTGTTATGGATTGTGTGAACTACCAGTATCCCCTTGGAAGGAGAGAATATGCGAGTTCCTCATTTCCTCGCAAACACCATTTATCTCTCGCTCACTCCCCTCCCCCTCCCCCTCCTTCTCTTCTCTCTCGCCCCTTGTCCAGCATGATAAAGCTGATATTACCTTTTCCAGGATAAACAACTCTTTGAACTCAATGGCATGGTTTAATGTCCCGCTGAGGGCGTATATTGCCTTGCACTTTTCCTTCTTGGTATCGAAAACAGAGTGTGCAACCTGGCTCTATTGAAAGCATATGCAAATGAGTTCGATTGAATATAGGGAGTTGAGTTAAGAAGGGGAGGAGGAGGCATTTCGTATGCTGCATGTGGGAGGGGTGGTGCGTGCAATCAAGGTGAATCATGCAAGATATAACTCCTTGCAGAAAACATCAAAAGAATAACAACAAAGGACATGTTGGGGTTTATACCTCTACTGAGCCCTCATGCCATTGCTTGCCTGGCGTTGAGTGGTACTTTGTGATGGCGTTTTCATAAAGCTTGATGGCCTGTCGGCAATACAGCTTGGCTGTCTACAATGAAATGTGAGAGAAAAATGGGGATATGAAGGCAAATGAAAAAGAAAATGATGAAAGTTAATGCCCGCTTAGGAGCAACTCCTGAAGTCGAACAGAATGCCCTGAATACAGAGCAACATATCCCGGTCAATCCTGTTGTATTCTTTGTACCTTGACCGTGTTCTCAATGGTAGCAATGCACTCCTCCACTGGACCTATAAACAAAACAAAATGCGTTTTTGTTAATAATCCAGAATTTTTAGTCTGGGTCCCCGGTCCGATTCCTTTGAATGCGTCTGTGTAAGTGTTTGCTTGCAAACAACAACAACAATGATAAAAGAACAAGCTGTGGAGAATAGTATCTTTCATTCATTTCTAGTTCCGCTCATGATCGACAGCATCCTTACCGAGGACCATGGAATGAAGGTACTTGAGGAGTGTAGGAAGTGCCTCTGAGGGGCACTTTTGGAGATCTGGGCCAATCGAGAAGAGCGCTTGCATGAGCCGTTGTTGGTGGGTCCAGTTATTTCCTCGGACCACTGTAGTTGACAGCATGGTAGGGCACAGAGAGCGACATTTTCCGGACAAAAGAGGAAGCGGAGGCGAGAGACAGAGCGAGGCCCATGCAAGAAAGTTGGACAAAAGAGAGGAGCATGATGAGCATGAGGTGAGAGTCAGAGAGCAAAAGGAAGAGTGCGCGAGAACAAGAGTAGGCAAGTAGAAGTAAGTAAAGGCAAGAAGAGAGGAAATAGAGAGAGGGGGAGAGCAGACCCATGAGCATTTGCTCAGGGGTATGAGAAAAGTGGAAAATGCTCCGTATCACCATGCCCGTCCCTTCCTTGGGTCGAGTCCAATCCGTTGATCATACACAAACAGCAATGTGCAAAGCAGATGAGAGAAGCAGAGAGTGAGAAATGAACCACGCCTCTCCCTTTGGATGCTTTGCTCGCCTGCTCCCTGCATCCTCTCTCGCTTTTCATTCATACAGACTCGATAATACTTCCCTACACTCCCATCCCTTTTCACTCACCCCCCTGATTTCCTTAGTTGGACGCCATTGCTTCTTTTTTCTACCGTCTCATAGATAAACAAACAAAGCGGGTATGGTGCCATTGACAAACAAATGCAGAGGGAGTAGCGCAGGAAGAAAGGGAGAAAAACCACCTTTTTCATTTAAGGCAAAACAATAACAACGCTATTCAAATGGCCGTACTACGACCTTTGCCTGGCATTTTGCATTGCTTCCCTTTTTTCAGTTCAGGATCGCCCGCAGGCTCCTGCATCCTCGGTCAAGGCGTGAGTGTTTTTTCTCGCATATTTTTTTTCTTCGTTTTCTTTGCGATTACAGTTTATCTCCCTTCCTCCTTCTTCCCGTTCCATGGTGAAGACTTCACGCCTTGAACTTGATTAGAACCTCTGCCGACAAATGCGCATTCCGAGGAGCAACGAGCAAACAACCCTCTTTCACCCTCACTTGCCCTTCCCCCACTTGAAACTATCCAACTATTTGTCAAATACGCGTTGGACGGTCCAGATTGCAAGACTTGCTCGCGAGCGACCTTTTTAAAACCTTGGAAGAGCTTCCTTGGTGCGCACTAACATGACCCTGAACGATACAGTGTCCCTCTTTTTTGACCTCGGCTTTTTGCCAATGTAACATGAGCGAAAATGACGAACACGGAAGGTATTGGGATGGAAGGGAGGACCTGAGAGTGTGAGGAAATAGCTCGAGTGTGAGAAAGGGCAGGAAGAAAAAGAAAATGCATGGGAAGAAGGGTGTTGGCCGCCTTGGGCTGGAGGAGTGGTTTTTCCAAGAGGACATACCTTCTAATATGCTCCCGTCAGCCCCTCTTGCAGCCCCTTGGGCCAATAAAGCGATCTGTAGCTCGAGATCTTTAAGAGAATCTATTATAAAGTGAAAAAAAACATCATGTTAGCGAACATTGCGATCGATTATACGACGGACGGGAAAAAAAAGGCTGCGATTGCAAACGGAGCGTTGTTGAGAATGTTCGCCTTGGGTAAGCAAGTCAGGCGAAACGGAAGGGAGTTTGATGGATTCGCCTGTGTTGTTGTTTTCTTTTGTTCTCTTGTATTTTCCCGCTCTTTTTCTCCTCCCACACGCCCTCTCTCTCCACCCCTCCTTCTAACCCCCCTGTTGGAAAAAGAAAAATCATAGCGTGCTTTGTTGATGAGGTAGGTAGGGAAAGTGGGGGGCATAATGGTAGAGACAGTGGCCAGAGAGATGTTGCAGGAAGGATTCGATAATGAAAACAAATCATTGCAGCGGCCAGAAAACGGTTGCATTTTTCCTCATACCTGACTGACACTCGCGAGCTCGTCGGATCCAGGCGCGAATTGCATTGTCGAGTAGTTCGTGTTGCCGCTTGACATAAACAATGGATTGAAAATGTTGTGGTGGCGCTTCAAAGATGAGCTTTGGATCGAGTGGTAGTGTTAGATCCTGATAGTCGAGGTAATCCCCCTCCGTGTCGGCGGCAGCAGCTGCAGCGGCACTCATGTCCGACGGCACAAACTCCTTAAAGCCAGCGCAGGCAAAAGAAAAAAAGTGAGGAATGTGAAGGTTGGATGAAATTGGCGATATGTGATGGGATTACAATGAAGAGCGCCTGTTTTCTGTTTTGTGGAAGTAGGAGTCTTGCCAAGTCGCGTGTTGACAGGGAGTAATAAAGGAAGAATGAACAGATATGACTCTGGGTCGAGGGAGGTAGGAGGGAGAAAGCGAGGATAAAAAGGCAGAAAGGAGCTGAGAGTGGAACGAAAGAGAAAGGGAGAGCGAGATGAAAAGGTACAAAACGAAGGGAATGCAGCCGAAGGGATTGATTATAAAAAAAAGTTTAAGAGCGTCGCTGTGCCTCGTTTACTTCTCAATTCAAAGACCGTTGAACTGGAGGAGGAGAGGGTAGAAGAAGGCAGAGGTCAGGATAGCGGAGAGTGTATGAGCGAGAGACGACGAAAGGGTACAAGCAACGGGGGGTGAGCGATAGGGATAACGGAGGGTTAGTGGAGAAGAACGGCGGGAAAAGGGCTATGGCAGTCGGGGAGGTAAACGCGCACTTGAAATTGGCGACAGAAAGAAGAGAGCGAGTGCGTATATGTCGAATGTAATGAAGTGTAAGCAAGGTGTATGTATGTGCGCGAATCAGATGCAATGAGAGGCAGAATTTGGTGTGAGAAGGAGATAAGGGACGGCTTGTTGCTAGATGGCCGACGAATAACAAGAAGGATGGGTAGAAGGCTAAAGGTGAAGGATAAGGTGCGAGTGAGACGTGAATGGAGAGAGAGGGGAATGGGAGTTGATGGGTAAGGTTTTTTTTTTTTTTTTTTTTTTTTTTTTTTTTTTTTTTTTTTTTTTTGGTCGAATGGATGTCGAGTAGGGTTTGAAGGTGGAGTTGGAAAGAGAAAGAGGAGGAGGGTGGACGGGTAGCGATTGAAGGGGAAGGGTGAAGTGGAAGAGGAAGAGGAGAGAGGAGAGAGGAGAGAGGAGAGAGGGGAGGTAGAGAGAGAGAGGACGAGAGGTGGAGGAAAAGGGAGAAGGAGAAGGAGAAGGAGAAGGAGAAGGAGAAGAAGGGAGACAAAGGGAAGGAAAGGAAAGGAAAGGAAAGGAGGATGAAGAATGAATGAATGAGAAGAAAAAAAAAAAAAAAAAAGAGTGAGAAGAAAAGAGTAAAAGGGAAGACGGAACGAGACAACCAAAAAAAAAAAAAAAAAAAAAAAAAAAAAAAGTTGCGAATATTAAGAGGAAGGGGAAGGGGGTTCATGAAAAATGAAAAAGTCACTTTTATTTAAGGTCTCAAAGGCATTGATGGATATAGAGCCAGTTGGTCTCAGGGACGCGATCAGCAGCAGCCAGCCTAGCCCGTATCCATCAATCATCATCACCAAGCATGTCCGGCACCATCATAATCATCATCATCATCATCATCATTGTCATCATCGCCATCACCATCACCATCACCATCATCGTTTGGGTTCGGCAAGCATCGCGGGCTATGATCATGGCCACTGCCATCCATCACCGACATTGTAGTATATAATACACAAAACGAACAAAAAATAAGAAACAAAAAATGGCCCTAAAATGAAGGATCATTCCTGCGGCCATGGTCGAATGAATGGATGAATGAATCAATGGACGACGGTATGGTATCAGAGGAGTTCATAATACTTTTGTGAGGGTAAACAAAAGCAACGTCAATCATTTGAAAGCTCTCTTCATTTCTCACTTTTGCATCTTATGGTCTCTCCTTCTCCCTCTCCCTTGTTCTCTCCCGTCTCTTTCTCCTCCATCCCCCTCGTCCTATTTTACACTCACTCTCGACTTCGCTCACACCTCTTCTCCTTTACCTTCTTGTTCTTGTCACCTTTCACCCTTCACCTTTTACCTTCCACCCTCACTTACACACTCAAACTCCACCGTCAGCTATTCCTGTGTTGTGTGTTCCTCCTCACTCTCTCACTTCCTTTTGATCGAAGTAGGGGGAGACAACAACTCTTAAAGCCATTGGACCGATTGGATAGGGGGGCAAGCTGGCAGCCTTTTTATTTTTTTTGCTTTCCAAAGAAAATCAACAACGTACGTCTTGAACTGCTGACATCTCTATCCGCCCGTTTTGAGGGAGGATGAACGCCTTGGAGCATTGCCCGTCCTTCTCTCTCCTTCTCTCTTCTCTCTCTTCTTCTTGTTTGCTATTTCTCCTTCTTTCATGAGGACAACAACACATCCCGTCCAGTCGTCTTGCGGCATCTCATCTGAACGATTATGCATTCCTATCCTACACTATGTGTCTGCCTGTCTGTCACCCAGCGACTAGGCGAAACATACGATCATCTCATGACTTATTGACCACAGGAGACGCGTCTCTCTTTCTTCTCTCTTTCTCTCTCTCCCTAGGCTTACTAAAACGACGTATCTCGACACAGGACAATTATCCGTCATATCTGGGAATGTGAAGGAGAGGACCTTCGGACAACGAGGAAACGAGAGGCGAAGTCGAGGGGAAGGAAGACAAGGAGAAGGGGGAAGAGGAGGATGAAAAAGAGGAAGGAGGAACTTCTCTACACGGCCAACATTAAACAGGAGACCAGTCCTGGATGGTGGTATCTACAGCCCTTGGTCGTCTGTTGGGCGAGAGGATACCAAGGAGGGATTACGAGAGATCAGCTCATCTTCTGTTATCGCCCTCCTTTCCTCTTTCTCTCTCTCTCTCTCTCTCTCTCTCTTTCTCTCTCTCTCTCTCTATCTTCATTCTCTACTCTCCTCGTTTTTTTCTCTCCTTCATCCTCTGTCAGTCGAGCAAATCAGTCCAACCACGTCGTGTGGAGGAGGGTAGGGTAAGCTCATTCGTGTTATTAATACTCCTCACGCGCCTTTTCCCCGTTATTCATCCGCCTGCTCCCCTCTCTCTTTTCTCACTGGTCTATTCTCTCTCTTGGTCTGTCTCTCTCCCTTTTCTACCAAGCAAAATGAAAAAGAAGCGGAATTCCTGCTCCAACAATTCTCAATTATGCAAAAAAAAAAAAAAAAAAAAAAAAAAAAAAAAAAAAAACGAAAACGTCCGTACCTCAGCTAAACTTTGTCGTTGGAGGGTCAACGTATGCTTCCCTCGTCTCTCTCTCTCTCTCTCTCTCTCCCTGTGTTTTTTCCCTTTTCAACCCCTCTTCTTTCTCCCCTTTTCTATTCCCTCCCAGTTTCTCCTACAAGTGTGCCCCCTCCTTTTTGTTTTTTGATTCCTAGTAAGTGTTATTCAGGAACGAACTTACAACCCCCCACCGTTCAACGACCTACCAAAAAAACTGGTGTTGTTTATATTACTATTTTTAATAAAGGGAGGAATTAGATGGCAAAGCTAAGAAGGATGAATGGTGTGAAGGAGTGGATTTGTGTGAGAAGGATGTAAAGTTATAAGGATTGGCAAACTATGCATATGTGATAGAATTGCAATGGAAGGTCGTGTCGTGTCATGGCATGTTGGAACTGTAGATACTAGGTTCGTTAAAAGAGTGGAGTTGAAAATGAGAAAAGAAAACAGAAAGTAGGAAGATACCAAAACCTGAGGAGAGAAAGAATGGAGATGAGAGAGAGAGAAGGAACAGGGGAAGGCATTGTTAAGCGGCTTTAGCGTGGTCATCACCATAGATGGGGACAGACGGGTTCTTCTTCTGCGCCTCAACCTCCCCACCAAACTCCACCACTGCAACGCGCATCAAGCTCAACAAGTTGCGAGCAGCATTACTATGATCATACAGTCCACCGTTAAACGCCGCTGTCATGTCCTTGCCAATCCCCATCTTGATATACTTCTCGCCACCAGGGTGCTCCGACATAAAGTCGGCCACATCATACACAACTCCCTCCAACAGAATCCACTTCTTGTTGTCGTTCTTGCAGGCGTGGCGGTAGTCCTCAAAACTCATCACGGGCAGGTCAGCAATTGGGGTACCCCACTGGAGCTTAGTCTTCTTCTCGAGGACGCGCTTCTCGATCATCTGGAGCTGGCCTTTACGGACCTCGTTCTCGGGGAAAGTCTTGAGATGGGAGGCGAGGCCAAAGAAGGCACAAGTGGCGATGACCCATTTGGTGGGGTCATACTGGTAGAAGCGGATCGCGTTACGGTAGTCTTGAGGAAATTGATGATGGAAGTTGTGGTATCCCTCTCCGAGGGTCATAAAAGCCGTAATAAAATGGTCACGGGGTGAGTGGCGGTCGTCAAAGGGTCCCTCACCGAGCCAGTGGGCGAGCGAGTTAACACAGAAGGTAGCATGGTGGACAAAGACAAGACGCAAGATCGCTGCATAAAAGTATCCTCCGCGCCAGTCGCCCCAACCAAGACCGGCTACAGCAGTGGGGAAAACGACACCCATGAGGAAGATGAGGGCCAAGTAGTTCTTGTGTTGCCATTGAACCAGTTTGTTCTTGTTGAGGTCGTCGACATCGGCATGGCCAATCTTCCAACCGGGGCGCTTGATCAACATCCAGCCGAGGTGGGAGAAGAAAAGGCCGCGGTGGGCAGAGTAAGGGTCCTTTTCGGTGTCGGTCCAACGGTGATGGGCACGATGGCCGCGGGACCACCACTTGATCGAGCCTTCGACGGCACCAGCACCGAGCAATGCAAGGACAAAGCTCATGGCTGGTCCGGCATTATACGAACGATGTGCCCACAGACGATGATATCCTATTAATGGTTTTTGTTGAATCATGGATGGAATGAGTGGAAAGGAAGAATGGAAAACAAGCAGAACGGTTGCAATGCAATGCGCTTAGGTAACCTGCCACCCAGCTATATTCCATAGGTAAGTACCTGCGGTGATACCAAGGCCAGTGGCGTAGTAATAGATAATGGACCAGATCAACGTCTTGCGCTGGATCTCGGTGGTCAACAGTCCATAGAGGGCGATCAACGGGGTCACTCCGAGGCCAACAACGTGCTTGTAGTCGAGGTACTTCCAGATGTTGAGGATGTTAACCTTCTCGGGGAAGAGTGGCGGTAATTCTTGGTGCTTAAGTGGATCCCGACGGGTTTCGGTCAATGTCGCAGGCACGACAAACGTGGGAGGCAATGGAGTAGCCATCTTCTTGTGTGTTGCTGTTGTATTTGTGAGGGTAGAAGGTCGTTAAAAGGGTTGCTGTTGTTTTGTGATGGGTTCGTATCAAGGGTTGATGAAAGAAAGATGAAGAGGATGAGAAAGAAGAGAAGAGAATAAGATGAGGATGAGGATAGGAAACCGTCCGTGAAGCTTTCCTTTTTATACCCACTTGGACATCACCTCCTCCAAAATGAGGACATCTTCCAACAACGACAATGATAACGACCATGAGTGTCCCAACAGAGTAAACAAAGCTCAAAACGCTAAAAGCGGAAAAAAGAGTCCGTTCGTCATTGTGTACAGTTGTCGTTGGTGTCGGTGTCTTCATGTGGAATCGTCCTGACAAAGCATAGCCAAGACTCGATACCAACGACCCAGGGTCCGTGTCGCTCACCTATCCCTGTGCGTGTGCCACAGAAGAAATGCGAGATAAGTGGGGGTTGAGAGTGGGGAAGTAAAACTTTGAATGAATCGTGGTGCTCACATCCCCGACGAAGGTTATCAATGAGGAGTTATCCCTAAAGCAGCGTTCTTGCTTGCTCAGCACTATTGCATTTCCCTCTGCTGGCCAAGACTTTGATTCTGTCCAACCACACATCCATCCATCCCACATATCACGTCACGGTGCTCTGTTCTCACTTCACCACTATTGACACGCGCCTCTTCCACTATATCATATCAAAACATTATCCTTGCTAAACTTGTGCTTGTCCGTTGTATTTTTGTTGCCTTCATTGTCGCTTTCATCACCAGCAAGAAGCCCCTCATTGCATCTCTTGATTTTCCCTATTGTCGTCTTCTCATCCTGGATCTCCATTAGCCTTTTCTCTACTATATATCAGTTCAACACGGATGTCCATAATAAATGTTCTGTTTCCGAATGCCATGGATGCAATGAGGAGGAAGTCCACAAAACGCAAAGATATAGTATTCATAGGTTCCTCCATAGAGCATAGTGTCACCAAAGGAAACACAATGGGGTGGTCTTGGCAACACGACCTGGACACCTGGACACCCCCATCCATTCTTAGACACCTTGCAATTAGGCTTTGTCATAAATCATTTCTTGCTGACGCAGCTCAATTCAAAAGGAGCACAGACCAAGTCATATACCCTATTTCCATATCACCAAAAACCTTCCCAACATCACCGATACACTCCAATTCTTCAGTCATCATCACCGACGACCTCCTTTCTACTCGCCAGCAATACATTACATTGCAACAATGACAAATGCACACTATTCCTCTTGGCAAAAAATGAAAACAGAGTCGTATCTTTCTCACGAGTCTCGTTTGAGTTCTATTCATCGTCTTGTTTCTTCTTTTTGGTTTTGTGATGTGTCAGCGAAACTACCATCGTGACGACCTTTTTCGCCTTTTTCTCAATTGACATCCTCATCCATGCCGTCCTCAGCCTTTACCTCGCCAGTAGTCTCCACCATAGTCTCATCAGCACGCGTCTTCTCGGTACTCGCTTCCTTCACCGCCACTGCTGCCGTATCCTCCGCCTTGGTCTCGTCATCATCCTTGTTGTCCCTATTGTCGTTCTCGTCCTCATCGCCAGGCAACCTGTCTTTTACAAACAACCAGGGGTGCTGTGCCATCTGCTGAGCGGTCGCTCTCTGTGCAGGATCCAGAACCAGCATCTTGGTAAGAAAGTCCGCCAAAAAATCGGCCTCTGCCCGCGGCATCAGGTACTTCTCGTGAATGACATCCTGAAGCGGCCACATACGCAACTTGTGGATATGACGAAGCTCGCCTTTGCGGTTAAATAGCTCTTGAGAGTACTTTCCATTCAAAGCCAGCTTCTTGGGAAAGTTGCCCATCAACTCGATAATTTGCGCCATATGATCTACAAGTGATAAAAAGGAATTTTGATCAGTGATAGCGTTCGTGTGTCCATGTGTCCAGTCATCGTCGCCCTTTGTCTGTTTCTGTTTCCTAGCATGCAGGTACACGCAGCAAAAACAAAAAGACTTACCATCGTCCTTAGAGTACGAGGCCCCACTCTGAGGGTCGAAGAGATAGTCGCTTGTGATTAACTCGAACGCCATGCAGGCTACACTCCAGACATCCGTGCTCGGTCCCCATTTGGCTCCGAGAATGACCTCGGGAGATCGGTACTGGCGCGTCTGGATGTCGTTCGTAAAGTGGTGATCCTCCCAGCATGCATTTCCGAGATCCGCAATCTTGACAGTGATTGTCCGTGGGATAACCAGTGGCTCCTGTGCGGTCTCTGCTTTAGGTGATGGCTCCACGTTACCATCCAGTTTGATATCGCTCATCGTTCGCTCCAGAGTCGCTCTATTATGACGGAGAATGAAAATAATAAGAGATTGTAGTGAGTGAACTGCAGAGTAAATATAATCATCTGTGCCACATTCCAGAGCGAAGTGAAAGACGACAGGGTACAATACGTGGTCAATGGCTTCTCTGTGCTGGGACTTGTGGGCTCGTCCTCGAATGATCCTTGTGCGCCCTGCTTGTTCAGCTTTTGCCTCAGCTTCTTCTTCTGGTTCTTGGTCATGGTGTTGTACGGTGTTGAGGTAGTGTAGGCTGCCACGCTGCTGCTGCTCGAGGGTGCTCCTTGGTCCTTGCCGTTCTGCGACCCACTCGCTCCATGTGTCAACGGCCTGCTTCCGACAATCTTTGCCTTTGCTGACCGTCCTGCTTTGGCAAGTGCAACAGGGTCGGTATAATCCAAGTCGCCGATCAGCCCTTTGACGACCTGTTCAACATCCTCGACACAAACGAGGACGTTCTCCGGCTTGAGATCCGTGTGAATAATGCCGCACTCCCTATGCATGTAGTCGAGCCCCATCAAGACCTGGTGTATGATTTGTCGGACAAGGTGGATGGGGATACCCTGGTGTCGGTAACGCTTGATGACGCTCAACAAGTTTTCGCCCAAGACCTCAAACACCATGCAGATGTGCAGGCCATTGGGTCCCCGATGCATAAAGTGGTCGAGTAGTTCCACGACGTATTTCCTGCCTGGTGCATCCGGATTCGCCTTGACCACTTTCTCCAACAACTTGATCTCGTCAACGGCGGTCTCTGTGTAGTGAGCAGCAGACTTGACGACCTTCAACGCCACATGTCGATTCTCACTAGATTACCGAAATGTCGTCAAGAGGGGAAAGAGAGGTGTCAATAACTGCGTTGTTGACAGCAAGTCTTTCGAGTCACACCAGATAAACGTTTTTTTTTCCTTCCTCTTAGCTTACACTGTGTCTCTTGCCAGCCAAACAGTGGAAAAGTGGCCCCATCCTAGCTTGCGAAGTGTGATATAGCGACCCTCATGGAAGATATCTCCGACAGAGATGTAGTGGTATCCTCCTCGCTTGTAGTCCTCCATGTCTTCTTCCTCATCTGAATAGAGTGAATATGTGTCGTCATGGTCATGATCCTGCACCGACGATTTTTTATGATGCTGTGGTCTAGTTTTATTAGACACGGCAACGGAAACAGATAGAAAAATGAAGTGTGAGTTATCAGGGTAACAGTGGATCGATCTAAGTGAGAGTCCTTTTGTTGGATGTCGCATGATCCTTGCACCGCCAATGCCGAAAAAACAACAACCATAACAACAACTAAGGAGAAAGAACCTACGCTGTGCTTTCGTTGTGAAGAGAGATGTTCCCGTTCGAGAGTGGTGATACTCCTTCTGCGTCAGTGGTATGGGCGGTCGTGGTCGCGCTTAGTGGCGACTGGGGACCTTCTTTACTGGGGGCACTAGTGGCGGTGGTATTGATAGCGGTCTTCCGTGGAGCAGGCTTTTTTTTCTGGGCAGTAGACTTTTTCGCGTTTAGTACGGCTATCCCAAAAGAGATAGGGTGGGAAGATGAAGGTGGAGGGTTGGAATGTTAGTTGAATGCCAGGTGTTCCTTGTCAGTTGATGGCCGACATGAGTTCAAAAAGTTGTTGCATGTTGGGTTGGGGAGTAGCGGCTGCTAAGGTTGTTGAGAGGTTACCTTGGCGGCGCTTGTCCATTGTGTTGGATGGTGCAGGGGTGGAGAAGGAGGGATGACGAGGAAATGTGGGAGGGGGAATGGGAAAAGTAAAAAAAAAAGGTGGACAAACAACAGTGCCCAGTGTGAGAGGGAGGGGAGAGAGGGTTGTTGTTTGGGTGGCTGCTCGGGGAATATGCATGTCATGTGACTGGCATGTTGTTTGATAGTGAGTGTGTCGAGAACAAAGAACAGGCACACGTTTTTTCTCTACTTTCTTTCCTTTGCTTCTTTGTGTCTTGTCTTTCTACAGTGCACAAAGATAACACCGCTTTCGTTCTTATGTATCCGAAGAAGAGTATTCAAAAACAGCCGTAGGTCAAACAAACCGCATGACCAAGAAGGAAAAAAAAAAAAAAAAAAGCTGCACGGGGGGGTTTTCAGGAGAGAAGAAAAGGGCGCCACGTTCTCACTGGCTCCCCCTGAACTTGGCACGACGCGTCACGGCGCGTTTTTTTTTCTCTCGCCTGGGGCGAATCTCAGGCTGCCATGGAAGAAATATAAGGGAAGCGAAACGTCCCTCGGCCATCAACGCTAACACGAGGGGAAGGGGGGTTTGATGATGGTTTACAGTGAAGAATAGTTTAAAGGCGAGTGAGGATGTCCTGGGAGAAGTTCCTGAGTTAAAGGGGATAAGAGGGGAGAGTGACACTGACCCAAGACATCTCCTCTCACACCATGTGCGCACATACATGATACACATACACACCACACCCACAGACATCTCACCCTCCTCCTCCAAAAATAAAAAAAACAATTTCATCCACCCACACGCATCGGTCCAAAAGCCCTACTTTTTTGTATGTGTCTGTTGCCTTTTTGTTGTTGGACTGTTGCTGTTGCTGTTGTGTTCACTTTGCCTATTGCCACCTATTGTCGTCTGTCGTCCGTCTACTCATCCACTCACTCCCCCCCATCACCGCCACCCATCATCTTTTTCCCTTCTTCTCTTGGCTCTCATTTTCTTATTTCTCCTCTTTTCTTTCTTGTTCTTTCTTGTTCTTTCTTTTTATTCCTTCTGCCTTCCTCTCCAACCACCCACACTCTTAACCACCCTCACTCACTCACCCTTTCTTCTACTCCCCCTCCTTCTCCCTTTCACTCCTTCACCTCTCCCTTGTAAACAGCAAACCACAATGGGTCTCGCCGACGAATTCCGCTCAGGAAACTTCTCCCTCTACGGCCAATGGCAAGTCAGCAACCAGCATCATCGACTCACACCATCCTCGTCACTCTGACAGAGACAAGTACTCTCATCAACATCTACAGCAAAGAACACAAAAACACGCCGTGCCTCTGTCTGGGCTCGCAAACGGTGTTGTCTTGACCTTCTTGGACCCGACCTTGGAGAAATAGACAGTATTTGTTCCCCGTCGAGACCCTCGCTCAAACACGTTCTCCAGCTCTCACCCAACGGCACAAATGCAGCGCGGACTCTTAACGAATATTGCTAGAGCACCTCCTCGCTTGAGAACAGTTGTTTGTTGTATCATCCCTATACCTAACCATCCATTTTTTCTACTACTACTCCTACTACTACTACTCCTACTACTACTACCACTACTGCCACTGCTACTACAGGTGCGGTCTTATCTCCATTGTCTGTAAGTAGAAACGAGACCACTTCTTTTCAACAAAGCTTCTCAGCACGCATTGTACCTGATGCCATCCACAAGCAACAGGAACATTATTCGTCCGCTAACTTTGCCGCCTCTTGCCTTTTTTCTTATTCGTTTTATTTTATCGCTTATATAGGCCTGATCGTCTTTGGCGTTTTGGGTTTCCATGTTGTTTGGTCGATCATTGGATGGTAAAATATCGACCTGGGCCTTTCGTCATTGTTGCGGGCTGTCGTTTATTACATCAAAGAGCACTTTCGGACAGGATACGTTTTAGGATGCGACAACACGAAACGACAGAGGGCTCTAACAGGAAGCTTGCTTGTCTCAATCGCATAGGATCATGGCCTTCCTTCTCGTCTTCATTGAGATCCCTCTCTGCTTGAAGGTAACAACACATCGCCCTGTCAGCTCTCCCGAGTCTCGTTCAATTGGAGTTTTTGTATGTCAAATCGCGCTCAGGAACTCATCTCTTTTCTTTTTCTCGCCCTTCTCTCATTTCCCTTCCCGCTGCTAGTGCTGCCCCACCAGTGCCAAGTTGTAAGGCGATACGTTGAATTTTTTTGCGTCATAAAGCGGGGACTCCGAAAAGGCAACCAACCTGCGTGCATACCAGCTGGAGCATACCCTAACGTTGCTTATCCATCGTTTCATTCGCGACCATTAGTGACAACATCTTGCAGCAGTTCCAGAACTCTTACTTCCGCGCCGTCGCCTACGTTGTGTAAGTCGAGGTTTTTGTTTATAAAAGACAAAGGAGTCTAACGGCAAGATCTAGCCCTGCCAGTGCTTTCAGCCTGGGACCATGAAAGAACTGGAAATCAGGGTTACACGACGATTGTTTTTTCTTCTGAGGTCGTTAGAGTTTGCACGATTGCTTGTTGATTTTTCCTGCTAACGTCTAATCTCAAACTATCAACCTTTTGTTTTTCCCAATAGGTTCGCCGTTGTTATGTGGCTTGCTGTTGGCCTTAGTAGCTTGAAACTCCAGATTGTTTCTGCATTGACTTTGTCGTTCGGAGCCGTTTCGTACGTCATTGCAGCTGCTCGTCACCAAACTCCTGCATCCAGCACCATCACCGGAGGAACTGGTGTCTCAACCATCGTGTAAAAACATCAATAATACTCGTCAGTTGATCACAGCAATAAAGTGCAGTGAAAAAAGCAGGCTGTCCGCTTCTGTTTATCTGTATTCTATGCCAAGCCGAGGGCGTCAACGGACACGCGAAAGCTAGCGAGAGAATGTTGGTGTTGGGCGTAAATCGCTCCTGTGCGTAAGAGTGAGAGTGCGCGCGAAGAGTATAAGTGTTAGAGTGAGAATTGTGAGAGAAGGATGGAAGAAGAGAAAGCACAACGAGGAGTAAGAGAGAGAGAGTGTGTGTGTGTGTGGGTTAAGGCTCACCATACGCGCCTTTGTTTTATTGTTTGTTTCTATCCGCAGTTTTAGTGTTGCTAGGTTCTTGTTTCTACGATTTTGGACGTTCATAAGGTATAAGAATCGTTGCTTTTGCCAAGACAATTGGCTCCTTTTGGAGATATGCCAACGACAAGTGCCAATCAAGAATTGGTTGCCTTTCTGCCTCTACCTCTGCCCTATCTCTGTTCGTACGCGACTGGAAGAAAGGACTGGACTTGGTTGGAGAAGGTTGAGAGGGAGGATGGATGGACAATTTTTTTTTTTTTTTTTTTCTGTCTAACAACAACGGACATTGAAAATAGGACCTACAACCATAAACAAACAACAAAAGCAAAAGAAAAAAAAAAAACTGGTGTTAAGGGGTATTGAGGGAGTATATATCGAGCAATCGAACGCAAGACGTTGATTTGCACCCCTTTCACTTGAAACTTTTATACAAGTAAGTCTTGGCCGATGAGAACGAAGGAAAAAAATTTCAACTGTGATATGACCATGTCAAACAACAACAGCATCGGCATCCATCCGTCCACTATCCCAACTTGCATCCATTCATCCATCCATCCATCGCGGAAATCCTCTTTATATACACCACCCTGTCTTGTTTACTTCTGACTCATCGTGGTTCATCGATGCCCTTTTGTTGTTTTTGCTCCTCTCGCCACGACTTCTTTAACATTGTCCAACTCCAACGAGTCAACCACCTCTTTGAACTGCTTTCAAGAAGGCGATAAACGCGCCTTTTTTTTGTTCGCTTTTTTTGCTCCTTTGCTCCGGTGAGCAGGGTTGCGTCCTTTATATCACTTCTGTTGACTGCGTCACTCGCTGAGCCTCCAAACAACCGAAGCGGTACTCAACTGCGCCTTGTCTACGTCCTCAGTCGTTTCGATAAATACCCACGCTTTTCTTCACACCTCCAGTTCTTCCTCATCTCAACAAATACAAATACTCTCCTCCAACATATCCTAACAACACACTCCCAACTCCATCTGTACATTTATCATCACTTTCTAGCATGGGAAAAGAGAAGACTCACGTTAACGTCGTCGTTATCGGACACGTCGATTCCGGCAAGTCCACCACCACTGGTCACTTGATCTACAAGTGCGGTGGTATCGACAAGCGTACCATCGAGAAGTTCGAGAAGGAGGCTGCTGAGCTCGGAAAGGGTTCCTTCAAGTACGCCTGGGTTCTTGACAAGCTCAAGGCCGAGCGTGAGCGTGGTATCACCATCGACATTGCCCTCTGGAAGTTCGAGACCCCCAAGTACTACGTTACCGTCATCGATGCCCCCGGACATCGTGATTTCATCAAGAACATGATCACTGGTACCTCCCAGGCCGATTGCGCCATTCTCATTATTGCCGGTGGTACTGGTGAGTTCGAGGCTGGTATCTCTAAGGATGGTCAGACCCGTGAGCACGCTCTTCTCGCCTTCACCCTCGGTGTCAAGCAGCTCATCGTCGCCGTCAACAAGATGGACACCACCAAGTGGTCCCAGGACCGTTTCGAGGAGATCATCAAGGAGGTCTCCACCTTCGTCAAGAAGGTCGGTTACAACCCCAAGGCCGTTGCCTTCGTCCCCATCTCCGGATGGCACGGAGACAACATGTTGGAGGAGTCCACCAACATGCCCTGGTTCAAGGGATGGACCAAGGAGACCAAGGCTGGTTCCTCCAAGGGTAAGACCCTCCTCGAGGCTATTGATGCCATCGAGCCCCCAGCACGCCCCACCGACAAGCCCCTCCGTCTTCCCCTCCAGGATGTCTACAAGATCGGTGGTATCGGAACAGTTCCCGTCGGTCGTGTCGAGACCGGTATCATCAAGGCCGGTATGGTCGTCACCTTCGCTCCCTCCAACGTCACCACTGAGGTCAAGTCCGTCGAGATGCATCACGAGGTCCTCACCGAGGGTATCCCCGGTGACAACGTCGGATTCAACGTCAAGAACGTCTCCGTCAAGGATATTCGCCGTGGTAACGTCTGCTCTGACTCCAAGAACGACCCCGCCAAGGAGGCTGCTTCCTTCAACGCTCAGGTTATCGTCTTGAACCACCCCGGTCAGATCTCCAACGGATACGCTCCCGTCTTGGATTGCCACACCGCTCACATTGCCTGCAAGTTCTCTGAGATCCTCGAGAAGATCGATCGCCGTACCGGTAAGGCCATGGAGGAGTTCCCCAAGTTCATCAAGTCTGGTGATGCCGCCATCGTCAAGATGGTTCCCTCCAAGCCCCTCTGCGTTGAGTCCTTCCAGGAGTACCCCCCTCTCGGACGTTTCGCCGTCCGTGACATGCGTCAGACCGTTGCCGTCGGTGTCATCAAGTCCGTCGAGAAGACCGATGGCAAGGGTGGCAAGGTCACCAAGGCCGCCCAGAAGGCTGGTGGCAAGAAGTAAATTGTCTCATCCCCTTTTCTTTGCTTCTTTTCATCCGTTCAAAAATCACCTCCCAAGGGTTGTTTTGTAAAAATTTTTCAAATACATTTCTTTCTGTAAAAATTGAACTCTCTGTCTGTCTTTGCTTTGTGTTGTCATTTTGTTGGGCTGAAAAGTCGAGGTTAGGGGTTGCGTGTGTCCTTATGGTCATCTGTTTGCTTTTGTGTCCTTTTGTTGTCATTGATATTTTGTGGTTCTGTTATTTGCGTGTGCTCTGTTTAAACAAAAACGTTCACGTCATTGATTCGATGCGTGCAAGGGGGCCATGGCAAGGGGTCATTTTAGGGGGGGTTGTAGGTCTGTGTGTTGTATGCTTGTGTTTGTGCCGTCTCTGAGTGGCATTTTTTTTCTTTCTGCGAGCTGTAGAAGGCTATGGAAGAAAATGGAGAGCAAGATCGTTTGGTGGCGCCTTGATGGGGCGAGTTCACGAGTAGAAACAGGTGCTTGTTTGGACGCTGGAAGGCATATAGGGGTTGTGCGCTGAAAGATCAGCCCCATTGGTGCCCTCGAAATAAGGTTTCATTTACGATATCTGGATCTACGTATATACATACAAAGAAAGAGGAGGCAACGCGGCAAAAAGAATGAGCGTACGCCTAGTAGAGAGAATGAATGCTGTACACAGGGAAACAATGACTTCCTTTTCTCCTCTTGGTCCTGCAAGGTTCTTTTTTAATGTACTCGTATCCACACTCATGATTCATGCAGGATATCTATATTATGCTTCCAGCGGTACAGCTGTGGTTGTAGGTCGACCGTACACTACTCTAACGCATGACGGTTCAGCAAGCAGGACTCATCAACAATGCCAGCCTGGGCATCCATGCTGGATCTTCCCCAGGAGATTCTCGACATCATTATTCCCTGATCTCCTACAACGACTACGCATCCTGCTCTTGCTCAAGCTGGCCAGCTGTAGGATCTCAACTCTCTGATCTGTGAGGCATCTTGTCGCCGTGACCCCCTGTTCCAATGGGGATCTGTCAGTTGGCCAGTGTACGCAAATGTCGAGCAATTAACATGCGTTGTGGTTGTGGAGTCAAGATGGAGGGAGGACAATAGAGGCAACGAGTGGTGTCTACTGCCAAATAAAAGATTGTCGAATCATCAGTGCCTGTGCTCCCTTTTTTTGCGTGATCCCTTCGCAAGCGTGTGGGCAAATGAATGGCTAGGAGGGAAAGAGAGAGAGATCCTTGTGGCCACAAAGAAGTGGTAGGAACGCGACTATGTTGATGTCAGAAAAAGGCGGTGGAGTTTCAGTGACCCCCCACATGGTCACGCTTATCTATGGTTGTTATCATCTGAATAAAGGATGCAATGGCAAAGGAATGTGGAAAACCAGTTTAGGTGCAACTTCAAGCAACGGGTATCTTGTCGCTAGTATTCACTAAACCTAGCTGCAGGTTCACATGGACATAACGGCCTCCTTTTCATCATTTTTAACATTCCTCCGCCTTACACTCAAAAACTTTTTTTCTCTCGTTTCCTCTCAACGGTTTTGATCCTTTCACGTTATTTGCTCAGTTGGGAGTAACGGTTGGAAAAAGGAAGGAACAGACTATATCGAGAGGTACATGCTCTCTGTACGTCTTGAACAAAGGAGGTTCTCGGTCTCTTTCAAATGCACAACACACAAGGCAAAGGCGGCCTCGCAAAAGCGGTGCAGATTCTTTTCGACGAAGCCAAAAGCAGAAGCAAAAAAAATTGGTTTTCACGGGCTGTGGAACGTAGTAAGCTCTTCGTACATCTTTTTCTACATTCTTTGGGTTTCTTCCTCATGTTTTTTTTCAGACCTAATGAAGTACCTCGCTGTGCATATTCAAGAAAGAACCAAGATAACGTGAGAGCATATGAAAGTATGAAGGAACAAAAAGAAGGTGCAGGTGTTGATGCATCTGAGACTGTGCTGCGGTTTATTGGGTTTCTATGAGAGGGGGCGTTTGTTACTGTACTTTTTTAGGCAGGCTTTCTTTTTCTGGTTACTGAAAAAGTGCGAGGCAAGGAAAGGAGGACTTCATGATGCCTATCGACGAGAGAGGGATGAGAATGAGAATGACCGATGGTAGGGAGAGGAGAGGAGAGGAAGGGAAAAGAATGTTGTTAAGAAATTAGGCGGGAATCTCTCCATTGTTGTGGAAGATCTTTTACTAAGGTTTATCATTGTCGGTATGTGATCGATCATCTTCTTGTTTGTGTTGCCACTCGAGATACTTCCATAATGGCGAGCCAAAAGAGTGAACAAAATCCGAGCTAGCTCACGGGTGAATGTGTTGTCATCTACGAAAAAGGGAGCTGAGGAATAATCAATGATAGCAGTATTTGAATGAGAATAAAAGAAAGAGACGAGCGGGCAACGAAGCTAGACGCCAAAGGGCGATGGGGGTTCTTTGTTGTGGTGTACAACGACAAGAAGATAAACAAAGGGTAGTGAATGTGACGGAGATGGATGTGTAGGTCTCGTTTTTATTTTGCGTGCAGGTTGTTGTGCTTGACTATTTCGTTGTTGCTAATTCTTGCTGTTTGTCGTCAATAGAGTTCACAGCCTTATGCTCTACCATTGTGGAGGAGGGATAGGAGGCAGAGTGGGAGGATATGAGTGGGAGAGCGAGGACAGACCTGCGCCCACCCTCAAGTCCGCCGCTCAGGAATGTGGATCAAAGATGAAAAAAAAAATGAGCATTGTTACCCTGTCAGGTTAACTCTTGGCTGGTATTTTTCACAAGAGAAAGCACGATAAGTGATGTTGTGCTGCTACAGATGGGAGTGTCAATGTACAAGTAATAATAATATAATGAGGAAAGGATGAATGAATGAGGAGGAGGGAGGATCCTTCCCCCAGTTCTCACCACTTGGCTGGAGGAAAGATTGGAGACATCCAGGCTGGCAATCAATCAATCATTTGCACGCTCCGACTAATAACTCTAGCGTAGCACAGCAACAGCATCATACTCATTGCAATTGCAGTTGTTTGTCGGAGACGGCACAGTCTCCCGTTTGGGTGTATCAAACAGTGAACCCAATAATGAGGAACGTGATTCCCCAATTCCCATGGTCATGGGCGCGTTTAGTGATTCTTATTTCTTCCATGGCTGTAGTGTTTTTCTTTGGGTTCTTTTGTAGATAGCAGGTGCATGTGTCGAAGGAAACGAATGGTGAGTACAGCATGAATGGTGCTAAGAAAAGAAACCGGGATAATGCCTTTTTGGACACAAACGAAAGTAAAGAAAAAAGGAGGAAGGAAAGGAACGATACGCGTCGGAGTCCCAGGTGAAAGACAACAAGCACCAAAGATGAAAGTAGACAGTGTCCTTGTGTGTATGTGGCGAATATTATATGTTTGTATGTATATCTGTATGAGTATGTGCTTCTGTGTAATATTTGCTGCCTGTATGCACTTGTACTTATTTGTTTGTGCTTGACTCGACCCCTCTTCTTCCTCCTGCCCCAACCCTCTATCCCCCTCCTTGCCTTTCCAATTCTCGAGCAAGCACCTTGGATGTATGCTTATGCCTGTGAAAACCATTTGTTTCTCTTCTTCAACCCCCAAAAACCTCGCAAAAGTGAAGGGATGCTCTTGTAGGTGTAGGAGATAAAAAAACTTCCGCACATGCATCTTTTTTATTCATATCTTTAGGCCGTTGTTAACATTGAAGCCCTTGGCCTAAAAATGCACTTTGCCTTGACACTGATGGCTATTACCTCTGTTCAGCATCACCCTTTGCTTGGCCTGCATTTTGGCCTGACCATCATTGGATCATTGCAAGTCAAACTTTTCTTCCCTCTCCTTTTTCACTGACGTACAAGATGATACCAGCAAAACATCATCATCATCATCACCGAGACTGCAAAAGTCAAAGAAAGCAGGATGAATGGGACTTCTCATCCTTGTCAACAATGGAGGCGGGGTTAAAGGATTAGAGGTGCTCTATCGAGGACCAGAAGTACAAAAACAAAAATAAAAAAATGCAAAAAGCGCACTAAACAAACCCTTTTCGCCATTGAGCAGCAACAAAAACAAACAAACAACAAACGGTCATCTGTGCCTGGAAAAGATCTCTCCGCCTTTCCTATTACCTCTTGGCTCAAACACCCGTCTTTCAGGAATAAGGAGCAAGCAAGCGATTCCATAGGTTAAATACGTTTTGTCATCGATATTGTCGTATTGTGAATTGTTTGCTGTTCTTATTATTATTAGGGATGGTCATCATCCGTATTGATATGAGGCCCAACTTTGTTTTATGTGTTTTGTTAGTTTTGTTGTATAGCTTTCGATTCTGGGGCGCCAATTAAGAAAGAGAGGAAAAGAGAGGAACGAAGAGGCAAGGATGGATTGACATACATCAGCGGTATGAAGCTCGACAACAACAACCTTACGCGATGCATTCTTGACCTTCTTTTGACCCACGCTTTTCATTATCCACTAGCGTTCTTTTGCTTTCAGTGCCTCTGCTTCTGCTGTCCCAGCACAACCTATGTCTTCGGAGGATCGAGATGGACGGCGTTCTCTCTTCAAAAGACCTCTACCACCCCCTTTTTGGTTGATTGTGGGCCTTGAGTATGATTGGATGGGTAGGGTGTATTTTGTTTACAGAGACCATTGGGGGAAAGGGCACACGCCAATAATGCCTAAAGGAAAAGGGCTCACTGTTTTCCTTCATTGATTTCACGCTCAAGAGAAGATGTGTCGTCGGTCTTTCTTTCTTCTTCCTCCACAAAAACAAACAACACAACCCACAACTCTCTCTATCTATTATGCACATGTTTACTACGGAGAAGTTTTATTTGGTTTGTGACCAGAGAGGAGGTTGAAAAACTCTCAGTCTTGTTTATTTTGGTGCTCTCACTTTCCTTCATTCTCTCTCACCCTTCCCTTTGTTACCAGTGCTAGTGCTAGCGCAGGCACGCGATGCTAGTGATCATTTCGTCAATCTTCCCCTCTCTCTCTCTTTTTCACAATAGCAAGAACATCAACAGTAGTGACAAGTAATTGCTCTCGCCTTTTTCACTGGGAGTAGCACGAAGCAATGAAATAAGGAAAAGGGGATCGGGGAAGTCATCATCATCAGCTGCAATAATAATAAGTAATCGTATGAAGAATAAAAATAAAAAATGTAATCGGTTTGCCAGCACAAAATGAGGGGCATTGGGTTCATCAGGACTTGGACAAGCGAGCTTCTTCACGGGAAAAGAGAAAAAAGGAATTAAAAAAAGAAAGGCAAGAAGGATTTCTGAAGCGAGTAGAGATTAAGCATATGAACATCGGAATATTGTACGCATGGGGCATGAATTCAGGGGAGGCGCCAGCACGGATGAAGCAAAGTCTAAAACCATGAATTATAGACAGCGACAGAGATAGAAAACAAAGAATGTCACTCACATACGAGTAACAAGTTTGGAAGAGGAGAGGAGGCGAGAAGAAGAGTATCGTTGACATGACCCCCCCCCCCCCCCCTCATTCTGTTCTCTATAATGCAGGTATTAGCGTGAATATATGGTGATATCGTCGTGCATGTATTCTGCCGTTTATGGTTGTACCCATTGCCCATAAACATCATATGCCTTCGTACCGAAGTAAAAAGAGAGCACATCTATCCAGTTTGCGTCCATGGTTACAGTAGTAGCAAGAAGACAAGTAGAGAGTGGAGACGAAGCAGAGCGAGGCTGTTGTCTGTGTTGTCCGTTGTGTTTTTCTGTGCTGCCCTGCCTGTTACTTTGCGGCGGATATTTGCTTATTCAATTCAATCCCGCATGGTACTCTTTCACAATAATAACAATAATCCTACAAAGTATGAGGGTGCCTTTCTCATCCCCTTCTTCCACATCCAACTCCACTCCTCTCAATTATCTTCCACTCCACTCCTCCCATTACTCCTCCACGGCTCTCAATGGGCCCCAACTCTCCTTCCCTATAAAGACTCGTCCTTTCCTTTCTGCATTTTTTTGTTTTTACTTCTTCTCTTCCTTGTCGCTGTCGCCTCCTTTCACTCCTCCGCCCTAATTTTTAACGCCCTTCTTTCTCTCTCCTTCTCCACAACCCGGTAGTTGATTTTCAATCCCCTCTCACTCCTACAATCCTACCACCACCACTCCCTTCGCCTCCACCTCCGATACCCCGACACACAGCAGAGCATCAGAGCACGACCCACCCCCCAGCTTACACTCAGCTACGCACATCCATCTCATATCCTCTCCAAGACTGACCTCCTTCCACTTTCCCCATTGACGCGTTCATATACACACCAAAACCACAACACATACAACACATACACCACATACAAACATACAGAACATGTCAAACGCCAATGGCACTCCCGCTAACGAGGATGGCCACCTCCCATACGACGAACGTGATGAAGACTATCAAGAGTTCGAAGAGTATGACGAGGTCACCAAGCCTGCCACCCGCCCTTTCTACAAGCGCCGCAAGTACTGGTACTTCTGCGCCGTCATGACCGTTCTGACTGTTGCCATCGGTGTGCCTCTGGCCATCTTTGTCATCTTGCCCAAGGTTGCCCAACTTATCCTCAACAATTCGACCATGAGCTTCAAGGCCATCCAGATCACCAACCCTACCAACACTTCCCTCCAAATGTCCATGGACGGTGACCTCGGTCACACTGGACCCTTCGCTGCCACCATCGAGTTCCCTGAACCCATTAAGGTCTATTATGGTGAGACTGAGCTTGGAGAGATGTCTCTTCCTCCCACCAAGGCCAGCGGTGGCAGCGGTAAATTGGTTGCTGACGCTCAATTCAACATCAAGGATCAGGGTGCCTTTGGCTCCTTCTCTGCCGACATGGTAAGCCCTCTTGATCTTCTTTTTTCTCTCATTCTTTCGATCGTTTGCAGTATTGTTCAGGCAACCAACATAAGCATGTACCATTCCTTCATTACAGATGAACAAAGAAACCTTTGTGTGGACCCTCAAGTCCAAGGTGACCATCAAGGCCCTTGGCCAAACTGTCAGCGACCTTAACCTTAACAAGGACCTCGTCCTCAACGGTATGTACCTTTTTGCCCTTCTTTTTATATATATGTTTCGTCATCTTAATACGCATCGGCGCATTTTCTTGCAAGTCATCTAAACTTACGTTGTTTTTTCTCTCGATCGATATGATTACCCTACCCTGCAGGTATGGCTGGCTTCCCCGGTGTCCAGATTCTTAAGTTCGACTTGCCTTCGGATGCTACCGGTGGCCAGGGTATCAACCTGGTCATCGACACTGCCATGAACAACCCCTCGCCCATCGGCATCACCCTCGGAACCATCGTCCTCGACATCGGCTTCAACGGCACTGCCCTTGGTCAGGTCCGTGCCACCGGTGCCTCTCTCATGGGCAAGTCCCAGTCCGTCCTTAACCTCACCGGTATCATGACTCCCCAGACCACCCCCCAGGGTCTTGCTACCGTCAGGTATGTATAGCAGGCTATTTTTTATTTCACTTTCTCAGTGGGCAAACAATTGGCGCTAGTTTAGGTACCTTGTCCCCTGTAGTCTAATTAACCCTTCATTACTCTGGCTTATTTAGCTCGCTCTTCTCAGCCTACATTGCTGGCGGCACTTCCGTTACCTCCGCCAAGGGTGTTTCCGTTTTGCCCGATGGTGTCAACGAGGTTGGCTGGCTCTCGACCGGTCTCAAGTCCATGGCCCTCAACGTCCCTCTGGTTGCGCCCCCGGGTCTCAATATCATCCAATCCATCACCCTCGGCCCCATGGGTATGAACTGGACCAACGCCGATGCCTATGCTCCCCTTGCCAACTCCCCCGGTGTCGTCGCTGGCTTCAAGATGCCCTTCGGCTTCTCGCTCAACGTCACCCAGGTCCAGAATAGCATGACCGTCATCTATAATAACAAGGATATGGCCACCCTCAACGCCCTCGAGTGGGGCGCTGCCGTCACAACCAAGGATGCTAACGGAACTGCCATCAACTTTGCCCTGCCTCCTACTCCCTTCGCCATTGCCGCCGATGCCCATGCCGACTTTGATGACTTTGTCACCAAGCTGACCGTTGGTGCCAGTCAGCCTTTCACCGTCAGGGGTACAGCCGGCACCGTTGCCACGACCCCCATCGGAGAGGTTCGCATCACCGGCATTCCCTTCAAGTCTGACGTCGCCTTGTCTGGTCTCCAGGGTCTCAAGACCGATCCCACTGTCATCAACAGCTTGACCGTCATCGGTGGCACCCCCACTGGTCTCCAGATTGCCCTCAACTTGACCATGGTCAACCCCTCCCAGCTCTCCATCGATACCGGTGTCGGCGAGAATGCCCCTGTTACCTTTGCCATGCAGTACGAGGGTGACAACGTCGGAACTGTCATCTTCCCCTCGTTGAACTTGGTTCCTGGTGTCAACCTTCGCACAGCAGGTGCTATCTTCACCCCCACCGGCACTCCTGGTGGCCAGGCTCTCTTGCAAAAGTACATGTCCAACCAGGCTGCTACCGTCGACATTTTCGGCTCCTCCTCGTCCTCTGCCATCGCCCCCTTGGCCGCTGGTTTGGCGAGTGTTCAGTTGCAGTCCAACATGCCCGGCAACCCCGCTCAGCTCCTCTTGGGCACCGCTTTGACTATCCTTGACAACACCGGCGAGACCGGCATTGCTATGGCCACCGTCACCGTCAACAACCCCTTCGTCCCAGGCCTGACAATCAAGTCCATCAAGTCAACTGTCACCTACAATGGTCGCACCCTCGGAGCCATTGACCTGCCCTCGGTCACCATCAGCGTTGCCGGTATGAGCCAGCAGGCTTCCCAGCCCCTGCCCTTGTCCATGGACCTCAGCCTTGATTCTCTCATGGCCCTCATGGTCGACCAGGCTGCCGTCAACAACCTCAACGCTGAGCCCATCAAGGCTTTGACCCAGATGGCTAAGGACCCCACTGTCAAGATCCCCTCGTCTGTCTTTGCCGGATTCAACTTGCCCAACTTTGTCAAGGCTGCCATGGCCGGCCTCAAGGTCGATGTTGCTATGTCCGTCACTGTCTTGGTCGGTGAATACGAAACCTCACTCACCCTCACTCAGCCTGGCGTCCCCACCTCCACAGATGATACCATCTTGAAGCTTCTCCCCATTGTCGGTCGCCCAATTGCTCAGTCCATTGTCGACTTGGCCACCTTGGCCTTTGACAGTGTCATGATCAACAGCCCCGCCGAGACTGACTTCACCACTAACATCAACGGCCTCATTGGAAACACTGGCCCCTTCGATGCCGAGATCACCTTCCCCAGTGGCTCCACCGTCGCCTGGATCAACGGTGGCGAGTCCTCCCCCATCGGCCAGATTGCCATGCCCCAAGTCTCTGCCAAGGCTGATATCGGCGCCAAGCTTGCCTTGACCAACGTTCCTTTCCACGTCGCCAGCGCTGCTAACATGGGTGCCTTTGTCGGGTACTCCTTGAAGGCTGAGGCCTTTGACTGGGAGGTTGTTGCTTCGAACATGACTGTCATTGCCATGGGTGCCCCCATCCCTGGTATCAACATGAAGAAAAAGGTTACTCTTAAGGGTTTCAACGGCCTCAAGGACTTGGCCATTGAGAAGTACGATCTTCCCTCAAACGATCCCAACGGAATCCATCTTGTCCTCACCGCCAAGCTCACCAACCCCTCCAACGTTGGTATCGAGATGGGCACCGTTCAGTTCTCCAACGAGTTCCAGGGCCAGGATATCGGATATGTCGGAACTTCTGGTCTCAAGTTACTCCCCTCAGGCCAAACTCCCATCGCCATGGAGGGTACTTTGACCAAGCAAACCTCCGAAGCTGGACTCAAGGCTCTCGGTGACATGTTCCGCTTGGCCCTTAACGGCGGTACTCCCAACTTGATCGTCAAGGGGAAGTCTGTCACCCCCGCCAGCGGCCCTGTCTCCTGGTTGGACTCTGCTTTCAAGACCTTGACCATGAACGTTACCCTCCCCAGTCTCGGCAAGCAGGACATCATCACTGGTATTACCCTCAAGACCATGTCCTTGGACTTCACCGGCTCCAACCCTTACAGCGTCATGACCTCGTCCGATAACATCGAGGCCACGTTCAAGATCCCCTTCTCGTTCCCTCTCAGCATCACCAAGGTCGCCGAGGACATTAACATCCAGCTGCCCCAGGGCCACAATGTCGCCAACCTCAAGCTTCCTTTGGGAGATGCTCAGACCATTTCTCCTGGTCTGTTGAAGACTGCTTACTCTAACCAACCCTTGAAAGTCAACGACGACTCGCACGACACCTTCAACCAGTTCTCGAAGATCTTGACCACCGGTCCCGGAGTTCAGTTCTTCTTGTCTGGAACCGCTGACACTGTTGCCGAGACCGCTGCCGGTGCTGTCACCATCCCTGGTGTAGCTGTCAACGTCGCCTCAACCATGGCTGGTATGAACCTGAACGTCGGTGGTGCCTCAATCACTGATATCAAGATTGTTGGTGGTACATCGGAGTACCTTGAGATCAACCAGAACGTCGTCCTGCAGAACCCCTCTGGCCTGACCGTCAAGGTCGGCGATGTTGCCTTCAACATTGGCTACGCTGGTAACAACATGGGTCGCGCCGTTGTCAAGGACATGATCCTCGTCCCCGGCAACAACACTCTCCCCGCTGTCTTCCACATGTCTCCCTCCAACGAGCACGTCCGCGATGGTTTCTTGACTGGTTTCGTCGCTGGTGCTTCATTCACTCTCGATGTTGCCGGCGCTGCTGATTCGACCAAGGTTGAGTCCTTGAAGGAAGCCATGGCCTCGGTCAAGATGGCCTCGACCATCAAGGGTATCACCGACAAGCTGATCCCTGTCGGCAGCGGTGCCCAGCCTAACATCCTCGAGATGTTGCAGGTAATGCTTTATTCTTTGTCCATTCCTATTATCTCCTTTTTTTGCACATTCATGGTATGAAAACTAATAGTCGTTACCATTGCCCTCAATAGATGACTGCGCCTCGTAAGACCCCTGTCCAGGTCATGATCTACAACCCCTTCGATACTCCTCTGTTCATCAAGAGGATGAAGGCCACCAACTACTGGCAGAGCAAGTACTTTGGTGAGCTCGACGAGGAAGTCAACTTGACTGTTCCCCCCAAGTCCACCGTCCGCTCGCCCACTGTCACCATGGTCTCGCCCGCCGGTCTTAGCTTCATGGGTACTCTCATCCCTTTCATGTCGGCGTACCCCCAGATGCTTCTCGGTATCGCCGTCGATGTCCCCTTCGACGTCCAATCGACCATCCTCACCTACGTTGGAGGACAGAGCGGATACTTTGGTAACGTCGGATACAACCAAACCGAGACCATCATCAAGGTCCAGGTCGGAGGCAAGGCCCCCGCAGGTGCTCTCCCCGCAGGTCTCGCTGGCCTCGTCCATGACGATACCAACAACTCGACCACGACTGCTCTTCCTTCGCCCACCACCACCGCCACCACAGGTGAAGCCTCAACCTCGACTGCTACTGCGTCTACCACCGGCTCAGCCTCAGCTCCCACCGCCACTGCCACTGGTGCTGCTACCGAACCCATTGTCAAGCGTCAGGTCCAGACTCTTGAGGACGGTCCCGGTTCAGAGGACCCCGCTGTGGTGGAAGCCTGGATCAAGGCCATGGTCAACAAGTTGGCTGCCGATCAGGGTCTCCCCCCTTACTACTAAATCCAACAAAAGGTAGCTCAACCCAAGCCCAAAATGAGCTGAAGCCTCAATATACACACTTACAAAGGGAAGAAGGGTTAGGACTGCCTCCTTTCAAGTCTTTCCCACCTTCCCTATCTTTTTTTGTTTGCTCCTAGTTCATTTCCACTCTTCCTTACATTATTTTTTCTTCTTTCATCCCATTTTGCAAGTTAATCGATTTTCTTCTCCTATTCTTCACCACCTTTTTTTCACTCTTGAACGAAGAAACAGTTGGATTTCTTTTCTTAATTTTTTTCTTCGCCCTTTACGAACCAGGCGTTTCTTCATTGGACCTTTTCCTATTTCTGTTATGACTGCGCGTGTTGCAATTGGGTACGAGTTGACACTATCCTTTGTTCATATTACCCACATCTTCTTTCCGCATCCCCCTTTACTTTACGACTTAATTACTAGTACTATAATACCCATTGGCGTTCCTAATGATAGTTTGCCAGCCTAATAATTCCCCTCCCCTTATCATCCTCCACCTCCTTCCCCAACCCCCCTTTTTGTAATGACCAACTTTAACCCTTAGAGACGATCTGCGAAAAAAAAGATAAGAAATTCGCAAACACTGTTTCTTTTACGGGAACATAATAAAAAGCCAGAAGAATACCTTCATATATTTGCCTTGGGTTGACACGATATGACGAAGAGAAAAATCTATATAGAGCATGGGAAGTGCAGCTCAAGGATGCGCACCTCCTTCAAAAGGAGTAGGGCTGAAGATGGAGCTGCAGAAGTCTGTGCGCGCTTTCAAATCCATCAAGTTGTTCCTGGCTTAAGGGTATCCCACATGGGGCGTTTTCCTCTCAAGTATTTCAGCCCCTGTCAGCCTCCCCACACTTCCGCTCTTTTTTCTTCACACCCCCAACCAAATACCCATTCCGCAGAATAAGAAGGAACATAATGAACTGGCAACCAAGCAAGTGTCTCGAAGATCCCCAGGAATACCAACAGAAATATGTCACTGCCAACAGTGATGCCATGGCAGGTCACCATGGCAAATTTGCGCTCATTATTCTGAATCAACCCATCCTCATTCACCGCACCCTCTTCAACAACGTATGGCAAAACGGTAAGTCTCTCGCTATGAAGGACTGGGGCATCGCGGATAATCATTGGGAGACAAAGAGGGGCACGCTGACGGAGAGACATTTTGCGAGAGACCAAGGGCTCATTATTGACATTGATGGTTACCTGAAACTGATTAATTGACATATCTGTTTTTGATCCGCATATATTTTTATGGTAATATAGCTACGTATCGATTCTGCGCAGACGGTGGGGCCAACCGGTTATACGATCTGCTGAAGACCGACGAGGAGCGCTCAAGGTATGAGTGGTTTACCTGGAGTAGCAGAAAGGACGACTCACTAGAATTCAGGAACGTTTTGTTATCAGTTCAATTGAACAAAGTCACCCTTGATTCTCACGCGATTTGATTTTTTTTCCCCCCGTGTATGCGATTAGGTTCCTTCCCGACTATATCCGAGGCGATCTGGATTCACTACGCGACTCTGTCAAGAACTACTACCAATCCAAGGTGTGCTAACGGCAGCGTGTAGCTCATGATCTTCAAACAACGTCGAATATATCCACCCGTTCTGATTGCTAACTATCTAGCTCTGTGTGAAAAATGCTAGGGGGTGCCGGTGGAAGGCGTGGATGACGAATACTCAACCGATTTCATGAAGTGCGTAGAACTCGTCCGTGCGCGCGACCCCTCACCATCATCATCATTAACAACAGAAGGATCAACAGCATCAGCAATAACCTCACAGGCACCAGATCACAAAGCCCTGGAGGAACGTCGGGCAAGCAATCTCGGGATCATCGCCTTAGGAGGCACAGGAGGTCGCTTCGATCAGTCCATGTCGAGTATCCACCACCTCTACATCCTTAACCAGGAACGACAGGCTACCTTGGTCTCGGATGAGAGTATTGTCGTCGTCCTGGGTGCTGTAAGTTTACTTCATCCACCTCTTTCAGCTCTTAGCCAATATGTGTGTCCTGTCGCCGTTTCTGATATTGTGCCTTGCTCATCGACATCACACAAATAGGGAACGCATGACATTACCTGTAACTTGGACATTGAAGGCCCAACCTGCGGGATCATTCCTGTCGGATCTACCGAGGCCATTCTAACAACTACCGGCCTCAAATGGGACATTGGTAATTAAAACTTTCGTTTCCGCTCTGTTTCATAAACTACGTACATACTTCATGAACACTGACACCCTCTCGTTCTGTTCTGTGTGCTGCAATAGAGGACTGGAAGACAAGTTTCGGCACACAGATCAGTACCTCCAACGCACTGGCCGAATCTAAGGTCACTATCAAGACCAACGCCCCCGTTGTTTGGACAACCGAATTGAGATTCGGGGAGAAATAATAAAACATGGCACTTGTCAATATACATTTTTTTTTTTTTTTTTTTTTTTTTTTTTTTTTTTTTTTTTTATTCTCTTTGATCTAGGTACAAGGATGGAAGAGAAATTGCATCAAAGTAAGATTGGAAAAAAGAAAAAAAAAAAAAAAAAAGATAGTTGCTGCTTGTGTTGAGAATAATAATAAGGATCGCAAAAAAAAAGTATGGTACAAACGAGGCAAAAAAGAGAAGGACTTATTGGCGGGGATAGGGGAAGGGAGGCAGGTTGTTGTTGAAACCACCACGTCCTCCACGTTGAGCCGGTGGGCTGTTGTTGGCATGGCCGTACCAGCCCTGGGTGGGTGCCTGAGGAGCTGCTGCACCATGTCCGGGCAGGATGCCTGGTGGCAACGCTCCAGCATATCCTCCCCCTGGAGGCGCTCCATAGGCTGGTGCAGGAGGTCCGTAATTGTTAACTGGTGCAAACCCAGGAATTACTGGTGCTTGCTGCTGACCATAGCCCTGCTGCTGCTGCGGGAATCGTCCCGAGCCGCCGTTGTTGTTATTGTTGTAACCTCCACGACCACCACCGCCATATCCACCACCGCGTCCGCCACTACTATACCCACCGCCTCCGTTCATATAGTCGCCTTGTTGACCTCCTTGATAACCGCCTTGTTGGCTTCCTTGGTAGCCACCTTGTTGGGCGCCTTGATAACCGCCTTGATGACCACCCTGGTGATTACCACGGTGACCTCCATAACCGCCACGAGAGCTACCTCCTTGATTGTTGTAAGGATGAGGTCCGCGATCGTTTCCACGACCACTGTATCCGCCACCGTGGCCGTTGTGACCACTGTGACCGCTGTTGTCGTAGCCACCTTGGTGGCCACCGCCATATCCGCCATGGCCACCTCGTGAGCCACCACGGTGACCAGAGTCTCCGTAGCCGCCCCGGCCACCACGTCCACCGCCATAGCCGACATGACCAGGGCGCGAGTCGTAGCCTTGGTAAGGATCCTGTCGAGGGAAGCGGGAACCATCATTGTTGGGCCCTCCGTTGTAACCGCCATATCCACCTTGTCCGCCTTGGTTGTTGTTGTAGGAACGGTCGTAGCTCTGACCAGGGTAGGTCCTGTCAGAAGCACCGCGGTTATCAGCAGTGAAGCCGCCGCGGCCACGAAAGCTTGTAGAGCCACCTCGGGCGTTGCGATCGAAACTGCCACCGTACTGGCCATTGCTCTGTCCACGATGGTTGTATCCACCACGGCCACCACGGAATCCTCCGCGGCCACCGCGGCCACCTCCTCTCTGTGTTCCGCCTCCGTTCCTGATCCACTGGATATCATCGCCTGAAAGTACGCGCTTGGGTAAGTTGACGCCCTTGAGCAGCAATGAGGGGTGAATGTATCCTGCGGGCATCTTGGGGTTTGAGAAAATGACACTGATCGACTTGTCAACAGGAATGTCTTCCAAACCATAATCAACAAGAGGAGAAGGGAAGGAACTCCGAGGAATGCAGAATGGATCGCGCTTAGCGAGACCTAAAAGACGACCACTCTTCTTGTACTCCAGATCGTATTCTTCGCCTTCGCTGCGGGAGCTGTAAAGCTTGTCGCAAAGAGTGTCGTAAAGCTTGCTCTTCTCACTGATGAAAAGGACCTCCTGACCAAACTTGTTGCGCTCAACCTCGTCCTCAGTCAACTTGGGGTAGAGTGGTGCCATGGCGTCCAGCAGACGCTTAGGATCCAAGAAGGGAAGTAGGGCGACTCCTTGCCATGCAAACTTCTTGCCGTTCAAATCCATCTCAAAGTGCTCGGGGTAAAAGTCGATAATAGGCGAATCCTCTTCGTACATGAGGGGCTGGAAAGCTGGGGGAATGTGTTGCTTACTCGCAGCAGGCAACACTCCCATCAACTGTTCGATAGGGTGGAAAGGCTGACCAACTTCAAAATTAACCTCAATATCGCCGATGTCAACAAAGTCCGAAGCAAAAGGAGAAAAGTGGTAGGGGTAGTACCACTGCCACGAAGGGCATCCTTGCATGTAGTACTTCATAACCCAGCAGCAGCCCTCAATATAGCTTTTGACGATACTGTAGAAGCAAAAGAAAATATAATTAGTATGCATTCCGCTGAACAACTACAGGCAGGTATGATCAGGCATAAGACGTCAGTTCACTTACGCTTTGCGAGCCTCGGTATCAGAAAGCTCAATGTGGAACTTGTTGCGGTAGTAACGCTCCTTGTACTCGGGCTCCCATAGCCTGACGTTGTCCTCTGGCTCTTCGTCATTGCTGACAGCCTTCTTCTTGGCGATGGCGGCAGGGATAGGAGTGGGTGTTGCAGCCGCTTCAGTGTCATCTTCCTCTTCATCGTTCGATGCCTCATCTTCATCCTCGACCTCAGCAATAGATCGCTTCCGGGGGTTGGCTTCGGCCATCTCGGTATCTGCTGAGGCAGCGGTCTCCTCGGCCGGCTTCTCCTCTGCAGATTCTGACTCCTTCTTCTCCTCGGTAGACTCTGTCTCCATCTTCTCCTCGCCTTCTTTCACTTCATCCTCCTTGGGAGCGTCAGCAGCAGCATCAGTGGTATCGGTGGCAGCGGTAGAGTTAGCTGCCTCGACAGGTTCATCGCTCTTGGCGAGGTCGGCCTTGAGCAACGCAGCAGCGGCATGGTTGGTGATAGTCCTCCTCTGAACCTTCTCCTCCATGATCTTCTTATTGAGAGCAGCAACCTCCTTCTCAGCCTCGGCCTTGTTACTCAAACCCTTGACGGCAACAGCAGGCATCTCCCATACTTTGTTCTGGGAGAGGGCGGCGCCTCCTTGTTGAGAAGCATACATAGCTCTAGCCTCGTCCTCGACCTTCCTGCGCTTGTTGTTTTTAGCTCGACGCTCTTCCTTCTCGCGACGTTCCTGGAAGATTCCGTCCTCCTTCTTGCCGAGTTCGGTCATCAAGAATTGGGCGCGCTTGAGGTTGACATCGCCGTTGTGAGTCATGTATCCGCCCATCAATGGAAGGACCTGCTTCCAAATCTCGATCAAGACGTCAATGGCGCCCTCGCGAGTCTCCAGAGAGGGAAGATGGGGCAAGAAATCGTTTCCGACAAAGAAGCACAGGAACACCCAGTCATCAATAGCCTGCTCAATGTCCCACTCAAAAGGCAGGTTCTCGACCTTGAGCTCCACCTCGAGATATTCACGGAGGATGCTGACGTTGAGGTAGATGTACGGTTTCTCAGTGACAGGTGGAGCCTTTTCATCGAAATCTCCCGACTTGACCTTGGCTTTGCCCTGGCATTGAGCAGCCATATGTCCCGTCTGGTTGCAAAGAAAGCATTTATTCTTTGAGCTGCCCTCCTGGAAAAACACATCCTCACGAAGCACCTTGAAGTAAGGCTCGTGTGTTCCAAGAGCCAACATGATCAGATCGGCGTCCTACAATAACAAGTTAGAAGGCCCATTATTAGTTTTGCACGTCGTCTTAATTTTGCGTTGAAGGATCAAATGAATAAATAATAATGAAGCGTGAGGTTGTCAAAGAATACTGCATACGTACCAATCCATAGATGACGTGGCTCGTGTTGGGGTTGTGGTGAGGTGCTGACCGTTGGGAGCGGATAAAGTTCATCATCTTGTGCTCACCCTCTCCGGGGACACTGCCGTCCGAAAGAATAACCTTCATATTCATCCAGCCAGGATCCTCATTCAGTTTTTTGGCGACCCAGAATCGTAGTGTCTTTCCGAGGTTGACCATGAAGGGTGTTCCTGGTGTAATACAGTTGGAGTCAAACTTTTGTTCCTTGTCGTGATCCGGGCGCTGTGCTTTCAACTCGGCTATTAGTAAAGATATTAAATGATAACATGAGTTAATACAGAGTTTGACAAAGAAATAAAATAAAGTATTGTGTATTAACATCACACCGACAAAAACGTCCGGATGCTTGATAGGTCCCGCAGATCGTGAACAGGGAGGTATATATACCTGTAAGCTCCTCCCATGCGGCTTCCTCACTTGCTGCCTTCTCCTTGGCTTCTTGCGCAGTCCTGAAACGTCTTGACCGCTGCTGGTTCATCTTTGCACGAGGGGCAACTCCATCTAAATCGTCAGTGCATCCAATAAAAAGGGTCATTAGTGGCGTTGCATCATTTGTGGGCAGGGATATGTATGAAAGACAAACGACGACAGTGCATGAAAATAAAATTGCATAGGAAGCGAGGCCTTACCGACAGCCATATAAAGCAACTTGCGGGGTCGGACCATGTTGACAATGCGCTCAATATAGGCAAAGATAGCAACCATCATCTCTTCTTCGTTCGCTGGTGGCGGCTATTATGGGAGTGATAGAGGCAATACATAAGAGCAATAATTTGATTAGTGGAGGAGAATAGATGTGATGTGTCGGATCGGCTTTGTGGTTAAATAACTGCAGCTGGAGGTAGGGTCTCGTTGCAGTACCTTTCCTTCAGGTTTACAGCAAGGATGAATAATGTTATTCATATCCAGGTATAAGTAATCGTTCTCCTCGTTGTTAGGGTTGGGTTGGGTGATGTCAATGGGGACAACGACACCGTTGATCTCCTTTGGCTTTTCCTCGACGACATTGGTTGTGATCTTGGGGTACTTGTTAGCAAGCCTACATTGAGGAATCAATAATAATAATGATAATAACAATGTATGTTGAGTGAGTATTTCGTGTTACGCCTGGCTCAAGATCCTGTCAAGTCCAATCAACAGCAAGGTCTAAAGTCGTTGTTACCATCTGAAGAGGGCGGGAACTCCCATGGTGAAGGAAGGGGTGGGGGAGGGGGGAGGGGGACGGGGAAGAAGGGAGAGTGAGGATGATGTGTGAAGAGTGTGGAAGGCGGGTGAAGAGTGAGTGAAAGGGTGGCACAGCGTTCAAGCGATTTAGAGGCAATAAAACTTTTATCTTTCAGCGAATTGGTGGTGTGACTGCCCAACAAACTACGTACGCGGTTGGAGTGATGTTGCATATGCAAAGTTGCGAACGAAGAAAAAAAGTCAAAGGCAAAAAAAAGGCACGCACGCTATCGTCCCTTCCTTGACACATACAGAACAGACTTTCAACAGAAAAAAAAAAAAAGAAGTTTGTCCACGCTTCCTCCCGTCGTTACTCCTTCTTGTGCTTGCTCTCCTTTTCTTTTCTCTTCCGCGCTTTTCAGGTCTTCCTCTCCTTTTTTTACGTTCCCTATCTTTCTTTCGCTTTTCCACTTTTCCTTCTTCTTTCTCTTCCACGTTTTCCGTCATTCTTTCTCCCACCCTTTTCATTGCACACTTCTCCCACCACTTCAACTCCTCTCCTCACATTCATCAAACAACAACAAACATGGACAGCATCAACTCTGAGGACATTGTCCAGTTCTGCGCCATCACCTCCGCCGACCCCGATGTCGCCTCCAACTACCTCACCGTAAGCCCTGACATGCTGACAAATATACCCCACTCTGACAGCTCTTGCCTTTGTCGTACCACAAAAAAAAAAAAAAAAAAAAAAAAAAGCACGCAAGTCTGAGGTCAAGGCCACTAATACACTCTTCTATTTTGTTCTGCGTATTTCCTGTTGTCTCTCCCTCCGACATACACAATGTACACGACTCCTAATTTTTCTTTTATCAAGGTCTGCGATGGATCACTTGACCGCGCTATCACCCTGTACATGGAGAGCGGAGGAATCGACCTGTCAGGAACTGCCTCAACCCCCAGTAACAACAACAATAGCAACGTCAGCAGAGGCGAGCGTCGTTCACGGTCATCCTCCAATGACGGATCTGGTGATTTTGGAGGCTTCGATCAGGACGAAGAGTTGGCACGTTCACTCCAAGAAGAGGATTCCAGGGCTGCCCAATCTATCCGTGCACCAATTGCTCCCAGACACGAAATGCTCCTAGGCGACGACTATGGTGGCCACAGCAGCAGCTCCATGTTCCACAGTGGCTCCTCCAGTAAGTTAGATCTTCTTTGTTCGTGTGGTTGTGGGTTGCCACCATTATGTGGTTTGATATGAAATTTCGCCACAAAGGGACGAGGAGGCATCTGCCTCAAAACGAAGGGTGTCTCCAGGAGTCCTATTAGCATTACAGCATCACAAAGGCAGTGGAGAGAAGGGCTTGGCTTTGGTGTTCAAATGAAGGAGTTCTCCTATATGAAACGAAAACAAGGAGAAGAGACTGGAGAAGAACACGGCTTGAGTTCATTGTCAATGGCGAAAAGAAGTCTTCAGAAAATGAGAAACAGATAGAGTCGGGCTATAGCTTTTACTAAACACCATTGCAGGAACCAGGCATGGATGACGTCCCCGTACTTAGAGAAACGGAGCCGAGATAAGGCTTTGATCAACATATCGCTTGCAGGAACCGTACAAGTATGACGTCTGCATACCTGACCACTGTTGTTTCGGCTGTATGTCTTTTCAATAGGGGCCCGTGCTGCTCCCTCAGTGTTCTTGCCCCCAGATTCCTCTACTCTTGCTCGTGATGCTTTCCGCGACTTTGCTGCCGAAGCTGCCACAATGGGAGGGGATTCAAGCCCAAAGACTTCGCGTCTGGCTGACCTGTTTAAGGCACCACTTGATATGATGGCTAGAGGAGACTTTGATCAGGTAAAGAAAATCTCGATGCCATTTATTACTTTGCACTGCCATTACATAATTCACATACCTGCGATACTTACAGCCATTCTCTCTCTATTATCGACTCTAGAGCCGAAATGTCGCCAAGAACGAAACAAAGTGGCTCATGGTCAACATTCAGGAAGCTGGAGTGTTTGCTTGTCAGGTGTTGAACCGTGATCTCTGGAGCGATCAAAGCGTCAAGGAGATTGTCAAGGAGAACTTTATCTTTTTGCAGGTACGACGCGACTTTTTGTGTCCTGATTGAGGCTTGAGTTCTCATCTCAACGTGATTACAACGACTTCTTCGCCATTCAAATCTGACTCGACCCTTTTTATATATCTGTGAGCACAGTTCTACTCTGATAGCGTGGAGGGCAAGAAGTATGCGGCATACTACCCACTGAAGACCTTCCCACATATTGCGATCATCGACCCACGCACAGGTGAGCCTGGAATACCATTGGAAGTAGCAAATCGCAGAGTGTACGTATGCGTATTGGCCAGTACTAACGTGAGTCAAATTTTGGTTGTACTACGCGTTTTCTTCAATTAGCCGAGAGAATGCATGTCTGGAGCAAGACGATCGACCCAGTTGACTTTCTTTCGGATGGTATGTAATTTTTGATCATGATAATTTTGTCCGCAGACTGAGACTTAGAACTATAGTCGCTAAAAGCCTGCCTTCTTCTCTCGTTGATTCTAGTCTCTGAATTTCTCGATATGCACTCGCTCACGGACTCTGCCTCAAAGCCTTCGCTGCCAAAGAAAAAGAAGATTGTCAAGGACGTATCAGACATGACTGAGGAGGAGCAGCTCCAGGCAGCGATGATGGCTTCGATGGGCGGCGATGCGTCCAGTGCCATCGACATCCCTGATGAGGAGCCCGAAGACGTTTCAACGCCATTGGAGGAAGAAGGTAGGCTTGCTTATTATTTGATTAGTATGAGGTCAATATCTTCGGCAGATGAAAGGTGCAAAGTATTAATCATCGTGTTTTCATTATTCGTGCGCTTAGATCCTCTACCTGAGGTTGAAGTTGTCGAGGAGTCCGTGTTCGATAGCATAAAGCCTGTGCGCCACGAGGAGCCTACCGATTTGGCCACCTCCACAAGAATTGGTTTCCGTCTCAGCGATGGATCGCGGTTGATGCACCGGTTCCCCAAGTCTGCACCCGTCCGTGCGTTGTTCGAATATATCAAGTCTGAAGTTGAAGATGCCCGCACTCAACAGTTTGAGGCAAGTTGATTTCTATGCCTTTTCTGACTCAAATTGCTCTTCGATGAGGTCCAGTTGTTTGCTAACCATACTCGAAATGTATTTCTGCTGTAAAATAGTTGGTCTTTATCGGCAAGCAGCTTCTGGATGACATTGACAAGACTCTCACGGAGGTTGGCGTCGAGAACGCCCAGATCATGGTTCAGATGTGAACAACCTTTTCAAGTAACGAATTAGAGTCGAGAACAGGCGCAACGCTCTTGGATGACATGCACTTTTTTTTGCAACACATCGGAGATTCGTACCCAGAATACAAACAAAAAACCCCTTCTTTTACACATACACCAGCACTCCATTCTACAGTGAACCTTGCATTGTCGTCTAGCAAAAAGCTTTTACAGAAACAAAAATATTCAAAAAAAGAGTTATCCAGCGTTTATTGTACAAGGTTGTTGTTAGTGTTTCCTGAAGAGACTGAATGTTCTCTTCCTACTTGGCGGTCCTGAAGAGCTTCTGGAAGAATGTGGGGCCCTTCTTTCCGATAGCCTCGAAGTTCTTCTTGGCAGTCTCCTTTTCCAGCATGTCGACGAGCTTTGAGTAGTAGTTGGGGTTGCTGGCGGGCGTCAACAGCTTTGGCGAAAGTGGGTACTATTAAGTCATTCACATTCAAAAGGATGGTATCAGTCAGCGTACTCAGGCAAGGATTCGTTCCAATGCCTTATCCGGCATGTTCGGTCCTATTTTCTCCTGCTCCTCAAGTGAACAGACAAACAAATAAAAATTGCTGTATTCCTGTCGTACCTTCTGCTTGAACTCGTTGTGTGTGATCTTTTGAAGGGCCTCGAGCTGCACCTGGGCGTCCTTAATTCTTGAGGCGAGGGTATCTTGGCTACCAGTGCTGGCTGTGAGGGGAGATCGGAAGGACTCTGTGACTTGGCTCCGGAGAGCGGTCTTCATGTTGCGTGTGGGGCGGATGGGATCTGCAGGCCACTTGTTGATGACGCGGAGGAATGACCGGTAGAGCGAGGGAACTGACTGTTGTGCTGTTGCTGATGCCATGGTTGATGTCTTTGCTGAATGGTCCTGAAAAGAGGTGAGTGCTGAGAAGGGCGACAGGGCCAGGTACGATTTTTGTTTATCTCAGCTGGTAAGTCTCGGGCTGGTGACTGCTTTGTAGATGATCTTAACGGGCGACATGAATGGTCAGTTGTCGAAAATCAATGCAATGCGCAGAGCTATCTGTTCGTTTCAATGTGGTTGCCTCGTTTGGATGACGCAATTGATAAAAAACTGTGGACGATCCCTGATATGACGATCTGACTGATGCCAGGGTCAACACCTGGGACCCTTGGACTAGCTGATCATGGCGTCTCGGCGAACTGGACAGTTTATGAACGAAGTGACTGCCAGGCGCGTTCATCTACAGGTTGCCAGCAATTTGCCAAGCTGTTAACGGACAAGCAAGCAAGCACGCAGCTATTTTTGCGTTTGTGTTTCTCACGCATTTGTTTTCTTTCCTTTCCTCTCATCAACTTTTTCTCACTTCTCCACAGGTCACACCATGCTTATCTCAAACTCCATCGCCCGTGGCGCGATCGGGACCCTCTCGGTCGCCACAGGACTCAGCATCCTCTTCTACCTCCTCCAGGCAACCCCCGAATACATTGAACCTCGCGCCCTAAAGTGTCTCATCCCAACTTTGGCAGCGGAAGACACCCATATCCCTGTACCCGTGATCGACCGTATTGTCTGTATCCTCCGTCCTTATTTTGAGGACAGCACGCGTACCGACTATGGTCGTCTGGTCTTGATGCAGCTGTGTTCCTTCTTGGCATCCATCATGTTCCTTTCGATCGTCGAGGCCAGTCGTAAGGGCAACCATTGGTCCCTCATGTCGTGCTCACCCTTCTCAGCTCTCTTCTCGTACCTGACCGGTATTGGTATCTACTTACCTGTCATCTTTGTCCCTCTCTCGATCAAGAGCCGCTCCCGTGTAGAGTTGACTGCTGCTGGGTCTTCTATCTCCCTGGCAAGAGTCTATGCCTTGATTGTTACTGAGGTCGCACTCTGGTTCAGTGTTGCTGTCTTGTTCGCCCCTGGACCCACTGTTGTTGGAGAAGAAAACTCGTGGATCCCTCTGAGCACTGCCGTTAACATTGTCATCATGTTCTCGCTCTGGTTCGTCTACACGCCCTTGACTTGGTTCTTCGAGCTGACAGGACTGGCCACGCTCAAAGGCAAGTCTGACGCGCAAAAGACCGAGCAGGACAGGAACGCACGTCGCCTGCTCCGAGACACCTTCTTGGTCACGGCAGGAATCAATGCAGGACTTTACTATGTTAGTCTGTTTGGCTTCTGGCACGGAACTACGCCTATCGAGCATATCCTCAAAGCCTTTGACCACGGCTTTCGCGTTGAGCATCTCATGTACGCGCCCGCGTACCTTTTACTCTGGGACCATTTTGGCGCGATTGCTGGTGGATTGTTCTGGGTTCTGACGGATGCGCAATCAATTGCTGACCCCCTGTTGTATTTGGTCCTGGCTGTCCTTGTCTCGCCTGGCTCTGCGTTGATGATCCATGCCGCTAAGAGGGAGCAGCGTCTTTTGAAGTATGTCCAATCCTTGGGCAACTCTAACAAGAAGCTCAAGACCAAGTAATCAACTTGAACACATAACAAAAATAAAAATGGAGTCGATTCAATTATTTACACTATGGTTATATTATTCAATGACCTTCGTCGGAATTGGACTCATTACCCGAGTCGGTGAGTTCCTCGCAGATGAAGCTGGACTCTGCCGAGATATCGCTGGATCGAGCTTCGACGTCCATGGCGTCCTCCTTGTCAGACTCGGACGTGTTTTCCGAATCGTCGACAATCTCCATCCTGTGGACGATATCATTGTAGTTGTGCTGTATATTTGTCGGGTCCTGAGCACGAGCTAAGTTGGTATTGACAGTATTTGCTGCAGCGGCAGCAGTGAATGTGATGGCATTTATGGTGGTGCTTGAGGCGGGTGCCCTTGATGCTGACGGTGAATCCGCCTTTAATTTCTCTGTGAATCCAGATGTCGTTGTTGCAGTTGGAGGTTCGGGTTTCTTAAATGGAGGTGCGGAACGCGGGAAGGCGGGTGGTGGTCTCAAGGGCGACGACGTATTACCACTGCTGCCATTACCGACAGGAGACCCCTTTCTGGTGCTCTTGTCCTGTACCGTACTCGACTCACTGTTGAGCACCTGTACTTGAACTCGAAATTTGTCCTTTTTGTTCGTCATTGAGAAAAATGGTGGCAAAATTGCTCTCTTAAAAAAAGGGTCTCATGAAGAAATGAGATGTCATGCGCAATGCGTCAAAACTGAACGCTGAGAAACCCTGTATGGTAAGCGTATTTTTACCTCGATAAGGGTAATGAAATCGCCGTCTTTGACCTTGGAGGGTATGTCGTTGGAGAGTACTGTGCCGTTGAGTGAAGATCGGTTGGTCCCAAGGTTCGTGATTGTGATTTCGTCTCCCTGTGAGGTCAGCTGGACTGCATTGAATGAATGACGGACAAAGAAGGAGGGTAAGTATTCATGTATTAATTACTCTTGTTTTTCCCTCAAGTCGTGCTGCTTCAAATAATCGTCTGTAAAAAGGATGCTTTGGATGCGCGTCATTTGCCTTGTTTGCGACTGATATGAGGGGATTTGACGCCTACGAAGGTGTTCCTGCCAATGATGAGTGTCGTATCCAGGAGGAGATGCACGACCTGTCCTGTCTCTATGAATGTTAGTGTTGCGACTGTCGTCATTGCCAGGATAACAGGTATTGGATTGGAATGGATTGGAGTGGATGTGCGTGTATAATAAATAACTTGTATGGATGTACGAGTGAGTAGGAGTGACAAAAGAAATAAAAGAAGCCTGAATCGATGCACAGCACACATCAATCAATTTTTCAATTGACTCGAGGGGCAGCCTGTCTTTTAGAGATCACGAATTGTTTAAAAAACGGTCGTCAAACAACCATTCTATTTCATCCCTCTTACTGCTCGAACGGACACCTCTGGTGAAGAAGGCAGTCGAGATAAACAAAAAAGAGAATGATGAATGGATAGACAATGGAACCGGTCTTCTAGAGATGAAACTGCAGGTAGAAAGGAATGAACGTGGGATAGCATAAGTCTTGAGGTCTTGATTTCCGCTGTCCTGTCCCTTCTAATACTTGGCTCCTTCTGGACCTGTTTCTCCCCCGCATTGCGAGCCCAAGCCCATCCACTGTACAATCTGCGGCGAATCACTTTTCCCGATAAATGAATTGAAAAGTCTCATTCCTGATCTTTTTTTATCTCCCCTCTCATTCTTTGCCTCTTCTCTTTCTTTCTTTCTTCCTTTCCTCACTCTCTCTACCGACACTCCCCACTCTTTCTCCACTCCCTACTCTCTCATTCTTCTTCTCATTCACAACTTTTCTATAACGATGACTGCAGGAGATCACCAACCAAGATTCACTCCATCCCAAGAATGCCGTCCCCCGCAACAGCCCGACGCCCTCACAGACTCCCAAACCGCGACCCTCGACGCCCTCCGGTCCCACATCCACGAAACCGTCGTCAAGACAGAGACTCATCGTCGATGGGCTGACGACCGCTGTCTTATCCGTTACCTCAGATCCAAGAAGTGGAACCTGCAGGAGACCAAGCAGGCCGTCCAGGAATCCATGCTCTGGCGTGATTCTTATGGCCCTAATCGACCTGATAAAGATGCACTCTGGATCGAGGTAAAAATACTGGGGGGATTTTTTTTTTGTCGGTGCGCATTAGTGCGCTTCCTTTGACTTTTTTGAGGGAACAAAGGGGGTAGCGTGCTACTGCTGTCATGGACCAATTGCACAAGAAGTGGATTAAATCAGGACATCATTCTTTTGTTCACACCACATGGATGCAAGCAATTGACCACGAGGAACAGACAAGGAAACAAGGAAAACATGGAAAAACACAAGGACTCAGGAAGGCTGATGGCAAGATGTAGAGACAAAAGCCCTACAGGAAGTCATTCTGTTCTCGAATCCAATGAAAGAACAGGCGCCCCGTTGTCCGTTAGATTTTTTTCCCTTGTTTTCTCTGCCCTTTTGCTCATTGTTGTTGGGCTTCATCATTCTTTGTTATTATTTTTATCATGTCCGATTTCTGTGTCACCCTCATTCACCGCTGAACCCCAACGGCCTCACCGCAGGTTAGCTGCTGGGCTGAATAAGGCCTACCTGAATTGCAACAATTTACAGTGGAGGGAAAAATACCAATTGGAATTCGATTGCGTCAATGATTGAGGGAACAAGAAACCAGATGTCCAGGCGGACAGAAGAATGACGCAGGGATAGCAAAAAGGAACTCACCAACATGGAACTAACTGGATCCAGCAGGATGAACCGCTTCACAGCACCTGGACATTCAAAAAAAACAAGAATGAAAAAGGGAAAAATAACTGACCCGTTCGTCGTCATGGACATTTTTTTTTTTTTGTATTTTGTTCACTTTTGCCGGAAATAGACTGCGGTGGGAAAGTTGTACGTCTCAGGATTTGACATGGAATCCCGCCCGTTGCTGTATATGAAGCCCCGCCTGGAAAACACCGCAGCCTCACCCTCTCAGATCCGTCATGTTGTCTATCACCTCGAGGTTGCTCTCGCCCTTATGCCTGAGGGGGTCGAGAACTTGTGCATCATCATCGACTTTGCAGGATCGTCCATGACCAAGAACCCTGGCGTGGCTGTCGCCCGAGAAATTATCAATGTCCTCGGAAGCCATTACCCTGAGCGCCTCGGAAAGGCGTACATCATCCATGGTATGTGCTCTGGTTTGGTTTTGCAATTGCTCTCTCTTTTCTTGGTTTATTTTGGATCTTTTCCTTTGCATTCATGCAGGTGAATGAATGATGCGATGATAGGAGAAATGACCGTAATCTATTCTCGTGGCTCACAAAATCTCATGCTTCTACTTTGCCTTCTTCTTTGGTGTGTGTATATGATAATAGCACCATGGTTCTTCTTCCCATTCTTCAAGCTGATCTCGCCCTTCATCGACCCCGTCACCAAGGCAAAGATCAACTTTGTCGACATGAAGAAACAGAAACCAAAAACAAAATCTGTCATCTCAGCCCCTTCCTCCGCAGCAGCCTCTGAAATCGAACTCCCCAATGGCGTATCATCCTCCGCGGCATCCACAGCGTCTTCCAAAAAGTCATCAGCAAACAAGGACAATAACAAGGATGGAACGTCAACGGATCAGGTCAACCTACTGGATGTGATCCCTGAGGATATGCTGGAACGGGAGTTTGGAGGTTCGTCGGATTATGTTTATAACCAGCAGGTCTATTGGGATGCTGCTGATCGGGTCTTGGCTGCTTCGAGGGCTCGTCTGGAGAATGGCGCTTCTACATCCGCGACGACCGCTGTTATTCAAGAAGCCGCATAGGCGCCATCCGCCTCCCCCATTCACAGTTCAATGTCGTCAGCATACATATCCCCCCCACTCTTCACTCTTCACTCTTCATATTTCTTTATTTCGTTTTCTCTTGTACACCTCACTCTCATCTTCATCCAAAATAAAAAGACTGTACTCTTAGACAAGCGGAGACTGACCTGAACCAATGCGATTGCTATCCTTAACTGGGATACGGGCACGAGGACAACCTGCACCTATATATGCATTACTCAGAGCTCAAGACATTCCAAATACAGCTCACAATCATCCGCAAGTGTGCGAGTAAGACTTATAAACCATCCCGCCCCACAAGAAACTAGAGCTCGCGTCCAACAAGGCAAGCACCCACAAATTGTTTGTACTCTTCAACGAGAAAAGGGAAAGCTCTGTCTCGGCAGAGTCAAGAGGTTTTTATTACAGGTATTAGAAGTTAAGAATGATAATAATAGCATGATGGATAAGTAAAGAAGAAAACGAAAGAAAAGGGGTTGCTGATGGGAGTGGTATGTGCATGATGTTTGTTTTTTTTTGAGTTGGGCAAATGCATTGACAGGGGGGGATAAACACACGGTTGTATATGTGCGCAAACAAAAGAGGGAGAATCAAGAGAGAGGGAAAGAAAAGTGGGATGATTTTCCCGCCTCCGCCCCCTTCTTTCGCTTCTGCCCTGTCCTATGCAATGTCAATCCATCCATAGATCGTTTTTAACGTCTCTGCTTAGTGTTGTGGTGAACGTGTTCTGGAGCAGTGACGGTCTCCTCCTCATCCTCACTACGGTCATCAACAACGCCTCCCTTGCTGGCAAACATCTTGTACACAATCCTGAAGATCGACCACAGCCAAAAGAACATCAACGACTGGAGAACCAAGAGGAGTCCAATGATGGTGTAATGTGTTGTCTTGGAGTAGAAATCGCCAGCGTAGACGGTCCAGGCATAGATGATGTGACCGTACAGGAAATGGCGGGTGTAGATCCAGATGAACATGAAGCATGCAAAAACGGGGTCGCAGATGCTGTCGGGCATTCCAATATACTTTAAGCACTTGCCCAAGGAGAGGACAATATCCGCGAGATCCATTGACACAAAGACGGCGGTTCCGAATGTTGTCACGTCCAGCAAGAATGAGCAGATAATCAACAAGACCGTAACGAGATGGTGGCTACATTGTTCAGTCGACAGGTACAAAAGAGTGTAGGTTAGATACTGTCAAATCAATTGATTCTCGATTCTAGCATAATTATAAAACGCTCTTGAATATACAAGAAGAAAGGAATGGACGGAGCTGACGAACCTGATCATGGCCAAAAAGTCCTTGCGAGGAGCCTCAATGCAGAGGACAAACATCTGCTGGATCCAGAACGAGAACTGAAGCCAATAGTAGTACTTGGTGATGACAGGCAGGGCAGTGAGAGGGTAGCTGTCAAAGAACTGGTCGGTGTGGAACCACACAAACCAGTTGTTCCATGTGGGAGTCAATTGGATGCAGTACTACAGAAGAGAATGAAGATGAAAAAGGGTTTGTTGTTAGATTCTACTGCGATCGTGTGTCACTTTGCTGCTGGCTTTATGTTTAACCCTGTTCTCCTGTATGATCTAATGTTGAGTGCAAGGTTTGCTGTCTTCTGCCTGCCTGTTCCAGACACCTGCTAAAAGCTGATTCAGGTGAAAAATAGGTTCAGCCGCTGACAAAAACCGACAGCACACAAGAAAGAATATTTCAAAGGGCGAAAGGTATGACCGGCCCGAACAAGACAAAAGAAACAAAAACAAGACACAACCAGTGTATGCGTCTCCTGGCACGGGTAATCGCATTAGGATAATGAAGTGGATGGGCTGAGGCTGCGTCAGAAAGATAAAAGAAAAAAACCTTACCATGCCAAGAACCCAAAAGCAGGAGTAATAGATACAGATCCAGCCCTGTTCCGCAAAACGAAGAATCGAACGGTCGGTTGTTGCGCCGAGACGGGCAGCCATGGGCATCAGGATATATGTCATCACGGCGGCTCTTAGGAAAGTAAACGCCGTGACCCAGAACAAGCAAAAGTACATATCTTCCCATGATTTCTCGTATGTGTTGGTGACAGGGTCATATTCCTGGAAGAAGAGAAACTTTTTGGCGAATGAGTTTGGGAAGAGGGCGTATGTCCCCAGGATTGTCAGGATGGCAACCAAGGGGGCATCTATTCAGACGAAAGAAAACAGACAGAAAAAAAGGAGGGGGTTAAGAGGATGGAAAACAGATACAGGATGAGGAAAGAAAAAAAGTCCAAGAGGTGAGATTCCTGTTATGGATTGGTGTGTGAGAGAAAACAGACGATGATCGTCATCCCAGCGTATCTGCCTTGTGCTTGTGCTTGTCCTTGTCAACGAGGTATCCAAGCACCAATTGCTCCACCAGTTTATTGCGAGAGAGCAAAAGAAAAGGGGATGACAACTCTCGACAGAGGAGAGATGTTCGATTATGAGTTTCAGTCCTGCTACTATCGGAAAAAAAACTTTTCATCTTGAACTGAGTCCAGTCCGGCTTCATCCATCATCATTAGTCGTCCCGAACAAAGTAGAAATGCCTCATGTCACTGTGCGCTTTCAATGTCCAATGGATAGCTTGTCATTTGTTACGAAAAGGAGTAGTTACCGATCTGATGTCTGGCAAGTGTTCCTAAGAGTCCCTTCCTGTGCTGGACTTTTGGCTGGATAGACTTGTTGCTGGAATAGAGCGGTTTCTCGTGGGTGTGCTGGGACCCGTGCGAGGCCTTTGCTGAAATGGAGGACATTAAGGAGCTGGAATGGACAGTGGAATGAGAATGAGAATGAGGAATGAAGCAAGGAAAAAGAAGAAAGTAAGAAGGGAGGAGGAGAGTGGAAGAAGATGTTAGAAGCAGCAAGAAAAAGAAAAAAGTAAAAGAAAGAAAAGAAGAAAAAAAAAGTGGCGTGTGGGATGCCTCGCCCTTTAAGGGAAAATGAAGCAGCCGAAAAAAAGCTTAATCTGCCCAAAGCCAGTTCTCCGCCCGTCAAACCTCGTATGTTCCCCTTGCCTGCTGCGCTTTACTTTTCTTTGAAATCGATAGATTCCCGGGTCCAAGCAGCCAGCGGGGAAAGAGAAAGAAAGACGTCCAATGACGCATCATCCTGCTTCACTTCTTTCTCCCTTTCTTACTTGCCTTATACTTTTTTCATCTCCTCGATCATCCCGCCATCTTTATTTCGCTCTTCCTCGCACTCGTTTAAACAATCGTTTTTGCACCCCCTTCGTTTTATCTCGCAATGACCGCATTTGGACTCGAGAGAAGAGAGCGGATCGGGTGGATGGCTCCCATTTTTATTCAAGGTGCTGGTGTTCGTAAACGTTTTGCCGTCAAAGTGTCTTGCCTCCTTGTATGGAAGATACACTCGACTGAAAACATGGGCTCAAATTACAAAGTAGAAAACAACGTGCGATGTGCGATGGGTATGTCTATGTGTCCATCTCGACATTACTTCCTCTTGAGGATATTTAGGAAAGGGGGGGGGGGGAAACTGGCAGGACTTGAAGTATAGTGGTGGAACATAGCGGAAAAAAGACAATTTGCAATCAACCGTTTCTCACTTTCATCCATAAAAAACAAGGAATGTAGAGTTGTCGATTTCAAGGGGTGAGCAATTGGGATGGACGGCATGGAGGGCTGTTTTTGATACTACTTCTGTGGAGGTGAGTGAAGGGAAAAGTCCAAACGGCACAAGGCGTTTAAGAGCGAGATAAACAAACGAACGTTGGGAAAAAGGGTTCGCGAGGCGGATGGGCAAAGCTGTCAAAAGAAGAACCATTAAAAATCTCAAGCTGTGGAGGTTATGAAAGCATGTGATTGGGAAAAAGAATGCAAGATGGTATTTTATTAATGGAAAACTAATAGATAAATGCGTTGTATAATATGAGTGTTGGTTCGTTTAGGCGACGACGTTCTTCTCGTTGTAGGTGGTGCCAGGCTCATCGATAAACTCCTCCTTACCCTCGGCGGCTGCTGCTTCGAGCTCTTCAGCATTCTGATCCTTGGTGAGATCGACGTGCTTCATGAAGAGTGTGCAGATACAAGCAAAGGCGGCCAAGGAGACAGACAAGATCGACATTAGCTTCTGTGAGTCACCCCAGGCTTCAATCATCTGGCGCTTGGTAGTGGGGTCCAATCCAGCAATGTAAGTAATATCGTTCACGGCAAGGAACTCATCATAAGGACCAGTGACGCGCTTTGCAAGGCGCTTGGGCAAGTATTGGGTCCAGACACCTCCAGCCAAAGCGCTACCAAAAGCGCTTCCGAAGGAGCCTAGAATCTGGGTCACACCAACCACAACGGCAACGTCCTTGCGATCAACAGCACCAGTGACGGCGACTGAGGCAGCAATGTTGGCCATACCACCAGCAGCACCGACAATAGTCTGGGAGAGGACAACAAAGGCATCCGAGGAATCTGGGGCACGGGCGGGGATCATGAGACCGATGCCGATGGTGTGGACGATAATACCGATCCAGATGAAAGGGCGGAGGATCTTGAAGCGCCTCATCAACAATCCTGTGATGGTCTGGAAGACCAAGTAGGCAACCTGGTAGCCACGCTCGAGCATAAGGGCGGGTTGGAGAGTCAAATTGCGAGAGACCATAAGGTAATAGGTGTAGTACTGCCAGTTCATGGCAGGCATGACGGTCATAAAGAACATGACGATCAAGCCTCCGAAGCAAGTGGGATTGGTCCAGATACGCATGGGCATAATGGGGCGGTTGGTGTACTTGACTTCCCAGAAGACAAGGAGACAGTAGCAGACAATACCGGAGCAGAACATGCCCAAGATCTTGGGGTTCTCCCAGTTACCCTCGAACGACTTGGCGAGGATCATGGGCAACAACGAAAGTGACATGGCGAGGGTGATCAACAGGGCTCCAACGGCATCGAATTCGTGCAAAAGCCAGCCGATCGAACGGTGCTCCAAGGTAACACCGCGGTTCTGAGCCTTTCTTTGCAAGTACCACAGGGGTGTCAGTACAGCGATGGCACCAAAAGCCGAGAGGACAGAGACAATGATATAAACGTTGCGCCAGTTCGCACCGGGATAACTGGTCAAGGGATCGGCCAACAAGGTGGTGGTGAAGATATTCATGGCTGAAGGGAGATCCCAGAGAGAAAAGACAATACCACGGTTGAGCAAGGAGGTAGTATCTGTTAAGCAGGAAAAAAGAAAATATCATTGCGGGTTAGATTGCGAGATAATGGTACTATAGCGGGTTATGGTTTTCATAACGGCAGGGTAATCGAATTGCACAAAATATAAAAGAAACAAACTTACCAGCAATCAAGACTTGGGTAAGAGTGAGCATGCCGGTGGAACCAATACCGTAGAAGATCTGTCCGAGGGCAAGCTGGAGAAATGACTTGGTGGTGCCCTGGATAATATAGCCAACGATGTAGAAAACCATGGCGAAGGTCAAGGACTGGGCACGTCCGAAGACATCGGATACCTTGGTGTAGAAGGGGACCAAGGCGGCAGACAGAATCTGAAGGATGGTGGGCAAGACACTGGCAAGCGAAGTAGCTTGGAGCAAGTTGGTGACATAGGGAAGGCAGTTGTACATCAGATTGACCTCAAACGAGTAGACAAAAGCTTGAATCAAGACACTATTGTTATTTAAGGAGGATGAAGGGAGGGAAAGTTAGACATAAAACGCTTTTCCAGGAATCCGTAACAACAGTGCAGCATTACGACAACAGCTCCGCATGTCGCCCAAGCAAAGCAGCCCAGCAGATAGATTGTTGAACAAACAAAAAATACATGGAAGGGGTTTTATTGCCGACTCTTACCCGGCGATCAGGAACATATATTCCTTACGGGACCAGTGGGAGGGATCCAAGATCTTGGAGACAGGAGTAGAGTTGCGCACCTGGGTAAAGACCTCGGTAGACGCACCCATGACTTCTGGCTTTTGGCTGTGGCTCATGGTGGTATATGGGCGGATATGTGTGAGAGTGAGCCGTGTAGAGGAAGGAGAGTAAAAGAGGTGAACAAGAGGAAGGGAAGAGGTGAACGGAAGGAAGGGAAGAAAGGGGGGAGAGTGTGTGTGGAAGAAGAGAGGAGGGGACTTGTAGCTGCTGAAGGATGGCTGGCTGACGGAGGGTCAAAAGAAAAAAAAGAAAAGAAAAAAAGTGGGCGATCTGTCCACTTTTTATGCTTTGAATGATGGACAAGCGATGGTTAAGAACATATAAGGGCAGATCACCCGGTAACAATGCTAGTTGGGTCCCAGCCCGCCCATTGTTCTAAAGGGAATAGAGAAAATGAGCAGATCCAATTCATTGCCGTGTATGTATGTGTGCGTGTGTGTGTTATCTTGTACATTTTCCTGCGCAAGTTTACGCTGAGTTAAGAGGTTTCTCTTCCATTGGCATTCATTAAAGGAAAGAAAGGAAAAGGATGAGACGGCCGGTCTGACCCTTGTTCGACTCCTATGCCCGCCGCACTCTGTGTTCTTCCTCTATTTTCTTTCTCAGCCAAAAGGGCGAATTAGTGGAGAGAGAAGGGTGAGAAGAGGAGTGGGAAAGTTACAGAGACCACCCGAGGGTCCTGCAGCTGTTTGTTGCGTCCATATGCAAACCAACTGTTAATGAGTGAGCTGAGTGGGTTGAGGAAAGAAGAGGAGCAACTTTGTCTCCGACTTGTGTCCAGCGAAGAGAAGAAGACGTTCGAGAACAGGTGGCCGTTTATGGTGTGTCAAGGATGGGAGGGCTTGCTTAGAGTAAACAAAAAACAAATACCATCTGATAAGTGAAAAAAGGAGAATCTGGACCATATCAGATGGACGGGGTTTTTTATCAGATGGTGAATTTTTTTGTAGGAGGGGGAATAAAAGGCGGGCGGCATAGATCATAAACCCTTTTCTTTACTGAACTGGCTCTAAACAACAGGGTAAAAGCACCTGCAAGTTAGGCGTTTGTCAAAAGAAAAAAAAAATAAATAAATAAAAAAAAAAAAAAAAAAAAAAAACTAGGGTGAGCCCAGTTTTTTTATCCTCCCTTTTAGCTGAGTTTCTTTACCCATGTTGAGTTTGCCTCCTTTTACCCTTTTCTCTCGCGCCATTTTCTTGGCAAGGCTGGGCATGGCAGGCCGTTTTTGAACATCAAAAAGGAGCTTTTAACCAGGACGCAACAAGAAAAAGGAACAAAGAAAACGAGAGGTCGGGGTCGTTGTGGTACTTTAAGGCGCAATATGAAAACACCACAAGTTGGCCAAAAGTGGAAAGGTGAAAAGAAAAGTGAGAAGGTTTCCATCTCGTTTTTTGTGTGTTTACAGTGGCAGTGATTCATAACTCAATGGTTCCTCCCCCACGCACCACCCCTTATTTCCCCTTTTATTCCGCTGGGAAGCAAAAGATAAAAGTGCGGCGTCGTTTTGTCTTCTCTATTGTAAGAGCGCGAAAAAAAAAAAAAAAAAAAAAAAAAAAATAGACGGACTCGATCGGCTAAGTTTGACCAGATGTAAACACAAACAACGACAGCAACATTACGGCATTACTGACATGGGGCACCTGTGGACGCAGAAGTTATCAGATTTTATTTTTCAGCTGAGACCGTTTCTCAACCAAGAAGAAAAATTATCAGTGAGCGACTTATCTGATCCACGCGCTAGGTCAATGTAAACAATAGCAAAGAAACACTGAATAAAAAACAAAAAAAAAAAAAAGCTAGACTAGAATGAACAAGCAGCCCTTTGTGTTTGTTGTGGACTTGATGGCGTCGGGTATGACTGAATTCGTCCCGGTCGGACTACTAAAGGGTGGAATCGGATCCAGAGCTGGGCGGACTAAATTCATTTGCCGGGTATTCTCGATTTGCTACTCTACCATAGTTTATTATCCCTCCAATCTGCCATTCATGACTAGATCAGCACGTTGTGCGAGAGGTTGGAACGATCTATTTGAAGAGCAGGGATAAACAGTGCAATCAGACTACGCCCAGTCATTTTCACCTCCCTTTCTGTAGATCTCGTTTTACTCCTCGTTGTGTCTTTTTTCCTGTAGGCGAAGTCTCGCTAGTATTCTAGTGCCTTTTTTGAAAGATTGTATCATCATTGTCTATGTTTTTTGCTGTGAACCCGAAGTGATGATGAAATGACTCCAGTCAAAGGGGCGGACTAGAAAAAGAGCTGCACTGTAGATGAAACCTCCTCAGGGTCTTACAACGCACGCGAGTGGCTTCAGGTCGAGGTCAACAGAACATAGAGAAGTAAAAAAAAAAAAAAAAAAAACCAGGAAGGAGTAGAAGGAAAGAGGAATGATCTAAGCGAACGCACGCGCATCAGAACCTTTTTCTTTTTTGTTTGTTGCCCCTGTTATTTTATTGTTTTTGCGATCGGACAGAAATATAATCTGCACACGCAGGGAAGAAACCTTTACTAACCCATATGTACCTAAGTAACTGGTGTGCAGGTCGCTTTGGAACGTCTAGATTGGCGTGCATGTCTTTTGTGCTTGTTATGTGCATGCGTCGGTGTCGGTATATGTTTTGCTTGTACCCTTGCGGATAGATGGATTTCATGTGAGGTGCATCTATGGCGGCGTGCCAATGTAGCGGAAAACAGGGTAGATAGAAAAAAGAATAGATACAAAAAGGATAAGAATTAGAGGAATACAGAGAAAAGAGCGCTAGAAAGATCCAAGAATAAAGAAAGTAGAGAAAAGGAAAAGGAAAGAACGGTACAGCATAGAGTGCAAGGTGCTGTAGTTATAACCCAGGCCTATTGAGCCTGAGTCGTACACCAGTTTTTTTTTTGACTTTGATCAATTTCGCGAATGGCAGGCGAGGCGTTTGTGGAATTCCACAGGACTCCAACTCACGCGACACAGGGGCAGGATAGGGAACATGAGGGAAGGAAAAGTAAACAGAGCAAAGAGGGAACAAAGGGGACGTAGAAAGAAAGAAAAAAAGAAGGAACAAGGGGGACAAGAAAGAAGTGGTGTGAAAGGCGCAGGGTGCGGGCTTTGTTAAAGGCAGCTTATCGGGGCGTATATGAAGAAGAAAGTACGAACAAGGGATCAAAGTAAGGGCGCACAATTTTTCATATGTGAATCCACATCAACCCCTCAGCCTTTATCCACACCCATTCACACGCACGCACACTACATTCTCGCATCGCCCTCATTTAGTCGGGGTGTCTGCCAGTGTCCATATGGACCACAATTCCTCTTTTGGGGTGTTTAAATTCGCAAGTACTGTTGAGTGCGAAAGGATTGAAGGTGTCTCTTCAGACGGTACCTTTATTCCTGTAGCAACAGCCGTGGCGGATACCTTTTGTCTCTATTATTCATTCAATTGAACGCACTGTATGCACTTTGAGTCCCCACAGTAGGCGTCATTTCTTTCCCCCTTCCCCTGAAAGAAAATAAACATTCTGGCCAGTTTACAGGTCTACTGGGCGGACTTTTGATTAAAGTGCAGAACAAGACATGAACGATGTCATTCATGGGCGTAAGGATCAAAGACCAAGAGAAAAGGCAATGACGGATAGAGGTGGATCATTAACATGATTACAATGCGCCCCTTTATCCGCTGTGCTCGTCCTCCCTTCCCTCATCTCTTGTCTTTGGAGTACTTGTTACGTTATTTCCTTCTGTTACATTGAACCTTTAGTCCTTTGTCCTTCTCCTCACCTCCACACATCCGGAATCTAATTCCTGTCCCCACCTCTTCTTTCACCCTGCTCTCATTCCTTCATCTCTTCCGTTCATCATCTACACACACCCTCTCATCATCGCCAACAACGACGGCTAACAACAAACGGACGCCATGGCAACACTAACAACAACGACATTAGTTCGTCCACATCCCGAAGCCCGCCTCCTGAATCGCCCAGCCTTGATTGAATACAAAAACATGCGCTTCCTCGTCTCGGATGCCCCCGCAGACAGCAACCTTCCTCTCTACATTAACGTAAAACCATTACCTTCCTGGTAGTCATCCTGACTTTTTAGCATCACTTACTGAGCGGAAAATAGTATCGCACCCACATACTCACGAAACCTACGGCTTTTCTCACTTGCCTATATAAACTAACAGGAATTCGAGAAACATCGTTCACGGAACGTGGTCCGCGTGTGCGACCCCACCTATGGAACTGCGGCCCTGGACAAATTGGGCATCAAAGTCTTTGTACGTCTCTCCTCTCGCTCTGCCTTCAATCACTAGTTTCACATATGCGTACCACTCACCTTTCACTTAGTGGCGCAAGGTTCCTCTCCTGAACAGCAATCTTCAATTGCGAAACTAATCTGGACAATCGTCTACTTCACTGCTTGTAAAAACAGGATTGGCCTTTTGGAGACGGAGAAGGACCACCACCACATATCACCCGCGACTGGCTCCACCTCGTCGATAGCGTCTTTGGTAAGGACGAAGGACAGCAACCCACAGAAACCATCGCCATCCACTGTGTCGCCGGACTCGGACGGTAATAACGCAACTAGTTTTCTATTACATTTGGACACAATGTCATACCTCAAGTCCCATGTTGACACAGGTCATCTTAACCTCCCACGTCTCTCCCCTTTTCTTAATCTTTCCTATGTGATAGCGCACCGCTTTTGGTGGCGATTGCGTTGATCGAGGCAGGATTGACCCCAGAGGAGAGTATTGCCCGCGTGCGAGAGAAGCGGCGAGGCGCACTCAACAATAAGCAAGCTAAATTCATCATGGACTACAAGCGCAAAAAGTCGCGTAAGTCAAAGTGCACCATCCTCTAATAACTAGTTCTAATTTAAAGCCAGGTAGCACATGCCTCATTTACACGCACACACATACACAAACACACTCCATACTCAGCACACGTTGACATGCAAAAGAAAGTATCCTGTTTTTGGATAAGAATAGAGATGATATACAATTAGAAGCGATAGACCACATCCACCTCATTCAGTTCATACCATAGTACATGTAGCAATGCCGCAAATTATCTAACTTTCTTATCCAAGCAAGCCAGCAAAACACATTTATTAAGTATTTGTTTAGACGGAAGGAAAGGAAAAAAAGAAAAAAAAAAAAAAAAGAAAAAAGAAAGAGGAGGGTGACAGGGGGGCGAAAAAGAGAGAGATACTATGAAAGACATGTGTTTGGAGATTTCTCTCAACGATTCTATGAAACACGAAAAGAAAAAACTAGCTGTACAGCAACAGAAAAAACATAACAAGAGACATGACGAAGGATGAAAAGAAAGAAAAAGAGAGAAACAAGAAAGAGAGGCAAAGAACTGACATGATAAAAAGACATAAGAACATGAAGAAAAAACTAAAAGTGGCTCAAAGGTCGAGAGGCAAGAAGGAAATGACATACACATCGTTGCCAGAACTGACAACAGCGCAGTGCTCGTTGCACTCCATGGTCGTGTAGAATCGATTCCGAAGAGCGCTACTCAGAACAGCTTCGACTGCCGGTCCATGAATCTGCTTGACCCGCTTGGTCGCTCGTGTGTATACGGAGATCTCATCCAAACGTGTACAGTGGTTTGGTAAAAACACTCCGTAGGAGTTGCGGGCAGAGGTTGTTCCATGATCAAGGGAGCGATAGGTCCTTGGCAGACAGTAGAGACTCGCGAGACGCGGGAATCGTGTGGGTATAATCGATCGCTCCACATCAAACGCCTTCTCCGTCGTCCCAACGCGCTGTCGTATCTGCGAGAGGAGGCTATTGGATGTTTTCCAAACCCGGCCTGATGTCGATCCTGACCGCAATGAGTTAGGCTGTGGTGGCTGAAGATGTCTGTGTGAGATTGAACTGTTGAAGGGTCGGTCTGCCATCGGGCGACTTCCTGAGTCAGACATGGCATGGTTAGACCATCTTGGCTGGCTGGCACTGCTCAACATCGTATTGCTGGCAGAGGAGCCAAATGTAGGCTCCCGCTTTGCTCCTGAGGTGAGATAGTCGAGCTGAAGTTCGTACTCGTAGACTGCATCTCGAGTCGAAAACATGACTTTGTCGCCGTGAATTGTGGGTGTGAACTGTATCGCTTGAGTTGCATGAGGCAACAGAATGCGTTCGACAATACACGAACGTGCAAGGGAATACACCAATGTTTCGCCGTTGGTACTCGCGCTGACAACATATTTGTGGTCCAGAATGCTAATGTGGATGACCTAAAAACGCGTGAAAACATGGCAATATTAACACATGTGTTTGTGTGTGTAACCCCTGCTCCTTGGAAATTTGATCCATGATACTGTCGCTCAACGTGAAAAAAACACGCTTAAACAACTTACATCGCCTTCGTGTGCTTGATATGTCCCAACAACTTCCAGTTCCGTTCTCGAACTCCAATCAAAGACAGTGACAACACCATCGCACTGGCCATATCCGATATAGCGCTCGTCCATGTAGATAAAGCTGGCAATCTGGGGCATGGCTTCGTCATCCTGTAAAATCATCTCGCCCGTCGTCGTGTCCCATATACAGAGCGCGCTACAATTGAAACGTCAATGTTAGTAACAGAGAACGCTATTGATCAATATTACATAACGGTAGGTATGCGAAGATGTTGTGATGATAACTCACCCAAACGAGGTCCTTGCGCAAACGGCACCCGCCTTCTCGGACTGAGAGACACAAGTCAGAGATTGTGTTGACCGGAGCACTTGCTTGCACTCCAAGGTTCGCAGGTCCCAGACGCGAAGTGTCGAGTCAATTGATGCCGTGACGAGCGACCAGATGGACATCTCTAGGCTTGAAACGAGTCCGGTATGACCCTCGAGCACATGGACTGACTGTGGGACGGCATCGGCCCAGTTTTGTTTGACACGCAAGCTGTTTCTGTGCAAGTATTGGTAGTAGGCGAGCCATGGGATAGGTGCTTGTCGTCCTTGGAGATGAGCAGGTGAATAGAGCGAATGCTGCGTGCTCTTGACTCTCCAGATGGCATTATCGGTCGAGATTCTGTAATAAAACTTTCCAACCTATAGGTTTTTTTTTTTTTTTTTTGTTCAATTGATTGGGGAAGGCGCAGGAAGAGAGATACAGTGTAGGATTACAAAGATAGAGATAGCCAGAGAGAGAGGGGGAGAGAGAGAAAGGGATGGGGGAGGAGAGAGAGGAGGGAGAGCAAGGAAACCTGTGTTACTAAAGAGCGGGAGGTCGGTGCATGCATGTACCAGCTCACGGTTGGCCACCTGATATGTGCGGTTTGCTTACCTGGGCCACACGGGAGAGGTCCAGTGCGTCGAGATGGCTAGAATGTCGCAGTAAGACAACATCGACAACAACAATAAAACAGCAGCGAATGAAAATGTAAACGGGAGGCGGTAAGCCGGGACATGAGCCGTCCAATAAAGTATGCTGGTCAGTTGATGGGAAACAAACAAGTAAAATGAACTACGCAAGCCAAGAGACACAAAGCTTGCTACGGCAAAAAAAAAAAGCGACAAACCTCCTCAAAAAAAAAAAAAAAAAAAAAAAAAAAACTTACCATAGGATGTGAAAAAGGAGTTCCGAGGGAAGGCTAGATAGACGATCCATCCCGGCTGTCGATTGGCTGTTGGTGCTTGTACGCTCGAGGGCAAAGGCACATGACGCTGGCTCGCGCGGATACAATGCTGGACCCAGAACAAGGTGGGGCTCTGAGGGATAGTGAAGAGTCGGAGCTGGGGCGGATGGTGAGTTGACAAACACTTTGGTTGCATCCGACAAACGGGTAATCTCACCGGAACGAGTCCGAGCGGGGTCCCGAGTCGGATGGCCTTGTCTGGTGGATGCTGATGTTGCTTTGGTGGTCTTACTGTTGTAGGTGGAGGCGAAAGTATTTGTGTTGTAACGATGGCTGTTGCGGTGGAAGACTACATCGGGTGCAGGTGTGGATGAGACGTCCTCCATCGGAATTGGTTCTGCATGTGCTTCTGCTTTTGTTTGTTGTTGTTGTTGTTCTTGTTGGTGCTGCTGCTGCTGCTGCTGCTGCTGCTGTTGTTGTTGTTGTTGTTGTTGTTGCTGTGAAAGAGCTTGTTCTGATGATGGACAGATATCCATGTAAACCTCGGTGGTGGCAACGAGTGGTTGCAGGGATGTTGCTGCCAGGATGTTTCCGTCATTTCTGATAGCATTATGGCTGCGACGAGGAGAAGGAAGGGTTGATTCACAAGTAGTTGTACTAGTGGGTGCAACTATTGTAGCCGTAGTTGTGGTTGCTGCAGCAGCAGCAGTGGCTGTTGCTGTTGTTGCATTAGGAGAGGACTTTGCAACGGGAGGCGTATGAGACTTGAAGTAAGGACGTGGCTTTTTGAGGTTTGCGATGGTGAGGTGGTGGGCGAGGGGCGAGTCTTTAGGAGGGGAGCAAGAAGGCGAGGTGGTGGAGGAAGAGGAAGAGGATGAGCCACCGCCAATCCCGCTGTGGACGAATTGATCTCGCTCAGCCTGGAGTTGCATCGCAGCAGCAGCACCGTCGAGAAGGGACAGGAGAACGAGGAGGAGCTAGATTGTTTAGAGAAGAGAAGGAGATAAAAGTAGGGATAGGTATATGATGGGAGTGGGGTAAGATTGGGGTAGAGATTAGGGTAAGGATAGGGATAGGGATAGGGATAGGATGGGTGGGAGAGTTGAAGGAGGAGAGATGGGCCGAGGAAGGAAAGGAAAGGAAGGGGAAGAAAGGAAAAGGGAAGGGATGATGGGAAGGAGAGAAGGAGAGAAAGAGAGGGAATATTATGAAAATGATTGTGAATGAGAACAAAAGGTACAAAAGGCGATTGGGTCAACTTGGGTAAAAAGAGAGAAGAGAGAGGGACTGAAGAGTGACAAGGTTGTTGTGGGCAATAAGGGGAGGGGGGAGAGAGGGGACAAGAAGGGAAGGGACAAAGAGTCAAAGGGAAGAAGGGAAGAAGGGAAGAAAGGACAAAGGGAAAAGTAAAAACAGAAGCAGAGGAGGAGAGAAAGTAAAAAAGCACAAGACACACACACACAATAGGATACATACACAACGAGGTACACCCTTCGACTTCGCTCTGTTTTTGTTTGTGCGTGTTTTATTATTTTTATTTTTCTTTTCTTTTTTTTTTTTGTATTTTCTGAGCGCCACGAGTGCGCTGATTTCGAGTATTGTTTTTTCACAAGAAGCACTCCAAGGATGGGCATCATCCCGTCCACACATATTTTATACAGTTTCAACAGCAAACAACGCCTTTTCAATTCTATTCAACAACAGCTACAATTGTCCCATGAACTTACCTGACCAAAACCCGATTTGCATTCAAGCACTGTTCCTTAACAACAGCGAAAACAACCTGCTGACAGAATGAAGACAGCCACCAAACAACCCCAACTTCGGCCAAATGGGCTCCTCGTCGGCAGGGTCCTGCGGGATAGCCAGCACCGTTAGTGGTCTGCATCCAACAACTCTCACTTACATCCTCATCTGTTTTTTTTTCTTTTTGTGTTTGCTCTCAAAAAGACATAAAAAAAGGCATTAAAACGATTGGCCGATTGAAGCCATCGTTCTTTAGGTCTTTAGCCCAACACATTCGTCCCCTTCCCTTCACCCCTGTCCACTGTTGCCTACCCTGCTTGCATATTCAAAAAAAAAAGAACTCCCATCATCATCTTTCTCCTCCCCCCCCCGCCTACACTCGCTCCTTTTCCCATCCTTCCTTCCCATCCTTCCTTCCACTTCCCCCCCCTTTGTACCATTTTCCCTTCGATGACCGTGGGAGAGTCGTTCCTTCAATCATCTCCTTCCTTTTTCCTCTTACTCCAAACCATTGGCCAGAACAATCTCCTGCTCACTTTCACTCTCCTATTCTTTTTCAGACTCGCGTTCCAGGCCTAAGCCATATATGCAGTTTTTATCTCGATGAACATTGAATACGCCTGCATTCATAGTAGCCGAGGGATGTGCGCTTATGATATCCTTTCCTAAAAGAACAACCATACCTTGCTTTTATGTTGGATATGCCTGATCGGTTGTATTTTTATTTTATTTTTCACTCGTCTAGTTTCCCCAACTTTCCACAACATAAACAGCGAAGGTTACCGATGTTTTTCCACTTATTATTGCTCAATTCAGTCCTTCTACCCTTCTCCCTGTGATATTGGCCAATTTTTTATACTTCATACAGGCTAGAAGGTGGACTTCGTACCTGAAGAAAACAACAGAGGAGGTGTTGTAACATAGTTCGACATAGACGCAGGGTAAACCACATCTTTACGGTATCAATAATACGCCTTCGCTTCAAAACCCTAAAACCACTTACTGAAAGCTGAGCCTCATTCAGATTGCTTCATCTCCTGCATTATCTTTTCTTTATATCCTTACCTGTCGTAGATCATCGGAGTAACCGTGTCAAAGAAGGGCAGATATTTGACCTGCTTTTCATGTCTGACCCGTTATTTGATTGGCTGGTCCTGTTGACCCCACGTGCCACTTTGAACAAGAACCGTTGGTGACGACAACCACCATGGTTGTCTTTTTCCAAAGAGCCGAAAGCCAGTGGATTGACACCTCTTTTCTTTTTTAAGACCTTTCCTTCTTTTTTCCCTCTTACATTCTTTCTTTCCTTCTTCTCTCTTTCCATCCACTTAACACTCTCCACCTCCTAAACCCAACCTTCTCCAAGCAAGACCCCCCCGTTCCGTCCGCCCGCTCGTTCCGCCCGTCCGTCCATCGGTCCTTTACCTCGTTCAACTCTCAAGCATAAAACCTAGGAAATATAACTGCCACCTTCGTCACGGACACTCAATCCCACATTCACGGACCCTATCATCATCCTTCGACAACAAAGCAGAGTCAATCAGGAAACACAAGACACCTCACAAGTAACCAACAATAAGCAGTCGGCAACCAAATTCATACAATGGATTCTACAACGCAACAACAGCATCACCACATCGTCGCCCCTGAGCACGAGATCCCTGTCGTCAAGATCCTCGTCGTCATGGGCCTTTGCTTCTCTCTGATCGCCTCAATCCTCTACCTCGGCGTCCAGTGGATCATCCGTGTCGGCAAAGCCGAACATGCCGCCAAACAGCTCCCTCACCAACAGCAACAGCAAAGCATGAAGAAAAAGGACGATTAAAGAACTCCAGGGAGGGCTTTTAGACAGAAATCAATGAGAGACGGACGACTTGGGGGAGTTTTCGACACTACCTTGGCTTTTGTCGACGTTTGCTCGGTCCAAGTTGTTCCATGCCTTACTCCACTCAGGAATATAATATTTTTCTTTCCTCCGCCCTCTTCTTTCCCATTTTCAAAAAAAAAAATCTATCCAACCCTGAGCTGGACGATACCCCTCTTCCTTCCTTTTTTTCCCTTCCAACGATAACATAATAAAACAACTCCCATTCGATAAGCAATATGTGTTTTTTTTTTTTTTTTTTTTTTTTTTTTTTTTTTTTTTTAAGACAACAAAGCAAGAAACAATGATTAAGATAAAAAAAGGAAACTTTTTACTATTGTACAATTGAAAATGGGGATGGAAAAAAAAAATGGTGGGGTAGGAATGGGTCATAAATGAAAAAAGATATTAAAAAAAATGCAGTGATGGTGGCAATGCTTGCTTTGCTTGTATCTTGTAGTTCGCTCACTTGCTGTTCGGGCTGGTGTCGCCGATCAAAAGCACAGGGGTTTGTGCCCTTTTTTTTCACAGCAAGTTGTTCTTGAAGGATCGCATGCGACCCATGCGGGTCATAGGACTGTCCTTCTTGGTCACAACACTGACCATATTCAGTCCGCCACCTCCACCTCCGCGGCAGCCCAAAGCTTCATCCTCACTGTCGTCGCTCATCACATGAGCCCCTCCTGGCCCCACTCCGCCTGGTCCTCGCTGATGAGTCTTCTTGCGTCGGCGAGAATGCTTGATCGATCGAGACGATCCCATCCGACTGGGACCTCGAGACCCGTTCGACCTCATGCGGATCGGCATATCGTACTCATCCTCACCATCTCCATAATCATCGTGGTCATTATGGTCCGACGTATCGTCCTGTGCAATCCCTTCATCTTCATCTTCCTCCTCTTCTTCTTCCTCGTCGTCTTCTTCCTCCTCCTTCAAATGGCGGACAGAACCATTAGTACCATCAGATGATGGCGAGGGAACAGACGGAGAATCTGGAATATCTCCACCCGCACCAGAACCACCAGCACCACCGAGAACGGCCATGCTCCGACGCTGCAAGAGCTCCCGCTTCTTCTTCTGAAGCAACTTGCGCTCATGATTCTCCTTCTGCTCCCGTTCAAGATCCGCCCGAGCATCCAGCCACTTCTCCAGGATCGAGCACAGCTCCTCCTTCTTGATCGGCTTGGATAGATAGGCGTTCATTCCACTGGCAAGACACTTCTCGCGATCGCCTGGCATCACACAGGCTGTCATAGCGACAATAAACGGCTCCGTGCCCGTGATGCCATCCACAGACTTGCGGATCTCCTCCGTTGCCTCCAGACCATCCTTGACGGGCATCCAGACATCCATGAAGATCAGATCGTACTGTTTCACCTCCGCATCTGATTTCGAGCCCGAGCCCGATCCAGATCCATCAACACCTCCGGCACCTCCAGAGGACTCGGGCGAAGACGACCCATTCTTGGCCTTGGCTACAGCCTCAGCGCGAGCTTTGCACTTGTCGATGGCTTCCTGACCATTGTTGGCCAGGTCAGGCTTGATACCCATCCGTCCGAGCATCCTTGAGATGACCTTCTGGTTCACAGGGTTGTCATCCACCAGCAGACACTCAAGCGTCTCGAGCTGTCGCTTCCGCTCGTGCTCTCGGTTGTTCAGA